>JAHDVF020000806.1:2345119-3717552 GCA_022606425.2 Lepidostoma basale | reverse complement strand
CCTTGTGATAAAATAATTATTTGCCTTTACATGATGGAATATCCTTGTTGCTTGTGACATTCACGAAGAAGGACCAGGTTTGAGCGTCCGCCAGTACGATCCATATTTGATTGAGTTGCCATTGACACGTCAAAGACAAGACAAATAACATGCGTTTTATAGATAGAAGCTTTATTATATTTTTATAGAATATTAGTGTGACATATACATTTTTTTCAAAATCTCTGACAGTTGCTAAGTCAACTTTTTTGTTGGTCCAGTACTCTGCTCCATGTAGCATGGCGAGCCTCACTGCAATCTTAAATAGACTCTGTCCTTAGTCCTGATTGGATTTTTTTGATCACACAGGACACCCGAGAGAGATCTCCACTTGAGCCATGCGGTGTTTGTCCTGTGTTTGACATCAGTGTCTACGTTGGCGTCCGCAGTAAGGACCGACCCGAGATATTAAAATTGAGACATCTTGTCAACTGGATTATTGTCAATTTGAATTGTATTTCCATTATTGATGATAACGAAAAAATATTACATTGGTTGCCACTATAGGTTGGGTTTCAACACTCTTAAAGCTTGCGAATGATCTTTCTGAGAAAGCATTTTTTAAAACTATTATCCGGAGGTATTTTGAATCCAGGAATACTGAGAGAGCTAAATCTGTACGTTCCCCATAGTTATAGCAGAACAAGGGGGCATATATTATTTTATGCCCCAAATCGCCGCACAGAGGCCCTTCGAAGTTCTCCTATATTGAAAGCGATACGTCTCTTAAATGAGGTTGCAAAAGGTTGCAAAAGGTTGCAGAGGTGCAATTATGGCGAATTCGTAAATACCCTTACGATAAAGGCAGCAAGCAAATAACTGTCTTTTCCTATTCATAAGGTTCTATGTATATTTCCTTTGATATTATTTTTTTTCACCCTTTACATCGATTAGGCTCGCGCTGTAATTTCAACAAAATAATAATAATATAGTAAATTTTGTTTTATTAATTATAATACATATTATTCTCACAGTCTGTACTCATCTGTAGAAATAGGTACAATGGGTTGGCCTTATTTTGCGAAACGGTAAACCACCGGGCCGCGAGAATGCTTGACCCCTAGGTGCAATTTTTACAATTTGACCAAATAAATTTGAATATATTACACCACGCCGTTATTCATATAACCGGAAGACTTCGCGCCATCTCGACAAGTTAACATGGACACAGATAATGGAAGATTAACATACATGTATTATTTTAATTACTACAAGAAAAATACTTAAAAGTTTAAGGATTAATTTTATCTCAATAGAGACGAAGATGCAAACCGGAAACTGAATATGGTGATCGAGGCGTTTACAGGACTTATGACCTGTCATTGGTTGGGTTAAGCGCACGCTTTATGTAATTACAACATTCCCCATTCCACCTTTCTTATGACCACCATGTCTGATAAATTTTTGGAAGTTTTATATATGTTAATATCCAACACCATAATTCACATGTCAATTTCAATTTACAGACCAGCGCCATCTATGAAGATTAGATAATCCTAGAATTGATAACCCGCAATGGGTAAATAAAATCCAGTATTCGTTTATAAGTATTTGTATACATTCAAAATTTTGTACTTAAAAGTTTCTTCACTAACTAACTTACCATCTCGCCGTCGTAAGCAGAAAGAATGGACCGCCACACTTCCATTCTCATCGTTAACGTATACTTTCTTAACCATTCTTCCTTTTTCTTGAGACAAAGGGGTGGAAACGAATGATTGGAATTTTATGTTTTTTTAAAACTATAATAATTAACTAACTTTATAATGGAGAGAGCCATGTTGGGTATCAGTTTACGGGACAGACTCAGAAATGAGGACATAAGAGTCAGGACAAATGTTTCCGATGTTATCAAGATGGCCGCAACCCTCAAGTGGCGATGGGCGGGACATGTCGTTCGCGATCCAGATGAAAAGTGGACAAGGCGACTGCTGTGCTGGTGGCCAAGGACGGCAAAGCGTGGAGTTGGGCGCCCATAGTTGCGTTAGCGCGACGATGTCCGGAGAAGTGCGGGAAGTGCCTGGATGCGGATCGCTCAAGATAGAAGAGAATGGAAAATGCGAGAGGAGACCTACGTCCAGGAGTATACAGACTACAGACTGAAGAAGAAGAAGAAGAAGAAGAAGAATTAACTAAATATCACGCCGTCTCCCCGAAGGGGTAGGCAGAAAGAAATAATGTTCTTTCCTGACATACTTCTCTTGCTTCCTCAAGATTCGAGCATCGTGCCATGCATGCACATCAATTTCTACGACTCCTCACGTGGCCGACATTAAATATTTGATTTATTTGATCGTGCCACGTTTTCCTCGGTCTTCTTCTATTTCTAGTTCCGTTTTCATCGTAAATATTTCCTTTTTTTACCATTAATTTTTTCGAGAAATCGACGTGCGTGCACGATGTATGAATGTTGAGGAAGCGCGAGAAGAACGTCAGGATAAGAAAGTGTGGCAGTCCATTATTTCTGCCTATCTCTCGAGTGATCTCATTTTTACGGCATTCGTTATACGTTCATCCTTCTTTGCAGCACCAAATTTTCCTGACGTTAATAACTGAGAGCTATTGTGTCATTTTAATATTTATTATTTGGAGTAAGATCCCAAGAGTTATATTTAAAAATATCAAAATAAAAGAATTTCTATTATCTCAAAAACAATCTTAAAAAAAAGTTGCAACGTGTGATTACAAAGCTTGCTAAGTAACTAAATAACATCAAATCAAATCTTTAATGTGATATTGAACAGATGTCGTTTTATATGCTTTCTATATATTTTTTCAAGCACTTATACAACAGAATATAATAAGACCAACATTTCCCTAGAGTTTTTGTAGGGCGCAACCAACATTTATGTTATACAGTGTTCCCCGGTAGCAGGCAAGACACTGAGAAATCGTGCGAGGAACACCAGAATAAGAGAGATATGTGAGGTTGAGGATTTTATAAGATGGAACAGACAGCGAAAAAGGGACTGGTACGGTCATGTTCAAAGAATGGACACCACCAGACTCTTCTATATTGCGCTACATAATCAGGCTCATGCATGGGACTCCTCGTGGAAGACCTCCTAAAAGATGGAAGGACAGTTGGGAATCTACGTCACAGGAGGAGCAACACTCTGGAGAACATACCACATAGGTCTACAACAAAGAAGAAGAAGAAGAAGAAGAGTGTTGCCCATTTCTGAAAACTTCCCCGCTTTCTGGGAATTCATTTATATTCACAAATAGTTAAAGGCATGCAGCGTACTACCTAAGAGAAAAACACAGCATTCCCTTGTTTTTAATATTAAGTACTGAGTTTTTTTGCCAATAGGGACAAAGGCTTCTACGAGAAGGACATTATGAAGTTTGATTCTCGTTGGCAACAAGTTAGCGAACAGAACGGCGCATATTTAACTTAAATCGGATGATTGTAACACTTTTTATAAAGTATATTAAAAAAATAGAATTTTATAGACATGTTTCGGACAAACAGTCCTTCTTCAGTAAATATACATATTTAAAAAAAATATTATAAAATGGTTGTAGTTTACATGATCTGACAGATGTTATAAAAACTCAGTATAACATCTGTCAGATCATGTAAACAACAACAATTTTATAATATTTTTTTATAAATATGTATCTTTACTGAAGAAGGGCCGTTTGTCCGAAACATGTCTATATATTTTTTAAATATAAGTGTTGTATATACAAAGTGTATAAAAAAGAAAAATAGAAATAAACCTTTAATAAATACCACATAAAAATAAAGCATTCAAATAAAGCGAAAAATACGAAATTACTTTTTCCCCAACCTAATATTATAAATAAATTCATCGTCCAATGACACGACGTATGAATGTTGAGAAATTTAGAAGAAACAACAGTATGTCTGTCTATTATTTCTGCCTACACCTTCTGTTCGTGATGGTTTGATTTTAATATAAAGAAAGTTAGAATGGTAAAAAAACAGGACATTAATTATACGGAATATGGCAATACTAATATTGTGTTAGTATTCAATATGGCGGCGTTAGTTTCAATTTTGACAACTCTATAGAAAAGTTGGACGCACAGTACATCGCCATAGATAATGGCCACGTTTTGACGTCTTCCATCCGTCATTTTTTATTAATTATTTTGATGATTTTACTTATCATCGAACATGAAATGAAATCAACACGTCTTGGCACAGACTAGACTTGTAATTGAACCATCAAAAGCGCTGATGAGTTCACGTGACCCGCAGAGTTATAATTAACATAAGTTATAATTAAATACATCTTTGAAATTACAACTAGGAAAATAGAATCATAAAAGTTGTTTTGATTTTAATACGACACATAAAGCCATTATAAAATATAATACGTTTATTGTTTCTTGAACAACGATGTCAAACTTCTTATTAAATAATTAATACGAATAAAAACATTTGTTTTCTATGAGTTTTAGTATAGTTTATGGGAATGACATGTATCACCCTTTGAAGACATTATCAAATTTCAATATTTGATAATATCTTTGACAGGCGAAACATGTCATTCACATAAAATATAATAAGTAATCTAGAAAACAGAAGTTTTCATTCGTATTTTTTAGAAAGTCTGGTTTCGCTTAAATCTTCTTCTTCTGATTTTAGATCTTGCGATCTGTTTATACAGAATATCAATTTTCTTCCTGTGATGAAGACGACCAACCTTCTCTCCATCTCTTTGGTGGTCGTCCTGGCGGTCGAAGGCCCTCTGGATTCTGGTGCAACATGATCTTAGGAATTCTTGCTGGATCCATTCTCTCGACGTGGTCCCTCTAGAATCGTCTTCTCTGCCTACTTCATCTCATTATGTTTTAAATTTTGCAGGATTTGCGAATTTTTTTCACTGGGTATCCTATCTCTAAAGGTTTTCCCCACAATGTTCTCATTTCTGCTACTACTAAGAGATGTTTGGTTCTGACAGTGTCTGCTCTTGCTTCGATTCCGTGGGTCATTATGGGCCTGATGCTTTGTTCGGTTAAATCCATATTTAAATCTTCGAAATTCGACTAAGTTATTTAAACATCCCGTAAAAGCTAACTCGTCTGTATCGACGTTAATTTTTCATCTCAACTAGTTGGTATCAGAAGTGTATATCTTTAGAAGTAGCTATAACGAATTCGCAAGCACTCTAATCACGGGCGGAACGAAAAGCTAAATGTTTTATTTGCATACCTTTGATGATTGTATACAATTTTATTTTTATTTTTCTTTATACGTAATCTTTTCGTCGATTTGGTATTTTCTGTAATGATGTAAAAAATATTTAGTAATTTGTTTTTATCTAATAATTGTACTGAAATCAGTTGCTGAAAGTTCATTTTAAATAATAATTAAATAAAACGATGTTTTTGGAGAACTGCTTCCACTTTTGTCTTTATTTTGACAGCGAGCCTGGTGAAACCGGTAGCTGTCGATATAAAGAGAAAAATGAATGTAATCATTTAAAAACTTCGTTTATTTAATTATCATTAATTTAATTAATTTATTGGTGAAAGTACATTAATAGTAAGTCCAATATTTGATTTATTTCCTTTGTAACCTGGTCCCCATTAAGCATTTTCAATTTAAATTTATTCAAAATATTTGTGATAACAAAAACATCAACGTTCCGAAATAAATCATTATAATATCTGTCAAAACTGACCACATTCAAGATTCTTTTTTTTAAATATTTATAATATTTATATCACTGATGAAGGACTTCTGTTATTTTTTGTTAAACATGTTAGTTTTTTTTATTTTTTTTTTTAAATATAGTTGGTGATGTGTACAAAGTTAAAAAAGAAACATTGTTCAATGAATCGCAACACAAAGTTATGGCGAATATAGAAGAAAGTTCTTATTCGTATTAATTATCAAATATGAAATTTTACATCATAGTTCAAGAACAATTAACCAGAACTTCTGCTTCACCTTACTCCTCGCCTCTTTCAGTTACTCTGGGTTGGATTTATATCATCATTTGGCGCCAGATGCTTCGCTGGAAAGCATATTTTCCCCGAAGGCTTCGAATCTTCTTTTACTAACTAACTAACTAACCATCACCATAATGCTCTGTCCCGGCATGTGATGATGGATCGCCATAATGCTCTGTCCCGGCATACCTCTCGGGCTTCCTCTAAATTCATACATCGTACCATGCACGCACGTCGATTATTCCGACTTCGAATGTGGCCGCCTTTTAGTAATTTATTAATTTGGTCATGCCATGTTTTAGTCGGTCGTCCTCGGCTTCTTTTTCCACTCACGCTGCTTGTGTACAACTTTTTAACAATTCTAATCTCATCCATTCGTTCCATAAGTCTAAACCATCTCAGGGATCCTTTTTTTATTATTTTATCCATGATGCAGTCATCTGTTTTACATTTCTTTCTTATTTCATCGTTCGGTATTCTATCATACAACGTTTTCCTCACATTCTTCTTAGTGATCTCATTTCTACGGCGTTTATCTTGCTTTCATAATTTTTTTGCCAGCTCCAAGCTTCACTTCCATACATGAGGGTTGGCACTAGAACTCCATTGTGTACTGCCATCTTTGATTCTGTGGATATATATCTATCTGCAGTAATGACTCTGAGTGCGCCATTTATTTTATTCCCAGCACCAACCCTAAACGTTATTTTTAAAGCCTAAATTTTCTTTCTGCATAAAGTCTTTTATCATTTTTTCATTTACTATTTGATATTTAATTAAGAGAAAATGATTTAATATATTGGCGTTAGTATGTGAATTATATATAGATTATTCTTAGAGATTAACATATATAATCAAAATCTTCATAGATGGCGCATTGAAACTGACATGTGAATTCTGGCGTTGGACTTTAACATATATACAACTTCCAAAAATTTGTCAGACATGGTCATAACAAAGGTGGAAGGGGGAATGTTGTAATTACATAAAGTGTGCACTTAACCCAACCAATGACAGGCCATAAGTCCTGTAAACACCTTGATCAACCATATTCAGTTTCCAATTTGCATCTTCGTCTCTATTGAGATACAATTAAATCATAAAAAATTGATAACCCGCAATGGGTGAAATCCAGTATTCGTATACAAGTATAAAATCCTTTCATATGATGTGTTAGAAGGCGTGGCATTCTCACCCGAAGCAAACTTTGAAATTCCATTTCCAATTCTAATCAATTCCATTCCATTATTACTTTCAATATCTTTTCACACCGTTTTATATAATATTATTAGTGAAAATTCATAACTACTGCTCTTTAATAGATTGCAAAGTGCTGATTTCGTTTAGAAAGATATATTTTCTCTGAACACTTCTTTTTTTTATAAAAAAAATAGGTGGTCATATTTCCGGTTATTCAAGATGATATTTATTTTAAAAATTACATTTAGTATTGAACATAAAACGAAAGTTATTTAATTAGAGGTTTCAATGGTAGTATAATTATATAAAAAAAGTGGTTTGAAAGGAATTGAATCAGTATATAAATAAAAAGTATTGGTGATTTGCAAGTCGTTTAATGTTGTAAAATCGAATGTGATTGCTGGGAAAAGACTGCAGAGGACAGACCTAGGTGGAGAACAGCAGTACATAAAGGCACACAAGACTCTGAAGCACAGTGACTCTTGCGGACCCACAACCGTGAAGGACAGTCTTCCTCGGACACGAGGGACAGCCGATGATGATGATGATGAATGTGGTAAAACCACACATTTGAGTATTGTGCTTATTGCAACTTGAACGATGATGTATAACTTCACATGAACAATACTGAGGAAAATGTGCTTGGGCATAACAAACATAAATTAAACATTTCTTCTATATTCGCCATAATTTCTTCTGCCAGTTCTCTTCTGCCTTCTTTTGCTAGTTCCAAGTTTTACTTCTATAATACCTTGTAACTCCAATAAATTAAAATTCCAGAAAACGGACGTTTTCATTCTTATTTATTATTTAAAAACGTGTTTTTTTGCAAACCGATTGCTTCATAACGGCTTCTATGACATATGTGGTAATTTCATTGATAAATGCTACATTCTGTTATAAAATATACCAGAATCGGGGTCGCAAAATGGCTATACATTTTAACCGCTATTATTCAAACCACAAACGCTAATTTATGTGTATTTGTTCTGACATGTATATCGATTCGACACATTTTCAAATAACATTAAACAGTTGACAATGTAATTATCCAAATTAATGTTTAAAATTTACGATAAAATCATAATATCGACTACTTACTGCTTTAAACCTATAGTGTGGGTGTTAAAAAGGCATAATTGTTAAGTAAATTAAATTATAATTATAATAATATGCAAACATTTCAATTAATCTTTATATAATTATTTATTTATTTAATATTTTTGTTTCATTATTTAAAACTAACTAACTAACCATCACGCCATCCCTCTGAAGGGGTAGGCAGAAATAATTGACTGCAAACTTTTCTTTCCTGACATATTTCTCTCGATTCCTCAACATTCATATATCGTTTCATGCACGCGCGTCGATTTCTCTGACTCCTCACATGGCCGACATTCAATATTTGATTTATTTCAATATATGGCTTCCTCTTATTCCGGTTACATTTACATCGTAAACATATGTTTTTTTTACCATTCATTCTTTCCATATGTCCAAACCATCTTAATGATCCTTTCATTATTTTATTCATAACACCATCATTCGCACCGCATTCACTACTTATGTATTTCATTTCGACACTCTACCATAACCAGAGTATTGACCAAACGTCGGTTTTATAGTAGAATATTCAACATTATTAAATATCACTTGCAATGCTAAATATGCACTTCTATAACATATAGGTAATATTAACGGTATTTTTGTAAGCTCAATGTGTGTATTAATATATTTTTATACGTTCGTATGAAGTACTTAATTTGTGGGGTGCCGTTATTAAAAATAATTGAAAAACGTTTTATGTTTTGTTTTTACACCACTTTATTTTGTTTTATAAAACTAATCGGTTTCGCCACCGCCGGAGATTCGTCAGGACAAGCAAAAGATTAGCTTATTTTTGTAACCCTAACGAAGCTCTGATGGGAGCGAAACCGGTTGGTTCAATACAATAAAATAAAATAAAGTGGTGTAAAAACAATGCATAAAAAGATTTCAAATTAATTTTAATATTTTAATAATTGCAATATTTAAACTCCGTTTATATTTATTATACTTGGGTATTCATATCAATAATTTTTATTTATTTTTATTAGACTCCCCATAAAACCAAATCATTAATCAAGCCTTAAGCACCATTAGCGTTACGTAAACATATATTTACTTAATTAACAAAATATTATATCTCGGATCACAGTTTTGTCAACATTCATGTAACAGTGAAATCGATCGATAGGATTTCACGAGCTTGTTTTATTATTAATTTAAGATGAAATGAAGTGAGGTTATGTGAGTTTATTTAAGAAGCGAGATGTAACTTCAGACTTTTATTGCTCAACTGTTTTTTTTTTTAGATTATACAACAGGTCGTTTGAATTTAATTAATGTATACCATTTTGATTTAGGTATTATATTATTCTCATGACATGTAGTAGGTAGCTAATCTACGGCCATTTTAATGTCACGCTAATTCTACACCAGACCAAAGATACTGTGTCAATCACACTGCCATCGGTATGGCAGTAGGAGCTTTTACCACTCTGCCACGAGGGTCGTCTTATCAAAGTAGAAGATCAGCTATCATATTGATTCTCATATCATGTGATAGGTCAATCTATCGCCATTTTATTGTCACGTGAATTCTACACCAGACCAAAGATAGTCTGACAATCACTCTGTCATCGCTAAGAATCGAAACTTTGACCCTCACGTTGGTCGTAGCATTTGCCACTCGGCCACGAAGGTCGGTATGATAGTCTGATAACATTAGAAAAATTGCAGGTGGCTGAACGCAGAAGGCACAAGACAAGACCGCCCTTCTAGGGACTCGGAAACTTAATAGATATTGCCAGACTTTAAAGTCTACAAAATAAAGTACTAAACATGGCCTATAACATTAAGTATTTGACCCTAACCATATAAGTATACAGGCAAATAAAAAAACTAGACATATCAGATCTGACCAAATTTGAGACTTTGAAAATAGTACACAGAGTGATCACGGAATAGAAAACAGATAGTATCTGCAAACTACTAAAAAAAACTCAGACATACAGTCACTGGACTAGAAACTGTAAAATATCTCACTAGGCAAAAGTACGGACAAAGACAGGAAAATCTAGAATAATGTACAACGGGCTGAAACTCTATAACAATCTTCCATTGAAACTAAAAGAACTAACTAACTTACCATCAAGCCGTCTCCCCGAAAGGGTAGGCAGAAAGAATGGACTGTCACAATTTAACTGATGCAGCACTCCATCCTTCTCTTTTCGCCCCGCGGGAGACGCGGTGTGATGGGTTGCGAACCTCATCGCCACCAAAAGGCATCTCCCGCGCACACTTCGATCATCCGACATTCACAAAATAAATCTAAAACAAATAATATTAAATACAATGATATAAAATAAAATAACAAAATAAAAATAATTTAACACATAATATTTTTTTTAGATGGTGCACATATTGTCTATTTAATTTATGTTCCACGTCTCCACCGTTTTTTTAATGAGCTGTAATTAGGCACTTAAAACAAACCAACACCCAGCAAAAACATAAAAATAATATTGAAGAAATTATTCAAGTTGTCATTGGAACAAATGAAAAATTTATTTTTACACCTGTTACACCATTTATTTTTATGTATAGAAACCAAAAGATTTACCTAAAAATAACACCTGATGATGTCAACATAGATTGACGAAAAATAAAAATTAAATTGTGATACATAAAACATTTTTAAAAATATAATATTGAAGTATCATAGGATTGGCCAAAACAAAGGACAATTTAAAAATAACTTGAAAATAAACCTCAAAAATCATGTACTGACATGTAAGATATAAATATCATTGTATTTTTTAACCCAATTGGGGTTTTCCGATTAAATAATGTGGAGAAGTATGAAGGAGGCCTATGTTCAGTTAAGGATGACATCGACTGTACAAGTAAAGGAAATCCGCGCTGTTAAAATATTGTTTCTTTCTAGAGGTTAGCAACTTTTACCTTCATCTGAGTTAATTAGAAAATAGTGTAAGCAGTCAAATCAATTATTTAATTTATACTTCGACTAGTGTTGAGTGAAGTCATAGAATATCGAAATCAGCTTTCATAAGCTGGAGTAAGGCGGAACCGGTGCAAATAGGATTAGCCCCACTCACTTGTGGGTCATGTGGCAATATGTATTCGTATAAAATAGTATATAGGAAATCCTAATAAGCACGGAAGCTATAACGTGAAATAATTTTCTATTTTGAACAAAGTACTAATCAATAATTAACTAAATAACCCTCCGAAGGTGTAGGCAGAAGACAAATACTCTTTAATACAATATTTTTTTGAATAATTAGTTCAGAAGACAAATACTTTTGACTTTAGAGACTTTGACTTTATCTTGTCTTCCTAATGTTGAACCATCTCTCATGCGTTCCTGTTATTATATTGTACGAGTATATGGTATATTATATTTTACAACTCAATAGTTGCCATTAACATTATTATTGTTTGTAATGATACGATAATCAAATCATTAAATTTAATAATTATCAAATCAAATCACAATCTCAGGATTGTGATTTGATTTGATAATGGGCCACCACACCGTTCTTTCCTGACATGCTTCTCTCACTTCCTCAGCATTAATACATCGTGTCATGCACTGACGTAAATTTCTCCGATTACTCACGTGGTCGACATTTAATATTTGATTAATTTGATCGTATCACGTTTTCCTTGGTCTTTCTCTATTACTAGTTCTATTTACGTCGTTGACATATACTTTCTTCATTCATATTTAGCATGTGTCAATATTTATCTTAGGGTTGGTTATGTCTGTGTCTTGTAGTAAGTACCTACTCTCTTAGAGAGATGTTTCGAAGATCGTTGCAAACTTCATAGTAGTCGTTATATGCCGTGATTTTTTTTGTGTATACAACAGGTCGCTTAAATTTGTTCCTAGCTCGTGATATATTGATTCTCGTTACATATGATAGGTAGCTTATTTATCGCCATTTTGTTGTCACAAGAATTCTACACCAGACCAAATACAGTGTGACAATCACACTGCCATCGCCGGGAATCGAACTCGGAACCTTCGGTATGGCAGTCAGAGCTCTTACTACTCTGCCACGAAGATTAAAACATTAAAAATATCTAATCAATACGAATGAGAACGTCTGTTTTTTTAAGTTTTATTATGTTTTATTTGAATATCATATTTCGCCTTGCTAACCCGTCGCTAAATCGGGTGGTGGTCTAAGGGATAGAATGCTTGGCTCCTGATTCAGTAGACTTGGGTTCAAGCCTCAACGCGACCAGATTCCTTTTTTGTAATAATGAGCTATTTTCTGCCCATATTGAAGATTGTAAAATAAATTCAAATATCACTGATTTAAAAACTTGGTATTTGTCTTTTTTTTAAAAACAAAAGCCTATTTGTATAAATTACCATACCAACATGTTTTTGTTACAATAGTTGGCAACGCGCTGTTAATAAATAACTAATTTCAGTACTGATAAACAGGTTTTTGAAACAAGATAGTTGGTGATATTTTGCATAAACCCAGTGATAAATAACATACAATTTTGTAGGTAGGATTCAATGCATTTCACCTACATTGAGGTAACATATCTCACGGTGACATTATACACGACAAATAATCGAAACTGGAAACACGATATCTCCCGTCTCGTGTGCTTACACACTTTCCAGGGTACCTGTCCATCCAATAAATGTGTATTAAATTATTGCATCCACACATTTGCATGAAATTCGCATTACAACATTGTCTATGTGAATAATTTCTCTATTAATTATATTGCTTGTCGAAATGTTGTAGTCAACTAGTTCATTTGATGTCTTACAACCGGAATAATCCTAGTTCCATGAAATGAATTATATTAGTTAAATTGAGGCTTTCTTAAAAGGATGTTAAATATCAGTAGACACGAGATCAGTAATGATTAACACTCTTCGTATCCTTAGAACATTCTTCTTCTTTATTATTATTAGGTCGTTAGCCAATCTTTTTTGGGGTCGACCAATGCTCCTTTTTTCCTACCTTCAGTTTGGCAACACGGTCCATTATTATCATTATCATTATCATTATCATTATCATTATCATTATCATTATCATTATCATTATCATTATCATTATCATTATCATTATCATTATCATTATCATTATCATTATCATTATCATTATCATTATCATTATCATTATCAATATCATTATCATTATCATTATCATTAGCATTATCATTAGCATTATCATTATCATTATCATTATCATTATCATTATCATTATCATTATCATTATCATTATCATTATCATTATCATTATCATTATCATTATCATTATCATTATCATTATCATTATCATTATCAATATCATTATCACATCACATCAATTATCATTATCATTATCATTATCATTAATTATCATTATCATTATCATTATCATTATCATTATATCATTATCATTATCATTATCATTATCATTATCATTATCATTATCATTATCATTATCATTATCATTATCATTATCATTATCATTATCATTATCATTATCATTATCATTATCATTATCATTATCATTATCATTATCATTATCATTATCATTATCATTATCATTATCATTATCATTATCATTATCATTATCATTATCATTATCATTATCATTATCATTATCATTATCATTATCATTATCATTATCATTAGCGTTATCATTATCATTATCATTATCATTATCATTATCATTATCATTATCATTATCGTTATCATTATCGTTATCGTTATTTTGATTATTATTATTATTGTATTCAACATGTTATTTGAACCCAATTACTGTATACAATATATTTTAGCTATTATATTGTTTCTCATGTCATGTGATAGGTAGCCAATCTATCGCCATTTTATTGTCACGTGAAATCTTCACCGGACCAAAGTCAGTGTGTCGTGTGAAAATCACACTGCCATCGCCGGGAATCGAACCCGGGACCTTCGGTATGGAAGTCAGAGTTCTTACCACTCTGCCACGAAGGTCGTCGACGAAATTAGATTATATTGACAAGCTTTGTCGTCTAATTTCGATATTGGGTATTTGTCCCTCAGACTTATGCCCAGCATTTGTCACTCCAAAGCCCGTTGTGCACATTTCAGCTTGTGTACGATTTACAGAAAAAAAACACACTTCTCTCTTCTCTTTTAAAAAATAATATTATAATATAGTTAATTGTTTTAGTATTTTTTGTGGTCATATCCCATTTTTTAAGTAGTGAATCTCTGGCGCGTCTCTTATGTGAAATATACTTATATATTTTAAGTATAAATCAATTATTTAGCGTGTTCTTTCGTGCACTGAACGCCCCCTGATATCTTTTCGAGACCCATAGGTGGTATCGACCCCATTAGGAACCACTATCCACGGAACACACCGAGATAAATGTACTCAAATTGAAAATAAAAAACAAGTGCTTTGATTAATAAGTTTAAAATAATGTTATACTAGTACATGTTGTGAAAAAATTGACGCAGATTACATTTTTATCGACGCGAAAATACAATACATTTATATTGAATCAAGTTAAAACATATTTAATACAAAAACTAACTAACCATCACGCCGTCTCTCGAAGGGGCAGTCAAAAATAATGAACCGCCACACTGTTCTTTCCTCAGATATATTTCTCTCGCTTCCTCAATATTCATACATCGTATCATGCACGCACGTTGATTTCTCCGATTCCTTACATGACTGAAATTTAATATTTTATTGATTTCTTCTATGTTCGCCATACTTTGTGTTGTAGATGTTTTATTTGTCTTTTTTTTTTTTTTTTTTAAATACTTTGTATATACAACACTATTAAAATTACATATCAGACATGTTTCGGACAACCAGTCCTTCTTCAGTGATACATATTATAATGATACATAATAATGAAATAAAACGATGTTTTTTTTAACTACTTCCACTTTTGTCTTTATTTAGACAGCGACCGATTTCGCCAGGCTCGCTGGCATCGACAGACTGGTACTATAATGATACATATTTAAAATATTATGTAATTGTTTACATACTCGTATATGATAAATTTTGACAGATTAAAATAGTTATTGCACTAACAAAAAGCTATATATGACAGAGCACAATGATGTTCTTGTTCCGACCCTTATGTATTAAAGTGAACCATGGAACTGACAAAAGAAGGATAAATATAGTACAAACAGGAGAAATAAGATATCTTATACGAATTTGTGATTTTAATCTTTTAATTATGACAACTTTAATCTTTTAATTTAATCTGCCAAAATTAATCATATTTGTAAACAATTTTATAATATTTTAAATATGTATCTTTATAATATGTATCACTGAAGAAGGACTGGTCGTCGGAAACATGTCTGATATGTAATTTTAATAGTGTTGTATATACAAAGTATATAAAATCAGTATTTTTCGTTTTAGTGTTCTTACTTACTTTCTATACATTCTTTACCATTATTTCTGTATTAATTCTTTCCATGTGTACAAACCATTTTAATGACCTTTTCCATTATTTTGTTCATAACACTGCCATTCGCACTGAATTCACGTCTTATATTTGCATTTGACATTCACATGTAGATTAATCACAAATTCGTCTCAGATATCTTATTTCTCCTGTATGTATTATATTTTCATCCTTACTTTGTCAGTTTCATGGTTCACATTAATATACACAAGGGTCGGAACAAGAACATCATTGTTCTCTGCCATAGCTTTTTGTTAGTGCAATAACAACTTCAAGCGCAATATTTACCAATTAATTTATAAACTATTCTTTTTCCATCCATGCGCTCCATATGTCCGAACCAACGCAGCGATCCTTATGATGAAAGTATACGTTAATGATGTAAATAGAGTACGGAGTCGTGGCAGACGGAGAAAAACATGTCATGACCAAATTAATCAAATTTTAAAGATTGGTCATGTTAGAAGTGGGAAGAATCGACTGGCGTGTATCACTCGTTGTATAAATGTGGAGGAATCTAGAGATGTGTGTCAAGATAGAGTAGTGTGGCGGTCCATTTTCTCTGCCTACCTCTTGGTGGAAACGGCGTGTTTGTTGTTGTTGTTCGATAATATTTCTAATTGAAAGTGGGGTTCAAATAGTTTCAATCAAAATCAAAATGGATGGATGCTTTAAAAATGGAACTTTGTTCTCTGCCCACAGAGCAGCACGAACCTATCAATTGATATCATCTTCCCAGTATTAATTACTTGTATAATGGCTTGGAGAGTACGTGACCCTGCTCCAAATAACGTCTCACCCACAGTCAATACAAAATAGAAAATAATTATGATTCGCAATCGCAATAGTGTGGCCGCCCATTCTCTCTGCCTACCCCTACGGGGAAACGGCGTGATGGTTTGTTGTTGTTGTTGTTGTAATTTATCATACCCAATATATTCAAATTTCTTATGTATTATATTATATTTGTGAATTTTTAATATTTCGTTTGTAGAACGTATCAAAAGAATTTTGCTAAAAAAGAGCGTGTTGATTCAATGGAAGTACTAACGTGATTTAAAACTGTTTATCTGTTTTTTCGTGCCAATAATATAGCTTATCTTATTTCTTCGAATAGATCATATTTTTGCACGAATAATTCTAAAACTGGACGCACTGAATAGTTTGTTATAAAAGCTTTTGGTAGTACAGTTACATGCGTAAACACGTATTTAAATGGGTGTGTGTTTGATTGACAGGTCGCAAATTAAAACAGACTTGATTAGCCGTCATATGCGCTCCTGGGTTATGTTCCGTTGATATCTATTTTGATTTTCAAATCGCCGACATTACACTATATATGATGATCTCGATAGTTTTTTTTTATAATATTTATAAAATTATTCAAATAGAAATAATAATTATTAATACGAATGAAAACGTCAGTTTTCTATAAGTTTTGTTATATTTTATGGGAATGACATGTTTCTCCCTCCTAAGGCATTATCAAATGGACATTTGATAATGCCTTAGAAATAGAAATATGAATAATTAATACAGAATAAAACGTCAGTTTTCTAGAAGTTTTATTATATTTTATAGGAATGACATGTTTCGCCCTTCTAAGGCATTATCATATCGACATTTAAGGGCGAAACATGTCATTCCCATAGAACATAATAAAATTACTAGAAAATTGACGTTTTCATTCTTATTAATTATTTAATATGGAGTTTTACATCAATGTTCAAGAAACAATTAAGAAATAAGAATGATGAGGAAACGTATTTAAAAGATACTTTGGAATTGAAAAAACAACGCTGTTTATGTTCCACTTTAATTTATTAAATATCTTTCACCATATAACCCAATTGGGTTTTAAAAAAAAAATATTAACCACGACATGTTTCGGAGATGACCTTCATCATCGGGTGTAAATATTTAACTGAGAGTTCCTAAGTTTTTTCATTGGAATTCCACAGTGTTAACGCCTTAACTTTCAATATTTAAAAAAATAGAATGATTCGCGTTTAATTTGTTAAACAAATTAAATGAAGCACTCACTTTGTGGTTAGACATTTTAAACTTCTAAATATAAAATAATAAAACACTTTGTATTTAACCACGGCATGGTTATTATAATTGATGCCAATTTAGTTAATTAAATATTTAAAATGGAATAAACGACCGCTTTTTTAGAAGTTCAATTATATAATTACATGCTCTTAATTCTTCTAATAATTTATATTTGCGAAATCCCATTCTCAAACCAGTAGATTTTCGTCATAAGTCAGTGGTAACGTATGGTTTTGGGTCGTGGACAATGACTCTTGAAGAACAATCAAACAAAACACATTTCTGATAAATCTTCTTGTTCTTTCCTAGATATTTCCAAATTATTTGTGCTCGGCTCTCCTAATAGAACAGCGCCATGTTTCCTTTCGGTCTTGGGCCATCCCGCTTTCGATATGCATCAATTCCAGGGCGTTTTTAATAGTTGATAGCCAAGTTGCCGACGGCTGAGCCCGTCCCTTCTTTCCAGCTTTTAGTTGTAGAGCTTTTTGGACGATATAGTCCTTGCTCCATCTACATAATTATACAACAGTACCATTGTAGAATCCTTCGTCTTTCCGTCAAAGAGGTCATTCTTACTTCCATTGTGCGGTTGCGGTTGGCTACATTTACAGCTCAAATAGATAGTCCCAATTCATCAAAATACTACATACAAGTTAGTAAAGAAACCAAAGTAAAAAGGTTTAATAAGATACATTCTAATATGAACTGAATTTTTAGTCTGTCGTAGTTTGAATCAATTTTTGCAAATATAGTCATACAGCTCGACAGGAGTTAAAACTTTCTCGTATATACTCGTTTCTTATTCTATCAAGCCTAGTCACTATCTCAACATTTTCATCTCAAGGATCAATTTCATCTCAATAGAGACGAAGACGCAAACTGGAAACTGAATATGGTGATCCAGGTGTTCACAGGACCTATGGACCTCGTCTCTATTGAGAAAAAATTGATCCTTGAATTGATAGCCCGCAATGGGTGAATAAAATCCAGTATTCGTCTACAAGTATTTGTATACATTCAAAATGTTGTATCTTCATCTCAGTCACATGCAGCTCTATTCCTCTTCCAAACCGAGCTTGACTGGTCCCACTGTAGTTTTGTGCACATTTCCTTTCATTTTGTTATTGTCATAGCTATAAAAAAAAAATTATATAATAAATTAAAAACATTTATTATTATAATACATATATAAAACAAAATATCTTCTTCTTCTTCTTCTCCTTATAGACCTTTGGTCTGTTCCTGAAATCACGCTGGCCTCTCTTGGGAGGCTGACTCCCAACTATCTCTCCATCTCCGGGAGGACGGCAGCCGGCAGGAATCTGATGCGCCACAGCGTGTGGGATTCTGGTGGGATCCATCCTCTGCACGTGCACATTCCAGTATCTTCTGCGTTGTCTGCCCCATCTCACGACATCCTCCACCTTGCAGATCTCGCGGATAGCCGTGTTCCTCACCCTATAAAATAAAATTTCAATTTAATTAATCACAGAATTGTAATTACGCCAACTAGTTTCGCTTGTACTTAAGTTTCATTATTACATTTTACCAGCTATTATAAGTAATAATTTAAAATGTCTAACCATAAAGTGTGTGAAATTTCACATGTAAAAACTTCATTGGAATCGTTCATTGGAAAATATTTGCTATAAATTAAATAATTTTTAAAAATTAATAATCATACTGTATCGTATTATTCATTGACCTATTGCGAATCAAGATTAATATAGAGTTCGAACCTAACACCTCTCGCAAAGCCGGTTCCCGCCTGTCACTCGGGCCGGCGGGAAAAGCGGCACTTGCGTCTAGTCACGCTATCTGACCGGTTTCATTATCGGTATGTTTCGGCGCGTCCGCCCGCGAAGAAACTGGCTGAAGGCTATGGGGCACGGTCACGATGTCGTAAAGCTGCACGTCTGAGGTCAGTTTTACTGCGGCGATGTGTGCTTTGAGCTTGTCGCCCATTCGATAAAGATGAAAGCTTTTGTTGTGTGCATTCGTGGCGCTTTCAACTGGTTCACTAATATTGCAAGACTCTAAAGCGAATCTATGTTTTATTATTATGTACTTTTTTCTTTTTTAATGCGTGTTGCTTTTTTAAAGCATGTTCCGATGTATAAGAAAGTTAGAGAGGTATGTTAGGACAGAGCATTATGGCGGTCCATCCTCTCTGCCTACCTCTCCGGGGAAACGGCGTGATGGTTAGTTAGTTTTTTTTCTTTAAGTTTCAATCTTAGGGATTGGTTTGCAGTAAAGATTAATATTTTTTTGATGGTTTTTGCGATGCCACTTGGACCTTTTAAATGTGGTAGTTTCCCATTGCTTTCTGATTTTTTGTATAAAACAGTTTATTTTCGATTTAAGCGATTCGTCTCTTAAATGAGGTTGCAAAAGAGATAGACCTCTTTGAATGCAATTATGGCGAATTCGTAAATACTCTTACGATAAAGGCAGCAAGCAAACAACTGGCTTTTCCTATTCATAACGTTCTATGTATATTTCCTTTGATATTCTTTTTTTTCACCCTTTACATCGATTTGGTTCGCGCTGTAATGATGTAAGGAGTTTTTTCAACAAAACAATAATAATAATTTGAACTCAATTATTGTATATATTTATAGCTATTGATTCTCATTACATGTGGTGATCCTGATCTCTCTAGATTCCTTTACATTTATACACCGTAACATGCACGCTCGTCGATTTATTTTCTTTCCTTAGTCTTCCATGGCTTCATGATGACATTTGGGATCGAATGCAGGGTGGACACCACAATAAAAAAAAAGAGCTTAGAGTGTCAGAGATAATGACGCTCAGAAACATATCTGGCAAGACACTACGCGATAGAATTAGGAACTTAAGGATAAGGGAGATATACGAGGTCGAGGATGTCGTTAAGCGGAGAAGATATTGGTATGCACACGTGAGGAGAATGGATCAATCTAAACTCCCTTTCATTGTGTTTCACGGCCAACCCCAAGGTAGACGACTCCCGGGCAAAACACCAAAGAGATGGATCAACATAATAATAATAATAACTAAAAAAACTAACTAACTAACAATCACGCCGTCTCCCCGAAGGGGTAGGCAGAAAGAATGGACTGCCACACCTTTCTTTCCTGACATATTTCTCTCGCTTCCTCAACATTCATACATCGTGTCATGCACGCGCGTCGATTTCTCTGACTCTCACATGGCCGACATTCAATATTTGATTTATTTGATCGTGCCACGTTTTCCTTGGTCTTCCTCAATTTCTGGTACCATTTACATCATTAACATATAATTTTTTTACCATTCTTTCTTCATTCATTCTTTCCATATGTCCAAACCATCTTAATGATCCTTTCATTATTTTGTTCATGACACCATCATTCGCACCGCATTCACTTCTTATATTTTCATTCGACACTCTATCATACACAGAATATCCACACATTCGTCTAAGAGATCTCATTTCTACTGCATTTATTCTACTTTCATCCTTCCTTTGCCAGTTCCATGCTTCGCTTCCATACATAAGGGTCGGTAGAAGAACACCATTGTGCACTGCCATTCTAGCTTTTTTGGATAGGTTTTTGTTTGCGATGACAACTAATAATAATAATAAATTGGATAATTTATAGAGCGCCATTTTTTATCAATTACTCATCTCAAGGGCACTGTAGAAAATGCTCCGTTTTATGAACTAGTTAAAAATAAACATATTTATAATGAGGGCTGCACCCAACTCAGTCGATCAACCATTCTTATCAGGAAAGGATAATTTGAAAAGGTGCGTTTTGAGTCTCGATCTAAACTTTGACTGATTATCAATGCATGGTCTGCTGGAAGATTCTCCCAGACTAGAACAGCGTTTTGGCACAGTCAATCGACCGATCGCAGAAGTCTTAGTTGATCGCAATGTAGACTGTCTGACATTCAGGTTCTCGGTGATGTAGAGTTCAGATATATATTGGCTGGTGCCATACCATGCAACGCCTTGTAGACCATCCAGCAGAGCTTGTATTGTATCTTTTCTGGACATTTTAGTCAGTGGAGCTCCTTAAGATGCTGTTGTATGTGACAACTCTTCGGTACACCTCTTATCAGTCTTGCTGCTGCGTTGAATGCAGACTGGAATTTATTAGTTTGCTGTTTGGGGATGTTGGCGTAGACTCCATTGCAGTAATCTAGTCGTAATACGACGAAGGAATTGATTAATGCAAAGATGAGTCTTAGTGGCAAGGATGTATGAGGCATGCAAAAAGAGTGACTTGGTGATGAATGTGTCTGAATCTAAAGTGATGGTCTTCGAGAAAGAAGAATGTATGACGATTTGTGATATAAGTGCGATGGGCGAGAAATTGGAGCAAGTTACTGAATTTACGTATCTGGGAAGCATGTTTACAAGAGACGGAAAAATGGAGAAAGACATCGAAAGGAGGGTTGGTGCTGGGAATAAAATAAATGGCGCACTCAAAGTCATTACTGCAAATAGAAATATATCCACAGAAGCAAAGATGGCAGTACACAATGGAGTTCTAGTGCCAACCCTCATGTATGGAAGTGAAGCTTGGAGCTGGCAAAAGAAGGATGAAAGCAGAATAAACGCCGTAGAAATGAGATCACTAAGAAGAATGTGCGGGAAAACGTTGTATGATAGAATACCGAACGATGAAATAAGAAAGAAATGTAAGACAGATGACTGCATCATGAATAAAATGAAAAAAGGATCCCTGAGATGGTTCGGACATACGAGTATGGAACGAATGGATGAGAGTAGAATGGTTAAAAAGTTGTACACAAGCAGTGTGAGTGGGAAAAGAAGCCGAGGACGACCGAGGAAAACATAGCATGACCAAATTAACCAATTACTAAAAGGCGGCCACATTCGAAGTCGGAATAATCGACGTGCGTGCATGGTGCGATGTATGAATGTGGAGGAATCCCGAGAGGTGTGCCAGGACAGGCCAGTGTGGCGATCCATCCTCTCTGCCTACCCCTCCGGGAAAATGGCGTGATGGTTAGTTAGTTAGTTAGTTAATTGATTAATGTTTTAAAACTGTCAACGGGAATATATTTTTTTATTGATCTTTATTGACTTAGATGAAACAAGCTACTGCTGACTGTTTTATTGATTTGGGTTTTCAATGAAAGATCAGTGTTTCTAAATGGACGCTTAGAAGTTTTATTGAATTTTCAGGAGAGATTGTGTCGGATGTAGGTACCTACTGGTCAATCAATTAAGTTTTGGCGCTTCATAGAAACAGTCCATTGAATTCGACAGTTAAGAGTCGTCCAAGCAGCAGGCCAATTATTCTTAATAAAGCGGGCCAAAATGACTACCACTAAGAAGAAAAATTAACTAACTAACCATCACGCCGTCTCCCCGAAAGGGTAGGCAGAAAGAATGGACTGCCACACTTTTACTGATGCGGCACTCCATCCTTCTCTTTTCGCCCCGCGGGAGACGCGGTGTGATGGGTTGCGAACCTCATCACCACCAATAGGCATCTCCCGCGCTCACTTCGATCGTCCAACAACCACAAAATAAATCTAAAAGTAATAATATAAAATACAATGATATAAAATAAAATCTTCTTCTTCTTCGATGGCCCTACAGCCCATATCGAGCCTTAGCCTCCAGTATTCTTCACCTCCAACTCCTCCTGTCCTCCGCTTCGACCCTACAATCTGACACTCTTAACAATCTTGCTCCATCTCTCCCAACTTCATAGATCACTACTGTTCGGATGATTGTTTTATTCAGGGTGATTTTGGTTTTCCAGTGTACGTTTCTTGATTTGAGCGCTGGTAGTAGAGAGAATAATGTTTTGTTACCAATTGTGATTCTTCTTTCGATTTCCTTGTGATAAAATACAATAACAAAATAAAAATTATATAACACAAAATGTTCTTCTTAGATGGTGCACATATCGTCGGTTCAAAGGTTAAGTGACATTTTGGTAAAAAAAATGTTTTTTGCATTTTCTGTATCAGACTTGTGAATCAGAAAATAATTACCAAGTGTATTTATTAAATAATAACAGTTATTCTTTAATAAATACACTTGGAGATTATTTCTTGGCGTAGAATTCACAAATCTGATACAGAAAATGCAAAAATCAAAATTTTGACCAAAATGTCACTGAATGAGTTTTACCTTTGAACCAACGATATTGTCTATTTAAGAAGAATAAAAATAATAATGGAAGAAAAATAGATAGGAAGAAACTACCTGGGCGATGGCTATAAAATTTAAAAAGATGATGAGGTCAGACCTTGACCTGATTGAACAAAGAATTATCTCGATTGTTTTATAGTCAGGTGGATCGTAAATCTTTGTAACGAGACGTCGCGTCATACGATGGGAAGAATCAATATTGTGTGCAAACCGCATTGATTAAATTTTATGCCTTCGGGCACTCGGCGAATCCGGCACAACTTTCAATATGATCCACTTACAGTATAAAGGAACAGAACATATTGCTTTTGGCTACACTCCAGTTTATCGGCAAAACAAAAAATATGTATTCTTTCTCGAATAATGATGAATCAAAACGTAAGTTAACTAACCTAATCTAACCACACTGAAGATGGAGACTGCAACGATCTTCGAAACAACAAAAGTCACACGGATTTTCCTAAGATCCAAAAATACATATTCCTACAAACCATGAAAATCTACACAATTATTTGTAAGCTTTATTACATTTTTCAAATATTTGTCAATATCCAATATCATTTAATAAAACCTTAGCAAGGTGAAACATGTAATTATTTAAAAAATTCTACTAAACAGCTGTTTTCGTTCGTATTGATTAAATAAAAATACTTCCTTTTCATCTAATGACATAACATAATATTATCCTAAGATCTCCTCGTTGAATAAACGAAATATAACATTTCGGCTGTGTCTCTGACCGACAATTGTCAGTACGCATTTGTTATTCAAAGCGGATGCACGTCGGCCTGTACTCTGATTTAAAGTATTATTATTCTTCTTTTTTTCTTCATCATCTCTTGCCATTGTGGCGGAAGGTTTGGTCAACTTTGTGTCGTTTCCGGGGGTGCCGGGTGTAATAGTTATAGTAAAACTACAACATTTAATAAAATGAAATCACTCTTCTGCAATGATAACATTAATTTGAAACTCCGCCAGAGAATGATCAAATGCTATGTGTGGTCTGTTTTATTGTATGGATGTGAAACGTGGACCCCAAAAGTCAACTCAATGAACAGATTGGAAGCATTTGAAATGTTGCTCTATCGCCGAATGCTAAGAATTCTCTGGACAGACATGGTTACCAATACCGAAATTCTGAGTTGAGCTAGAGTTGACAGGGAGCTGTTATCAACTATCAAGGTTCGGAAGATTTCACATCTGGGTCATGTACCGCGTGGGGGAAAATACCACCTTCTCCAACTGACATTTTAAGGGAAAATTGAGGGACGCCGAGGGCCCAGTAGGAGACAGATGTCCTGGCTGCGAAACATGAGGATGTGGACCGGCATCTGAAGTGTGGAGGAGCTGTTTCGAGCAGCGCTGGACAGGGACAGGTTCGCCGAGGTGATCACCAACGTTGGTCGGCCCCGACAGGGCACTTGAAGAATAAGAAGAAACCCACACGTGGTCCTTCCTTGTATTATAAATATTTTTTTGTATTTACAGTCAATATTAATATTTAATAATGTATGGAAGCGGAGCATGGAACTGGCAGAAGAAGGATGAGAGTAGAATGAATGCGGTAGAGATGAGGTCCCTAAGACGTATGTGTGGTAGAAAGATCTCAAATGCTGATATAAGAAAGGAATGTAGAGCGGAAGAAGGTATTATGAACAAAATTATGAAAGGATCGCTGCGTTGGTTCGGACATATGGAACGCATGGATGGAGAAAGAATGGTTAAGAAAGTATACATTAATGTTGTAAATGGGGTACGAAGTCGAGACAGACCGAGGAAAACATGGCATGACCAAATAAATCAAATTTTAAAGGTTGGTCATGTTAGAAGTCGGAGGAATCGACGTGCGTGTATGACTCGTTGTATGAATGTGGAGGAATCTAGAGAGGTGTGTCAGGATAGAGTAGCGTGGCGATCCATTCTCTCTGCCTGCGGGGAAACGGCGTGATGGTTTGTTTGATTAAAATTTAATTTGCAGTTCAACATCATTGTTAATAAAAAAAAAATGCGCAGAGTTTAAAAAAGTAATTCTTAATTGGTAATTAAGAATTACTTTTTTAGTTCTTAATGCAAAAAAATGGCAAAAAACGCAATGCATTAAATAGGAGTCCAAAAGTTTCACTTTATTCGTACAAGATTCTCAAGCAAATTTTTTGTTTTATCAGAAGATGAATTGCATTATAAAAAAAATGTTTCACGAGCAATATCTTATTCACGTTTTTTGTTGCGAGGTTGTTCGAGTTTGCTATTTATTTATGCATTTAATAGATTACAAGGATTTATATGTTTTAAGTATATGAACGTTTGGAATAATACGGTTTACTCTATTAGACATCAACGCGCGGTGTAAACGGAAGCTCGGACTCTTGAACACCGTAATAGTATAATAACTGTACCGACAAGACTGCCTTCGACCGGTTTACGAATCATCTTCCCTCTGTGCTCTGTGTAGGTCAGCGGGAGGCTGAATGATTGATCTGTGGACCTGCCGCACGAGGAAGGAGTTTATCTCAATAGCGGGTAATGATAATCATTAACTTTAATGATAATACTTTATATCACCTGTACCCAAATTAATATCACTAATTAAGTTGATTTAATGGAATGTGTAATAATTACAATATCATTAATTATATAGGCGGCATTCTACAGTAGCAATATTTTTTTTCGTGTCAGTTCGAATTATATTTGTTTTTTTTTGTCTAATCTATGATGTGACATTCGATGTTTAAATTTATTGTATTTTAATTAAATCAAATTGAAACTAATATTAAGATAAATCATTATGTAATTGTCATTACATTAAAAACTAAAAAAAACAATTTTCGTAGCAGGCATATAACCATATAACCCTACTTATTTGTACAAATAAAAAGTTTAGGCTACATATACGATATGATTAGAGTGCATTCTAAGGAACTAGAGGGGAACACTTATAGCATATCTAAACATAGAGCATAGTTAGAATCTTTTTCTTCTATCTGTGTAAATAAAATATGTTTGCCTGATAAGTTGTCATCGCTGATAATCATTATTGATTATCAGCGATGGTTAAATTATTGTGTAAGGAACAAATTAAGGACGAAAGTATATTAAATGTTTTACGTATTAAATGATTAATGCAAATGAAAACGTCTGTTTTCTAAAAGCTTTTTTTATATGATTTACAAATATCGCCTGTCTAAGGCATTATCGAATTTCATTCACATAAAATATAATGAAACATCTCATTCACATAAAATATTCATATGATTTTACTGAAATCTCTTGATGGAAGTTCATTTTAAATAATAATTAAGGAAGTAGTCTGGTAACTTAAACCGATTTTCATGTCTTTTTTGGAGGGCGTGTTTTTGTAGGAAAATAAAAATGAATCGTTTCGGAAATTTACGATGTTTTTATTTACATATTAATGATACAAAAAAAATGTTTTTTTAAAAAATTTAATAGTTTATTATTTTTATTATTATTAATCGAAGTTGGCACCTCGAAAAAAAAGCGCGTGTGGCCCCGGTGATTTTGGTTCTTGATGTTATCTGAAATCAAAAATTCTTGAATATTCTTAATCTAAAGACATGTCATTCTCGTCGGAACTACCGAGACATTTTTTCACCCCTAACTTTTTATTTTACAACCCCTTCTATGCTGACTTTTTTTTCAAAGTCCGCCATTTTGTTATTTATCCATGAAATTTATCTTCTGTAGTTCCGACCAGAATGACATGTCTTTAGATTTAGAATTTTTGATTTCAGATAATATCAAGTGCTAAAATCACCCGGGCCACCCACGTGCTTTTTTTCGAGGTGCCAACTCCGATTAATAATAATAATAATGATAAACTATAAAAAAAAATTGTATCCTTAATATGAAAATAAAAACATCCTAAATTTCCAAAACGATTCATTTTTATTTTCCTACAAAAAAACGCCCTCTAAAAAAGACATGAAAATCGGCTGAAGTTACCAACAAGTGTATGCGATACGATGTATGGATGTTGAAAAATCGGTAGATGAATCAGGATAATATCATTTGGTGCTAAATCCTTTTTGTCTATATCCTTGATGGTTAAGTCTTTTAGTCATAATTAGTAGACCATTGAAACAAAAAATCGTATTTTTTTCAAAGGCGTTTTGTTTCAAATAATTTCAAAACTGATGTATAATAATTAAATTAATTAAGCCAATAGAACAATTTCAAACTGGCCGCAATAGCACTCATAAAAATGTATATTGCACTATTAATTTGCTGCAGAAATCTCATAACGTTTATAGACACATGAAACAATAATTTGTTCTGCGGTTAGCAATTATAAATACGGTTATAACGCGCTGCGGAAAGACGGAACCCTGGTTATAGATTTTATTCTAGGCGGTGGATCTCAATGCGAGAGCCGTGGGGGTGATAGTGGTTGCGGGTGCGTTTAGGAGATGAGTTTGAGTTACTGTACCTAGTAGTTAGTTAAAATACCGTATTTGGCGGAAAATAAGACGCATTCCAAGTTTAGTCCATCAATTTTTAGAAAAATAAATGTTTTGGACGATAAAATCAGACCATAACACGCAATCCAACTTTTCGTTGAATTTTCAGAGTAAAACAGTGCGTCTTATGGTTCGAAAAATACGGTAATGACAAGAAGATAATTTATTGTTTAAATAAAAGTAAGTTTTTTTTTATGATAAACAAATGATTTATTGTTTCTTGAACAATGATGTAAAACTCCGTATTAAATATTTGAACGAATTAAAACGTTAGTTTTCTAGAAGTTTTATTATAATATATTTTATGGGAAAGACATGTTTCGCTCTTCTAAGGCATTTTCAAATGTCACAGATTTGATAATGCCTTAGAAGGGGGAAACATGTCATCTCCAAAAAATATAATAATACTTCTAGAAAACATTCATTCGTATTACTTAATTATCAAATGATTTTTTTTAAATCTTTTGATGGAATTTCATTTTAAATAATAATCGACGGTTTGACCAACCAGTCGATGCCAGCGAGTCTGGCGAAACCGGTTGCTGTCAAGACAGTGGAAGTATATTCTAAAATTGTATTTGAACAGTTAATTTATAATTTTTTGAAAAATAAGTAGTTTATGTCGTTCTCGGGAGATGAAGGTATAAAACTTTCGAAACATGTCGAGAAAAATTGACCCTTAATTAATGCCTTAAGTTTATTAAAAAAAAATATTCATAAAAATTCACATTAAAAATCTGTACAAGTGTTTTAAACTTACAACAAGGATTTAAATCTATGGGGTTAGAATTTATTTAACAATATTTAAAATATGAGCCGAAATTCTCGCATTTGCGTTGTTTTATTTTTAATTGTGTAATTTCTAGTTGTGCTTATAAAAATTGTGAGGCTCCATTTCCCACTTGAGTCAGAATGTTTTAGAACCTCTGGTTTAATCGTCTCTGCGATGATTGAAGAATCATTTAGTTTCAAAGAATCACCTAATAAACCTGTTATCCCTAGAAAAAATCTTGGTTATTTGTTTCGGTTTCTATTTGGCAGTTGGCAAGCGTGTTTTGCCAAGAAAAAACAATATTTCTAACGGCGTTCTCTAATTATGTTTAATTTTAAATTTTATAGGTATATTTGGAGAAAATCTAATACGTGATAGTAAAAAAACTATTTAATTTTTAGCTAGTACTAAATAATCGTGCCTGATTTTAAAGTACACATTTGTAGGTCAAAAAAAAAATGTTCAACCATAGACAACTACTCGTACCATTTTTTGTAGTTATTTTAGATATTGGATATTGAAAACACTTTTCATAAATCTACCATTGATGATAATATTAATTTATGGTGCATAAACTCTGTGAAAGTTAGTGTAAAATATTTTTTATTAATCAAACAAGTGTGATATATTTAAATATATTTTTAACCGTAAATTTCAGTGATTACATCTAAAACAAAAATGATTATTTGATTGTAATTTTCTACTTGTTTCTATTCCATATGTCATTATAGGACGTATGGAATAATGTACCTATAATGACATATGGAATAGAAACGAGAGCTGACACCATCAGAACAAAAAATCTTCTAAGAACCACAGAAATGAAGACTCTCCGATCCGTTGCGGGAACGACACTCCGAGACAGAATAAGGAATTCTGAAATAAGAAAGATCTGCAATGTATTATAGAAGATGTCGTGCGATGGGGAAGACTGAGAAGATGCTACTGGAGAGATCATGTGGAAAGAGCATATTCGGAAAGAGTGATAAATATAGCCGCATATAAAGTACCAACAGGAAACCGACCTGCAGGAAGACCACCTAAAAGTTGGCGAGACAGTTGGATATTTGCATCCCAGGAACAGGCTCCGAGAAATAACAGGACACGTTCCTAAATAAAGCAGAATGAGAGGAGGAAGAAGAATTTTCTTCTTCTTCTTATCAGCTATCTGTCAGTAATGGCTGAACGTATGTTACCCTAATAATAAATACATATTTAATTGATATTATAAACAAGCTGGGCAGCTTTCGGAAACATGGGTTACATCCTTAAAAACCTGAAAATACCGATCAACCTGAAACGAAAAGTCTATGAAGCCTGCGTTCTGCCAGTTGGTACTTATGGTCTTGAAACTGTTACATTGTCCAAACAAAATGCCGAGAAACTACGAGTGACCCAAAGAGTAATGGATAGAGCCATGTTAGGAATAAGCCTAAGAGACAGAGTCAGAAACGACACGGTGAGAGAAAAAAAAAGTCACTGACATCATCCACCGGGTTGCGACTCTAAAATAGCAATGGACAGGTCACGTAGCTAGAAGCTCAGATGAAAAGTGGACAAGAAGCCTGCTGACTTGGAGACCGTGGACGGCAAAGAGAAGTGCGGGCGACCGCAACTACGGTGGAAGGATGATCTGAACAGACACGTCGGAATAACCTGGATGCAGTCTGCACAGGACAGAATGATATGGAAGCAAATGGAGGAGGCATTTGTCCAGGAGTGGACGGGAATATGCTGAGGAAGAAGAATAATAAGATATACAAAAACACTTTTGGTATTTACTGCAATGACAACATCAACTTAAAATTGGGGCAGAGGATGGTCATGTGCTATATTTGGTCATATAACTATACGAAGTGGAGACCTGGACCCTCAAAGTGAACACAATAAACTGTATGGAAGCACTTGAAATGTGGCTGTTGCGGTTCTCATGGACTGATATGGTCACCAACAATGAGGAGAATTATTTTCTGATGTGAAGTGTAGAAAGATGGCACATTTGGGACACATTAGAGAAATACGGTCTGCTTCACCTCATCATGAAAGAGAAGATCGAGGGTAAGCGCGGTTTGGGAAGACCCCAGATGTCCTGGTTAGAGAATATCAAAGAGTGGACCGGAATTCGGAGGGTGGATGAGTTGTTACGTCAGGCACAGGACAGAGGGGCCTATGCGAGAGTAATAGCCGACGTCGGGGATACCTGAGGACCATGGCACTTCAAGAAGATTTGCTGCTTAATTATACATTGCGTATCATGAGTATGGATAAATGGATATATTTAAAAAGATTACTGTACTCCACATTAAAATAGTGCCTACGTAAATAATAATAAGGTATAACGAGGGAACGTAATGGCGGGAAAAACCGGTCAAATTGACAGAAGATTACAGGGTTATTCGATGTTTAAAAATACTCGCATTAACATGAAACATTATATTTTGTTGGCCAACGGGAACTATTAACTATTAGTTTAACATATTCCGATAAGATAAGGTTCAAGTCAGATATTACAAGACTGATTGAGTTTGATCGAAACGATACTGACATAGTAAAATACATTATATAATATTCTTCTTCTTCTTCCTTGTTGTAGACCTATGAGCGCCCTTGAGGTGATTACATCACAAAAACGGCGCTTTAAAAGTTAGCATATTATTATTATTATTATTATGTGGTCTATTCTCCAGAGTGTTGCTCCTCCTGTGAGGTAGACTCCCAGCTGTCCTTCCATCATTTAGGAGGTCTTCTGTGAGGACGAGTCCCATGAGGCTGATTATGTAATGTAATATAGGGGAGTCTGGTGGTGTCCATTCTTTGAACATGACCGTACCAGTATCCCTTTTCGCTGTCTGCAATAATAATATATATATTTACTATTATATGATAGGAGTTTGAATGGATGGGGGTTTGAATGGATGGTTAGGGCCATGGGGGGACATACTATGCTGGAAGGTATGTGTACCAGTAAATAACATGAAACGCCATAGTTGCATAACATCAGCAACACTACCATCTAGTCCGACTATCTGGCGTCCACGTGTGATCTTTATGATCCCGTAAACGCTGGGTGTGGTGGCATATTAGACGTACTCGTATGTTTATGTGCCAGCTAACAGAGATAATAACATGGGACAGTCGGTTTAAGAGCGAGGTCGACAGCCGTATACATCAGGCTAGGCTTGCATTTGATAAAAGGTCGAAAATAATAGAGTCAAATAATATAGACCTAAAACTGAGAATACTCCTCATCAAGACCTATGTATGGAGTGTCTTGATGTACGGCTGCGAGACATGGTGCCTATCCGAAAGGGATAAGCGGAGACTAGAGGCTTTTGAGATGTGGTCCTATAGAAGACTCTTTGGAATTTCCTGGAGAGACCACATCACGAAGGAGGAAGGCACCTGCTCAGGACCTTGTTCGAAAGGCGTGCAAGATGGATCGGCCATGTAATACGTCAAGAAGGTCTCTTGCATGCCATAATGGAGGGTATGATCGAGGGGACAAACTCTAGGGGACGCCCAAGCCGAGAGTACCTGGAGGACCTGTTGGTGGACGTACGCTGCTCATCATATGCAGATTTCAAAAGAGCCGCACAAGACAGGGAAAAATGGAAGAGAATAATGGAGGAAATTGCTGCAAACCAATCCCAGGATTGAAACCAGAGAAGAAGAACAGAGAGAGGGTGAATGGCGAATGGCAATTTATTATTATATTAGTATTATTATAAGCAGTTTTTTTGACGAATAGAATTTTATATAAACTACCGTTGATACTTCGGATAATACAAACTTCGATACTACAGTTAGAGTATGATTTTTCTCAAGTGCAAAGGCATATCTATAGTCTGGCGTTCGTATAAGTTTGTACGCGTTTTGGGACCGACAGTTGGGTGGCGGGAGATTTTGATTTATTTTATTATCTCAAGTACAGAAAAAGTACAACTCGTCCGTTACTTTAAACGCGTATGTAAGTATGCACGATGGCAGTTGGTGCAGCATCTGCCAGATGAATCCGTTATCTTGTATATGAATCTCCACAATTTCTTGCAGAGGAAATACGTTCTAAATATTTCACATTCAAAACATAAATGATTACCTTATTATTATGAATGGTGCGCGAATCGATTAGATATGATTCTTATATTGAAAACGGAATTCTGCAATTAATTATTGTTGCCAGAACAATTACGCAAAACCCCAATGTTTTCAGAGTTCTTGACTAACAGATTTTGTTTGATACGTATTGTAATTGAGTTAGGAATCCGATTTATCAAAATTTCAAAATCTCAATTCGAATGCTAAAGAATGTGATTCTTATTACAAATTTGAAATATTGGTAATCGTAACGGAGTAGGTATATCTTCCATCATCATAGAAGTATTATTGTCATCACAATCAAAACTTGTAATTATATCATTAAATCATTTTCTCTAACTAACTAACTAACTAACTAACCATCACGCCGTCTCCCCGAAGGGGTAGGCAGAAAGAATGGACTGCCACCCTTTTCTTTCCTGACATATTTCTATCGCTTCCTCAACATTCATACATTGTGTCATGCACGCGCGTCGATTTCTCTGACTCCTCACAAGGCCGACATTCAATATTTGATTTATTTGATCGTGCCATTTACATCATTAACATATAATTTTTTACCATTGTTTCTTCATTCATTCTTTCCATATGTCCAAACCATCTTAATGATCCTTTCATTATTTTGTTCATGACACCATCATTCGCACCGCATTCACTTCTTATATTTTCATTCGACACTCTATCATACACAGAGTATCCACACATTCGTCTAAGAGATCTCATTTCTACTGCATTTGTTCTACTTTCATCCTTCTTTTGCCAGTTCCATGTTTCGCTTCCATACATAAGGGTCGGTAGAAGAACACCATTGTGCACTGCCATTCTAGCTTTTTGGATAGGTTTTTGTTTGCGATGACAACTTTAAGTGCACCATTCACTTTGTTGCCTGCCCCAACCCTTCTTTCAATATCCCTCTCCACTCGCCCATCTCTTGTAAACATACTACCTAAATTCACGAACTCAACTACTTGCTCCAAATTTTCACTATTCGCGTTAATGTTGCAGACTGTCATGGTTTCTTCCTTTTCAAAAATCATTTTCTCTCTGTTAATAATTTAAAATTGTGGGAAAATCACTATTTTATAATGTAATTAATCTATAAGTTAGTTTTCTCTATTCCTTTTTCACATAATTATTAAGAATATAATAAATATTTATTAATTTAAACTGTTCAATGATGTTATTCAATGATGTTATTTTTAAATGTACTAATTGTTGGTATATAAATATGTAACCTTAATGAATTATTACTTGTATGACACATAACACTTCATGGTGAATGTGTCAAAAAAATAATTATGAAAAAAAAATGTATATCTTCTTCTCTTTCATGAACTTAGATTTCGGGAATATCAGCCTAGAGGTTATTGCTTCCCCACCTGTTGGAAGTTACGTTAAAGGGTTTGAAGTTGTGGTCGATATAGGGCGATTAAGGGAGGTAAATTTTAGGGATTGAATTTTGAAAAGTGAGAGTGGACGGATGGCAAATATACAGTGTTATGAAACTGGATTCACCCGGCTAAGGGTAGACAACCCCATCACAAAATCTTCATTATAAAGAGAACGTGTTAAATATAATATATAATACCAGGAACCCATGAGAGATGGTTCGATTTAAGGAATACAAGATACTCTCTAAAGTTAAGAGTATTTGTCTTCTGAACGCACTTTCACTAATATGATCTTGAAGCGGTTATTTTTAGCAATTTGATTTCTCTCCCCTCCGGCATCACCAGAGTTGGTTCTGCATGTTATGAAATAAAACAGTCTGTGCTGACGCTGTCGAAGATAACCACCCACAAGCAAGAGGAAACTAGTCTCGATATCTTTCCCCAGGTCATCAGTATGAAGCGAAATCAAGTTAAGGCCACGAGTCCTGGCCGACCCTTGAATGGGTAAGGGCTGCTAGGGACAGGGGTGCTTACCTATATTATACGAGTATATAAAAAAAATACTATGCTTGTTAAGCCATGCGTTGTTTCCTAAGTTCAATATTTGTTCCCTATTTTTGTAATATTTGTTCCCTATATTTGTGAATATATCGTCGGTTCAAAGGTAAAACTCATTAAGTGACATTTTAATTTTTAATTTTTTATGTGTGCACCAAGTGTATTTATTAAAGAATAACAGTTATTCTTTAATAAAAACACTTGGTGATAATTTTCTGACGTAGAATTCACAAGTCTGATACAGAAATTGCAAAAAAATATTAAATGTCACTTAATGAGTTTTACCTTTGAACCGACGATATAGAGTGCTAAAAATGTCTCCTTAGAACGATTTCCTTGGGACGTATTAAAACCACGTAGTTGGTAAATGAGCAACGAATAAATAAATAAAAAATTATTATAATTGGTTGTATTTAAAACATCTTTCGTATCTTCGAAAGTAGTTGTATTCATGATATATTGGAGAAAAAAGAAAAGCGTGCGGGCAAAAACTTCAATGGCTTGACGGGCAATCCATCGGCGATCAACTAGGAGATGAATCTGGTACCCGGGCTCGTTAATCTTGTTCAGTCTTTGGTCGTTCGAGATGCCAATAAAAGTGGATGTTCCCCTCTTCGATAAATTAATTACACAAGTCAATAAATCCTGATAAAGGGTGTTGTATAATATTAAAAGTGCAAGTATTAAATCGTTTATAAAAAATTAAATAAGATGAATGGTTTGTCAGTCAGCTGTTTGTTATATGCAGTCGATGCTGTGGTAATCGCTGACAGTAGAAAAAATATGCAAATCTTAGTGTCAAGGATGTATGAGGCATGCAAAAAGAGTGACCTGGTGAAGAATGTGTCTAAATCTAAAGTGATGGTTTTCGAGAAAAAATAATGTATGACGATTTGTGATATAAGTGTGATGGTCGAGAAATTGGAGCAAGATACCGAATTTACGTATCTAGGAAGCGTGTTTACAAGAGACGGAAAAATGGAGAAAGACATCGAAAGAAGGGTTGGTGCTGGGAATAAAATAAATGGCGCACTCAACGTCATTACTGCAAATAGATATCCACAGAAGCAAATCATGTATGGAAGTGAAGTTTGGAACTGGCAAAAGAAGGATCAAAGCAGGATAAACGCCGTAGAAATGAGATCACTAAGAAGAATGTGCGGCAAAACGTTGTATGATAGAATACCGAACGATGAAGTAAGAAAGAAATGTAAGGCAGATGACTGCATCATGGATAAAATTAAAAAAAGATCCCTGAGATGGTTTGGACATATGGAACGAATGAATGAGAGTAGAATGGTCAAAAAGTTGTACACAAGCAGCGTGAGTGGAAAAAGAAGCCGAGGACGAACGAGGAAAACACGGCATGACCAAATTAATCAATTGCTAAATAGCGGCCACATTCGAAGTCGGAATAATCGACGTGCGTGCATGGTACGATGTATAAATGTAGAGGAATCCTGAGAGGTATGCCAGGACAGAGCATTGTAGCTCTTCTCTGCCTACCCCTGTCATAATTTAATACGTTAGTAATTGTGACAGGTCGGTAGGAGACAAATAGAAGGTAATAAAAATGGAGCGCTACGTGATAGAAAAACGCTTCGCTATTGTTATATTCGTGTATATGCATCATAATAAATATACGAATGAAGTAAAATCCATTTTAATTGCTGACTGAAGAATTCAGTTGGGTTGGGCGGCCTTTGGAAAATTACGCCATGTTCTCACCCCTTAAATACCACAATGCCTCAAGACTTAAGTCTTCAACCAGTGCGTCTTGCCAGTCATGACGTACGGAGCCGAGACGTGGACACTGACAAATGGTCTAGTCTACAGATTCAAGGTCGCCCAACGCGCCATGGAAAGAGCCATGCTGAAATAACCTTGAAGGACAGATTAGAAACGAATTTATTCGACAACAAACCAAGGTGACTGAGGTGGCTTTGAGGATGGGTGGGCTGAAGTGGCGATGGGCTGGCTGACGGCCGATGGGGTAGACGGGTTCTGGAGTGGAGACCGCGTACAAGATTCCGCAGAATTGGACGTCCCCCTGCCCGCTGGACCGACGATCTGAAGAGGATTGCTGGAGATGGATGGATGGGAGCGGCAATGGATAGGGGACGGTGGCGTGCTTTGGGAGAGGCCTACGTTCAGCAGTGGACGACAGACGGCTGATGATGATGATGAATTGTAATTCAATTTCAATTAATTTATGCCATTCAACAGAATACATCAAACAACGTTTAAGAATGAAATCCATTAATGATTAAAAATTTTGTTTGAATACACAAGAAGTAATCTTTTACTGACAATTGATAGTTGTCTTTTAAACCGACTTGAGCGCCATCTCTTGGTGACTTACATTACACACAATTAAACACTCACATCACTGTAACGCCCCTAGCGATAAAATAAGTGTTTGCTCGTCACAATTAGAATTCATTTATATGCATTTAAAATGTGTATTATAGCCCGGTTCGTATCAAATTAATATTTTTTTAACCTTGGCCGAAGTAATATTAACAAGCAGGAAACAATTTGTCGTAATCGATTCAGTATTTGTCGAGTCTGTCGGTGTCCTAGCTACGAACATTGTCTTTAATTTATATATTGTAGTTAAAATCTTGCATTTTTTTATTGTAACATCCTTTATATACGCCTCATCTGGGAAGCGTTTAAATTGTAAGTGAAAAGATAATCAAAATATTCCAGAGCTTAAAACTGCATGCTTAATTTTTTGTGCTTTGACACACTCTGTCAACAGTAAATTTATCTTTAACATTTTATAGAATGTTAAAATAATTATAAGTTATTCTCTAAGAGTTATCGATATATCAAAGATATTTTTAAGATAATCAAATGATTTTACTGAAATCTCTTGATGGAAGTTCATTTTAAATAATAATTAAATAAAATGATGTTTTTTAACTACTTCCACTTTTGTCTTTATTTAGACAGCGACCGGTTTAGCCAGGCTCGCTGGCATACAGAGCCTGGCGAAACCGGTCGCTGTCTAAATAAAGACAAAAGTGGAAGTAGTTAAAAACATCGTTTTATTTGATTATTATTTAAAGATATTTGTTTATTTATTCAATGTTCGCCATCACTTTTTGTTGTGGATTCATATTTGAATAAGTTTACAAACTTTTACATTATTCTCAGACATGTTTTGGATGGTTCTCCTCCTTCTTCGGTGCACATATTTTAAATAATCAATAATGAAATTAAACAAAACATGCATGTTTTTATTTATTTTATTTCTAACATAAAGCAAACATATTTAAATAATAACCACACAATAATGCACTTTTAACAAACATGTAAAGGAACACAGATGTCCTTACTCTGGTTAATCATTTTTAAGGATTAATTGTATCTCAATAGAGACGAAGATGTAAATTGTTTTTTGGAAACAGAATGTGGTAGTATTACATTTAATCTTAATAGATGGCGCTAGTGTATATTGACCTAAAAAATGTGAAGTGTTTTTAACATAGTAGCATATATATCTTTCAAAAATTTGTCAGACGTGGTGGTCGTAAGAAGGGCGGAATGGGGAATGTTGTTAACATAAAGCGATCGCTTAACCCAACCAATGACAGGTCATAAGTCCTGAAAACGCCTCGGCCACCATATTCTGTTTACAAAAAAAAAAAAACAATTTACATCTCGTCACCTGAGAGTAAGAGGGTTCCAACTAACAAAATTTCACATTTGGCTTTTTTCCTTGAAATGGGTTTTTACTAACCTTATCTATACGTACAATTAAAAAATACATGTAATAGTATCGTCATTTTGATGTAACGAAAAGAATCAAGTCCCATCTGATCATTCAAAACACACGATTCACTGAAGAATAATTCTTTTACACTTAGAACTATATTATTCCAACTGTCGCTAGAGAAAATTTACACGCTTCTCGGTAAAAAAGTTTCATTTGCTTCAGATGGAACCCTTTTATTCCAAGATACACACCCGAAACCAAAAAAACTTTGACTTCATTTTTCTCAGCTTTTTACTTTTGACAGTTGGAACCTTCTTACTCTCAGGTGACGATCTTCGTCTCTATTGAGATACAATTTATCCTTAATATTATGCATTGTTATAGTGTTATTGTGGCAGTAATATCTTCGCTGCATTCTATGGTGTTAGTTAATACGAAACACCGTGGCAGTGTAATCACGTAACGCGTGCAGTTACGGTAACTCCATCGGCGTGTAACTACCTACAGAGAGATTAGCTTATCTGATACAAATTTCTCTCGTACAGACAGACAGGAACTCAATCGATCGCATGCATAAGATCAATCTGAAGTGGCTAGTTTCCCGTAATACTAATCTAAGATAGATTATTATTGGTTTGGCTGTATTTTAAATGTATAATGTTTAACCCTTTCCCGACCATTGATTCCAAATGGAATCATAATATATTTCAGACTAGTTAAGTTAACTATTGAACATTAGAAATAACATTTTTATTTGTGGTCGATAAGGAAGATTTCTACGTTCAAAACATAATATTAACCCTTTCCTGGCCATTGATTCCATATGGAATCATAATATATTTCAGACTAGTTAACCCTTAACGTACCGTGTTCAAAACAAAACGCTCGCTCCCATGTGGTCAATTCAGTTTACCGCTAACTTTATCTATAAATATCAAGCATATGACTCGATGAATCAAAATTTAATTTATGTCATCTTGTAGGGAATTTCATTAGAAATAGATCGATATCTATAACATACTCGTACATGGATTATTTGAAAAACATATCATTATTAATTTTTTTCTGGAACCATGCGATTTCTGATATAGACGACGAGACAGCATATGAACAACTGACACCAAGTATGAACTTGTCTCGCCCCGCCTCGCCGTGGCGCTATAATTTTACGAATGATAAAGGCACCTAGGCAAAATGTATACTACGTTCAAGACAACGAGTACGTATTAATATTTGTCCCTTTTGGTAAAGTGTTAATATTTTCACAGTTCTGATATTATTAAGTTGCGTGCTGCGTTTCCGTCCACAATCGGTATTATTACGTATGAGAAAAGGCCAAACATATAATTTATAATACGTTCAAAACAGCGAGTAAGTATTTGTCACTTTTGATAAAGTTGTAAATATTAGCAAAACAAATTCTACCTTAACACGAATGAAGGTGAGGGCAGTCTTAGAAAATATTTTTTTTTGGGATGAAGGAAGTAATTTTTTGCTTTTTTTTTATTACGAAATATTGAGAACACTTCAATGGAGGATTACAATTTTTTTTATAATATTAGGGTCCATAGGTTTTAAGAAAATCAACTTTAAATTGACAGTGGAAACTCAATTGACCACATGGCAACGCGACGGTTAAGGCATCTATGGAACTTAAGAAAGACCGTTTTTATTCGTAGACGATAAAGAGTCCTTCTACATTCAAAACCGGATGTGAATGTTTTCTTGGCCATTGATTCCACATGGAATCATAATATATTTCAGACTAGCCAATGCATCTATAGAACATTAGAAATATTTTTTTTATTGTGGTCGATAAGGAAGATATCTACATTCAAAATCTAATGTTTATCTTTTCCTGGCCATTGATTCCATATGGAATCATAAAGTATTTCACACTAGTTTAGGCATCTATGGAACTTTAGAAATAACATTTTTATTAGTAGTCGATAAGAAAGATTTCTAATTTAAAAACATAATATTAACACTTTCCTGGCCACTGATTCCATAGGAATCATAATACATTTCAGATTAGTTTAGGCATCTATGGAACTTTAGAAATAACATTTTAATTTGTGGTCGATAAGGAAGATATATACGTTCAAAACACAATGGTAACTCTTTCCCGGTCATTGATTCCATATGGAATCATAATATATTTCAGTCTATTATAAGAAAGATTTCTACTTTCGAAATAAATCATCTAAACACGCGTTTTGTCAACTGTTTTATTGTGTTTGTCATTTGAAAGTTGCAGTAAGTGCCAATTTGAATATTGTCTTCTATGTGTAATACAGTATTTATTATTTGAAGTGTTTTCAAAGAGATTTGATCATTTATATATTTTTTCTGCTTCTAATTGGTTTCACAAAATAATGTTTATTTTTTTAGAGTGAAAAAATATTTATTCATTCATATTTTTCAAAAAATATTATATGACTCCAAATGGAATCATCACCGTCTATAGACTATAGTGATAACATACTATCTAGCAGCTAGGGAAAGAGACGCCTACTTTCAAGTAATAGTTAATTCGGGGGAATTCGACTGATAGCCTTTTTCCCTTGTTTCAATCCAATTGGTTTACAGCAAAGTGTAGCATGTTTTGCCGGTTCTTGGGATGCCACTTGGGCCTTCAATGTTGCAGTTTCGCGTTGCTTTCCACATTTGAATACAGCAGGTTATTTGAACCCAATTACTGTATACAATTTTTTAGCTATTGATTCTCATGACATATGATAAATAGCTAATCTATAGCCATTTTATTATCGTGTGAATTCTATACCGGATTAAAGACGGTGTGACACTGCCACTGCCATCGAACACGAGAACTTCGGTGTGGCAGTCATAGTTCTAGCAACTCTTCTACGAAGGTAGTCCTTATCAAAACTAACTAACTAACTAACCATCACGCCGTCTCCCCGAAGGGGTAGGCAGAAATAATGGACTGCCACATTTTTCTTTCCTGACATGTTTCTCTCACTTCCTCAACATTCATACATCGCGTCATGCACGCGCGTCGATTTCTCTGATTCCTCACATGGCCAACATTCAATATTTGATTTATTTGATCGAGCCACGTTTTTATTGGTCTTCCTCTATTTCTGGTTCCATTTACATCGTTAACATGTCCAAACCATCTCAATGATCCTTTCATTACTTTGTTCATAACACCATCATTCGCACCGCATTCACTTCTTATATTTTCATTCGACACTATCATACAATACATATAGTATAGACACATTCGTCTAAGAGATCTCATTTCTACTGCATTTATTCTACTTTCACCCTTCTTTTGCCAGTTCCACGCTTCGCTTCCATACATTGTCCTTAGTATTTAATTATTATTAATTATTTAGTATATGGAAGCTAGCTATCACCGGTTTCGGGTAACTTTTGCTGCTCAGAGTCTAAAATGAATGTTCTGTTTCTTTACAGATGAGTGTCTGTCACGCGTAGACACCTCACCTGTTCAAGGAAACTCAAGTATGCTGTGAATAAGTCATTACTCTATGGTAAGATAATAACCTTTATATCTGATTCAATACTTCTTCTTTTCTTCTTCGATGGCCCTACAGCCCTAATCCAACCTTGGCCTCCTTCAACGTCTGCCGTCAGCCGCTCCAATTTGGAGTTTGTAGAAGCCTGATGATTCGATACACTCCATAGCGTTGAATAAAATCGTTTCAGTGTCGTAAATTCGTCAGAAAATCTTATGTGATGGGATTCAAAACTCCATTTTTCAAGCATCGAACTACGGCGGCTATGTTTGCTCATTTTCCAACGTCTTCTTATTAGTAATAATTTTACGATTTCCTATGAGAGCACACATATTATAATAACATTCTTCTTCTTCTTCTTCTTCCTCAGCCTATTCCCGTCCACTCCTGGACAAAGGCCTCCTCCATTCGCTTCCATGTCACTCTGTCCTGTGCAGACTGCATCCAGGTTACCCCGACGTGTCTGTTCAGATCATCCTTCCACCGTAGTTGCGGTCGCCCTGCACTTCTCTTCATCTCATCTCATCTCATCATCATTTGGCTGGGATCAATTTGATCATCCACCATACAGCCCATATCTAGCGCCCAGTGACTACCATTTGTTTCTGCATCTGAAGAAGCATCTCGGAGGTTAACGCCACGATGATGACGATAGCTTAAAAACGGCCATGTTGCAGTGGCTGTCTTTTCTATCACGACGGAAAACAAAAGCTTGTAGTTCAATATGACAAGTGTCTTAATATTGGTGGTAATTATGTGGAAAACTTTGGTTTTTCATGAAAAAATAAAGTGTTACAAAAAGTTAAAATTTTTTTAAATTTCAAAACGCTACTTACTTTAAAAACACTTCTCGTATATTAGATATTCTTGGCTGCATAGCTGTCTCTGACTGACGAAGTCCTGCATTCACGTCCAGTGTATTCCTTTGTTTCGATTTTATTTGGCATACTGTTTGCGGCTCGCCACCGGCTCGCGAACCAACGGCTGGAGAACCACTTCCATAGACAACCACTCTGTTAATTTTGCATGGTAAATGGCACTCGTGGAAGATTTATTTGCTAGTGAACGCTTCAGATTAAAATTCTCGTTTTTTTATGGATGCTTATTTAATCGAAGAACTTATCAATCTAATAGCCTTTTTTTGTTCTCCATAGATGGTGATGGCCGAGAGGGCAGGTGGAAGGGGACACAGCTTCCACCTGTCGGGTAGGGACCGGGACAGCGTGTCCTCCGCCTCGCTGTACAAGCAGAGGATAGACAGCATGTTCGACGAGGAGAGGAGCGTCATCAGTCACACCTACGGAGTCACGCAGCAGCCCAGCCTGGGATCTAGATCGGTTCGGAATAAGGTTAACCATATTTTTTGTCTCTGGTCTATTGTTTAAATATGTCAGATGATTCTATATTTAACACCCGCTGCGCGGTGATGATTACCAAGTGATCAATGACGCTTAAGTTCATTCGCATTGGGACTGTCGCGCGGGCAAGACGTGTGTATGGTTCTTTCAATTCTTTTATATTATTCTATGTTTTATTCACGATAACTACACTTGTATACCAAATTTAAATCATTATAAGTTAAAAAGTCAAATTTATATAAAGTAAAATTTATATAATGTGGGTGAATGATGAATTTAGGACCATAAAGCGAGTGTAAATCAAGACAAGGGTACAAGATTTACTGATTATTAATTAAAACAATCTAGAATTATTCCTTACCAGTGGTGATATATTGTACATCAAAGACATGATTCAGATATATATCACCACTGGCTTAATGATGCTCTATTTTCAATGCAAAACTAGGTGTTTCTGGATAGAGCCTTGGACTTATGATATTTCCTCAAAGAGGCCTCAACCTATTTGTATCTTGTTCAACAATCAACAGTGTAGACAATCTTTATTTGTATTTTGTTCAAGAATATAGACAATCTTAATTTGTATCTTGTTTAATAATCAACAATGTAGACAATCTTTATTTGTATTTTGTTCAAGAATATAGACAATCTTAATTTGTATCTTGTTTAATAATCAACAATGTAGACAATCTTTATTTGTATTTTGTTCAAGAATATAGACAATCTTAATTTGTATCTTGTTTAATAATCAACAATGTAGACAATCTTTATTTGTATTTTGTTCAAGAATATAGACAATCTTAATTTGTATCTTGTTTAATAATCAACAATGTAGACAATCTTTATTTGTATTTTGTTCAAGAATATAGACAATCTTAATTTGTATCTTGTTTAATAATCAACAATGTAGACAATCTTTTTTGTATCTTGTTCAACAATCAACAATGTAGATAATCTCTATGTATATTTTGTTCTTCTCCAGGTGTCATGTCAAGTCCCTTCGACGTTGACTATCACTTGAGACTTATCTTTGTCCTCGGAAATCTTAACACCCCTAACTCTAGACAATATTTATTTGTATCTTGTTCAACCATCAACAATGTAGACAATCTTTTTTATATCTTGTTCAACAATCAACAATACAGACAAACTTTATTTGTATCTTGTTCAACAATCAACAATATAGACAATATTTTTTGTATATTGTTCAACAATCAACAATGTAGACAATCTCTATTTGTATCTTGTTCAACAATCAACAATGTAGACAATCTCTATTTGTATATTGTTCAACAATCAACAATGTAGACAATCTCTATTTGTATATTGTTCAACAATCAACGATGTAGACAATCTCTATTTGTAACTTGTTCAATAATCAACAATGTAGAAAATCTTTATTTGTATCTTGTTCTTCTTCAGGTGTCATGTCAAGTCCCCTTGACGTTTTCGCGAAAATTGGCATTTTTGAAGCTAAGGGTTCACATACAATTCGTCAGATCAAGGAGCAAAGAGTATGTTTTCCCTTCAGATATATTTTATCTATGGCCAGATGCATTATGAGATTTCATGCGCAATCGCAATGAAAATACTATAATATTTTACTGCGCATGCCCACGTCTTCATCTACTAGTACTAGATTCTACCGCCAGGATTCTTACTTCGCGTCTTTCAAAATATTTTTTAAAATTCTACTGCGGGTCTCTTTCTTTTCGAAAACGGGACATTTTGACGTCCCGAAGCTGTTTTCGGGGATACCGTGACACGCTGCCTGAAAACGGGACGCCGCGCTGGTCACACATTAATCAAAATACTATGTTTTTTTAACCTGTAATTTGAAAAGGTTTAATTTATAATTCTAATCTACATGTTATATCCTAACCTTACCTAATCGTAAATTTGTAATGTGTTATATTATGAATACGTGTATCTTCGTTGTACTTCGTTGTCGTTTACCGTTCGGTCAATAACAATGTTTAAATAAGCAGTATGGTCCATCAATCCGTAAATCGGACCCAAAATTACCGTTTTGCGTGCGGTTATACAATAATGACTTCTCAAAAGAGTATTCTGGAGCGTTTAAATAATTAAATGATTGTTAAACTGCTCGGATCGTTATATTATATATGTCAATAAAAAACTGGGGCATTTAACGATCGAGTTATTATTTATATTGGCGCACTGATTTCAAAAATCGACGGATAATTAACACATCGTGGGCGGGAACTGTTTAAACACATTTGAGGGTATTATTTGCAAACCCGGCAAATTCCACCAACAATCAAAAGTGAGATATTAATTGGGTCTTATTCATAATACATTTGCACACAATTTTTATTGATTTTCAGTTTCAAATTCGGCTTCATTCTGAAAAATTTTGCTATTAAAATATAGGGTTTGTTGCAAACATGGCAACCTCCACTTGAGTGTTGCAAAGCTGGCAAACTCCAAAATGAAATTCATTATTTTACTTTAATTATCAACATAATGATGATTATTTCGTGGCTGATTACTTTTAAAATACTAACTGGTTGAGATGAAAAAAGTAAATATCGTAAAAAAAGCGCATTTTATTAGCGTATCAGTTTTTTTTGCGATTTACTCAAAACATAATGATGGAGTTTGCCAGGTTTGCAACTAATACCCTCATTTTACCTTCTTCTTCGTCGTGTAAATAGCAAGCTCCTCTTATGCATGGTATAATGAACATGGTATAATGGGACCCTTATTAATGGAAGCGAAGCATGGAACTGGCAAAAGAAGGATGAAAGTAGAATAAATGCAGTAGAAATAAGATCTCTTAGACGACTTACAAAATATGGGCGAGTGGAGAGGGATATTGAAAGAAGGGTTGGGGCAGGCAACGAAGTGAATGGTGCACTTAAAGTTGTCATCGCAAACAAAAACATATCCAAAAAAGCTAAAATGGCAGTGCACAATGGTGTTCTTATACCGACCCTTATGTATGGAAGCGAAGCATGGAACCGGTAAAAGAAGGATGAGAGTAGAATAAATGCAGTAGAAATGAGATCTCTTAGACGAATGTGTAGATACTCTGTGTATGATAGAGTGTCGAATGAAAATATAAGAAGTGAATGCGGTGCGAATGATGGTGTTATGAACAAAATAATGAAAGCATCTTAAGATGGTTTGGACATATGGAAAGAATGAATGAAGAAATAATGGTTAAAAAATTATATGTTAACGATGTAAATGGAACCAGAAATAGAGGAAGACCGAGGAAAACGTGGCACAATAAAATAAATCAAATATTGAATGTCGGCCATGTGAGGAGTCAGAGAAATCGACGCGCGTGGATGACATGATATATGAATGTTGAGGAAGCGAGAGAAATATGTCAGGAAAGAAAAGTGTGGCAGTCCATTCTTTATGATTAGTTATGGTTAGATGGTTAGTTAGTTAGTTAGTTTAAATTGCCATTAAAAGGGTACAATCTCTCATTTTTCAACTTGCCACTGTGGTGGAAGGTTTGGCCTATTTTGTGTAGTTTCTGGCACCTTCCTTGTATTTATTATCCTATATTTTTTCTGATGTTAGTAGAACACAGGAAACTCACAAAATCGTTAAAAAACTAGTTATATTTTCTGTTGGAATTTGAAACTAACTCATATGGAACTAGGACAAGTATCCAATTTGAACGAGTCTTCATATGGAACCAGTCTCCATATGGAACCAGTCTCCATGTGGAACCAGTCTCTATGTGGAACCAGTCTTCATGTGGAACCAGTTTCCATATAGAACCAGTGACCATATGGAACCAGTCTCCACATGGAACCAGTCTCTTTATGGAACCAGTCTCCATATGGAACCAGTTTTCAAATGGAACCAGTCTCCATATGGAACCAGTCTCCATATGGAACCAGTCTCCATATGGAACCAGTCTCCATATGGAACCAGTGACCATATGGAACCAGTCTCCATATGGATCCAGTCTCCATATGGAACAATTCTCTATATGGGTTCATTCTTATTGATTAAAATCATGGTGATAGGTCTGTCTCCTGCTAGGCTTTTCATCTCTGTGTAGCTGCCACAGCGTATGTTTCTGATCACTTAGTCCATAAAGCCGTCATTGGGTGACTTCTGCAGTTTCTGCCCTCAACCATTCCTTTTGCGATGGTAATAAGTAGGGCCGGATGCCAGATGTTATGGCTTATTCATTTTGCTCATTCCTGGGAAATCTGGAATAAATAAATGTATACTTTGTATTTTCATAACACTTTATTTTTCTAATTTTTTTTTAATGTATACAAATACTTGTAGACAATCACTGGATTTTTACCCATTGCGGGTTAATCATTTTTAAGGATAAATTGTATCTCAAGAAGATTAATTAATTGTAGAGACGAAGATGTATTTTTTTTGGAAACAGAATATGGTAGTCGAAGCGTTTACAGGACTTATGACCTGTCATTGGTTGGGTTAAGCGATCACTTTATGTTAACAACATTCCCCATTCCGCCCTTCTTACGACACCACGTCTGACAAATTTTTGGAACTTGAATATATGCTACTATTTTTTTATTAACTTCACTGTTTGTAGGTCAATCTACACTAGCGCCATCTATTAAGATAATTTTCTTTTTCTTTATTTTTCTTTTCCAGATATTTTTCAGTTGATTAATTGGAAAAATGTGCATCAATAAATGTTGGGTCATAACCGAAAGATATCAGCAAAAAGTAAAATTAAGTTCCGTAAAATAACAAAGTGTACATTTATGTATTCAAAAGAAAAATAAAAATTCGAATTTGTATATTTTTACAATATTCTCCAGTTTTTTGGTGTTAACTTGCGATACGCCTACAAACAATGTGTTAAAAACTGGTTCCTTTATACCTTGGGTCAGAAAGCGCCACTCTGAACGCGGTAGGCACTTCAGTATTTTTTAAATTTCTACGAACGAAATTTTACTGTTCGAACTATTTTACGCACTGCACTCATTAAGGGTGTGCACGAATTGTCTGGCGGTAATTATTCGTACTACCGGTTTGAATAACAATATTTACGACCATAGACATTTTTTTTACAAGAAATGACCTGTTTTTAAATATTTTAATGCTAGACTAAAGAATGTAAAATATAATCATATTATTTTATTTCAATAAAAAAAAAACTAACTAACTAACATTCATACATCGTGTCATGCACGCGCGTCGATTTCTCTGACTCCTCACATGGCCGACATTCAATATTTGATTTATTTGATCGTGCCACGTTTTCCTCGGTCTTCCTATATTTCTGGTTCCATTTACATCGTTAACATATATATTTTTTTACCATTCTTTCTTCATTCATTCTTTCCATATGTCCAAACCATCTTAATGATCCTTTCATTATTTTGTTCATAACACCATCATTCGCACCGCATTCATTTCTTATATTTTCATTCGACACTCTATCATACGCAGAGTATCTACAGATTCGTTTAAGAGATCTCATTTGTACTGCATTTATTCTACTTTCATCCTTCTTTTGCCAGTTCCATGCTTCGCTACCATACATAAGGGTCGGTAGAAGAACACCATTGTGCACTGCCATTCTAGCTTTTTTGGATAGGTTTTTGTTTGCGATGACAACTTTAAGTGCACCATTCACTTTGTTGCCTGCCCCCAATCCTTCTTTCAATATCCCTCTCCACTCGCCCATCTCATGTAAACATACTACCTAAATACACGAACTCAACTACTTGCTCCAAATTTTCACCATTCACGCTAATGTTGCAGACTGTCATGATTTCTTCTTTTTCATAAATCATTACCTTGGATTTTAATTATTAATAACTGACGGTAAAACTATTCGTAGAATACCGGTGACTACATTTGGGGTCCAAAAAAATGCTTTCGAACTGCGGCTACATTTGCAGTCTTATAAACATTTTTAATTAAGTTTATTACTAAATTGTACGAAATATTGTTGTAACGTGTAATACATAACAGTGAATATTTGTTTTTAGCTGCAAATGCAGTTAGTCGCAGTTCGAGACCTTTTTTTCACTGCAAATGAAGTAAGCCGCACAAAGGGGGTTAATATGATATCTCAATTAATAATATTATTAAACGTTTAAGTAGCTAAAAAATGATTAAAGATATATATTTTTTTAAATATAAACTAAAGGCATTGTGGGAATTCGTATATTGAAAGTATTCTGTCCTACATTTGAAACAAGTTGATTTATAAACTCATTATTTTTCCTAATACACAAAGACAATAATCGCGTGTTAGTTTTATGAATATATATATAATATACCTGTAAATGCCGTAGAAATTAGATCACCAAGAAGAATGTGCGGGAAAGCAATGTATGACAGAATACTAACTAACTAACTAACTAACCATCGCGCCATTTCTCCGGAGGGGTAGGCAGAGAGGATGGATCGCCACACTGGCCTGTCCTGGCATACCTCTCGAGATTCCTCTACATACATACATCTTACCATGCACGCACGTCGATTGTTCCGACTTCGAATGTGGCCGCCTTTTAGTAATTGATTAATTTGGTCATGCCATGTTTTCCTCGGTCGTCCTCGGCTTCTTTTCCCACTCACGCTGCTTGTGTACAACTTTTTAACCATTCTACTCTCATCCATTCGTTCCATGTGTCCGAACCACCTCAGGGATCCTTTTTTAATTTTATTCATGATGCAGTCATCTGCCTTACATTTCTTTCTTATTTCATCGTTCGGTATTCTATCATACAACGTTTTCCCGCACACTCTTCTCAGTGATCTCATTTCTACGGCGTTTATCCTGCTTTCATCCATCTTTTGCCAGCTCCAAGCTTCACTTCCATACATGAGGGTTGGCACTAGAACTCCATTGTGTACTGCCATCTTTGCTTCTATGGATATATTTCTATTTGCAGTAATGACTTTGAGTGCGCCATTTATTTTATTTCCAGCACCAACCCTCCTTTCGATGTCTTTCTCCATTTTTCCGTCCCTTGTAAACATGCTTCCCAGATACGTAAATTCAGTAACTTGCTCCAGTTTCTCGCCAATCGCACTTATATCACAAATCGTCATACATCCTTCTTTCTCGAAAACCATCACTTAAGATTTAGACACATTCATCACCAAGTCACTCTTTTTGCATGCCTCATACATCCTTGACACTAAGGCTTGCAAATTTTCTTTACTGTCAGCGATTAACACAGCATACCGACAGAATACCGAACGACGAAATAAGGAAAAAAATGTAAGGCAGATGATTGTTCATAAGTTAAATTTAAAAAATGATCCCCGAGATGGTTTGGACATATGGAACGAATATAATAGTTAAAAAGTTGTGTTCAAGCATTGTGAGTAGAAAAAGAAGCCGAGGACGACCGAGAAAAGCATGGCATGACCCAATTAATAAACTATTAAAATACCACATTCAAAGTCAAAACTTACTAACCATTACGCCTTCTATCCGGAGAGGTAGGCAGAATTAATGACATACTTCTCTCGCTTACTCTTCATTCATGCATCGTGTTATGCAAGCACGTCGATTACTCCGACTTCTTACGTGACCGACTTTTAATATTTGATTGATTTGATCGTGCCACGTTTTCCTCGGCCTTTCTATACTTCTAGCTCCGTTTACGTCGTTTACATACACTTGTGAAAAATGTTACGATGCATGAATGTAGAGGAAGCTCGAGTCATGACAGAGCTTATGAGATATTTATCTGCCTTACATTTTATTCCTTATTTCGTCGTTCAGTATTCTATCATACGAGTACATCGTTTTCCCGCACATTCTTCTTGGTGATCTCATTTCTACGGCATTTACAGGTATGTTATACATATACTTAAAACTAATACGCGATTATCGTCTTTGTTTATTATGAAAAATAATGAGTTTATTTAACTTTTATTATAATTATTTATTAAAAAATTCAATGACTCGTATTCCCATGAGTTCATATAACTCATTCCACTTAACCGAGGATGGACCGCTATTCCGCTCAAATTAACATGGCAGAGCAGAATGGCGGTCCATCCTCTCTGCCTACCCCTCTGGAGAACGACGTGATGGTTTATTAGTTACTAAATTTTAACATGTCACGTAGCATCATTGTTTTCTGGTAAATAATATGAATTTTTAAATTTATAATCAATATTGTATTTTTCAGACCATAAGACGCACATTTTTGCTCTGAAAATTCAACCATAAATTGGGGTGCGTCTTATGGTCCGATGCGTCTTATCGTGCGCAAAATACGGTAAATATTTTATGCTAATTTTTTTTAATTTTCACAGCCCCCTTCCATTTCCGGGAGGTTGGACGGCCCTGGAGGGTTGGTCCAGCCGCTTGACGGGATGAGAGCCAGAAGTGGGAGCCACGGGGGCAACAGCCTCAGGCGAGAGGGGGGCAACCCTCATCCAGGAGGAGACAGCATAAGCAGGGCCGGAAACTCCGTTCAAGCGAGCATAGAGAGAATGTTCAGCGAACTGGCCATGGAAACAGACACCAACATCACGGGGACGCACACCTTCTCCGTGGACTATCTGGGATCCACACCGCTTCCAAGGAGAGTCACAAGCCTCGCGGGACTGCAGGCGCCGCTTTCCAAACTGTACCTGGCCTACAGAAGAACTAAACCGATCGGAACTTTGCAGAGCAGCCCGGAGCTGGCAGCCCGTTTGGAAATATCAAGAGCTGGACTACACGTGAGACACTGTGGACCAAAAGGTGATTTAGAACAATTGAATCCTTATCCAACAATAGCAGTTTGGTCTGCGGTGAAATTTGTACTGCAACCGTCAGAAGAAGACAAAAGCGCTATAGAGTTCGCATTTCTTCCGCTGATAACCGACCCAGATAACATAGACAAACAAGCCCTTTTCAGGAATTTGGATCCTTCTGAAAGGAAATACATATTGGGGAGGGACGGGAATTCGCATTCACCTCTTTTCACGGTTGTTATGAGAAAAATAGGAGTCGCTAAACAATTAGAGTGCCATGGATTCGTGTGTCAGACTTCCGAGGATGCCATAGTGATCGCCGCCACATTGTACAAGTCTTTGATGGCCCATATGAGCAGGGTTCCGCGGGCCAAAGGTGGGATCACCGGCCCTAGTATTGCTAGCAGTAGTGCGGCTCCTGTCCGACCCCCGAGACGGAAAAGAACCCCTTCCACTGCGAGTAATGAAAGCGATAGACATTCTATGAGGCACGATACTTTAACAAGGAAGTCATCTCTGAGGAACAGAAGAACTCCAGATAAAATGATACCACCACCGCCGCCGCCTCCCCCACCAAATCAGAATCAATTATCTGGAATAGAACAAGTCAAAGCGAAGCTGGCTCAAATTAAAACCAGCAACGAAGCTGGAAGCGACAGAGAGAGGACCAGCAAAACTCCGCCTAAAACCATCTACAACGAATCCATGGACTTCTTAAACAAACAGCACAAGAACTTGGAAAAGCAAAGCAAGGAGTCAACAGTGCGCAGCAAAGTGTCGGAAAAGATTGAGATGTTCACCGGTTTGGAGAAGAGCAAAGATATTCAGAGACCGGTGACGGTTCCCCCTCCCGTGCCAATCAAACCCAAAAAGAATGAGTCGCTGGTGAAGGAAGCCCCTCAGCCGAAACAGGGGCCCCTGGAGCCGTTGAGGAGAAGCCACAGCATGCGGAACTCTTCGGAACCGGGCGACATCCTGACGAAAGTCGCCATCCCTCGTTCCGGAAGCTTCCTCAATGCCAGTGGATTGAGCAGATACAAGTCTACGGGACACAGGTAATACTTTTTCATTAAAATAATATTAAAGTCCTCAATGGATAAGGCCAATTGTTGGTAAAACTAATGAGTTAAAAGAGCCAAATATCTCATATTTAAATTTCTTCTACGAGAGAAATTTTCTTGAATTTTGAAGTCGGTTAAAACTATTGTAGATTTAATGAATCCTTTCGTGGTCGATATTTAGTAATTAATTGATTTGATCGTACCACATTTTCTTCAGTCTTTCTCTATTTCTTGTTCAGTTCGCCTGTACTACGAAAATAATCAATTCATTTATTAATTTATAATGTTAAATAGAGTTCGATACGTAACAAAAGTATGCCTATAACCACCGCCAGGTTCCATTTAATCAATCCTGAACAAATCAGCTCGATCAGTGTCCTATTTGCCGAGTAAAAAGTCTTCACAATAACACGCTTTGAGTTTTATTTATATAGATAGATAGATCTTAATTTTTGAATAAATATAATTATACTTTGTATTACAACACTTTTTATTTTCACTGAACTCAGACATGTTTCGGTTACAAGTTACATTTACCCTCTCCTCAATCCTAATTATACCCCTTCAACTTTCACACATAACTCGATCTCCATTTAGTATATAAGTGACCGCTCTGTTTTATTTGATTGTTAAAATTGTATACATTGATAAAAGGTTACTTGTAACTGAAACATGTCTGAGTTCAGGGAAAATAAAAAGTGTTGTAATACAAAGTATAATTATATTTATTCAAATATGAATCCACAACACAAAGTGAAGGCGAATATAGAAGAAATAAATATCTTCATATTCCTACATAAATACAAATGGAATGAAATAAGAAATAAAACAAAAAATAACTGTTTTTACAATATTTATTAGAAAGTTTATTTGTGTGTGGCAAATAGTAATTTTGAAATAGTTCAGGTACCGACAAGATGCAGTCTATCCACACAGCATACCTTTTACCTGGGGGACTCACAATTTATTGCAATAAGGATATTTTCATGTTCATAATATAATTTATTCTCATTTATAATCGTTAGAAATCACCAACTGTAAGTCACACATAACCTCAATTGAATTAGAAAATTATAATACATGACACATTATAAAATAAGAATATTTTTCATTAAAAAAAAAATAACATAAATAATAATATTGTCCGATTTATGCATCTTCATATTGACGACCTTCGTGGCCGAGTGGTAAGTGCATTGACTGTCACCCCGAAGGTTCCGGGTTTGATTCTCGGCGAGGGCAGTGTAATTGTCACACTGTCTTTGGTTTGGTGTAGAATTCACGTGACAATAAAATGGCAATAGAATAGCTACTTATCACATGTCACGAGAATCAATAAGATAGCTATAATCCACTTTACATTGATTTGGCTCATGCTGTCATGATGTAAAGAGCGATTAAAAAAATAAAATAATAATAAGTATGACTCGCTGTATGAATGTGGAGGAAACGGCGTGATGGTATGTTTGTTTGTTTATTTTAAATTGTCTTCTCTCCTTTATGACATAAAAAATAAATTAACAAAAATAAACAAGTGGGTCATTTAAAAAGCTTGTGTGGGTAAGTGTCTGACCCGCGGGTCATAGGTTCACCATCTCTGGTATAGACTCTTCCAATGAGTGCAAGTCTTTTAGTATTATATAAGGGCTGTTTCTAAAATAAACCATTATTAATTACATACATTCATATTGATTTAAAATGCATACATTTATTTAAAATCAATCATTGATTCATCAATGATTTTAATTTGAACTTATGAACAAAATTATGAAAGGATCACTGAGCTGGTTAGGACATATAGAATGCATGGATGAAGAAAGAATGGTTAAGAAAGTATACGTTAATGATTTGAATGGAGTCTCGAGTCCAGAAAACATGGCCTGACTAAATTAATCCAATTTTAAATGTTGGTCAAGTAACAAGTCAGATTAATCAACGTGTGTTTATGATTAGGTGTATGACTGTTAAGGAAGCTACAGATGGTGGTTTGTTGTTTTTGAATTTGCTCAATTCTTCACATTGTAAACTTGATAGTACTCGTAATAAACATAAACATTATAACAAAATTATAAAAACTTAGTATGAAAATAAATAAATAACCTAATTACTAGTGTGATATAATTGACAATATTCCTTTGGGAAGTTTAACTGTTAGGTTTTTATTGCAAATTTTTTTAAATTAATACTTTCATAATTATATACCATAATACAATTCTTGTAAACTTTCAATCGTTGCGAGTCCCCTGTTAACTATTAATTTTATACAGTACTTTTCTTACAAAATATACTTACAAGGTATACTTACAATTCACTACAACAGTGAAATAGATTCGTACACAATGAATACAAATAAAAATGTCTGTTTTCTAGAAGTATTATAATATTTTACGGGAATGACATGTTTTGCCTTGCTAATTCGGGTGGTGGTCTAGGGGATGGAACACTTGGCTCCTGATCCAGGGGACTTGGGTTCAAGGTCTTCCTCTATTTCTAGTTCCATTTATATCGTTAACATACACTTTTATACCATTCTTTCTTTCCATGTGTCCAAACTACCTAATGATCCTATAATTATTTTGTTATAACACCATCATTCGCATCGCATTCACTTCTTATATTTTCATTCGACACTATCATACACAGAGTATACACATTCGTCTAAGAGATCTCATTTGTACTGCATTTATTCTACTTTCATCCTTCTTTTGCCAGTTCCATGTTTCGCTTCCATAAATAAGTGTCAGTATAAGAACACCATCGTACACTGCCATTTTAGCTTTTTTGGATATGTTTTTGTTTGCGATGACAACTTTAAGTGCACCATTCACTTTGTTGCCTGCCCCAACCCTTCTCTCAATATCCCTCTCCACTCGTCCATCTTTTGTAAGCGTACTACCCAAATACACGAACTCATCTACTTGCTCCAAATTTTCACCATTCACGCTAATGTTGCAAAGTGTCATAATTTCTTCTCATTCAAAAATCATTACCTTGGACTTATTCACATTCATCATCAGAACATTTCGCATGCATTCCTCATACATACTATTCACCAGGACTTGTAGTGTATTATTATGATAACTTAACTTTAAAAATCATTTGAAATTGCGATAACAAGGCGAAACATGTCAATTCCATAAAATATAATAAAACTTCTATAAAACAGATGTTTTCATTCATATTCATTATTTCATATGGAATTTTACATCATTGTTCAAGAAACAATAAATAGATTCGTACACATTATGATTACTACAATTGATTCTATTATGATAGGGTTTTATGAGACTTACAAATATAAACGATCTTCAGATACCTTTCAGTTCTAAAATAATTTAATATTTAATTATTTTTTAATTGAATCTTCATAATCTCAGATACAAGACTGTTGAATTTTTATAGGATCATTTTTTTTATAATCCAATAATGTAGAATTCTACTTTCACACATTTCTAAGAGATTTTCAAAGACTTAATATTTTATCTTCAAAACATCGTTACCTGAGAGTAAGAAGGTTCCAACTGTCAAAAGTAAAAAGCCGAGAAAAATGAAGTCAAAGTTTTGTTGGTTTAGGGTGTGCATCTTGGAATAAAAGGGTTCCATCTGAAGCAGATGAAATTCTTTTACCGAGAAGCGTGTAAATTTTCTCTGGCGACAGTTGGAATAATAAAGTTCTAAGTGTAAATGAATCCTTCTTCAGTTAATCGTGTGTTTTGAATGATCAGATGGAACTTGATTATTTTCGTAATATCAAAATGAGGATACTATTACAAGTTTTTTTTAATTGTACGTATAGATAAGGTTAGTAAGAACCCTTTTCACGAAAAAAAGACAAATGTGAAATTTTGTTAGTTGGAACCCTCATACTCTCAGGTGACGACATAGTAAAATATTTTTTGACAATTAACCTCATGGGGTGAAATTCATGACCTATCATTTAATTTCAAAAAACATAATTTCTATATATTGAAAACCTATAAATTAGTTGATAAATCAAAATTTAATTAAACACACAAAAATGTTTTATTTTAATTTATTTAGCTATTATTTGGCATATAATAACTATGTTGATTTTTGCAGGAGTTAAACATATATAAATCAAGCGATGATGAAAATTCTATAAAGAAAAATTAACTTAAAAAATACATAAACTTTAAAAAAATATAACTTTAAATGGTTTTGAAAAAAAAGTATATAATCTCAGATAGATGAAAAATCCATGATGTATTGAAAACATTCAGCGTAAACTTTTAAGAAAACGATAAATTAAAGAGATTTCGATAGCCATAAATTGCATGATAAAATGTTATTGGCATTATTTTGATAACTTCTCTGAAACAAAAACAAAATGGCAAATATATATTTCAAATATATTGACAGTATATGCATATTAAACTCTGGTTTATTATGAATTTGTAATACTTATAAAAATACATCTTTTTAATATCAGATAATTATTATTATTGAATGAAACTGTATACCTTAACAATTAGATGCAAGTAGGGAAGATATGAATGAGCTATGTTTCATATATAAATGTACTGGCGTCTCAATCATGTTATCATTAGAAGAAAAATTATAATTTAAATGTATCTGAATACATAATATTAATCCTTGATTGGGCGGAGTGAAACTGATTATGTTAAATGATATTGTTTTCAATGGAGATGTACAAAAATAACCTGTTAAAATAACTTCTTCAAAATTATGATTCTTTTCATCCATCATAAAATATGTACATTTTGACGATTTTTTTATGAATTAAGACACTGTTTTTTCCACTTTTGAATTCACCTCATCGTTCTCCCGGTGATGAAGGTGTAAAGCCTTTGAAACACGCTGAGAAGAGTAAATTCAAAAGTGGAAAAAAAGTATTTTAATTCATAAAAATAACCGTCATTATAGAATTCCACAGTATTAATGCCTAAAGTTTATCTAAAATTATGTTCATTTTATTTATATAACATTTTGTAGGTGATACTAGCATGTGTCTAAAAAAACAAGGATAATACCAAGTGAGAAATATTTTCCTTCGGTCCAATTAAAGGTTAATTCTTTATTCAATTGGTTTCCATTGTTTTGAAATCTATGAAAAAACCGATGCTATTATCGTTCCATAAACAAATAATCTAGTTGACTCCACAAATAATTACACTTTGGATGAATTTCAAATATTAAAGTTGTTACAAAAAGCTTGCAAAACATTCCACAGAATCAACATTCTTAAATAGGTTTCGTAATTAGAATGATGAAGATATTTTTTAATCATCTGTATTATAATTAATACATTGTCCCACCCCTTGCACACGACTGAAGTTGCTGATGGGATCTGATGCGTGAAACAAATGCATGAAAAACAAGCGCTCTCTTTTATTTTCATAACATGAAACTGCATATTTCATTAATAGACAAAATGTTCCTAATGACCACTATATTTGGAAAAAATATGTTGACAGCAGACATTACAGAGTAAATGAAATACATGACTTTATCGAAGAGAAACATTAATAGCCGAGTCTGAAGATGACTTGCAAAGAATGTTGTACAAATTCCACACCGTATCACAAAGGCTAAATATGGCTATATCAGTCAACAAAACCTACAAGATGTAAGCTGACAGTTGATGATATACCTGTGGAGCAAGTTATGAGCTTCAGATATTTGGGAGTAGAGATCTGCAGCCATAATGACCTTTGTATCGAAGTACGAGAACAAGTCAGTAAAGCCTCTGCCGTGTCAGGGTGTCTGAAGAACCTGGTCTGGAAGAACATGCGTATCGACAGCAAGATCAGTTTTTATAGAACATGCGTGCGACCTATCATGATGTACGCTGTAGAGACGCGGGCCGACACTGTGCGAACCACGGGACTACTAAGAACATCGGAGATGAAGGTCCTAAGATCAATTACCGGAAAAACCCTCCGAGATCGTGTCCGCAATGTATACATAAGAAAAACTTGCGAAATAGAGGATATCGTTCAGTGGAGTGGATCCAGAAGAAGATACTGGAGGGACCATGTAACCTGAATGACTTGCATATACAGCTTGACCTCATCATCCGATGAGATATGATTTCTTTGTCACAGATCGTCAGATCTATTAAAAGAAGAAGATCAAGGATTGAAATATCATAAATAAATTTAACAGAATGCTAAATAAAAACATGTACTGAAATGTGAATAAAAATGTCTATTTTAGGAACATTTTCCAAAGAAAATTGGTCATTTTGATTTTATATAAAGGAAAAAGAAAGCAAAATCAATGTTCATTTGTTTTTAAAATAAAAGGCGATCAGCGAGCAGTCGTGACAGGGGGTTTTACTACAAATAATTTGTATAAGGCAGAGCCAAAGAAAATTGCAATCGTAGTTATCTACGATCGTCCCGATTCGTTCCTCTGTGCCCCCCTCGTCCGACCCTCTGGTTCATCTTGCTGGGTGGTTTGTTCTGCTCCCCCGGGTACCTGTCCACTCCGATGTTATTCTTCTGTTGGTTAATCATCATTTGCGAGTGTGGCAACCCGCTAATCATTTGCCTATTCATGTTCGGATTCGAACCATTGTTTGTTCCATTATTGGTGTTGTTACCAAGGGGCACACTGTTCTGTATTAAACAAGCATTTGAAAGAGCCGGGTTTGGCTCGCTCATGTTCAGCTGTTCGTTAAACAACATGCAGAACTCTCCTATCTTTTGAATGTCCCCGTTCTTGCCCGAGTACAGAGTGAGGCACTGCCTCCAAACGCTCGCGTATCCTTTAGTGAGTCGCACAATATCACCCGGCACCAGAAGTTGACCTGGCTCGTCCCAGACTGACACGTTCACACACGCCGTTTGATCGGCCACTTTAAAAGTCCGCACCTCTCGGTTTTCTTTCGTTATAGTCGCTGGACCCACTTCTAACACGATGAAAATGACATTTAAGTTCTTTAATCCCGGTCGTAAATCTTTGATTAAAATATACTCCATTACACTCATTTTTATTGATTTGGTGTCAGATTCGGCCAAATTATAATAATTTCTTCCAATTCCAATCGATAATTTTACTCAAGGCAATTCTTTCCTTAGTGAAAAATCATAATAGCCCGACCAAACCTCCAAAACGAAACCTTGATATGCAATGACAAATGACAGATGCGGGCGATGCACGATAATATTCAGGTTTCGATATTGGCTAACCTGATTTGATCGTGAGGCTGGCTACATTTTTGGATGGCTGAACTCTATCGGCTTGCATTGGAACTAATTTCCTTGGTTGCAGTGAGGACGCAATTCGAATTCGAATTATTTGAAAGTAATTTACCGTCGATGGCGGTAGTCTAATTTATATTTAGGTATATTGATAAATAATTAACGAACTATCACGCCGTTACCCGGAGTAGTAGGTAGAGATAATGGGCTGTCATATTATTCAAATTCTGATATATTTCTCGAACTTCCTCTATATTCATACATCGTAACCGCACGCTCATCATAACGCTTTAGCAAGTAAAACGACGATTTCATCATTACTTATAAAGTCATTTTTTTTTCTTAAATAATTTTGTATTCTGTGTCTTTGTATCTAATTTCAGTAATAATATTAGTAATTATTGGCTTAAATAATTTTGTATTCTGTGTCTTTGTATCTAATTTCAGTAATAATATTAGTAATTATTGGCATTGAATTTTCTACTTTAATAATTTAGCAATTTCAAAATTTACTGTGGGGAAATAAATCCACACTAATATAAAGTTAAAATAAAAACCTATTATAGAGATGAAAATAACGTAAATAAGATGTAAATCAAAACACAATTTTAATTTAAGAATAAAAAGCACATATATTTCTCTAATAATAATATTTTAAAATCAGCATTCCTCCACCTCATTGAAAAATATCCTTCATTATTTAAATATCACAGCCTTAAATTTTCAATAATAGAAATATAACATTAAATAAACAAGTATTTTTTGAGAATAGAAATACCATTAAAAATAAAGAAAATTTTAAACTTTAAGTTTAATTTTTTATATGTTCCATTACCAATACCATCTCGAAAATATCATTAAAACTGTCATTTTCGAGAAGGCATTGCCCCTACAATCATGTTTAAATAACAATCCGAAGCATATTTCTGAAGAGTGTAATAAAGTGTTGTGAAAACACAATGTTTTTGAAAAGTTATTCAAATGTGAATCTACAACACAAAGTCATAATGAATATTAAACTTTTTTTTAATTGTAGAGTGTGAATATCTAATATTTTTATTATTTGAATTCATTGCACGGACATCGCAGTATCGATGCAGTATATTGCATTTTCTAATCTCTATTTTTTGTTAGCAGAGTATTTTTTGTTTTTGAGCTAATGAAAGTTATAATTTTTTATTTCAGGAACAACGGGAAAAAAGGCGGAGGTTCACCATTGGGGTTCAGTGAATTATTCAATGAATTTAGAGTGCAAGAGGATTTACACAGCATGGATGATATCCTAGGAGCAATAATTGACGCCGAAGGAATGTCTTTTAACGATTTAAAACCGATATATAAAGAATTCTTACTCAAACTCGCAGTCACCCTAACAAAAGACGAATTGTTCCAACACAGTAAAGCAATTATGCGGCGACAAAAAAAGAAATTACTACGTAGGAACAGCACTGTTCAGAATAAACGCAAAAAAATGTTGATTGGTGCACGTGGTTTAAAGCTCGTGTTTCGGAAGCCATTCGGTAAAGATTTATTAAAAAGTAAAATCAAAAGTCTTGGAGAAAAAGCGATTCCAAAAGCTAACACGTTCGAAATACCGAAACTGGTAAATAAAAATAAACTTATCCTCACGTCTGAAAGCTCCGTTTCAACTTCGAGCTACGATTTACGGCAATTTCATCCTAAGGAGACAACTCCGAACCAAACGCCCAAGCGGCAAAGTGTGAAACGCAGGAATTCTAAACGTTTAGAAACCACCAATTTGATTTCTAAGAGTTCCAAACGGCACGGCAAAGGAAGGAATGTGGAACGTGTGAGCACTTCGGAGGACTCTGACTTCATGACATTGAGTCGAAGGGTGGGTTGCCAGAATAGAAACAGCTCGAGCGGATACGTGTCCTGCTCGGAGTGTGAGTCGGAGAGTTGCGCCGACCGCTGTTATTGTGCAGCCAAAGCAAGGCCACGGCCACCTCCCCCTGCTCCAGTCACTCAAGAATCATGCGACAGGTTAGTTACCATTATAGCTGTGTTCGCACCTTTTTTATATCTCTGATAAAATTGATAATAAATTATTTAAACGTTTAAACATGATTTTGAAATACATTTTTTAAATATTGAAATAATGTAAACTTTTGATAATAAAAACTAAAAGAAATCAAGTTACGAAGTATATAAAATATTGAAGATAACATCATAATTAAAAGGTGTAAATTTATTTACTTTTTAAAGTAGGTACTTATTTGGGTAACTCATTTGAATATAAGGAGGGAATTTTTATTTTTAATTTAATGTTTTTTTAATTTGTGATTTGTTGAATATTGAAACCCCTTTTTGACTTAGCTCACACATCCATTTTTTTTTCAGAATATTTTCATGTTCAAATATGTATGTAATTAGTAATTAGTCAAATGTTTAAATTAAAAAATATTTGATAAATATTTGATGATTGCCTTGCAAAGGCGAAACATGTCATTCCTATAAATTATATTAAAACTTCTAGAAAACAGATGTTTTAATTTATATTAATTATTTGATATGGAGTTTTAAATCATTGTTCAAGAAACAATATAGTTAGTAGTTTCAAATAATGAAAACAAAAAGTTTTGATACAAAATTTCTTTATTATTATGTATTTAGTGTGCTTCCACTTGTGTTTATGTTCGACCGGTTTTGGCAGCTTGCTGCAGCTACCTGAAGATGGCAGCAAGCTGCTGAAACCGGTCGAATATAAACACAAGTGGAAGCACACTAAATACATAATAATAAAGAAGTTTTCATTATTTAAAATGAACTTCTACCAAGAAATTTCAATTAAAAACATTAATTGTTAGTAGTTTCATCTTCAAATATACAGTAAGTAGTTTCAAGTTCAAATATAAGTAAATATTTTACAGGGGTGACAAATGTTGTGATTGTACCGCTGGCGAATCCATCTACAGCTGCTGCGGCTGCGATACGGAGAGTTGCGCCGATAGCGACAAATGTTATTGCCGCACGGGTCGGCCTCCCTCACGCCACCCGCATGCAGCCAAGGGTCCGCCCCATCCACCGCAACCTCCTCACCCCTCCAGACAAAAGTCTCCCCGCCGGCGCTCCGCCCCCGGCCCCGCCACCCTGGATTCGCTTTACTATGAACCACTTCGCCCAAAAGCGAGCTCGGTTCTAAACGCTTCCGGAATGGAATTCTTAACAAAGAGAAGTTCAAGGTAAGAAAAATACAATTGTATACACTATTGATTTGTATTTGGTCCAATCTTAGATTCAACAAGAAAATAATTAATGATTTTTTTAGATTTTTGGGTTTATTTAAAATGTTTTGAAGATATTATACCTTAGTTATCAGGAGGACGAAATAATCAAATCTTATATGACGACCTTCGTGGTAGAGTGATAAGTGCATTGACTGCCACCCCAAAGGTTCCGGGTTCGATTCCCGGCGAGGGCAGTGTGATTGTAACACTGTCTTTGGTCTGGTGTAGAATTCACGTGACAGTAAAAATGGCGATAGATTAGGTACCTATCACATGTCACGAGAATCACTATGATAGCTATAATACCCTTAACATTGATTTGGCTAATGCTGTCATGATGTAAAGGGCGAATCAACAAAATAATAATAATATATCTTAAGATAATCAAATTATTTTACTGAAATCCCTTGATGGAAGTTCATATTAAATGACTACCTTCATTTTTTACTGAATTTCGACAGTCGGATAGGTCGATGCCAGCTAGCCTGGTGAAATCGGTTGCTGTCAAAATAAAGACAAAAGTGGGAGTACCTAGTTATTAAAAAACATTTTTAAATTTAATTATTATTTTATATATCTTAAATATAACACAAAGGACAGAATTTAATAAGAGCAAATGGGATCAAGTGGAAATAAACAAAAAATAACTAATCAACCGTCACGCAGTTTCTCCGAAGGGGTAGGCAGAAAGAATGGACTGCCACACTTTAACCGACGCGACACTCCATCCTTCTCTTTTCGCCCCCGCGGGAGATGCGGTGTGATGGTGATAAACTACATATTATAAAGATTTTTTAAATATTCAATAACTTACCAATAAATTATTATCATTGTTATGATTTTGTTATTACTAGATTACATATGTTTAAATTAATACGAGTTTAATAAAATAAGTTCGCTACATTTTTTTAAAACATTATTGATGTAAAGGTTTGTGTTTTGTTATGATAGGTTCGACACATTTGAGAGAATGAGCTGCTCGACCGAGCTGGGGCGAGGAGGTCGCCGGAGCTATAGCTCGGACAACCTGCACCTGGACTATGATCTTTTCATGGCCACCCGCGGCGCTGGCTTCTATGCCAGCCGGACGGGTTCCATGCAGCTTCCAAGTGAGTTAACTTAAAAATAATTTTAATTTAGTTTTGCAACATAAAAGCACTGTTCAAATATCATAGTTGTAAGGATTTAATTCAATGAAACAAATGGATAAATTTAATATGTGTAAGTGTACATTTACCGATTTATTAAAACTAACTGCCGTTATCCTGGAGAGATAGGCTGACAAAATGAATCGCCACATTGTTCAATCATAAAACACTTCACATCTGTACCTTTATCTATCTTCGTACATAACACACACCCTCTTCAATTCTCTTGCCTTCGAATATCGATATCTTCTTTCTTCTTCTTCTTTTTGTCCTGTCACACCTCCATGATGCATAGGGCCTCAAAGAACCTTCTCCACCCGACTCTATCGCATGCCTGATGCCTCACATCATCACAATTGAGGCCTCCTGCCTTAACCTCGTCCTGCAGGGTTCTTCTCCAGGTGGCTCTAGGTCTGCCTCGCTTTCTCTTTTCCCCCATAGGGGACTAGTCTAGTGCGCCCTGAGCGATGCAGGCTGGGTTCAGTCTCAGAGTGTGACCAATCCACTGCCATTTGCATCTAGCGACTTGTTCTCTAATTGGTTTTTCGCCTGCCATGGTCCAGAGAACGGCATTTGATACTGATTGGGGCCAATAGATTTTGAATATTGAGCGAAGGCACCTATTTATAAACACCTGGAGTTTACCAATAATGTCCGCGGTAGATTTCCAAGTCTCACATCCGTACAGCAGTACGCTTTTAATGCTACTGCTGAATGTTTGGAGTTTGAGCTTTCTCGAAATGATATTGAAACGCCATACAGGGCGAAGCATAGCGAAAGCTCCAATATCGTTACAATAACAAACTAAAAAGTATAATATTAATCTTATATCCATATTACAAGTAAATATTAATTATGAATGACATATTAACGTTGCTATGGTATTTTTAAATGTTATATTTATAGGCAATTGAATTTATGTATTATTATAAATGTTATGTCATATAGCCTTACCTAGGTAAAACATGTCATTCACATAAAATTTAATAATAGTTAAAATAAACAAACATTTTCACTAATAATATAATTTAATGTGTTTCAGTGATGATGCATCGTTCAAAAGAAGCGTTGCTATCTCATAAGGAAGCCGAGGTGGGGGCCCTGTTCTCAGATGGCCGTCTGTTGAGTGCCCATCGGGGGATCTACAGGGGGCCCTCTGCAGCCCTTGCAGACTCTCTTGGCTATCTTCCGTGAACCCTTCACTAAAACAAAAGTTACAGTTGTAACCAGTACCAGCTATTACAATATGGTAATTCTGGATCACTATGCCATATTCAAAAATAGGCATATCAATTAATTAACAATACATATTTTTTTTAATGTAATCGAGTTCTTCAATGTTGTGAGGGTGAGAAAATTTGGTTATAGTCCTGACTTTTTCTTTGCTTGTAGTAATTATGTCACTCTTTACGCAGTATTCAAGAAAATTATGAAATTTTTTGACAGATCAATGTTCAGTTTAAACAGGATAACACAAAATGAGGGTGGTGTCAGCTAAGTATACAAAAATACAAAATTGAGTCCACACATCATTATGATAAATCTTTGCAAAGTTTGTTCCGTGTAGCATAATTCAAAGTTTTTTGTAATAAATTCACATAGTCCAAATGCAATAAAACAAATTATTGTATTAGGTTACTTTTGAAATTTGTTGTTATGCTTTGCAAAAGTCCAGTTATTAAAACATATTTTTGTTATGTCGACTGAATGAACGCCCGCATTTTAGATGAGGGGCATTCTACTGATCAGAGCTGACAACTTTTCTACAATATTTTCTTTTCTTTATTATAAACAAACAAAGATTTTGTTTCTTAAAAAAATCAGCTTTTATAAAACAATTTTTTACCTCAGCAATTATGAAGGTCCTTCTGAATGGTCTGCCTAGGACCAAAACCATAGATTTTTTCCTGTACATGTGTCAATCTTAGTTTACATTGGCTGCATTCAGCTTGAAATGATGGTTATAGGAGAAAAGTGAATAGTTAGAGGAGATAACTGATACATCGGCACAAGTGACAATAAGGAATTTAAACTCACTATTTTGGTCTGTGACTTTACTAACGAGATGTCAAATTGACGCGTTTTAGTTTATGGACATATTTGAACTGAATGTAAATTTATCTTGTTGTCGAAACTTAAATGGTACTTATACAGATAGTTCAGGTACCTTTGCTAAAATTTGTTTTACCCAAAATGCGTCTGGGTCATCAATCTATGGGTAGCCGTGTTCAGGAATATAACTAAGCACACTTGTTCTCTGTTTGAGAATTGTTTATTGACTGCGTATGATCTGAATCCACGTTAATGCGGTGATAGCTCACTGCTGTAAGCATTGCAATATATTTTTACTTCTGTTAAAGTTTCCACTTGGATATCTCTCGATCCAAAAGAGCAACTTATTTGCCTTTGTTGATCGACGGACATCATAGATGAAACATATTTATTCAAAATAAATGATAACTAGAATAAAATCACATTGAAACAATGAAGACATAACTTCCCAAATACAATTTGGGTCTGATTTACTTGAAAGAGTTAATAATTTTTGAAAGAATCTTGTTATTTTTTATAATTTTATGTAGTGTAAGTATTTTTAATCAGTTTTGGTACCAATACCATAGCAATATTATGGATACTATAGAAATAAAGAAAAAACTATTGAAAATTACAAGATTGTTTTGAAGTTATGAAAAAAAACTCAGAAATGATACCGTCACCTGAGAGTAAGAAGGTTCCAACTGACAAAAGTAAAAAGCTGAGAAAAACGAAGTCAAAGTTTTGTTGGTTTCGGGTGTGTATCTTGGAATAAAAGGGTTTTATTCCAATTTCCAGAGATTTTTTTACCGAGAAACGTGTAAATTTTGTCTGGCAACAGTTGGAATAATAAAGTTCTAAGTTTAAATGAATCCTTCTTCAGTGAATCGTGTGTTTTGAATGATCAGATGGAACTTAATTATTTTCGTAACATCAAAATGACGATACTTTTACATGTTTTTTTTTAATTGTACGTATAGATAAGGTTAGTAAGAACCCTTTTCACGAAAATAAACCAAATGTGAAATTTTGTTTGAAATTTGAAATTTCATGTGTATAAAATTTGCTCTTATTGTTTCAAATGTCTCATAGGTAAACTATATGGTTGTAAATATTCCAAATATGCATTTAAATAATATAAAATTAGTTATTAGTACATAGTGCTTGGGTTCTACGCCTTCAGGGGAATTATGGAAATGGCTCAAACATATAATTTTAAATTTTATACATTGAAATATATAGATTTATTAGTGTTAATGTATTTATTTCATGTTTGAACTTATATACCTGAAGATAAAATAATAGATGGATCAGAGGTTAAGAAAAAATGAGTGACCAAGTCTTAAGACTTCCCTGTTTTAGTTTATTTTTTTTATATATAATATTCTTTTTATAAAATAAGATTTGCAATTTGTTGTGCAATACGGATAATTTTATATCCTTGAGTTAATATGAATCCTAAATTATTACCTAAGAATATACCTTTTGTATTTTAAATATATTTGTTTTTGAAATGTACCTGAAATATAATTGATTCCAATAAGAAAATACAGAAATTAAAATATTTAAAACAGATATTTCTTTAATTAGTAATTTCAGTTTATTTTCATTAGTAAAATTATTTAATTGGTATTTGACTAATGGACTTATTGAATAAAATAAAGAAGCCATTTAATATTTTGGAGATCTTGTCTAATTATATAATGGCTAAACCATTTGCACTCCATAATTATTAAAACAAAAGTTAGACAATGAATGAATAGATCAGTTCTGTTTTACAAATTTAAATATTTGGAATACGACAAGTTTTACAAAATTTAATATTTGGAATACAATAAGTGTAGTATTAAAAAAAACTCACCTGATATAATAATTTAAAAGATTATGTCGTATAATGATCAGTCTAACTTGACATAGGAGTCAAAAATGCTGTCGAGCCACACTTGACATCAGTGGCGGTACTCCCATAGAAGCCCAGAAACCCGGCATGCGTAAGAAATTTTGAATCAAAACCCCCAAATCTAAGTAATTATGCCCCCGCATAAACCAACAACCCACCAAACCACCTTCCAACAATGTTCCCATCAGACGTAAGAGGCCAATAGCCATAAGAGCTGAACCTCTGTAAGCCAGAAGAGGTTTTGATTCAAAATTTCTAAGGCAAGCCGGGCTTCTGGGCTTCTATGGGAGTACCGCCACTGCTTGACATATGAGTGGTAAGGGTTAAACATGTACTCAATATGAAACCATTGATAACTATAAATAACAAGGTTTTCCTCATTGTTATTTGATAGAAAAATAAACTAATATGAGTATGTCTGTAATCAAAATACCATATCCTCTTGATATATTAAAATCCTAATATAATAGTCATTCAGTGCAATGAAGTTAATATTTAACACAATACTTATGCGGTAAGATGCAATATTTATGCTAAGTTGGCACCATTACTTCATGGTGGTAGATGTTACATAAAAATAAAATCTCAAATTATTTTATAATTATTTGCTTTGTACAGAACACTTGAAACTTCTTTGAAGTTAATTATATAGATATACGAGTATTAGCAGGAGGCATTTGTAATACGTATTAAGAAATAACTTAAGAACATGTTCTTAATGATTTATTTTTAATTAATGAACAATAACTTATGTGGGCGTGCAATATAATGGCAGTTGCAATATATTTATAACATTATGTAAGTGAATTTTTACATCAGATGTTTGCATATGAAATAAAAAAAATAATTTGAAGGAACTGCGTTTTTGTTATAACCTATATAAATTTCTTTATTTCCAAGACATTTCTTTTGGGAATGCTCGGGACCAATTCTCTGCAGCTTCGAAAATGGGCAATTCATAACCCATTTCTTTAGATTAATCAGGGGATATTTCGAGAACTCGGCTGTGCTGGAGGATGTTGGTCTTTTTGTCCCTGATATCTCCGACGGCGACAGCACAGATTGTTTTACCTACCGGCCCGCCAGAACCAATGGAAACAGCAATTAGTCTGCTGAACCCGGGTCCTCGGAGATCGACGTCTTTCATGTACGTTCAGAGGACCAATAGACTTTAGATCTTGTCTTTCTAATGTTGAACCATCTCTAATGCGTTCCTGGTATTATGTTGTACGTATATAATATTTTACTTGTACTCAATAGATGCCTTAAACATTTTTGCTGTTTGTAATGTCTTTTGAGTAAATAAACTAATTTAATTTGATTTGATAAATATCATTCATCGGCTATCCCTCGTACGTGTGGAAGAATGTCTTTCACTGATGTGACTATAGAGGACATTGGCAATGGAACCGTCACCGTCTCCCGATGGTCTCTCATCTTATCTCCTCCCCCTCTCTGCAGCTTTGTCTCTGTGCTGCGCTTCAACGTCTTGTGTAGCTTTATGTACTGTTATTCTTCATCTTGGTCTATCTTTCGCAGTCTTTTTCCAACATTTAGTGTCAATGTTAGACCAGCTAAGAGTCGTGTTATCTTTGCGAGTCTGGTCTCAGACATTCTTTTGATATGGCTAGTCCAGCGCAGATATCGCTTGCAGGACATGTTGCCAGATTGGTAGACGATAGATGGACTAGAAGGTTGGTGAAATGGAGACCCCGTGAAGACAAAAGAAACAGAGGAAGACCCCCCACACAACGGTCCAATGATATTCGAAAATTTGCTGGTGATTGGATGCGAAAGGCACAAGACAGGAATATGTGAGAAACATGGGGGAGGCTTATGTCCAATAGTGAACGACAACGGCTGTTTAAGTAAGTAATATATTAATTAAATAACAACAGAGCGGATACCACAAGAACGAAGGCTAAAGTACGGGTGGCAGAGATGAGGACGCTGAGGATGATAGCAGGAAGGACTATTCGAGATAGGGTGAGGAACACGGCCATCCGCGAGATCTGCAAGGTGGAGGATGTCGTGAGATGGGGCAGACAACGCAGAAGATACTGGAATGCGCACGTGCTGAGGATGGAACCCACCCGAATCCCACACGCTGTGGCACATCAGATTCCTGCCGGCTGCCGTCCCCCCGAAAGACCGCCGAAGAGATGGAGAGATAGTTGGGAGTCAACCTCCCAAGAGAGGCCAGCCTGATTTCAGAAACAGACCAAAGGTCTACAAGGAGAAGAAGAACATTTGAGAAAGGTGATTAAAGGTGGCATCTGGATAGTTTCATTGAATTAAACATCAAAAACTCATTTATATTTCTTTATATTTATTAAATAACAAATATATTATACAAGTAATAATATAATGTACAAGTCTACACATAATTCAACATTCATTCCGAAACAATAATACTTTCATACTTCACTCAAATATAAATAGGATCAGCGACTCCTCATGTAATAATCGATGACGGTTGAGAATACGGCAAAACCAGCTGCTCCCACAATACCGGCTCTTACACCAGCTGCAACAAATGAATATTGGATCAATGCTTCATGTTATTATTTAAAAGCGGAAAGCGAAACCGTTAAAAAAGAATATGTGTATGATCTCATAGTCGGATCATCGGTACGTACAGTGAAAAAATACAAATATAACCTCTCCGTGAGTATGGACGCACGGGCGCGTCCAGTAGAAAAAAGTCTCTAAGGAATATGGACTCACCGATGCGTCCGCGCCTATAGTACAAGCGCAGTCTGATTTAAATAAAATATATGTTTACTGTTGACATCTATGAACTTTGTCACATACTTTTACAAATATTTAAAGTGGTTCCCTACATTATCAAACTGAAAATTCGAACAACAAAATATCTGTGACGTTATTCGACATATCTCATAGAGTGACAACCATTTGCCACGAGAACTCACTCCCCAGTTACAGTTAAGTAAAAAAAAAACTCACTAGCGGAGAGGTTAAGCATTTCAGAATTGATTAGATAATTTATTTGTCTTTTTCTTTTTCATATACTTTGTATATACAACACTAACTTTAAATTAAAAAAAAATATAATTAAATAAAACGATGTTTTTTTAACATCTGCATAAATACCCGGTTGCATAAATGCCCAAAAAGTCAAAAACTAGACAAATTAGAAATTCTAGAAATAAATAGGCTAAAATACAACTTGCATAAATGCCCAAAAAGTCAAAAACTAGACAAATTAGAAATTCTAGAAATAAATAGGCTAAAATACAATACCCCTGACCAAGTAGTTCTTAATGACCAAATACTGTTTGTGCACTCCCCGTTGCTATACCCCATATAAAGAAATAAAAAATATTCCTGGAATCGATTACTGCCCAAAATGTGTTTTTGATTGATTCCAGACCCTAGCAGCTATATGGATTGGGAAAACCGAATAAGGCGCGGCCAACCTTACGGACCAAGAACTATAACATATAATATTTAAATGAGAAGGATGGAGTGAAGGGCGAAAAGAGAAGGATGGAGTGCCGCATCAGTAAAAGTGTGACAGTCCATTCTTTCTGCCTACCCTTTCGGGGAGACGGCGTGATGGTTAGTTAGTTAGTTAGTATATTTAAATTCAGTAAAAATTTAAACAAAATTACCATTTTTTCAAAAATTATATATGAATATGTAAGAGATAATAAAAATTAAAACCCATTGTATTAAACACGAACCTCCAAGAATACCTGTAATACCAATAGTTAAATTCAGAAAAATTTTACATAAATATTTGAAGATTATTTTTGTATAGAATCATGTTTACCACCCCTGATCTGTATGTATATAAAGAACTAAGTTTACAATAGTGTTACCAGTCTGTCGATGCCAGCGAGCCTGGCGAAACCGGTCGCTGTCTAAATAAAGACAAAAGTGGAAGTAGTTAAAAAACATTGTTTTATTTAATTATTATTTAAAATGAACTTCCATCAAGAGATTTCAGTAAAATCATTTGATTATCTTAAAAAAATTATATATCAGACATGTTTTGGACAACCCAGTCCTTCCTCAGTGATATTATAAAGATATTTAAAATATTATAAAATTGTTTACAAATATGATCAGATTTGACAGATGTTACTATTATAATTATTATTTTTATTATTTTGTTGACACAGCAATAGCATGAGCCAAATCAATATAAAGGGTATTTTAGCTATAATAGTGATTTTCGTGACATGTTAATGGTAGCTAAACTATCGCCATTTTACTGTCACGTGAATTCTACACCAGACCGAAGACAGTGTGTCGATCACGTTGCCCACGCCGGGAATCGAACCCGGAACCTTCGGGGTGGCAGCCAATGCACTTACCACTCGGCCACGAAGGTCGTCGTTATAAAGATTTATTTTGAAACGTTTACGCTTTTGTTATAACAAATATTATTAATCAATTTAAAATAATAATTTAAAGTTCTTATTGGGGTTCAGGTAATTATTTACAACATAGTAAATAAATCAAAGATTGACATTAAATTTATTTGATTATTTAAAATATTTTCTTTATTTTTAATTTCTATAATTTTAGATTGCTCAAAGTGAATGAAAAAAAAAGGATCATTAATTTAATAAAGATAATGGCATTGAAATTTTGCATGTTAATAATAGAAATATAACTTTGAGCAATGAGGAAGGACCGGGTTGTCCGAAACATGTCTGATATTGAATTATTATTTTTTTAAAGTGAGTGTTGTTATATAAAAAAGAAAAAGATAAATAAAACATCTATAGCACAAAGTATGGTGAACATAGAAGAAAAAAATAAATGAATAAGTTTATTTAGGAAGTATGTTTACAAAGGATGGGAGAGTGGAGAAGGATATTAAAAGAAGTGTTGGGGCAGGCAACATAGTAAATGGTGCACTTAAAGTTGTCATCGCAAACAAAAGCCTATACAAAAAAGCTAAGATGGCAGTGCATAATGGTGTTCTCGTGCCGACCCATATGTATGGAAGTTAAGCATGGAACTGGCAAAAGAAGGATGAATGTAGAATAAATGCAGTAGAAATGAGATCTCTAAGAATAATGTATGATAAATCTGTATAAGAAGTGAATGCGGTGGGAATGAAAGTGTTATGAACAAAATAACGAAAGGGTCATTAAGATGGTTTGGACACATTTAAAGAATGAGTGAAGACAGAATGGTGAAGAAGGTATATGTAAGCGACGTGAACGGAGCTAGAAATAGAGGAAGGCCAAGGAAAATGTGGCACGATCAAATCAACCAAATATTAAATGTCGGTCACGTGAGTCGGAAAAATCGACGTGCGTGCATGACAAGATGTATGATTGTAGAGGACGCGAGAGACGTATGTTAGGACAGAACAGTGTGGCGGTCCATTCTTTCTTCCTACTCTTCCGGGGAGAGGGCGTGATGGTTAGTTAGTTAGTTAGTTAGTCATTATACTTTTAGGTCTTTCTGGATAGCAAAAACCATTTACATTAATGTATTTTTTAAATATGTTAATAATAAATTAATAAAATAATTGAAAATACCCTAAATATTTTGATTATAGTATACTGAAGTAATAAAATAATGTAATCTGTTACATAACCTCAAATAAAATAACAGCAAATTTATGATAAGACTGTAATACCCAAATATACATACCTCTCAATCCAATGAGTCCACCAGTGACACCTCCCGCGTAGGTACCATTTTTCCAGTCAGACTTACCCCTGGCTGACTCAATATTACACTCAACCAGGGAGAACACGGCGCCAATCATGGCAAAATTTTTAGCATAGCTTAAAGTGGTTCCCTTCATCTCTCGGAAGATCTCACGGGCTGTCTGCTGCTTTTCTGGTCCTGGGCTGGCAACATTAGGATTCACAGACGCAGTGAATAGGCCAAGGGCGGCACCCAAACCGTATCCTAGAAGTGTACTATTTTTTAACTTATACCGAATGCAATACACATCATTATTATATGAGAAATTAGGTGGTCAATTCTACAATATATCGTAAAATAAGTACCTCTCTAGATGTATAGGTACTTATTTTAAATATAGAAGAGTAAACATTTCATGACATCAAACAATAAATATAATGTATAAAGTACACTTGTGACGAATATAGAGTATGTTATCGTAATTCCGACAATTTAATTTACAAAATAGACTTTCATCCATAATAATAATAATAATATGCTAACTTTTAAAGCGCCGTTTTTGTGATGTAATCACCTCAAGGGCACATTAAGACGTATTTTAAACCTAAATGTGCACCCTGCATCTGATTGATATTCGCGATTGATTAGAAAGTATAATGAACAAAATATGCAGGTTTTAAATTGGGTATGAAATATGAAAAATATGGGTTTTAAGCTTAAATCTGAAATCTGTCGGATCATTTATGCATCTGAAGTGTGAAGGAAGATTGTTCCAAGCTGATGGACCGGCTACCGCAAACACTCGATCCCCGAAATTTGTACTAGGGCAACGCTTTGGCTCAACTAATTTTCCTATTGCCGAGGAGTTCACCGAGCGAAGTGTGGATTTCCTTGTATTTAGGCTGTCCGTTATACAGAGTCCGGATATATAATTTAAAGGCAAAATATTAATTAATGTTTAAATAAACTCACCTATAACGCAGCTCATGAGAGATTTGAATGCACAGCTTTCTACTGCAGATTCTATCATTTTTTCTTCATTTGCTTTTATTTTCACCGGGCCGAAACTTCTAGGTATAATAATATTTTCACGATATCTCGTATTATTTCCTATCAAATATTTTCCGAGCGAGTCCCAATCGTTCTTTTCTATAAACGCCCTCACCTCCTTCGATATTGGCATACTATTTGAATTTTCCGACATGGTTTATTTTATGCTATACAAAATTCATAGTAATACATATAAATATTTTGAAGAGAGACAATATACCACTTAACTGCCTGATAAAGTTAACCTAAAAATTGTATTATTTTTGACAGTTGAATTTGCAATTACATTTCTATGGTAATCCTTAAACAGCAGTGATACCAATCGATTAAAAAAAATTTGATTTTGTGAGTAGGAACCTTAAACGTAAAAAGGGGCAAAATATATTATTTCTCTATTTTTTAGTAATTTTTATCGTTTAATTCAAATTCGTAATTTTAGAATTTAATTGTGGATGCATGTAGAGCAATTATGACTGTTAGAACTGTGTGGTTAGGGAATTAATATTATATATGTATATCTCTAGGACGTCCCCTGCCCGCTGGACCGACGATCTGAAGAGGATTGGTGGACATGGATGGATGGGAGCGGCAATGGATAGGGGGCGGTGGCGGGCTTTGGGAGAGGCCTACATTCAGCAGTGGATGACAGACGGCTGATGATGATATTTCTAGGAGTAAAATAAATTATATATTATACAGTAGTTCAAATACCGTTTGGGATATTATGGGATTTTTAAAATTGTTGTCTAAATATGTTTATTTTATCAAACGTAAAAACACCATCTTACGGTATATACGCATAAATATAGATTTATTTGTGCAAATAAAAAATAAGCATAAAAATTGTACACAAAAACATGCATACATATATATATTTTTTACTCGCTATAGCTTTAATAAAATAGTATTTTTTATACAGGTACTGGTAGTCTATATATTTTTTTTATATCTATATTTTTGAATAAAACGAAAAATAATTGTAAAATTCTTTAAGTTAATAATATAACATTGCGAAAATTTTAAGGCTAAATATGTGTTTTATCATACGTTGTAACAAAATTAACTAACTATCTTACCATTACACCGTCTCTCCGAAGCGCTAGGCAGAAAGAATCGACCAATACACTATTCTTTCCTAACGTACTTCTCTTGATTTCTCAATATTAAAAAATCGTGTCATAAACACATGTCCATTACTCCAACTCTTCACGTGGCCGATATTTAATATATGACTGATTTGATCGCTGCGATTTCCTCGGCCATCCTCCATATCTTATTCTGTTTATATCGTTAATATATTCTTTCTTCATTCATTCTTTCCATGTGTCTAAACCGTATTAATTATTCATAACGCTTTCATTCGCACTGCATTCATTTCTTACATATGCATTTGACACTATTATGTACATATTCAACACACATCCTTCTAAGACAGTGGTTCCCAAATTTGTTTGTCCGTGGACTCCCTGCTGATTTCTTTTAGTTTGCGCTGACCCCCTACTTTCGTTATATTGTCGTGCCAATAGAAGAAAAAAACGGAATTCGTTGTCGACCTTTTTTTTTGCTCATTTGTGATCCATTTTTTATAAATGAACAATCGCCGATTTCACGAATGAGCTAAAAAAAAGGTCGCCGTAAACCTTGCACGGACCCCCTGACGTTGTTCAGGGACCCCCAAAGCAATTTTAAAATTCTACGGACCCCCTGAATGATCCCCAGGGACCCCTGGGAACCACTGTTCTAAGATCATATGTTGTATGTAATGTTTATTTATGAATAATATGGTTAAACCCAATTAAAACACGAGTAAATGTTTTTTTTAAATTAACACCTCAATTTTTTTATTAGGTATTAGTAAGGAAAAATGTGGACATATTTGTAAATAAAAGTCAAACGTTCGTATTAAAAGAGTTATTTTATTCAGTAAAATAATAATAAAAAAAAACATAAAGCAAAACATGCACTGACATTCATAATATATTTGTTTTTATTTATTTTAAAACACATCATTCTCTTCATTAAATTTGTGTAAAGAAGGTAGGTATCTTCTGTTTCGTAATATTTGAATTACAAACGAGAAACTAACATTTGGACTAAATCTAAGTACTTTACCATCAAATTAATATTAAATTAGATGCATAAAAAACGAAAATAAATTTGAATCTTTACAACCACTGAAAGAGCACAATATTAAAAAAAAATAATGTAATATTTAACTTAAATCTAATATAAGTTGTTTTACGGAAGACAATGGCAAATGTTTTATTTTTAAATGTCAAAAGGATTGATTGTATCTCAATAGAGACGAAGATGTAAATTGTTATTTGGAAACAGAATATGGTGGTCGAGGCGTTTACAGGATTTATGACCTGTCATTGGTTGGGTTAAGCGATCGCTTTATGTTAACAACATTCCCCATTCCGCCCTTCTTACGACCACCACGTCTGACAAATTATAATATTATAATTGTAGGAAAATAACGTTTTTTAAAACAATTTCGTTAAGCTATAGCTTAATCAGGTTGTTTTCAAATAATATTTCTATTGCGTAATACTTTTCTTTTGTGCGTGTACTGTAAGGTAGGTTCTTAAAAAGTACCTAAGCATCGCTGTATGATAAATTTAATTTATCTATGAATTTCATTTATGTTCGAAATATAAAACTATATCTAGAAAACAAAATTTAAATAAAATATTTAATAAATAATTCTTAACGATTAATTGTATCTCAATAGAGACAAAGTTGCAAATTGGAAACAGTATACGAGTATGGTGGTAGAGGCGTTTACAGGACTTATGACCTGTCATTGGTTGGGTTAAGCGATCGCTTTATGTTAACAACATTCTCCATTCCGCCCTTCTTAAGACCACCACGTCTGACAAATTTTTGGAAGATGTATATATGCTACAATGTTGGACTACCCTTCACATTTTTAGTTCTCTTAATCTCTTAATTTAGGCTCTAGTGTAGATAGAACTAAATCATGTAATTTGTCAGAAGTGGTGGTCGTAAGAAGGGCGGAATAGGGAATGTTGTATTACATAAAGCGTGCGCTTAACCCAACCAATGACAGGTCATAGGTCCTGTAAGCGCTTCGACCACCATGTTCTGTTTCCAATTTGCATCTTCGTCTCTATTGAGATACAATTAATCCTTAAAATGATAACCCGCAATGGGTAAAATCCAGTATTCGTCTACAAGTATTTGTATACATTCAAAAGGTCATAAATAAATCTTGTTTGATTGCAATAAACATATGTAGTTTGAATTATAATTTTAAAAAATACATGTTAGCCTAAAATTTAACGTATATATATATATATAGTATTTTATTACAAGCCTAAATATTTTTCTGGCACCTTTGTAAATGTATAGATAGGGAAAGTATTAAACAATTGTTTAATATTATCAAATTAGTGTACATATATACAAAAGTAAAGAAAAAGCTTACTTTGTTGTTAAATTAGTAGAATAAACATTTGAAATTATGAATATATGTGGAATATTTTATATATAATATGTCACAAACCTAAAATACCTTGAATACGTAAAATCTAATTGGAAAAAATAACCCCTTTCAAAAATTTTATACTAAAAATAAATCAATCATTCGCTTATTTTTTTTTAAATGTTTATAAACAAATATAATATATTGTAATGCAACTGTCATGGGTGCGCAATAAAATAAAATATATGGCACCATTTTCGATTTTCTATCATATGCATAAATAATTAAAGTTAAACAATAATAATTACATTTTTTACAAATTTGTAATCTAATACTTTAAGTAAACAAATGCTTGATACCAGCACTTAAGAATAATATTATTGTATTATATAACCCAACTTACATAATTCATAACTATATTTAAACAATATTAAGTATACAAAAACAAATATTTCTAAACATTGTAAAACGTAACACGAGAGTCGGTGTATTGAATTGGGCTTATTGTTAAGATGATTTTGAAATATTTTGTGTAAAAATGCAATCAACGCAAACCGCAAGACAAAACTAAAAAATCGGAATGAACACATAAAATATTAATTGAGCAATCGTATACATTGTAAAATATGCACACACAATGTCAACATTGTTTTTGTGTAAGTAAAACATATTAAATTACAAAGATTCAAAACCATCACCGGTAAGTACTTTATTTTGAAGGGACTAAAAATCAAAAAATACCCCAACATTCTACTGGCATCTCAGTCAGTTGGTATGCGTGATATTTGACAGATTGAATGTTTCTTAGTTGGGATGAGGCGTGAAGCGCAAAAATGCTTAATCATACGAACTAACTAACTAACTAACCATCACGCCGTCTCCCCGAAGGGATAGGCAGAAATAATGGACTGCCACACTTTTTTTTCCTGACATATTTCTCTCGATTCCTCAACATTCATACATCGTGTTATGCACGCGCGTCGATTTCTCATGGCCGACATTCAATATTTGATTTATTTGATCGTGCCACGTTTTCCTCGGTCTTCCTCTATTTCTGGTTCCATTTACATCATTAACATATAATTTTTTTACCATTCTTTCTTCATTCATTCTTTCCATATGTCCAAACCATCTTAATGATCCTTTCATTATTTTGTTCATAACACCATCATTCGCACCGCATTCACTTCTTATATTTTCGTTCGACCCGCTATCATACACATAGTATCACACATTCGTCTAAGAGATCTCATTTCTACTGCATTTATTCTACTTTCATCCTTCTTTTGCCAGTTCCATGCTTCGCTTCCATACATAAGGGTCGGTAGAAGAACACCATTGTGCACTGCCATTCTAGCTTTTTTGGATAGGTTTTTGTTTGCGATGTCAACTTTAAGTGCATCATTCACTTTGTTGCAGTCAGTTGGTATGCGTGATATTTGACAGATTGAATGTTTCTTAGTTGGGATGAGGCGTGATATTAAAAGGAGGTTTCCAGAGATATCGTAAACGAGGAGATGTAAGCAGAGACCCTAAAATATTAGCACATGGATCAGTTTTGGAACTATGTAGGATATTTTTTTATATTCAAGAAATTTTCTCCAAAGTCAACATGGAAGATAATTTGTTTTTTCTCAGTTAATTGAAGTAATCGTGCACAAATTCAAAATATTACAATATTTCGAATGCGTACACTTGCTGGACCGGACTGAGAGGGAATCAACAAAGAAATTATCTAGGCAATTAACTAATTAAAACATTCGCGATGGCGATTTAAAAAGAATTTAGCGTAATAATTTGCCAGCAACCTGGTTACACTGCAGGGAACTGGTTATACTAATGGCTCTTTCAAATGCGAAATCTCGCTGATCCAAAAACTACTTTTTTTACTCCAAGTCAATTTACGGTATCGAAACCATGTTACATTTTTTGGGAGTGCGGTAAAAAATCTCTTTGACAGTTTAACCTCTTTGGATCAAAATATCATCTGGCTCAATAATCACAATGTAATAGAACATTATAGCGTGTTTAAATGCATCAATTAAGCGTATGAATTCATTGTTTTGTTTGACGGTTTGAAGTTACCCAATTTTCTGAGGTTTAAGAATAGTATTTTTTGTATATTTATTTGTTTTGCATACCTAGAAATAGTTGAACTGAAATACTTTATGAATACTAAAAACCCTGACTCAGTTAAATACGAGTACATAAACAATTTAATGATATCTAACTCAAGATTTGAGCAAAAATATAAGCGCGCTTCTAAATACATTGTTAGATTGTTATTTATCCTTACTGTTAAAACTACTTGATTCCATTTTATTGCACGTTAAATCGTTAAAATGGTGCCACAGTAGCCATCCCCACCCTGGTTCTAGCCACTGGTTCTGCGTAACTATGCCTCGCTCTAGGATCTCTCCTGGGACGGTCTGCATCATACGGTCTCCTGACGGCATCCCACTCCCTGGTGTCTACGATTGCTCGTCCTGGTTCTTGGTTCCTTTCATACCTATCCTCCATAGGAGGCACTCTGCCCATTCTCCCGGATTCAATTTGCCTCTGCCTCTCTTCTAAGAGTTCTATTCTTCCGTCTCTAACTGGTTCCTTTTTCTGGACCCTTTCTGGGTCAATTTTGCTGATTCTCGGTTCTGGTTCACGCCTCCTCGGAGCCTCAATATGTGGAACGTATCTTATTTCTTCAAATTGCTTCTCGCTTTCGACTCCTTCATCGTCGCTTCTGGATTCATGTTTGTTGTATCTGTTATCAAAATATTTGTCATTTCTTTCTCCTTTATATTCATAGAATCTCTTTTCAAGATGTGGAGTCCGTTCTCTTGCGTCTCTAACGTCTCTTGCATCTCTAACGTCTCTTGCGGGTCTCGGAGGCTCGATGTCTCTGGCTTCACGGTATTCCCTGGAAGGATATTTAAAATCTCTAGCTTCCTTATACTCCCTTACGTCCCTTGGTTCTTTGAATTCTCTTCCTTCTCTGCTGTCCCTTCTATCTTTATATTCTTTAACATCTCTGGTTTCCTTGTATTCACGTACTTCCCTCAAATCTTTAATTTCTCTACCGTAACGAGAATCCATAGCATCCTTGTGGTCTTTATAATCTCTGTAATCCTTGTACTCCCTGAAATCCTTTTCGTCCCTAATGGGTCTTTGTTCCCTGAGGTCTCTCATGTCTAAAGGATCCTTCAATTCGCGACTTACTCTCTCGTCTCTGAAGTGACGCGAATCTCTGAAATCTCTAACTTCCTTGATGTCTCTTCCTCTTTCGTCTCTTGCGTTCCTCCACATGTCTCGTTGATCTGCCCTGGCCACAGCTCTGGGCATTTCAGGGCGCCTCTCAATGAAATCATCGTCTTCATCATCCCATTTGGATCTTCTGTCGTTTTTAATGTCTGACGGCATCAGGGGTCCCCTCGAAAGGACGTTGTTCAGGTTACGCCTCATCTGCGCTCGTTTATCTAGCTCTTCGTTGAGTTTTTCTCTCTCCAGGTTCATGAACTTTTCCTTTGCGACGTGGAAGCGGTCCTTGGGCGACACGGAGCCGGCGGCGCGCAGGAGTGGCTTCGTCGGCGACGGAGAGCGAGGGCGGCGCGGCGGTGAAAGGGACACGTCATATCCCTCGTGCAGCAAGTACGCCGTGCTGTCACCCCAATCTTCCTCTGTAACAAAAAGAAAACGGAATTGAGAATTTAAATTCCGAACATTGTCATCAAATTTCAAAAAACTTCTGCCACTTTCACTTACGACAAAGGTAAACAAAAGAAAAAAAACTGATTAATAGTCAAATAATTAATGTTTTTAATTGAAATTTCTTGGTAGAAATTCAGAAATTCTAAAAATAATATTTTGTGTTAAATTATTTTTATTTTGTTATTTTATTTCATATCATTGTTTGTTTTTGATTTATTTTGTGGATGTTGGACGATCAAAGTGTGCGCGGGAGATGCCTATTGGTGACGATGAGGTTCGCAACCTAACCTAGCGAAAAGAGAATGATGGAGTGCCGCATCGGTTTAAGTGTGACAGTCCATTCTTTCTGCCTACCCTTTCGGGGAGACGGCGTGATAGTTAGTTAGTTAGAAATTCATTTTAAATAATGAAAACCAAAAAATGTTGATAAAAAATTTCTTTATTATAATGTATTTAGTGTGCTTTCATTTGTGTTTATGTTCGATCGGTTTCGGCAGCTTGCTGCCATCTTCTGGTGTTCCATTCTTACCATTCTTCTTTCATTCTTCATACTCTGGTGTTACGTTCGTACCATTCTTCCCAGATTGTATATATTTTTTTTGTTTTCATTAATTAATATTCATATCTATTCTAACGACTTTCGTGACAGAATGGCAACAGCTTTAACGGCTACACCGAAGGTCCCGTTTTTTTATACAACAGGTTATTTGAACATAATTACTGTATACAAATTGTTTTGAGCTATTATATTGATTCTCATGACATGTGATATGTAGTTAAACTATCTCCATTTTATTGTCACGTAAATACTAGACTAGACACCTTCGGTGTGGCAGTCGTAGCTCTTGCCACTCTGCCACCAAGGTCATCATTCGTATTTGATTTATTTCTTCTTCTTAAAGTGCCCTGTCAGGTCCCCCCGACGTTGGCGATCACTCTGGTAAACTCTTCCCTATCCTGCGCTGTCCGAAATAGCTCCTCCACAGTTCCGATTCCCATCTATTCCCTCGCATTGCGCAGCCAAGAGATCTGCCTTCTCCCTGCCCCCCTCTATTTTTCCCTTCAATATTAGATGCAGCAGGCGATACTTCTCTCCTCGCAGAACGTGACCCAGATATGAAATTTACTAATTGATTTATTTGATCTGCCATATTTTCCTCGGTCTTCCTCTATTTCTACTTCCGGTAGCATCGTTAATGTTTAATTACTTTACAACAACAACAACAACAAACCATCACGCCGTTTCCCCGCAGGGGTAGGCAGAGAGAATGGACCGCCACACTACTCTATCCTGGCAAACCTCTCTAGCTTCCTCCACATTCATACAACGAGTCATACACGCACGTCGATTCCTCCGACTTCTAACATGACCAACCTTTAAAATTTGATTAATTTGGTCATGCCATGTGTGGTAGAACGATCTACGACAGAATCTCAAATGCTGATATAAGAAAGGAATGTAGAGCGGAAGAAGAACAAAATTATGAAAGGATCGCTGCGTTGGTTCGGAAATATGGAACGCATGGATGGAGAAAGAATGGTTAAGAAAGTATACGTTAATGATGTATATGGGGTACGAAGTCGAGGCAGACCGAGGAAAACATGGCATGACCAAATTACTTTATCATTAATTATTTATTCCACCAACCATCTAAAAGATCATTTAATTATTTTGTTCATAACACTTTCATTCACACTGCATTCACTTCTTATACTTATATTATTTTCATTCGATACTATAGCATACACAGACTTTCCACACATTCGGCAATGAGATTTGAATGTTCTTAAATGTTTAATTCGTTATATCATTAATAGTTAGTGTCTGACACTCTGAAATTAGCACAAAATCCTTCAAACTGTGAATAGAAGATCGATATTTCCGCTTCAAAATATTCAGAATCGTATACTTGAGAGAGATTTAAATACGTAATAATAATTATATATTTTAGGCATGTTTACACAACTCAACACCTGTGTCAAGTGAAATCTTATTTGCGAAACCTAAAAACGATTAGCGCGCATATCCATATTAGATGAATTCATTAACAGTAAAGGTGAATGGTTCGTAAAAGTTTAGCTATCGACAAGTTTGTAGGTACTCAAATTAATATGCTACTTAACCCGTGTAAAATGCTTGGTTTTGTCATCAGAAACGCCAAGGGTTCGATATTCTCTGATGGTGGAGAGGGTGCAGAAGAAATTTCTGCAATACCTTTATCTTAGGGAGTATGGATATTACCCGTGGCTCTTTCCGACTGATTTCTTGCTAGGGATGCCAGGCTACCAGTCACTCGAGAGGAGACGAGACATTCACTTGGGTGTTCACTTCTTTCGGCTGATAGGCGGTTGTGTACACAACTCAGAAATCCTGAGTGATGTAGGTCTGTTCGTCGCTGATAGTAATCTTCGACAAAGGGGCCATATATTGTTTTATCTCCCTCGATGCAGAACCAACCTGCCAATGTTTATGCCGGTAGGTAGAACAATATCTTTGCGAAATCGTATCACCTCGGAATTTGACGTATTTTGTGATAGTCTGGCTCACCTGAGGGAAGCGCTGACCTTATTATAATTGTATAATATATTCATTTTATTAATTTGTTATGTATCTTATTTTATAAGGATTAATTGTATCTCAATAGAGACGAAGATGTAAGTTTTTCTGGGAAAAGAATGTGGTGGCCGAGGCGCTTACAGGACTTATGACCTGTCATTGGTTGGGTTGAGCGATCGCTTTATGTTTTAACAACATTCCCCATTCCTCCTTTTTTTTCTTATGACCACCACGTCTGACAAATTTTTGGAACTTGTATATATGGTAGGATTCCACGCCTATCTTTACATTTTTAAGTTCACTCTACACTAGCGTCATCTATTAAGATTGGAAAGCATAAAGCAGAAAACCTTTATTAATGTACTGTGAAAGTCTCTGCAAATCATACAGTACTATAATAGATTTCGCCTGGAGATGTCTCTCCAATTTTATGTGAATGTATCTTATGTTTCTCGCTCTTTTTATTATTTTATTATGTTTAACTTATTATTGTGTATCTCCAACTTGTATTCTTAGTGTATTGGTAAATAATTCTGTAATGCTTAGGATATATTTAAATATTTAAATTGTCAATAATTCTCAAGTCTTAGGGTACGGCCACACCGGAGTGCCTGGGTAGGAGTCAAGACACAGTTCGCTTGTGATCACACATTATGGCGCGAAGCGTATAGTGTGGCCGGTCCCACAGTGCGCCATACGTTGGTACGCCGGGTGTTCATTTTGACTCCTACTCTGGCACTTCGATGTGGCCGTACTCTTAGAGTTATTTACTTACGATTTAAATACAACTTTTACACTCTCTAACACTTGATCCAACGCATTTGTTCTCGTATCTTTGTTATTAAGTCATTATCCGTTTTCTCGAAGAATTCATCTATTTTATGGGAGTAACATGTTTAGCTTTGTTATATATTTACAATGTACATTTGATAGTGCCATAATACAGTGAAATTTGTCATGCCAGAAAATATAATAAATCTTCAATAAAACGACTAGCATCAATGTCTATGGAGTTAATGATGTGTGTTCAAGAAACAATAAAATAGCTTTTCTCGACGTTATTGGACTACGGATTATTTACCTCAATTTTGTGCAAGATTAATTGTATTAAATTTATTCTTGAAGAATGATGTTCAACTGTTTATTAAATATCTAAGAAGTTTTATTTTATTTGATAATGTTTCGGCAAGGCGAAACATGTCATAAAATTTAATAAAACTTCCTGAATGTATGATTTCATTCTAATTAATTTTCTTTATTCAATTTACGATCTCTATCGAAGAAACAAAATATATGACCTTTTCCAAAACACCCAAAACATGCAACCTGGTTATAGAAAATCAAGTTATAGAACAGTTCAGGACTTTCAAGTATCTAGGCATAGACCTGGTGGGAAGAGCTGATCTGCGGGAAGAAATACAAGCCCTAGTAAACAAGGCAGCTGCAATCTCTGGGACTCTAAAATCCACAATATGGAAAATAAGACTGAGGACGATAGCAGGCAAGACACCGAGAGATCGCGTGAGGAACACCAGAATAAGAGAGATATGTGAGGTTGAGGATATTATAAGATGGAGCAGACAGCGAATAAGGGACTGGTACGGTCATGTTCAAAGAATGGACACCACCAGACTCCCCTATATTGCATTGCATAATCAGCCTCATGGGACTCGTCCTCGTAGAAGACCTCCTAAAAGATGGAAGGACAGCTGGGAATCTACCTCACAGGAGGAGCAACACTCTGGAGAACAGACCACATAGGTCTACAATAAGGAAGAAGAAGAAGAAAAAGAAGAATTTACGTTCTCGGAAAGATTGAATGTTTTTAAATGTTTTCACCTATTATATATTAAAAATGTTATATGGAGTTTTACATCATTGCCCAAGAAACAATGTATTTAAGTTGCATTATTCATGATACCATTATTATAAATGAATTTGATCTAGATTGAATTTTTTAAAGTAAGTTGTCCAACATGATTTTGGTACACGCCAGCTGCATTTGAAGAACGCCGTATATAATAAGACTAGAGGAATAAACAAAACGCGGAAGAGTCGTGATTTGTGAATGACATTAGCCACACCTCATACACCAAACGTGTTGTACAGGATTCATTGCACAAATTCTTTCGCCATGTTGGCTGCTCTGCGGGGGTTATGATGTCATTAGAATGGTTCGAACATCGTTTTAGAAATCAAAAAACATGACACTCTTAAGCGTCCCTTACACGATCAATAATATTGATAATACAGTATGATATCGACAATAATATTGATCATGTAAGGTGAAAAAAATAGTATTGACGGTCGATATTGAAGCGATATTGATGAAATCTACATTTTCTGATCTCAGGGCGTCATTATTTAAAAGTGGTAACCTCATACTTAATACTAACATGGAGGCTATTACACGATAACGGACCCGCAACGCCGAAAGCACGATCATAGAAACTTGCTTTATTGGCTCTGACTGAAATTGTTATGTTATTTACACTTGTTTCTACTGATCGGAGTGAACGTTGCATTTCCGTTGGCAAGGGTTCCACGCAGAGGTCTAATATATACGCTGGCGCTCTCTGGTGTTGAGCCTTAAACACTTGTCAAGTGTTTTAATTGTATCTCAATAGAGACGAAGATGCAAACTGGAAATTGAATATGGTTGATCAAGGAGTTTACAGGACTTATGACCTGTCATTAGTTGGGTTAAGCGCACGCTTTATGTAATTACAACATTCCCCATTCCACCTTTTTCTTTATGACCATGTAAGACAATTTTTTGGAAGTTGTATATATGTTACAAATCGATGCCTAACTTCACATGTCAGTTTCAATATGCGATCTATGAAGATTTTGATTACATATGTTAATCTTTTTAAGATTACTCTATATAATCCACATACTAACGCCATATATGGAGATTAATTTTTAGCATTTAGCAGAACTACTTTATTAACACAATGTGAAAGGCTATCGCCTTTAGCGCATTGTTAGAAGCCGCCTGGGGATGTCACTCCTATCTATATGCCAAAGAATTTGACCAGAATGATTACAATATTTTTTTTGTGAATGTATACTTATACTTGTATACGAATCCTGGATTTCACCCACGGTGGGTTATTAATTCATGAATTTTAATTGTATCTTAATAGAGACGAAGATGCAAACTGGAAATTGCAGACGAAGATGCACTTATCAAGTGTCTAGTTAAATTTTGTAATGAAATTACTATTTTAATCGAAAGCCGTGATAAATTACAAATAATATGTCTTGTAGATCTTACAAACTGTCGGAGATTAAAACGGCGTCGTCTGCACATAGCAGACAGCTGACTTTCTTACTGGACTAGGAACTTGATATCATTAATTTATATATTCATAACATATGTTTCTAAGTAGACAGTGGGAAACTGTGGACAGCATAATCAAGATAATGAGCCATTAGGTTGAGAGCAGCTGTGAGAATTATTATATTGAAAGCAATTGCCCTACATTGAAACAAAATATATCACATCAATATGAGTGTATTTAGAAGTAAGTAGACATTTTGAATGTCTAAATAAAAGCAATGTTTTCCCGAAATGGGAAGGCAGAAAGAATGAAGTGCAAAAACTCTTGCAATATAAACCACGTGACACGACAAATGTTTGATAATGTCTTAGTACCTGAGGCGAAACATGTCATTCCCCTGAACTATAATAAAACTACTTTGGGAATTAAAAAAAAAATGTTTGAACCACTTTTTAATAAAAAAAATATTAAAATACACGACATGTTTCAGAGGATACCTCCATCTTCAGGTGTAAAAATATAACAAAAACTAAACAAAGAAAGACTAATAAAAAACGCATTTAAAATTCGATACAAAAATTAAAAATTAAGTTGGGCTATTTGTTATAAGTAGGTACTAACAATTATTTTTTAACAGTAAAATAATAAATAACATTAAATAATAATAATACATGATGATAACATAATTTAGAAAAAAAACATACATTTGAAAATATATAATTTATATAGAAATTAATAAATGATTAATTTGCATTTAATTGGGAATGGGAGCTTGGGAGATTAATACGGAATTCCACAGTGTTAATGCCTTAACTTTCAATAAGTTTTTTATAATAAAACTTCTAGAAAACAGACGTTTTCATCTGTATTCATTATTTAATACTATTTGCAACACGTGAAATATTAAGAGAAGTAAAGATTTTCAACCCTTTGAAGACTTGATTCGCTGTACAATCGTAATACGTAATAAGTTTTAACTAACTAACTAACTAACCATCACGCTGTCTTCCCGAACGGGTAGGGAAAAGAAATGGACTGCCACACTTTTCTTTCCTGACATATTTCTCTCGATTCCTCAACATTTATACTTGGTGTCATACACGCGCGTCGATTTCTCTGACTCCTCACATGGCCGATATTGAAGTTTAAACTTTAATGTAAATCTTTCTTTTTCACACACGTCAACAAGTTCACAATTAACAACACCAAAATTTTCTCATTTTGTTTTAACGCTACTGTGATACAACTATAATCAGAACAACATTCAAAATAATACAGTAAGATTCTCGGGTATGCGCGTTGTGTGCATTTCGAATTATTTTCCGAGAGAATCGAAGTATTCCTTTCTCGCTCTCTTGTATTCAAAGTATTCTCGTACAAGAAAGATCTTAACGACATGCGGGTTTTTGCATATTTATATTATGATGGAGTTTTACAACATTGTTTAGGAAACAATAAATAAGTTTATTAATTCTTAGTTGCATTCTTACGTTTTAAAAAAAAAATTCTATAAACATAAAAGATTTTGATTTACGTATTTATAATGTCAGGAGTTCCACTAAAGAACACCAAGGAGTTTGTCAACCTCGGGAGCAAAATAACATGGGACGGTCGGTCTAAGAGCGAGGTCGACAGCCGTATACATCAGGCTAGGCTTGCATATAATAAAAGGTCGAAAATAATATAATCAAATAACATAGACTTAAAACTGAGAATACTCCTCATCAAGACCTATGTATGGAGTATCTTGATGTACGGCTGCGAGACATGGTGTCTATCCGAAAGAGATAAACGGAGACTAGAGGCTTTTGAGATGTGGTCCTATAGAAGACTATTAGGAATTTCCTGGAGAGACCACATCACGAATGACGAGGTTCTTCAAAGAATCGAAGGAGGAAGGCACCTGCTCAGGACCTTGTCCGAAAGGCGTGCAAGATGGATCGGCCATGTAATACGTCAAGAAGGTCTCTTGCATGCCATAATGGAGGGTATGACCGAGGGGACAAACTCTAGGGGACGCCCACGCCGAGAGTACCCGGAGGACCTGTTGGTGGACGTGCGATGCTCATCATATGCAGATTTCAAAAGAGCCGTACAAGACAGGGAAGAATGGAAGAGAAGAATAGAAGAAATTGCTGCAAACCAATCCCAGGATTGAAACTTTCTAACTAACTAATGTTTATGATTTTTGTTAATTAAATGAAATTGAAGTTGAAGTCAAGGTATACAATTGTCATATTTGATTAGCAAATGGACCCATTCTACTCCCAGTGCTAAAATTACACCATCAGTTGGTATTTCGCGATTTTATAACTCCGAAATGTTTGCACACTCTTTTCACTAGCCGAGGAGATTTCAGGTGTTTTTTTTAATTTAATTTCACGTAACCAAGATGTCTTGCAACAGAATACATTATTCTTCCGCTTTAATTGCGCGCCGGATAGAAGAATGGCCGAACATGAAGTGAATATATTGAAATTAATTTGATCTCTGACCTCTGCTATTCTCCGCACCGCGCCATTTTGGATTGTCATTTGCTTTTTCTTATGTTCGCATGGATGTAACAAATGCGGCGATTAATCTAAGGAATACACCAATCAATTTATACATAATTTATAGTTGTAGTATATTATGTTTAAAATAAGGTCGGGAGTTATAAATGTTTATTAAGCTATTTGTTTTTGAATTATACAAATACTTGTAGACAAATACTGGATTTTACCCATTGCGGGTTAATCATTTTAAGGATTAATTGTATCTCAATAGAGACGAAGATGCAAATTGTTCATGGAAACAGAATATGGTGGTCGAGGCGTTTATAGGACTTATGACATATCATTGGTTGAGTTAAGCGATCGCTTTATGTTAACAACATTCCCCATTCCGCCCTTCTTACGACCACCACGCTTGACAAATTTTTTGAAAGATGTATATATGCTACTATGTTGAGAAAAACTTCACATTTTTTAGGTCAATCTACAAATCTACACTAGCGCCATCTATTGTTTATTGTTATATGTGTCCAAACCATCTTCATAACTCTTCAGTATTTTGTACATTCACTTTTGATCGCTCTAAAATCCACAATATGGAAACACAAAGACATGGCCATTAAGATTTAGATAAGAATCTATAAAGCATGCGTAATAATAATAATAATAATAATAATTAGGCTAATTTGTATAGCGCCGTTTTCGTGAATAGCTCACCTCAAGGGCGCTTTGACAATGTTTTTAGTCATGAGAGCTGCATGTGACACCAGCAATCAGATAACCAATAATAACGTAAGAAGACCAATAATAACATATGGCGTCGAAGCAAGGGCAGACACAGCAAGGACCAAACAAGTTTTGAGGACTTCCGAGATGAAGACACTGAGAGATTGCGTGAGGAACACCAGAATAAGAGAGATATGTGAGGTTGAGGATATTATAAGATGGAGCAGACAGCGAAAAGGGGACTGGTACGGGCATGATCAAAAAATGGACACCACCAGACTCCCCTGTATTGCGCTGCATAATCAGCCTCATGTAACTCGTCCTCGTGGAAGACCTCCTAAAAGATGAAAGGACAGCTGGGAGTCTACCTCACAGGAGGAGCAACACTCTGTAGAACAGACCACATAGATTTACAACAAGGAAGAAGACTTCTTATATCTGCGTTTCAATGAAGATGCCTATGTGGGCCGCCGAGTTGCAATGCTGGATAATGCTAAAAACGAGCACATAGAGGTAGCCTAAATGTCGCTTCCATAGCAGAAAAAGCTAGAGAACGTCGTCTGCAGTGGTACGATCATGTGAGCAGGATAGACGAAGAATATATCGTCCACAAGGCCCTGCAATTGGAGGATGGAAGGAGGGGACCAGGTCGCACTCTTGGAACGTGGATGTTCACAATTAGGAACGACCTAGATGACTCAGGACTGCGAAACTTAGCGAAGCCGTATTAGGAGAGCCAACCCCAAATAATGGAAAAGGCCAGGCGAATGAAGAATACTTCATATATTATATTTGAATTTGACATTATCATATAAAACTCTAAGACATCTCATTTCTACTGAATTTGTTCTACTTTCATCTTTCTTTTGTACATGAACGCAATTGTACACTGCCATCTTAGCTTCAGATACGACGAGTCATAAAAAAATTTAAACGAAAAGGAAAGTTGTCATTTTGATTTCTTCTTAATTTTAACCATATGTGATCTAAATGGTTTTATGTTCGATCGTATTTTTTGTAGACACATTGAGTGGTCAGAATGTAGTTTATAAATTAAAATACGTTTAATTGTATGCTGTGCCCCAGGCAATACAGAGCCATAATTGGTGAGTTAATTAGTTCTAATACAACACGAATGAAAGTCGGATGCAATTAAAGACCTACGTGGCATTTCCATTGTTAGAGAATAGAAAAAAAAAACGTACAAGATACTCAATATCATTCGTGATACATTTTCATAGATTTCAAATTCCAGTTAGAGCAATGCTTTAAGTAACCAACTTACTAAAGATCACGCCAATTTCTAGGAGGAGTAGACAGAGAAGATGGACCGCTACACTTACATAACTCCCGCGCATCCTCTACATTCACACACTGCAACACGCACGCTCGTCGATTATTCCGACATCGAACATGGCTGTATTTCAGTAATTTATTTCATTTAATTTATTTTAATTAAAAATCACAAACATTACAGATATGCAATTCCAGATCGTTTTCAATCACATTATAAATAGAGAAGCATTAAAAAAAATAAGAATAAGAAAAAATCATAACATTGATATTGCATCCCTGAGGCAACTCACATTATCACGAAATATGTCGACCTCCGAGGCGATCCGATTAAGCAATAAGTTTGCCCTACCCACAGGCATAACCATTGGCAGGTTGGTTCTGCAACGCGGCAAATAAAATAATCTGTAATCAATGACGATCTTCGTGGCCGATTGGTAAGTGCATTGACTGCCACCCCGAAGGTTCCGGGTTCGATTCCCGGCAAGAGCAGTGTGATTTTCACACTGTCTTTGTCTGGTGTAGAATTCACGTGACCATAAAATGGCGATAGATTAGCAACCTATCACATGTCACGAGAATCACTATGATAGCTATAATACCCTTTACATCGGTTTGGCTCTTGCTGTTATGATGTAAAATAGCGATATAACAAAATAATAATAATAAAAAAGCTATAAATAAGTTTTTACATTACACGATTTTAATAAAAAGTTTATACGAGTATACTGATATCTAAGATATTATCTTATCGTATTTTTCGGCAGACACAGTAAGGACCAAACAAGTTTTGAGGACTTCCGAAATGAATACACCGAGGACGATAGCAGGCAAGACACTGAGGGATCGCGTGAGGAATACCAGAATAAGAGAGATATGTAAGGTTGAGGATTTTATAAGATGGAGCAGACAGCGAAAAAGGGACTGGTACGTTCATGTTCAAAGAATGGACACCACCAGACTCCTTTGTTTTGCATCGCATAATCAGTCTCATGGGACACGTCCTCGTGGAAGAAAAAAATGGAAGAACAGCTGGGAATCTACCTCACAAGAGGAGCAACACTCTGGAAAACAGACCACATAGGTCTTCAACAAGGAAGAAGAAGTATTTTTGAATATTTCCAAAATCAATATCTTGTCTTAATAGATCGCAAAATCTACATAAAGAAGAATAAGATTTTCTAATCCTCTAATATGAAGCAGGAATCTGTTTTGCCAAAAGTGAAAATCGCTTTGTTGGACGCCTTAAATAGTTTACATAACCCAAAGACCAGACCGTTTATCAAAGGTTACAGTATTGTGCCTTACACTTTCTAAAGACTATTCATTATTGTAAACTGACAGGCGATTAGGTCTTTCGATAGGAATTCGATCTAACTTACTCTCTCTCTCTCTTTCTGCTTTTCAAAGAAAAAATAAAAACTGTCTTCTAGAACAATGCAAAAGAAAGCAATTTAATCCCGACTCGTGATATGAAATAATAACAAATAATAAAACCTTTAACCAAAGAGTTTTTATATTATGTATGTGTTAGAAATATGTCAGCATCATTTTAAAAATTGAAATAAAAACATGTAATATGCGTGAAATTGTTATTTTAATCTCAAGTGATGCCATATGCTTATATGAATGAATCAGTCATATTAAGATTTTTTCTTATTTATTTAGTGCCGTGTCAGGTCCCCCCAACATTGGCGATCACTGCAGCAAAGGCATCTCTATCCTGCGCCACTTGGAACAGGTTCTGAAATCTTTTTATTCCTGTCCACTCTTTGATATTCCGCAGCCAGGACAGCTGCTTTCTACTAACTCCCCGACGTCCCTCCTACTATACCCATTAACATCGATATGTGAAACCGGTTGGTTAAAAATAAAATAAAGTGGAGTAGTAACATATTACTTAACTAACTTTACTATAATAATTAACCATCATGTAGAAATGATCGACCGCCACATTGTTCTGTCTTGACATACTTCTCTCATTCCTGTACATTCATACACCGTGTCATGCACGCACGTCGATTTCTCCGACTGCTGAAATATAGTAAAATTAATTAAATAAAATTAACATATTGTATTATGGAATTTTTTTTAAATATTTTAATTGAAATATATTATAGTTACACCACAAATCCCACTCCCTCTTCTCTTCCTTCCACTTCGCCTTCCACTTCCTCTTCTCTCCCTTCCACTTCCCCTTCCACTTCCTCTTCTCTCCCTTCCACTTCATCTTCTCTCCCCTCCACTTCCTCTCCTCCCCCTTCCTCTTCCTCTTCTCTCCCATCAGACTTTCTCTCGAAAATAACGAGAGTGCCTCCAATCATAATTTACAAGGCCAACATCAACTGGCCTTCCATCAACGCAGCCCTGATCGAAAATGGTGTTGACTTCGTCGCCAAAAACACAAAGGACTGTATCAATATAACTCCCAAATCCGCCCTCGCCCACACAATGGCCACCAAACTCCTGATTGAGCGAGGTGAAAAATTCCATTCCTTTAGATTGAATGGCGATAAGCCACTAAAAGCTGTCATTCGAGATGTTCCCGAATGGGTCTCCACGACCCAATTCCACAACCAGCTTAAGGAACTAGGGTTTCCCATTCTTAAAGTCCAGAGAATGAAAGCCGGTCCCGAAAGGCGACCCATCGCCATGATGATGGTCGACCTGGAGCGATCGGATCAAGGCAAAAAAATATTTTCCGACCTCCAAGAGGTCGACAAATTTAGGGTGCGGGTGGAGTCACCCCACTCTAAAACAAAATCCAGCCAGTGCTTCAACTGTCAACAGTTCGGTCACGCAACTTCGGGCTGCCATGCTGATCCGAGGTGCGTGAAGTGCGGAGAGAAGCACCACACCTCCACCTGCACAAAATCTCGCAATACTCCGGCCAAATGCGCCCTATGCGCAGGGTCACACCCAGCCAACTTCAGTGGGTGTCCAAAGCACCCGAAAAGAACCCAGCCTTGCGGACAAACAAACCCTCAGCCATCACCATCTAAAATAATAAGTACCCCTGCCTTCGTGAACACACAATGGCCAGCGCCTTCATATGCCAAGATGGCCGCATCAACTAGTCCCCCCACACAAACATCGATTCCACAAATTTTCCCTCCACAAATTGATCCTTTCCATGCACTAATCCAAGGTTTTTCAAGCTTGGTTAATGAGCTAAGAAAGACTGTCACCTTCAACGCCATAAACCCATCTAATGTCTAACCCTACACCTACCCTACCAACCAACCTCCAAGTGGCATTTTGGAACGCGGGTGGTACCCTGCGATCACACCGCCTGGAGGTAGAACACTTCCTCTCGACCTACAACCTTGACATTCTTCTTGTCACAGAAACGTGGCTTAAACCTAGCCTTCGCTACTCTATCCCTAATTACCTCACCTACCGAACCGACCGCCTTGATAACAAAGGAGGTGGTACAGCAATCCTAATAAAAAAATCCCTCCAGCATTGCTCCTCAACAACACCTTCTAACATAAATATTGAAACCACTGCTATAGTGATACAAACAAAAAATTCTGGTCCCCTTAAATTCATTTCCGCCTACTCTCCACCTCGTAGACGATTCACTCCAATAGAACTGGACGATATTTTCTTCGAAAACATTCCCACAGTCCTAGCTGGAGACCTAAATTCCAAACATGGCGCCTGGCACAGTTTCAAAGATAATAAGAAAGGCAAAGATCTTTTCGACTATTTCCAAAATCGACCAGACATATTCATCACAGCTCCCGATACTCCGACAATTTTCAATAAAAATCCAAAACATTCCCCGGACGTCATCGATATTGTCATGACTAAAAACTTTACCCTCCCTCTCACCCTACAGGTAGTAGACGAACTATCCTCTGATCATATCCCTATACTTATTTACATCTCTGATGAACCATTCCACCGTGACCCCCATTTCCCCACCAGAAATAAAATTAATTGGTATTCTCTTCCCGAAATCATCCACGAAATGATCAAAATCCCAACAAAAGTTCCAGACCCAGAATCTCTCGATCAGGTCACGAATGAAATGACATTTATCCTACAGACTGCTCTAAAAAATGCAACCACAGTTGTAGACAACGACATATACAGACCAAATCTACCTGCCGATATCCAACAGATAATACGCCACAAAAATACCATTAGAAAAAGATGGCAAAAATATCGACAACCTCAGGATAAAACACTTCTCAACAAACTAAACATTGACGTCAAAAAAGCCATCACCGACTTACGCAATGACCGCTGGATGGATTATCTAGAGTCATTAAACGATGACGACAAGACAGCCTTCTGGAAATTATCCAAAAATCTTCGCAAACCCCACTCAAGAATCACACCGTTACAAGGTCCAAATGGATTAGTGTACTCCGACGCCGACAGGGCAGAAACATTTGCATCGAGCCTAGAAGATCAATTCACGACAAATAACGAACATGACAATCCATTATTCGTGGCCTCGATCGAATCTCACGTTTCACAACTCTTAGCCAAAACTCCTTCATCCCCACCGATCCCATTCACCTCACCTAGAGAGGTGAAACAACAAATAAAATATCTTAATACCCGCAAATCACCAGGTCCTGACTCAATATCTAACAAAATTCTCAAATCTCTCCCTCTCAAAGGCATCTGTGCCCTGACAGCGATCTTCAACGCATCCCTTAGACTCCGATACTTCCCGAAACCCTACAAAATCGCAGACGTTATCCTTCTTCCCAAGCCAGGCAAGGACCCAACAGCTCCTTCAAATCATAGACCAATTAGTCTTCTTCCTTGCACTGGTAAATTGTTGGAAAAACTCATACAATCAAGACTCAAAACAACACTTCACAAACAGAGTACCATTCCAGATTTTCAACACGGTTTCCGTGCCCAACACTCCACACAACATCAGCTACTTCGTGTAGTTGAACTTATTGCCACAAACTTTAACACGCGCAAATTCACCACTTTCTTTTCCCTAGATGTCAGTAAAGCATTCAACCGCGTCTGGCACACCGGCCTGTTATACAAAATGGGAAAAGCAAACATCCCACTGCCTATGATTCAACTCATAGCCAGCTTTCTGTCCGATCGCCTTTTCAGCGTCAAAATCAACAAGGCCAAATCCCTTGTACGCCCTATCAGAGCAGGAGTTCCCCAAGGTTCAGTAATGGCTCCTACTCTGTTCAACATCTACTGCAGTGATATCCCTCTTCCCCGAGATCAGAACACCCACATTGCCCAATTTGCTGACGATACGGGCATCATCTCCAGTGCTAAAAGGCCGCTTCTCGCGACCCGCAGGGTGCAAAAACAGGCCGATGTGCTAGAGGTGTGGTGCAGAAACTGGCGCATTACCATCAATCCGAGTAAAAGCGCAGCGACCCTTTTCAGTAAAAGACACATTCCTCCAAACATTCCCAACATAAAAATGTTCGGCCAAGACGTTCCTTGGACCAAAACAATCAAATACCTTGGGGTTACCTTGGATTCTAAGCTGACATGGAGGCCACACATTACAAATAAAGTCAAAGCCGCGTCAAAAGCAATCTCAGCCCTCTACCCAATGTTAGCTAGAAACAGTAAACTAAGCATCGACAATAAACTCCTGATATACAAAACGGTTATAAGGCCGATCTTCACTTATGCAGCCCCAATCTGGGGCTATGCAGCTTCGAGTCACATACAAAAACTCCAAATCCTGCAAAATAAGGCTATCCGTTTATCGCTTGGTGCGCCTTCATGGACCAGGATTACACAACTGCACCTAGAATCGGGAATCCCGATGATAGATGAATTCATTCTGAAACTTGCCGAACGTTTTTACAAAGGACTCCCTTCACATCCCAACCCCACAATAAAAGACCTCTCTAATTACGACCCAAACACTTCCAGCCGCCACAAGCGCCCAAAATCGATTCTCCTTCAGAGGAACACTCCGGGCCACACAAATCATGCCCCCGAATAAACTAACAACCCACCAAATTACCTTCCAACAATGTTCCCATCAGACGTAAGAGGAATAGCCACATGAGCTGAACCTCTGTAAGCCAGAAGATCCAAGTCCAAGTCCAAGTACACCACAAATTAATTGCTTCATACGAAAATAAAAACTATCACTCGTGATAAATTATTGTAATTATTAAATTAATATTAAAATTGTACCAAATATATTTCAACGTTCGGGTAACACAAAAACCTCATTTGATATTTGGTCTTGTATTTACAAAATACAATAATAATTAGGCTAATTCGTATCGATTACCCACCTCAAGGGCGCTTTGACAATGTTTTTAGTCATGAGAGTTGCATATGATACCAATATGAGATAAAAGTTGTTTATATTTTATGTGATATTTTGAAAAAGTTGGTTTTTATGTTAGATTTAAAATCAGTCGAATTGTCAATGCATCTGAGGCATGCAGGGAGAAAAATCCAGGTTTTCAAAATTTGTTTGGGGGCTACACTTTGGCTCAACTAATCTGCCTAATGCCAAGGAAGTTGCTGATCGAAGCGTAGATTGCCGCAAGTTAGGGCTATCAGCAATACACAGATTAGATATATAAGCTGGTGCCATTCCGTGAAACGGAACGGAAAAATGTTATTGCAATCATTAGTCTGATCTTTATTAGTGTTTTCTAACAATAGTATGCCGGAATCCACGAGTAATCCCCTGATAAGGACAAAAAAATGGGTAAGCGTTATCTTATCCTTATCTGGAAAGAATTGGTCCACAAGAAGATGGGATATGCGTCTTTTTTCACACAAAAAGTATGCATAAGAATTGAGTTTCGTGGAAGCGAAACGAATTAATCTTGAATTAACTAACTAAGTAACTAACTTACCATCACACTGTCTCTCCGGAGGGGTATGCAGAAAGAATGGAACGCCACACTGTCCTGACATACTTCTCACGCTTCCTCTACATTCATACATCTTGTCATGCACGCCCGTCGATTTTTCGACTCTTCACGTGACCGACATTCAATATTTTATTGATTTGATCGTGCCACGTTTTCCTCGGCCTTCCTCTATTTCTAGCTCCGTTCACGCCGTTAACATATACATTCTTTACCATTCTGTCTTCACTCATTCTTTCCATGTGTCCAAACCATCTTAATGACCCTTTCCTTATTTTGTTCATAACACTTTCATTCGCACCACATTCACTTCTTATACTTGCATTTGTCACTCTATCATAAACAGATTTGCCACACATTCGTCTTAGAGATCTCATTTCTACTGCATTTATTCTACTTTCATCCTTCTTTTGCCAGTTCCATGCTTCACTTCCATACATAAGGGTCGGCACAAGAACACCATTGTGCACTGCCATCTTAGCTTTTTTGGATAGGCTTTTGTTTGCGATGACAACTTTAAGTGCACCATTTATTCTGTTACCTGCCCCAACCCTTCTTTCAATATCCTTCTCCACCCTCCCATCCTTTGTAAACATACTTCCTAAATGAACAAATTCATCCACTTGTTCCAGATTTTCACCGTTTACACTAATGTTACAGACTGTCATGCTTCCTTCTTTTTCAAAAATCATTACCTTGGACTTATTCACATTCATCATCAAATCGTATCGCTTACATACCTCATACATACTAGACACCAGGGCTTGCAGTTCATGCTCTTGAATTAATCGTCGAATTATATACATAATAATTGCAAGAAATTAAAAATGTACACATGTCTTGCCCGTGCCACAGTCGCGACAGCAATGAACTTGTGCGTCACTTGTAATGCCTTGATCTATCACCGTCCGCCGAGTGTTAAATGAAAATTAATTTGACGTAAAAGAATACGCTGGCAGCTGGTAAACCTTATTCCGGACGTGTTAAAAAAAGCAAAACGTATTGTGATTCGACGCGTCTAACAAAGCCCTCATAAGATGAAACAATACCCTCACAAGAACAACGAGGCTGTTCTTTTTTTAAAAATTGATTGAAATAAATATACGGTAGGTACTGTTGCGTAAAAAAAAACTAATTTTATCTTCTACGTACTCAAGCATTGTGTTCTTTAAAAAAAGATTTACGACAGTGTACCAACATAATAACAAAGTGTACGTGGCTATTGCAAGTCCCGGACAATGGAATATAAAATATAATGGGTGTGACATAACCACAAAGATTTCATTACCGAGTTCAAAAGTCTTAGAATCCCTACAAGTGAAAACATAGACTATATATATTAGCGTAGAACAGCAGGTATTATTGACCTATCTATGTTTTATTATTTCATTTTATCTTCTTCTTCTCCGGCGCTACAACACTTGGTGGGTCTTAGCCTCCTCCAAGAAACGTCTCCATCCCGTCCTGTCTCTGACCGCCACCTCCCAGTCTTGCTGCTCCAGGACGCGGCAGTCTGCCACGGCACCATCCAACCATCGCAGTCTCAGCCTGCTGATGCTTCTTCGCCCTACTGGATTGTCCTACAACACTCTTTTGCAAGATTAACAGACTGCCCTAGCCAGCGCAGTCTGTTAATCTTTATAAACTTGACCACGCTGACGTCCTGGTATAGATTGTAGAGCTCTGTGTTGTATCTCCTTCTCCACGTCTGACCATCCTTAATGGGCCCGAAGATTCTGCGGAGGATCTTCCTTTCGAAGCAGTTCATCTTTATTTTATCGCGTTTAGTGAGTGTCCAAGTCTTCGAGGCCATATTCCACCATATAATAAATTTAATTATTGTTATATAAAATATTGCTGTAACCATAATTACTACCCCATCTACGGTATGGAAACATGGACCTTCACAAAAGCCATGATCATAAAGCTGGATGCCTTTAAAATATGGATTTATCGTAAAATGTTAAAAGTAAATTGGACACAAATAGTCATGAACGAAAAAATATTGCAGTGAATGAAAAAAGAAAAAGAAATTATCAAGACCATAAAGCGCAGGAAACTTTGTAAACCCCTTGCAGAACCCTGGGAGTCTATATAGACCACTTTGGGAATCACTAATTTATGGTATACGAGTATATTGTAGACTATGACCCAAAGGGTAAAATAAAACATGCTCCCAGAAGAGGTAGCCAGAAAGAATAATAAACCGGCACACTATTCTTTCCTGACATCCTTCTCTTGCTTCCTCAACATTCACACTTCGTGTCATGTATATTAGATGGAAGAGAATAATGGAGGAAATTGCTGCAAACCAATCCCAGGATTGAAACCAGAGAAGAAGAAGATATTAGATAAATATTAGATTTATTTAATCGTGCCACGTTTTCCTCAGTCTTCTTCTATTTTTAGTTCCGTTTACGACGTTAAAATAGACTTTATTTACCATTTAATCTTCGTTCATTCTATCCATGTGTCAAAACCATCTTAATTTTCCTTTCATTATTTTGTTCATAACACTTCCATTCGCACTGCATTCAATTCTTATATTTGCATTCGACATATTATCATACACAGAAGCATGGAAGTGAAGCATGGAACTGGCAAAATACTGATGAATGTAGAATGAATGCAGTAGAAATGAAATCTCTTAGACGTAAGTGCTTTGAATGATATAAATATGAAAAAACTGTAAATTATAAAATATTCATAATGCAATTTATAAACAGAAATCACATCTGTTTATATTTACGTTGGAAATAATTGACCATGCAAAATAATTAACAGCTCGGCTGAAACTCATAAACCAGATTCGCCACCATTCTGGGAAATTTCTTCGGATGCTTTCGCGTTATTCTGAATAGAAATTTAACATGGTAAAATCAACACGGTAGTGTAAACGCACCTCTATGTATCATGGGCACAGAATAATATTGGTCAAGTTTCTGTAAAATTTGTTAAAAATTTAAATTTAATGTAAAAACGTGACGATAAAACTTTTATTGCTCTATTATGTCAACCAGAAAATATATGTCAAATAGTATATTGTATATGGTGTATCGATATCATTTTTCTACACAATGTCATGCGGAGCCAACTTGTCTTTGGTGATGCCGGTCGGAAGAGCAATTTGGACGTTGGATTCTTTCATTTTGGATTTGAATATTTTTAGTGTAAGTGGGGCAGTGTACGATATATTATCATTCTTGGAAACAGTAATGCTTTACTGATGTTGACATATTGGGATCCTTCTGAAATATATTGTTTATAATAAAATTGTTATTATCTTCTTCTTCTCAGTCGTATTCCTCATGATTGAGGGTCATGTCCATCCTGTAAACCATTGACCATGGCACGCCATGCGGCGTGATGGTTAATCAGTTAGTTAGTTAGCTATTTGGGTTCAAATGGGTAGTAGGGCTCCGATGGGATATGCTGGAAAATATGCCTCTACAAAATGTCGTAAGGCGCCATGTTGCATTTACAACAGCAACACCACTATCAAGTCCAACTCTCTAGCGTCCAAGAGAGGTCTTTTAAAGACCCCGCGAACCCTGGGCAATGTGGCACATATTACTTAGTGCCATAGCAGATAGAGCGAGGACGAATGGCGAGCTTCCAGCGCCATAAAACTGGATACACACAGCTAAGGGATGATAACCCCGACAGAAAATCCTCCAGAGAAGGCAAGGGGATACCACTCTGGATATTTTTCCCCAGGTCATCACTATGAAGAACTCAAGGGTGATAGTCAACGTTAGGGAGACCTGACAAGACACAGAAAGAAGAAGAAGTTAGCTATTGTTAACTGTGTGTAGAAATATTGTGTCATTTTTATCGAAACTATGGTCAAATACATACAATAGTTAGCCATCTCAGAAAAAATAGTTTGTTTGATGATTGCTTGTTTGTGTTCAACACAAACATGCCTTCATTAAAATAAATGAAAATGAAAAATTGGCATGACTTCTGCCATTATTGCCGCGAGATGAATATTTGACACTGTTTTGCCGAATAAGCTAGTAAAATGACGCAGTGGGTATGGCGACCCAGATTCGCATCCGCGCCATCTCACACCTTCGGCATTCCTCTCGGTACCCACTCCGGAGAGCAGAGAAATGGAGGGAGGTCGTGGACCTTGGCGGCGAGGATCTCTCTCCGTATTACGGAGAAATTGGTCGTCTCACGCGAATATCGAGACAACCCATTAAATGCTAATTATGCGTCGGTTGAACCTTGAATCCTGAAGATCTTACACGTTAACAATATATGCTTGATTCGCATGAATAATGCGCCAACCTACAAAAGTGGAATTGAATTATTACTTCAAGAATTAATTGTATCTTAATAGAGACGAAGATGCAAATTGGAAACAGAATATGGTTGATCGAGGTGTTTACGGGACTGTCATTGGTTGGGTTAAGCGCACGCTTTATGTAATACAACATTCCTAATTCCACATTTTTTTTTCTTATGACCACCATGTCTGACAAATTTTTGGAAGTTGTATACATGTTAATCTGTAACACCACCCTTTACATGGTAGTTTCAATCTACACACTAGCGCCATCTATGAAGATTGTATTTTTTAAGCACTAAGCAGAAGATCTTTTAAACGCAATGTGAAGGCTACCGCCATTATCGTATTGCTAGAAAACGCCTGGAGATATCACTCCAATTTATATGCTATAATTTGGACCAGTTTTTGTTTTTACAACATTTTTGAATGTATACAAATACTTGTCAACGAATACTGGATTTTACCCATTGTTATCAATTCAAGAATTAATTGTATCTCAATAGAGGCGTTATTACTGTTAATTATTACAGTTAAAATTTAAAACACTGTTATAATATAACAATTTATTTTTATTTACTGAGAGTGTCGCGACAGCTGTTTCGCCAACCGATGTGAGCATCATCAGGTGTTACAATAAACTAAAGTTACAAATGAAAATACTTACTATTTATTGTTATATTTGTTTGTAAAATTGTCGCCAGTTTTAGAATCGCCACCCGGTGGATGATGTCAGTGACCTTAGTTTTTTCTCTCACTGTATCGTTTCTGACTCTGTCTCTTATCTTAGGCTTTTTCCGTGGCTCTTTGGGTCACTCGTATTTTCAGTTTCAAGACCATTAGTACCAACTGTCAGAACGCAGGCTTCATAGACTTTTCGTTTCAGGTTGATCGGTATTTTCCGGTTTTTAAGGATGTAACTCATGTTTCCGAAAGCTGTCCAGCTTAGTCCAATTCTTCTTTTTAGCTCTGTGGTTTGGTTATCTCGGCCCGATCGAATATTGTGTCCCAGGTATATACGAGTATATTCTTGGACATTCTCAAATCCGTTGCCGTCCACGTTGATTTCAAGCCTTTCCGTGCCCATCACCTTGGTCTTTGCCAGGTTCATATTCAAACCTACAGATTTGGATACATCGTTTAGTTCTTTCAGCATTTCAGCTAGTTCCTCCGGAGTGTTGCTCACGAGTACGATGTCGTCGGCAAAACGTAGATGGTTTATATATTTTCCATCAATACGGATTTCTTTAGCTTCCCAGTTCAGATTTTTGAAAATGTATTCGAGGGCTAATGTGAAAAGTTTTGGGGATATTGTGTCTCCCTACCTCTCACGTGCAGATATATTTCTCCCACTTGATATATAAAGTGAAAGAAGCACAATAAAAGGAAACAATAATTAAAATATAATTAATCTGGTGGTTGTTCCGTTATTCGCACGATACATAAGCGAATTGCGATTGCGAATCATAATTATTTTCTATTTTGTATTGACTGTGGGTGAGACGTTATTTGGAGCAGGGTCACGTACTCTCCAAGCCATTATACAAGTAATTAATACTGGGAAGATGATATGAATTGATAGGTTCGTGCTGCTCTGTGGGCAGAGAACAAAGTTACATTTTTAAAGCATCCATCCATTTTGATTTTGATTGTCACTTTTATATTATAACTCCTCTTTCAATTAGAAATATTATATATACAGAGGTAGGCAGAGAGAATGGACCGCCACACTACTCGATCCTGACACACCTCTCTAGATTTCTCCTCATTCATACAACGAGTCATACTAGCCAGTCGATTCTTCCGACTTCTAACATGACCAACCTTTAAAATTTGATTAATTAGGTCATGCCATGTTTTCCTCTGTCTACCTCGACTCCGTACTCCATTTAAATCATTAACGTATACTTTCTTAAGCATTCTTTCTCCATTCATACGCTCCATATGTCCGAACCAACGCAGCGATCCTTTCATAATTTTATTCATAGTACCTTCTTCCGCTCTACATTCCTTTCTTATATCAGCATTTGAAATTCTGTCGTACATCTTTCTACTACACATACAATGTTATCGAAATAAAGGTATTATTTTTTTCTCCTTGCATGCATTATCAAATCCTACATATCTGAATAACATTTTACAAATTTCCATACTTATGTGCGGATAATCTAATGATTTTACTGAAATCCCTTGATGGAAGTACATTTTAAATAACTAACTAACTAACCATCGCGCCGTTTCCCCAGAGGGATAGGCAGAGAGGATGGATCGCCCCTATTCTATCCTGGCGTAATTTTTGTCTTCCTTGTCCTTCCTCGACTTCTTTTCCCATTCACACTATTAGTTTATATCTTTTTAACCATTTTTCCCTCATCCATTCGTTCCATATGTCCAAACCATCTTAGTGACCCTTTCTTAATTTTTGACCCGCCTTACATTCCTTTCTTACTTCATCATTCGATATTCTATCATACATTGTTTTTCCGCATATTCTTCTTAGTGACCTCATTTCTACCGCATTTATACTACTTTCATCATTCTTCTGCCAACTACTTGAATTCAATCCTTGGTGTTGGAATTTTCATTTTATTTTATTAATTTTTAAACAAGATTAGAAAAACCGTTGAATCTGCTTAATTTTCATAATAATTAAACAGTTTTTAAATACAAAATGGTTATTTGAGATTGTTATTTTAAATTATATGTTAATGATGTAAATGGAACCAGAAAAAGAGGAAGATCGAGAAAAACGTGGCACGATCAAATAAATCAAATATTGAATGTAGGCCATGTGAGGAGTCAGAGAAATCGACGCGCGTGCATGACACGATGTATGAATGTTGAGGAATCGAGAGAAATATGTCAGGAAAGAAAAGTGTGGCAGTCCATTCTTTCTGCCTACCCCTTCGGGGAGACGGCGTGATGGTTAGTTAGTTTATTTTAAAATGTCATATCATTGCGTGTGTTGCTAGCTTCATGTGATATCCAATATAGATATACAGGTATTTGAACAATATTTTTATTCAAATTGGTTAGTTTTTTCTGTCATTTCAATAACAGCGTTATTATACGGATCTATCAATAGATTCCCCTTTCCAAAATCTGACATAACACACTAAATATAAACATGGCAAGAGATCAGGTTTTTTTTAAATATAAAAAATATACTCGCATTGTCCATATACACGATAATCACGATTTATATTCAAGGTCTGCTGATTGCACATACATATTTATAACTCAAGAACTTCATACATTTTCATTTGTGGCAGTACTTAATCGGATGCATTAAGTATCATTTATTACTATTGACCTTCAACTGATGACATTATAACTTAAAAGATTCGCGTATATTCCATATTTAAAAATTATTTCGGTTATTTGTGTTTACGATGTTTATTTGTTTTACCACAGTATTCGCGTATTTGTTTCACTACGCCTGTTCCATTCAATTAAATTGTGTTGTTTTGCATTTGAAAAACTTTTGAAATATTATTATCATCATAAAAAAATGTGAAAACATAATAACTATTTTGCTTCTTCTTCTGATTATATCTTGCGATCTGTTTATGCAGGATATCAACTGTCTTCCTGTGATGAAGACGACCAGCCTTCTCTCCATATTTTGGTGGTCGTTTTGGTGGTCGACGGCCCTCTGGAGCTTCGTGCATCACGATATTAGGAATTCTCGCTGGATCCATTCTCTCGATGTGGTCCCTCCAGAATCGTCTTCTTTGCCTACTCCATCTCACAATGTCTTCAATTTTGTAGGATTTGCGAATTTCTTCATTGAGTATTCTATCTCTAACGGTTCTCTCCACAATAGGTCGCAATATTCTCATTTCTGCTACTCTTAAGAGAAGTTTGGTTCTGACAGTGTCTGTTCTTGCTTCGATTCCGTATGAGATATTTTAAAATTATTAAATTATTATATCCTGGAACAGCAAGACGGAGAGATAGGTCGCGGCCAGAGACAAGACTGGATGGAGACGTTTATTGCAGAAGAAGAATAAATTATTAATAATATAAATGAAGACGTCTGTTTTCTAGAAGTTTCATTATATTTTACAAGAATGGCGTTCTTGGCTATGGTATTTCATGATCAAACGTTTGTTTGAAATGTGTTATTTCCATTAAATATGATAAATCATCTAGAAAACAGATATTTTCATTTACATTGATAATTTGTTGTTGAGGTTTACACCATTGTTCGAGAATAATTAATATTAAGATATTATTTTAAGAAACCGTTTAGAATTTGCGAGTTAATTTTTTATGTATCATGTATTTCGCATTAAAAGAGAATAATCTACAATGCTTCGAATTAAATCAATTGTTAATTTGTAAATTAACATAATATCATCGCAAACTAAAACCTATCCAAAAAAGCTAAAATGGCAGTGCACAATGGTGTTCTTGTACCGACCCTTATGTATGGAATCGAAGCATGAACTGGCAAAAGAAGGATGAAAGTAGAATTAATGCGGTAGAGATGAGATCTCTTAGACGAATGTGTATGATAGAGATACCCTGTGTATGATAGAGTGTCGAATGAAAATATAATAAGTGAATGCGGTGCGAATGATGGTGTTATGTACCTACGAAATAATGAAAGGATCATTAAAATGGTTTGGACACATGGAAAGGATGAATGAAGAAAGAATGGTAAAAAATGTATATGTTTACGATGTTAGTGGAACTAGAAATAGATGAAGACCGAGGAAATCGTGGCACGATCAAATAAATAAAATATTGAATGTCGGCCACGTGACGGTGTATGAATGTCGAGGAAGCTCGAGAAATATGTCAAAAAAGAAAAGTGTGGCAGTCCATTCATTCTAGTTAGTTAGTTAGTTAGTTAGTAAAATTAACATTGTATAACTCGGTAACCTGGTTATGCGTTGAAGTAAGCCCAAACCAATGATAGACGTGATTTGAAGGAGAAAAAAAAACAAATCGTCACATCGGGGCTTAGAACAAGGTGGAGATGAAACTAGTTTTAATCCGTTGGAATGCTGATAAGCCGAATCAAAACGACTTCTTTGGGCGGTAAGAATCTGTTGTAACTGTTACGTTAAAAAAATTACATTCTTCCGTCTTCTCCGCTTACTCGTTTGTTTATTTTGTGTATGAATCTTCCACGTATAATTCTAAAACAAAATCCCGCCTAAATAAAACTATTTTTAGAACAGTTTTGGTCGTAAATGAAACGATTTGAATAATAAATTAAACAGTTTGATTATAAAAAAAAAATATTTTAACTAACTAACTTACTAACTAACCTTCACACAGTCTCCCCGAAGGGGTAGGCAGAAAGAATGGACTGCCACACTTTTCTTTCCTGACATATTTCTCTCGCTTCCTCAACATTCATACATCGTGTCATGCACGCGCGTCGATTTCTCTGACTCCTCACATGGCCGACATTCAATATTTGATTTATTTGATCGTGCCACGTTTTCCTCGGTCTTCCTTTATTTCTGGTTCCATTTACATATATATTTTTATATATTTTTTTTACCATTCTTTCTTCATTCATTTTTTCCACATGTCTAAACCATCTTAACGATCCTCTCATTATTTTGTTCATAACACCGTCATTCGCACCGCATTCACTTCTGATATTTTCATTCGACACTCTATCATACACAGAGTATCCACGCATTCGTCTGAGAGATCTCATTTCTATTGCATTTATTCTACTTTCATCCTTTATTTGCCAGTTTCATGCTTCGCTTCCATAAATAAGAGTTGGTACAAGAACACCATTGTTCACTGCCGTTTTAGCTTTTTTGGATAGGTTTTTGTTTGCGATGACAACTTTAAGTGCACCATTCACTTTGTTGCCTGCCCCAACCCTTCTTTCAATATCCCTCTCCACTCGCCCATCTCTTGTAAACATACTACCCAAATACACGAACTCATCTACTTGCTCCAAATTTTCACCGTTCACGCTAATGTTACAGACTGTCATTATTTATTTATTTATTTATATTAAAACTTCTAGAAAAAAATACGCTTTCATTCTATCAATTACACGATAATGCTCCAGCATAGCGAATTATTTCATCCCAATAATATTCAATAAAACATCTAGAAAACTGTTATTTTTATTTATATATATTATTTAAAGTGGATTTTTAATACATAAAATAATATAATAGTTTAAATGTTTCATATCCCATTCAAATCATATAAAAAAACACATATAACTACTCTCAAATTAAATTCACTATTATATACTAAATTTATTGTAACACCTGATTATGTCAACATCGGATGGCGAAACAGCTGTCGCGACACTCTCAGTGAATGCAAAAAAAAAACAGTGTTTTAAATTTTAGCAGTAATAATAAAATAAAAAACACGTATACCATCAAATTAAATTTAGAAGTATTAATACACTGGTATACGTAACTCGGAAAATTAAAAACTTTTGTTAATTTTTTTTAATTGCAATATTTTCAGTCACGTTTGAAAGCGGTTTGCCCCCAAAGAATCCACTTTGCCTACCTGGATTGAAGTCATCAATCATCCAGGAGTGTTATCGGAATTCCATTCAAGGCGTTGTATGAAAGGGTCCGTATTGCAGGAAGGGAGAGAGGGGTGTGGCGGAACCGGTTCTTGAGCTCCTAAAGTAGGCACCATAGCACAAACATTGGCGTTTGAAGGACAGTTCCCGGTCACACTGAATGCTTGATTGTGTATTGTGTGAATGTGTGCGTTGTATTGTTTTTAAATTAGAATGCGTAAAACAATTTCGCAACGGAAGTTTTGAATCAGTAATGTACATTCGATTTGGGTTGGATTTAAATAATGAAAATAAAAATATATATATTATTATAATTTATTCAAAGTTACATTTTTTAAATTCCACTTATTTTACGACTTCAGCCAGTTTCAGCAGCCCGCTGCAATTTTCTGACCACCAGAAATTAACTTAATATATTACTTTAACCACCCTACGTATTTAAACGTACGTGATACGTTCACTTTGACTGTACCATTCTGCGCTATTCCGTATCACGTACGCGCTTGAGAAAAAGTAATGTGCCTAAAATGTACAAACTGTTAGGGATACTCGCGTGTGCCAACAACACTTGAGTACAAGTCTTCATAAATATGACAGTTTTACAAGGGGCAGGCGAAGTGTGCGGCCGAGTCTTTGACGTTTCGTAATTTAAAAAAATAAAATTAATAAATTTCATTAATAAAAAACCTGCTTTTTTTGCACGTTTCTCGAAAAATTACCTGAAGGTAGGGCGGTTAAATAATTGTGAATATTTTTTTTTCGTCTTTTTCTTTTTTATATACTTTGAACATACAACAAAATTAAAAAAAAATTCATATCAGACATATTTCGGACAACCAGTCCTGCTTCAGTAATACATATCATAAAGATACATATTTAAAATTATTTGCAAATATGATCAGGTCTGACAGATGTTATAAATATTTATTTTTGAACGTTTATGCTTTTGTTATATCAAATATTATGAATCAATTAAAATTTTAAAACAATAATTTATAGTTCTTACCGGGGTTCAGGTAATTACTTACAACAAGGGAAATAAATCAAAGATTGGACATGACGTTAAATTTAATTAATTATTTATAATATTTTCTTTACTTTTAATTGCTTTTTCAATTTAAATCGAACCTTAATGTGCAATGTCAATTTGAATAATTTAATTGACATTGGAAAAAAATCACAAGTTTCGAAAAATCACGAAAATTAATTTTATAAGATGTAAACAATTATTGTAACACCTGATGATGTCAACATAAGTGTACGAATAAGCTGCCGAGAAAAATTAATAAATAATATAAAATTGTGATACCATAAACAGCGATTTATATTTTAACAGTGTGTTTCGGCTAAAACGATGGACAATTTAATTTATTTTATGAAAAAACTTCATTAAACGTCTTAAACTGTAAATATGTTTGTACTGTCTATTGAGAAAAAAAACTATTTGATTTGAAAGGTGAATGCCAATATTATATCAGAAGCTGACTGATTTAAGAATGGTATGCAGGAAGTAGCAGAGTTAAGCTTAATATGCTGTGACGAAATCTCTCTGATTGGCTATTGTTAGGAGACTGTCGCACCCTCAGACTGGCTAACAAAGGCACCTCCGAATGCAGCATTCCTAGTGTAACCTTTACAGGATAACGCAACGCATTATGCGTGTGTGTATTTATTTGAATACATTTTGAAAATCATGTTTTCACAACACTTTTTTGAAATTTTTACACACATGTTTCGGACCGTACAATTCCTTCTTTAGTGGATATTTTTTCGCAATGTAATAATATAAAATCGTTTCTTACACACTAAATGAAAGTAATCATTGCATTTGCATTTATAAATTGCCGGTTGAACGCATTTATTTCCTATATAATAATTATTTTAATAGTTAAATAAGCTCTTAAAAGAAATTTATACATTTAAAAATACGAACAATAAATATTTTTTTAGTGTTTGTTTGATTTCGTTTTACGTCGTACTAATATCTTAAAAAATTGAGTCATTTTGGATTTGCAAACCGCAAGCCATATGAGTAGCTCTTGTTTTAGTTTATGGGAAATAGGAAAATTCAAATTTTTTTTTATATATAATACTTTGTAAACAACACTTACATTTATTAAAAAAATAATATAAAAATAAAATAAAAATAAAATATCAAGCAGCAAAAAAAATAATATATATAAATAATCAAAAAATAATTTCGTCAAGTCCAATCTTCGATTTATTTTCTTTGTTGTAAGTTAATACCTGAACCCCAATAGGAACCTAAAATTATTATTTTTAAATTTGAATTTATTCATAATATTTGTTATTAATTAATTAATTTATTAAGGCGATACAGCGATGTCAATAACATATATATAATAAAACATTTGGAATAATTAAAGTAAGGCCAATTACATGCTACCACAAATATAAAATAATAGTTTACAGTTAACAAATGAACAAAAGCACAAACGTTCCAAAATAAATCATTATAACATCTGTCAAAACTGACCTTATTTGTAAACAATTTTATAATATTTTTTTAATTAATTTAATAAGGGCTGGTTGGTCCGAAACATGCTGGATATTTAATTTTTATTTCATTTTTTTAAAATAAATGTGAGTCTTGTATACAAAGTATATAAAAAAAACATTAAACATCTACAACACAAAGTTATGGCGAATATAGAAGAAATAAAAAAATTCAAATTGTGATTAGTACTAAGTGGTCAAATTTCTAATCGATGCAAATTATACTTTAAAGATATATCTAAGAATTTCGAGGCTTCTTTAAATAAGTGAATGGACCATACTTATATCAATGGAGGAGCAATTTTGAGGCTGAGAGGAGAGGGTTCAATTCTAGCAATAGACAACAGATACAAGCTCTCGTATAAAATGCCTTGTTGCCGATGTATAAAAGCCCCTGTGACGCATATACTCGTATTATAAAAAAAAAAAACATTAAAAAACATCAGGAAGACCTGACTTACTAACAGATGAAGATTATCACTCTTCCCCTGTCTTGGATTAAATTTGTAGACACATTTAAATGCCACGTCAACAGATTTGTATATATTTCATATTTATAAACGGAAAATGACACAATGAAAACGAATGCAGCGTTTGAAATTTACATAATGCAATTCAAAGAACTGCATTTGACAATTTGCATTATTAAGTAATTTTGTAGGAATGTAAGTGCTGTCTGGGCGATATTTATAATCCATTGAGAAATTTAATGCAGATTTAGATTCTGAGTAGGCAACGTTTACAACATTATACGTAGCATTTTGATTGGTAGGCTAAACATAATATTATGACAAAATTTGCTGACATAATGTGTATGAAAAAAGGACAGAGAATATAATTCTATAGAGACTACGTTGAGTGGATGGACCCAGCGATGATTCCCAAGATAATGATTTACGAGACTCTAGAAGGCCGAAGACCACCAGGATGACTACAAAGATGAAGCAAATTGGACGTCTTCATCACAGGGCCAAGATTGATATCATGTACGAACAGATCGCAAGATTTATAGAAAGAGGAAGAAGAGGAGATGGAGTAATCTTTTCTACTTTTCTGGATATATTAATTACAATTAGATAAGCAATTTGAAACAAGTTTTTAAAATTATAAGTATTAATTGTATCTCAATACGAAGATGTAAATTGTTTTCTGAGAAGGTGGTGGCCGAGGCGCTTACAGGACTTATGACCTGTCTTTGATTGTGCTGAGCGATCGCTTCACGTTTAACAACATTCCCCATTCCGCCTTATGACCACCACGTCTGACAAATTTTTGGGACTTGTATATATGGTAGGTTTCTACGCCTATCTTTACATTTTTATGTTCACTCTACACTAGCGTCATTTATTAAGATTAGAAAGCATTAACCAGAAAACCTTTATTAATGTACTGTGAAAGTCTCTGCAAATCATACAGTACTAGATTTCGCCTGGAGATGTCTCTCCAATTTTATGCCAAGTTTTTTAAATTTTAAATTAAACGACACGAAGCTTCAAGAAACCGAAGTTTCACATGACAATATTTTTTTCAAAAATTCTATTATTTAATTCATTTGATTCAGCCTGCGGATCATTGAGCTACCGCTCATTTCGCTCGCTCTCGCTCACCAAAATGAGCCGGCTCTTTGAGTTAACTCGTGAGCGGATTGCCCAATACTACTGACTGGTAACAAGATCGCATGGCGAGCTATGGTGGATGATTTATGGGATGGACAAAACCCGCAGTCATAAGGAATACGACCAAGAAGAACAAGAGAATTAAAAATCAATAAACCATTATTATTTTGATTTGATCAATAAGAGTATTGTTAATATTTACTGCAAATGCAAATATGTCTATGAGTGGTTTTCAAATTTGAATAAAATTATTGAAATTGGGTAACTTGTTTTATGCAATGTGCCACGCAAATGTTTTGCTTATAAAGCACCTCCTACCTTTAAGGATACTAACAGACATACGTCAACAACTTGAAACTTTAAATTAATAAGTAGTATTATTTTTAATGTATAAATGACGCATACAAGTGATTTAAATTTCGAAACATTATTTTATTAAATGCTGTATAACTAGTATGCATTGCTTCTCATCTATATCTAATTACTAACTAACCAACTAACTAACCATCACGCCGTCTCCCCGAAGGGGTAGGCAGAAAGAATGGACTGCCACACTTTTCTTTCCTGACATATTTCTCTCGCTTCCTCAATCTTCATACATCGTGGCATGCACGCGCGTCGATTTCTCTGACTCCTCACATGGCCGACATTCAATATTTGATGTATTTGATCGTGCCACGTTTTCCTCGGTCTTCCTCTATTTCTGGTTCCATTTACATCATTAACATATACTTTTTTTACCATTCTTTCTTCATTTATTCTTTCCATATATGTCCAAACTATCTTAATGATCCTTTCATTATTTTATTCATGACACCATCATTCGCACCGCATTCACTTCTTATATTTTCATTCGACACTCTATCATACACAGAGTATCCACACATTCGTCTAAGAGATCTCATTTCTACTGCATTTATTCTACATTCATCCTTCTTTTGCCAGTTCCATGCTTCGCTTCCATACATAAGGGTCAGTAGAAGAACACCATTGAACATTGAACATCATTATAATTGTAATTACATATACTCGGTCTGGAAATACTCAATTATTCCCATACCAGATGAACAATACCTTTTTACAGCGTGTTGATCATATTAAGGATCTGGGTATCACGTTTGAGTCCAACTTTACATTTAAAATACATCTATCAAATATTATCATGCGTTCCAACAAAATGTTTGGTTTTGTTCTACGGAACGCAAGATGTTTTTCCAACACAACGGCGATTCGTCGACTGTATGAAGCGCTGGTTCGTAGTAACTTGGAGTACTGCTCTATCATTTGGGACCCCAGAGAAAGAACAGTCATCTTGGAACTAAAAAGAATCCAGAAACGATTTTAAAGATATTTATACCTCAAGGAGTATAACTATAATCCTTTTTTGTACTCCTCACTATTTCTCTCAGGAATGTTGGATTTCAAAACTCTTGAAACTCGTCGAATGATCTTTCTAGGAAAGCATTTTTTTTCAACTATTATATTATCCGGAGGTATTTACAATCCAGGAATACTGAGAGAACTAAATCTATACGTTCCCCATAGTTATAGCAGAGCAAGGGGGCATATATTATTTTATGCCCCAAATTACCGCACAGAGGCCCTTCGAAGTTCTCCTGAATTGAAAGCGATTCGTCTTTTAAATGAGGTTGCAAAAGAGATAGACCACTTTGGATGCAATTATGGCAAATTCGGCTTTTCATCAATATTGAAAAAACTCTCATGAAACCGTTATTTATGAAAGTGTGAGAAATCTAAACATAATATTTGCATAGCTAACTAAATAACAAATTAGTTTTTAATATGATGTTTCCATCCAATATGAAATACGCGAGGAGAAACACAGAGTGACCTTTAGCGCCGAACAATGTGATTCATGACCCCCTCAAATGCCAGGCATACAAACTCATACAATTAAAAATGCATTCTGACACAAATTTGCATGTTTAAGTTTTACGAGCATATACGTTAACAACTCACAACTTACATTGATTCGTTTTATGATTTATCAATGTTATAATGAAAACAAAAAAATGCATATACACAATTTCTTTATTATTATATATTTAGTAATATAATAATTGCAGTAGAAATGAGATCTCTTAGACGAATGTGTGGATACTCTGTACATGATAGAGTGTCGAATGAAAATTTAAGAAGTGAATGCGATGCGAATGATGGTGTCATGAACAAAATAATGAAAGGATCATTAAGATGGTTTGGACATATGGAAAGAATGAATGAAGAAAGAATGGTAAAAAAAATGTATGTTAATGATGTAAATGAAACCAGAAATAGAGGAAGACCGAGGAAAACGTGGCACGATCAAATAAATAAAATATTGAATGTCGGCCATGTGAGGAGTCAGAGAAATCGACGCGCGTGCATGACACGATGTATGAATGTTGAGGAAGCGAGAGAAATATGCCAGGAAAGAAAAGTGTGGCAGTCCATTCTTTCTGCCTACCCCTTCGGAGAGACAGCGTGATGGTTAGTTAGTTAGTTAGTTTTATATATTTAGTGTGCTTTCACTTGTGTTTAACGTCGACTGGTTTCGACAGCTTGCTGCCATCTTCTGTTGATGGAGAATGGTGGCTTCTGGGTTTATTAAATCTTGGATTTATTGAAGTTTCCTAGATATATTATCTCAAAAATGGTACATTTGCGTGGCCATCTAGATCATGCGATTTGATACCTGAACTTCTTTCTGTCTTAAAACACAAGCTTACAGCGAAAATCCACAGACAATCGATGAATTAACTAAAAACTAACAAACTGACTAACCATCACGCTATCTCCCCGGAGGGCTAGGCCGAAAGAATGGAACGCCACACTGTTCTGTCCTGACATACTTCTCTCGATTCCTCTACATTCATACATCTTGTCATGCACGTACGTCGATTTCTCCGACTACTCACGTGACCGACATTTAATATTTGATTGATTCGATCATGTCACGTTTTCCTCGGCCTTCCTCTATTTCTAGCTCCGTTCACGCCGTCACCTTCTTTCCCATTCTGTCTTCACTCATTATTTCCATGTGTCCAAACCATCTTAATGACCCTTTCATTATTTTGTTGATAACACTTGAGGGTATTAGTTGCAAACCTGGCAAACTCCATCATTAGATGTTTTGAGTAAATCGCAAAAAACTGATACGCTTATAAAATGCGCTTTTTTACGATATTTATTTTTTTCATCTTAACCAGTTAGTATTTTAAAAGTAATCAGCCATGAAATAATCATCATTATGTTGATAATTAAAGTAAAATAATGAGTTTCATTTTGGAGTTTGCCAGCTTTGCAACACTCAAGAGGAGGTTGCCATGTTTGCAACAAACCCTATATTTTAATAGCAAAATTCTTCAGAATGAAGCCGAATTTAAAACTGAAAATCAATAAAAATTGTGTCGGGTTTGCAAATAATACACTCACTTTCATTCGCACCACATTCACTTCTTATACTTTGCATTTGACACTTTATCATAAATTCAGATTTGCGACACATTCGTCTTAGAGATCTCATTTCTACTGCATTCATTCTACTTTTATCCTTCTTTTGTAGTTCCATTCTTTGCTTCCATACATATTGGTCGATACAAGAACACCATTATTTTAAAGAACAGTTTATATATAAATACATTTTATAAATAAATCGATAGATAGCACGAAAGCAGTCTTATTTTTCACGTTTTTTTATTATTTTAATAAAGAAGCTTTCCTGTTAGTTTTCCTATCGTGTTTCTTGTGAACTTTTCTATTGTATATTCTCAACTTAGTAATCTCCAATCGATTAACGATCAGCTGTTTTTATAGCATTTTCGTTTTTTGGAATTCACTTCTGTGTTACAGTTATCCGCTTAAATCTATCGGAATTTATGTTATTTCAAAGTATTTGGAACCCCGTTATAATTTATTGACTGGCTATTAATGATTTCCCGTTGCGATATTAATTATCCCATTTCATGCAATATATCGCATATTGGGACTGTAAAATTATTTTTGTCTTTTTCAAATTATTTACAGCTAAGACAAAATAATATAAACTTACCAACAATCTGTAGTTTTATCGTTTTTATAAAGAATTTTGACAAGTGTAAAAATAAATTTTTCATTTGTTCCAATGACAATTTGAATAATTTCTTCAATATTATTTTAAAGTTCTTGCTGGTTAAGTGCCTAATTACAGCTAATTTAAAAAACGGTGGATACGTGTAACATAAATGAAATAAACACAAAAGTCCGGATCGTCCATGTCAACATGTGCAACATCGAAAAAAAACATTATGTGTTATGACATTATGTGCTAAATTAAAAAACGGTGGATTCGTGGAACATAAATTAAATGGACAATATGTGCACCATCTAAAAAGAACATTTTGTTTTAAATTATTTTTATTTTGTTATTTTATTTTATATCATTGTATTTTATATTATTTGTTTTAGATTTAATTTGTGGGTGTTGGACGATCGAAGGGTGCGCGGGAGATGCCTATTGGTGGCGATGAGGTTCGCAACCCATCACACCGCATCTCCCGCGAAGCGAAAAGAGAAGGATGGAGTGCCGCATTAGTAAAAGTGTGACAGTCCATTCTTTCTGCCTACCCTTTCGGGGAGACGGCGTGATGGTTAGTTAGTTAGTTAGTTTACCTACAATCTGTAATATGTTAATAATGCAGTTTTTTTGATAACTTAAGCCACTCTATAATTGCATAATTAATGATGATTTAAAACTTGTTTATTTTTTTCCTCTTTTGAATATGGTTTTTTGATGATAAAGGCAATTAGCTTTTATACATTCGCCTTCACGTTGTGTTGTGGATTCACATTTGAATAAATATTATATAATTGCACTTCATATTTTCACAACACATAATTTTACTTTTTACAGATGTGTTTCGGTTGTGGCCCAACATTTTTCGATGCACAAATTTAAAATAGAAAATTGTAATCCCCGAGTGCAATTTCATTTATCATAATAAAAAAAACATTATTTTAGTATTTATTGTTTCTTGAACAATGATGTAAAACTCCATATTAAATAATTGATACGAATAAAAACGTCAGTTTTCTAGAAGTAAGCGAGAATTCCTTTTTTGGGAATGACATGTTTCGCCCTTCTAAGGCATTATCAAAAGGTGTTATCAAATGATTGATAATGCCATAGAAGGGCAAACATGTCATTCCCACAAAATATAATAAAACTTCTAAAAAACTGACGTTTTCATACGTATTAATTATTACTTTAGTATATTAAAACGATTAATCCATTTCTTCCATATTCATCGTGTTGTGTTGTATATTCACATTTGAACATATTTTACAAACATGTTTTGGACTGCACACGTCCTTCTTAAGCGCAAAAATTATTTGTTTAAAAATTTTTGCAGGATGCATACTTATACCTTATACCTAAATTCATTAGCAGTACACATGATAAGTGCAACTACATCACATAATGCATTTATGTTAAGGAAAATAGCTATTTTAAGACAAATATTGTAAAATTAGTGCGATTCCTCAAACATAGTGCATTTATTACTAAGAAGCTATTGAATGCTAGAAAACAAGTCTGTACTTACTACAGCTAGTGCGTTACTGATAAGTAAAACTGCATTCGAAGTCTTAGTTAATGCGTTTATGAAAACTGAAAAACCGAGTAAATGAAATGTCACTTTGAGAAAGTTGTAGATCTCGTTTTCCTGATACCAGATAACGTAATAACTCAATTTCGACAAAAAACCTTAGTTAATGCGTTTATCGTAAGCGCGGCAGAACACTAATAAATACAACAATGTATATTTCCCAAGAACTAAAATATTGTGTTTGCATGTATTCACTTATATTCGCGCTGTTTTTTCGAACACTTTACACGCATAACTGTATTATTAAAGACTTTAGATAGTTCTGCTCTGTGAGCGTCAACAGATACGAGTAATAGCCAAACATACCCATAGACTGTACACCTGACAGGTAAATACCAACATAAAGTTAAGGAAAAATGTATGTCTACGAGCACTATATTCGCCATTATTTTGTGCTGTGGATTTAAGTTTAAATAACTTTAAAGACACTTTATTTTTATGCAATAAACAACAATAATAACAACAACAAAATATCACACCGTTTCTCCGCAGGGGTAGGCAGAGAGAATGGATCGCCACACTACTTTATCCTCAAATACCTCTCCAGATTCCTACACATTCATGAAACGAGTCATACACACACGTCGATTCTTCACACTTCTAACATGTCTGCCTCGACTCTGTACTCCATTTACATCATTAACGTATACTTTCTTAACCATTCATTTTCCATCCACGCGCTCCATATGTCCAAACCAACGCAGCGAACCTTTCATAATTTTGTTCATAATACCTTCTTTCGCTCTACATTCCTTTCTTATATCAGCATTTGAGATTCTGTCGCACATCGTTCTACCGAATATTCGTCTTATGGATCTAATCTCTGCCGCATTTATTCTGCTCTCATCCTTCTGCCAGTTCCATGCTTCGCTTCCATATACAAAATAAATAATATATAATACACACTATGTGTTTCGTTAGTGACCTCCTAAATGATCAGGTGTAAAAAGTAAAAATAACTAAATCAAAACCAAAGAAAGCCTATGACTAATCCTATAATGTGTCATAATACGTTTTCTTCAAAAGTCATTTACTTGGTTTTGATTTAATTGATTTTTTTTTTCTAAGACTAACATCAAAGATTTAAATCAATGATATTAGAATTTATTTAACAATCTTCAATATGAGCAGAAAATAGCTCATTATTTTGAAGAAGGAATCTGGTCATGTCCAGGTTCGAACCCAAGTCCCCTAGATTAGGAGTCAAGCGTTCTATCCCCTGGACCACCACCCGATTTACACCTGAGGATGGAGGTCACCTCCGAAACATGTAAAGTACATTACTTTTATTTTAATAAATAATGTGGATACAGCAATGCTTAAAATTATCCTTCCCAATAAACCATGGAATTCCATAGTTTTTCACTTTAATCTTCAATAAAATGAAAAACATTTGACACAAAATTTATGTTAAAAAAATCTGCCCAAAATTATGTAATGCAACGAAAAAAAAGGTAATTTCTGAGCAATTATTTTTTACTTGCATCTAATTTAAGAAGTGTGATTGTCAAACTGTCTTTGGTCTGGTGTAGAATTAACGTGACAATAAAATAGCAATAGATTAGGTACCTATCACACGTCACGAGATTCAGTAGCTTAAAATATAGTCTAAGAGTTAGCTACGGAAATATTATATTTACAGAGCTTTGGATTTGGTGTAGTATTATAGCTAATTATGTATTTAATTCGATTATAACACTGCCAGGCGTTTTGGTTGGGGCAAAAGTGGTGCCAAATCCAAAGCTCTATAAATTGCACACCTTCGATTGCTTTTACAACCCCTTTGTTGCCCAACCACTCTCAATCGCACCGCTGAACAGCTGCCAGGTTCCCAGATTAATTAATAATGATAGTATTACTAACTAACTAGAGGGATTTCGTGGCTCTATAAATTGCCAACGTATTTCCGTAGTTCCGGCTAATATATGCAAACAGTAATTGGGTTCAATTAACCTGTTATATACAAAATGCGGATAGCAACGGGAAGCTATCACATTAAAGGCCAAAGAGGCATCCCAAGAACCAGAAAAAATGTTGATAAATTTAGCTACGAATCAATATCTAGAATTGAAACTTAAAAATATATTATTTTTATTATTATTGGCTCTAAGACGACGCTTTTGGGGTCAACGGGGCACACTTTTGCTGAAAATTTAAATCCCTACTACTTTCTCGGCATTCTTTAGGTTCTCGAGAAAGTACTGCACCTGAGCGAGGGGTAACCGGCTTTCTTCACTACCTCGTAGTAACGGGAAACACGTGTCCCAATTCTCATAACATTACACCGCGTAATAACAATGCCGGGGTACATTTAGCTACACGCCAATGTGCGAATAGCAATAAATAAACAACGAATCAGATGTTCGACTCGTGAGGGATATTGTTTTAAATACAAGTACAATCTTCTAAGGTGAAATATAGGACTGTGAGGATAAGGTTTATAAACAGTGGAATGAATAACATTATCAAGGAGTTTACTATAAAAAATTTATTTGTTGCATTGCATTGCATAATCAACCTCATGGAACTCGTCCTCGTGGAAGACCTCCTAAAAGATGGAAGGACAGCTGGGAATCTACCTCACAGGAGGAGCAACTCTCTGGAGAACAGACCACATAGGTCTACAATAAAGAAGAAGACGAAGAAGAAGAAGAACATCTTGTTCTCTTTATGGTACGGTGGCTTAAATTATGACTGCTATACCAACGTGTTCTATATTTCCGGCGATAATAGTGTGATTGTCACAATGTCTTTGGCCATGGATGGAGGAAATACCAGTATGCGGTAAGGGGTTAATTTATTAATTTATTTATATTTATTTGTATAAAATACACAAACGAAACATTACAAACGAAAAACACATTTGGACACAAAACGGTGTAACATAGATGAAACCATGTAAGATGTAAGTAAGAACCGATGTAAGATAACATAAAACAAAACAAGATATTGTATAAAAACATGAGCTTTTTTATTGCGATTCGTGTTAAAAGCACATATAAAACACGTTTTTTTCCAGGACATCTCAATAATTGCTGTGAATCCGTGATATCACCGTTTCGAGACACCTGACCTTTGCGCGAGGAGATGATGCTATCTCAGAGAGATCACACAAATGCCAAGGATTTCTTTCGGAATGCGAAACGCTATACGAAGACCTAAGAGTACTCGTACGAAGAGGCGAATTACGTGATTTTAATGCCAGAAGAACGTACTCGGTATTGCAAGATACTGAAGTATATTACCAGCTTTTTGACAAGCGTGAAAATGCAGCACTTGAGATTGGAGTGAAGATAACTAATTGTGTGTATCTATCAGATATTTGAGTAAATAATCGCACAGAAATTAGTATTGGAAATCAGTTTATTTTCAAACAATAAAAATTTAAGGCATCTATTAAGAACAGGTAAAAATAAAATATATAATACCAGGAACGCATGGGAGATGGTTCGACTTTAGAAATACAAGATACACTCTAAAGCCAAGAGTATTTGTCTTCTGAACGTGCTCTTACTAATTCGGGTGGTGGTCTAGGGGATAGAACGCTTGGCTCTTGATCCAGGGGACATGGGTTCAACCCTGGACACGGCCAGATTCCTTCTTCATAATAATGAGCTATTTTCTGCTCATATTGAAGATTGTAAAATAAATTCTAATATCATTGACATAAATCCTTGATGTTAGTCTTTTTTTTTAAAAACAAAAAAAAAATATTTAAGATGTCGATTTCCGAAGCGACCATGTTCAGCAGTTTGATTGCTCTCCTCACCGGCATCACCAGAGGCAAGTTGGTTCTGCATGTTGGGACATAAAACAGTCTGTGCTGACGCTGTCGAAGATAGCCATCCGGAACATAAAGATGGATACATAACTCTGATATTTTGAATGACTTGACTTTGTTTGTCCCCGACAATTATCTGCGACAAAGGCAACATAGATTATTTCACCTGCCACTGTGTAGAACCAATCTACCTAAGGTAATGCCCGTGGGCAGGGCAATAATACTATTAAACCGCATCTCTTCGAATGTGGACATTTTTCACGATAGTGAGGCTACCCTCAGAAAGCATCTATCTCTTATGTATTAAATTACTATTTGCTTCTCTACTTATTGTACAAAAATGTTAATCTTTACCAAACTGTTCTCGAATATATATTTTTTAAATTGTCTTCTGTTTTTCTTTTTTCTGACTTACTCTCATTTGTTTTCTTGTTATATTATTTGTAAATATGTTTTTTTTAATTGTTAATTTTATTTTTGTGATCATAAACGATTTGGATGTGTTATTCTGTAATGTTTATAATTTTTTGAATAAATTGAAATTGAAATTGATACCTTCCAAAATGGCAGAATTCTCAAAGAATCCCCTGGTAAGTCTGAAGAAACGGGTAAGTGTGAACCCATCCTTCCGTATCTGTAGACTATTAATAGTAGCTAAAAATGGCGAATATGATACTGAAGACCAAATTGTTGCTATCATGAAGAATCCACTTCCTCTTGGAATTCACTTCCCATTGGACCACAAAGTTCATAAAGGTAAAGATTGTCCCACGATATGGAGTTAATTTTAAACACCGATAGCAACATGTTATTCCTCGAAGCGTGGTGCGCCTGCGTAGGTAATTAACATATATTTAAATGCTGGTACTATTGATCAAAGGTACCACCAACACATCGCGGGAACCAAGAGTTACCATTCTCCAAGAAACATTATATTGTAATGAACTAGACCGTTCCATTAAGCGAGGAGGGATCAATATATTTGCGAAAACACCACACGTCGCAGTTAAACACAACAAAAAATACACAATTGTTATTAACTAGCTGACCTGCCGAACTTCGTACCGCCTCAGAATCAATAAATGTTGTGTTAACTTATTAGTTGAATTGAACTCAGTTCAAGGATTAATTGTATCTCAATAGAGACGAAGATGCAAATTGGAAACAGAATATGGTGGTCGAGGTGTTTACAGGACTTATGACTTATTGGTTGGGTTAAGCGCACGCTTTATGTAATACAACATTCCCCATTCCACCCTTCTTACGACCACCATGTCTGACAAATTTTTGGAAGTTGTATATATGCTACTATGTAACACCACACTTCACGTGTTATATTTCAATCTACATACTAACAATGTTACGTTAACAATGTAAATGGAGTAAGGAGTCGAGGTAGACCGAGGAAAACATGGCATGACCAAATTAATCAAATATTAAAAGTTGGTCATGTCAGAAGCCGGAAGAATCGACGTGCGTGTATGACTCGATGTATGAATGTGGAGGATGCTAGAGAGGTGTGCCAGGATAGAGTAGTGTGGCGGTCCATTCTCTCTGCCTACCCCTGCGGGGAAACGGCGTGATGGTTTTGTTTGTTTGTTGTTGTTTTGTTTGTCGTTATCTAAAACATCGAAACAGGTATTTACAGGACTTGTGACCTGTCATTGGTTGGGTTAAGCGCACGCTTTATGTAATACAACATTCTCCATTCCACCCTTCTTACGACCACCATGTCTGCCAAATTTTTGCAAGTTGTATATATGCTACTGTGTAACACCACACTTCACATGTTATATTTCAATCTACATACTAGCAGAATGTCGTTATCTAAAACATCGACATAATAGACGAAATAGATAGAATGTTGTATTACATAAAGCGTGCGCTTAACCCAACCAATGACAGGTCATAAGTCCGGTAAACACCTTGACCATCATATTCCGTTTCCAATTTGCATCTTCGTCTCTATTGAGATCGGGTGGTGGTCTAGGGGATAGAACGCTTGGCTCCTGATCCAGGGAACTTGGGTTCAAGCCTGGACACGACCAGATTCCTTCTTCATAATAATGAGCTATTTTCTGCTCACATTGAAGATTGTAAAACTAAATTCTAATATCATCGATTTAAATCCTTGGTATTAGTATTTAAAAAAAAAAAAAATTAATCCTTGAAATGATAACCCGCAATGGGCGAAATCCAGTATTCGTCTACAAGTATTTGTATACATCCAAAATGTTGTAAATTCAGTTATTTATTAAGTTTATATGAATACTGAAAATGAGTAAAGTTCAATTAATGTGCGAAAATCAAATGAAAAGTATTTTAATTACATTTAACTAACTAACTAACTAACCATCACGCCGTCTCCCCGAAAGGGTAGGCAGAAATAATGGACTGTCACACTTTTACTGATGCGGCACTCCATCCTTCTCTTTTCGCCCCGCGGGAGACGCGGTGTGATGGGTTGCGAACCTCATCGCCACCAATAGGCATCTCCCGCGCACACTTCGATCTTCCAACATCCACAAAATAAATCCAAAACAAATAATATAAAATACAATGATATAAAATAAAATAACAAAATAAAAATAATTTAATACAAAATGTTATTTTTAGATGGGGCACATTTGTCTATTTAATTTATGTTCCACGAATCCACCGTTTTTTTTAAATTTAGCACATAATGTAATAACACATAATGTTTTTCCGATGTTGCACATGTTGACATAGACGATCCGGACTTTTGTGTTTATTTAATTTATGTTACACGTATCCACCGTTTTTTAAATTAGCTGTTATATGATTTAATTAATGTTCCACGTATCCACTTTTTTTATTTGGCAGTAGTTAGGCATTTATATGAATGTAATTCACATGACAGCAAGGGATTTGCTTTATTGAAGCGAATCGAAAAGATTCGCGTAGCATTGTTGCACTACTTTCTGTTAAACTATTATATTTGCTGGATGGGATTGGCTGGGTTACCCGCACCAACCCTTTTTTCGACGTCACTACCCGTTCGGCCTTCCGCTGTGAACATGCTACCTTAATACACAAGTTCACTCACCTGCTCCGAATTCTCTTCGTTCACACTTATGATACAAACTGTCATTTGCTCTGCCCTTTCGAAAACCATCACCTTTGACTTTCCGACATTCATCATTAAATCATTTGACTTGCATACCTTATACATTCTCGACACCAAGACTTGTAATTCGTCCGCACTATCCGCAACGAGAACGGCATCATCCGCGTAAAGCAGACAATTTACAGACAGATCACTCATCTTAGCACCAGCATTTATTCCTTTCAGATATTTCATACACTTGTCCATATACAGATTGAACAACCATGGAGACATCACGCAGCCCTGCTTAACGTCGTATAGTCTTAACGATTTATACTACAATATGCTAATTTTAGGACGCTCTTTTTCATTTATTTCATTTAATTTATTTTAATAAACATTACAAATCGTTTGCAATTACATTATGAGAATTCGTGGCAGAGTGGTAAGAGCTCTGACTTTCATACCGAAGACCCCGGGTCCGATTCCCGGCGATGGCAGTGTGATTGTCACACTGTCTTTGGTCTGGTGTAGAATTCACGTGACAATAAAATGGCGATAGATTGGCTACCTATCACATCTCACGAGAATCAACATAAAAGCTAAAAAAATATATTGTATACAGTAATTGGGTTCAAACGATCTGTTGTATACAAAAAAAAAAAAATAATAAAAAAAATGAAAAAAAAATTCAAAAGAGAAGTATAAAAAAAAATAAGTTTAAGAATTAGAAATAATCACAACATTGATATTGCATCTCTGAGGCAACTCACATGTCACATGTCTTAAATTATTTAAAAATAAACGTTTTCATCGATTTCAAATAACGAATTTAGAAGTTTCTTCTATGAATATTCTGACGTGCCCTCGCGCATGTACGAGTATATCCGAAGTATTCTTCTAATCCGATCTGCCCTGAAGGCGAATAATTACTGCAAGTCTCGGAAGATCCAGCAATTACTTTAAAACTTATCTCCTCGAACATCTTGCAAGAGAATAAGTGTTAACGATGTGTATAAAACAACGAAATAACGTTTTCATTTCAACAGCTAAGTTTTCTTGCGAAATTAAAAGCACGCGATTTCGTAACTATTTATATAACAATGGAAGATTCCTATTTAAGCTTTTATTATTTTTGTCTACAAGAGATGGGCGAGTGGAAAGGGATATTGAAAGAAGGGTTGGGGCAGGCAACAAAGTGAATGGTGCACTTAAAGTTGTCATCGCAAACAAAAACCTATCCAAAAAAGCTAGAATGACAGTGCACAAAGGTCTTCTTCTACCAACCATTATGTATGGAAGCGAAGCATGGAACTGGCAAAACAAGGATGAAAGTAGAATAAATGCAGTAGAAATGAGATCTCTTAGACGAATGTGTGGATACTCTGTGTATGATAAAGTGTCGAATGAAAATATAAGAAGTGAATGCGGTGCGAATGATGGTGTCATGAACAAAATAATGAAAGGATGATTAAGATGGTTTGGACATATGGAAAATATGAATGAAGAAAGAATGGTAAAAAATTTATATGTTAATGATGTATATGGAACCAGAAATAGAGGAAGACCGAGGAAAACGTGGCACGATCAAATTAATCAAATATTGAATGTCGGCCATGTGAGGAGTCAGTGAAATCGACGCGCGTGCATGACCCGATGTATTAATGTTGAGGAAACGAGTGAAATATGTCAGGAAAGAAAAGTGTGGCAGTCCATTCTTTTTGCCTACCCCTTCGGGGAGACGGTGTGATGGTGAGTTAGTTAGTTAGTTTATTTTTTAAAAATAATTTTGTTTTTTGAACCAATCGGTTTCTCTCCTGCCAATTCTTCGTCAGGGTTACATAACCAGACGAATACATTGACGACCTTCGTGACCGAGTGGTAAGTGCATTGACTGCCACCCCGAAGGTTCCGGGTTCGATTCCCGGCGAGGGCAGTTTGATTGTCACACTGTCTTTGGTCTGGTGTAGAATTCACGTGACAATAAAATGGCGATAGATTAGTTAGGACCTATCACATGTCACGAGAATCACAATGATAGCTAAAATACCCTTTACATCGATTTGGCTCATGCTGTCATGATGTAAAGAGCGATTAAACAAAATAATAATAATAACAAAACAAAAACCTATCCAAAAAAGCTAGAATGGCAGTGCACAATGGTGTTCTTCTACCGATCCTTACGTATGGAAGCGAAGCATGGAACTGGCAAAGGAAGGATGAAAGTAGAATAAATGCAGTAGAAATGAGATCTCTTAGACGAATGTGTGGATATTCTGTGTATGATAGAGTGTCGAATGAAAATATAAGAAGTGAATGCGGTGCGAATGATGGTGTCATGAACAAAATAATGATAATAATAATAATAATAACCGAAAAATTAATTTCTTCTTCTTGTTGGTCCTCTCTTATCAGAGATTGGACAGCATCATGGCTATTTCTACCCTTGATGTAGCAGCTCTAAATAGGGATGTTTTTTTTATTATTTTATTTATTTATTTATACAACAGGTCGTTTGAATCCAGTCCAATTACTGTATACAATTTGATTTTAGCTATTATTATATTGATTATCATGATATGTGATAAGTAGCTAAACCATCGCCATTTTTTTGTCAAGTGAATTCTACATCAGACCAAAGACAGTGTGACAATCACACTGCCATCACCGGGATTCGAACCCGAGACCTTCGGTATGGAAGTCAGAGCTCTTACTACTCTGCCACGAAGGCCGTCATGTTGTGCTGCAGATGAAACATTCTCGAAGGTTTCCTTGTAAGGATATACTTCTTCTCCTGACACTAAACACCCGACACAATAACTAATAGAGAAACACATAATACAGGTAGGAAAAACATTTAAAATAAGGGGGAAGCGGGTGATAATGTACCATATAAGGTAGCTAGACGCAAGCAGTGGATCGTTCACATTCTGAGATGGAACCCAGCTTGCATCTTTCAGGGCGCACTAGACTGGTTACCCCCTATGGGTGGAAAGAGGAAGCGAGGCAGACTTAGAGCCACCTGGAGAAGAACCCTGCAGGACGAGGTTAAAGCAACAGGCCTCACTTGAGATAATGTTAGGCATCAGGCGTGCGATAGACTCGGGTGAAGAAGGTTCCTTGAGGACATTGCACCACAAAGGTATGACAGTAGAATAATAATAATATCCGTTAGAAGTGGCAAAGAAAATAGATTAAATTCCGACATTAGCTTAGATCAGTGATTCCCATACTTGTTTGTCCCGTGGACACCCCCTGCTGATTTATTTTATTTTGTGCAGACCCCCTAATTTCGTAATATGTTTTTTTTACAAATTCATCTATATTTGTAATATAAAATGAGTTTTTGAAGCTGACACAGAGACAATTTCAGATTTTCACAAGAAAAAAAAAGGTCGTCGCCGATTCTACTGGCCGATTTTCCCGAATGAGCTAAAAAAAAGGTCGTCGCCGATTCTACCGGCCGATTTTCCCGAATGAGCTAAAAAAAAAGTCGTCGCCGATTCTACCGGCCGATTTTCCCGAACGAGCTAAAAAAAATGTCGTCGCCGATTCTACCGGCCGATTTTCCCGAGTGAACTAAAAAAAAAAGTCGTCGCCGATTCTACCGGCCGATTTTCCCGAATCAGCTAAAAAAAAAAGGTCGTCGCCGATTCTACCGGCCGATTTTCCCGAATGAGCTAAAAAAAGGTCGTCGCCGATTCTACCAGCCATTTTCCCGAATGAGCTAAAAAAAGGTCGTCGCCGATTCTACCAGCCATTTTCCCGAATGAGTTAAAAAAAAGGTCGTCGCCGATTCTACCGGCCGATTTTCCCGAATGAGCTAAAAAAAAGGTCGTCGCCGATTCTACCGGCCGATTTTCCCGAATGAGCTATAAAAAAGGTCGTCGCCGATTCCTCCGGCCGATTTTCCCGAATGAGCTAAAAAAAAAAAAGGTCGTCGCCGATTCTACCGGCCGATTTTCCCGAGTGAGCTAAAAAAAAAAGTCGTCGCCGATTCTACCGGCCGATTTTCCCGAATGAGCTAAAAAAAAGGTCGTCGCCGATTCTACCGGCCGATTTTCCCGAGTGAGCTAAAAAAAAAAGTCGTCGCCGATTCTACCGGCCGATTTTCCCGAATGAGCTAAAAAAAAGGTCGTCGCCGATTCTACCGGCCGATTTTCCGGAGTGAGCTAAAAAAAAAAAGTCGCCGTAAACCTTGCGCGAACCCCCTGACGTTGTTCAGGGACCCCCAAATCAATTTTAATTTTCCACAGACCCCCTGAATGATCCCAGGGACCCCTGGGGGTCCGTGCGGACCACTTTTGGAACCATTGGCTTAGATTATTTGTGATATTATAGTAGAAATGTAATATCCGCTGGCCGAAAACTCTTTTATAATAGAATGTAAGTAAAAGAAAAGGGAACTATTTAGGAGTACAATGGGAACATTTAGATGGTCGCGGATATAAAAGGTCATCAAGTAATAATCGTGCACGACGCCATTTTGACGTGAGTCAACGGTTTTAAAAATAAAATGGCAGTTAGAATGCAAATCGCGATGACCTAAAGACGAGTCAAGCAAAAAACATTGCCCTCGCAAAACGTTATATCAATTAAATCATAGTTTTTTTATAGCTCTAAGCTAAACTATTAGCGCAGCATGTAAATTACTTCATTAAATCTGTATATGAGAGCCATAAAGTTGAAGAGAAATTTTGGCCGAAATGAGTTTTAAAAATATTTTTAACTAACTAACTAACCATCACGCCATTTCCCCGGAGGGGTAGGCAGAGAGGATGGATCGCCACAATGCCCTGTCCTGGCATACCTCTCGGGCTTCCTCTACATTCATACATCGTACCATGCACGCACTCGATTATTCCGACTTCGAATGTGGCCGCCTTTTAGTAATTGATTAATTTGGTCATGCCATGTTTTCCTCGGTCGTCCTCGGCTTCTTTTCCCGCTCACGCTGTTTGTGTACAACTTTTTAACCATTCTACTCTCATCCATTCGTTGCATATGTCCAAACCATCTCAGGGATCTTTTTTAAATTTTATTCATTATGCAGTCATCTGCCTTACATTTCTTTCTTATTTCATCGTTCGGTATTCTATCATACAACGCACTTACGTGGATTGTTAAGAATTAGCCGGTCATAAGTCAAATTTCAAAATCGATGTTAAAAATACCAAAAAAATCCTAGATCCAAAGAAATGTCCCAGTAACAATAATTGACTATCCCCAACCTCGAATCTTTTACCGTGTGTGCACGCAGGTGGTTGAAACATGTCCGCCTAACGAAGTGCACGTCGTCATTGTTCTTAGCGCTCTCAGTATAAACATTTAACAAGGAGAATTTTGCCTTGTCCACCTAATATTTCGATGTTATCGTTATGGATTCGAATAATTCAAATAATGATCAATATTTTTTGATATGTTTAACATACTTTAAAAGTTATTTTATATTATTTGTAGAACCTCAAAAAAAGGTGGTCTAGTAATGAAATTTTTACTTAATTTTCAAGTTTATAAGACATTTTGTTATATTATCGCGTCCTATCGCGTAATGTTTGTTCCTGTATTGTATACATCTTATATTTGACTAATTAATGACATAAAATTTGGTTGCGGATAGCTGCGGTTGACCAAATTACAGTTATTTTTTTTAAAAAGGATGACATCACTTTTTTTAATCAACTTTTTCTTAAAATGTAATAAAGTGTGATTTTCTCTATTTTAGGTATATCTGATACATTGGGTACAAAAACCATAAGTTGTAAATATCTTTACGATCAAATGCAACAGCAAGATTTACCTAATTTAGATGAAAAAATTAAATATCTAGAAAATCACCTATTGTCCTGTTGTGGTGACACTCCAGATAATCTAAGCAGTTTCAAACAAAGATTTGCATATTTTAAAACACCAATGAAAGAAAAATGGTCGAAAGCCCATAGAAAAGAGGCAATGTTTCTTAAAACTCATGAAAAGTGGTTAGAAGGAACATTTGAACTTTCAGCAAACAAGCAAACTCGACCAGGTCGGCCTTCTAAATCATTTGAAGATTCTAGTGAGAGGACTAAAAGAAGAAAAACGGAGGAAATACGTTCTTCGCTTAATAAAGAAGTAATCGTTCATGCAGCGCAAACAACATTACAGGCTCGAGGGAAAAGGGATGCTTCGAAAATACTACGGGAAATATAACGATTTGATGAATATGCCATGGCTACTGCGAAATTGTATGTCGAGTTATATAGTTGGCACCCAATGACTCCGACCTTGCATAAAATATTGATTCATGGTGCAGTTGTAATTGAAAATGCCTTATTACCCATAGGACAGTTGTCGGAAGAGGCAGCAGAAGCCAGAAATAAGCACTTTCGATTATACCGCGAAAACTACGCAAGAAAGTTCTCGAGGGAGGAATGCAACCTTGATATACATATATAATAGATTATTATTGAGTTCAGATCCACTATTAAGTAGCATGAAACAAACAAAAAAACGATCAAACCAGGTTCATTTTGCCCTGAAACAATGAATATGTGAATACTACCAGCTGACCTAATACCGAAACCGATATTTCAGACATGGATCAAGATTTGTCCATAAATGTATAAACAAATTTAAAATACTTATTTGCACCTCAATTACTAATCTGTAACTAGATTTTTTTTTTGTTTGTAAAATTTGTAATAAAAAATAAAAAATTTCCTCGAGATTTAGTATTTTTTTATATTTTTGGCTGGGAAAAAATATTTTTTTTACCGAGGATAATTTTTTACGATAATATTTATGATTTGAAGTCAAAATACACCGTAAAATAATTTTGACCGCCTAAATCATTTAAATCCACCTATGTGCAACGTTTTCCCGCACATTCTTCTTAGTGATCTCATTTCTACGGCGTTTATCCTGCTTTCATCCTTCTTTTGCCAGCTACAAGCTTCACTTCCATACATGAGGGTTGGCACTTGAACTCCATTGTGTACTGCCATCTGTGTAATAATACCCTGCCTAGACGAAACATATCATCCCCGTTAAATGAAATAAAACTTTTTGGAAACGTACATTATTTTCAATATGGAATAAAAGGCGTTGAAGCAAGGACGGACACAGTCAGGACCAAACATGTTTTGAGGACTTCCGAAATGAAGACACTGAGGACGATAGCAGGCAAAACACTGAGAGATCGCGCGAGGAACACCAGAATAAGAGAGATATGTGAGGTTGAGGATATTATAAGATGGAGCGGACAGCGAAAAAGGGACTGGTACGGTCATGTTCAAAGAATGGACTCCACCAGACTCCCGTATATTGCATTGCATAATCCACCTCATGGGACTCGTCCTCGTGGAAGAGCTCCTAAAAGATGGAAGGACAGCTGGGAGTCTACCTCACAGGAGGAGCAACACTCTGGAGAACAGACCACATAGGTCTACAATAAGGAGGAGGAAGAAGAAGAAGAAGAAGAAATTAAAAGGGGGCAAAGAAGATGCCTCCATGTGTGGTTTTACTCAAACACCTAGCGCCCCTGGAATCGACAAAAAATCGGCCAAATCTTCCACCACAATGGCAAGAGAAAGAGAGAAAGAAGAGAGCATTTTTTAGTGCAATCTCTATGATACATAGAGCTTTCTTGTCATTGTTATGACCTTCGTGGCGGAGTGGCAAGAGTTATGACTGCCACACCAAAAATCCCGGGTTCGGTTATTGGCTATGGCAGTGTGATTGTCTCACTGTATTTGGTCTAGTGAAGAATTCACGCGGCAATTAAATGGCCATAGATTAGCTACCTATCACATGTCACGAGAATCAATATGATAGCTATACCCTTTACATCGATTTGGCTCGCGCTGTGAATATGTAAAAAGCGATTCAACAAAATAATAATAATACCATACCAAAAAGAAATATACCACACTTATAAATTTATAGTAGAACTTCTATAAAACGCACGTTATTTGTCTTTTTCTTTGTCGTATCAATGGCAATTCGGTAAAATATCGTCAGACTAAAGTCGGCATTAATGTGAACTAATTTTTGTTTTTTTGAATGTATACAAATACTTGTAGACAAATACTGGATTTTACCCAGTGTGATAATTGCGTAAGCCTTTCATATTGCATTAATAAAGGTTTCTCCTTGATGCTTACAAATAATCTTAATAGATGGCGCTAGCGTAGACTGACCTAAAAATGTGAAGTTATTTAACATAGTAGCATATATACAAGTTCCAAAAATTTGTCAGACGTGGTGGTCGTAAGAAGGGCGAAATGTGGAATCTTTTTAACATAAAGTGATCGCTTAACCCAACCAATGACAGGTCATAAGTCCTGTAAACGCCTCGACTATCATATTCTGTTTCCAAAAAAAATTACATTTTCGTCTCTTTTGAGATACAATTAATTCTTTAAAAAATGAACTAATTTTGTTTGATGTGTGTGTTTGTGTGTAATATGAGTCACCAAGAGATGGCTCTCAAACGTCATGTGAATCAATATAATAGCTATACCATTTACATCAATTTGGCTCACGCTGTATTGATATGAAGAGTTATTCAATAAAATAATAATAATAATAATAAAACACGAACGTCCTAAAAAAGGAAAATTCAATAAGAAATTATATTTATATTTATTTTTTTCAACTGAATTTGTATCTTATCATTTTGAATATGGAATATGCATCAACTTACCGCTCGATGTGTGTGGTCTTTCTGGCGATGGGGCTAAATCACTTCCAATTCCGCTTGAACCAGCTGATGACCCTACAACAGCTGGTCGGGTATTCCTCTTAGACACAGCTTGTGGCACCGCCGTTGGCACACGTCGATTCGTATCGTAGTCTCGAGGAGGGAGAAGCAGCGGCTCTCTTCCAGCCAGCCTGCTCCTCAGTTCTGCAGCCAGCTTCTCTGCAACTATCTCCTGTTCTGGATCCAGTCTCATTTCAACTGGAGCCACTCTGTTCTCCTGTGAGCCATGGCGAAGTTCCCTAGGGTCGATAATATGATCTCTTGTGTCTATCCTTGAATCCCTAACATCCCTATTGCTTCCTTCAATCCTAGAATCCCTGTGATCGTTCCTTGCAGCCCTAGGATCATTTCTAGAGTTTCTATTGTCGCTTCTATCGTTTCTGGCTTCCCTGGGTATGATTCTGCTCTCAACTCTTTTGTCATATGACCCGTTTCTCGTTTCGCTCGCGCTGTGCCTATTTTCGTTGTACCTCGGGAGTTCCACGTCGTTTCTTGAATCAACGTCAGAAGGAACGTTCTCGTCTGGAATATCGGGTTCATCGTCTTCTTCTGGTCCTAGACCGGCAAAAGCGCGTAGCTGGGTGCACAATGCTTTGGCAGTGTGCTCCGAGTCGCATCTGTATGCGTGAGCGTGCAGCGGACACCTGAAAACAATGGGATCTATTAGCATATGTAAACAAGTATAAAAAAGCTCATAGATCTTTCAAAACTTAACGATATACTCGTATTTAACCGTGAGAAGAGAATAACTTAAATATACATAATATTCTTATGAAGTCTACTTATAATTAACTAACTAACTAACTAACTAACCATCACGCCGTCTCGCCGAAGGGGTAGGCAGAAAGAATGGACTGCCACACCTTTCTTTCCTGACATATTTCTCTCGCTTCCTCAACATTCATACATCGTGTCATGCACGCGCGTCGATTTCTCTGACTCCTCACATGGCCGACATTCAATATTTGATTTATTTGATCGTGCCACGTTTTCCTTGGTCTTCCTCTATTTCTGGTAACATTTACATCATTAACATATAATTTTTTTACCATTCTTTCTTCATTCATTCTTTCCATATGTCCAAACCATCTTAATGATCCTTTCATTATTTTGTTCATGACACCATCATTCGCACCGCATTCACTTCTTATATTTTCATTCGACACTCTATCACACAGAGTATCCACACATTCGTCTAAGAGATCTCATTTCTACTGCATTTATTCTACTTTCATCCTTCTTTTGCCAGTTCCATGCTTCGCTTCCATACATAAGGGTCGGTAGAAGAACACCATTGTGCACTGCCATTCTAGCTTTTTTGGATAGGTTTTTGTTTGCGATGACAACTTTAAGTGCACCATTCACTTTGTTGCCTGCCCCAACCCTTCTTTCAATATCCCTCTCCACTCGCCCATCTCTTGTAAACATACTACCTAAATACACGAACTCAACTACTTGCTCCAAATTTTCACCATTCACGCTAATGTTGCAGACTGTCGTGGTTTCTTCCTTTTCAAAAATCATTACCTTGGACTTATTAACATTCATCATCAGATCATTTCGCATGCATACCTCATACATATAATTCACCAGGACTTGTAGTTCATGCTCGTTGTCAGCAAGTAGGACAGCGTCATCCGCATACAAGAGACAGCTTACTGACACTCCGCTCATTTTGGCACCTACATCCAACCCTTTCAGCTCTCTCATACAATTGTCCATATACAGATAAAATAACCACGGGGACATTACGCAACCTTGTTTGACACCTTTATTGATATCAAACCAGGCTGTAAGATCTCCATTTACTCTGACACTAGCAGTGCTTTCCGTATTGTTTTCTGTATTTAACAATAATTATGTAAATTTGATTTTATGAGTATTATTAATACATCTTTATGATAATTTCAGTGTTATTTCATTAAAAAACAAAACATTTTAAATTATAGGTTATAACTAAATAAAACTGTTGTCCATATACAAAATTGAAAGAAACAATTATTTATTTCTCTTCTTCTTCTAACTCTTAGTGTAGGCCTAGTGTCCTGTTTCTTAAGAGGAATTGGCCTCCTGCGAAGTCGACTCCCTTCTAACACTCTGTAGTATCCGCCCTGCACTCAATCCCATATGTCATGATAGGTCGCACATAAGTCTTATAAATTCTCACTTTGCTGTTGATCTTCATGTCAGGGTTTTTCAAAATTGAACTCTTCAAGCATCCTGAAATGACCGCAGCCTTGTTTATTTGCCCCATCACTTCACACGGTAGATCCGTTTGAAACAAGTCCACACCCGGATATCTAAGTTTTTCCACCTGTTCCACTGAAACACCCCCCACAGACACGCTACATCCCACCTGAATTCAAGAGAATACCATACTCTTGGTCATGATCATATTGTTATTCAATTATGGAATTTATCGTGTTGACTCCCCCTAGTGGGCGTTTGAGACTTTCAGGGGGGCAGTAGAAGACCCAGAGAAAATTAGGGGGCGTTGAGATGGCACAGTGAGGGTGTGGGCAGGTAAAAAACATATAGTCTAAAAATACAACAAAAAACACGCTGATCATGTAATAATAAAGAAAATTAAACTTTAATATTGGTTAATTTTTGTTATTGTATATATTATTATGATTTTTATCACGTTCGAACTACCGAAAATTCACATACTCGTATTTCGGTAGTCCGGAAAGTGAATGAAAATTTAACTGAAAGATTCCATTATATTCAGATCTACATTAAATTGGATACGAATTTTTTTATTTTTTGATTTGAATTAAAAATTAAAAAAAATATATATCTTCATCTTCTACCTCCTGGCACCATCCCAACTCATCGTCTGTATTGACTGTTGGGGTGGGCTCTTCTCGATCTTAGGTGTAGAGTATCGCCCTCACTCAAGCCATTTCTCTACAAGACGCTATTGCACTGAATCATCCACGTGTTCCTAGGTCTTCCTCTGGATGGTTGACGAGAAAGAAAAATGTATGTCTATACTATAAATATTCTTTAATTTTCAATAGTTACAATGTAATTTTAATAACGTTTCATGTAAACCACAAGTTCCCAGCCATTTTTTGTTTGTCACCTTTTGTAGGAGAGGGGAGTTGGAAATTTATCTTCAAATCAAATCAAATCGAATAAAATCAAATCAGTTTATTTTCTCAAAAGATATTATTAGGTGTATAACTTTGCTTCCGCCGTTTTGCAATAGATGGCAGTAGCGGTAAGTGGTAGTTGGAATAAATAGATCATAGATGTCATACAATAAGCTTAAGTATTTGTAAACATAACGCCATCGAAATATTAGTCGATTTGTGTCTGCATCATAAAGTTATTCCCGATTAAACATGTCAGCTTACGAGCCAAATTCTCGTCATTTGCGGGAGGTTTTAATTTTATGCTTTAATATGAAGAAATCTGCGGCTGAGGCTCATCGAATGCTCTCAAATACCTATGGTGAGGCCGCTATTAGTGAAAGAACGTGCCGAGAGTGGTTTCAACGCTTCAAGAACGGTGATTTTAACGTCGAAGACCAGCATGGCGGTGGAAGAGAGAAGGTTTTCGAAGATGCAGAATTGGAGGCATTACTTGATCAAGACTCGTGTCAAAACGTCTGAAAGTCATGGGAATGATTCAGAAACAAGGAAATTGGGTGCCGTACGAGTTGAAGCCGAGAGATGTTGAACGGCGTTTGTGTGTTTGTGAAAGGCAAAGACGGAAGGGATTTCTGCATCGCATTGTGACTGGGGACGAGAAATGGGTTCATTACGATAATCCCAAGCGCAGAAAATCATGGGGATATCCCGGCCATGCTTCCACGTCGACGGCCAAACCGAATATTCACGGTTCCAAGGTTATGCTCAGTATTTGGTGGGACCAGCTCGGCGTAGTGTATTATGAGTTGTTAAAACCGACTGAAACAATCACAGGCGATCGTTATCGAACGCAATTAATGCGTTTGAGCCGAGCATTGAAAGACAAACGGCCGCAATACAACGAGAGACATGATAAAGTGATTTTACAGCATGACAATGCTCGACCCCATGTTGCGAAAGTGGTCAAGACATACTTGGAAACTTTGAAATGGGAAGTCCTACCCCACCCGCCGTATTCTCCAGACGTTGCTCCCTTGAACTATCACTTGTTTCGATCAATGACACACGGCCTAGCTGACCAGCACTTCCGGTCTTATGAAGAAGTAAAAAATTTTATCGATTCGTGAATCGCTTCAAAAGATGACTAGTTTTTTCAACGCGGGATTCGTATGCTGCCCGAAAGATGGGAGAAAGTAGTGGCCAGCGATGGACAATACTTTGAATCATAAATGTATAACCAGTTTTTTTACGATAAAGCCTCGAATTTCGGGAAAAAAACGGCGGAAGCAAAGTTATACACCTAATACAAACAACAATTATATTATAGTTTAAGGCATCTATTGAGAATAGGTAAAACATAAAAAAATATATAATACCAGGAACGCACGAGATATGGTTCGACATTAGGAATACAAGATACTCTCCAAAGTCAAGAGTATTTGTCTTCTGAACATACTTTCACGAATATGAAAGACGTCGATCTCCGAAGCGATCATGTTCAGCAGTTTGATTGCTCTCCCCACCGGCGTCAGCGGGCCAGAAAAGTTTGGAAACCTATGTTCTAAAACAATGAAAAATACCTGGTTGCCGGGTTGTAGAGCAGCAAGATGCACACGACAGCGTCTCCTTTAGATCTCGCCTCTGTTACACTATCAGCCGGAAGCAGATGTTTGACCGTTCTCCCGGCGACGTTCTGCACTATCTTCAGACCCCTGGACGACACCTGGAGGGTGACCTTGGTGGGAGGGGCGGCCGTGGGGGCGGATGCGGCCCTGGCCTCCAGCCTCACGAGGGCGGCCAGCGCCTGGCGGGCCCCCGTAGCGGCGCGGGCCTCCTGCGCCCCCAGGAACCACACATAGTACGAAGACTTCTTCACGTCTTTCTTAGCCACTCTTAACGCCATTTTGTTGTATGGGCCTGCGACTTGTATGATGGTGTTAAGACATCTTTAAGGGTGTCGAAAGATCTGTGAACAATTAAAAACAAAAAATTATTAATACGTTAATATTTAAATCAGAAAACTTATTTATATTACATAACATTGAAGGAACCGAGTTTACATTACAAAGTGATTGATGAACAAGGGATGGGGGTAGCGAGAGTGAGACGCAAATAGTGTGTGTGTGTGTGTGTGTGTGAAACAGTCTTATAGTCTTAACGATTTATACTACAATATGCTAATTTTAGGACGCTCTTTTTATTGTATTACTAATATATCTCTAATTTTCGATTAAATATTGTACAAATTTTGTACCAAATAAATATTTTATCACAACGACTTGTTCTTTGATTGACTTTTCACCTGCCATGGCCCAGAGAACGGCATTTGACACTGTTTGGGGCCAGAAAAGACCCATGCTGGAGGATAGGACTTACAAAATTAAAATAAACCTTGAACTTGAACAACTTATTGACCAGGAAACAGTAGTGAGATTCTATAAGTCTCAACGCCTACGGTGGGCTGGCCATGTGGAAAGGTTGCCAGAGGGTAGAACACCACAAATTATGTCCAGATGGGTGCATCGCGAAAAGAGACCAAGAGGCAGACCGAGGAAAAGATGGGCGGATTGCGTGGAACAAGATTGGGAGAAAATGGAAGGGGCTGGGAATGGAGAGAGATGGCCAGAGAAAGAAGTCAGTGCAGTGGAGGACAGTTGTGGAGGAGGCCAAGTCCCACACCGGGATGTAGTGCCGAGAAATGAATCAAATCAAATCAAATCAGTTTATTTCATCAACAGACATTACAAAATTTATTTTTAAGGCATCTATTGAGAACAGGTAAAATAATATATTATATACGAGTATAGTATACTACCAGAAACGCATAAGAGATGGTTCAACTATACTCTCCAGAATTAAGAGTATTTGCCTTCTGAACGTCTTTTCACTAACATGAAAGACGTCGATCTCCGAAGATGTAGAGAATTGGTTCCGAGCATTCCCAAAAGAAATGCCGTGGGATAGAGCCAAGGATAGTTACCATACTCCCTCATGTAGAGATACCTCAGAATTTTGATGAATGAATGAATGGGGCCAGAAAATCTTATGCGAAGAATCATATTTATAAACACCTGCAGTTATCCAATAACTCATGAAATATTACGAGTATATTAATAATTAAAATATTTGATGGCTACACTTGCGCGCTGTCCGTGTGAAATCTTGACCGGCGAAATATTACCGATAACGTATATGCATATATGCAAATATGATTTATTAGGTTCGCTGACCTCGCCATAAATAATGGGATTGGTAGAACAATATTATGCGAGAGCAACCACTCGCAGTTGGCCTACTAACCCGCTTCGGCCCGGGAGCAAAACCCGCCCGCCACGACAGGTTGGGTACCGGCGGGCCAGCAGCGGAATGCGGTCTTCCTGGGCCGCGAAGACGATGAAAAGGAAATGCCCATTCAGCGGAAATGGGTCAAGGCGAGGCCTCTATTTTGGCGGCATCAAAAACTATTCTTAAAAACTGGCTCCGAAATCATGTTAAAAAAAAAATACAAGAATTTTTAATAACTACAAAGAGGGGTAGACAGAGATGATGGATCTCCACAATGCCCTGTCCTCGCATACCTCTCGGGCTTCCTCTACATTCATACATCGTACCATGCACGCATGTCGATTAACCGGGTGGTGGTCTAGGGGATAGAACGCTTGGTTCCTGATCCAGGGGACATGGGTTGAAGCCTGGACACTACCAGATTCCTTCTTCATAATAATGAGCTATTTTCTGCTCACATTGAAGATTGTAAAATAAATTCTAATATCATTGATGTAAATCCTTGATATTAGTATTTTTTTTTTAAAATCCGATTTCGAATCCGCCTTTAAGTAATTGATTAATTTGGTCATGCCATGTTTTCCCCGGTCGTCCTCGGCTTCTTTTCCCACTCACGCTGCTTGTGTACAACTTTTTAACCATTCTACTCTCATCCATTCGTTCCACATGTCCAAACCATCTCAGGGATCCTTTTTTAATTTTATTCATGATGCAGTCATCTGCCTTACATTTCTTTCTTATTTCATCGTTCGGTATTCTATCATACAACGTTTTCCCGCACATTCTTCTTAGTGATCTCATTTCTACGGCGTTTATCCTGCTTTCATCCTTCTTTTGCCAGCTCAAGAATTTTTACCTCTTTGAAATTCTGTATTTTTTTTAAACGATAATCAAATGTGAAAACAATGGGAATCTACCAAATTAAAGGTCCAATTAGCATCGCAAGAACCAGCAAAAAATGTTACACATTGCTGCAAACCAATCCCTTGGATTACAACATTTAAAAAATCGAATGATGGAATTTTAAATAATTATAAAATAAATTATATTTTTCTTTTTTTATATATACTTTGTATACAACGCTCACATTAAAAAAAAATTAAAATTATATATCAAATATGTTTCGGACTACCCAGCCCTTCCTCAGTGGATTTATTAAGATTATTATAAAGATATTTAAAACATTATAAAATTGTTAACAAATATGGTCAGTTTTGACAGATGTTATAAAGATTTTTTTTTTGGAAAGTTTGTTATAACAAATATTATAATGAATTTAAAATTTAAAATAATAATTTAGAGTTATTACTGGGGTTCAGGTATTAAATTACAACAAAGGAAATAAATCAAAGTTTGGACCTTAAATTTATTTGATTATTTACAATATTTTCTTTATTTTTAATTGTTTTTTTTTTATTTTTAAAATTTCGAAATTGTTCATAAATATATTTGTATTATTAACATGCAAAATTTTAACGCCATTATCTTCATTAAATAAAAATGTTTTTTCGGATCTTGGTAACCCGTTTTTCTGGGCCAACTCCATCTTTAGGGTGGTTATGGATGATGAAGATGGAGACTGCAACGATCTCCGAAATGCCGGTCCAGAAATTGCCACCAACCGTGAAAATCTACGCCATTATATTTAAAAGATAGGTTTTCAGCTTAGATCTGAAATCTTTCTGATGATTTATGCAACTAAGGTATGAAGGGAGACTGTTCTTAGCTGATGAGAAGGCTACTGCAAAAATATTATTAAGGAATTCCATATTTAACTAACTAACTAACTAACTTACCATCACGCCGTCTCCCCGGAGGGGTAGGCAGAAAGAATGGAACGCCACACTGTTCTGTCCTGACATACTTCTCTCGCTTCCTCTACATTCATACATCTTGTCATGCACGCACGTCGATTTTCCGACTCCTCACGTGACCGACATTCAATATTTGATTGATTTGATCGTGCCACGTTTTCCTCGGCCTTCCTCTATTTCTAGCTCCGTTCACGCCGTTTACATATACCTTCTTTACCATTCTGTCTTCACTCATTCTTTCCATGTGTCCAAACCATCTTAATGACCCTTTCCTTATTTTGTTCATAACACTTTCATTCGCACCACATTCACTTCTTATACTTGCATTTGTCACTCTATCATATGCAGATTTGCCACACATTCGTCTTAGAGATCTCATTTCTACTGCATTTATTCTACTTTCATCCTTCTTTTGCCAGTTCCATGCTTCACTTCCATACATAAGGGTCGGCACAAGAACACCATTGTGCACTGCCATCTTAGCTTTTTTGGATAGGCTTTTGTTTGCGATGACAACTTTAAGTGCACCATTTATTCTGTTGCCTGCCCCAACCCTTCTTTCAATATCCTTCTCCACCCTCCCATCCTTTGTAAACATACTTCCATATTTATGTTTACTTCCATATTTAATGAGACTAAATGCTTGTTTCTTGATCTAGAGGACGTTTGTTTGATTTCTGTATCACATCTCTATCGTAAGACACCTGGTAATTAATTTTAAATAATCCGTATAACATGTTTTATTGGCCTTCAGTCTAGGCTTGCGTGTATCATAGAAGTCGACGACTGAGGGAGACATCATGGCTCCGCAAACAAGTCTAAAGCAACTCTTGATTGAACTCTTGAAGAATCTTGAAGAGCTCTTGATTCTGCACTGTTTTTATTTCACATTTCAGACGCAGAAGAGAAGAATACATCAATTGAGTCTACGCACACAGGATGGCGATTTTATTTTATATATAATACTTAAAATCATTAGTCACCTCGAAATATTTATGTAAAATCTTTTGTAAACAATTTGTAAAAGTATGTTTTTCTTAGAAACATTTTATTTCGTCCTACATCAAATAACTTATTTTTGATTTATATAATATCATTTAGTATCACCTAAATTTAGTATCCCCTTGGTCAGTGCTGTTATACGGGGTGGAGTCATGGACCCTTAAAGTCAATATTATGAACCGATTAGAGGTCTTTGAGATGTGGATACACCGAAGGATGTTACGCATCTCCTGGACTGACATGGTCAGCGACACAAACGTTCTCCATAGAGCCAGAGTTGTCAGAGAGTTGCTGACCAACATCAAAGTCCGTAAGGTGTCCTACTTGGGCCATGTTCTGAGAGGCGAAAAATACGCACTGTTACATCTGATCTTATAGGGTAAGATTGAGGGTCGACGAGGTGTTGGGAGAAGGCAGGCAACATCCGAGAGTGGACAGGGATGAGGACCGTGGAGGAGCTGTTCCGAGCTGCCCAGGACAGGGAGGCCTACCCAAGGGTGATAGTCAATGTTGGGGAGACCTGACAGGACACAGAAAGAAGAAGAGGATCCCCTAACTATGTAACCATTGTCATAAAATTTCTTAACGAGTTCCAAGAAACCCTTTCCAATATTTTTGGACCTACCAAAATAATTCTTTGTTAAAAATGTATAAAGATCTACCTAAATAATTATTTGTTAAAAACTTACAGAAAACTGACGTTTTCATTCGTATTAATTGTTTGATATGGAATTTTACATCATTGTTCAAGAAATAATAAATAAGTCTAAAGCTCTTATAGAAATGAGAAGGAAGTCGTAGGATAATCATATACGAAGATATTCAGTTCAAGATTATTTGCATAAACTTTCTGTTTGGATAATTAGATCAATAGAAATCGATTTCCTTGACAGTTGATATAAATTCAAGCGATGCAAAATTAAGAATTGGTAAAAAGTGGGGTTGGATTCCTTCATGTTTTGGAGGCGGTAGTAGGATTTATGCACGATGCTCGACGTGTTGGCACGCAAATATGTAAACAACATTCTTGTCAACGCGACCAACAGAATCCGGTCACAACAACCAAAACATGATCGATGGTTTATCGGTTTACCTCATTCAACAACTGTGCTGTCGAAACAACTGTATCAACTAAATAAGAGGAAATGACATATTGAGGGTATTAGTTGCAAACCTGGCAAACTCCATCATTAGATGTTTTGAGTAAATCGCAAAAAACTGATACGCTAATTAAATGCGCTTTTTTACGATATTTATTTTTTTCATCTCAAGCAGTTAGTATTTTAAAAGTAATCAGCCATGAAATAATCATTATTATGTTGATAATTAAAGTAAAATAATGAATTTCATTTTGGAGTTTGCCAGCTTTGCAACACTCAAGTGGAGGTTGCCATGTTTGCAACAAACCCTATATTTTAATAGCAAAATTCTTCAGAATGAAGCCGAATTTGAAACTGATAATCAATAAAAACTGTGTGCAAATGTATTATGATAAGACCCAATTCATATCTCACTTTTTGGAGTTTGCCGGGTTTGCAAATAATACCCTCAATATGCATATTTATTTTATAAGGATTAATTGTATCTCAATAGAGACGAAGATGTAAATTGTACTAGGAACAGAATATGGCGGTCGAGGCGCTTACAGGACTTATGACCTGTCATTGGTTGGGTTGAGCGCACGCTTTATGTAATACAACATTCCCCATTCCTCCCTTTTTACGACCGCCACGCCTGACAAATTTTTGGAAGATGTATATACTCGTATGCTAGAAAGAGAAGATGTACTCGTATATATGCTAGAATTCGACCGGTTTCGGCAGCTTGCTGCCGAAACCGGTCGAACATAAACACAAATGGAAGCACACTAAATACATAACAAAAAATAAATTTTGAATAATTTTTTTTGTTTTCATTACTAAAAATAAACTTCTACCATGAAATTTCAAATAAAAAATATTAATAATTAAAAAAAGAAAGGTAAAAAAGCATATGTTAACGATGTTAATGTAACTAGAAATAGAGGAAGTCCGAAGAAAACGTAGCACGATCAAATAAATCAAACATTGAATGTCGGCCACGTCAGGGGTCGGAGAGAGCGACACGCGTGCTTGACAACACGTATGAATGTTGAGGAAGCGTGAGAAATATGTCAGGAAAGAAAAGTGTGAAAATACGGCGTGATGGTTAGGTATGTTAGTTTAGTATGTTGTTGTATGAGTTTAATCAGAAATATAAATTATAAGTTTTTGTGTCAATTTCTTTCTGGTATTCATTCACCGATTTTCCTCATTCAACACATTCGCGCGGGAGTCGTATGTTGAAACGGAGTCGTGAAAGTTTACACAGTTGAGTCGTGAGAACGCGCCACTAATGCCAATGCCGGCAGTCCGCGGAATTAGGACGTGTTCGCATCGAGTGAATATTAGCCGCAATGTATTCACGTATCGGATGCTTCAATTGAACGGAGCGACTCCGCAAGATTGATTACCACTGTCGCCTTCAATGGCCACATGTCAAGAATCTAAATGTGTGCATAAGAATTCACACATGTCATTATGATCGTTGACACTTGACGACGCCTGAAGTGACAGAAAAACATACCATTTAAAGAATAAATTTTTATGAATGAAAACATTGTTTTTTTCACTTTTGAGTATATTTTTCTCGACATTTTTCGAAGGCTTACACCTTCATCATCGTAAGAATGATATAAACTTCGATACGAACGATATAAAATATCGTTCTCCCGATAATGAAGGGAGCCTTCGAAACACAGGGAGAAAAATAAACTCAAAAGCGAAAAAAAAACGTGTTTTAATTCATAAAAATTCGTTCCTTAAATGGTATATTTTTCTATCACTTTAGGAATCGTCCTGTATCAATGATCATAAAGTGGAAAGGGTATAAATTAGGAATGAGGAGAGGGGGCTGGTAACGGGAAAATATCAATTTTTATTTATTACATATTGGATAAAGGTTACTTGTAACCGAAACATGTCTAAGTTCAGTGAAAATAAAATGTGTTGTAATGCAAGGTATAATTATATTTATTCAAATATGAATCCACAATACAAAGTGAAGGCGAACATAGAAAAACAATATATTCTTCTTCTTTCGGTGCCGTGTCAGGTTCCCCGAACGTTGGCGATCACTACAGCAAAGGTATCTCTATCCTGCGCCACTTGGAACAGGTTCTGAACTCTTGTTATTCCTGTCCACTCTTTGATGATCTGCAGCCAGGGCAGCTGCCTTCTACCAACTCCCCGACGTCCCTCCACTTTACCCATTAATATCAGTCGAAGGAGGTGGTATTTTTCTCCCCTAGCACATGACCCAAATATGAGACCTTTCTAATTTTCACACTTGACAACAGCTCTCTATTGGCTCTGGCTCTCTGCAGTACGCCTGCATTACTGACCCTATCGGTCCACGCTATACGGATGCGGTATATCCACATCTCGAACGCTTCCAACCGGTTCATTACATTCACTTTCAGAGTCTAGGTTTCGCAGCCATATAGTAGACATTTAATCATTCTTTGTCGGAGTTTGAAAGCATCATTCAGAACAATATACGGCCCTCAGGAACGTATTCACAGTGAATATTGCCATAAATATCGAAGTAAATGATCAGCATTGCCTTCAGCCGTGATTTTGACATTCATGCTTTCGTTGGGCGCTCCCCACCCTCTTTCACCCACTGTAGGCTTTGTCTACGGGTCTACACACACTCATCTCCGTACACCTGCCGTAACTTTCGTAGGATTTTTTCAGGTTTTACACCAGTTACGACCAAAAATCTGATCACAGCACGTTGCTTAAAAACTGAGTCAGTCATTTCTGCGACGGAGTTAAAAAACTTGTATCCGAAAAACACCCGTAAAAAATGAACTAGACGCCCGATTACCATGAAATCTTCACTGCGACTGAGTGAAAGGACATATCTAACCAGGCGCATGCGCGCCAGTCATGCAGTGTTGCTGGTTTGCACACCACAACTAAATTCTCGGAATTTAATTGTCACACCTCGTATAACACTTTAAAATATTTAAACAAATAGTTACTTCATTGTTCTTTATAACCTACTTATTATAAATAAAAATAATTTGATAAGTAGATGCGAATACCTGAATGGACATTCATTTCTCTCTCTCACTCGTCGGAGCAGAGTGAGGTAAAACGAGACGAAATTAGATCAACGAAAAAAAAAATGATTACAGGTGATTTCGGCACTGCGTTTTTTCTCATATCTTTGCACTTATGAGCAAATTGTGCTAAATTAAAAGGAAATGAGGAATTTCCAGTGCCATGTTGTGAAAATTGGATTATAATTGAATAATGACCCGTGGAATAATACACCCGTTGTTCTGAAATTAATGATAGTAAAACCAATTGATCCAAGTAAGCTCGAGTATTGTTTGATGACGAGCAGTCCGCATGGAATGAAATATTTTCCACATACCGATAGAGTTCGTTCATTTCGCGTAGATTTTTTGCAATAGTGTGAGTGGCAGGCTGTTAACAAAAAATAAACGCATTTTTTTGTGAATGATGCTTTTAAAATTGTCATCGCAAACAAAAGATTTGATGACTTAATTTATACCAACTAACTAACTAACGAACCATCACGCCGTCTCCTCGAAAGGGTAGGAAGAAAGAATGGACTGCCAAACTTTAACCGATGCGGCACTCCATCCTTCTCTTTTCGCCCCCGCGAGAGACGAGGTGTGATGGGTTTCGAACCTCATCGCCACCAATAGGCATCTCCCGCGCATAGTTAGAAACTAAAACTTCACAATATATCTAAAATAAATACAATGATATCTAAAATAACAAAATAAAAATAATTGAATAGATAATGTTCTTTTAGATGCTGCACTTGTTGAGGCTGGACGATCCAGACATTTTTTGTTTATTTAATTTATATTCCACGTAACAACCGTTTTTTTTTTAATTAACTGTAATTAGGCACTTAAAACCATCCAACACCACCAAGAAATTAAAAATATTATTGAATAATTTATTCAAATTGTCATTGGAACAAATGAAAAGATTATTTTTAAACCTGTCAAAATTCTTTATATAAACAAAAAAAATGTGTATATTATAATTTTAACATGAAAACAGTAAAAATTTATGTCGTGTCACAATTAACTATTATAAAAAGCGGCAACAATTAAATTAACCAAAAGAATTCACCTATACACGAAATATCTCAAAATTTACGGGAGCACCACATGAACCAAACCAAATATTCAAAATCAGAACCAGTACTTATAACCAGAATTTATACCAAGATCAAGTAAAATCACTCTCTGGCTCTACAGTCGAGGGTGGACCTCGGCTGCCTCCAAAAAATTTCTCCAGCCGAACCTATCCTGAGCTCTCGACTTCCAATCCTCAGGACTAACTCTCAAAAAAAAATTCATAATTTTTCCTTGTGTACACAGGTCGTTTGAATCCAATTTCTGTATACAATTTATTTTAGCTATTATATTGATTATTGCTAGTGGTGACATATGGTTCGATAACTCCACAAAAACAATAAAGAATCAACTGGTTTGAGAATATAATACTTAGAATGATCCTTGGACCCAGACCCGGCGTTGCAGCGGGAACTTGGAGACATAGGACCAACCAATAGATCCATGCGATGACCCAGCAGCCACTTAAACGAGCACCGTGAGAGCCGCTCGCCTAGCATGGATTTAGCACGTACGCCGAGCCGAAGAGACCAGAGCAATCAAGACCCTGTACGCGTCTAGACCGACTGGAGTAAGACCTCTAGGAAGACCTAGACAGCGCCTAATGGACAATGTTCTGGCTGACCTGGCTAGGTTGGTCGAATCGGACTGCTGGGAGCAAAAGGCGCAGGATCGAGGGTGATTTTTTGGTTTCATGTCATTGTTTTATCTTTGTTACACCGTTTTGTGTCCAAATGAGTCGCCTAAATGTTTTTCGTTTGTTATGTCTAATTTGTATATTATATATAAATAAATAATATATGATACCAGGAACGCACGAGAGACGGTTCGACTTTAGGAATACAAGATACTCTCTAAAGTCAAGAGTATTTGTATTCTGAACGTACTTTCTCTAATATGAAAGACGTCGATCTCCGAAGCGATCATGTTCAGCAGTTTGATTGCTCTCCCCACCGGCATCACCAGAGGCAGGTTGGTTCTGGATGTTGGGAGATAAAACAGTCTGTGCTGACGGTGTCGAAGATAACCATCCGGATCATAAAGATAGATACCCTACAAGATGACGTAATTCCCAAAGAATCCCCTGATATATTTGAAGAAATGGGTAAGTGTGGACCCAACCCTACTTACTGTAGACTATTGGTCCACAGTATGCACAAGAGAAGTGCAGAAACACCCATTCAACATATGAATGAAGCAATTTAGCAGAAGTGGTAAGTCACTAAGTGGTATAGTATTACGTCAGATAAAATAAAATAGTTTAGAAAAAAACTAGACCATATACGAACAGCAATTTTATTTCAAGTATTGCTTGCATTTTTTCACAATGAATGTGACACCAGAAAAACACAGTGAAAGGAAATGAAAGTAAGTGATAGTATTTTGATAAAAAGGCAAAGTCTGAAATGAAATATTGAAGTGCCTACTTATAGTATTATGTGTACTAAAAAAGAGGAAAATTATTAAATAGGTACCCAGTGTTGTTTTTTTGTTATATCGTACAAACTAGTGTTGGTATTATCAAAAATATTATTTCCAAACTAACTAACCATCACGCCGTTTCTCCAGAGGGGTACGCAGTGCGGATGGACTTCCACACTGTTTTATTCTGACGTAACTCTCGCCCCTCTTTACATTCACACATCGTAACACGCACGCTCGTCGATTGTTCCTATTTCGAATATGGCCACTTTTCAGTAATTGATTAATCGGTTATCTTCGAAAGCGTCAGCACAGACTGTTTTACCTCACGACATGCAGAACCAACCTGCCTCTGGCGATGCCGGTGGGGAAAGCAATCAAACTGCTGAACATTATCGCTTCAGAGATGAACGTATTTTACATTAGTGAAGATATATACTCTTGAGAGTATCTTGTATTCCTTACTATAATTATGTTTAACCTTTTATTTTAATCTGTTAAATTAAAAAAAAACTTTATTTTATGTATCACAATTGTATTTTTATTGTAACACCTGATCAACATAGGTTGACGAAACAGCTGTCACGTAAAATAGAAATACAATTGTGATACATAATTTTTTTTTTTTTTAATTTAACAGTTTATCATGATAAAGTATCATAGTGTTTCGGCCAAAACAGTGGACTTTTATTTTAACATTATTACGAGTATATTTTACCCGACTCCGAGGAATAACACGACACAGTCTTAAATAAAGCAGAAGAAGAAGATGAAGATATATTACCTGTTCTCAATAGATGCCTTAAACTTTAATATTTGTTTGTAACATCTTATGTTATTTATTGTTTCGACATTCACTTTGTGGTAGGACATGATTAAATTGTAAATAAAACGCTTGTTTTTCACCACATGAGTATTATATTTTACATGACTAGTTTCGGAAGCTACAGATGCTTCCATGGTTTAAATATAAACTTATATTTAAACCAAATTTAATTGTACCTCAATAGAGACGAAGACGCAAACTGGAAACTGAATATGGATGATCAAGGTGTTTACAGGACTTATGACCTGTCATTGGTTGGGTTAAGCGCATGCTTTATGTAATTACAACATTCCCCATTCCACCTTTGTTATTATGATCATGCATGACAAATTTTTGGAAGCTGTATATACTCGTATACTTCAAATCCATATCTATCTTCACGTGTCAGTTTTAATTGTCCATCTATGTAGATTTGGTTGCACTTGTGAATCTTTTCAAGATTAACTTATACAACCGACCCACTAACGCCATCTATGGAGAATGATTTTCAGCATTTAGCAAACTACCTTATTAACACAATGCGAAGGCTGTAGCCTTTGAACTTCTAACAATACGTTATATACATCTTCTAACAATATATACATCTTCCAAAAATTTGCCATGCATGATAATAATAACAAAGGTGGAATGGGGAATGTTGTAATTACATAAAGCGTGCGCTTAACCCAACCAATGACAGGTCATAAGTCCTGTAAACACCTTGATCATCCATATTCAGTTTGCGTCTTCGTCTCTATTGAGATACAATTAAATTTGAATTAACCACCCTTTGGTGAAAATCCAGGATTTCGTATACAAGTATAAGTATACATTCACAAAAATATATATTTAAACCTGTAGATGGAAGCATCTGTAGCTTCTGAAACTAGTCGTGTAAAATATAATACTCAAGTGGTGAAAAACAAGTGTTTTATTTACAATTGTAATATCTTTGAGAAATAAACTGATTCGATTTGGTTAAAGATATGAGTTACGATAAATCCATCACATCACAGGTTCAAAGGTCTTCAACATTTCCAATATAAATGCTGTGGGATAGAGCAATGGATAGCTACTATTTTCCTCTTATGTAGAGATTCGATTGATGTCTTCTTCTCAGTCGTATTCCTCATGATTGAGTGTCGTGTCCATCCTGTAAAACCATTGACTATGGGACGCCATGCGCTCCTGTCTTCCGTCAGTCTCCAGGCTGCAGCTATTGAGAGATCAGTCAGATCCCTGATTTGATCGGACCAGCGGTTCGGTGGTCGTCCTTGTGGTCGCCTTACCTCCACTTTGCCAATGATGATGAGCTTTTCAAGGTTGTCCTGATCTCTCCGGGCTGTGTTCAAAATATTTCAGCACTATCTGAGAGCACATCCGCGAGAGTCTTGCCTTGATACCCAGATGGTCGGTGATTGACTGGTTTGTTCTTCTTGCCATCCAGGGTAAACGTTACATTCGTCGCCGGCACCACATCTCGAAAGCATCAATTTTGGACCTCTCTGATGTTCGCATAGTCGCGATTGAAGACTGTCAACAAAAAAATGTCGATTCTCTGATCTGATTGCATAAACAAGGTTGGGAATTGTGAAAGTTATATTGCATGTGTCCAATAAGGAATTTTTAGAGATAATCATATAATTCTATATACTTTCAACGAAGCCAAGTTCTAAGTAAATGGTTGAGGACAAAAACATCTTTCAAACAAATCATGATACCATCTATTTTAGCATGTTTTATAAATGGCGTGAGAATTCAAGCGCACAAGTGTCAAATTATTCAAATTGCCGATGGCCGAACACGAGGAATGTCTGGTGCTCACCACACATCTAATTACTCGAGTGATTCAAGAAATTGTATTTGTTCTTAGTGGTAAATTTCCGTTTTTCTCACAGGAAACTATACAATGAATGCAGTTGACTGTTATGCAAGAACACGGCTACTCAAATACAGCTCGTTCTATAGTTCTATGTCGATTCTAAGCGTTATTTCTGTTTTGTTTCGACTTTACCGTTATAAGTATGCATCAAATATTATGTTAATGATTTTTTTTAATCACTTCTGGGTATGTCCGGGTTTAGTGGTTGCTTCTGTATTTGACTTTGATATCGTGGCACTCGAGGAATATTTTAATTACTGTTTTTATCTAGTTTTAATTATTTTATTATAAAAACTTGTAACTCTGCATCATCAAACAAGTCGTATAAAAGTATACATGGTAAACAAGATAACTATAAAGTTGAAGTATTATAATAAAACAAACATTATGCTTTTAATGGTAGTTCACAATGGTGTTCTTGTACCGACCCTGATGTATGAAAGCGAAGCATGGAACTGGCAAAAGAAGGATGAAAATATAATAAATGTAATATAAATGAAATCTCATAGACAAATGTGTTATCATTCTGTACATGATAGAGTGTCAAATGCAAATATTTACAAGAAGTGATTGGGGTGCGAATGAAAGTGTTATGAACAAAATAATGAAAGGAGCATTAAGATGGTTTGAACATATGGAAAGAATAATTGAAGAAAGAATGGTAACAAAATATGTGTTGTATTAACGATGTAAATGGAACCATAAATAGAGGAAGATCGAGGAAAACGTGGCACGATCAAATAAATCAAAAATTGAATGTCGGCCACGTGAGGAGTCAGAAAAGTCGGCGCGCGTGCATGACACGATATATGAATGTTGAGGAAGCGAGAGAAATATTGATATAAAGAGTGTTTAAATTGTGCTATAATATATTATATAAGACAATTAATTTTAAGTTTTACACTTTAGGATATGTGTTGCTACCTTGTTCATTAATTGTTGCCTAAATTTGTAAATTATATACTGAAATTATATAGAGTGCTAGGAATGCCTCCCTAGAACAGGTTGGGAGGTATTAAAACAATGTACTTGGTAAATGATCAATAAAAAATAAATATGTCAGGAAAGAAAAGTGTGGAAGTCCATTATTTCTGCCTACCCCTTGAGGGAGACGGTGTGATGATTAGTTAGTTAATTAGTAAGATATAAATACATGAATCAAATGACTCGACAATTTTAAGAAGTGAGAAAAAGTGTTGGCAGGTCGTCTGGCGTAATGGTTAGTTAGTTAGTTACTAGACATGTATTTGAACTAAAATTTAGACACATTTGACAATGGCAATTCACATAAAATTAGACATACCATGACACTAAAATGTAGCGAGCGTTACCAATTCATCAACCATGCATCATAAAATAATTCGCGAACTAAAAAAAGTTTCGTTCAAAAGCGTGAAACCGTTTGGGCAACATTTCTACGTGATCAATCCTATACGTACGAGAACATTCTGATGGAAATGTCCCGAATGCTCTTGCCAAAGAACCATTCAATCAACGAATCAAAGCGGACCATTGAGGCATTCGTAAATAAACACCTTATAAGACACGCAGCCGATGGAAATGCCAAATTTCGTAACTCAGTTTTTATACTTCGGTTGGTCCATTTAATACAATGATTAACAGCCTCCGAGAGAGACTGCCGAGACTGACTTACGCCGAAAGATCTCTCTCGCATTGCCACGATTCGACGCTTTAGGCAATAGCCAGAATCGGATTGAGGCCGAAATTGTGAAAATTCTTTAATATGGATGCGATTACAGCGGTAAAAAATATTTTAAAATAATTTATTGTTTCTTGAATAATGATGTAAAATTTCTTCTATATACGCCATACTTTGTGTTGTTACGATGCTTCATGTCTCTTTTTCTTTTCTATATACTTTGTATATACAACACTCATATAAAAAAAAATTAAATTACATAGACATGTTTCGGACAAACAGTCCTTCTTCAGTGATACATATACTCGTATGTATCACTGAAGAAGGACTGTTTGTCCGAAACATGTCTATGTTTTTTGTTTTTTTAATATGAGTGTTGTATAAATAAAGTATTTAAAAAATGATAGGAGAAAAATTTATGGAAAAATCCACATTAAAAATTAATACGAACGAAAACGACAGTTTTCTAGAAGTTTTATTGTATTTTATGGGAATGACATTCCCATAAAATATAATAAACTTTCTAGAAAACTGACGTTTTCATTCGCATTAATTTTTTAAGTAAGTGAAAATATTTTTAAGGTAATTTCCTTTTTTATGTTTCTGGTAAGGTTTTCCTTTTTTAAGGAAAGGATTTCCATTTTTAAAGTGAAAACTAACTAACTAACTAACCATCACGCCGTCTCCCCGAAAGGGTAGGCAGAAAGAATGGACTGTCACACTTTTACTGATGCGGCACTCCATCCTTCTCTTTTCTTTTCTTTTCTTTTAAAGTGAATATTTCCTTTTTTAAGGGAAGTCACTTGATACTTATGCTTTAAGGTTTTGGGTAAAGATTTTCATTTCCTTTTTTAATGTAAGTTCCTCTTTAATTTTCTATTTTAAGGTAAGGATTATCTTTTTTATGGTAAGTTACTAGATGATTTTATGTTTGAAGGTTTTAAGTAAGGATTTCCCCTTTTAAGGTAACTTCCTAGGTAATTTCCAATTTTAAAGTTTTTGCCAAGGATTTCCTTTTTAAGGTGTTGCTTGTATTTTTTAAGGTTTTTGGTAAGGATTTCTCCTTTTAAGGTAAGTTCCTCTTTAAATGTTTTTCGTTAGAATATTTATGTATGGATCAGAAGTAATAACGGAAATTTTCGCAATTACGTACACTCTAATATTACCATTAATTTGACTTGGACTTGGACTTCAGCTCTAATGGCTATTCCTCCTATGTCTGTAGGAAATATTGTTGGAATGTAATTTGGTAGTTGTTTTATGAATGGGCTAAATGTATGGCCCGTAGTGTCCCTTCGAAAGAGGGCGAGGTGGAATTTAGGGTTTATGATAAAGACTTACATTATTGTCAAGGAATGGAAGGCCAGTTAGAGTTGGGATTGTATTTATAAAAAAAGTCTGTTCCCGAGGGGAAGATAAGAGGAGCAGTGCCTGGATGTGCCTGATGAGTTTTGTTTCGAGATCTGAAAGTCTTTTGTATGTATAAATGATAAAGTAACTATTCGTGCGCAATTTTTTACTCTTCACGCGGCCGACATTTTGTTTGATTTGATTGCGTTTTTTCGCCTACTGAATATGCCAGTTTTGGAAGAAAATTCGCATTGCTACAATGATAAAATCTTGAAGAGATAAATAGTCATTTATCTCGGGTCTGATGCGGCCCCGACCTTGCCTAAATCGCAGTTACGCCAGTTGTATAAAAACTTATCCAAACTTGTCCGGCGGAGACCAATGGCCGCGGTTGATCTCGCTGCCCGCCGCGCCATCTCACTCAAGATGGCGGAATTATGAAATGACAAGTAACTGTAACGCGCCTGCGCTCTTAATTATTCCGAATCCGTTCATAATAACAAGTTACGCACTCGATCAGATATTAACCAATTACGTGCGATGGGTGATCGATGGAAAAAATGCGCATGAATAATATCATATACATACAAAAGATTTTAAGGTCAAATTATGAATAGATGCTAAGTAGGTTACTATTTTGACAGTTTTATCAATTGAGTATTCGTAATTGTCAGATTTCCGTTCTAACTGTTCCTAATATATCGAAGCAAAGCATGGAACTGGCAGAAGAAGGATGAGAGCAGAATAAATGCAGTAGAGATGACGTCCCTAAGACGTATGTGTGGTAGAAGGATATACGACAAAATCTCAAATGCTGATATAAGAAAGAAATGTAGAGTGGATCGCTGCGTTGCGTTGGTTCGGACACATGGAGCGCATGGATGGAGAAATAATGGTTAAGAAAGTATACGTTAATGATGTAAATGGAGTACGGAGTCGAGGCAGACCGAGGAAAACATGGCATAACCAAATTAATCAAATTTTAAAGGTTGGTCATGTTAGAAGTCGGAAGAATCGACGTGCGTGTATGACTCGCTGTACGAATGTGGAGGAACCTAAAGAGGGAAACGGCGTGATGGTTTGTTTCTTTTTTTTGTTTGTGTGTTCTAACTTCTAAAACAGAACTTTTTCGACGTACAATATTTAAACGTTGTAGAATGTTGTGTCTTAACCAAAACATGGCTGTAAAAATGTAATAAAGTGTTGTAAAAAAACTAAGTGCAGTTATATTTAAATAAATAAGATGTTTATTTTTGTTTAAATATAGAATTTTTTATACGTACGATGCTGGATATTTTTTAATGAAGCCGCCGAAGAGACGCGCGTATGTTGAACTTGCAAGAGATAAGATTGTAACTAATTGATGTTATTAAGGAATAACTTGTATGTTAAACGAATACACGATAGCGCAATACGTATATGGATAGTTAGTTTACAAAGCAGATATCATAAAAATTGCGACTGCATGATGGTAAGTTAGTTAGTTAGGATTAAAGTAGAATGAATGACGTAGAAATGAGATCACTAAGAAGAAATAAATGCGGTATAACATGCTAGAAGTATAAACGAAGAAGTAATAAAGAAAAGTAAGGTAGATGAGTGCGTCCTAAATAAAATGATGATAGGGTCACTAAGATAATTTAGACATATGGAACAAATGGATGAGGGAAGAATTGGTAAAACGATATATACAAGTAGTGTGATTGGTAAAATCAAATCAAATCAAATCAGATTATTTTCTTAACAGACATTACTAAAACTAACCATCACGCCGTCTCCCCGAAGGATTGGCAGAAATAATGGACTGCCACACTATAACCGATGCGACACTCCATTCTTCTCTTTTCGCCCCCGCGGGAGACGCGGTGTAATGGGGTTGCGAACGTCATCAAACATTACAAACAATATTAATGTTTCAGGCATCTTTTGAGTACAGGTAAAATAATGCATACAGTACTAGGAACGCATTAGAGATGGTTCGACATTAGGAAGACAAGATAATCTCAAAAGTCTAGAGTATTTGTCTTCTGAACGTACTTTCACTTATATGAAACACGTCTATCTCCAAGGAGACCGCGATCAGCAGACTAATTGCTATTCCCACCGGTGGTACCAGACAATCTATGCTATTGCTGTAGGAGATATCTATAAAAGAGACAAGAAGACCAACATCCTCCAAAAAATTAAATCAAATCAGTTTATTAACACAAAATACTTTACAAACAGCAAAATGTGGCATCTATTGAGTACAGGTAAAATATTATAAAAATAGAACATAATACCAGGAACGCATTAGAGATGGTTCGCCATTAGGAAGACAAGACATTTTCTAAAGTCAAGAGTATTTGTCCCCTGAACGTACCTTTAATAATATGAAAGACGTCGATCTCCGAGGAGACCGCGTTCAGCAGACTAATTGCTCTTCCCACCGGTGTCACCAGAGACAGATTGGTTCTGGCGGACGGTAGGTAAAACAATCTGTGCTGTCGGAGATATCTATCAGGGACAAAACGACCAACACGCTTTAGCACGGCTGAGTTCTCGAAATATCCCCTGAGTAATCTAAAGAACTGGGTTATGAGATGCCCATCTCTTCGAAGCTGTAAAGAATTGGTTCCAAGCATTCCCACAAGAAATGCCGTCGAGGAAGGCCAAGGAAAACACGGTCTGACCTAATTAATCTAACTAATTAACCATCACTCCATTTCCCCGGAGGGGTAGACAGAGAGGATGGATCGCCAAAATGCTCTGTCCTGGCATACCTCTCGGGCTTTCTCTACATTCATACATCGTACCATGCACGCACGTCGATTATTCCGACTTCGAATGTGGCCGCCTTTTAGTAATTGATTAAATTGGTCATGCCATATTTTTCCCGGTCGTCCTCGGCTTTTTTTTCCACTCACGCTGCTTGTGTACAACTTTTTAACCATTCTTCTCTCATCCATTCGTTCCATATGTCCAAACCATCTCAAGGATCCTTATTTAATTTTATCCATGATGCAGTCATCTGCCTTATATTTCTCTCTTATTTCATCGTTCGGTATTCTATCATACAACGTTTTCCCCGCACATTCTTCTTAGTGATCTCATTTCTACGGCGTTTATCCTGCTTTCATCATTCTTTTGCCAGCTAAAAGCTTCACTTCCATACGTGAGGGTTGGCACTAGAACTCCGTTGTGTACTGCCAGATTGCAGTCGGAACAAGTAAGAATAGAACAGAATGGTGGTCCGAAAGCGTGTAGGTATTCGCAAACGCGTTAGTAAAAATTATATACCCCAGTACTCTGTGTCATTAAGCCATTGTTTCGCCCAAATTATGTTTGGTGACTGTAAATAGACAATTGGGTAAATTACAGTACTTTTTTTATGCTATAACTGCGCGACCGCTACGTTGATACTACATTGTACTGGCACAGTATAGGCTGAATGTGGGTCGGAAACGTCGCGTGGGATACGAAAAAATGTGATTTAAAATTGTTATTAATTGTGCAGCGTCAGAGACGCAGTTATACACGTCAAGTAATGTCAGATTTTCGATAGTTAAATCTTATCGCGCGTTTCGATCGTTAAAAAAATTGGCCCATCCATCACAGTCACACTAGGCGAAACCTCTGTTGTGACAACTACTAATAATAATTCAAAAGAGATATGGTAGTACAGAGTGACCCAAAGAGCCATGGAAATAGCCATGTTAGGAATAAGCCTAAGAGACAGAGTCAGAAACGAAACGGTGAGAGAAAAAACAAAGGTCACTGACACCATCCACCAAGTGGCGACTCTAAAATGGCAATGGGCGTAGCCAGAAGCTTAGATGAAAAGTGGACAAAAAGACTGCTGACTTGGAGACCGTGGACGGCGAAGAAAAGTGCAGGGCGACCGCAACTACGGTGGAAGGATGATCTAAACAGACACGTCGGAATAACCTGGATGCAGTCTGCACAGGACAGAATGACATAGAAGCAAATAGAGGAGGCCTTTGTCCAGGAGTGAAGAGGAATAGGCTGATGAAGAAGAAGAAGAAGATGGTAGTACAAGTTAATAAAAAAATATATATATATATATATATATATATATATATATATATATATATATATATATATATATATATATATATATATATATATATATATATATATATATATATATATATATATATATATATATATATATATATATATATATATATATATATATATATATATATATATATATATATATATATATATATATATATATATATATATATATATATATATATATATATATATATATATATATATATATATATATATATATATATATAATAATCTAAATGAAATCTAATAAACACTTTTTTTTTGCAAATACATATTTTATTTTTCACTAGATTTTTGATTTCGACCGGTTTTCGGCAGCTTCCTGCCACATTTCCTGTTTTTCAGATCATCCAGAAAATAGCAGTGAGCTTGCGAAACCGGTCGAATTAAAAAATCAAGTAGAATAAAACTAAATATAATACTTGTTATAAAAGATTTTTTTTTTTTACAATGAACGGCTACCAAGTAATTTCAATATATTATTTTGTAGTACAAGTGAATAATAATTAACTACATGTATACATTTAGACCTATTATGACATATGACACTGAGAATATATATTTTCTTCATTATTAAACAATATCAATCCTCAACATCCAACAATAGACATCTTTAAAATCCAACAATATCTATACTTAAAATCCAACAATATCCATCCTCAAAATGTAACAATATCCATCCTCCATGTCTAAAAATATACATCTCCAATATCCAACAATCAAAATTAAACAATTTCCATCATCAACATCCAACAAAATATCTATCATCTTACTAACATATTATACTTCATATGGCCATACAACTATTGTAGAGATTTAGCCTCCTTGATGATTTTCCGACAAGCTCCTCGATCCTGCGCATTTTCCTGCCTTCCTTAAGATTCATTAACGAAATTTCATATATGTGGTGTAACAATTGCTTCAGAGCCTGAATACTCCTGAAATACCTTAATCCAAGGTAATAGCGTAGCTTTCATTTGTCGAGTACGTCACATTCTAAATTAAACTTTCATTCTTAATTCAACGGTTATTTATAGAATTCGTTCGTTCTAATTACGATATACAAATGTTTGTACATTAAAAATGTCACGCAATTATAACATCGAGATAGCCAGTCGGACCATGGCTACATGAATCAGAAGTGGCCAAAAAGCTGGCGGTATTGACAAAGGTGAAGGGAATTAGTTCTTGCGACTAGGTCAGAGTGCCGAGGTCAGACTGTTACCGAACATTAGGAATTCTACCATTCCATTAATGATATATTCTTAATATTAGAACTGACCACGACTTGAAAAAAATACGATGCCATTAAGTCATTATGGCAGGACGTGTGAGATTTTATGTCTGCAATGTTAATTTAATTATTCAATTAGCAGAGAATTCTAAAAAAATTGTGTGGATACTCTGTGTACGATATTGTGTCGAATGAAAATATAAGGTGGCGATGAGGTTCGCAACCCATCACACCGCGTCTCCCGCGGAGCGAAAAGAGAAGGATGGAGTGCCGCATCAGTAAAAGTGTGACAGTCCATTCTTTCTGCCTACCCTTTCAGGGAGATGGCGTGATGGTTAGTTAGTTAGTTTGAAAATATAAGAAGTGAATGTCGGCCATGTGAGGAGTCAGAGAAATCGACGCGCGTGCATGACACGATGTATGAATGTTGAGGAATCTAGAGATATATGTCAGGAAAGTAAAGCGTGACAGTCCATCCTTTTTGCCTACCCCTTCGGGGAGACGGCGTGATGGTTAGTTAGTAAGTTAAGTGATTTTCGTGACATGTGTTAGATAGCTAATCTATCGCCATTTTGCTGTCACGTGAATTCTACACCAGACCGAAGACAGTGTGACAATCACATTGACCTCGAGGGATCTGCTGGGAATCGAGCCCGGAACCTTGAGGGTGGCAGTCAATGCACCCACCACTCGGCCACGAAGGTCGTCGTCCCAAATGTGGAAAGCATCGGGAAACTACCACATTAAAAGGCCCAAGTGGCGTCCCTAAAACCAGCAAAAATATTACAGATTGATACAAACCATTCCTTTGGATGGAGACTACCGAAGTAAGAAAAGGCGTTTCAATATAAAAGTTTTATGATTTCGAGTACTGAATAACATAACTAAATCACCAAATCACATTGTGCTCGTAGTAGGCAGCTAATAAGAGATAGTCTATAGCATACAATCTATTGTTAGCAAGGTTAGCACGGGATAACTGGATATTGTATTGGAATGTAATGAGGTACTCGGAAAACTAAAAATACATACAATGACTACTCTTAAGTCAAACATGTTTGTATAACGCTTAAAATGTATAGTCAAATTACTGAAAAATACACTTATTATTTACTTACTAACTTCACTTAACAATAGGATCGAATAATATAGACCTAAAACTGAAAATACTCTTCATCGAGACCTGTATGGAGTATCTTGATGTATGGCTGCGAGACATGGTGCCTCTCCGAAAGAGATAAACGGAGGCTTTAGACATGTGGTCCTATAGAAGACTAATAGGAATTTCCTGGTGAGACCACATTACAAATGAGGGAGTTCTCCAAAGAACCGAAGGAGGAAGGCACCTGTTCAGGACCTTGTCCGAAAGGCGTGCAAGATGGATCGGCCATGTAATACGACAAGAAGGCCTCTTGCATGCCATAATGGAGGGTATGACCGAGGGGACAAACTCTAGGGGACGCCCACGCCGAGAGTACCTGGAGGATCTGTTGGTGGACGTGCGCTGCTCATCATATGCAGATTTCAAAAGAGCCGCACAAAACAGAGAAAAATGGAAGAGAATAATAGAGGAAATTGCTGCAAACCAATCTCAGGATTGAAACCAGAGAGAGAACCAGAGAGAGAGAGAGAGAGAACTTCACTTTTTTTGACGACCCGAAACATGTCTGTGAAAAGTGTAATAAAGTCTTCTTCTTTCAGTAGATCTGGCGATCTGTCCAGCTATCTCTCAATCTCTAAGGTGGTCTTTCAGGTGGACGGTGTCCGGAGGGGATTTCATAAGTTGCTGTATGTGCGAGTCTCTCACTATCCATTCTGGCTGCATGGTCCCTCCAGTATCTTCTTCTAGATCTACTCCATCAAACGATATCCTCTATTTCGCAAGTTTTTCTTACATCTGCGTCACAGACACGATTTCGGAGATTTTTTCCAGTAATGGATCTTAGGACCTTCATCTAAGATGTTCTCAACAGACCCTTGGTTCGTACAGTGTCGGCCCGCGTCACTATAGCATACGTCGTGATAGGTCGCACGCGTGTCATATAAATTTTGACCTTACTGTCAATACGCATGTGTTTGTTCTTCCAGACCAGATTCTTCAGACACCCTGACACGGCAGAGGCTTTATTGACTTATCCTCGTACTTCGGTATAAAGGTCATTATGGCTGTAGATTTCTACTCCCAAATATCTGAAGCTCATTATTTGCTCCACAGGTATATTATCAACAGTCAGTTTACATCTTATAGGTTGTCTGGATATTGTGAGACTTTTTGTTTTGCTGACTGATATAGTCATATAGAGTAGTATAGTCATATAGAAAGTAGAATAAATGCAGTAGAAATGAGATCTCTTAGACGAATGTGTGTTACTCTGTGTATGATAGAGTGTCGAATGAAAATATAAGAAGTGAATGCGGTGGGAATGATGGTGTCATGAACAAAATAATGAAAGGATCATTAAGATGGTTTGGACATATGGAAAGAATGAATGAAGAAAGAATGGTAAAAAAATTATATGTTAATGATGTAAATGGAACCAGAAATAGAGGAGGACCGAGGAAAACGTGGCACGATCAAATTGAATGTCGGCCATGTGAGGAGTCAGAGAAATCGACGCGTGCATGACACGATGTATGAATCTTGAGGAAGCGAGAGAAATATGTCAGGAAAGAAAAATGTGGCAGTCCATTTTTTCTGCCTACCCCTTCGGGGAGACGGCGTGATGGTTAGTTAGTTTTTTTTCATTATAATTATAATTTATAAAGCATTTCTCTCTCTTCAATTCGTCCCATAAATCCAAACCATCTAAGTGATCTATTTTTTTTCTTATTGAGGAAATCACCACTGAAACTCAAATTAAGATTGGAATAACATCAAATTAAATTATTCCGGCTAGCTCAAATATCTGATTGATCAAAACCAGATTTGGATATAAAGAATCCCAACACATTATTACATGTTTTTTGTAGCCCAAGATGGTGATCTTAATAACTATAAAGAAAAACTCCCCGTGTGATCTGAACACGCGAAGTTTTTACGCTAATGTGATTACAGTCAAAGATTACGTCTACTGAAATCATCTGTGAGGTCATAAAACTTTGCTCCTCCTCAGTTTGAGAGTTCAATGGATGTATAAACATTTCGGTCCCACCTTCTGCCATACCGTATTTTTAAAAGCAGTTCTCATTTATTCGTAACCACAGCGAGCAACAGTATTTGGAATGTTGATTTTACTATAAGTTCGACTGAACCTCTCATAACAAGCACCTCTAATAACGAGTAATTCGCATAACGAGCAAAACAGATTGTGATAAAAAAAATGCATTCTAAACGAGGGACATTTCGCATAACGAGTATTCGTAACTTCTGCTTGGAAGAAGCTTTGGCCAAAAAGGGTTGTCGAACGTGATTTTGAGGGGGTTTGAAACAGTAGCTGGGGAGATAGGAGTCTATAGGACTTCTGCCTCTAGTGACACCGGTGGGAAAAGCAATTAGTCTGCTGAACGCGGTCTCCTCGGAGATCGACGTCTTTCATGTTAGTGAAAGTACGTTCAGGGGACAAATACTCTTAACTTTGAAAAGTATCTTGCCTTCCCAATGTCGAACCATGTACTCAATAGATGCCTTAAACATTTATGCTGTTTGTAATGTCTTTTGAGTAAATAAACTGATTGGATATAGTCAACGAGATTGTGTCTTTGGCCAATACCATGGCACAAGAAGTGGATAACAATGATATTGATGAGCTTGTGGAAGAGCAAAGTCAAGAGCTGACCACCGAAGAGCTTATGAAGTTAATATTATTATTATTTTCTTGAATCGCTCTTTACATCATGACAGCGTGAGCCAAATCGATGTAAAGGGTATTAAAGCTATCATAGTGATTTTTGTGATATGTGATAGGTAGCCAATCTATCGCCATTTTATTGTCACGTGAATTCTACACCAGACCAAAGACAGCGTGACAATCACACTGCCCTCGCCGGGAATTGAACTCGGAACCTTCGGGGTGGCAGTCAATGGACTTACCAGTCGGCCAAGAAGGTGATCATTGCATTGTGTTTGCACGTAGTTGCATTGTGTTTCACAGCAAGAAGTAATGGAGAGAGTTTGTAAGTAGGGAAGAAGGAAGTAGCAAAGCATTAATCTTCTGGCGCAATTAGAGAAATACTGAAAGGGAAAATCTATTCAAATAACGTGTAAGATTCTGGAACGAATTATTCTCATTATGAGAGGTTTAACTGTATTTATTTATTTATTTCCAAAGAGTTTATTAAAAGATAAGCCCCTTAGAGATAGGATACCCAACGAAGAGCAATTCGCAGATCCTGCAAAATTGATGACATAGTGATATAGAGTAGGCAGAGAAGGCGATTCTGGATGGGCTCAATGAAGATTCCAAGATCGTGATGCACGGGATTCCAGTGGGCATTTACAACCATGTGGACCATCAAAAAGATGGGAGAGAAAGCTAAACGTCTTCATCACAGGATGAAGTTCGATATCCTGTCTAAACTGATCGTAAAATCTACATAAATAATAATAAGCAGAGTTTAATACAATTTACACCTTATATAGTGTCACAAATGACTCCACCCCAATCTCGCTACACGGTGTCCCCCCTTGTGACCTAGAACCAGCTTTTGCTACCTCGGTAGTATGATAGCAGGCTCGGGAGGTACTGAAGAAGATGTAGCCAGCAGACTAAAAAAGGCAAGGGGAGCTTTCGCTATGCTTCGCCCTGTAAGGTTTTCCAGTATCATTTCGAGAAAGCTCAAGCTCCAAATATTAAGCAGTAGCTTTAAAAGCGTACTACTGTAAGGATGCGAGAATTGGAAATCTACCGCGGACGTAATTGGAAAACTCCAGACAACAAAATTGTTAATTTTTAAATGCTTTTTTGAAAATAATTCTTGTGATGTAATTGTGAGGTTGCAGATGACTTGGATTGAAGCGTCTGTAATGTTTGTGATCTTTATATAAATAAATCAAATGAAATGAAATGAAGAGGATTGTTGAAGACGAGTGGAGTCGAGGATAAGAACTTTGCTACCATTCAATTCACAGAATTAAAACAGAAGAAGAAGAATGAAGATACAAATCGATTATACAAAGCGATTATATAAATATTATATGTACTAATATTACCAATTTCAAATCGCTAAAAATGATTCGAGAAATAACATATTGCCAATAAGTAAACTGCTTTAAACAAAATACTTCCTGCAACAGACGTTTAGAATTATGCAAATAATGTTCCAATTTTAAACTGGCGATTGCAAATAGCAGTTAATCAGAGGCATAACAACACCAGTGGAAGGGGGAGGGAAGCACATCAAACTAGTTGGTCAGCAATTTTCGGAGCTTTTATCTGATATGCCGAACAGCTGTCACACGGGCCGATCATATCCGATACGCGGCTCTGTCATCGACCTACAAACATAAATCGAACAAGTTGTTTTGCTTATTGAGCGCACTGTACACGTTGGCGGCGTAGCTCGAAAAGGGGTCAAGCCCAAATATACACATATCACGCTACGTATCGATGGCACAATTGACACAGTATTAAAAGCAATGTTTGAATTAAGAGGCTCAGAATTCGATCACAGGTTGAAGACCTATACTTTTAAATAATTATAAAATTGTTCTATTCTAGTATTTACTTACAAGGCACGTCAAACAAAGAATCTACCAAAATTGTGCATGGACGGGCATCTCATTTATCCTCTATGTGATATACCCAAGTGCGATGGGCGAGAAATCGGAGCAAGTTACCGAATTTGCGTATCTGGGAAGCATGTTTACAAGATACGGAAAAACGGAGAAAGACACCGAAAGAAGGGTTGGTGCTGGGAACAAAATAAATGGTACACTCAAAGTCATTACTGCAAATAGAAATATATCCTCAGAAGCAAAGATGGCAGTAGACAATGGAGTTCTAGTGCCAACCCTCATATATGGAAGTAAAGCTTGGGGCTGGCAAAAGAAGAATGAAAGCAGGATAAACGCCGTAGAAATGAGATCACTAAGATTAATGTGCGGGAAAACGTTGTATGATAGAATACCGAACGATAAAATAAGAAAGAAATGTAAGGCAGATGACTACATCATAGATAAAATTAAAAAGGATCTCTGAGATGGTTTGGACATATGGAACGAATGGATGAGAGAAGAATGGTTAAAAAGTTGTACACAAGGAGCGTGAGTGGAAAAAGTAGCCGAGGACGACCGAGGAAAACATGGCATGACCAAATTAATCAATTACTACAAGGCGGTCACATTCGAAGTTGGAATAATCGACGTGCGTGCATGGTACGATGTATGAATGTAGAGGAAGCCCGAGAGATATGCCAGGACAGAGCATTGTGGCGATCCATCCTCTCTGCCTACTCCTTCGGGGAAATGGCGTGATGGTTAGTTAGTTAGTATCCTCTATGTCCTGCCGAACAAGTAAATTAACATAAAAAAAAACTTTAAATAAAATAAAAATGAGAGGTCAAAAAACCATTCAAAGATCTCACACGTGGATACATTAACAAAATGTGATCATTTAATAATTGACTTATTTTGTAATTATTAATTTGCTTTATGAAATTTGATATTATGTCGCTTGCTTCCTTTTTCCTCTCAGCCGCCGAGATGCGCGTACGCGGGCGCAGATCGCCCAGAATGTGAACGGACATTTAAATATTCATATTCGGAACAAAATTAAAAATAAGTGTTGCAATTAAAATAATTGACACTTAAACTAGTTTTTGTACGTGGAAGTGGCTACTTGTCTGCATTCTGATTCGATAATAGTTCCTACGTGCATGCCGTGTTTTTCTAACGTTTTTTATTAAGTGGACCAAAAATACAACGAGGATATTATGCATATAGTTGGCCTATTTTTAGGCAATCCTATTAATATAAATAATAATTTAGTACGTGCCCAAGTTGCCACGCTTATAATTATTTTAATGTTATAAAATAAATTGTCTCAAGAAATTCCAAAAGAGATTTTTTTTTCAATACTTATACCAAGGATTTATTATTATTATTATGTAACGCTCTTTACATCATGACAACATGAGCCAATCGATGTACAGGGTATTATAGCTATCATAGTGATTCTCGTGACATGTGATAGGTAGCTAATTTTTCGCCATTTTATTGTCACGTGAATTCTACACCAGACTTAAGACAGTGTGACAATCACACTGCCCTTGCCGGGAATCGAATCTGGAACCTTCTGGGTGGCAGTCAATGCACTTACCACTCGGTCACAAAGGTCGTCTAAGCTTTATATCAATGATATAACTTATTTTAGAATCTTTAATTTGAGCAGAAAATAGCTCATTATTATGAAGAAGGAATCTGGTCGTGTCCAGGCTTGAACCCATGGACCCTGGATCAAGAGCCAAGAATTCTATCCCCTAGACCACCACCCACCCGATATAGATAAAATAATTTAAAATATTTTTAGAAGAGTAATCATTTCCCCCAGTTTGCACTTAACTATTATTTTGTTTCAATAAACCGGTTGGATGCAAAGCAGAAGCTGTGTAGACTTCACGAGGAAGCGTCAAAAGTAGGTCTTAAATTTAACATGTCCAAGACAGTAGACCTATGAGTATCCACAAATGATTACACCCCAATCTTGCTCCACGGTGTCCCCCTGGTGACCACGGCCAGCTTTTGCTACCTCAGTAGTATGATAGCAGGCTCGGGAGGTACGGAGGAAGATGTAGCCCGCAGACTCAACAATGCAAGGGGAGCTTTAGCTATGCTTCGCCCTGTATGGCGTTTCATTATCATTTCGAGAAAGCTCAAGCTCCAAATATACAGCAGTAGCGTTAAAAGCGTACCTACTGCTGTACGGATGTGAGACTTGGAAATCTACCGCGGACGTTATTGGAAAACTCCAGGTATTTATAAATAGGTGCCTTCGCTCAATGTTAAAGATCTATTAGCCCCAAATAATGTCAAATACCGTTCTCTGGACCATGGCAGGCGAAAAGCCAATAAGAGAACAAGTCGCTAGACGCAAATTGCAGTGGATCGGCCACACTCTGAGACGGAACCCTGCCTGCATCGATCAGGGCGCACTAGACTGGTCCCCTATGGGGGGAAAGAGGAAGCGAGGCAGACCTAGAGCCACCTGGAGAAGAGCCCTGCAGGACAAGGTTAAAGCAGCAGGCCTCACTTGGGATAATGTTAGGCATCAGGCGTGCGATAGAGTCGGGTGGAGAAGGTTCCTTGAGGCCCTACGGAGGTGTGACAGCTCAAAAAGAAGAAGAAGAAGATTATTTTGTCTTGACATTAAAATCCAAAATAAAAATGTAGAATTGGTGAATAAATGTGTGTACTTTGATCATCTGTTGGCTTTCGGAAGAAGAGGTCAAGTCAAAGAGTATTTTAATTCTAAAAAATATCATTTTACAATTAACGTGTATTTATAAAGAATAATACCGATTGCAAGAAATTGTAATCAGGCATACTCGTACATTAATCCATTAGATTTATATTGTCTTGTATATAAAATGATGTATGACTGCATAAGAAGAATATTATACAGACAAAAGCCAAGATGGCTCCTAATCAATATCGCTTGTCTATTTTGATGGATCAGTATTTTTAAAAATGGTGATCGCAGCCAGAACAGTTAGAGAATTAATCGAACCGAAAGAACCGCTATAATTTCAAACTAGGAACTGGAGTTTTTTTCCCGCGTTTTATGGCTTGACGTTATTGTTTTTCTGCGGTCATGTACAATACATTTCACATGAAAAAAATATGGGTAGGTACTCGAATACCAGCGCTTTGTGTAAATTGAGAAAAAGAACTTAAGAATTCAAATAAAAACAGCGTTTTCTTTGTGCGCATTTAAATACGCCAGTGTTCGATTTTCTTACTAAAATAGTATTTTGTTTCGAGGAAACGATCTAATTTTTTACCCAATTATGGCTGTAAAATATGCGTGGTTGAATCGAATTATTTATTTGCGGTAATTACTAAATTCCAAGCAGTTTTACCCTTCACAGTATGTTTTTTTTTAAATTTTAACAATAATGGTACGATTTTGAAATAAATGGTACGATGAAAGTGTTATGAACAAAAGAATGAAAGGAATATTAAGATGGTTTAGACACATGGAAATAATAAATGAAGAAAGGACGGTAAAAAAAGGTATATGTTAACGATGTAATTGGAACTAGAAATAGAGGAAAGACGAGAAAAACGTGGCCGATCAAATAAATCAAATATTATATCGATCGCAGGGGTACAAAAGGGTAGTAGGGCTACGGTGGGGTATGTTTTGCTGGAAAGTGTGCCTCTACAAAATGTCGTAAGGCGCCATGTTGCATTTACAACAGCAACACTACTATCAAGTTCAACTCTCTAGCGTCCACGAGAGGTTTGATTTTTAAAGACCCCGCGAACCCCGGGCAATGTGGCACATACAACTTAGTGCCATAGCAGATAGAGAGAGGACGAATGGCGAGCTTCCAGCGCTATAAAATTGGATACACCCAAAAAAGGGAAGGTAACTCCGACAGAAAATCCTCCAGAGAAGGCAAGGAGATACCACTCTGGATATTTTCCCCCAGGTCATCACTCTCAAGGGTGATAGTCAAAGCTAGGGAGACCTGACAGGACACAGAAAGAAGAAGAATATCGCACCTTCGGTAAAATAAGGGCATAATTGTTAAAAATTCTAAAAATGAGTTAAGTATGCCAATCTATTTTAAAAACATCCCTTTATCTGGAGGAACAAAGTCGCTCATTGAGTTAAGTCTCATTTTGCCAGAGGGCGATAGTGTATGATCAATATAATCTTGGCCGTGCTAGAGGGTGTTGGCCTTTTTGTCCCTGATAGATATCTCCGACAGCGACAGCACAGATTGTTTCACCTACCGGCCACCAGAACCAATCTGCCTCTGGTGACACCGATGGGATGAGCAATTAGTCTGCTGAACGCGGTTTCCTCGAAGATCGACGTCTTTCATATTAGTGAAGGTACGTTCAGGGGACAAATACTCTTGACTTTAGAAAGTATCTTGTCTTCCTAATGTCGAACCATCTCTAATGCGTTCCTGGTAATATGTTGTATTTTATAATATTTTACCTGTACTCGATAGATGCCCTAAACATTTTCCTAATTATAATGTCTTTTGAGTTAATAATGATTTGATTTGATTTGAATATAGCCAGAATAACACGATATTATTCTTGAAAAATCTTAAAACGTCTCTAATGAAAAATTACAAAACGTATGATTGTGCCCTTGTCTTACCGAAGGTACGATGTATTGAATGTCGGCCATGTGAGGAGTCGGATAAATCGACGTGGGTGCATGACATTATATACCTTTGTGGCAGAGTGGTAAGAGTTCTGACTTTCATACAGAAGGTCCCGGGTTCGATTCCCGGCGATGGCAGTGTAATTGTCACACTGTATTTGGTCTGGTGTGGAATTCTCGTGACAATAAAATTGCGACAGATTGGCTACCTATCACATGTCATGAGAATCAATACAATGGCTTAAATAAATTGTATACAGTAATTGGGTTCAAACAACCTGTTGTATACAAGAAAAAAAAATCAATATTGAGGAAGCGAGAGAAGTATGTCAGGAAAGAACAGTGTGTGTTGGATAGGATTTTGTAAGTGATGATAACTTTAAGTACAATTTTTTTGTTATGTGACATTTGTGTAAAAATAAAATAAGCAAATAAATTAATGCATTCTTCTTCTTCTTTTTCTTTTTGTCCTGTCACACCTCCATGGTGCGTAGGGCCTCAAGGAACCTTCTCCACCGACTCTATCGCATGCCTGATGCTTAACATCATCCCAAGTGAGGCCTGCCGCCTTAACCTCGTCCTGCAGGGTTCTTCTCCAGGTGGCTCTAGGTCTGCCTCGCTTTCTCTTTCCCCCCATAGGGGACCAGTCTAGTGCACCCTGAGCGATGCAGGCTGGGTTCCGTCTCAGAGTGTGACCAATCCACTGCCATTTGCGTCTAGCGACCTGTTCTCTAATTGGTTTTTCGCCTGCCATAGTCCAGAGAGCGGCATTTGACACTGTTTGGGGCCAATAGATTTTGAATATTGAGCGAAGGCACCTATTTATTAACACCTGGAGTTTACCAATAACGTCCGCGGTAGACTTCCAAGTCTCACATCCGTAAAGCAGTAGCAGCAGCAGTAAGCAAACATTAATACATTAATTCAGTTCAAATATTGAAATCAATGCAAGTGCGAAATAATTTTAAAATGAGAACGTGATTCTGTGAGAAAATATATTTGCATCATTGGACGTACAACAATGTGCCATTCGAATCATCGTTATTAGAGTTGTGTCTCTCATTATTTTGGAGATTTTATAACTCTGTCTGCAATCACCGCTGGCGCACGCAATTTCTGGTGAAAACGTGGACAAAGTCGTATTTTGGTTCTCACAAAATATAAGTGAACCAACACATTCCAAAGTGAGTAAGTTTAAATGTAATTGGGGCATTTTCGTAAACTAGATACCTACATTTGGTTGCAATTTGTTTGTTTATCAAGAAGCAATCTGTGTAGAGAATTATTTGAATTGTTACACAGGACTTACACATTCTAAAGTAGATAAGTATGAATGCAATTGGGGAATTCTCGTAAACTAGGTACCAAGATTTGGTTGCAATTTGTTTATTTATAAAGAAGCGCGTATTTATAGCTGTGTCTGAAGATGACTTGCAAATAATGTTGTACAAACTCCACACAGTATCACAAAGGCTAAATATGGCTATATAAGTCAGCAAAAGAAAAAGTCTCACTATATCTAGAAAACCTACAAGATGTTGATGATTGTGGAGCGAGTAATGAGCTTCAGATATTTGGGAGTAGAGATCTGCAGCCATAATGACCTTTATACCGAAGTGCGAGAGCAAGTCAGTAAAGCCTCTGCCGTGTCGTGTGTGAAGAATCTGGTCTGGAAGAACAAGCACGTGCGTATCGACAGCAAGATCAAAATTTATAAGACATGCGTGCGACCTATCATGACATACGCTGTAGAGATGCGGGCCGACACTATGCGAACCAAGGGTCTACTAAGAACATCGGAGATGAATGTCCTAAAATCAATTACTGAAAAAACTATCCGTGATCGTGTCCGCAACGCAGACATAAGAAAAACTTGCGAAATAGAGGATATCGTTCACGGGAGTAGATCTAGAAGAAGATACTGAAGGGACACTATAAAAAAGAAACATTAAACATCTACGAACATTATTATTATTTTGTTGAATCGCTCTTTATATCATGACAGCAAGAGCCAAATCGATGTAAAGGGTATTATAGCTATCATAGTGATTCTCGTGACATGTGATAGGTAGCTAATCTATCGCCATTTTATTGTCACGTGAATTCTACACCATACCAAATACAGTGTGACAATCACACTGCCCTTGCCTGGAATCAAACACGGAACCTTCGGGGTGGCAGTCAATGCACTTACCACTCGGCCACGAAGGTCGTAGAACATAGAAGAAATATTTTATTTATTTCATGTCCTTAATTTATTAATTATGCTGTTAGATTGAGGTTATGTTAGTTCCACATATTTTTGGAAATTATGATTATTAATAAAAACAAATATTGTCTTGAAGAAAATGAGGTTTTGTTCACCCCACATACTTCGGCAACCTACGTTTATTAATAAAAACTGATACTGTCTTGAGGAAGATTGAGGTTATGTTAGGTAAGTGAGTCAGCAAGACTTTTAAGGGATAGTTTGATTGATATAACCGTTACAAATCCCGCTAATTGCGCCTGAATTCTTGCGTCGTCCTGTCGATCGGCATACTATTTCCTAAGTCAGTCATTAGTCATTTCATTACACTGCCGAGGCATTGTTCCGCGGTCGTTCCGACAGTAAACAGCCTGGATTGGGTGACTTGGTACAACTGTTTAGATGTATTAGCGCTCCATACACACGAACTAATGAACTAAAGAAACGATAATCAAATGATTTTACTGAAATCTCTTGATGGAAGTTCATTTTAAATAATAATTAAATAAAACGATGTTTTTTAACTACTTCCAATTTTGTCTTTATTTAGACAGCTAAGACAAAAGAAATAAAGATAAAAGTGGAAGTAGTTAAAAAACATCGTTTTATTTAATTATTTACTAAAGAAACGATATTTAAAATACTTGCAATCAAAAAAATAGTATGTGTAGGCAATTGAAATATATTTTAACCAACACCACCCGGAATTAAACGTTTCAATTTCATTAATAAATTAAACTGATTACTAACTAACTAACTGACCATCACGCCGTCTCCCCGAAGGGGTAGGCAGAAAGAATGGACTGCCATATTTTTCTTTCCTGGTATATTTCTCTTGCTTGCTCAACATTCATACATCGTGTCATGCACACACGTCGATTTCTCCAACTCTTCACGTGACCGAAAATGAATATTTAAGATAATCAAATGATTTTACAGAAATCTCTCGATGAAAGTTCATTTTAAATAATTATTAAATAAAACGATGTTTTTTAACTACTTCCACTTTTGTCTTTATTTCAACAGCGACCGGTTTCGCCAGGCTTGGTGGCATCAACAGACTGGTCTGTCGATGTCAACAAATCTGGCAAAACCGAAAATAAAGACAAAAGTGTCTGGTCGAAATAAAGACAAAAGTGGAAGTACTCGTAGTTAAAACATCGTTTAATTTAATTATTAATGTATATTTAGTTAAAATCCCATAATATTTGTGTCTTCGACCGGTTTCGGCAGCTCGCTGCCGAAACCATTTTGAAATGATTTTTTAGATACATTTTTTTTTTCATTATTTACAATGAACCTCTACCGTGAAATTTCAAATAACAGTATTTTTTATTTCTCTTTTTATTTTTCTATACTTTGTATATACAACACTTACATTAAAAAATAATATTACATAGACATGTTTCGGACAACCAGTCCTTCTTCAGATACATATTATAAAGAAACATATTTTTTTTTAAATATTATAAAATTGTTCAGATCATGTAAACAATTTTATAATATTTTAAATATGTATCTTTATAATATGTATCACTGAAGAAGGACTGGTTTTCCGAAACATATCTATGTAATTAATTTTTTTTAAATATCGCACGCTTAATAGAACACTAGCTTAACTAAAAAAAGCAAGTTTTGCTCAATATGACATGAGTCGGTATTTTAACAAAAACAATCGAAAAACACGTACGAATGGATAGCGTTAACATTGTGAAAAATAGATGGATAACGTTAACACAAGCCTCTGTCTAATGTTAACTCAATTATGACCTAAACCATAATCGGTCAGTTTACTTTAAAGGGTGCGATATATTTGTTGTTTATAAAAAGTATATATAAAAAAGAAAAAGAGAAATAAAGCATCATAACAACACAAAGTATGGCGAATAAAGAAGAAACAGTATTTTTTTAAATAATAACTTATTAGGTGCAATGCTCCGTGACATGTATGTTAACCATCACGCCGTCTCCCCGAAGCGGTAGGCAGAAAGAATGGACTGCCATATTTTTCTTTCCTGGTATATTTCTCTTGCTTGCTCAACATTCATACATCGTGTCATGCACACACGTCGATTTCTCCAACTCTTCACGTGACCGAAAATGAATATTTAAGATAATCAAATGATTTTACTGAAATCTCTCGATGGAAGTTCATTTTAAATAATTATTAAATAAAACGATGTTTTTTAACTACTTCCACTTTTGTCTTTATTTCAACAGCGACCGGTTTCGCCAGGCTTGGTGGCATCAACAGACTGGTCTGTCGATGTCAACAAATCTGGCAAAACCGGTCGCTGTCGAAATAAAGACAAAAGTGGAAGTACTCGTAGTTAAAATAAACATCGTTTAATTTAATTATTAATGTATATTTAGTTAAAATCCCATAATATTTGTGTCTTCGACCGGTTTCGGCAGCTCGCTGCCGAAACCATTTTGAAACGATTTTTTAGATACATTTTTTTTTTCATTATTTACAATGAACCTCTACCGTGAAATTTCAAATAACAGTATTTTTTATTTCTCTTTTTCTTTTTCTATACTTTGTATATACAACACTTATATTAAAAAATAATATTACATAGACATGTTTCGGACAACCAGTCCTTCTTCAGGTACATATTATAAAGAAACATTTTTTTTTAAATATTATAAAATTGTTAAGATCATGTAAACAATTTTATAATATTTTGAATATGTATCTTTTTAATATGTATCACTGAAGAAGGACTGGTTTTCCGAAACATATCTATGTAATTAATTTTTTTTAAATATCGCACGCTTAATAGAACACTAACTTAACTAAAAAAAGCAAGTTTTGCTCAATGGTATTTTAACAAAAACAGTCGAAAAACACGTACGAATGGATAGCGTTAACATTGTGAAAAATAGATGGATAGCGTTAACACAAGCCTCTGTCTAATCTTAACTCAATTATGACCTAAACCATATTCGGTCAGTTTACTTTTAAGGGTACGATATATTTGCTGTTTATAAAAAGTATATATAAAAAAGAAAAAGAGAAATAGAGCATCATAACAACACAAAGTATGGCGAATAAAGAAGAAACAGTATTTTTTTTAAATAATAACTTATTAGGTGCAATGCTCCGTGACATGTATGTTAACATGCTTTTCGTGAATTTTTTTTACATAAATCTATGGTTCGCTCTCACTCACGAAACTAAAATAGAATTACTTTAGTATCGGAGGCATTCTCGATTACTTAAGACTTGATATTTCATTGCGTTTTATCATTCCATGACAGTTCAACTATTTTACATTTAATTATCTTATCTGCAGCTCGTTTGTGTATATAATTAAGCTAATGACTTATACTATTACATATCACTCTAGAAACTGGTTTGATTAACACCCATACTATTTGAAAAGAAACACATTTGTAAAGGAAGATGGAGCAGTTAATTATAATGAGGCATATCTATGGAATGTGACTGGAAGTAATTATCTTTTATTTTTCTATGGACTGATTGAAATTAAGTGCTCGTTTTTTATGCAAATTAATCAAATGTTTATAATTCATAATATTGCCACATGGCTGAAAAACTGTAATACAGTAATTAAGATTTATGAATTTGTTTGATATCTAATTATTAAGTATTATTAAGTATGACTTTTGAATTGGAATAAAAACAAACGAAGCTATAAAAATATTAAATATTCTTGGATTTCTTTAATATTGTCTTTTAGGGAGACCCACCCCGAAAGCTATTGCTCCCCCAGAATTGACTGGCTGATAGGAAGGCGTGCAGAGCGATGTACAATCTGAGTAAGAGAGTGTGCACCAACAAAAAACAATAAACCACACATTTTTTTCTGGAATGGTGCATTCTCCAGCTAATGTAAGTCCTGCGTGGATGGGGGGCGGGCCTAGGGATTGTTTGAGCGAAGCTGACGAAGGGGCGCCGCTGAGTCCTATTACAGCTTCGGGTAAGCGGCGGGTAACCTTCTATGTCTTTATTTAACTGTTAGTTTGTTCAATTTTGCATTTGTATTAACAATCACTGTATGTTACCCTACAATAAATAAATATACTTGTATATGGAGCTGCTTTTAATCTTAAAGGATTGCCAAAATGCAGAAATTTAATTTTTTTGTGAGAAACTTGAAATGACAGCCGCCCGTGGGCGCCATTTTGAAACGATTCATGAAATACCTGTATTCAACAATGCTAATTTGATCATTACAATTATTATATTAGAATATTATTAAGTCCATTCTTTCTGCCTACCCCTTCGGGGAGACGGCGTGATAGTTAGTTAGTTAGTTTAAATGGATACATGTATTTGAAGCACGTCTTTTCTGGAAGAGCAGCACTCAAGTAGCCAAAGAACCTCATTTGTCTCGCGAGCAATAGTTTGCCAACCATTCTATTCTAACTGCAATTGTCTGGTGCCAACAAAAATTCGTATTTTCCGTCGAATCCTTGGTATCGATATTTTACGATAAAATAACGTTTTATTGAATTCAGAAAAGTCATAATCTCATAATTTTGTACAGTCATTTGGAATTACAGTGCTTTTACAACCGCAATTCAACATGAAATCGTTTGATAATTCAAAGTCTGTACAGAATCGCAGGAAACTCACGTTTCTGTGATAGTTACAAATTCACGTAGTCGTGATCAGTTCAGCTGGTAAAAATCACTTCCACCACTGCTTTATGCCATAGAATTACACGCCTGAGTTCTATTATATCAACACTTTTCACGAATACAAATGTTGGAAGGAATTTCAATTTAAAAACTAGAAATTTTGCACCCAAAGCTATTCAATTTTACTTTGTACTTTTGGAATTTCCCAATTTTTTTTTTAAATCTTGATAATGACATTCTTCTTTTGAATCATTCGGATCTATAGAAATGAAATATTTGTAAAAAATAATATATTTTAGAGCAAATGAAAATTCTATGAAATTTAAAAATGTATAAAATATATTTTGTTTAAAAATAAAATAATCCAATCTTAATAGATGACGCTAGTTTAGAGTGAACTTAAATATGTAAAGATAGGCGTGGAATCCTACCATATATACAAGTTACAAAAATTTGTCAGACGTGGTGGTCATAAGAAAAAAAAAAGACGGAATGGGGAATGTTGTTAAACATGAAGCGATCGCTCAACCCAACCAATGACAGGTCAAAAGTCCTGTAAGCGCCTCGGCCACTACATTCTTTTCCCGGAAAACAATTTACATCTTCGTCTCTATTGAGATACAATTAATCCTTATAAAAATAAAATAAAATAACTAAATTGTATTGTTTTACGTCACTTCAATTATCAACCGATTTTACACCCATTTTATAAGCTTTTCATATAAAACACTCTCTTTTTGGTTAGATACACTTCGGATAACGGTCCACTCCCTCACGTTTCGCAGCCAGGACATCTGTCTCCTACCGGGCCCTCGGCGTTCAATTTTCCCCTCCAATATCAGTTGGAGAAGGTGGTACTTTTCCACACGCAGTACATGACCCAGATGTGAAATCTTCCGAACCTTTATAGTTGATAACACCTCCCTGTCAACTCTAGCTTGCCTCAGGACTTCGGTATTGGTAACCATGTCTGTCCAGGGAATTCTGAGCATTCGGCGATAGAGCCACATTTCAAATGCTTCCAGTTTGTTCATTGAGTTGACTTTTAAGGTCCACATTTCACATCCATACAATAAAATAGACCACACATAGCATTTGATCATTCTCTGGCGGAGTTTCAAATGTATGTTATCATTGCAGAAGAGTGATTTAATTTTATTAAATGTAGCTCTTTATGCCTTAATTCTGCAGTTTATCTATACATCTGGGTCAAGAGATTGTGTTAGTATGCTGCCGAGGTATTTAAATGTTTCCACCCTTTCAACGTCACGGACGTTCAAATGCAATACTGACCCACTGTAGTCAAGCCGTTCGAATGTCATCCATTTGGTTTTATTGACATTTATTGTAAGCCCCAATCTTTCACCGGAATTTGGTCTAAAGAATGGTAATTATATTTTAAGGCAAATAGTTTCGCAACCCAAGCTTCATCAGCGCAATATACATATATATAATATCACATACATGTAAAATACCCCGTACATATATATAAAACGAATGATCGTTTTCAGTGAAGTGATTGGCGAATTCCGAAGTGAATATTAAGGAGATAATAACAATAATAATATGCTAACTTTTAAAGCGCCGTTTTTATGATGCAATCACCTCAAGGGCGCATTAAGACGTGTTTTAAATCTAAAAATCTAAATTTTCGCGATCGGTTAAAAGGTATAGTAGAACAAAGTATAAATGTTTAAATTGGGTATAAAATATGAAAAATATGGGTTTTCAGTTTGGATCTGAAATCTGTCGGATCATTTATGCATCTGAGGTGTGAAGGGAGATTGTTCCAAGCTAATGGACCGGCTACCGCGAACGCTCGATCCCCGAAATTTGTACTGGGGCAACGCTTCGGCTGAACAAATATTCCTATTGCCGAGTGTTCGCCGAGCGAAGTGTGGATTTCCTTGTATTTAGGCTGTCTGTTATACAGACTTCAGATATATAACTTGGTGCCATTCCATGCAACGCTTTGAAGACTGTCCAGGAGAGTTTATACTGGATTCTTTCTGAACTTTTAAGCCGGTGAAGTTCTTTGAGATGTTGTGTTATATGGGACTTTTTTGGAATGCCTTTAATGAGTCTTGCTGCTGCATTGAATTGATATCATGAGATATCTCATGTTATATTTTATTCTACACAATTGTCAGCATATCCTCATTCCCAACAAAGTCACTTCCAACAGGTGGGGGAGCAATAGCCTTCAGGCTGATACTCCCGAAAGACAATATCATAGATAGATAGATAGACAATCGTCAGCGTTCGAATATTATTTTGAATTAAAGAACACACCACCACTGATTCCGTGTAGGTACCAATGAATTGTGTTCTCGTATCAAGTACCTACATATCGTGTACTGTATTAATGAGATGTCACTATCTTCCACAAGAGAAAGTAAGTACCTATATACGCATGTTAGACCTCTTTTACAATGGAGTATAATCATATCGAAGATGTGACGCGGATGAATCTTACATAACTATGAATTATCATTTTATTCACTGGCGCACGTTTATTTTAGCATGTTTAATGAATTCGCAGCCTCTCTTCTCTTACACACATGTTCCATTATATAATTTGAGAGTCTCGCAACGCTCGAGACTCACAATCAATGATTTCATTAGAGGTATTAGTTTCCGTTGTAATATATGGGTAATGGTAATTTTCTTACGCAATCTTGAGCAGAAAACCTGATGTTATCTAATAAATTGCGGCATACTGTCATATTTATTATAAAACACTTGTCCAATATTACAAAACAAGAAGTTAGTAATGGCAACACAGATTAAAATAATTACTCTGTGTCATTTTTGCGCATCAAATCTTACGCTAATTCGTCCATATTTATATTTCCTTCTTATTTGTTGTAGACCTATGTGGTCTATTCTGTAGAGGGTTGCTCCTCTGTGGTACCATAGATTCTCAGTTGTCCTTCCATCTTATAGGATGTCTTGCACGAGGACGAATCCCGTGAGGCTGATTATGTATTCTTTGATCCATTTTTTTTGGAGTGGGCAAAAATCGAAGACGAGCCAAAACACGTGCAAGCAAAGCAGCTCTCAAAAATTAACTGAACATTGTTGTCGGCATAAGTGAGAGCCATGAGCACCAACATAACGCCACAAAAAATCGAAAATCGAATATACGTAACCCGCGGAAATTCAAAATTCGCGATACTTTTTTAACATACCTCGTATTTGAGGTTGAGGATATTATAAGATGACGTAGACAGCGAAGAAGGGACTGGTCCATGTCCAAAGAATGGACACCACTAGACTCCCTTATATACGTTTATCTCCAATTCTGATGTTCCACGTGCGATCTCTCAGTGTCTTGCCTGCTATCGTTCTCAGTGTCTTCATCTCGGAAGTCCTCAAAACTTGTTTGGTTCTGACTGTGTCTGCCCTTGCATCAACGCCATATGTTATTATTGGTCTTACGCATGCTTTATAGATTCTCATCTTACTCTTAGTTTTTCCATATTGTGGATTTTAGAGCACCAGATATAGCAGATGCCTTGTCTACAAGATATCAATACAAAGAATAATTTGAAAAGCTTTCATTATGTCGGCAATGCGCCAACGCAATTTCTTATAAAAATCATAATTACACTTTTAAGGTACGTAACATATTTTTTATGATTAAGGGTATGTTTATATCTCATGGTATTTAGCGATATTTCAAAGATCATTGCACTGTTTTTTTTAATTAGTTATAGCTAGGCTTAGTGAATAAAACTAGATTTTGTAATTATAATAACTTTTTGAAAATATTGTATTTTCACAACACTTTTTTGCACCTTTTACAAACATGTTTCAGGACACAGATTTCCCTTCTTCAGTGTATGAATCAATGAATTTTAACAGTCAAATTAAAAATACTCATTACTAATATACTAAATAACGAGTGAAAAAGTAGGGGACAAATTAAATTTATCGGCAGGGTAAATTGTTGTATAGTTAGAATTATGAGACTGGGGAAACAAATTAATTATGGGACTAGAAGTTGAGTTAACTTGGTTGTTTAATATATCTTCGTTGTTATTTAGTAGTAATGATCAATATAATTAATAAGACGGATTAATTTATGTACTATTAAATGAAAATTTAAAAAAAGAACTCTAAAGATGTCCTTTGCGGTAGCAGCCGTTGGCTCGTGAGCCGCAGTTTGCCAACCACTTGTCTAGATCATTCTCGTTAAACACAATTAAACAAAATAATATATAAATGATTGAAAGTAATAAAAGATAAATAAATAAAAAATAGGAGCACACGTGTGAAATGGAGTATAAACGGATGCGTGATAAAATGAAGTATATATCTCTGAGCGACCTTCATGTCTCAACTTTCCCAATGAAGGTACATATCTTCACAAACGAGTGAAGCATTGATCAACGTTAACTTATAGAAATACCCAATATATAACGCAAACTACTACCGATTTAACTTGTTTACTACCAACACTCATCCAAAATCAGTGGTGGATTAAACCTACATGGTGAAGCAAATTTTCTATTATAAAATACAAACCAACAAAATTTACTAATATAACTAACTAACCATCACGCCATTTCCCCGGAGAGGTAGGTAGAGAGGATAGATCGCCACAATGCTCTGTCCTGGCATACCTCTCGGGACTCCTCTACATTCATACATCGTACCATGCACGCACGTCGATTATTCCGACTTCCGATGTGACCCCCTTTTAGTAATTGATTAATATGGTCATGCCATGTTTTCCTCGGTCGCCCTCGGCTTCTTTTTCCACTCACGCTGCTTGTGTACAACCTTTTAACCATTCTCCTCTCATCCAATCGTTCCATATGTCCAAACCATCTCAGGGATCCTTTTTTAATTTTATCCATGATGCAGTCATCTGCCTTATATTTATTTCTTATTTCATCGTTCGGTATTCTATCATACAACGTTTTCCCGCACATTCTTCTTAGTGATCTCATTTCTACGGCGTTTATCCTGCTTTCATCTTTCTTTTGCCAGCTCCAATAAATCACTTCCATACATGAGGGTTGGCACTAGAACTCTGTTGTGTACTGGCCAACTTTGCTTCTGTAGATATATTTCTGTTTGCTTTGAGCGCGCCATTTATTTTATTCCCAGCACCAAACCTTCTTTCGATGTCTTTCTCCATTTTTCCGTATCTTGTAAACATGCTTCCCAGATACGTAAATTCGGTAACTTGCTTCAATTTTTCGCCCATCGCACTTATATCACAAATCGTTATACATTCTTCTTTCTCGAAAACCATCACTTTAGATTTACTAATATTTGTACTAATATTTGTAAAGAATATTTTTATTTCATACTTATTTTTGATATACCATACACTCTTCATTCCCATCTACCTACTAGTTACATGACCCATCGCTAGTGGCGGTAGTTTATAAAAGAAATCGATTTTACTTTAATATTTTGTTTATGGTAAATCTGTTTCGATTATTGCCAGTTTATTGACACATTTTGAATCAAATAAACGTTCATTTCAAATAAATAAATAAAAACCACGTTAACTGTTTTCTAGATGTTTTATAATTTGTGGAAATTACATGTTTTACCTTGCTAAAGCATTATCGAATGTCGAAAAACTGTCAAAGATATTAAAACAAATGAATAAGATTTTTGATAATATAAGACATGTCATTTTCATAAAATAAAATAAAAAATCTAGAAAACATGTTTTTATTCGTATTAATTACATAACCAATGAAAAAAAAACTACAATTAAATGATAATATTTATTTTATGTTCGCCATAACTTTGTATTGTAGATATTCAATGTTTCTTTTTATATACATTTATTTAAAAAAATTGAATTAAATATCAAACATGTTTCGGAATAACCAACCCTTCATCAGTGATATCATATAAATATTTTAAAATTGTTTACAAATATGGTCAGTTTTGACAGGTGTTAAAACATCTGTCAAAACTGACCATATTAGTACCTAAATAATTATTAAATATTTTAAATATTTATATGATTTCACTGATGAAGGACTGGTTAGTCCGAAACATGTTAGATATTTAATTTTTATTTTTTTAAATAAACGTGAGTGTTGTATACAAAGTATATAAAAAAAGAAACATGATAATTTATTTACAAACTATGTGTGCACGCATAACGGATTTTAATTAATGCAATATTGTATGAATTTTGAGGAAGCGAGAGAAGTGTGTCAGGAAAGAACAGTATGGCGTAAGAAAATGACACGATCAAATAAATCAAATATAAATATCAGCCACGCGAGGAGCTGGAGAAATCTACGTGCGTGCATGACACGATATATGAAAGTTAAGGAAGTGAAAAAATTGTCAGGAAAAAATAATGTAGACGTGCGTTCTTTCTGCCTATACCTTCGGAGAAACGGCGTGATGGTCAGTTACATAGTTAGTTAATTAATTAAGTACTTCCTTATTTATATAGCATTGGATTAAGATTAAATCGCTTCCATTTATGTTTAGATTTAAAATTAACCAATTGGAGTAACCGCATATATACATTTTAAGCAGATTTGTTTAAATGTGATAATTGCTTTAATTAATTCTGAGCGCATGCGTTAACACACAGAGGCAGAATTCTTTACGGTTATGAAACGGCTTTGATGGCTATCAGTCAGATGAGTCTAGGTGACTGAAAACCATCACCATGAAATTATTGAAGCCTTGACTCTATTGTAATGCCAAGGTGACGTTCAATGTACAATGTAACTGTGTACACAATTCATATTTATAAATATGTAAATAAAAATTCTTACAATACAGAAAATCTTGTATTATACAATAAATAAAAAATTAAAACCTTCGTTACTGAGTAGTACATGCTTTGACTGTCACACCAAAAGTCCCGTGATTGATTCCCGGTGACGGGAGTGAGATTGTCACACTGTCTTTAGTCTGGTGTAGGTATCTGGTTTATATGGAGTACTCATGAGGCTCAGTATTCTCTCATGTTGGAGAGGCTTCAAAACAAATTCTTGAGAACCCTTTACCTGAGAGATACGGGGTATATCCTTTCCTCTATCCAACGGCATTTCTCTTGGATAAGCTAGGGTTTAACTCCCTTGAACTGAGGAGCTCCCTTGAATGGATCCAGCAAGAATGCAAGTTAGTTGTAGACGATAAACCCATAGAACAGGTTATGAAGTTCAGATATCTGGGTGTGGAGATATCTAGTTGCAGCGATCTATATAATGAAGTTAAAAAACAGACTGATAAAGCTGCAGTTATCTCCGGATGTTTAAGGGACACTGTCTGGGACAATAAGCATATGCTAGTAGAAAGCATCAGGCCCATAATGACATACGGAATCAAAGCAAGAGTAGACACTGTCAGAACCGAACATCTCTTAAGAGAAGCAGAAATGAGAACATTGCGACCTATTGTGGGGAGAACCCTTAGAGATAGGATACTCAATGAAGAAATTCGCAAATCCTGCAAAATTTAAGACATAGTGAGATGGAGTAGGCAAACAAGTGGATTCTGGAGGGACCACATCGAGAGAATGGATCCAGCAAGAATTCCTAATATCATGATGCACGGGACTCCCGAGGGCCGTTGAGCACCAGGACAACCATCAAAGAGATGGAGAGAAGGCTGGTCGTCTTCATCATAGAAAGTTGATATCTTGCATAAGAAGATCGCAAGATCTACAATCAGAAGAAGAAGAACTTATTCTGATCCATTTGCCTGGGTATAAAAACAGAAAATGCGATTGATTCTTGCTACGTTAGATAAAGCCTTTGAAAATTCGACGATTGCATTTAAAATTGTTTACGAAAAACATATTACCGATAGCCTTGGCATTACGTGGCTACATTTGAATCAAGGTTCATATATACGGAATACTTCGTGGACATACGGAAATCAAGTCGTTCTAACTCAAACAGAGGGTAATGGACAAGTTAATTAAACAGCTCTTTGATGATTCGGTCACGCCTGATTTAAGATTGGTCAAGAATTCAGAGGAATAATTGATTTGGTATCCAAACGAATTGTGCGAGTTTGTAAAACGTTACGAAATCAAAATGAAGTTACAAAAGACACTTTTACTTTTTACGACTCTTGTATTGGAAAATTTTTAATAATGTCTTAGGGTTTTGGGTATGTCCATGTATCGTACTTTCATCTTCAACTGACTTTTCAGAAATCATTGCAGACTCCATGTATTGGTTTTCTGAGTGCACACAACATTCCTGAATTTATTCACATAAAAAAATCCTCAAAGATAACAACAACAAAAACAAACCATCACGCCGTTTCCTCGCAGGGGTAGGTAGAGAGAATGGACCGCCATACTAATCTATCCTGAAATACCTCTCTAGCTTCTCCCACATTTATACAGCGAGTCATAAACGCACGTCGATTTTTCCGGCTTCTAACATTACTAACCTTTAAAATATGATTAATTTGGTCATGCCATGTTTTCCTCGGTCTACCTCGACTCCTTACTCCATTAACATCGTTAACGTATACTTTTTTTAACCATTCTTTCTTCACCCATGCACTTCTTATGTCTGAACCTCAGAGATCAGATCAGAAATGACAATATAAGGTCTGTCTGTCGTGTTGAGGACATAGTAAGATGGAAAAAAAGCAGAAGGCATTTTTGAAGAGACCACGTGGACCGCTTGGAAAATACACGATTTTCAAAAATTGTTAAAGAAGAAAGCCTAAGCAGCAAGAGATTACCAGAAAGGCCGCCAAAAAGATGGAGAGATGGCTGGACATCATCATCCCAGGACAGCTCACCGTCATATTTATAATACTGTTCAAACCTACTAATACTATTGTATTGTAAAGAATCGTTAAACTTCAACCTCTCATTATTTACATTTCATAAAAGCCTAGCAAAATTTGTAATAGGAACCAGTAGATGGCAGAGAGCTGTCGAAACCGGTCGACGTCACAAATATTAGCGGATTTTAACTAAATATACATTTAAAGATTAAGAAATAAAGTGTACATTTTTATATCTAAAAAAAACCTTTGCAAAACTGCAGAAATATAGTGCAGATATAAAATAACTAATGTTTCAAGCGAAGCATAAATAAGGATGGCTAAATAAGAATGAATAAATGCAGTAGAAATGAGATCTCTTAGACGAATGTGTGGATACTCTCTGTATGATAGAGCGTCGAATGAAAATATAAGAAGTGAATGCGGTGCGAATGATGGTGTTATGAACAAAATAATGAAAGGATCGGTAAGACGGTTTGGACACACGGAAATAATGAATGAAGAAATAATGGGGAAAAAATGATGTAAATGGAACCAAAAATAAAGGAAGACCGAGGAAAACGTGGCACTATCAAATTAATCAAATATTGAATGTCGGCCACGTGATGAGGTAGAGGGCCAAATACTATTGACTTTAGAAAGTATCTTATCTTCCTAATGTCGAACCATCTTTAATGTGTTCCTGGTACTTTGTTGTATTTTTATAATATTTTACTTGTACTTTATAGGTGCCTTAAACATTTTCCTGTTTGTAATGTCTATTGAGTTAATAAACTGATTTGATTGATTTGATTTGATTTGAAATCGACGCGCGTGCATGACACGATGTATGAATGTTGAGGAAGCGAGAGAAATACGTCAGGAAAGAAAAGTGTGGCAGTCCATTCTTTCTGCCCTACCCCTTCGGGAGACGGCGTGATGGTTAGTTAGTTAGTTAGTTAGTTATGTTTTAACTCAATAGTAGGCACACGAAATCTCTAATATTGTTGAGAAATTTCGTTTGCGATCATAACACACAATTAGTATTAGTAAAAGTGAAACAATAAAAGATGAAAACAAAAAAAGAAAACGCGTCATCCGCTTGAAAGATTTTAAAGTAATATACGATTTTCTCCGTAAACTAATCTAAGATGATATGAAACTTGATGGAAATTGGAATCACTCAGATAGAAACAATTAAACCAAATATTGATAATAATTATAAAAAAAGCATTTTTACTGCGTTTCCCGATTATGATATGAAAAGAAGATGAAAGTTTTGAAAAAATGAATTATCGAATAAGATATAATATTGGTTAATAATAATAAAATGTTATCATATATTATTTATTATATAATAATTTATAATTGTAGTATAAATTGTAATAAATATTCTTTATTTCAACAGTATGAAGAAAAAATAGGTAAAAAAATTATATGTTAAGATGTAAATGGAACAAGAAATAGAGGAAGACCAAGAAAAACAAAAACTTATCCAAAAAAGCTGAAATGGCAGTGCCCAATGGTGTTCTTGTACTGACCCTTGTGTATGGAAGCGAAGCATGGAACTGGCAAAAGAAGGATGATAGTATAATAAATGCAGTAAAAACGAGATCTCTTAGACGAATGTGTACATTCTCTATGTATGATAGAGTGCCGAATGAAAATTTAAGAAGTGAATGGGGTGCGAATGATGGTGTTATGAACAAAATAATGAAAGGATCATTAAGATGGTTTGGACACATGGAAAGAATGAATGAAGAAAGAATGGTAAAAACAAGTATATGTCAACGATGTAAATGGAACCAGAAATAGAGGAAGACCGAGGAAAATGTGGCACGATCAAATAAATCAAATATTGAATGTTGGCTATGTGAGGAGTCAGAGAAATCGACGCGCGTGCATGACACGATGTATGAATGTTGAGGAAGCGAGAGAAATATGTCAGGAAAGAAAAATGTGGCAGTCCATTATTTCTGCCTACCCCTTCGGGGAGACGGCGTGATGGTTAGTTAGTTAGTTATTTAATTTATTTTTTAATATTAACTGTTCACCGAAAATATAGTAAAATATGTGTATATATTTATTTATTACAATTTATTCGCAGTTATAAGCAAAACAAAAGTACGAATGTATAAAAAAAGCGAATTTCAATTTATTAGCAAATTCGATTTGCTAAGTGTAAAATTTAACGCGCGGTAAAAACAAAACCTTATGTTAATAATTATGTTCAAACATGCTATATAATAGATATCAATTGTTAAAAAAAAGATGTAATTAATGATTTCGAAATTTTTTGACACTAGCCATACAAAATGTAAATGTTTAACATGTCACCCATAATTTTTATCTTCCGGTAATTTACGGGAGGAATTAATTACATTTTTAAATAAGCGAATTTATGAAAATTAAACATTGTTAAGCGCACCATGCAAACTCCTAATTCTGATTTTGGTGTCATGTTGAACATATGACCAGAATCAAAGGCCATAAGAACAATAAGGGAAACTCCTAATTCTGATTTTGGTCTTATTTTGAACATACTTATAACCAGAATCAAGGGCCACAGAAACAATAAGGGACAGTTAACTTCCATGAAGCAGACCTCAAGCACGACCAACAAAAATATAGGACAGCTGACTATTCATAATGACAATGGTTATGCCGGTAAGTAGAGCAATATCTTTGCTTAATCGTATCACCTCGGAGTATGACGTATTTTGTGATAGTTTGGCTCACTGATGGAAGTACTATCCTTATTATAATTGTATGGTATATTAATTTTATTAATTTGTCATGCATCTTATGTTCCTCGCTTTTTTCATTGTTTTAATATGTATTACTTATTATTTTGTATCTCTAACTTATATCTTTAGTGTATTGGAAAAAAATTCTGTAATGCTTTGGATATATTTAAAATAAATAAATGAAAATGAAATATAAAAGCATACCTCAAGCAAGTGTTACAATCATCTGATTGATATTAACACCTGACGATGCTAACATCGGTTAACGAAACAGCTATCGCGACAATTTTGAAAGAAATATAATCAATTAATAATGTTGAAATATCACATATCACGTGTTTTCGCCAAAACAATAGATTATTTAATCAAGAATCAATTGTATCTCAATAGAGAAGAAGATGCAAATTGGAAACATAATATGGTTGATCGAGGTGTTTACAGGACTTATGACCTGTCATTGGTTGGGTTAAGCGCACGCTTTATGTAATACAACATTCCTAATTCCACTTTTTTTTTTCTTATGACCACCATGTCTGACAAATTTTTGGAAGTTGTATATATGTCAATCTGCAACACCACCCTTTGCATGGTAGTTTATTCAATCTACACACTAACGCCATCTACGAAATTTGTATTTTTTTTCTCTATTCTCTATTGAGATACAATTGATTCTTGAATTGGTAGCCCGCAATGGGTGAAATTCGGTTGTTCGTCTACGATTATCTAATCAATCATATTGTTTTAAAGGCTTTTCTTTTAGTTTATCCTTATTAGGGCATATAAACATCACTTCTCAAGAGAGAACTTGACGAGAGAGTGACAGGTCAAAAGGTCTAAAATACGTGGAAGAAGATTAGAACCTGGTAGGGTTAGAAAGGTCTAGAACCTGGTTATGCGATGCAAGCTGTAAAAATACAAATTTATTTATACAGCAAAAAGTTTTCGTCTATTGCAAAGTGAAAACAGACTCTGTGCATATTCTAAACACAATGCGCGGTAGGTACTACGGGATATTGCATTGATTCGACTTGGTGTTTCCTTTTTTCTTCTATTTAATTTGTGCACAGGTACATTTTTGCTTCCAATGCGAATTCTCTACGTTGTGATGTTTTTGTAAATTCGATTCGTTGTAAGCGATTGTACGAGTGGAAATTCCGAGCAAACAAAAAATATATCTAATTTGTGAAGTACACGATGGTGCAAAATGGATGTTTTTTTATAAATTCCCATTGTGCTAAGGGTTTCATTTGATACATAGGTTATCAAATCAAATCAAATTAGTTTATTTCATCAACAGACATTACAAAATTTATTTTTAAGGCATCTATTGAGAACAGGTAAAATAATATATTATATATAGTATACTACCAGAAACGCATAAGAGATGGTTCAACATTAGGAAGACAGGATACTCTCCAGAATTAAGAGTATTTGCCTTTTGAACGTACTTTCACTAACATGAAAGACGTCGATCTCCGAGGAGACCGCGTTCAGCAGACTAATTGCTCTTCCCACCGGTGTCACCAGAGGCAGATTGGTTCTGGCGGCCGGTAGGTAAAACAATCTGTGCTGTCGCTGTCAGAGATATCTATCGGGGACAAAAAGCCGAACACCCTCCAGTACGGCCGAGTTCTCGAAGTATCCCCTAATTAATCTAAAGAAATGGGTAATTAGATGCCCATCTTTTCGAAGCTTATGAGCAGACTTTTGAACATAATTATAATTCAATAATTAATTGTATCTCAATAGAGACGAAAATGCAAATTGGAAACAGAATATGGTTGATCGAGGTGTTTACATGACTTATGACCTGTCATTGGTTGGGTTAAGCGCACGCTTTATGTAATACAACATTCCCATTCCACATTTTTTCTTACGACCACCATGTCTGACAAATTTTTGTTGAATAGTTGTATATATGTTAATCTATAACACCACTATTTACATGGTAGTTTTTCAATCTTCACACTAACGCCATCTATGAAGATTGTATTTTTAAGCATCAAGCGGAAGATCTTTTTAACGCAATGTGAAAGGCTACTGCCATTAGCGCATTGCTAGAAACCGCCTAGAGATGTCACTCCAATCTATATGCTATAATTTGGACCAGTTTTTGTTTATTTACAAATACTTGTAGACAAATACTGGATTTTACCCATTGCAGGTTATCATGATGGTTGCTGATAACCCACTATATCATGGTTGCTGATAACCCACAATGGGTAAAATCCGGTATTCGTCTACAAGTATTTGTATACATTCAAAATGTTGTAAAAAATAATAATCATAATTGACCGAAGGCCCTGGGTTCGATTCCCGGGGATGGCAGTGTGATTGTTACACTGTCTTTGGTCTAATAAAGAATTTACGTGACAATAAAATGGCGATAGATTAGCTAACTATCACATGTCACGAAAATCAATTTGATAGCTATACCCTTTACAATGACTTTGTTCGCGCTGTAATGATGTAAAGAGCGATTCAACAAAATAATAATATCAAAGTAGAATTCACGTAACAATAAAAATTGCGATAGATAAGCAACCTATCACATGTCATGAGAATGAATAGCTAAAAAGTTGTACACAGTAACTTGGTTCAAATAACATGTAGTACACAAATAAATATATATGGAAAGCAACGGGAAACTACAGCATTAAAATGGCCCAAATGGCACCCAAGAACCAGTAATGATGTAAATAAACTTTGCTGCAAACAAATCCAAAGCTTATTAAAGAAAACAAATTTTCAGTTTGACATTCGAGGCACAGGAATAATCAAGGGATACTTTTGTTTTTCTACTTTCTTCTAGTCATTTTCCATTATTCTGGGTCGGCTCTTCTTATATAATTCCGCCAAGTTTTGCCGTCCTGGGTCAACTGGCTGTCCAGTCGCAGCTCCTTCACGTTATTCTTGACTATGGACATCCATGTTTCAGGAGGCCGACCCGGTCGCCGCCTCCCATCTTCCAGTCTTTCCGTATTTCTCCCATCCTGCATTATATCTCCTCCCTCCCTCCTGTGTCTCCTGCTGTGCATTATTTCTGTTTTATTCTTTCTCCAACATACGTTATTTATAAGGATTAATTGTATCTCAATAGAGACGAAGATGTAATTAGTTTTTTAAACAGAATATGGTAGCCGAGGCATTTACAGGACTTATGACCTGTCATTGGTTGGGTTAACTTTATGTTTACAACATTCCCCATTCCGCCCTTCTTACGACACCACGTCTGACAAATTTGAATCCTTAAAAATGATTAACCCGCAATGGGTAAAAATCCAGTATTTGTCTACATGTATTTGTATACATTCAAAAACAAATTTTATGTTATTTATGTATCAATTGTGTATATTTTTTGCTGTTGGATTGCTATGGGTGTACGGCGGGGCATCGAGGGAGAGTAGCGTAGCTTAAATGTGGTCTGGGTCCCCCTTGGTTGCAAATATACAAATATCCGTATTTTATTAATTTTTTTAACGGAAGTCCCGCATGGACGGGAGACGGGCCTAGAGAGTGTACAAGTGAAGCTGACGAAAGGCGCCGCTGCGCCTATAACAGCTTCAGGTAAGCGGAGGGAGCCCTCTATGGCTTGGCCAGTAAAAATTGCAGGACCTTTTGGGCAATTTACGCAATTTCCATTCCATTTCCATGGCTGTATAATCGCAGACGACGTTCTCTAGCTTTTTCCATTATAGGGGAGATTTCAAACATTTTCGAATATTTTCATTTTTTACTTTGTCCAACTTTGTCACCACGGCAGCCCACTTCAGCATCTTCATTTCAGCCACGTGTAGCTTATGATAATCTTGACGCCTTGCCCAAAATTTCGACGTAGAGCATGGAAGATCTTACGACAGTTTGGTACACCTTTCCATTGCTGCCGCAAAGTACCCCTGAAAGGGTACGTCTTTTATGCTATCCTACGTTGATTCTATGCTCTACGTCGTTTTCGATCGTGCTATCCTTGTAAAAAATAGATTTGAGGTATCTGAAGTAGTTCACCATTTTGTATTAATTCCTTCCAGGTAAATGTTCGCTAGTTGTGTCCTGACTCGCGAGAAACCGCAAATCATATATTGCTTTTTGGTTCTACTGATTCGAAGCTCATTTTTTTCTAAACACATTTGCCATTGCTCTAGATTGTTTTATCAGGACTACGTCTTCTGCGTATAGCACATTCTATGGGATTGGTTTCTTAATTACCTGTGGTGTGTTGTCCATGACCAGGTTAAGAAAAGTGGACTCAGAGGTGATCCCTAGTGCACTCCTACATTTACAAGAAATCTTACAAATGTTTTGATAGATAACGTGGCATAGTGGAAGATTATATTTGTATATAATCAGAAGTGCAATATATAGTATTATGCAATCGCGAAATTGCATCATGGCGGTAACCGGAATTGGCGGATGCCCTGCAAACATGTTCGGTCCAGGAAGCTTGCAACAGATCAGAAATAGCAAAATCCCGTTGGGTAGTAAATATTGTAATTGAACTAACTGCATTCGAAAACACGATCAAACTAGAAATCCATAGACATTTTATTTAAATATTATATACCTTGTTTAGTCCGGGCAATCTGTTTCGATAATATCCAGACCTGATTTATTGTTATTTGAGCAATGATGCATAATTCCGTATTTACTTAATAACTAACTAACCATCACACGGTTTTCTCGAAGGAGTAGGCTGAAAGGATGGACCGCCATACTGTTCTATCCTGAAATAATTCCCGCACCTTTTCTAAACTCATATACCGTAACACTCACGCTTGTATATTATTCCAACTTTGAAGATGCCACCTTACAGTGATTGATCGACTCCTTTTTCCATTTAAATCACCAGTATTTATATTTTTAAACATTCTTCCCTCATTCGTTCGGCTGTTTTTATAAATTTATTATATATATATATAAAAGATTTATTGGATTTTATAGAAGTGATATATTTCACCTTGCTAAGGAGTTATATGATATGTAGCAGGAATCAAACGTATCTTAACGTCTTAACGTGAGAGCGATTATGTTAGCTCATTTGATGATGCCTTAGCAACGCGAAACATATCATTCCAATGAAAAATAATAAAACTTCCAGAAAACATATGTTGCTCTTTATATTAATAACATATTTGATTTATTTATTGTTTCTTGAACAATGATTTAAAACTCCATATTAAATAATAAATACGAATGAAAACGTCAGTCAACAAATGGCATTTGATGATGCCTAAGAAGGGCGAAACATGTCATTCCCATAAAATACAATAAAACTTCTAGAAAACTGACGTGATCATTCGTATTAATTACATATTTGATTGATTTTGTAAAATTAAATTCAATTAGCACAAGTATAATAATAATAATAATAATAATAATAATAATAATAATAATAATAATAATATTTTTTCCCGGAACATATAATTCCGAATTAAGTTTTTTGTTTATTAAAAAAGACTAACAAAACTAACTAACCATCACGCCGTCTCCCCAAAGGGGTAGGCAGAAAGAATGAACCGCCACACTGTTATTTCCTGATATATTTCTTTGGATTCCTCAACATTCATACATCGTGTCATTAACGTACGTCGATTTCTCCGACTCCTCACGTGATCGACTTTAATATTTGATTTATTAGATTGTGCCACGTTGTCCTCTGTATTTATCTATTTCTATAATCTATTTCTATATTTATCTATTTTTATATATAGTTCCGTTTACATCGTTAACATTTTTTTACCATTCTTTTTTCATTTATTCTTTCCATGTGTTCAACCTATCTTAATGATCCTTTCATTATTTTATTCATAATACTATCATTCGCTTCTTTGTATATTGTTTAGGTTGTGTTAATTTTTAAGTTGTAGTTATTTTACTATAAACAAATTTTCTTGACCAGTTTTAGTAGTTAAATTGTCATAATTGGGATGAAAAGAATATATTTATGACACCTATAAATAAATGACGGCCATCGTGGTAGAGTGACAAGAGCTATGACTGCCAGATCGAAGATCTCGGGCTCGATTCCCGACGACGACAGTGTGATTGTCACACTGTCTGATGTAGAATTAACGTGCGCGCTCATACGCCCGAAATCATATTTAAACAATAATGGCATAAAATTATCTATCAAATAAAGCCAATAATATGGACATTCACATTATTTTAATGTGCTTTTTTTCATTTTGCATTTGTATACCTCTAAAAAAAACACTCTTTATCAATAAAATGTCGACAGATCTATCACATATCGTGAGAATCAATAGCTAAAAAAACGTATACGCTAATTTGGTTCAAATAATCTGTTACATACATGTAGAAAGCAATGGGAAACTACCACATTAAAAATACCCAAGTGGCATCCTAAGAACTGATATAGATCTTACTAGACTTTGTTGCAAACTATGATCAAAACTTAAAAAAAATCATATAATATTACGCAGGTACCATACATGAAACCATAAATCACAATGCTTTGTGACAAGTGGCAATAGAGGATAGAAGGATCAGAAATACCTGAATTCCGTTCCTACTGTGTTTACCTACCCAAGCAAAAAATGCGCTCCTTTTAGAATCTGCAGTTAAAAAAACGCATTGAGTTCAAAAACGTTCTATTTATGAATTATAAAAGTTGTTCTAGAGACTGTAGATTGTATTGTGTATTGTACACCATAAATTAAATGTCAGTAAACTTTAATACGTGCACTGGTGTTCAAGTATCCTTAGAAATTAAACGAGTTGTAGTCCTTGAAAGCTTAAAAAAACATAGTAAAATGGATATATTTAAGGACAGTAAAATAAAAGTGTAGCTTGTTAACTCACCACGATCAAGTTATCCAAAAGGTAATGTCAATTATTTCCAACTTACAACACAAAAATACACAAAATACTTCAACGGTATTTTAAAAAATAGTCACTTTTACTGTAATGAATTTTTCCACGAACGAAAAGGTCACAAAGCAAGTGTCAAAACAATTCTCAATTCAAAATAATAACAATATTGAAAAAAAAAACTTTTATAATAGCGTTCTGTCAGATTTGAATAAAGAACGACGTTTCCGCCTATTGGAGGAGGCAGGAACTGTTTGAATTTGGAATTCCAGCGCAATGGCCGCCGGTTCGCGCCAAGTGGGAAACAAAAGACGTGCGCGATGGCGGACGGAGTGCGCGCCACTGGCTGCCGGGCCTGTGGCTTATTTCAGGTCGCTGCTGGAGACAAGTCGCGGCTCCATGAGGCGATGGCCTCGATAATATTAAGAATTGCTTCTGGAACAGCGACACCAAAACTGTGGCGCGACTGGGACATATAAGCCTTATTTTGGCATATTTAACCCTCCCTTCCCTGTGATGGGTATCTTCTACACGTTGCTTCTAATAACCATCAATATCTCTATACATTAAATAAATACAAGGTTAAGATTTTAGGTATTCATCCATAATGTATTTAAGCATTGATTAAAAAATAATATTAATAATAATCAGAATTCATCGGGTACATCGGAGGTATTTTGTGAACATCGGAAACAAAATTCGTAGCGCTGAGTACGCGAAACTATATTCGCATCTCACTCTTGCATATATTCTAGCTCAATGTTCTCACTCTCGGCCGACCCGCCGCCGCCGGCAGTCGCTTTCGGTCTTCCAACCAGAGCGGGTCTTGAGCCCGTTCCGTGAGCGTTGCCAGATGGTTATTTTAATGTTTTTAGCAATTAAATCTCAATTATTATAATTTTTTACTTCAATTATAATTATATAAGGGGATAAGCTATGAATGTTCCTAATTTTCCGATTTAAAATCGCTAATTTTTTAACGCGTACTGACTACCCTACACCGGAACGCACGTTTTTATTTTAGCACCGTAAGGGAAAGGTTAAATACACAAGAATATTAAGAAATTCTAATCTATTGACTATTTCAATTTACTCTTTCCTAGTTTTCAATGTATAATGTATCATTTTGAATATTCTCTATTGTGAATATATGCCATTGCGAGACTAGTTTAATACAGAATTCATTAACATTATTTTTCGCTCACCACCATGCATTCATGTACTATATGTACGAGTATAACTGAATCTTACTAAGATTTAACTTATTGAAATTAAAGGCATTAATACTGCGGAATTCCATAGTAATATACTTAGGAAATTGAAAAAAACTTGGTTGATTATCCACAAAATATTTAAAAAAACATCTTATGAGAGGTATCCTCCGAAACGTATCCTTCCTAAGTATATTACTTAGATTTGTTTAAACAAGAAAAATTTCTGAAAACAAAAATTTAAGTAAAATATATATTTATTTATTATACAATCAACATATTAGAAATCTTTTTTTTATGAACGTAAATGTGGGGCAAAAAGCACGATTAACTAAATATTATATAAACAGAAAAAAAATACGAATGATGACTTTTTAAGGATAGAGATTGCGTGGGCTGCATTCAATAATATGAAACCATTCTTCTGCAACGACAACCATTCCTCTATCATCCATTGTGGTGACGTCAATCGCACGGTGATGACCTGTATGTGTAGCTGTTGAGAATGTTTGTGTTTTTTGTGAATTTACTAAGTTAAATTTAGTGAAAAGTTGTGCATCTAATAAAAAATTTGTGTTTTTATGATATTTCATAAAATTGCAGTGTTAAACTAAACCATTTTTTATGTTTTAATCATTTAAAAATTTGTTTAAGTGAACATTTTGACAACTGTCAAAAGTGTTTTTTAGAAATTTGTTTGAACTGTTTCGAACTAATTTCAAATCAAAATTGAACTATTTTGTTATAAAGTAGGTGCTTGACGACATCGGGTCGGACAATTGTTATCAATTCCGTTTTATTTTCCATTCATTAATTATTTCATTAATTTGTAATCTTTTTAAAATGTGTGATCATGGTGATCTTTTGTGGGAAATTAGGTCCATCCATCTTAAAATGGACCAGCTAAATTCTACAGTGGCTGCATTGGTGGGAAGATTGGGAGGATGTGAGTGTGGAAAACAATCTGATGACTCGTCCTTAGCCAAGAGGGATGTATCGAGTCCAGTTTCGCGACCTGCATCGCCTGCTTCCTCCATCTCTGCATCGCCTACAGCCGTGACTACATCGCCGGCATGCGCAGTGCCTCCTGTGAAGTCTGCCATTGCCCCTGATCTTACTGTCGAAGCTGCTGCAGCGGAACCGGTTCCCGCCCCGATGCTGTACTCGACTGCTGCAGCGGTAGATCAACCGAAAGGGATGGTGACGAGATCTCTGACGGCGGGTGCAATGCGGGGTGCATGTACCGGTGCTAGACCCAAAGGCGGAGCGGACCGCTCATCTGCAGCGGCACCTTCATCTGTCCCAGCTGCGATATCTTCATCTATCCCGGCGGCAGCACCTTCGCCTGTCCCAGATTCGCCTGTCCCAGCCGCACCACCTTCATCTGTCCCGGCTACGCCATCCTCATCTAGCCCGGACGCAGTGGGCCAACCTGGCCCGGCTGCAGCATATGCATCCGACTCGGCTGCGCCACCTACATCTGGCCTGGCTGTGGCACCTTCGTCTGACGTTTCAGAACCGTGGAGAACTGTCTCCGGTAAAAGACGCGTCGCTATCCGGGGTGCTCGTAGGGACAGTGGTGAGGGAGGTGGTAATCTCAAGTACTACCACATCTATCCCTTGCATTCGGACACCTCGTGCGACGACGTGTCCAATTATTTATCGTCACTGTGTGCTACTGCTTCATTCACAGTACACAAAATTGGGTCTAAGGGTAACTATGCATCCTTCAAAATGGGTATTCCGGAGTCGGCTGTGAAGGAAGTAATCGTGGCGGGAAATTGGCCTCGTCACTCCTTCATCAGAGAGTGGGAGGTCAATCGTATTGTGCCACGGTTGCCAAGAACATCCAGCTGACTCCGCAAACCCAACACTGAATTGGCATTTTATTACCAAAATGTCAGAGGATTGAAATCCAAGTCCTCAACATTCTACAACAACGTCTCAATTATAAGTGCTGACGTCATTACACTGACTGAGACGTGGTTAAATATCAATGTGTTGTCCTCCGAGATTTTCGACATGGAATCATTCTTGGTATTTCGAAGGGACAGAGACAATGGAGCCGGCCTCAGGCAGGGAGGAGGTTGTCTCTTAGCCCTTCGGAAGGGGGATGTGTTGCAGGCCGAACGCATTCCTGAACTAGAGTCTGACCACGAGGATCTCTGGGTGAGGATAGTTCATTGTAATCACATAATATGTGTTTGCGTTGTGTACTTCCCGCCAGGCTCCACCTACGAAGTGTACAAACATTTTTTTGACCGGATGCATAGTGACTCTGATACGATCGGAAGAAGAAGCATAGTTGTGGTGGGTGACTTTAACATGTTTTCCGCGCGCTCAGCACACGCTGTAGAACAAGATCTCAAATTCGTGTGCGAGGTGTTTGGACTCACTCAGTACAACTCTGTTTCCAATTCTGAATCGAGAATACTAGACCTCATTTTGTGTAATATCAAACTGGATGTTGCGCGTGGTCTCTATCCCCTTGTGCGTGAGGACAGGTACCATCCCGCGTTGGAATTTACTTTACACCATACCAGCAACGCAACCAAATTTTCAGCAGTACCGGGTCACGAAGGAAATTCTTTCTTTGGGTGGAATTTTGCGCAGGGAGATGTTGATAGACTGTATCGTTCCATGAGCCAGATGAACTGGAGTGAACTCCAGGGCTTCACTGATGTGAATGAGGCAGTTGACTTTTTCTATAATTGTGTATATGATGTTTTTGATAATTGCTTTCCCAGAAGGATTCCAAATAATGGTGGACGTAGATATCCGAGATGGTTCACCCGGGAAATTATTGTGAATATAAGAATCAAACAGGCTCATCATAGGAAATGGAAGGTCACCGGCTCTCGAGATGAGTACGAGCAGTTCAGGCAATACCGATTGATGGTCAGGCGTAGTGTTCGTGTGGCCTTTCGAACACATATGGACTCCATTGGAGGTAATATCGTGGGTGATCCCGAGATGTTTTGGAATTATATTAAAACACTGCGCAAAGACGGTGGCTTTGTTGAGAATATGACGCATGGGGAGAAACATATTCGAGGAGCTGATATAGCCAGTGCATTTGCTGAACACTTCAAATCAGTGTACAGTAAAACTCCCCCAAGGCTAAATCTTGGTATGGCGACCGGTCTCACTGACAGTGGAGCACAGAATATCGATGTATATTCCCTTAATCCTACAGATGTTGAAAAATCCATTCGTAATTTGAAGAACTCACATTCGGTAGGCCCCGATTTTATGCCAATTTTTTTCATAAAAGGTTGTGCAGAATTCCTAAAAGAACCGTTAAGTTTTATTTTTAACTTGGCCCTGAGTTCTAGCACATTTCCCACTCTTGGAAAATCTCTAGGATATGTCCTATTTTTAAGAGTGGTTCTAGAGCCTCGGTCGAAAATTACAGGCCGATTGCTATTCTACCAGCACCGGCTAAACTATTCGAATCTATGATTCACAAATTTATACTACCCGGTGTTGAACCGTTTATTATAACGGAACAACATGGGTTCAGAAAAAAACGGTCAACTGACACAAATCTTCTCATATTTACGGATTATGTAGCCGGGGCATTGGATGCAGGTCACCAAGTAGACTGCTCGTACAATGATTTCTCCAAGGCATTCGACACCGTAAATCATGATATTCTTATCAGTAAATTAGAAGAAATCGGTTTTTCTTCTCGTCTTGTATCTTTCTTTGTAAGTTACCTGAAAGAGAGGACACAATTTGTATCTTATGGAAAATTTCACTCCCGACCATTTTACGTTTATTCAGGTGTACCCCAAGGCTCAAACCTAGGTCCACTTCTTTTCTCAATCTTCATAAACGATGTCGCGAAAGCAATACACTTCTCGCGATTTCTTTTATTTGCAGATGACTTAAAACTTTTCTTAAAAATAACAACATTGGAGGACTGTTTGCGTTTGCAATCCGATATTGACAGGATTGTTGACTGGAGCAAGCGCAACCAGATTTACTTCAACATATCCAAATGTGTTATAATGTCATTCTCTAGGGCGCACTGCATTACATATCATCGATATTCCATGAGTAATGAGAGCCTCAAACGTGTATCTACTGTCAGAGATCTTGGGATAATTTACGAAAGTCGATTGACATTTCGTGCTCAGATCGAGAAGGTATGTGACGTTTCGTTAAAGATGCTGGGTTTTGTTCTTCGAACTGTTAGGGTTTTCAGAGATACCCGGGTCCTTAGAACTCTGTATAACTCCTTAGTCAGAAGCAGACTCGAGGGAGGTGCCGTGATATGGAGTCCTCATGAGGCTCAGTATTCTCTCATGTTGGAGAGGGTTCAAAAGAAATTCTTGAGAGCCCTCTACATGAGAGAGTACGGGGTATATCCTTGGCTCTATCCAACGGCATTTCTCTTGGGTATGCTGGGGTATAACTCCCTCGAACTAAGGAGGGAAGGATTATTAACATCACATTTTTACAAACTGATTCGGGGCTCTATTGAGAACCCCTATGTTCTGGAGCAAATAGGTCTTTTTGTTCCTGATAACTACCTGCGACAGCGCCGACATCAATTGTTCTTTACTCCGTCACGCAGAACCAACCTGCCTTTGGTGATGCCAGTAGGAAGAGCAATTCGGACGCTGAATCTAATCATCTCGGATTTGGACATTTTCAGTGTCAGTGAGGCAGTATTCAAAATAAAAATATTGCAAATTCTGGAAAGAGTACTGCCTCACTGACGTCGACATATTTGGATTCCTTCTGATATGTATGATTTTTTGGTCTCATGTTGTTTTGTTTTTTTATCTTTATAATACCATTTTGTGTCCAAATGAGTCGCCTGAATATTTTATTGTTTGTTATGTCTCATTTGTAAATGTATAAATAAATAAAATAAATAAATTAGTTCCATATCCAACCATTAATATGCCATAATTTTGTTATTATTCAGTTAATAAGGCGACAATTTTATTATTTATTTGTTCGTGTTAACAAACAGCGATTACAGTACATAAATAAAACACATAGAAACAATAGAATACGGCCAATTACATGTTACCACAAGTATAAATGATAAGAAGAGTTAACAGAACATACTAGTTAATCGAAATTGAAGTTAAAATAGATTCAAACAAGTGAATTACAATAATTGAACAAAATGAAGTTATATATGATAAACAAACTTACTCTCCAACCATCACGCCGTCTCCCCGAAGGGGTAGGAAGAAAGAATGGATTGCGACAATTTTCTTTCCTGACATACTTCTCAAATCGCTTCCTCAACATTCTTACATGGTGTCATGCACACAAACATTGTATAACAACTGACACAGATGCAGAGTTCACATTAGATTTAAAGCACGTCTTAATGCACCCTTGAGGTGATTACATCACACAATCGGCGCTTTAAAAGTTAGCATATTATTATTATTATTATTATTATTATTTTTATTTTTATTTTTATTATTATAAGACTAAATATATAAGAAAAATAATGTAAGGAAATTATGATCTCATCCACGCCGAAAAGTAGCTCCGATCATTTTTTTAAATTTTGCTCCAATCAATGTCTCCAAAATGTTTATTGTTCAGTTATAAAAATATAATGAAATATATATGTTTTATATACATATATAAGTGTATGTGTATACGAGTATATATGAATTTCCTGTCTCCCAAATAATTTCTCAGTTTTAGGTCTATATTATTTGACTCTATTATTTTCGACCTTTTATTAAATGCAAGCCTAGCCTGATGTATACGGCTGTCGACCTCGCTCTTAGACCGACCCTCCCATGTTATTTTGCTCCCGAGGTAGACAAACTCCTTGTTTTCCAAACATCACTACGTCAGGAGTTCCACTAAAGAACACCAAGGAGTTTGTCTACCTCGGGAGTATGTATGGAGTGTCTTGATGTACGGCTGCGAGACATGGTGCCTATCCGAAAGGGATAAGCGGAGACTAGAGGCTTTTGAGATGTGGTCCTATAGAAGACTCTTTGGAATTTCCTGGAGAGACCACATCACGAATGAGGAAGTTCTTCAAGGAATCGAAGGAGGAAGGCACCTGCTCAGGACCTTGTCCGAAAGGCGTACAAGATGGATCGGCCATGTAATACGTCAAGAAGGTCTCTTGCATGCCATAATGGAGGGTATGATCGAGGGGACAAACTCTAGGGGACGCTCACGCCGAGAGTACCTGGAGGACCTGTTGGTGAACGTGCGCTGCTCATCATATGCAGATTTCAAAAGAGCCGCACAAGACAGGGAAAAATGGAAGAGAATAATGGAGGAAATTGCTGCAAACCAATCCCAGGATTGAAACCAGAGAAGAAGAAATAATTTATTGTCTTCTCTTTTCGACATTTCACAGTCAAATTATTATTATTCATGTTTCTTTTCTATCTCATGTACGTTATTTATATTTTCTATTACGTTATCCTTATACTTGTTTTTGTGATTTGCCGTTTTTTTAAATTAAAAGACTAATACCAAAGATTTAAATCAATGATATAAGAATTTATTTTTACAATCTTCAATGTGAGCAGAAAATAGCTCATTATTATGAAGAAGGAATTTGATCGTGTCCAGGCTTGAACCCAAGTCCCCTGGATCAGGAGCCAAGCGTTCTAACCCCTAGACCACCACCCGATTATATGTTAGTTATTTGTTTACGTGTGCAAATATTAATTACCCTTGTTAATAAAAATGCCATATTTTGTAAAAGCCCTTACGGCGTTTATGTCAAAAATAAATAAATTAAAGATTTTTTTATCCGAAGTGGTGTTGACGGTAAAAAAGTTTGATGTTCTTGCGATCAACGTATCGCGGCACAGGGCGCTCCTACCGGCACGCACACCAGCGCATGCACCAACACCCCCTCACCCACCTGTGCCGCGCTGCAGCCTACACTCTGCACCTCATACTCACTCACACCACCTCGCTTTCGTGTCTCTACAGCTTCGCCTTTATCCACACACACAGACGCGGCGCTATTCACTTTTAATACGGAAAGGTGAATTTCTATTATGCTATGCATGTGAAGGGTACCTACACATACCAACGCATCGTGGCGCGAAGGGATACGCAGAGAAAATCTAAAAACTAACTAACTAACTAACTAACTAACCATCACGCCGTCTCCCCGAAGGGGTAGGCAGAAAGAATGGACTGCCACACTTTTCTTTCCTGACATATTTCTCTCGCTTCCTCAACATTCATACATCGTGTCATGCACGCGCGTCGATTTCTCTGACTCCTCACATGGCCGACATTCAATATTTGATTTATTTGATCGTGCCACGTTTTCCTCGGTCTTCCTCTATTTCTGGTTCCATTTACATCATTAACATATATTTTTTTTACCATTCTTTCTTCATTCATTCTTTCAATATGTCCAAACCATCTTAATGATTCTTTCATTATTTTGTTCATGACACCATCATTCGCACCGCATTCACTTCTTATATTTTCATTCGGCACTCTATCATACACAGAGTATCCACACATTCTTCTAAGAGATCTCATTTCAACTGCATTTATTCTACTTTCATCCTTCTTTTGCCAGTTCCATGCTTCGCTTCCATACATAAGGGTCGGTAGAAGAACACCATTGTGCACTGCCATTCTAGCTTTTTTTAATAGGTTTTTGTTTGCGATGACAACTTTAAGTGCACCATTCACTTTGTTGCCTGCCCCAACCCTTCTTTCAATATCCCTCTCCACTCACCCATCTCTTGTAAACATACTACCTAAATACACGAACTCAACTACTTGCTCCAAATTTTCACCATTCACGCTAATGTTGCAGACTGTCATGGTTTCTTCCTTTTCAAAAATCATTACCTTTGACTTATTAACATTCATCATCAGATCATTTCGCATGCATACCTCATACATATAATTCACCAGGACTTGTAGTTCATGCTCGTTGTCTGCAAGAAGGACAGCGTCATCCGCATACAAGAGACAGCTTACTGACACTCCGCTCATTTTGGCACCTACATCCAACCCTTTCAGCTCTTTCATACATTTGTCCATATACAGATACATTTATTATTCTTCTTGTTCCTCCCCTAACGGAGGTTGAATAAGATCATGGCTATTTATACCCTTGCATCATCTCAAAGGGATTTTCTGCTGAAACTGAACCATTTGTTATGTACTCACTGTTAATCAAATCAAATCAAATCAGTTTATTTTCTCAAAAGATATTATAAACATTTATTATAGTTTAAGACATCTATTGAGAACAGGTAAAATATAATAAATATATAATACCAGGAACGCATGAGAGATGGTTCGACATTAGGAATACAAGATACTCTCCAAAGTCAAGAGTATTTGTCTTCTGAACGTACTTTCACGAATATGAAAGACATCGATCTCCGAAGCGATCATGTTCGGCAGTTTGATTACTCTCCCCACCAGCATCACCAGAGGCAGGTTAGTTCTGCATACTGGGAGACAAAACAGTCTGTGCTGACGCTGTCGAAGATAACCATCCGGATCATAAATATAGATAGCCTCCAAGATGACGGAATTCTCAAAGAATCCCCTGATAAGTCTGAAGAAATGGGTAAAGGCAGAAACATACTATTAACACGCCACGCCACCCGATGCCACGTGATGCGTGTTGAGTCTAATCAAATTGTATTGTTTTCTATGGACAGAATCACACTATGAACACCCGACGCGACGCCATGCGCGCACACGCCACCCGATCCAGACGAGCTAGATCGACGTGTTGCCGGTGGTGGGAGTAAACACGCCACGTCGCGAGTTAATAGTATGTTTCTGCCTTAAGGGTGCACCCATCCCTTCTTATCTGTAAACTATTGGTCTCCAGCATGCCCAAGAGGAATGCAGTGGGATAAAGCCACGGATAGCTACCAAACTCCCTCATGTAGACATAACTCAGAAATCTTTTCTGAACCCTCTCTAACATAAGCGAGAATCTCGCTTCGTGGGGACTTCATATCACCGAACCACACTCGAGCCGGCTCCGGAATAATGAGTTATACAAAATTTGCAAAACATAATACTGTATGACCCTTCGTTTTGACCGAACGCCACCTAAGTCAATCCAACTGTTTCGGGTCCTAGCCTCCCTTGCTCCACAACCCCACTTGGCTAAACTATCCCTCACCACCACTCCTCCCTCCTCCCTAGTCAACACGCAAATCGCTCATCCAAAGGTCCCAAACTCACGAATCAAACCAATAGCGTTCGTCGCTATTAACTATTTCGCTTTTTCCGAATAACATTCTTCTTCTTCTTCTTCTTCACCTTATCGCTGTCCACTCTTGGACGAAAGCCTCCTCCATGTCCCTCCATGTCGACCTCTCCTGCGCAATCTGCATCCAGAGCACCCCAGCGTATCGTTCCAGGTCATCCCTTCACCTCATTTGTGGTCTTCCTACTCTTCTTCTCGTGTCTCTCGGTCTCCAATTCAGCAGTATTTTAGTTCATCTTTCGTCTGCAGCTCTAGCGACATGTCCTGCCCATTTCCATTTTAAAGTCGTCACCCGGTGGATCACGTCTGTGACTCTTGTTTTATCCCTCACCGTTTCGTTCCTGACTCTATCTCTAAGGGACAAATCTAGCATGGCTCTCTACATCGCTCGCTGCATGACTCTTAGTCTCTCTGCACTGTGCTTTGTCAGAGTGGCAGAACACAAGCTTCATATACTTTCCTCTTCAAGTTGATGGGTGTTTTATTATTTTTTAATATTATATGTATCCCAGTTTCCCAAAGACAGGCCAACTTAGTCGGATTCTTCGTTCTAGTTCTGCCGTCTGCCGAATTACATTACTACCCATTATATATATTTTTAGTAGATCGAATATTTTGTCGTATACTTGAAATACGTATCTCTCCACGATGGTCCCATACCATCACAGGCTTATAACAGTTAAAGTGAATCTGTAGCTTGGGAATATCTACGTAAGTAAGCTTCATCATTCAACAAGTAGGAATTCGCAATGATGTTAATAGTGGCTTTCTCTCAACCTGCATCTTGTACTCTCTCCTAATATTAGCATTTGGAATTCTATCAAACAATTCCTTTCTTCACAGTATTAACATACACACGTGAACTCTATTGAACTTAGCCTACTTCGTCCTTCTTAACTGCAGTGACCTCTCTTGGGTGACAATGTCTTCTAGATTCTGAATCTCTTAATAAAGAAGGGATTAAAATATTATTATTCGAAGAGTTTGAAGATTCTAGGCTTTCAAATAGCAATCTATCATACGAAAAGCACATTCTTTTCATTATTCTTCCAGCTAAAGTAACCATAACATATAAAGAAATGTTTACTCATTGAATTCAAATTCAAATAAGTTTATTTCTGTCAATAGATATTACAAAAATATTGACAGTTAAAGGCATCTATAACATTTGAAAACAGGAAAAATACCAGGAACGCATGAAAGATGCTCTCCTCACCGGCATCGCCGAAGGCATGTTGGTTCTGCATGTTAGGAGATAAAACAGTACATGCTGACGCTGTTGAAGATAACCATCCGGAACATAATCATGATCAAATTTGTTTATTTCTGTCAAAAGACATTACAAATATATTGACAATTTAAGGCATTTACAATATTTGAGAACAGGTAAAATACCAGGAGTGCATGAAAGATGGTTCGAATTTTGGAATACAAGATATTTTTCAAAGTCAAGAGTATTTGTCTTCTGAACGTACTTTCGTTAATTTTGAAGACGTCGATCTCCGAAGCGACCATGTTCAGAAGTTTGATTGCTCTCCCCACCGGCATCACCGGAGGCAGGTTGGTTATGCATGATGGGACATAAAACAGTCTATACTGACGCTGTCGAAGATAACCGTCCGGAACATAAAGATGGATACCTTCCAAGATGACAGAATTCTTAAAGAATCCCTTAGTAAGTAACAAAAAGCTAAATCACTCGTAAATTCGTTTGTAGTGTAAATAGTTATTAGTTCATTGTTTTGGCTGAAATACTGCGATACTTTAACATGATAAACTGTTAAATAAAAAAAATTGTTTTATTTATCACAATTGTTTCTGGGGCCTGTGAATGACGGTGAAGGCTGGAGAGTGCGGCATAATGACGTGCTGTACAATATTTACAAAGCTCCCAGTCTCTCCACACAGGTCAGACTGAATAGACTGAGATGGGCCGGTCACTTGCAGAGGATGCCGTCATCGCGAACCCCAAAAAGATTGCTGGAGTGGCACCCAGGTGGTAGAAGACCAATTGGACGACCAAGGCTGCGATGGGAGGATGAAGTTGGGAGAGATGGAGCGAGATTGTTAAGAGTGTCAGATTGGAGGGTCGAAGCGGAGGACAGGAGGAGTTGGAGGCGAAGAATACTGGAGGCTAAAGCTCGATATGGGCTGTAGGGCCATCGAAGGGTATTTTATTTTACGCGATAGCTGTTTCGTCAACCTACGTTGACATCATCAAGTGTTACAATAATATGACGAAAAAAAATTACGAATTGACGAAACAGTCTGCTGAACGCGGTCTCCTCGGAGATCGACGTCTTTCATATTAGTGAAGGTACGTTCAGGAGACAAATACTCTTAACTATAGAAAGTATCTTGTGTTCTTAATGTCTAACCATCACTCATGCGTTTCTGGTAGTATACTATACACAATATATTATTTTACCTGTTCTCAATAGATGCCTTAAAAAATAAATTTGTAATGTCTATTGATAAAATAAACTGATTTGATATATCTCCGACTTCTTACATGTCCGACATTTAATAGATAAAATTTTATGAACTCCAAAATATGTAACATTGAATAAGCGCCTTGGATTTTCAATTGTATTATTTTATAATACTTCCTCTTTTCGCGGTCGAATAATCTCGGTACAGCATCCATTTAATAGACCCAATCGATGGTACGAGTCTCAGTGAATCGCAGTTGCCGGCACGCTAAGTGGGACGCAGCATCCGCAGAGAGTTGTCCGAGAGATCTATACTTGATCTGGGCACATCCCAGCCACCCGAGCACACGTCTCTGCTTTGGAATAACATATTACTTCCGATCGGTGAAGTTCATCTGCCGACAGCGGACGCGGATGGGTTTCATTATTGGGTCCAATGGATAAACACACCCTTCCAACACGAATAAGTGACGAATGATAATAACACTTAAGAATTAGAACGCTGTTTTTTTTTAATTTTCACACAAAGCACTTATTTTTGGGTTAGACATTTTAAACTTAATGTCTAACCAAAAAGTAAATAATTAACTGTTAAAATTTAAAGCACTGTTATGATATCACATTATAATTATTTATAATTTCAACACTAAACAAACAGCACAAACATATTTTGTTTTAAATAGTAAATATTTAAATGTGTCTTTTTAAATGTTTTTGGATATGCGGACGATTTGGTGTTGACTGGTGATAGTACAGATTGATGATCTAATAGAGATGTACAAAAAATTAAAGGATACAGCAGCCGTGATTGGTTTGTAAGTCAATGCACTTAAGGTCAAGTGGATGAATGTTTCCAGGAGTAATAATGGCCTAGCCTCACCACTGAGAGATATTTGCATGGAGGTAGATAAAATTGAGCAAGTCAGAGAGTTCACTTATCTCGGTACGGTCATGACGGAAGCCTACGATATGCACCCGGAGTTGGAACACAGAGTTCAAAAAGGCCTACGTGCTGCAGCCTCCTTGCGAACGTTCCTAAAGTCCAAGCTTCTATCCAGAAACACTAAGCTGCGTATTTATAACACCATCATCAAGCCTGTGGTGACATATAGTTCTGAGTCGTGGACAATGACTCTAAAAGAACAACAAAGAATCTACTGGTTTGAGAATAGAATACTTAGAATGTGACAAGAATACACATTCCATATGACAAGTATTGAGGCTGCCATTATCCAAAAACAACTGCGCTGGGCTGGACACGTCGTTAGAATGCCTGAGGCAAGACTCCCAAGTAAGATTATGTACTCCCAACTTACCCAAGGAAAACCAACTTACCAGAGGAAGCGCTTTAGAGACTCCCTTAAAGGAAACCTACAAAAGACTGGCATCGACTGTGATTGCTGGGAAAAGACTGCAGAGGACAGACCTAGGTGGAGAACAGCAGTACATAAAGGCACACAAGACTCTGAAGCACAGCGCAGAGGCGACGCCGCTGAGGATGGAGGAGGAGAAAGGAGAGACCACTGGGAGATGGTGACGGTTCCATTACAGGCGCCTTCCCCTGCCCCAGATGCCCCAAAATATGTGGGTCCAGGATCGGGCTCTTCAGTCACATGCAGACCCACAACCGTGAAGGACAGTCTTTCTCGGACACGAGGGACAGCCGATGAAAATGACTTAGAATGATCCTTGGACCCAGACCCGGTGTTGCAGCAGGAACTTGAAGGCATCGGACCAAACAAGAGATCCGTACGATGACCCAGCAGCCTCTTATAACGAGCACCGTGAGAGCCGGGCATGAGAGCCGAAGAGACCAGAGCAATCAAGACCCTGTACGCGTCTAGACCGACTGGAGTAAGACCTCTAGGAAGGCATAGACAGCGCCTAATGGACAATGTTCTGGCTGACCTGGCTAGGTTGGGCGAATCGGACTGCTGGGAGCAAAAGGCGCAGGATCGAGGAGATCGACATCTTTCATATTATTGAAAGTACGTTCAGAAGACAAATACTTTTGACTTCGAAAAGTATCTTGTATTCCTAAAGTCGAACTATCTCTCAAGCGTTCCTGGTATTATATATTATATTATATTTAATCTGTTCTCAATAGATATCTTAAACTATAATTATTGTTTGTAATATCTTTTGAGAAAATAAACTGATTTGATTTGATTTCAGTTTACCAATTATAATTTTAATCTTGCCTAATTTATTGTAAGTGATTAACCTTATAATTAAATTAGTTTTACAATACCTTACACATGTTTTTAAACAAAAGTTTTAATGTTGTTTCTTATGTTTGCAAAATTTTGGTAATAAACGCGCAAACAAGTTCTCCAAATCTTTTTAATGAAATTTTTGCTCAATAATTTTTTTTAGTACACGAACATAATATTCTTTGCAATCTCACAATAATTTACTAAACAAACCATTTACTGATTTCGAAATAATTATTCTTAATTTGATCGGTGTTGTCATACGCGAAAAATAAATGCGATCCGAGTAGGAACTAACGTAATTTAATAGTCTAGGTACTTAAACATTTAGTACCTACGTAAAAATTGTTAAATAAATGAGCCACGATATTTTAACAAGCAAAAGTGTTTTATTAAGATTTTGTAATCGTGTTGTTGCTGAAGGGTAAGTGTTTAAAAAAACAAGTTTTAAATGCTAGCCAAAGATTTTATATAAAATATTTGGGATATTTTGTGTTCACACTCATTTCTTAGTTCTGTGAACTTTGTTTATTTATTGTTTCTTGTACAAAAATACACAAAGGTCACAGAATTAACAAAAAAAACTAACTAATCATCACGCCGTCTCTCCGAAGGGGTAGGCAGAAAGAATGGACAGCCACACTTTTCTTTCCTGGCATATTTCTCTCGCTTCCTGCATTCCTCTTGGGCATGCTGGGGACCAATAGTTTACAGATAAGAAGGGATGGGTGCACACTTACCCATTTCTTCAGACTTATCAGGGGATTCTTCGAGAACTCCGTCATCTTGGAGGCTATCCATCTTTATGTTCCGGATGGCTATCTTCGACAGCGTCAGCACAGACTGTTTTTATCTCCCAGCATGCAGAACCAACCTGCCTCTGGTGATGCCGGTGGGGAGAGCAATCAAACTGCTGAACATGATCGCTTCGGAGATCGATGTCTTTCATATTCGTGAAAGTACATTCAGAAGACAAATACTCTTGACTTTGGAGAGTATTTTGTATTCCTAATGTCGAACCATCTCTCATGCGTTCCTGGTATTATATATTCCTTATGTTTTACCTGTTCTCAATAGATGCCTTAAACTATAAAAAATGTTTGTAATGTCTTTTGAGAAAATAAACTGATTTGATTGATTTGATTTGATTGATTTGATTTGAACATTCATACATCGTGTCAAAAAATTGGTAAAAAGATAGCTTTCTTATTTAGAATCAGAAATAAATTGGATATAAATAGTAGAAAGCTGGTCTACAATCCTTTAATATTGCCTCACTTTAATTGTTGTTCTTTTGTATTGTTTTTAGCAAATAAAGGTGATATTGATAAACTACAGGTTTCACAAAATAAATGAATGAGGGCTTTATTTGATTGGGGTAGATATAGTAGGATTTCAACAATGTTAAACAAATTAAAAATTTTAAACACAAGAAAACTAGTTCTGACCAACACTTTGATTTTTGTATATAAAATTAAGAGTAATATGGTGCCTGCATATCTAGCTAAAATGTAGAATATAGTTATGATATACATGACTATTTGACGAGAGGTCGTGATAGATTCCGACTCCGGAGACCCAGACTTGAAAGTACTGAGAAAGGTGTTTTTTTATAGAGGATCCAAATTATTTAACGAATTGCCAAATGAGGTAAGAGATGCCGGTTCTCTTGCGATCTTTCGTCGAAAATGCTTTAAAAATGTTGGAAGTACCGATGTTTAAGGTTTTCGTTGATTTTTTCATTTGTGTTTTTTATATTATTAATTGTTTCTAAAATGTTGTTTTATAAGATGTAAAATGTTTTTTGTAATTTTTTATAACTTTATTAAATAAATAAAAATAATAAATATGCACGCGCGTCGATTTCTCTGACTCCTCACATGGCCGACATTCAATATTTGATTTATGTGATCGTGCCACGTTTTCCTCGGTCTTCCTCTATTTCTTGTTCCATTTACATCGTTAACATATACTTTTTTTACCATTCTTTCTTCATTCATCCTTTCCATATGTCCAAATCATCTTTATGATCCTTTCATTGTTTTGTTCATAACACCAACGTGACTATTAGTTTTAAATTTTTTTGGCTAACTTCAACGTGAATATAAGTTTTAAATGATTTTGGCTATGTTAGGTCTTCCAAAGAGTTTAATTTTCACCGAAAGTGAATATCAAAAGCCTTAAGTGGCTTTGGAGCCTACTTATAAATATGTATGAATATGATTTGAATTTTAACAATTTGTCATAATACAAAACCTATGGTTCGGATAGTGGTGAGCCTTCTTCAGCGTTAAAATGAATAATATTTACCCCTACAAATGCTTAAAACTTTGAGAATAGAATACTTAGAATGATCCTGGGATCCAGACTCGGTGTTGCAGCGGGAACTTGGAGGCATAGGACCAACCAAGAGATCCGTACGATGACCCAGCAGCCCCTTATAACGAGCACCGTGAGAGCCGATCGCCTAGCATGGATTGGGCACGTATGCCAAGCCGAAGAGACCAGAGCAATCAAGACCCTGTACACGTCTAGACCGACTGGGGTAAGACCTCTAGAAAGGCCTAGACAGACCCTAATGGACAATGTTCTGGCTGATCTGGCTAGATTGGGCGAATTGGACTGCTGAGAGCAAAAAACGCAGGATCGAAGAGCTTAGCGAAAAATCATCAAGGAGGCTAAAACTCTTCAAGAGGGCCATAGGAAGGAAGTAAGTATGCTTAAAACTTAAGTAACTTACTGATTTACTGAAACAGCCGATGTCGTACACTGTTGGACATAGGCCTCCCCTATACTTCTCCACCAGCAATTTTCTTTACATCGTCAGACCATCTTGAGGGCGATCTTCCTCTGCTTCTTCTATCTTCACGAGGTCTCCATTCCACTACCTTTTTGGACCATCTTTGGTCTCCCAGTCTGGCAATAGAAATAAACACTTCAATTATTCAGTCATCATTTATCATCACTGTCAGAACCAAACATCTTCTAAGAGCAGAATAAATGAAAGCATTGCCACCTATCGTGGGACCCTTAGATAGGATAACCAAAGAAGAGATTCGCAGATTCTGCAAAATTGATGACATTGTGAGATGGAGTAGGCAGAGAAGACAATTCTGGAGGGACCACATCAAGAAGATGGACCCAGCGACGATTTCAAGATCGTGATGCACGAGTCTCCAGAGGGCCGTCAACCACCAGAACGACACTAAAGAGATGAAGAGAAAGTTGGATGTGTTCATCACAGGACGAAATTTGATATCTTGTGTAAACAGTCGGCAAGATATACATTAGAAGAAGAAGAATCACATTTAATTTAGAGTCTTCTTCTTCTTCCTCATAGTTTAGGTCGTATGAGCTGTTTATGATGGTGGGCTGTCCTGGGATGATGACGTCCAGACATCTCTCCATCTTTTTGGCGGCCTTTCTGGTAATCTCTTGCTGCTTGGGTTTTCATCTTTAACAATGTTTGTATTCTCCATGCGGTCCACGTGGTCTCTCCAAAAGCGCCTTCTGCTTCTTCCCCCATTTTATTTTATTTTTATTTATTTATACATAATACACAGACGAGACATAACAAACGAAAAACATTTAGGCGACTCATTTGGACACAAACCGGTGTTACAAAGATAAGACCAAGATAAAACAACAACATGAAACGAAAAAATCATACATATCAGAAGGAACCCAAATATGTCGACGTCAGTGAGGCAGTACTCTTTCCAGAATTTATAATATATATATTTTTTTTAAATTCTGCCTCACTGACACTGAAAATGCCCAAATCCGAGACGATTAGATTCAACGTCCGAATTGCTCTTCCTACTGGCATCACCAAAGGCAGGTTGGTTCTGCGTGACGGAGCAAAGAACAATCGATGTATCAAATCAAATCAAATCAAATCAGTTTATTTTCTCAAAAGACAACAACAACAATTATAGCTTGAGAACAGATACGAGTATACGAGTATAATACAAGGAACGTATGAGAGATGGTTCGACATTAGGAATACAAGATACTCTCCAAAGTCAAGAGTATTTGTCTTCTGAATGTACTTTCACGAATATGAAAGACATCGATCTCCGAAGCGATCATGTTCAACAGTTTGATTGCTCTCCCCACCGGCATCACCAGAGGCAGGTTGGTTCTGCATGCTGGGAGATAAAACAGTCTGTGCTGACGCTGTCGAAGATAACCATCCGGAACATAAAGATGAATAGCCTCCAAGATGAAGAAATAATTCTCAAAGAATCCCCTGATAAGTCTGAAGAAATGGGTAAGTGTGCACCCATCCCTTCTTATTTGTAAACTATTGGTCCCCAGCATGCCCAAGAGCATGCCATCTTACTATGTCCTCAACACCCCAGAAGACCTAATCATTTCATTTCTGATCTGATCTCAGAGGGTTTTGCCTGCGGTCGTAGGATTCGCATTTCTGCTACGAGTTTTTCGATTTAATTTTGAGTAATTATAAAGTTTGGAGTCTGATCAATCGTCGATCGAGTGACAGGACAATGGTCTGGTCTGTGGGTTGATGCAACAGAGATCAGCATCTCAGCATCTCTCGTAGCGCTCCGTGAGCTCTGAGCTAACTCTGCAGTTGGAAGTAACCGTGTTATTACTCACAAGGTAACTTTTCTATCACACGAGATGCGCTCACATTAGACCTGGCATGTTCAGGGGTCAACAATATTTCATAACATAACGTTTGTAATAAGAATAAGTAACCTTCCCATACCTGAGCTGCGTAGCAAGTACACATTCCATCAAATAACTTAACTAACTAACCATCACGCCGTCTCCGCGAAGGTGTGGGCAGAAATAAATGACTGCCACACTTTTCTTACCTGACATATTTCTCTTGTTTTCTCAACATTCATACATCATGTCATGCACGCGCGTCGATTACTCTGACTCCTCACGTGGCCGACATTCAATTTTTAATTAATTTGATCGTACCACGTTTTCCTCTGTCTTCCTCTATTTCTAGTTCCATTTACATCGTCAATATATGTTTTTTTAACTATTCTTCCTTCATTCATTCTTTCCATGTGTCCAAACCATCTTAATGATCCTTTCATCCTTCTTAATCAAATAACTTACGAAATTAATATTGAATGGTTAAAGTTGTCATCGCAAACAAAAGCTTATCCAAAAAAGCTAATTTGATAGTGCACAATGGTGCTCTTGTACCGACTCTTATGTATGGAAACGAAGCATGGAACTGGCAAAAGAAGGATGAAAGTAGAATAAATGCAGTAGGAATGAGTTCTCTTAGACGAATGTGTAGATACTTTGTGTATGATAGAGTGTCGAATGAAAATATAAGAAGTGAATGCGGTGTGAATGATGGTGTTATGAACAAAATAATGAAAGGATCATTTAAATGGTTTGGACACATGGAAAGAATGAATAAAGAAAGAATGGTAAAAAAAATATATGTCAACGATGTAAATGGAACTAGAAATAGAGGAAGACCGAGGAAAATGTGGCACGATCAAATTAATTAAATATTAAATGTCGGCCACGTGAGGAGTCAGAGAAATCGACGCGCGTGCATGACACGATGTATGAATGTTGAGGAAGCGAGAGAAATATGTCAGGAAAGAAAAGTGTGGCAGTCCATTCTTTCTGCCTACCCCTTCGGAGAGACGGCGTGATGGTTAGTTAGTTAATTATTTAAAATATTATAAAATTGTTTACAAATATGGTCAGTTTTGACAGGCAGTTTTTTGATTTTTTTTAATTTATTTATAATATTTGTTATAACAAACGTTCCAAAATAATTCATTATAACATCTGTCAAAACTGACCATATTTGTAAACAATTTTATAATATTTTAAATATTTATATTTATATAATATCACTGATGAAGGGCGGGTTAGTCCGAAACATGTTTGGTATTTAATTTTTATTTTTTAATTAAGTTAGTGTTGTATACAAAGTACATAAAAAAGAAACATTGAACATAGAAGACATAAAATAATGTGTTATAATAAAGTTAAAGTTGAACAAAAATTTATCATGAAACTTACGGTCATCATCAGCCCGTCCACTCCTGGACGAAGGTCTCCTCCATCTGCTTGCATGTCAGACGATCTTGGGCAACACGCATCCATGTCGTATAAGCGGTCTCTCTGTAATTACATTAAACTTAAACTTACATTTATAACGAAATAATACAGGGTTATTTTTAATCCAATTCAGCGATACTTTGATTTAGCGTGCTTTTGATGAAAGGAATTCACATCAAAAATATATTTTTCCTTCAGAAGTGCATAAAAATAAATGAATTGTTAACATATACAAATCTACATATTAACGTTAACGAAAGACATCGAAATAAGGGTCGGTGCTGGGAACAAAACAAATGGCGCTCTCAAAGTCATCACTGCAAATATACATGTATCCACTCAAGTAAAGATGGCAGTATATAAATTCTAACTAACTAACTAACCATCCTCATTTGCTTTCCTTTCTTTTCATTTCCTTCCTTAATTCCTCAACATTCATACATCGTGTCATGCACGCGCGTCGATTTCTCTGACTCCTCACATGGCCGACATTCAATATTTGATTAATTTGATCGTGCCACGTTTTCCTCGGTCTTCCTCTATTTCGGGTTCCATTTACATTATTAACATATAATTTTTTTACCATTATTTCTTCATTCATTCCTTCCATATGTCCAAACCATCTTAATGATAACTAACTAACTAACTAACCATCACGCCGTCTCCCCGAAGGGGTAGGCAGAAAGAATGGACTGCCACACCTTTCTTTCCTGACATATTTCTCTCGCTTCCTCAACATTCATACATCGTGTCATGCACGCGCGTCGATTTCTCTGACTCCTCACATGGCCGACATTCAATATTTGATTAATTTGATCGTGCCACGGTTTCCTCGGTCTTCCTCTATTTCTGGTTCCATTTACATTATTAACATATAATTTTTTTACCATTCTTTCTTCATTCATTCTTTCCATATGTCCAAACCATCTTAATGATCCTTTCATTATTTTGTTCATGACACCATCATTCGCACCGCATTCACTTCTTAAATTTTCATTCGACACTCTATCATACATAAATTCTTATTTATATAAATGAAGCTTGGAGCTGGCAAAAGAAGGATGAAAGTAGGATACATGCCGTAGAAATGTGATCACTGAGAAGAATGTGCGAGAAAGCGATATATGATAGAATACCGAACGACGAAATAAGTAAGAAATGTAAGACAGACGATTGCATCATAAGTAAAATTAAAAAAAGTATCCCTGGATGGAACGAATGGACAAGAGAAAAAATGTTAAAATGTTTTATACAAGCAGTATGAGTGGAAAGAGAAGCCGTGAAAGATCAAGGAAAGCATGGCATGGCCAAATTACTCAAATACTAGAAGGCGGTCACATTCGAAGTCGGAAAAATCGACGAGCGTGCATGTTACTATTTATGAATGTAGAGATAGATAATAATAATAAAAATAAAAATATTTTTATTTAACGTGCTTTTGATGAAAATAATTCATAACAAAAATACATTTTCCTCCAGAAATGCATCAAAATGAATGAATTGTTCTCACATGAGGGTATTAGTTGCAAACCCTACAAACTCCATCATTAGATGTTTTGAGTAAATCGCAAAAAACTGATACGCTAATAAAATGCGCTTTTTTACGATATTTATTTTTTTCATCTCAACCAATTAGTATTTTAAAAGTAATCAGACATGAAATAATCATCATTATGTTGATAATTAATGTAAAATAATGAATTTCATTTTAGAGTTTGCCAGCTTTGCTACACTCAAGTGGAGGTTGCCATGTTTGCAACAAAACCTATATTTTAATAGCAAAATTCTTCAGAATGAAGCCGAATTTGAAACTGAAAATCAATAAAAATTGTGTGCAAATGTATTATGAATAAGACCCAATTCATATCTCACTTTTGATTATTGGTGGAGTTTGCCGGGTTTGCAAATAATACCCTCACATATCCTTAACGTATTTCGAGTTGAGTTCTCAGCAATTTAAGAATAGTAAAATAGTATATTTTATTGAATTTTTACAGATGGTTGTCGATCCCTGCATAAGATGAGGCGGTCTCACCCGAGACAATAGAGCGGATTGCAGCGGGAACAATGCAGGAGGCGCGAGGATGGTCCATTTCCGCGTCACTGATCTCTTGCTAATTATTTCACTATTATTGTTGCTCGCTTTGCTGTCGAATACGAACATTTTGCAAAAAGGCGAACAGATCATCTTGCTTTGAATGGCGGCTTGATGAAATGCGCTAATATATTTATACATTCTTCATAAACACACAATTAAACAGCCGATATATGATAAGAATGATCACTCTAACGTACGTGAAGTCTAATGCTCTACCAATGATGAATTGACAGTTCTATCTGTCAGATTCGAAACGGCATCGGCTTTACCGACTGTGTATATATTTCTTTTGCTTCTCCTTGCTATATGTATAGTTTTTTTGTTGTTGTTGTATATGTAACATTGTTGAATATATATTAGAGTTTTATTTTAAGAGTCAGTAGATTAAATGTGGCCTAGTCCAACCCCATGCTTTGTGACCATTCAAATCAAAACAAAACAGTTTATTCCATCAATTAATTCATTTCTCGGCGCTATATCCCGGTGTGGGACTTGGCCTCCTCTCTCCATTCCCCAGCTCCTTCCATTTTCTCCCAATCTTGTTCCAGGCAATCCGCCCATCTTTTCCTCGGTCTGCCTCTTGGTCTCTTTTCGCACCTATTTGGATATAATTTGTGGTGTTCTACCCTCTGGCATTCTTTCCACACGGCCAGCCCACCGTAGGCGTTGAGACTTACAGAATCTCACTACTTCATCAATAGACATTACAAAATTAATGTTTAAGGCATCTATTGAGAACAGGTAAAAGAATATATTGTATACAGTATACTACCAGAAACGCATGATAGATGGTTCGACATTAGGAAGACAAGATACTCTCCAGAATTAAGAGTATTTGCCTTCTGAACGTACTTTTACTAATATGAAAGACGTCGATCTCCGAGGAGACCGCGTTAGCAGATTAATTGCTCTCCCCACCGATGTCACCAGAGGCAGGTTGGTTCTGGCGGTCGGTAGGTAAAACAATCTATGCTGTCGCTGTCGGAGATATCTATCAGGGACAAAAAGCCGAACACCCTCTAGCACGGCCGAGTTCTCGAATTATCCCCTGAGTAATCTAAAAACATGGTTTTAGATGCCTATCTCTTCGAAGGTGCAGAGAGTTGGTCCCAAGCATTCCCAAAAGAAATGCCATTCAAAAATACTCGTATAAGTTAACATTACTCCCGCATGGACAGAGGACGGGTCTAGAAAATGCAAGAGCGAACAGGTGAAAGGGAGCCGCTGCGTCCTATAATAGCTTAGGATGTGTGGCAGGCGTCTTTTATATTATCATCAGCCTGTGTCCTTCCACTCCTGTGCGTAGGCCTTTTTCATCTGCTTCCATTTCTGACGATCCTGGGCAATACGCATCCATCTCGTATCGGCATTCTCTTTAATGTCGTCCCTCCATTAAAGTTGGGGACGTTCTGGTTTTCGGGTCATAGTTCTAGTACACTAGCAAAGGAGGCATTTTGTCCATCTATCGTCAGAGTTGTTTGAGACATGGCCTGCCCAGCGCTGCTACTCTTTCGATGATGTCTGACACTCCTGTTTTGGCTCTAATAGTAGTGTCTCTAACCCTTGCCGTTTTAGGTACTGATCCTTTATATCCTTTTCCCCCCCATCCTGCATTTTGTCTCCTCCCTCCCTCCTGTGCCTCCTACTGTGCATTATTTCTTTTTTATTATTTCTCTAACACACTCGAATGTTATTTATGTATCGATTGTGTACTTTCTTTTGTTGTTGTATTGCTATGTGTGTACGGCGGGACATTGAGGGAGAGTAGCGTAGCCTAAATGTGGTCTGGGTCCCCCTTGGTTGCAAATATAAATATATATTATTATTATTATTTTTAACGTAAGTCCCGCATGGACGGGGGACGGGCCTAGGGAGGGCACGAGTGAAGCTGACGAAAGGCGCCGCTGTGCCTATAACAGGTTCAGGTAAGCGGAGTGAGCCCTCTATGGCTCGGCCATTAATGATCTTTTATATATAGTATGTTATAAGATGTTCTCTTTGGTTTCCCTCTTGCTCTTAACAGCAGTATTTTTCCAGCGGTTGGTTCAATCACCATAAGTATTTTTTATTGTAGGTTTTTTAAATATGTCAACAGATGTCCGCTTCTGTTGATTTTTTTTAATTTTCATTTCATTTCATTTATTTTTGATAAAAATCACAAACATTACAGACATACAATTCCAGGTCGCTTGCAATTACATTATAAAAAGAGAAGCATTAAAAAATTAAGCTTAAGAATAAGAAAATATCATAACATTGATATTGCATCCCTGAGGCAACTCACACTATCACGAAATATGTCGACCTCCGAGGCGATCCGATTAAGCAATAAGATTGCCCTACCCACAGGCATAACCATTGGCTGTCTTTGACGAAGGTAATTATCAGGGACAAATAGACCTACATCACTCAGGACATCCGAGTTCTGTATACGGCCGCCAATCAGCTGAAAGAAGTGAACTCCCACTCGTTTACCCAAGAACGAATTTAAATAGAAATTTAATATTATAAACATACGCTATTATTATTGTGAAAACGGTTATTTTATGGTGAAGATAAATCTGGTACATTTACCCTACTTTCGTCCTTTTTTGTCAGCTACGTACATAATTTTCATACTTGCTTATAACTGTGTTATTGCCCGTCGTCTTCGGTAAGTAGTACTAAGTTGTACATAAAATCGGTGAAAGTGCAGACATTCGTGTTCCGAGCAGCCCCAGAATGGGAACACACTCCTCTCGTGAGAAGCGGAGTCTTCGGAGATAATTGTTAAATTATTTCATAACAGCGAACGCGAAGGCCGAAGCGGCGCGATAACCAGCGGGGCCGCGGTTACGCGCGCTCTTCCACTACTCTAATTTCAAAATTAAAAAATAAAAGAACACGATTTTAACAAATTTAAGCACCTCACAAAATAACATATGTTTTATTATTCCGGGGGGTACCTACTTACTTGGTTTTTAACAACACAGATAAATTTATCTAGGCCATTATTTTACTTACGCGTAAGAACTTTTTGGTTCCAAGTGGGTTTGAATATTTGTATTTTGCGCTTAGGGATACGTATTGCATATTTAATAGAGGGGTAAAATTGGACGATTTTAAACGTATAGACTTGGACTTGGATCTTCTGGCTTACAGAGGTTCAGCTCTAATGGCTATTCCTCTTACGTCTATAGGAAGCATTGTTGGAATGTGATTTGGTAGTCGTTTTATGATGGGGCTAAATGTATGGCCCGGAGTGTCCCTCCGAAATAGGGCAAGAGGGGATTTAGGGTTTATGATAAAGTCTTACATTATTGTCAAGGAATGGAAGACCAGTTAGGGTTGGGATTGTATTTATAAAAAAAGTCTGTCCCTAAGGGGAAGATAAGAGGAACAAACGTGTAGAGGACACATTTTAAACAAAATTTTAAGAAAAATATTTTAAAAATTATTTACACACATGGATGAAGAAAGCGTACGTTAAAAACTGAATGGATGATGAAGTCGAGGAAGGCCGAGAAAAATATAGCACGAGCAAATTAACCAAATTTTGGACAGGCCTAAATTATTAAACATTATGATTTAATTTAAATCCAATCTTTTTTTTCTTCTTCTTTTAGACCTTTGGTCTGTTCCTGTAGTCAGGCTGATCTCTCTTGGGAAGCTGACTCCCAGCTATCCCTCCATCTCTATGGCGGTCTTCTGGGGGGACGGTATTTTTATTATTAAAAGAAGTTTAATAATAAAAATATAAAAGAAGTCTGAAGAATCAAATGTTTGACTCGCTGTATGAATGTGGAGGATGTCAGAGTGGTATCAGGATAGAGTAGTGTAGGCAGTACTCTCATAAAAGCCCAGAAGCCCGGCTTGCGTAAGATATTTTGAATCAAAACCCCCAAATCTAAGTAATCATGCCCCCGCATAAACCAACCCACCAAATTACCTTCCAACAATGTTCCCATCAGACTTAAGAGAAATAGTCCCAAGAGCTGAACCTCTGTAAATCAGAAGAGGTTTTGATTAAAAATTTCTTACGCAAGCCGGGCTTCTGGGCTTCTATGGGAGTACCGCCACTGAGTGTAGGGTTCCATTCTCTCTGCCCACGCTTCCGGAGAAATGGCGTGATGGTTTGTTCTTATAAATTGGGAACGACAAATAAAACGCATAATAATATTCAATATTTTATTTTTTAAATCAGGTATCCTTAAATATTTATATCAACACACCATTTAAATTGTTATGACCATCTTCATCCGTGTTCCAAAATACAATCTCACAATCCCAAAGACAATGCACACAGAAGCAAGAGAGTGTACAGTATTAAAAAATAAACAGCCATTTTCCTAATACAGAAATGAGATATGTGTAATTTCAATATGTGGCTAGAAGTCAGAAGTCGTACAAAATATTAAATAGTATAAAATATATAACCAAAAACTTAAAACAGAAAATGGATATTTAAATATTACAATTTTAAATTGAGATTTCAAATATAATAATTATCAAAGAGATCTCTTAGACGAATGTGTGGATATTCTGTGTATGATAGAGTGTCGAATGAAAATATAAGAAGTGAATGCGGTGCGAATGATGGTGTCATGAACAAAATAATGAAAGGATCATTAAGATGGTTTGGACATATGGAAAGAATGAATGAAGAAATAATGGTAAAAAAATTATATGTTAATGATGTAAGGAAAACGTGGCACGATCAAATAAATCAAATATTGAATGTCGGCCATGTGAGGAGTCAGAGAAATCGACGCGCGTGCATGACACGATGTATGAATGTTGAGGAAGCGAGAGAAATATGTCAGGAAAGAAAGGTGTGGCAGTCCATTCTTTCTGCCTACCCCTTCGGGGAGACGGCGTGATGGTTAGTTAGTTATAATTATCAAATCAGTTTATTTCATCAATAGACATTACAAACTTTAAGGCATCTATTGAGAACAGGTAAAATAATATATTGTGTATAGTATACTATCAGAAACGCATGAGAGATGGTTCGACATTAGAAAGACAAGATACTCTCTAGAATTAAGAGTATTTGCCTTCTGAACGTACTTTCACTAATATGAAAGACGTCGATCTCCGAGGAGACCGTGTTCAGCAGATTAATTGCTCTTCCCACCGTGTCACCAGGCAGATTGGTTTTGGCAGCCGGTAGGTAAAACAATCTATGGTGTTGCTATCGGAGATATCTATCAGGGACAAAAAGCCGAACACCCTCCAGCACGGCCGAGTTCTCGAAATATCCCCTGAGTGATGTAAAGAAATGGGTTATGAGATGCCCATCTCTTCGAAGCTGCAGAGAGTTGGTCCCAAGCATTTCCAAAAGAAATGCCGTGGGATAGAGCCACGGACAGCTACCATACTCCCTCATGTAGAAATATTTGTAAAAACGGTGTTTTAATTAATAAGAAAATATTTTTTTACTGAAAGTGAGAGCTAATTAAAATATTATATAAACTATATTACTGAAATATTATATAATATATACATACTCGTATGCAAATATATACAAAAGAAAAAAATAATAAAGCTAGTTTATGTAGTTAATTTCAAACTTTTTTTATAATACACATTCTTAAAACACAGATATATATATTTTTTAAATTTCAACAGATTATACTCAACTTAATGAATAGAACTAATTTTGTTACAAGCTATTTAAGATCTTTTCATAGAATATGCAAATAATTATAAATAGAATATATAGAAACTCATACAAATATAATTATTACAATTTAACAGTACACATTTAATGATAGTACGTGGAAAATCAATAAAAGAAATTAATAAACGTAATTAGTTTATATCACAATAGAAGGATAAAAAAATATTTGTTGAATTTTTATTATTATATGGTTTTGAAATCACACTCATGAGCCTTTTATTGTATTTCAGATGTTTAACCTTTTGCACTCCTTAATTCACCCCCATTGTGGGGCTGACTTCATTTGCAGTATAAAAAAAAGGTCTCGAACTGCGATTGGCTACATTTACATCTTAGACAGATAGTCCCAATTCATCATAATATTACGCACGGTTTGGTAGTCAGGAACTAAAGTAAAAAGGTTTATAAGATACATTCGAATATGAACTGCATTTGTAGTTCTGCTGTAGTTTGAAATCAATTGTTTTGGACTGCAAATGTAGTCAGCTGTACTATAGGGGTTAAATATATTTTTTTATACACCACTAACTGCTTTATTCCCAAAAAATATATAATAATAAAGAAAGAGTATCAAAAAAAGTCATATTCGAATAGTGTACTTATAAATATTTTTTGTTATTTTAAAAATTGCATTGTGTGTCAAGTCTATCTTGAAATAGTAGTTGGTATAAGAAATACTATGTCAAGCCACACTTGACATTGGAGTGGTAAAGGTTATGTCAGAAATCTCAAAGATAAAGTGTGATTAATAAATAATGTTCTGACTAATCGGAGTGAAAGGAATTGATATGTTTAAATGTTTACGATTCATTTGAGAAAACTAACATTTTAATAATTAAAATAATCTTGAAAATATATTAAAAAATAAAATAAGATTGTTTAATATTACGAGCATATTTTAGAGACAGTTACCTCATACAATATATATCATAAATATAATTAATTTGTCAGAAGAGTAAAAAATTACACATTATAAAAAAACCACAGAGATGAATATTTATATATAGTAGATAGGTACAGAGATAGTTTAGTCTACATAGTACAGTCAACCGTAATGAAAAGTATTTCAACATACCATCAAGTACACCCGAGTTATATAAAGTTCCTCGATGGGCAGAGCACCTACTTCCTACGAATCTAATTGCCTTCTAATCTAAATACTTTGCTACAAATATAATATAATTTAAATTACATATAATTCTGTGTGTAAATAAATATATATAAAAAAAACAATGAATTTATGTATGCAGTCATGAAAAGAAAACAATATTTGGAATGTGTTTTTTTTTCACTTTGAATCGAAAAAAAAATGCCTAAATAATTAATACAAATGAAAACATCTTTATAAGTTTTATTGTATTTTATGGGAATGACACGTTTCCCCTTGCAAAGGCATTATTAAAAGTTCAAGAAACTTGTAAAAACGTGCCATTACCATAAAATATAATAGAACTTCTAGAAAACAGACATTTTTATTTTCAAAACAATCGTTTTCCAGAAGTTTCATTATATTATGGGAATGTCATGTTTCATCTTGCTAAAGCATTATCAAATGTTAAAGAAACAGTAAATAAGGCAAAACATGTCATTACCATAAAATATAATAGAACTTCTAGAAAACAGACATTTTTATTTTCAAAACAATCGTTTTCTAGAAGTTGCATTATATTATGGGAATGACATGTTTCGTCTTGCTAAAGCATTATCAAATGTTCAAGAAACAATAAATAAGGCAAAACATGTCATTACCGTAAAATATAATAGAACTTCTAGAAAACAGACATTTTTATTTTCAAAACAACCGTTTTCTAGAAGTTGCATTATATTATGGGAATGAAATGTTTCGTCTTGCTAAAGCATTATCAAATGTTCAAGAAACAATAAATAAGGGGAAACGAGCCATTCCCATAAAATATAATAAAACTTATAGAAAACAGACGTTTTGATATTCAAAATGTCAATTTTCTAGATGTTTCATTAGATTTTAATGGTAACATATTTCGCCTTGCTAAGGCATTATCAAATGTTCTATAAAATATAACAAAACTTGTAGAAAAGTGTCATTTTTATTTGTATTCATTATTATTAATTCATTAGTATTAACTCCCATTGTGAGACTGGCTTCATTTGGAGTAAGAACGAACAGCAGATGGCTAAGTTTACAGCCCAGACAGATAGTCTCAGTTCATCACAATATTACGTACAATTTAGTAGTAAGGAACTGAAGTGCATAGGTGAAGATACATTCAAATATGAGCTGCAAATATAGTCAGTCGCACAGGGGTTAATACCTTAGCAATGCGAAACATGTCAATCCTATCAAATATAATAAAACTTCTAGAAAACAGATGTTTTCATTGGTATTAATTATTTAATATGAGTTTTATATTATTGTTAAAGAAACAATAAATATGGCTTTTAACGAGAGATTATTCACCGGTGCCTGTAAAGTGTAAAAATGTATGTAATTAATTTTTTCAAAATTCAACATTATTATCAAAGATCAATCACGGGTTTTTATCACAAAATCAGCAACATGTTATAGAAAATTTGTTTTCATATTACAAATGGTCCGACGTGTTTAAAACTTTTAAAGCGATACCCAAAATATGTCTATTGTCCAGAAGTCAAAAAGACAAATGCTTACATGCAGTATAATTCTGTTTTTACACTTTCACTCATCCACATGATATTAGGCAAATTAAATCTTCTTCTTCAGTTTCTTTCTAAAAAATTGGTTTGCAGCAAGATGTAATACTTTTGCTGGATGACACTAGGGTCTTTAATGTAATACAACATTTTGTTTTTTTGAATGTATACAAATACTGGATTTTACCCATTACGGGTTAATCATTAAGAATTAATTGTATCTCAATAGAGACGAAGATGTAAATTATTTGGAAACAGAATATGGTGGTCGAGGCATTTACAAGACTTATCTAATGTGCAAAGGTAAATAGCCGCAAGTTAAAAATAGTACTTTCGAGATAAACGGGTTTATAGTTTTATTTTGTTTTTTGCTATATTTTATCATTTAAAATAAGTTTTCTTATGCAAACTAAGTTTTAAAAGTAAGAATACAGTTCTTAGAAATGATTAAGACGTGTTTTTGCCATAAAAGTATAGTAAGCTTCATATTATTAAAGAAAATGTGTTTTGCCGCCACATATTAGCTAGACCGTCGCACAAATGATTTGGTAATGGGCCGCAATTTAAGTTGCTGTCATTTGCCAGGATACATATTGTGTCGCAGCAAAAGGCCGCAAGTTTTGGCTGTACCGTGGTAAAAAGCTGCAACTTAAAATGATGCTTTTTGCCAAAACATGTATCGAATTAATACAATTTTGCGGCTATTGGGATAGAGAATATCTCAGTAAAGGAAAGAGATAGAGAAAAATCTGTGATTGTATATGATAGAGGCCAGTTATAAGAATGCTTTGAGCCGTGTTACGCCAAACAGCCGCAACTTAAGTTACGGCTTGTTGCCTTTACACATTAGTTATGACCTGTAATTGGTTGGATTAAGCAATCGCTTTTGTAATACAACATTCCCCATTCCGCCCTTCTTACGAACACCACGTCTGACAATTATTTTTGAAAATTAAAAATATGCTACCATGTTGTGACACATTTCACATATTTTAGTTCAATCTACACTAGCGCCATCTATTGAGACTAGATGTAAGCATAAATAATTGCAAAGCCAGTATTTTAAAATGTATTGACATTCGTAAATAGAACATTAAAAACATAAAACAACTTTAATCATGAAAACATTGATCAGTGTTAAAAAAATATTGAAGAGATTTAATTTATTGTCCTGGATAAGGCAAAATATTTATTTTTATATTTTCACATTTCAATAATTTTTTAACACCTTTTTTACACATATGTTTCGGACCACAGACATCCTTGCTCAGTATAAAATATTTAACAATAAAATAAGACAAAATCATTAGTTATTATATTTGGACATATGGAACGAACGGATGAGAGTAGAATGGTTAAAAAGTTGTACACAAGCAGCGTGAGTGGAAAAAGAAGCCGAGGACGACCGAGGAAAACATGGCATGACCAAATTAATCAATTACTAAAAGGCGGCCACATTCGAAGTCGGAATAATCGACGTGCGTGCATGGTACGATGTATGAATGTAGAGGAAGCCCAAGAGGTATGCCAAGACAGAGCATTGTGGCGATCCATCCTCTCTGCTTACCTCTCCGGATAAATGGCGTGATGGTTAGTTAGTTAGTTGTATACTAAATGAGGGATATCAATAATTGGATTTAAAGTTATATTTATTTGGCTATTTAAAATAAAGAAGTCATTAACAATTTTTTTATTATAAACAACCAAATAAACTTAACTTCAAGTCCAATTATTGACATGTTCCCATTGTCCTATAATCCTAATTAGATAACAATTACTTATACCACTAGAATTAACTAGGTGGAGTTTAATTTAGTAAAGAAGTAATGGTTTTGTCTCATTTTATTGTTTAAATATTTATACTGAGGAAGGACGTCTGCCATCTGAAACATGTTTGTAATAAGTGTAAAAAAAAATTTACCTAATTTTTTAAAGCTGGTTTGAAATGCATAATAAGTATACAATAATAAAATAAAAGTCATCTAAGAAATATTGAGCGAAAAGTGTAAAAAATAATTTCATACAATTTTTTTTTACATATGGGTATCGCTTTTTAATTTATACATTAACTTTATATAGAAAACAACATCTCCTTTAAAAATGCATCACATTTGCATAAATTTATCTTTATCTAACTGTATTCGAGATTACTTAAGACCAACACTAATACATTAATGTTTTTTTAATTAACATCCCCACCTTATAATCATGAAAATTAAAAATCTCCCGATTCATCTAGTATACCAGATTTTCAGACATCTCTAGTGAATACCTTAAATGTTAGAATTCTTCTCAGCTGCTTTACGCACTTATAATTTATACATAAACATATTCATATATAGATCTAACAGCAACAAACAAAAGGAACAATATGTAATAGCACTTTAACCATAGATTAAAAAATAACTTAAATACTTGTCATTGTTATTTGAATGTTAGTAGATCGAATTGTTAACCCTTACCACTCCTTTGTCGAATGCCAGCCGACATCGCTATATCGCACGCTTAATAGTAAACTGACCGATTATGGTTTAGGTCATAATTGAGTTAACATTAGACAGAGGCTTGTGTTAACGCTATCCATCTATTTTTCACAATGATAACGCTATCCATTCGTACGTACGGTAATCGTTCACAATATTAACGGTATCGATTCGTACGTGTTTTTCGACTGTTTTTGTTAAAACACCGACTCACGCCAGATTGAGCAAAACTTGCTTTTTTGAGTTAAGCCAGTGTTCTATTAAGCGTGCGATATGTACGCGACAACTCAGTTGTCGGCTGGCGGCCGACAAGATAAGACTTGCGTATTGTATTTTCGCACGCAAAACTTGACACGTGTCGTTGTTTCTTGTGATTATTCGTTAAAAAAACATTAAATTTCACGTTTTAATAAGATTTTGACTGTTTTCCGTTTTTATTTTACTATAAAATAATCCTTGCAAATTCACATAACCTAAAATGGCGGGAACTTCGCGTGATACGTCATGCAGAGGAGCGATTAGAGTACAAGCCCCACTTCATTGCGAAACTGGACAAAGGTTCTAAAGACTGTACTGTGTGCAGTAACAGAAAGATTCCAGGGGGAAGACGGGAAACAGTGTGGTTTGGTGAGACCTGTTCCAGAAAACCTGATCTCCATCCTGGAGATTGTTTTAAAAAGTACCATACTATGCAAAACTATAATTAGTCCATAATGTTTTTTTGTAAATTTTTTTTTTTTTTAAGAATAAATCATTACAAACGAATTTTTAACGATTTTTTTTGTAACTACCTACCAATAAAAATATTTTGACATTATTTAAATTAGAGTTGGCTGACAAACAATATAAAAAAATAATGGAGTGGTAAGGGTTAATAATACATAGAAAAAACTTTAAGCAATATCTTATGCATTTTACTGTGTGGAATGTCAGGTAGAGAAGGAATCAAAAATGGAATACTGTTTACCATAGACAAAAAGCATGTTTTTTTTAATATTCAGAGTGCTATCGCTTGACTTGATCCACTTTTGCAATCAGTATAAGACTTGGGAAAAGTTAATGTATGCCGCATTGAAACTGCATGATATTGGACTTGGTTGGTTCAATCAATTTACAGTAAAACCCCGCTTAACCCCGTCTCAGAATCACGCGGTAGTATTAAGCGTATTAAAATGACAAAATTAGCATTTCTGAGGATGAGGAACAAAAGGAACTTAACGGATTAAAATTAGGAAGGAACTTAATGGAAATTATGCATCAGTTTAAACAAACATTTTAAAATTTTGATACAAGTTTAAAGGCAAGAGGTGTGAAGTGTGAAGCGATGTATTGCTATCGATTACCGCTTGCCAGAGAAAACAGGAAAAGACAAACAGCATTATATGAGTTCTTCCCAAAAAAATAAATACTAAAAAATTTAATTAGGAAAAACCTTCTTCATTACAAACACAACATTTTTATTGTTATTTTCATGAATTAAAATCAATATAATCAATAAATAAAAATATAAGACTGATCAAATATAGGGTGTTTTTTTTAGAGGTTTGGTTTTTAAACTGACAACATTGTTTCTACAGACTGTCAATTTGACAGTTGACAGATTGCTGGACATGGATGGATGGGAGCGGCAACGGATAGGGGGTGGTGGCGTGCTTTGGGAGAGGCCTACATTCAGCAGTGGATGACAGACGGCTGATGATGATACTGTACATCATTATACAATAAAATGAAATGCTTTGTGTCTATTTAATAAACTACAATTATAAAATAAAAGGAAATCTCTAAAGCTTGTGAGAATTCTGCTTCGGTGTGCAGCAAGCAGACTGTCCACACATCAAATGCCGGTGAATTGACTAACGTTTGTGTATTTTGAAAACATGTCAGTCTTAATAAAGAATGTAAATATGTATATATAAAAACTGTACATTAATTCTTTCTCGTATGATACATCATTTCCTAAGTGGGGTCTTTTCTAGCTCTCTACTAAACTGTCTATGATTCAAGTATCTAAAAGTACCGACTATTTTATTGACACTAGAAATACGGAATATTAAATTTGCCACCAACGATGGAAGCGGTCAAAATGACCGATCGTGTTACAGAATTATAAATTGATATTCATCATCGAGACATCTTTTTAAAATAAAATATAACATATAAAACATTTTTTAAAAATATCCATTATTTTGGCTCAAACACTATGACAGTTCAAGATTATTAACTGTTTAATTCGGAACACTTATAATATCCAAATTTATTTATTAAATTGCCATAATAGCTGTTTCGCCAATGGCATTATCAGGTGTTACAAACAACTCAATTCATTGTTTGAAATACCTGATGATGCCAATGCAGAGGATACCGTCATCACAAACTCCAAAAAGTATACTGGAGTGGCACCCAGGTGGTAGAAGACCAATTGGATGACCAAGGCTGCGATGGGAGGATGAAGTTGGGAGAGATGGAGCGAAATTGTTACAAGTATCAGATGGGAGGGCGGGAGGAGTTGGAGGCGAATAATAATGAAGGCTAAGGCTAAAGCGCTTGACCCGGACATTGAAATAAAATGCAGAATTGAAGTTGCACGAGCATTTAATAAAATGAGAACCTTCTTTTGCAATGATAATCTTAACTTGAAACTCCGACAAAGAATGATTAAATGTTATATATGGTCTGTTCTTGGACATATTAATCGGTAGTATGATAACGGGCGAGGGAGGTACAGAGGAAGATGTAGCCAGCAAACTTAACAAGGCAAGGGGAGCTTTCGCTATTCTTCGCCCTGTATGGCGCTCCGGTATCATTTCGAGAAAGCTCAAGCTCCAAGTATTCAGCAGTAGCGTTAAAAGCGTACTGCTGTACGGATGTGAGACTTGGAAGTCTACCGCGAACGTTATTGGTAAACTCCAGGTGTTTATAAATAGGTGCCTTCGCTCAATATTCAAAATCTGTTGGCCCCAAACAGTGTCAAATGCCGTTCTCTGGACCATGGCAGGCGAAAAGCCAATTAGAGAACAAGAGTGCTAGACGCAAATGGCAGTGGATCGGTCACACTCTGAAACGGAACCCACCCTGCATCGCTCAGGGTGCACTAGACTGGTCCCCTATGGGGGGAAAGAGAAAGCGAGGCAGACCTAGAGCCACCTGGAGAAGAACCCTGCAGGACGAGGTTAAGGCAGCAGGCCTCACTTGGGATGATGTTAGGCATCAGGCCTCACTTGGGATGATGTTAGGCATCAGGCATGCGATAGAGTCGGGTGAAGAAGGTTCCTTGAGACCCTATGCACCACAGAGGTGTGACAGGACAAAAAGAAGAAAGAAGAAGATGGTCTGTTCTACTATATGGCTGCGAAACCTAGATTCAAGTGAATGTTATGAACCGGTTGGAGGCGTTCGAGATGTGGATATACCGCAGAATGCTCCGTATACCGTGGACCGATAGGGTCAGTAATGCAGACGTACTACAGAGAGCCAGAGCCAATAGAGAGCTGTTGTCGAGTGTTAAAATTAAAAAGGTCTCATATTTGGATCATGTGCTAAGGGAAGAAAAATACCACCTCCTTCGACTGATATTAATAGGTAAGGTGGAGTTAATAATGTTGAAGTATCATATGATGTTTCGGTCAAAACAGTGGACTATTTAAATATCATCTTCAATAATAGAATGCACGTCTTCAAATTATATTTCTGTCACTCAAAATAAAGATGAAATCATTCTTCATCGCTCTCTAGTACTTTAAATTTGTCTTTATTACTTCTTAGTTCTATAATATATTTTTTATAAAATGTAATTTTCAATCATGAAATGTATTTAATAATAAATTTATAAAATAACTTTTTTATTATACTACGAAGCATATCCAGAAAGTAAATGTACTGAATTTTTGTAGGTTACAATTTTTTTATTTAAACAAAAAAATTACGTGGTTACCGCAGTACATATGTAAGCTATTTTTCGACATAGTTGCCATTCTCCTCCTTTACCTCCTCGTCGGTTGAAAACCTTTTTCCACCAATGTGCAGCTTCAGGGAGGTAAAGAGATAGTAATCTGAAGGTGCTAGGTCAGGGGAATGCGCGGGATGATTCAGGACATCCCATTTAAACGAGGCGAGCAGCTCCTTCTGGCATTGTCGTGCAGCAGGCAGACTCCCTTTGTCAGCATGCCTCTCATCTTGTTCTGAATCGCCCCCCGCATTTTTTTAGGGTCTCACAGTATCTTGCAGAGTTGATGGTCTCCCTTTGAGGCATATATTCAAATAAAATTATGCCTTGACAGTCCCAAAACACGGATGCCATGATTTTCTTGGCTGAAATTGTGGTTTTGAACTTTTTGGCTGAGGGTGAAGAGGTGTGACGCCACTATTGAGACTGCCATTTGGTTTTAGGCGTGTAGTGTGCAACCCAAGTTTCATCTCCAGTAAAGATGGAGCGGAGAAATTCATCTCCATGGAGTTTGCAGCGCCTCAAAAATTCTTGCCCGGCGCCGCGTATTTCGCACTTGGCGGGAGATTGGATTGACATTCTTCACGAAACGTGTTGTCGCGTCGACATTTCTCAACGTACTGACCTCGAACCGGTCTCGTTGGGGAGGGGAAGGGTCATGCTACACGGAAGTGTAGCCAACATGTCGAAAATAAAATCCATCCGGTCGTGAGAGCCTCAGTAAACTTACTTTCTGGATATGCCTCGTACATGTATATTGGCATATAAAGACTGTCCAGACATGCTACGATTGTATGTTTCTGCTTCAAGTTATAAAATAACATACAATACATATATAAATTTTGTCATTAAATGAAATGTAATTGGATTCTGATATAAATTAAATATGTTATTGCAAACAAGACTAGTATATGTAGACATCATTTTGAATGAAACAGGCACAAGATTTACAAAATGAATTCAAAATCTGACCGATTGGACAGCATTGAAATCAAGCAACCATTTTGTTTTATGTTGATATGTGCATACCGTATTAAAAGTGGACTATATTTATTGTTTTTCTTTTATATTCGTCGACACTTTGTGTCGTGGATTCACATTTGAATAGTTTTTTAAAAACATTGTATTTTCACAAAAGTTTTTTGCATTTATCACAAACATGTTTCACGCCACACACGCCCTTCTTCGATGTAGAAATTATAATATTTCTACGCTGATGAAGGAAATATGTTGTCCGTAACATTTTTGTGTATCAAATGCCGTTATCTGGATCATGGCAGGCAAAAAGCCAATAAGAGAACAAGTCGAAAATGGCAGTGGATCGGTCACACTCTGAGACGGAACCCAGCCTGCATCGCTAAGGGCGCACTAGACTGGTCTCCTATGGGGGGAAAGAGGAAGTGAGGCAGGACGAGGTTAAAGCAGCAGGCCTCATTTGGGATGATGTTAGGCATCAGGCATGCGATAGAGTCGGGTGGAGAAGGTTCCTTAAGGCCCTATGCACTACAGAGGTGTGACAGGACAAAAAGAAGAAGAAGAACGTGTTTGTGTAAAGCGTAATTTTTTTTTAGTGAAAATGCAATGTTTTTAAAATCTTATTCAAAATATTTATTTGTTATTTGTGGTTCACATGTGTCAATATGGCCACATGTGATTTTCTAATGTTAATGACTCGTATATGTAAAGTATATAGACATAGCATTAATAAATGTAAAGTAAAAAAAAGTAATCTTATACTCGGCGGCGGTACTCCCATAGACGCCCAGAAGCCCGGCTTGCGTAAGAAATTTTGAATCAAAACAATCAAGGTTCAGCTCTTGTGGCTATTCCTCTTATGTCTGATGGGAACATTGTTGGAAGGTTATTTGGTGGGTTGTTGGTTTATGCGGGGGCACGATTTATTAGATTTGGGGGTTTTGATTCAAAATTTCTTACGCAAGCCGGGCTTCTGGGCTTCTACGGGAGTACCGCAACTGCTTATACTGTTATTGGATTACATTAAAATTAACGACTAAAAACCAACTTTATGTTTTGTGATTTCATGACGTAGAAGATATAATAAAATACATTTAACGTGATAAGTACATTGTGAAGAGTGTGAAACCGACAGGAAGAAAACGCATTGGTAAAAAAAATATATGAACAACGCATATTCGTGCGTAAAACAACTGTTTGTCGGTATATTAAAAACTAAATACAAATAATTGCACATAATCAAATGACATGATCAACATGCCGGAGCCACAGAGCTATGAGACACTCTAGCGCGGCTGCCACGCACACTAAAAACTCCGCGCGAGTCTGGCCCTTGACGAGAATGGCACCTTTAACTAACATCTCGTCCCTCGGCAGCTCAATCAGACCACATGGACTAGCATCTAACGAAACACTCTTCATTTCGGCCGCGAGATTCAAAGCCGAACCCCACCTCGTGTCGCAGCTCGGCTTCCGTTTCAAACAAAACCTGCAAAAGTTACCGTAATCGGGTAAAACGGAGAGACTCTTAGACTGAACACTCACGACGGAAGAACACGAATCCAACCGCACCAAACTCCTAGAACTCGTCACTAAATTAGAATTAATGTGATCGTTTAAAACTATCTGAAAATGCAGTGCGCTATCGTCTGTAGAAAACGAACGAATCAAACGATTCGTTGATTGGATGTGATCGTTGATTTCATTATCCAATGAAACGAATTCGGATTCTAGATTTGAATCAAACGGCGACACGACTAAGGAGCTTCTTTTGGAACAATCGTAATCCGAATCCGCATTGGATAAATCATTCAATGACGACGCATTGCGGATTTCTTCCATCAGCTCCCAGGAAACGTCGTCAAGGGTGGTGGCATCGCCGGTGGAATGATACAGACTTTCTACGTCTCTAGTGCTCATCTCGCCCGTGCTTTCGCTCTGTACTCGACAGATCTTGGGAATGGGTTGTGGTGATTTTGGCCGCTTGTGGTTGCTAAAGTATTTGTCGCAGGAGCACTCCTCGTCGGATAATACTGCAGAAGAAGAAGAAGGGGGGTAAGGCCGGGGCAGCAGGAGTGTCCCCTCACTTGTCCGTGGAGATCCCGGCCATCTTGGTGGTGAGGGAAGAGAGAGATCTTCCGGGAAAGGATCCCACAGCGACGTCATACTCGGAAAATAACTTCCGAAAACTGAAAATAATAATAAATTTAGACAACAAGTTGCAATTGATTTAAGAATATCTTGCCAATTTTAATCCATACTAACCTTATTTAATGTTAGTATATTGAAAGATATAGTAAAAAGATTGAAATATATTATTGTCCTAGCAAGATGAGAGTAGACCTAAATAATAAGTTAAATAAAGAGGTTTTGTTTAACCCTTTTAATAAGGCTGGCTACATTTGCAGCTCATATATGAATGTATCTTATAAACTTTTTTACTGTAGTTCCTTGCAACTAAACTGTATGTAATATTATGATAAACTGGGACTGGGATCTTTTTAGGAAGGCAAATTTTTTTTACTGCATATGAAGCCAATTGCGCAATGAGGGTTAACATGTCCGTTTATAATTAATACGAATGAAAATAATTATAATTATAGGGGATAATATACTCCGTTCATAATTAATAGGGGATAGAATGCTTGGCTCCTGATCCAGGGGACATGGGTCCGAGCCTGGACACGACTAGATTCCTTCTTCATAATAATGAGCTATTTTCTGCTCACATTGAAGATTGTAAAATAAATTCTAATATCATCGATGTAAATCCTTGATATTAGTATTTTTTTAAAGAAAAGAAAAAAACTCAGTTTTCTAGAAGTTTTATTATATTTTATGGGAATGACATGTTTCGCCTTTCTAAGACATTATCAAATGTTTATCAAGGCATTATCAACATTTGATAATGCTTTAGAAGGGCGAAACATTTCATGTAGATCCTAAAATACTGAGTCAGATAATTTATGGTCCTATCCTTGGGGCAAAATGATTATTTTTGAAATATTCTATTACGATTAAGTCAAAAATATTTCATAATCTTATTCATGTCAATTGCAAGCTAGTCTTTCAGGGGTGGTCCAGAAAATGGTCTCTTCTTTATCTTGCCATTGTGGTGGAAGTTTAGACGATTGTTTGTCATTTTCAGGGGTGTCCAGTGTGATAATGGTTTGATAACATTAAAAAAAATTGCTGGTGACTGAATGCAGAGGGCACAAGATAGATATATTGCGGAGAAGTATGGGAGAGGCATTTGTACAGCAGTGGATGACATCTACATCTAGGGTATGGTGGAGTATAACTCCCTCGAACTGAGGAGGGAAGGATTAATTTCAATGCATTTTTCCTAACTGATTCGCGGCTCTATTGAGAACCCCTATGTTCTGGAGCAATTTTTCTTTGCTCCGTCACGCAGAACCAACCTGTCTTTGGTGATGCCAGTAGGAAGAGCAATTCGGACGTTGAATCTAATCGTATCGGATTTGGACATTTTCAGTGTCAGTGAGGCAGTATTCATAAAAAATATATTACAAATTCTGGAAAGAGTACTGCCTCACTGACGTCGACATATTTGGGTTCCTTCTGATATGTATGATTATTTGGTTTCATGTTGTTGTTGTATCTTTGTCTTATCTTTGTAACACCATTTTGTGTCCAAATGAGTCGCCTAAATACTTACAACTTCCGGATTCCAGATGGTTGCCTTTTCCACGGAGCATCGTCTGGCTCGTAGGGCAGGGGGCCCTGTACCGGTGGCTCGGAGTCTTCGTCAGCCGCAGAGGCCGAGGTGGACTCCTCGGGGCAGCAGTCGTGGGGCGCGGGGGGACACAGCCCATCCTCGGGACTGGGGTAAACAAACTCATCTTTAGAACGGAATAATATTATAAAAGCATTCAACACAAAATTATATTATGATCTAATGATTTTACTGATATCTCTTGATGGAATAATTAATACAAATGAAAATGTCTGTTTTCTAAAAGTTTCATTATATTTCATGAGGATGACGTGTTTAGCCTTGCTATGAACTTATCTTGGCAAGGCGAAACATGTCAATCTTTCCTTTTTTTGTAGAATTTCTTCTTCCTTGTTGTAGACCTATGTGGTCTGTTCTCCAGTGTTCAAATCAAATCAAATCAAATTAGTTTATTAACTCAAAAGACATTACAAACAAGAAAATGTTCAAGGCATCTATTGAGTACAGGTAAAATATTATAAAAATACAATATAGTACCAGGAACGCATAAGAGATGGTTCGACATTAGGGAGACAAGATACTTTCTAAAGTCAAGAGTATTTGTCTCCTGAACCGGCCGCCAGAACCAATCTGCCTCTGGTGACACCGGTGGGAAGAGCAATTAGTCTGCTGAACGCGGTCTCCTCGGAGATCGACGTCTTTCATGTTAGTGAAAGTACGTTCAGGGGGCAAATACTATTGACTTTAGAAAGTATCTTGTCTTCCTAATGTCGAACCATCTCTAATGCGTTCCTGGTACTTTGTTGTATTATAATAATATCTTACCTGTACTTAATAGATGCCTTAAATATTTTCCTGTTTGTAATGTCTATTGAGTTAATAAACTGATTTGATTTGATTTGATTTGATTTGAACGTACCTTCACTAATATGAAAGACGTCGATCTCTGAGGAGACCGCGTTCAGCAGACTAATTGCTCTTCCCACCGGCGTTACCAGAGGCAGATTGGTTCTAGTGGCCGGTAGGTAAAAAAATCTGTGCTGTCGCTGTCGGAGAAATCTATCAGGGACAAGAAGACCAATACCCTCTAGCACAGCCGAGTTCTCGAAATATCCCCTGATTAATTTAAAGAAATGGGTAATGAGATGCCCATATTTTCGAAGCTGTAAAGAATTGCTCCTCTTGTGAGGTAGACTCCCAGATGTCCTTCCATCTTTTAGGAGATCTTCCATGAGGACGAGTCCCATGAGGCTGATTATGCAATGCAATATAGGGGAGTCTGGTGGTGTCCATTCTTTGAACATAACCGTACCAATCCCTATTTCGCTGTCTGTTCCATCTTATAATATCCTTAACCTCACATATCTCTCTTATTCTGGTGTTCCTCACGCGATCTCTCGGTGTCTTGCCTGCTATTGTCCTCAGTGTCTTCATCTCGGAAGTCCTCAAAACTTGTTTGGTCCTTACTGTGTCTGCCCTTGCTTCGACGCCATATGTTATTATTGGTCTTACGCATGATTTATAGATTCTCATCTTACTCTTAATGGCCATGTCTTTGTTTTTCCATATTGCGTTTCCATTAATCCCAATAATATAATAAAACTTTTAGAAAACAGACATTCTCTTTCATATTAAATATTTAATATGGAGTTTTACATCACTGTTCAAGAAACAATAAATACTCTTGAAGGAAGTTCATTTTAAATGATAAATAAACAAATGAATGTTTTTTTAAGAACCACTCCCACTTTTATCTGGATCATCACCGGTCTTTTGATGCCAGCAAGCCCGGCGAAACCGGTGACTGTCAAAATATAGACAAAAATTGATGTAGTTCTTAAAAATACTGTTTAATTTAATTATTATACAAAATTATATGCTATGAAGCAATTAAGGATTTCAATATTGGCTTTCTAATAAATGTGGAATTTGTCAGTATGTTACAAAGGCATAAGATTTATGTATTAACAATCATGCATTATGTTACTTGGTGCAAAAAAAATTAAGAAAAAAAGTTAGTATAAGATCTGGATGGAATGAATGGCAAACGCTTAATGGAATTCTGTGTGATTTGAAATGTTGATAAGTTATCCAACCGTAATATCTATATACAGTAACTCCATACTACAGAAATGTGCATGCTGCGATGATCAGAAGAAGTTACATTAAAAGACAAGTGTTTTTCAAATATGCCAGCGAAAATTTTAAGGTTACGCCAATTTCTGGCTTTCATCAGAATCAAGGTTTCGTTGGTACGGTCACGTTATAAGGAGACCCCACTATGAAGTGAACAAGTATGTTTCCATGGCTAGTAAGAAGAGAGGAAGAGGTACCTGACTGACAAATGTGTAGAGGGATATGAAATACCTGGCGACATCAATGAAATACCTGGCGCCAATTGAACAAAATTTTCATAATATTGAAAATCTATCGACATGTCTTATATTAGATGAACCAGGAATTACGCCATTATTTTGAAACGGTTAGATTTCAGTCACGTGCAGAGGATGCCGTCATCGCGAACCCCAAAAAAGATTGCTGGAGTGGCACCCAGCTGGTAGAAGACTAATTGGACGACCAAGGCTGCGATGGGAGGATGAAGTTGGGAGACGGGGCGAAATTGTTACGAGTGTCAGATTGGAGGGTCGAAACGGAGGACAGGAGGAGTTGGAGGCGAAGAATACTGGAGGCTAAGGCTCAATATGGGCTGTAGAGCCATCGAAGAAAAATAAGAAGATTTGAACCAGTTTGAGTCCGATCCATTTCAAACCATTGAAGAATTAAGCCAGAAACTCAGATCTTCCTTGTCTATAGAGCAGTTTTATTTAAACCGGAGTGGGAAAGTGCATAAGATGGTTATTTGCCGCTAGCAACGAAGCGCGCGTGAACATATGCAGTTCTTTATTATGGCGACCAAAATTATTAATTTATTATAATGTAAGGTGAAAACAAAAGGCATTGCGAAATCAAACATCCATTCCGACAGCAATGCCAAAATTAACACAAAAAATGTTCTTTTGTGTGTATGGTGGGATATTCGACGTATCATTCACTTTGAGTTATTGAAACAATAACGTCAGAAGTTTATTGTCGGCAATTGGAGAGACTTGACCTGAAGCTGAGAAAAACACCTAAATATAGTCAAATGAAGTAGAGTAATACTGCATCAAAACAATGCACGTCCTCACTCAGCAAAAATGACCCTTGAAAAACTCCTAGTGTGAGGTTATACCTCACCCTCCATATTCACCAGACCTTGCTTCATCTGACTATCATCTATTTCGGTATATTTTCATTTGTTATACTTTGCATGTACCCTCAGACAGGTTATTACTGTGATAAAAATAAAATGTAATTCAGTTTCATCTGATGACTGCATTAGGATGGCTAGTATACCAGGTGTATCACCGCATGTGTCTAAAGGTTAAGAGTGTTATATGACTAGGGACAGGACAATAGTAAGGAGAGCGCGGGCGGTGCTGACATTACCATGCAGTCTGAAGTACCTGACAGTCTTCTGCAAGCTCTCCAGCCTCTCCCTGAGCTGGTCCCTCTCCTTCAGCAGCTCCGCTAGCTGCGCAGCTCCCCCACCCACACTCTGCAACACATAAAATTGTCAATTTTTTATATGAAGCAACATTGTGGTTAGACATGATGAAGCTTGGGTACAAGTGACTAGTTGGCGTTATTACAGTTCTGTTGTTAATGTCTTTTTAACCTTTCCCTTACGGTTATAATTGAAGTAAAAAATTATAATAATTGAGATTTGTTTGCTGAAAACATTAAAAAAAACCTTCAACTTCAACCTGGCAACGCTCACGGAACGGGCATAGGTCCACTTTGGTTGCGAGCCCGAGAGCTACTGCCGGCGACAGTGAGAACATTGAGCTCCTCGCGCTTCCACAGTGAAGTATGCAAGAGTGAGGTGTGAATATAGTGTCGCACAGCGCTGTATAGCGCGAATTTGTTTCCGTTGTTCAAAAAATACCTCTGATATATCCGATAAATTCTGATGATTATATTTTATTTTTTAAATCAATGCGTAAATATATTATGGAGGAATACCTATGTATTTATTATATTTATAGAGATATTGATGGTTATTAGAAGCAACGTGTAGAAGATACCCATCATAGGAAAGGGAGGGTTAATCTCAAGTGATAACCGACGTCAAGGGGACCCGGCATGACACATGAAAAAGAAGATAGAGATAGAAGACATTGAAATGAGACAAATATATGATACATAGAAAATAAGACATTGAGGTGAAACATAGACATAATACTAACAGTTAAGACAACAATAACATAAAATTATCCAGTCTTGACCTTGACTTGACAAGTCTATCGATGCTAGCGAGCCTGGCAACACTGGTCACTGTCGAAATAAATAAAAAAGTGGAAGTAGTTCTTAAAAAAACATTGTTTTATTTCATTAAACTAACTAACCATCACGCCGTCTCCCCGAAGGGCTAGGCAGAAAGAATGGACTGCCACACTTTTCTTTCCTGACATATTTCTCTCGAATCCTCAACATTCATACATCGTGTCATGCACGCGCGTCGATTTCTCTGACTCCTCTCACATGGCCGACATTCAATATTTGATCGTGCCACGTTTCCCTCGGTCTTCCTCTATTTCTGGTTTCATTTACATCATTAACATATCGCACCGTGAGTGTAAAACCGAAACAAGTGCAAATATACAGTTTGGAGATATGGGAGTTTAAAGACTTCATATTGCTTGGAAAAACTGTTTTTTTTTTTTTAAATAAACCAATGATTTTCGGTTTCTAGGTATATTACTTTAAACTGAAAGTCATTGGTTTATTTAAAAAAAAAAACGGTTTTTCCAAGCAATATGAAGTCTTTAAACTCCCATATCTCCAAACTGTATATTTGCACTTGTTTCGGTTTTACACTCACGGTGCGATATAATTTTTTTATCATTATTTCTTCATTCATTCTTACCATATGTCCAAACCATCTTAATAATCCTTTCATTATTTTGTTCATGACACCATCATTCGCACCGCATTCACTTCTTATATTTTCATTCGACACTCTATTTAGTTTATTTATTTATATATTATACACAAATGAGACATTACAAAGGATAAAACATTTAGGCGACTCATTTGGACACAAAACGGACAAATATCAATGGATAAAAATTTGTTTTATTTTATCATTACAAAGATAAAATAAAACAAAACAACATGAGACCGAAAAAATCCTACATATCAGAAGGAATCCAAGTATGTCGACGTCAGTGAGGCAGTACTCTTTCCAGAAATTGCAATATTTTTATTTCTATCATACACAGAGTATCCACACATTCGTCTAAGAGATCTCATTTTTACTGCATTTATTCTACTTTCATCCTTCTTTTGCCAGTTCCATGCTTGGCTTCCATACATCTCATTATTATATAAAATATGTACAAAAACCTTATCTGTTGCCAAGGCCTGACGAAGAGCCACAAGCTCACGCTGTCTGGCCTGCGCAGCGGCCTCCAGCTCAGCTCGTTGGTTACACACCACTCGCATCTGTAATTTTGTGTATAAACAGTTTTAAAGGACTGTGTTTTAACCTCTTTGTGCGTACCGGCCCAACCGTGGGGCCATTGAATACACAGTCAGATAACATAAGGCCCCATGCTTGGGTTTCATTTATAATTTCTAGAATATTCCCAGATTATCCCAAAATTTTGACTACGATATATCGGCTAGATATGTTTTACAAATTGGAAAAATGATGTTTCACAAATGAATCGTGTTTTTCAGAAGTAGCACACATCCAAGAACCTCAATAATAATAATAATAATAATAATAATTAGGCTAATTTGTATAGCGCCGTTTTCGTGAATAGCTCACCTCAAGGGCGCTTTGACAATGTTTTTAGTCATGAGAGCTGCATGTGACACCAGCAATCAGATAACCGTTGTTTACATTTTATGGGATATTTTGAAAAGGTGGGTTTTTAGGTGAGATTTAAAGTCTGTCGGATTGTCAATGCATCTGAGGCGTGCAGGAAGCATATTCCAGGCGGACGGACCTGCCACTGCGAAGGCCCTTTACAGGATGGACAAAAAACTGTCTGGTACAAAATTTTCGTACAATATATATATTTTTTCAACACACATTTGTCTATTTTACTCCCTTTGACAAATGTGTATTGAAAAAAATATATATATATTGTAGGAAAATTTTGTACCAGACAGTTTTTTGTCCGTCCTGTAAAGTTGAGGTTACTTGGATGTGTGCTACTTCTGAATAACACGATTAAAATGTCATTAATATCTTACTAGTCTAGGATCTTGACTTTTGGGAGTATCAGCCCGAAGGCTATTGCTCCGCCACCTGTTGGAAGTGACCTTGTTGGGAATGAGGATATGTTATGTAGAATGGCGTATGAGGGAAGGATTAGGAGTACATTAAATAGTTACTTTATTTATACTTTTTTTTTAAAATATTTTTTTACCTGTCTAAGGTGGATCTTGGGGGGGGGGGTGATTGGGAGGGGTTCTGGTAGGAAAGGGGGAAGTGACTGTGAAGTGTGGTCTGATGGAGAATGTATTTTGGGCGCTTGTGACGGTAGTGAATGTCGGGGGTGTAGTTTGAGTTTTCTTATATAGAGGGGTTTGGATGTGTGGTGACTCCCTGAAAGAAACGTTAGGCCAGTGTGTGAATGTAATACCTTACTACTTGAGAGCAGTGGCGGTACTCCCATAGAAGCCCAAAAGCCTGGCTTGCATAAGAAATTTTTAATCAAAACTCGGAAATCTTAGTAATCATGCCCCCGCATAAACCAACAACCCACCAAATCACCTTCCAACAATGTTCCCATCGGACGTAAGAGAAATAGCCACAAGAGCTGAACCTCTGTAAGCCAGAAGAGGTTTTGCTTCAAAATTTCTTACGCGAGCCGGGCTTCTGGGCTTCTATGGGAGTACCACCACTGCTTGAGAGGTTAATGCGGAATAGAAATTCAAATAAATATGTTGGACTTGGACTTGGATCTTCTGGCTTACAGAGGTTTAGCTCATGTGGCTATTCCTCTTGCGTCTGATGGGAACATTGTTGGAAGGTGATTTGGTGGGTTGTTAGTTTATTCGGGGGCATGATTTGTGTGGCCCGGAGTGTTCCTCTGAAGGAGAATCGATTTTGGGCGCTTGTGGCGGCTGGAAGCGTTTGGGTCGTAATTAGAGAGGTCTTTTATTGTGGGGTTGGGATGTGAAGGGAGTCCTTTGTAAAAACGTTCGGCAAGTTTCAGAATGATAATAAATATGTATATACCATAAACAATTAAGATAAAAATACAACTCACTTGTTGCAGAAGGTACTTCTGCTTGCGGCGAACTTCGCGGCTTGTGGCCGCTAATCTCTTCACTTGGGATGTGAGCTGAAACAGAATATGAAAAAAATGACAAGGGGAGAGCACAGCACAGGAAAACTAATTTGGGGATGGGATTTTGCAGAATAGTATGTAAAAGTTGTCCATAGTCAATGTAAAAAAGCGTAATAGCCAGAAAATTTATAAAAAAAAGACTAGCTTGGCTTACATATTAGAAATTTGTGGCACCAGTATCAATAGCTAGGTAGCCGAGCGGTTAGTTTCCCATCTCTTAGCCAACTGGTCTCTGGTTCAAATCCCGCATGAGTTTTTTTTAAATTTGCACTGTTTAATTTTAAATTAATCATATATACAAAATTTGGAGCAAGTAGTTGAGTTCGTGTATTTAGGTAGTATATTTACAAGAGATGGGCGAGTGGAGAGGGATATTGAAAGAAGGGTTGGGGCAGGCAACAAAGTGAATGGTGCACTTAAAGTTGTCATCGCAAACAAAAACCTATCCAAAAAAGCTAGAATGGCAGTGCACAATGGTGTTCTTCTACCGACCCTTATGTATGGAAGCGAAGCATGGAACTGGCAAAAGAAGGATGAAAGTAGAATAAATGCAGTAGAAATGAGATCTCTTAGACGAATGTGTGGATACTCTGTGTATGATAGAGTGCCGAATGAAAATATAAGAAGTGAATGCGGTGCGAATGATGGTGTCGTGAACAAAATAATGAAAGGATCATTAAGATGGTTTGGACATATTGAAAGAATGAATGAAGAAAGAATGGTAAAAAAATTATATGTTAATGATGTAAATGGAACCAGAAATAGAGGAAGACCGAGGAAAACGTGGCACGATCAAATCAAATATTGAATGTCGGCCATGTGAGGAGTCAGAGAAATCGACCCGCGTGCATGACACGATGTATGAATGTTGAGGAAGCGAGAGAAATATGTCAGGAAAGAAAGGTGTGGCAGTCCATTCTTTCTGCCTACCCCTTCGGAGAGACGGCGTGATGGTTAGTTAGTTAGTTAGTTAAAGTTCAAATATAATTAATATTTCCTAATAAAGTGTTGTTATTGATAAACAAATTGTATAAGGTTGTTATAGGTTCAAACCCTTGTTTTATCCACATTTCTTTATGGTTGGGAGTCTTGGACTATGCGAACATCGGAGAGATCCAAAATTGATGCTTTCAGCATATACCCTGAACGTGGCAACAAGCCGAGCTTCTGGGCTTCTATGGGAGTACCGCCCCTGTCATTTTCATGCTTCACTTCCAAACATAAGGATAAGTGGTACAAGAACACCATTGTGAACTGCCTTTTTGGATAGACTTTTGTTTGCAATGTCAACTTTAAGTGCATCATTCACTTTGTTGCTTGCTCCAACCCTTCTTTCAAGATCCCTCTCATTGTGAACACACTTCCTAAACATGCAAATTCATGCTAACGTTCACAGACTGTCATACTGTATACCTTGGACTTAATCACATTCATCATCAGATCGTATTTTAAAAACAGTTTATAATAAAAAACCTAAATTTACTTCTAAATATTGCAATACACTGCGAATATGGTACATATTAAGCGTGTATTGTAACAGATAAATGTACCAACAAATCGATAAACTCTCATTTGTTATATTTTAAGTGGCGGAATATTTTCACATCAATACGTAAGTACCGTTGAATTCCAATGCAACAGATAAACGCTTTCCTCTTTACGTTAAGATAGCAAATGATATCAATCTCATAGATTTTATCATCGCCTTGAATGACATTTGCACAATAATATGCATCAAAATAGCAAAATTGAAATGATACAGACTATATAAATTACATAACAGATCTGAAATACAAAAATTTATGAAAATAAAATAACTATTTTTGTTTTAGTAAAACAGATATGTAAGAAATAAAATAGACACAAAGTTTTTCATTGTATGATATTTTACATGACAATATCCAATGTGAAGTCCAGGAAACAATACGGCGCGCGGTGAATGAAATGAACGAAGCGTGTCTACATGCACCTACTTTTCACAGCAGCAAAATGCCACATCTAGTGTCTAATGCCAATTGTATAACAGAAGTGTAGAAAACAAAAGAAGAACAATTGGGTATTGGTAATTGTGAAATTTTAATGCGTGAGGAAAAAAATTACAGGGTTGTCCGTAAAATAAGTTTCCCTGTTTGCCACGGGCGCGCAGATCGCTGTTACGTGCGATCCGGCAACACTGGATTGTAGCTTGGTCTTCTCCCTCCACATCCCCACCCAGCCGAACTCGCTGCGACGCTCAGTGTCGGTTTGGCAGCCGTAAAGAATGGAGCTCCCGATTGCATCGCCCGGGAGGTGTAAAGTACGCTCCGTGATTCGTTTTTTGTGTGCCAAAGGCCATTCGGCGACGGAAATTCACTCTCAACTGACAGAAGTGTATGGAGAAATATGCACGAGTGTTCAAATGGTGCGCAAGTGGTGCAAAGAATTCAAAGAAGTGCGCACAGACGTCCATGACGAACAGCGGTCCCGACGGCCATCGGTCAGTGACAAAACGATTGCGAAAGTGGAAGCGGCAATGCTGGCAGATCGAAGACTGACGGTTCGGGAGCTTAGCGAGATGATCCCAGATGTCAGCAAGACAACTATAGACAAGATCCTAACAGAACATTTAGCTTATTCTAAGGTTTGTGCAAGGTGGGTGCCCCAGGATGTGCTCATTGAGAAATTCGGATGATAGATCGTCCTACACCCACCATACAGTCCGGACTTGGCTCCGAGCGACTACCATCTCTTCTCTGATTTGAAGAAACACCTCGGTGGAACGTATTTTGCAAACGAAGAGGAGCTGAAAGAAGAGGTTCTGAGCTACCTTCACGGCCTGGCGGGAGACTATGACCAGGGAATCAAAAAGACGGTGAGCCGGATGAAACAGACAACCCTCATATTTCCATTAAGGGAGTATTCTGGTCTAGAAATTTGTAAAAATCGTTTTATTTTTTTCTTCATATTTTCAAAGCTTAATCCTTTAAGAATGTGTCTTTAAGAGGATTTTTCAAAATTCAAATTATTAGGTCCTTACATATGTGATAGAGTTTGGGATGTGCAAGGCGCTTTTATGAATGGCAGAGGATGCATGGATCAAATTTTTGCACTTCGTACAGTGACAGAGAAGTTTATGGCCAAAAACCGTAAACTCTTCTGTGCGTTTGTCGATTTGCAAAAAGCATATGATCGCGTAGATAGAGGTAAACTGTGGGAAATATTGTCGGAATATGGAATAAACACAAAACTGATCACGGCAATTACATCGCTGTACACAGAAAGCACTGCTAGTGTCAGAGTAAATGGGGATCTTACAGCCTGGTTTGATATCAATAAAGGTGTCAAACAGGGGTGTGTAATGTCTCCATGGTTGTTTAATCTATATATGGACAAGTGTATGAAAGAGCTGAAAGGGTTGGAAGCAGGTGCAAAAATGGAAGATGTTTCAGTAAGCTGTTTGTTGTATGCGGACGACGCTGTGCTACTTGCAGACAACGAGCACGAACTGCAAGCCCTGGTGTCTAGGATGTATGAGGTATGCAAGCGATACGATTTGATGATGAATGTGAATAAGTCTAAGGTAATGATTTTCGAAAAAGAAGGAAGCATGACAGTGTGCAACATTAGTGTAAACGGTGAAAATCTGGAACAAGTGGATGAATTTGTTTATTTAGGAAGTATGTTTACAAAGGATGGGAGGGTGGAGAAGGATATTGAAAGAAGGGTTGGGGCAGGCAACAGAATAAATGGTGCACTTAAAGTTGTCATCGCAAACAAAAGCCTATCCAAAAAGCTAAGATGGCAGTGCACAATGGTGTTCTTGTGCCGACCCTTATGTATGGAAGTGAAGCATGGAACTGGCAAAAGAAGGATGAAAGTAGAATAAATGCAGTAGAAATGAGATCTCTAAGACGAATGTGTGGCAAATCTGTATATGATAGAGTGACAAATGCAAGTATAAGAAGTGAATGTGGTGCGAATGAAAGTGTTATGAACAAAATAAGGAAAGGGTCATTAAGATGGTTTGGACACATGGAAAGAATGAGTGAAGACAGAATGGTAAAGAAGGTATATGTAAACGGCGTGAACGGAGCTAGAAATAGAGGAAGGCCGAGGAAAACGTGGCACGATCAAATCAATCAAATATTGAATGTCGGTCACGTGAGGAGTCGGAAAAATCGACGTGCGTGCATGACAAGATGTACGAATGTAGAGGAAGCGAGAGGCGTATGTCAGGACAGAACAGTGTGGCGTTCCATTCTTTCTGCCTACCCCTCCGGGGAGACGGCGTGATGGTAAGTTAGTTAGTTAGTTAGGTCCTTACATATGAAATTGGCGTTTTGTATGGGAGGAACATAAAGTTGATTTTTTTTAAATAAAATATATTTATTTAATCAAAGTATGTACCATTGCTATCTATGCACTTTTGCCATCTCATAGGTAGTTCATCGATCCCTTTAATAAAAAAAACATTCGGACGGGAATCAATAAAATCTTTGAAGTCGGTTTGGACTGCCCCATCGGAGTTGAATTTTTTCCCTTGCAAGAAGTTATCCAAATTTCGAAAAAAATAGTAATCTGTTGGGGCAAGGTCCGGAGAGTACGGTGGATGTCTTAGACATTCCAATTGAAGCTCTTCTAATTTGGTAGCCGTCTGTTGTGCAGTGTGTGGTCTAGCGTTATCATGAAGCAGCAGTGGCCTAGAGCGATTAACCAGCCTCGGTTGTTTAGCAGCTAGCTTTTCCATCATGGTTTGCAGTTGCTGACAATAGACATCTGCCGTAATCGTCTGGCCAGATTTAAGAAAGCTGTAGTGAACGACACCAGCACTAGTCCATCAAACGCTCACAAGTAACTTTTTTGGAGTCAATTTTCGCTTGGGGCATGGTTTGGCTGGTTCGGCAGGGTTCAGCCATTGCGATGAGCGCTTCCGATTATCATACAGGATCCACTTTTTATCACAGGTAATGATTCGATTCAAAATCCCTTCATTATCGTGCCGGTTGAGTAATTGAACGCAGCAGTCAACGCGCGTTTGGTGATTTGCTTCACTCAATTCGTGAGGTACCCACGTTTCAAGCTTTTTCACCTTCCCAATTTGCTTCAAGTGGATTAAAACAGTTTTATCACTAACACCGCAGCCTACAGCTAACTCGGACGTGGTTTGCGATGGATCCGCTTCCACAATAGCCTTCAATTCTTCATTATCAACTTTGGTCTCCGGCCGCCCACGGGGCTTGTTCTGCAGGTCGAAATTTCCAGACCGAAAACGTTGGAACCAAAAACGCACTGTGTTTTCTTTTGCGGCACCGTCGCCATACACATCATTAATCCTTCGAGCCGTTTCTGCAGCACTGGTGCCACGGTGGAACTCGTACTCGTAAATAACGCGATATTTCAAGTTTTCCATTTTGTAAACTGAGTGACGCAAAGAAAAAAAACAATTGAGGAAAAAAAAATGAATTATAATTTTCAAAACACAAATACCAGTAAATAGCTGTATAAATTTGAATTTGGAATTCCTAACCAAAGAGAAGATATTTGAGATCAAAGTTGCCAGTACGGCAAAACGCCAATTTCATATGTAAGGACCTAATATTTTCGGAGATATAGCTGTTTTAGTGACCCGGCATCCAAACCGGCTCGGCCAGAACCATTGGACAAAAGACATTAGGGACTATCCGTCAACTGATTTACTTGAAATTTGGCGTGGATCTTCTATACACTTACCTTTCGTAGGTACTAGCCTCAGTCCCAAATTTGAGTTTAACTATTTTTAAAAAATTCGGAAAACTCAAAAAAAGGAGTAAAAAAAAGTATATATTTTTTAGTTAGCTGCCTTTTTGTGAAAAAAAAATTTTTTTTTCAACTCTTTTAGTTCAAACGATAGCGGCATTAATCTAGATTAATATTCCATTTAAAAAAAAATTCAGATTGCTTTGAGGGTTGGAATCGTGGTTACAGTCGCACGCCATTTTTTTGAGACCCCCCACTTCATTGGCTGATAACTTTTTGAGTTTAAATTTTTTTCACTTTTTATTTTATTTTACATATGGGTGTTAGTTGAAGTTTGCCGGTTTTACTCATAGATGTCGCTAGAGATATGTATACATTTCTATGATTTGGCATCTATGTCATATTTTTCTATGGACATTAACCTTCAAAAATACACAAGTTACATTCTGCCAAAATAATAGTGTCATAGTTGTTTACCTCAGTGAATATGTCGAGTTTCGTTCCAAGTAAATCGCATTTGCGGCATTCGTTGCTTTTCTTATTTCATCAAAAGAAAAAAGCAGTTTTAGCTCATCGGTTGCTGGTAGAAACTTATGGTGAACATGCTCCAGTGATTAGAACATGTGAGACATGGTTTCGTCAATTTAAAAGTGGAGATTTCGATTTAACAGACAATGAACATCCTGGTGCAACGAAAAAGTTCGAAGACGAGGAATTGCAGGCGTTATTGGATGAAGACCCAACCCAATCGCAACAACAATTGGCCCAAACACTTAATGGGACCCAAGGAGCAATTTGCCAACGTTTGCCACGGGAAAGATCCAAAAGTATGGAAAATGGGTACCACACCAAATGAACGAGAGACAAATCGAAAATCGAAAAACCATTCATACAGCTAAAGTGGTGAAGAACACTCTCAAACCATTGAATTGGGAAATATTATCGCACCCGCCGTACTCTCCAGACCTTGCCCCGTCCGACTATCACCTTTTCGCATCGATGGGACACTCACTCGCAGAGCAGCGCTTCGCCAATTTTGAAAAAGTCGAAAAATGGCTCGTCTAATGGTTTGCCTCGAAAGAGAAATTTTTTTTTTGGAATGGTATCCATGATTTGCCTCAAAGATGGGCAAAATGTATAGAATCCGATGGTCAATACTTTGAATAAAAAAAAATTGAGATTCCCTTGAGAATTAAGCGTTTTCTTTATTGAAAAAACCGGCAAACATCAACTAACACACCTGGTATGTATTCTTGAAATATGTATCAATAAATATCTGTTAAAAAAATGAATGCTATAATAAAAATATTGTTTGCCTTTTTTTTATGGCACTTCAAAAAGTACCTAAAATTCATGGCTCTAGACCAGAATACCCCCTTAAAAGTTACAACTTATTACGATTGTAGAGTGAACTAATAAAGGACAGAAAATTATTTTATCCATGAATATTTCACGGGTTTCAACTAGTTTTAAACGATTTACTGTATAGAATAAAACTGTCAACATCCCTACCCCTTCTATAATCTTCTGCTTGTCCTGCAAGACTGCATCTTTCTCTCTGAGGGTGTTCCTATGTTGTTCTTGCATTTCTCCCATCCGCCTCCAAAGGTTCTCGTCTCCGGTGCTCCCATCCCCTCCGCCAGAGACGGGGGCCGAGGCCTGTGAGGCAACCGGCCCGCCTTCTCTCTCCCTCTGGAGACGGCGGTTCTCCTCCTGAAGACGCGTGACGGCTGATACGAGCTCGGCTGTCTCGGAGCGCCATTGCTCTTCGATAACCTCAAGTTCCTATAAAAATAAACACAATATTTTAACATCATATTCTGTAGAAATGTGGTCCCTATGACGTATGTGTGGTAGAACGATGTATGACAGAATCTCAAATGCTGATATAAGAAAGGAATGTAGAGCGGAAGAAGGTATTATGAACAAAATTATGAAAGGATCGCTGCGTTGGTTCGTACATATGGAGCGCATGGATGGAGAAAGAATGGTTAAAAAAGTATATTTTAATTATGTAAATGGAGTATGGAGCCAAGGTATAGCGATGAAAACATGCCAGACCAAATTAATCAAATTTTAAAGGTTGGTCATGTTAGAAGTCGGAAAAATCGATGTGCGTGTATGACTCGTTGTCTGAATGTGGAGGAAGCTAGCGAGGTGTGTCAGGATAGAGTAGTGTAGTGTGTTCATTTAAAACGAACTCACATCAAGAGATTTCAGTAAAATCGTTAGATTATCTTAATAACCTCATAATGTTTAGTTTTAAGTAATTTTATTATAGTTTTTTTACTTATTTAAAACAACTCTATTGATACAGGGTCTAATAAGGTTTGAAAGAGCTAATTTATGTCATAAATACTAGGTGAGATCTCTCACAATACTCCATATTGAATAAAATAAAAAATATTAAAACAGCCATGAATTTATATAAATCAATAAGCGTACGTGTCACATTGTACTAATATATAGGAAGTGCGACAGTTATATCAGGATAAAACAGTATGGAAGTCCATCCTCTCTGCATACCCCTACATTGGAACTGCGTGATGGTTAGTAAGAATTGATTTATTGGCTAAAATAAAGTTTGGCCAGTAATGTATGATTGTTATGTGTGCGCTGTTAATTCAAACCCATGTTCTAATAACACTATTGTATTAACAATTATCGCCGTGACCACAATATCAAAAAAGCTTCATCGTGAATAAAAGGATTCCTGAATCCAGGTAAATCGATGTGTGTAGATAAAAAAGATTGGCTTTTAGCTGCCGATAACAAAATGTATGTATAAACCTGTGTAAATTAATAAATACCTGGCTGAATCAATATGCAAGATAACATAGCAGACATTCACTATTCAATATAGTGTAATATCATAGATAAATTAGTGTTTTCACATTCTTTACTGCATACAATATACAGTCGAACCTGAATATAAGAGATCCCGAGGGACCAAGTCATTTTTCTTTTATAGAGAAGTCTCATGTCTTCTATCCATGTTTCCTTTTACAGAGGTCTACAAACACAAACAAACCATCAAAACCATCACGCCGTCTCCCTCAGGGGTAGGCAGAGAGAATAGACTGCCACACTACTCTATCCTGGCACACCTCTCTATCTTCCTCCACATTCATACAGCGAGTCATACACGCACGTCAATTCTTCCGACTTCTAACATGACCAACCTTTAAAATTTGATTAATTTGGTCATGCCATGTTTTCCTCGGTCTGCCTCGACTCCCAACTCCACTTACATCATTAACATACACTTTCTTAACCATTCTTTCTCCATCCATGCGCTCCATATGTCCGAACCAACGCAGCGATCCTTTCATAATACCTTCTACCGCTCTACATTCCTTTCTTATATCAGCATTTGGGATTCTGTCGTATATTGTTCTACCACACATACATCTTAGGAACCTCATCTCTACCGTATTTATTCTGCTCTCATCTTTCTTCTGCCAGTTCCATGCTTCGCTTCAGAACTCCATTGTGAACGGCTGTTTTCGCTTTCATTGATAAATTCTCGTTTCCAATAACTATTTTTAAAGCCCCATTCACTTTGTTAACCGCACCAACCCTTCTTTCGACGTCACTATCCGTTTGACCATCCGCTGTGAACATGCTACATAAATACACAAATTCACTCATCTGCTCCAAGTTCTCTTCGTTCACACTTATGTTACAAACTGTCCTTTGCTCTTCCCTTTCAAAAACCATCACCTTTGAATTTCTGACATTCATCATTCTCACTTATATACGAGGTATGTTCAAAAAGTATCGCGAATTTTGAATTTCCGCCGGTTACGTATATTCGATTTTTGATTTTTTTGTGGCGTTATGTTGGTACTCATGTCTCTCACTTATGCCGCTAAGTTCGGCCAGTTTGAATGTTCAGTTAATTTTTGAGAGCCACTTTGCTTGCACGTGTTTTGGCTCGTCTTCGATTTTTGCCCACTCCAAAAAAATGGATCAAAGAATCTGTATCAAATTTTGAGTGAAAAACAAAATTAAGTCCCCGGACGCATTCCGAATGTTGACTGTGGCATATGGTGAAGCTATCTTGGACCAAAGCAACGTTTATCGGTGGTACAAAATGTTCTCAGAGGACCGAGAAGATGTGAACGAAAAAGAGCCTGCCGGACGCCCGAGCACGTCAACAACAGACGGAAACATTGATGAAGTGAATAACATAGCATTGGCCAATCGTCGAATCACCGCTAGAGAAGTTGCTGAGGACTTAAACATATCGCTTGGCTCGTGCCATTCGATTTTTACCAATGATTTGGGCATGAGATCGGTCGCCGCGAAATTCGTACCAAAATTGCTCAATTTCGCATCTGCTTGTGCGCGAATTTTTGGCCAAAACAACACACCAATAATGCCGCAGCCACCGTATTCCCCAGATCTGACCCCCTGTGACTTTTTCTTGTTCCCGAAACTGAAGAGGCCCATGAAAGGACGACGCTAGGCTACGATTGAGGAGATAAAGACGGCATCGAAGGAGGAGCTGAACAAGATCACAAAAAATGATTTTTTGGGGTGCTTCGAGGATTGAAAAAAACGTTGGCACAAGTGTATAATATCTGGTTGGGATTACTTTGAAGGGGACAAAATAGAAATTCATGAATATATAAATAATTTTTGAAAAAACACAAAATTCGCGATACTTTTTGAACGGACCTCGTATTTATTTCAAACTTTTTTATTAAGACTATAAGTATTCAAGTGCAGGTATAAACTTTTTGTTTCTATATTTAATATTTTCTGTCATTTTTAGACTAGTAGTATTATTTAAATTACTAGTTCAAGGTCCTAGCTTTACGGCAACACTAATAGAAGTCACAAAAAAATAGAAATGATAATGTAAAAAAGGAAATATATTTGTTTAAATATGAAGCTATATCATTAAAGCAATGTTTATTCATTTAAAAGCATAAACAAGTGAATGAAAGTGCTATGAACAAAATAATTAAAGGATCATTAAGATGGTTCGGACACGTGAAAAGAATGAATGAAAAAATTTAAATGGAATGAAATCAATGTTAAGAAAGCAAGGGGGGTTTGCACAAATCAGAAAAAATCGGCAAGGGGTCCACAGGACAAAAAAGTTTGGGAACCTATGATATAAACCAACCAAAAATATTTTAAACAAAATACCAGAACCTAGGTATGTTTTACATATTTAAAATGACGAAAACTGATTATTTAATGAAAATAATAAGTGTAAAAAATCTTTTTAAAATGTTATATATATTTAGTTAAAATCCAGTAATGTTTGTGTCTTCAACCGATTTTAACTAAATATACATTTAAAAAAGGTTTCTTCCAAAAACAAAAATATTTTCACTATTTACAATGAAATTTCATACAACAACATAATTTTTTATGTTTATTTACCGAATACATGGTTTTCATAGGTAACCCATTTTAGGGAGCCATTTTTTAAGAAATATGTTTACCATGTTTACCATAAAGAATCAAGAAATAAAAATTATAGCTTAATTTATGTATAAATCAAATGATTTTACTGAAATCTCTTGATGGAAGTTCATTTTAAATAATAATTAAATAAAACAATGTTTTTTAACTACTTCCACTTTTGTCTTTATTTAGATAGCGACCGGTTTCGCCAGGCTCGCTGGCATCGACAGACTGGTAACGCTATTGTAAACTTAGTCCTTTATATACATACAGATCAGGGGTATATGAATATGTAAGAGATAATAAAAATTAAAACCCATTGTATTAAATACGAACCTCCAAGAATACCTGTAATACCAATAGTTAAATTCAGAAAATTTTACATAAATATTTGAAGATTATTTTTGTATAGAATCATGTTTACCACCCCTGATCTGTATGTATATAAAGGACTAAGTCTACAGTAGTGTTACCAGTCTGTCGATGCCAGCGAGCCTGGCGAAACCGGTCGCTGTCTAAATAAAGACAAAAGTGGAAGTAGTTAAAAAACATCGTTTTATTTAATTATGTATAAATTGTCATATATTCTATAGAACTTTCTCTTCACCTATTTAACATTGAATCAGTGAGTAACTTTGTAATTCTAAAATAGCAAATATAAGCAATATTTTATACAAGTAAAATCTTATTTATAATATAAGCAATATAACCATTTTGACAGGAATCAAATCCGCTACAATGGTTTCAACAAATTAATCTACAAAGATAAAATGATTTTACATTTTTATAATCAACACAGAAAGATCGTTTTCAAACTATCCTATTTTAATGTAAATGTTGATTGACTGTTTTAGGTTCAGCCCTCATACTAAATATGTTTATTTTTAACTAGTTCATAAAATGGAGCATTTTCAATTTCGCTTGAAATGATTAATTCCTAAAAATGGTACTCAATAAATCATCCAATTTGTATTATTATTATCCCTTTCCTAGGATAAAGCCCTTTTACATAGTGAATCAAGTATCATTAAATTCATTTTAAAATATATAATACAGATATACAAAAAAAATGGTCATAAATAATAAATGCTATGTGCTATTTAAATTATTAACATTATATTGTTAATTGTTCAAATAAATATATATCAATAAAATTAATGGCATGACCAAATTAATCAAATACTGAAAGGCATCGATGTGGCGATGAGGTTCGCAACCCATCACACCGCGTCTCTCGCGATGGCGAAAAGAGAAGAATAGAGTGCCGTATCGATTAAAGTGTGGCAGTCCATTCTTTCTGCCTACCCTTTCGGGGAGACGGCGTGATGGTTAGTTAGTTAGTTTTTTCTGAAAGGCATCGATGAGCATGCATGTTACGATGTATGAATGTGGAGGCAGCTAGAGAGGTATTGGACAGAACGGTATGGCAGGCCATTCTCTCTGCCTACCCCTCCGGAGAAACGGCGTGATGGTTAGTTAGTTAGTTATTAAATTAATATAAGCATTATGACACTTAAAATGTTTTAATTTTTAAATACTGTTATTATAATAACATGTTTTAACTGTTATCATAGGTGTTAACCTGATGATGCCAACATAGGTCGGCGAAACAGCTGTCGCGACAATCTCAAAATAAATCGTTAAAACTGTCTTTCAAAATTAAAACATTAAGTAAAAATACACATATTACCAATTTAAAGTGTCGGAAACAATGTGTCAATTACCACAAATGATTTTAAAATAGTTTTTTTTTATTAATGTATTTAGTTTTAATAAACTAATTTTTCTTTTAATTCCGACTGCTACCGGCAGTTCGCTCCTATCGTATAGAGTTATGATACAATTAATTGTCTCGGCAATTATCCCATGTTAGCATTGAATTCAATTTTCGTGTGTATATAAACAAACATAAGAAATCAATAAATAAAAATGAAGCGTTGAAAACTATCGCAATTCGAACTATTGACCGTGAGGTATTTGTTTTCGTAAGATCATTAGATAATACGTATTCAAAACAGGTTTTTATACGAGTGTACTCGGTGCCATTATGAAAGATCACAAAAAATGTACTTATCGATTGACATAATCAAAGGTCCTGCTTGTAAAATACATGTAATAAATGTCACATCATGATAGTTGACCTTTGCAGGAGGGGGTATACTTAAATGTCGCTAAATATGGATCAATGTATGTAACTACGGGAAGCTTACCTTTTCAAACCGTTGACGATATTCCGCCTTTTCCAGCTTGTCATTTTCTAGCTGCGAAATTTTCTCATGCAGGTCTTGTAGCGCGGAATTTTCCCTCTCATTTCGTGTGGCCAAATTCTCCAGCAACTCCAGGGCATTGATGACTTTGGGGAGAAGCGAAGTGATCGCCTCCGCCCCATACTTGTCTATAATTGTTTCGCACTCTTTCCCGATATCAGAGGCGATATCGTAAACGTCCACCACCGTTATGTCGTCGCCATTCTCCGCATCGGACATTTTCGACGCGAATCGCCTATGGAGTGGCATAAATCTGCTTTCTTGTGTTCTATTTACGATTTTTATCTCGGCGGACTGGCGCAGATGTCACTTAGCCGCCATCACAATATAAATTTCGTCTTCGTCAAAATATTTATGGCTGATAAATTTCTAGTGTTGCCACTTAAAACGTTCTATAACAGTACCTACGTTAAAATCTTTTATCTTTATTTATTTATTCATGCAATACCATTAGATTACTTATATTCTTCGCGCGTATATTCAAAGATGTATTCTTCAAATGTCGACCGTCAGTACCTAATAATTATTATATCATGACATATACATATATATCGGTTCCATATTATAAAAAAGATGGGCGGACTGCGTGGAAGAGGATTGGGAGAAACTGTAAAGACCTGGAGAATGGAAAGGGATGGCCGGGGGCAAGAACCAGCGGAGGACTGTTGTGGAGGAGACCAAATCCCACACCGGGATGTAGCGCCAAGAAGAAGAATAATAATAATTTATGAATACAAATATTCTCAAATAGTTCATTGTTTTCGCCGAAACACTATGATCCTTCAATATTATTATCTGTTCAATTTGCCACATTATTTTATTATACACTTTTCGAGATTGTCGCAACGGCTGTTTCGCCAACCGATGTTGGCATCATCAAGTGTTACAAAAAACTTCTCAACAGAGTTGTTTGTAACACCTGATGATGCCAACATCGGTTGGCGAAACAGCTGTCGCGACATTCTCGAAAAGCGTATAATAAAAAATTAGATATTTCAACAGTGTTGTAAATTTAACAGTTACAAATATTCTATAATATAACTAACTAACCATCACGCCGTCTCACCGAAGGGGTAGACAGAAAGAATGGACTGCCACACTTTAACCGTTACGGCACTCCATCATTTTCTTTTCACCCCCGCGGGAGACGCAGTGTGATGGGTTGCGAACCTCATCGCCACCAATAGGCATCTCTCGCGCACATTTTATCGTCCAACGTAACAAAGTAAATCTAAAAAATATATAAAAAATACAATGATACATAATAAAATAACTAAATAAAAATAAGATGATACATAATATAATAATAAATGAAAACGTGCATTCATATTGTAATATGATTAAAAAAAAATCATTTATTTATCATTTTCATTTATGCCTTCTATATTTGCCATACTAAACGTAGACTGTATTGCGATTTATACCAATTAAAATTAAATATTAAATAACGTAATTTGAAATACATAAAATCCTCTTTTTAGACATAATCCTTCTAATGTGACCCGATAGCTGTTCGTTTGAATTGTATTTCGACTAGATTAAGCTCTAATTACCGGAGTTTTCCACCTGTGCAGGCATCGAACCCAGTGACCTTGCCACTAATACATCAAACTTATTTAGTTTCCGCGATGGGAGCAAATGAACTGCTTATGAACTCGCGACCTTCCTACGCCCGGTAGGCACTCAAAAGGACATAGATAAACTCCAAGTTGTCAGGGTTTATTAGATAATTATTGTTAAAAGTTTAATCATCACATGTGTTCCAAATTAAAGTATTTTAAACTCAGCAGATAAAAAGAACAATGACGGCTTTTGTAAAAAACGCATTTATTATGATATAAGAAATGATTTATTATCGCAAGAACAATAACTAACTAACTAACCATCACGCCGTTTCCCCGGAGGGGTAGGCAGAGAGGATGGATCGCCACATTTTTTTTCTTCTTCTTCCTCAGCCTATTCCCGTCCACTCCTGGATAAAGGCCTCCTCCATTTGCTTCCATGTCATTCTGTCCTGTGCAGACTGCATCCAGGTTATTCCGACGTGTCTGTTTAGATCATCCTTCCACTGTAGTTGCGGTCACCCTGCACTTCTCTTCGCCGTCCACGGTCTACAAGTCAGCAGTCTTCTTGTCCACTTTTCATCTGAGCTTCTGGCTACGTGACCTGCCCATTGCCATTTTAGAGTCGCCACCCGGTGGATGATGTCAGTGACCTTTGTTTTTTTTCTCACCGTATCGTTTCTGACTCTGTCTCTTAGGCTTATTCCTAACATGGCTCTTTCCATGGCTCTTTGGGTCACTCGTAGTTTCTCGGCACTTTGTTTGGACAATGTAACAGTTTCAAGACCATAAGTACCAACTGGCAGAACGCAGACTTTATAGACTTTTCGTTCAAGGTATTTTCCGGTTTTTAAGGATGTAACTCATGTTTTCGAAAGCTGCCCAGCTTAGTCCAATTCTTATTTTCAGCTCTACGGTTTGGTTATCTCATTGTTCTATCCTGACATAACTCTCGCGCCTCTTCTAAATTCACACATCGTGACATGCACGCTCGTCAATTGTTCCTATTTCGAACATGGCCGCCTTTCAGTAACTGATTAATTTGGTCATGCCATGTCTTCCTTTGCCTTCCTCGACTTCTTTTTCCATTCCCACTACTTTTATATATCTTTTTAACCATTCTTCCCTCATCCATTCGTTACATATGTCCAAACCACCTTAGTGACCCTTTCATGGTTTTATTTATCATTCATCCGCTTTACATTCCTTTCTCATTAGATATTCTATCATACATTATTTTTGGGACCCAGACCGCATTTAAGCTACGCTACTCTCCCTCGATGTCCCGCCGTATACACATAACAATACCACAGCAAAAGAAAATACACAATTGATACATAAATATGCTAGAGAAAGAATAAAAAAGAAACAACGTACAGCAGGAGCCACAGGAGAGGGGGGGGAGATAAAATGCAGGATGGGGGAAATAAGGAAATTTATTTAATATGTGGAATATGGAAGGTAATTCAGTTCTTTGGCAGTTTTCCGGGGGGACGGTAGCCAACAGGAATCTGTTGTGCCACAAGGTGTGGGATTATGGAGGGATCCATTCTCTGCAGTGCGCATTCCAGTTTCTTCTCCGTTGTTTGCCCCATCTTACAATATCTTCCACGTTGCAGATTTTGCGGTTAGCTGTGTTCCTCATCCTATCTCGAAGAGTCTTTCCTGCTATTTTCCTCAGCATCCGCATCTCTGCCACCCGCACTTTGGCCTTTCGTTCTGGTGGCATCCATTCCGGTCTCAATGCTATATGTCAGTATAGGCCTTACGCAGATTTTGTATATTCTGACCTTATTATCAGTTCTCATATACTTATTCTTCCAAGTGATCTCCTTAACCGTCGCGTTGCCATGTGGTCAATTGAGTTTCCACTGCCAATTTAAAGTTGATTTTCTTAAAACCTATGGACCCTAATATTATAAAAAAAATTGTAATCCTCCATTGAAGTGTTCTCAATATTTCGTAATAAAAAAAAAAATTTACTTCCTTCATCCCAAAAAAAAATATTTTTTAAGACTGCCCTCACCTTCATTCGTGTAATGGTAGAATTTGTTTTGCTAATATTTACAACTTTATCAAAAGTGACAAATACTTACTCGCTGTTTTGAACGTATTATAAATTATATGTTTGGCCTTTTCTCATAGGTACGTAATAATACCGACATCTTAATAATATCAGAACTGTGAAAATATTAACACTTTACCAAAAGGGACAAATATTAATACGTACTCGTTGTCTTGAACGTACTATACATTTTGCCTGGGTGCCTTTATCATACGTAAAACTTGTATAGCCCCGCCGCGGCGCGGCGCGGCGGGGCGAGACAAGTTCATACTTGGTGTCAGTTGCTCATATGCTGTGACGCATTCCATATCAGAAATCGCATGGTTCCAGAAAAAAAATAATAATGATATGTTTTTCAAATAATCCATGTATGTTATAGATATCGATCTATTCTAATGAAATTCCCTACAAGATGACATAAATTAAATTTTGATTCATCGAGTCATATGCTTGATATTTAGATAAAGTTAGCGGTAAACTGAATTGACCACATGGGAGCGAGCGTTTTGTTTTGAACACGGTACTTTAAGGGTTAAGGTAGCCTAATATCGCCGAAGCTTTGCTGACTTGTCTCATTATTTCGCCGACAATATCATTTTGATTGAACGGATCCATTTCCAGATATATACATTTTGTAACCTGTTCCAGCATTCTATCATTAGTGGATAACCTGCATCCTTACGGTTCTGTTGAGAATGTCATGGTTTCTGTTTTCTCAACTGAGATAACATAGAAGATGTTAGCGGCCGATGTCTGGAATTTATAGTCTTTGCAGTTCGTCTTCCGACTTTGTTATCAGTGCAGCATCGATTTTAATTACATATTTTAAAATTATTTAGATCAATCACACCATAACAATGCCTGCCTAACAAAGAGAAAGAATTTCATCATTGTAAAATAAATAATATACATATTTACAAACATTTCCGTAGACAAGAAAATTACATTTTTGTTTTTCTCGTCACTAAAACGTTCGCAAACTTGGTTTGGCATATTTAAATATGGAAATTTTCAATATCATCTCATTAAAAACGAAACGTTTCCAATATTGGAAAGACTTGAAATGTTTCTGTGCGATAATTTTGAATATAAAATAAATTATGTTATGCTCTATTGTGGTTAATGGGAAGTTCCGGGTTTGGTTCTCTAAGCTTTTTGAAATTATGTTCTTTATTATCATTATTTTCCCGAGAATGCTTTGTTTTATCTGGAATCTTTTATAATTAAAAAAATATATACATCGAATATCTCGTAATATGTTTATAAATCTCCTATGCTATTGATTTAATTACCTTGTCAGCATTATCACTAAAGCACTTGACCCGGACATTTAATAAAATGAGAACCTTATTTTTCAATGATAATCTTAACTTGAAACTCCGACTATGAATGATTAAGTGTTATATATAGCTGCGAAACCTGGACTCTAAATGTAAATGTAATGAACCGGTTGGAGGCGTTCGAGATGTGGATATACCTACCGCAAAATGCACCGTATACCATGGACCGATAGGGTCAGTAATGCAGACGTACTACAAAGAGCTAGAGCCAATAGAGAACTGTTGTCGAGTGTGAAAATTAGAAAGGTCTTATATTTGGGTCATGTTCTAAGGGGAGAAAAATACCACCTCCTTGGGTAAAATGGAGGGACGTCGGGGAATTGCAAGAAGGCAGCTGTCCTGGCTGCGCAACAATAAAGAGTTGACAGGAATTACAAAAGTTCACAACCTGTTCCAAGTAGCGCAGGACGGAGATGCCTTTGCTGCAGTGATCGCCAACGTTGGGGGGACCTGAACAAATAAACGTTTGGATCTTAAACGGTTTGACCGGAGCTAAAAAAAAGGTCACCAGAGACTTAGACCGGCCAATTTTCCCCAGTGAGCTAAAAAAAGGTCGCCAACGATTTCCGACATTCAAAAACCTCATTGATTCACATAACAGTCGACTGTTTGCGAATATTTTGGAAATAATACATTTTAGCACCTCGTAGCCCCCTTTTTGCTTCCCAGGGTCAGAATTACCCCCTAGGGCACCTTGGGGAGTCAGAAGGCCCACTTTGGGAACCTATAATTTATGAATACAATGCTTACATAGGAATTGAGTTATACTCGTATACTAATGTAAGTATTGTAAAGTATTTTGAAACAGATTTTTTATTAATAAAGTCTTCTTGTTCTTCTTATTCTTAGTGTCGGCCTAGTGGCCTGTTCCTTAAGAGGAATTGGCCTCCTGCGAAGTCGACTCCCAGCCGTCGATCCATCTCTTTGGTGGTCTGCCCGGGGGTCGTCTACCATGGGGCTGGCCGTGTTACACAATGAAGGTGAGTCTGGATGGATCCATTCTCCTCACGTGTGCATACCAGTATTTTCTCCTTTGCCTTCCCCACCTTACGACATCCTCGACCTCGCATATCTCCCTTATCCGTGTGTTCCTTATCCTCTCTTGCAGTGTCTTGCCAGATCTGAGCGTCTTCATTTCTGACACTCTGTATTTATAAAGTATTTTAACAAATTAAGACGATAAAATATGGTGTTTTAAATAAATAAGTCAAATAAAAATAAAAATAGTTTTTATTGCCCTTATGTATGGAAGTGAAGCTCGGAGCTGGCAAAAGAAGGACGAATGCAGGATAAACGCCGTAGAAATGAGATCACTATGAAGAATGTGCGGGAAAACGTTGTATGATAGAATACCGAACGATGAAATAAGAGAGAAATGTAAGGCAGATGACTGCATCATGAATAAAATTAAAAAAAGGATGCCTGAGATGGTTTGGACATATGGAACGAATGGATGAGAGTAGAATGGTTAAAAGTTGTACACAAGCAGCGTGAGTGAAAAAAGAAGCCGAGGACGACCGAGGAAAACATGGCATGACCAAATTAATCAATTACTAAAAGGCGGCCACATTCGAAGTCGGAATAATCGACGTGCGTGCATGGTTTGATGTATGAATGAAGAGGTATGCCAGGACAGAGCATTGTGGCGATATATCCTCTCTGCCTACCCCTCCGGAGAAACGTCGTGATGGTTAGTTAGTTAGTTAGTAAATAAAAAAACACAATTTTAAAGATTTGTAATAAATTTAGTTATTATAAAATAGCCTGCATTCTATTTTAAAAAAACGTTTAATATCCAACGCCAATGCGCGTATTGTTGAACAACGGATTTACAAATACGTAATTTTGAAAGCGGTGAAATAAAATACATTTCCAATCAGACATCGTTTGAATATAGAATTGAAAACCTCTCCGTAATTTTAGATTCGTTTGACCGAATTTGCATACGAATGAATCTGTACTTCTGTGTAGGAACTAAATTAAATTCCTACGATTTACCGCGGTACCTACCTGCTTTCGACTTTTTTCAGGAGCGAATGTAAATATAATTTATTTTTCCAATGGTAACACATTAAATAGAAACGCTGTCTGGTTTGTTAATCGAATCTGAGTATTTGGATTGGATTTGATCGTTTGAATATGTGGAACGAATGGAAGAGAGAAGAATGGTTAAAATGATGTATACAGGCAGTGTGAGTGGAAAGATATGTCGTGCAAGACCAAGGAAAGAACATGACTTAATTAATAACACTAAATGGCGTTCACATTCGAAGTCGTAAAATGCATCGACAAGCATGCATGTTACGATGTATACTCGTATATGTAGAGGAAGCGCGAGAGGTATGTCGGGACAGAGCAGCATGGCGGTCCATCATTTCTGCCTACCCCTTCGGGAAACGGCTTGATAGTTAGTTAGTCTGGTTATTTTTGTAGAAATTATGGCATTTTGAATTACATATGGATAAGTGTATGAAAGAGCTGAAAGGGTTGGATGCAGGTGTCAACATGAGCGGAGTGTCAGTAAGCTGTATCTTGTATGCGGATGACGCTGTTCTACTTCCAGACAACGAGCATGAACTACAAGTCCTGGTGAACAGTATGTTTGAGGTATGCATGCGAAAAGATCTGATGATAAATGTGAATAAGTCCAAAGTAATGATTTAAAAAAAGAAAAATAAATCATGACAGTCTGCAAAATTCGGAGCAAGTAGATGAGTTCGTGTATTAGGGTAGTATGTTTACAAAATATGGGCAAGTGGAGAGAGATATTGAAAGAAGGGTTGGGGCAGGCAAGTGAATGGTGCACTTAAAGTTCGCAAACACAAAACCTATCTAAAAAAGTGTAAATGGCAGTGCAAAACGGTATTCTTGTACCGACCCTTATGTATGGAAGCGAAGCATGGAACTGGCAAAAAAGGATGAAAGTAGAATAAATGTGGTAGAAATGAGATCTCTTAGATGAATCTGTGGATACTCTGTTATGATGGGTGTCGAATAAATATAGAAGAAGTGAATGCGGTGCGAATGGCGGTGTTATGAACAAAATAATGAAAGGATCATTAAGATGGTTTGGACACATGGAAAGAATGAATGAAGAAAGAATGGTAAAAAAATATAAGTAAACGATGTAAATGGAACTAGAAATAGCGGAAGACCGAGGAAAACGTGGTTTGATCCAATAAATCAAATATTAAATGTCGACCACGTGAGGAGTTTGAGAAATCGACGCGCGTACATGACAAGATGTATGAATGTTGAGGAAGCGAGAGAAATATGTCAGGAAAGAAAAGTGTGGCAGTCCATTCTTTCTGCCTAACCCTTCGGGGAGACGGCGTGATGGTAAGTTAGTTATTTTTTATATATTAGGTGTATAACTTTGCTTCCGCCGTTTTTTTCCGAAATTCGAGGCTTTATCGTAAAAAACTGATTATACATTTATGATTCAAAGTATTGTCCATCGCTGGCCACTACTTTCTCCCATCTTTCGGGCAGCATACGAATCCCGCGTTGAAAAAACTGGTCATCTTTTGAAGCGATCCACGAATCGATCCAATTTTTTACTTCTTCATAAGACCGGAAGTGCTGGTCAGCTAGGCCGTGTGCCATTGATCGAAACAAGTGATAGTACGAGGGAGCAATGTCTGGAGAATACGGCGGGTGGGGTAGGACTTCCCATTTCAAAGTTTCCAAGCATGTCTTGACCACTTTCGCAACATGGGGTCAAGCATTGTCATGCTGTAAAATCACTTTATCATGTCTCTCGTTGTATTGCGGCCGTTTGTCTTTCAATGCTCGGCTCAAACGCATTAATTGCGTTCGATAACGATCGCCTGTGATTGTTTCAGTCGGTTTTAACAACTCATAATACACTACGCCGAGCTTGTGCAAGTTCAGGTTCCAATATTGAAAATGTTGGAACCAGGGAAGTAGACTTCTTCAAACTTTTCATGTCTAATACCCTAATGAGTTACATCTGTGATGAGACAAATAAGCAGTACCAATATGTCAAGAGCAACTGCAATGAGTTGTCTTGGAGGCTAAAACAATGGACTGACACAACAATTGAGGAACTATACATTTTTTTGGCTTTGTGTCACTTGATGGCCTGCAATGGTCCCACCAAATACTGAGCATAACCTTGGAACCGTGAATATTCGGTTTGGCCGTCGACGTGGAAGCATGGCCGGGATATCCCCATTATTTTCTGCGCTTGGGATTATCGTAATGAACCCATTTCTCGTCCCCAGTCACAATGCGATGCAGAAATCCCTTCCGACTTTGCCTTGCAAGCAGCTGTTCACAAACACACAAACGCCGTTTAACATCTCTCGGCTTCAACTCGTACGGCACCCAATTTCCTTGTTTCTGAATCATTCCCATGACTTTCAGGCGTTTTGAAATGGCTGGTTGCGTCACTCCCAATGATCCTGCCAATTCTTGTTGCATTTGACACGATTCTTGATCAAGTAATGCCTCCAATTCTGCATCTTCGAAAACCTTCTCTCTTCCACCGCCATGCTGGTCTTCGACGTTAAAATCACCGTTCTTGAAGCGTTGAAACCACTCTCGGCACGTTCTTTCACTAATAGCGGCCTCACCATAGGTATTTGAGAGCATTCGATGAGCCTCAGCCGCAGATTTCTTCATATTAAAGCATAAAATTAAAACCTCCCGCAAATGACGAGAATTTGGCTCGTAAGCTGACATGTTTAATCGGGAATAACTTTATGATGCAGACACAAATCGACTAATATTTCGATGGCGTTATGTTTACAAATACTTAAGCTTATTGTATGACATCTATGATCTATTTATTCCAACTACCACTTACCGCTACTGCCATCTATTGCAAAACGGCGGAAGCAAAGTTATAACCTAATATTTCATTATCATAAAATATAATAATTACTAGAAAACCGACGTTTTGAATCATAAGAAATATTATAATTAAAATATCTGTTTATTTTGTAAATTATGGTTTGACATTAAACACTGTCTGGTGTAAGTATTTAGTTTCCGGTCAAAATTTTATTATATGACATGAACGACATAATCCCAGTCGGAGGAGAATGCAAAGAGACCTGAATCCAGCAATTGAGAGATGGCTGGGGACAATAAGAACAAGAAGAAGGAGGATACTAATGTAAATTTGTAACTAATTTGCATTTCATGATTTGTTCTTTTAAGAATAAAAATATATAAAAAATCGTAACATATTAACTAACGACTCTGATTAAAAATGTGTCCCCATAAAAAGCGAATTCGGAATAAAATATATTTCAAATTTATAAAATGGAAGGCTAACTTTGTATACTCGTATATTTATTTAAATTTGCGTACATTCGTACCTCCAAGATTGCAATTTATGTTAAGTAAAATATTTGATCCGGAATCGGATCGTCCGGATCTTCTAGCTGATAAGATTTGCACCATCTAAAAGAGCATTATTTGTTATATTATTTTTATTTTACGAATAAACAAACTTTGGTCTAGTGTAGAATTCACGTGAAAATAAAATGGCGATAGATTAGAGCTACCAATCACATGTCACGAGAATCACTATGATAGCTATAATACCCTTTACATCGATTTGGCTCTTGCTGTCATGATGTAAACAGCTATTCAACAAAATAATAGTAATTGTAAAAAACCGTTACGCCGTTTCTCCGAAGAGGTAGGCAGAGAGAATGGACCGCCACACTTCTCTATCCTAGCACACCTCTCTAGCTTCCTCCACATTCATACAGCGAGTCATACACGCATTTCGATTCTTCCGACTTCTAACATGACCAACCTTTAACTTTTGATTAATTTGGTTATACCATGTTTTCCTCGGTATGCCTCGACTCCGTACTCCATTTGCATTATTAACGTATACTTTCTTAACCATTCTTTCTCCATCCATGCCCTCCATATGTCCGAACCAGCGCAGCGATCCTTTCATAATTTTGTTCATAATACCTTCTTCCGCTCTACATTCCTTTCTTATATCAGCATTTGAGATTCTGTCGTATATCGTTCTAACACACATACGTCTTAGGGACCTCATATCTACCGCATTTATTCTGCTATTTTATGTTATATCATTGTATTTTATACTATTTGTTTTAGATTTATTTTGTGCACGTTGGACGATCGAAGAGTGTGCGGGAGATGCTTATTGGTGACGATGAGGTTCGCAACCCATCACAGGGGCGAAAAGAAAAGGATGGAGTGGCGGTTATTATTAATACTGTAGACGTTCTCTTAACCGGCACCGCTTTAACCGTCCCACCGCTTTAACCGGCCTCTTCTAGGAAATCTAGGAGACAAGTAACAAGTGACAAGAATGGGTTCTTGAAGGTGATGACCCTCTTGAAAATGAAATTTTGAATGATGACGAGATAGTTCAGACTGTTATCAACGAAATACTAGAGGAAGAGGAAGTCGACAGTGAGGAGTACGAAGAAGATAACACGGTTAGCCACGACGAAGAAAAAGAGGCTCTACAGGTGGCGGCGATGTACATTTAGCTGCAGAAGGATTCTACTGCAGTAGATGTAATGTTCATAAAGAAATGGCGTGACTACACTTTTAAAAAGTTGATTTAACACAAGAAGCAGCAGAAAATAACAGATATTTTTAATCCATTGTAGGCCTACTTTTTTTTTTAAATTGCATAGATGTGTGGATTTTTCCTGTACATATTTTTTTCAGTTGTTGACGAAATGTTAATTTTTAATGTGTGATTTCTAATACAGAATAAAAGTTCTGTTTTCTTATTGTTTTGAAAAAATTGTGTTTTTTTCTTCCTTTGAAAGTGTTTTTTTAAATGTGTTTTTCACTACCTTCTTTTTAACCGGCTTTTTCGTTATTCGGCCCTGGGTGGGTCCCGTCAAGGCCGGTTAAGAGCGCGTCTACTGTATCACATATTTCGCTGCGCTCTACTTTATTGTTGTTACTAGGGTTTATCCTACATATCCAATAAGGGTTAATCCTGGTTTGAAGAGCATTTAATGACACACTAGAATACCCAACAATGTTTCGCTATTGCTAAATTCGAGTACTCGAATATGTATACAAACTATAAACTACGATACTAATTTAACAGTTAAAAATATAAACTTATACAATTGAAGTTCGATATCAAATCGTTTATACAATTCAGCGCAGTATCCACCAACTTGTATTACCAAAAACATGATGGTTAACAATAAAATCTACCTTGGACATGAGTTTAAAATGGGAAAAGAAAACCAGGTGGCAGAAATACCCAGAAGAATAGGATTTGGTTGGGGAGCCTTCGGAAAGCTTAATGAGAGTCATATAATGAGAAACAAGGATATCCCATTAATTTAAAAATATTGCATCTTGCCTGTGATGACATATGGTTTGGAAACAATGTCCCTGACCATAAATACTGTCCACAAATTGAAATGCGCACAACCATCCATGGAGCGGCACATGTTGGGCATAAGTCTGAGTGATAGAATTACAAATAAAGAAATCAGACGCCGAACGAAAAGTCGCCGATATCATGGATCGGATCGCAAAATTGGCAGGACACGTAGCCGGACAGCCAAGTTCAAGATGGACTCCCAAAGTCTTAAAGTGGAGGCCATGAGAAAACAAAAGGGGTGTCGGTCGGCCACAGAAGAGATGGGCCGACGATATTGTTGTGGTCGCCGGGAAAAAATGGATTGAAGCGGCACAGGATAGAGAAAAATGGAGACAGGTGGAAGGGGCCTACATCCAGCAGTGAAGGGAAGGCTATGAAGAAGAAGAACAATGAAATCCAATAATGATTTAAATTTTTGATTGCATACACGTACAGTAATGTCATGACGATTGATAGATGTCATGTTGATTGATTCGAGCGCCATCTCTTGATGACTTACATTACACTCAATCAAATACTCACATCGAACAAAATAAGTAAACATCAATATAGACTGTAATGTTCCTAGCGATAAAATAACTATTTGTCTATCGCACTAAGAATTCATTAAAATGCATATTAAAAGTGCATTACTCGGTTCGTATCAAATTAATTTTTAAACCTTCACCAAAAGAGAGCTGTTGTTGAATGTGGATCTTATATTTGGGTCATGTACTAAGAGGAGAAAAATACCACTTCCTTTGGCTGATAATCATTGGCAAGAGTGACGGCGGGGAGTTGTCAAAAGCCAGTTGTCCTGGCTGCGGAAAATAAGGAATTTGATAGGAATGAGCAGAGTTGAGAACATGTTTCAAGTAGCGTAGGACAAATATGCTTTCCCTGCAGTGATTACCAACGTTGGGGCTACCTAACACAGAACCAGAAGAATAAACTAATATTAATAAACAGTGAATATTTCGTCGCATTCGCTTGTCTGTAAGTAAATTATATATGTTTTTATTGTTTCTTGAACAATAATGTGAAACTCTAATCAAATAATAATTAAATAAAACGATGCTTTTTTAACTACTTCCACCTTTGTCTTTGTTTCGCCAGGCTCGCTGGCATCGACAGACTGGTCACCAGATTGGTTGATGATGACTGATATGGTTGACCAGTCTGTCGATGCCAGCGAGCATGGCGAAACCGGTCGTTGTCGAAATAAATACAAAAGTGGAAGTATTGTAGTTTAAAAAAACATTTAAATTTTTATTTAATTATTATTTAAAATGAACTTCCATCAAGAGATTTCAGTAAAATCATTTGATTATCTAATTAAATAATTAATAAGAATGAAAACGTCTGTTTTCTAAAAGTTTTACTATTATATATTTTATGCGAATGACATGTTTCGCCTATATAACGCATTATCAAATGTAACAATGTAAACATTTGATAATGCCTTAGACAGGTAAAACATGTCATTCGCGTAAAATATAATAAAACTTGTTTAAAACAGATGTTTTCATTCGTATTCATTATTCAATATGGAGTTTTACATCATTGTTCAAGAAACAATAAATATGTTTTTACTCATACATAAATTATGTAAATCCGGTGATCTTTCTTGATAAAATGAAACTTGTTTTATTTAGCACTTTAAATAAAATAAGCCTTAAAATACCTCTATTCATTTGTTACATCTGAACAAAGAAACCACGAAAACATTTAAAAAAAAACGTATTTGCTACAATTTTCTTCGGGAGAAAGCGTTTCTGAAAATTTCGTTCTAATTTTAAAATTTCAAAAAGAATTCCATGAATCTCTCGCTTTGATCGAAGTCTTAGTAATTGTTTTTTAGAATATTAGAATTCCTTCACATAAAACTTATTTCTTAATACTTTCATTGTGAAATAATTCTGGAAATTTTGAAATTAGTATTTTTACGATCGATATTTTTTCTTTTAATCAAACATTGAATATGTCTTTCTTTATTGGATACAATAATCGTGTGTTACTAACTTACTAACTTAACTCCTACATAATATACATACTCGTATATAATTGAGTTAACACAGAGAAAAGTTATGGAAGGTCTTGGCTGAGTATGGAGTAAGCGCAAACCTGACAGAGCGGTTGCTTCCCTTTTTAAAGAGAGGAACACAGAAGGGTTCCCACCACATACCCGAGGCTGTTATAGGGCGCAGCCGCACCCTTTCGTCAGCCTCGCTCGTACACTTTCTAGGCCTCTCCCCGTCCATCCGGGAAATACATTTAATTTACGCAAACACAATGGGATGCCAGGCCACATTTACTCTACTTTGTATTTCCTTCTGTGTCCCGCACTTCCACATGTAAACTACTATTTATTTAAAATTATAGAAATAATAACAATCTTACAAAATATAGTCTTACCACCTTGTTTTAAACATAATACACACTTAGAACTATTCACATGGGGAAAGGAAGGACATAGTATGAGGGAGGAGGAGGGATGTGGGGATCTGGGGTGGAGCAAAGTAGAGGGGGTCAGCAAGGTTAGAGTAGAGGGAAGGGCACAAAATGAAGTATACAAGTAAATAATCTAAAACAATAACAGTAGGTATAAACTTAAAGTGCATTGGGCAATCCACGCCCCACCAGGGGGCAGTATCGACTTCGGGTCAGGACGCTCAACGGGAGCCAGTGGTAACACATTGCTTGCATTGGTTGCTTCCCTTATTGAAGGAAGCACCGCGTGTGTCAGAGTAAACGGGGCTTTCACTTCTTGGTTTGATATCACAAAAGGTTTATGTCCTTGGCCAGGCCATGTTTTCCTCGGTCTACCTCGACTCCCTACTCCATTTACATCGTTAACCTTTACTTTTTTAACCATTATTTATCCATCCATGCGCTCCATATGTCCGAACAACAGATCCTTTCATTATTTTGTTCATAATACTTTCTTATATCAGCATTTGAGATTTTGTCGTTCATCTTTCTACGACACATTCGTCTTAGAGATCTGATCTCTACCGCATTTATCCTGCTCTCATCCTTCTTTTGCCAGTTCCATGCTTCGCTTTCATACATAAGGGACCAGAACTCCATTTTAAACGGCCGTTTTCGCTTTCTTCGATAAATTCTTGTTTCCAATAACTGTTTTTGTGTGATGATTGTATTTTATCAAAAAGACCTGACACGGCACACGAAGAAGAAGAATAGTCATTTGAAAGAAAAGAATATGTTAATTTATTTTTGTATAATGATTGTAGTTTCTTAAAAAGTCACATTCGTATGTTCACATATACCAAAAATACGACATTTGAATGAATAATTCGTTGGCATTAATATTGTGTATTGGATTTATTCGAAACCTTGTAATATTTACCCTGTTAAGTATGAGAATTCCTGTGCATTTTTATTTTCACACAGAGGCGTGTGGGAATGCTTTACCCTAGATTTTCCACAGGAGGGAAATTCACAAAGGAATAATGTATTACGTACTTTTGAGATGAAAAAAATGAACTGGATTATTTTACGCGTTGTATTCAAATTCCACGGATCAAAATGAGATTTTAGAAAAATTGTTTTTACAGCTTATTTCGGATTGAGTTACCCAGAAAAACACTTTAAATTCGTTTTCACACAAAGTTTGGTGTTTAATGCTATTATTAAAAGAAATAAATCTTAATAGTTAAAGGCATAAAAATTGGAGAGACGGAGAGGCGTAATCTACTACTGTATGATTTGCAGAGCCTTTCACAGTGCATTAATAAAGATTTTCTGCTTAATTCTCCGCAATCTTAATAGATGACGCTAGTGTAGAGTGAAATAATTTTTTTTAAATGTTATCTGGACCAATCTTTTTTAATTGATTCTGACAACTTAATAATTTAGTACATGAAAAGTCTTCTTTTCTGGTTTCAATCCTGGGATTGGTTTGCAGCAATTTCCTCTATTATTCTCTTCCATTCTTCCCTGTTTTGTGCGGCTCTTTTGAAATCTGCATATGATGAGCAGCGCACGTCCACCAACAGGTCCTCCAGGTACTCTCGGCGTGGGCGTCCCCTAGAGTTTGTCCCCTCGATCATACCCTCCATTATGGCATGCAAGAGACCTTATTGACGTATTACATGGCCGATCCATCTAGCACGCCTTTCGGACAAGGTTCTGAGGAGGTGCCTTCCTCCTTCTATTCCTTGAAGAACTTCCTCATTCGTGATGTGGTCTCTCCAGGAAATTCCAAAGAGTCTTCTATAGGACCACATCTCAAAAGCCTCTATTCTCCGCTTATCCCTTTCGGATAGGCACCATGTCTCGCAGCCGTACATCAAGACACTCCATACATAGGTCTTGATGAGAAGTATTCTCAGTTTTAGGTCTACTCGTATATGAAAAGTAAACACATTATAATTTATGGGAAATAGTTGATTTTAAAACATTCATAAATTAACACCTTGATAATTTAATACATTAATAATAATTATATAATTATGATATACGAAAAAACATTCTAAAGAATTATTTGGACTTTCCATTATATTGTATTATTTCCATTGTATTGTATTGTATTATATATAAATGTGGGGTTTCCCCCAATGTTATTTGGTACCGGTAATTCAGATTTTAGTCACAATATTTTTTTTATATATGTATAATAAGTCTTTCTTGTTGTAGTTTTAGTCGTATATTTACACCTGAAGATGGAGGTTACTCCGAAACATATAGTGTAGTCTATAAATGTAGTATAGTGGAATATTAAAGAGTGTTAAGAGTCTCATGTATGGAAGTAATGTATGGAAGCGAAGCATGGAACTGGCAGAAGAAGGATGAGAGTAGAATAAATGCGGTAGAGATGAGGTCCCTAAGACGTATGTGTGGTAGAACGATATACGACAGAATCTCAAATGCTGATATAAGAAAGGAATATAGAGCGGAAGAAGGTATTATGAACAAAATTATGAAAGGATCGCTGCGTTGGTTCGGACATATGGAACGCATGGATGGAGAAAGATTGGTTAAGAAAGTATACGTTAATGATGTAAATGGGGTACGAAGTCGAGGCAGACCGAGGAAAACATGTCATGACCAAATTAATCAAATTTTAATGGTTGGTCATGTTAGAAGTCGGAGGAATCGACGTGCGTGTATGACTCGTTGTATGAATGTGGAGGAAGCTAGAGAGGTTTGCCAGGATAGAGCAGTGTGGCGGTCCATTCTCTCTGCCTACCCCTGCGGGGAAACGGCGTGATGGTTTGTTGTTGTTGTTGTTGTTAAAGAGTGTTTTCTTTTGAAAAAATCCAGCGTAATTAGATGTTAATACAGTCATAAATATATCAAAATTATCACTTCACATATATATCAAGTTGCTGAACGCGGTCTCCTCGGAGATCGACGTCTTTCATATCAGTGAAAGTACGTTGAGAAGGCAAATACTCTTAATTCTGGAGAGTATATTTAATATATTATTTTACCTGTTCTCAATAGATGCCTTAAAAATTAATTTTGTAATGTCTGTTGATGAAATAAACTGATTTGATTTGATTTGAAGTTTTTAACTGCACATTTATTTATAGTGCTTATAAAAATCCAGTGAGTAGTAATGTATCGACATGGCATAACACATTCACTTTATTATTTTACTAAATTCTCCCCTGGTGCTAACTGCTAACACGAAAGAACTGTTTCAGGGGAAACTTTTTAAGAAGAAAAACCGAGTTACGAAGTCAATTTCCTATGAAAAGTAAAAGGTCGTAGTACTAGGCGACTTGTTATTTTTCATTTTGTTAAGAGAACATTTTCATTCAAAAACCGCAAAAGAAAGAAACGAAATGAATGCAAAAGTTTGACTAGTAAAGTATTGGAGTTGAAAAGTAAAAAAATAAATTGTGTCGCCTTAAATATAAAAATATAATTTATATTTTAAAATTAAAAGTATCAGAAAAAAAATACTTACAATTTTTCCTTTGATATAATTTTTATCAAGTGAAATATGCACCTAACTAACTAACCATCATAAAATCTCCCCGAAGGAGTAGGCAGAAGTAAAAGACTGCCACACTTTTCATTCCTGACAATTCTCTCGTATCCTCAATATTCATAGATCGTGTCATGCACGCACGTCGATTTCTCCGACTCCTCACGTGGTCGACGTTCAATATTTGATTTATTTGATCTTTCATCGATCTTCCACTATTTCCAGTTCTATTTACATCGTTAACATATATATTTTTACAATTCTTTCTCCATTATATAGACCTTTGATGATGATATAGACAGTTGATAATGCCTTAGCAAATAATAATATGTCATTCCTACAAAATATTATAAAACTCAATAAATAAAAGCGAAAGTGTGTTATTGTGTTACCAAATTACTCGGTTAATCCTGAACAGACCCTCGAGAAACTTTCAGAATTGATTATATGGAATCCGGCGGATATGAAATTTAACACTTTTGTTCAAGAAACAATGTATTTATATTTTATATTGATGATTAATCATGCTTTAATAACGCGAAAAACTTGGCATTCTCATCAGATATAATAAAACTTCTAGAAATCAGAGTTTTAATTCGTATTAATTATTTAATATGCAGATTAATATCATTATTCAAGAGACACGTCACTCTTATAACAAATAATAATAAAACCTGCTAGAAAACCGACATTTTCTTTTGTAATTATTATTTAGTATTAATTTTTACGTCATCGTTCAAGAAACAATAAATATATATTTAAAACGAGTATTTATGATTAACATTTGATAATGCTGTAGCAATGTGAAACGTGCCACTTTCGTAAAATATAATGAAACTTCTAAAAAACCGACTTTTACATTCGTTTTAATTATTTGATGACTGGAAGAGTACTGCCTCGCTGACGTCTACATACATGCCATGTTTTCCTCGGTCTGCCTCGACTTCGTACTCCATTTACATCATTAACGTAGACTTTCTTAACCATTCTTTCTCCATCCATGCGCTCCATAAGTCCAAACCAACGCAGTGATCCTTTCATAATTTTGTTCATAATACCTTAATCTGCTCTACATTCCTTTCTTATATCAGCATTTGAGATTCTGACGTATATCGTTCTACCACACATAACGTCTAAGGGACCTCATCTCTACCGCATTTATTCTGTTTTTCCATGCTTCGCTTCCATACATCAGGGGTGGGACATTACAATTTGCAAAAAACTTATTAAATGTTAATGTGTCGATTGTGGGTTTAAGATCTTTTACAAATAATTTATTTTATGGTTCCTAATACTTAAATGAAACGCGTTTTTTTAAATGAGCGCATTCATTATTTTTTTTATATATAAAATAGTCAATTCATAAGTAAAGTAATAACAATGAGATTACCCTAAGACGAGTTCTTAGCAATTAGCAATCGATTATCTGGCCATAGTCGATGACACACATGATTTTTTAATATGAAAATTTTACTGTGGATAGATACGTACAAATGCCGTTAGATGACATTATTACATTTATTTTGAATCTTAACTATATATAAGGTTCCCATCACCACCCGAGACTGTTATAGGACGCAGCGACGCCCTTTCGTCAGTCTCGCTGCACTATCTAGGCCTGTTCCTTGTCCACCCGGGACTTACGTTAATTTAATTTAGCCTTTTCTTGTCATCAATCAAAAGGGTGACAGATCACATTTAATCTATTCTTTTAGCCTTATATATCTCTCGCGCGGTCTCACATCTCTTTATTATTAAATAAAATCAAAAGTAAATATTATATAAAGCACACCTTAAATTAGTAAAAAAAAAACACATTAAAATTATATAAAACACACATTAATTCACAATACACAATAGGACAAATATATAACAAACTAAATTTTAAAACAGGAGGAAGATAGTGTATGAGGGAGACGGGAAGATGTTTAGTAAGAATGAATAAATTGAGATGGGATGGATGGAGGACAGGTTTTAGAAAGAGCACATTATAAAGACACATTATAAAGACACATTATAAACAGAAAAGTAGATCAGAACACACCCAACAAGGGGCAGTGTAGACTTCCGGTCAAAACAAAACCAATGAACAGGAGCCAGTGAATTTTTTTTGAATTTTAACTGACATTTCTTGTTTTTCCCCTGTACTCTTCAGTTGAGCCAAAGCGTTGCCCTTGTACAAATTTCGGGGATCGAGCGTTTGCGGTAGCCGGTCTATCAGCTTGGAACAATCTTCCTTCACACTTCAGATGCATAAATGATCCGACAGACTTCAGATCTAAGCTGAAAATCATATTTCATACCCAATTTAAAGCCTGCATATTTTGTTCTATTATACGTTCTTTCTAATCGATCGCGAATATCAATCAGATGCAGCGTTCACATTTAGATTTAAAACACGTCTTAATGCGCCCTTGAGGTGATTACATTACAAAAACGACGCTTTAAAAATTAGCATATTATTTTTTTATTTTTATAAATGCACAATGCTTAATTTTAATAAATAAATTAAAAGACTAGTCTACGTTTAAGGCTAGGGGTTCAATTTAATTTAGCGCAAGGTTCAAAAATAGAATTAAAACGTTCCAAACAAAGCAAAGCACCAAATTAAACGAAGCTATTTAGACTAGGTACACATCCCTCGTAAAAACATTTGAATATGCGTGCCTGGAGAACCAAAATCAACTCATCTGACCTGTGGGGAGCGACCCAACAGTATTTGACATTTCGCCTTGTTTATTTATGTGCGAAAATTCGAGAGAAGCCGAGAGAACATATCGATCACGGATCCATCGCGTAGAGGAAATGTAACAATCTGGAGGGAAATTCACTGACAACACGTCAGCACACCAATATCGGAACATTCTCAGCTCACTTCAGTAACATTCGGGCTTCCGTAGGAGAAGGACGTCTCGCGCGCTGCACAACCGATCCTTTCCGACCGCGAAATATGATGGGCCACAGCGGATCGCCGAACAAATACGTGTGCCCGAATGACAGGCAGCTGTCCCTGCGAGCGAAGTAAGAACCCTTTTATTTCATTCCAAATACAAATTTTATTTTTCCGAAATATGCACACTGTTGCTCGCTGCGACCTGTTGAGCGCTCTCTTGTTTATCCTGTCACAATATGGGGGGGTAAGTAGGTACCGGGGGTACCTACTTACCTATCTATTATCTTCGTTTTATGTGTAGAGCGAATGTAATTTCAGTGTTATTATTTTATGCTGAGATAAGGATTCTTTTGTACTCGGAATGAAATAGATATGGACAACGTGTGTAAGAGGAACATTTTAAAACATATTTCTAACCGTTATAAAAATGTTGAAAAGAGAATTAGAGTTTTAATTGCTTATACAATAAGAATGAAAGTTCTTAAAGATATTATGCTCACATTTATTTTATGTAACATTAACTACATTATACTTCCAACATCTCATTCAGTAGATATTCTCTATGAAATTATCAAACTCTTGAAAAAACTTCAAACACTAACGTGTAAAATGTACCCACATTTATCTTGCAAGAATAATACTAATACAGTCATTTTAAAAAACGGCAAATTAATGTTGATTGTGAAAATATACAGTTTTGATAAACTCATCGATATTAAATTTATTTCTGTATATAAATATTTTGTTTAGATTTTTTGTTGTTATACAAACTACTTTCAATTGTTTTTTTTATTTAATTTTCTGATCACGGGTATATCATGATTCTTGTCTTTTCTCGATCGACGTTTCAGAGATCATTGCAGTCTCCGTATTCAAGTCTACGATTTCCGAAACGTCGGTCGAGAAAAGCAAGTTACACAGATATTCAACAGAATCCAAAAAAACATATTGCTACCAACCCTCGTGACGACCCTCGTGGCCGAGTGGTAAGTGCTTTGACTGCCACCCCGAAGGTCCCTGGTTCGATTCCCGGCGATGGCAGTGTGATTGTCACACTGTCTTTGGTCTGGCGCAGAATTCACGTGACAATAAAATGGCGATAGATTATCACATGTCACGAGAATCAATATGATAACTATACCCTTTACATCGATTTGGCTCGCGCTGTAATGATGTAAAGAGCGATTCAACGAAATAATAATAATATTAATAAAAACCGTGAAAATCACGCAATAACTTTTAATTGGTTTTTAAAAATTGTAACGAAATTTCTTTAAGACATTCAATAATACTGTAACAAGGTGAAACATTTCAATCAAATGTAATATTAATAAGTAAAAGAAACATCCCACACTATAATTTCAATATAAAATGGATGAAAAAATAGTATGATAAGTATTGTGTAGTTAATATGTAACTAATCTATAACTACCCGTGAAATATTCACGGAAATAAAGATTTTCTACCCTTTAAAAACTTGGTTCATTGTACAATCGTAATCAGTTATAAATCTTAGCTTTTAATGAAAAACAAAATTTTCACACCCGTTAAATTTTTCACAATTAACAACACCAAATTTAATTTCTTTTGTTTTCAACTGTCATATAACAAAAATCAGAACAAATTTCAAAATAATCTAGAAATATTCTCAGACTTTTTTTTTAATTTAAATTTTAGTTCATGTGGCGCTCCCGTAAATTTGAAGATATTTCGTGTAAAAGTGAATTGTTTTGGCCAATTTGATTGTTGCCGCACTTTATAATAGTTAATTGTGACACGTAATACGTTTGTGCGGTTTTGAAGTTAAAATTATACAAGTTTTTTCGTTTACATAAAAAATTTTGACAGGTGTAAAAATAAAAATTTCATTTGTTCCAATGACAATTTGAATAATTTCTTCAATATTATTTTAAAGTTCTTGCAGGTGTTTGATTGCTTTAAGTACGTATTGCAGCTAATTAAAAAAAACGGTGGATGCGAGTAACATAAATCTGATAATCACAAAAGTCCGGATCGTCCATGTCAACAAGTGCACTATCTATAATAAAAAAAATATTTTGTTATTTTATTTTATATCATTGTTTTTAATAGGATTTGTTTTAGATTTATTTTATGGATGTTGGACGATCGAAGTGTGCGTGGAAGATGCCTATTGGTGGCGATGAGGTTCGCAACCCATCACACCGCGTCTCCCGCGGAGCGAAAAGAGAAGGATGGAGGGCCACATCGGTTAAAATGTGACAGTCCATTCTCTCTGCCTGCCCTTTCGGGGAGACGGCGTGATGGTTAGTTAGTTAGTTAGTTTTAAAAAATACAATACAAAAAAAGGATTCTCCATGAGTTACAATAAACTCATTTTGGGCCTTAAAATAATTACATTTATTATAATATATATTCACGACAGAACACACAATTAATATAAACATAAAAATATTGTATCAAGCAGAATAAAAATCAAGATACAAATACACTAATATGCTAATAATTTACACTTTCCACATACTGCCTGAGGTAATATAGCTTTAGGCTGTTAGCCACATTATTAGAGCCTCGAATACCCCCAGGAAGCCTATTATATTCCCTACAATTTGCATCGTGTGCGGTTCGTTTTTTGGAGAAAATCGAAGTATTACTCTTTCTTGACGACATCAGGTTTTATATATTTATATATTATGATAAACGAATCTACGAAATTAAACGTTTTACGAAATTTTGATGTGGATATTAGGAGTGTGACATCTCCAGGCGGCTTCTATCAATGCGCTAATGGCGGGGTAGCCATTCACATTGAGTTTAAAAGATGTTCTGCTTAATGCTTAATAAACATAAATCTCCATAGATGGCGTTAGTATGTAGATTATATATAGAGTAATCTTAAAATGATTAACATATGTAATCAAAATCTTCATTGATGGTACATTGAAACTGACATGTGAAATCTGGCATAGGACTTTAACATATATACAACTTCCAAAAATTTGTCATACATGGTCATAAAGAAAGGTGGAATGGGGAATTTTGTATTACATAAAGCGTGCGCTTAACCTAACCAATGACAGGTCATAAGTCCTGTAAACACCTTGATCAACCATATTCAGTTTCCAATTTGCATCTTCGTCTCTATTGAGATACAATTAAATCATGAATTGATAACCCACGGTGGGTGAAATCCAGTATTCGTACACAAGTATACATTCACAAAAAAAAAAAACATTTTCATCTCGTTTAATCAAATGCTTATAAGAATATAACATGTAGTTTTATGTGTAACTAGCGGACCCGAGAGACGTTGTTCTGCCTGAACGTTGGCTTGCCTGCTATTAGCTGGCTCAGCAAACATTTTTCGATATTCGTATTTTCGATAAAATATATACTTTATGATAAACTATACACTTAATGTGCACGCAATTGTGACAAATGACATACGGAATATCGAAACACAACGAACAGAATTTCAAATCTAAGCCACGTTACAACGCAAGTGATTTGCCTAAACATAGAATTCGACATCAGCGCCATCTGTGGTAAACAAACAAACTATGAATTATTCTCAAAAGGTCAATTATAATGAACTTTCCCGAAGGTTTTAACTTTCACCTACCGGGTCCAATTGAATCCAAACCATCCAAGGACCCACTCAAATACATACAAAAAATTTCATCAAAATCGGTCCTACAGAAGAATTATATAGGTAGGTATACAATACATATTCGAAAAAAAAAACACATTAAAATAATGTTAATGTCTATGATATTGGATTTATTTAATAGATAATTTTATGTCATTATTGTTTAAATATGATTTCGGGCATATGAGCGCCACGGCTAGCTCGAATAAAGCGCAATCGTGAAATCCAATTTTCGACAATTGTCGTCTTTGTGGATGCGTATTATCCACTAGAGTGTACGTGGTGCGAAAACGATCCATTGTCTTTCGAATTACTTGCTCGGACAGACGATTATGTCGACCGTAAAATGAACGTAGTGCACGATAAGTTTCGCGAACCGAACCATGATTTTCAAAATAATTTTTCACAATTTGCAAGCTCTGTTCTGACGTCAGTCTGTTCATTGTGAAATGGCCAAACGTATGGACTACAAATCAACTATCAAATTGTCAGTCTGTAGAATCAATGTTGCCAGTTCAAAAACCAAACCTCTAAAAAAAACTATATAAATGTTTCTTCTTATAATCGAATTCGAAACTCTTATCATAATAGATTTTCCACATATTCGACTAAGTCTAAGAGATCTCGTTTCTACCGCATTTATTATATTTTCATCCTTATTTTGCCAGTTCCATGCTCCACTATCATGCATACTAGAAATAGAGGAAGACTGAAGAGATCGTGGCACTACCTAATAAACCAAAGGATATTAAAATATTAAACGTGTAATCCCTCATTCAATTTCAAATTCGTCAATGTATATCTTTAAATGCAGTTTTAGTAATGCCACATTCTACTTTAAATATTTTTAATGTACATTTTTAAATGCAGTTTTGGTAATCTCACGTTCTATTTTAAATCTTTTAATAGTACATCTTCAAATGCGGTTTTGGTAATCCCACATTCTATTTTACATATTTTCAATGTACTCGTACATCTTTAAATGCAGTATAGGTAATCCCACATTCTATTTTAAATTTTTTCAATGTACATCTTTAAACGTAGTTTTGGTAATCCCAAATTCTATTTTACATATTTTCAATATACCTACATCTTTAAATGCAGTTTTGGTAATCCCACATTCTATTTTACATATTTTAAATGTACTCGTACATCTTTAAATTCAGTTTTGGTAATCCCACATTCTATTTTACATATTTTCAATGTACATCTTTAAATTCAGTTTTGGTAATCCCACATTCTATTTTAAATCTTTTCAATGTACATCTTTAAATGCAGTTTTGATAATCCCACATTCTATTTTACATATTTTCAATGTACATCTTTAAATGCAGTTTTGGTAATCCCACATTCTATTTGACATATTTTCAATGTAAATCTTTAAATGCAGTTTTGGTGATCCCACATTCTATTATGAATATATAGAGTATATCTTTAAAGACAGTTTTGATAATACATTAAAATAAAATATGTCAGCGTGTCGATCGGGACGGGAAGACCTTAACAAGTAATAAGCACTTCGTGTGGCCAGCCTATCTCCTGTTGCCATGGAAACGTCACCGGGGGGGGTGACCACCCCTAATAATTTCCATGATCACCGGAGCGGGGTGATCAAATTTCACCCATGAATTTTTTCAGCCCTCTTGGCCGCGTTGTACTCACGATGAATAATTGTTTATGGCTATAAAGAGTACCGTATTAAAAGCGCTTTTAAGTATGCTTCTGGCCTTGATAAGAAGGGTTAGAGCCATCGCATTGGGGATGTGAATATTAAGAGGTTAAAAAACGAGGGTATTTTCCTTAAAGTTTAACCTTTATTCCAGAAATACATTTAATACAAATTTATAAAATAATAATCACAACCTTCGTGGCAGAGTGGTAAGAGCTCTGACTCCCATGCCGAAGGACACGGGTTTGATTCACAGCTGTGTGATTGTCACAGTGTATTTAATTTAAAGCCGAATTCACGTGACAATAATATAGCTATAGATTAACTACCTATCACATGTCATGTGAATCAATACAACAGCTAAAAAAAATATACAGTTATTAGGTTTAAGCGACCCGTTGTATAAAAATAATAATAATAATAACTAACTAACTAACTAACCATCACGCCGTCTACCCGAAGGGGTAAGCAGAAAGAATGGACTGCCACACTTTTCATTCCTGATATATTTCTCTCGCTTCCTCATGTCATGCACGCGCGTCGATTTCTCTGACTCCTCAGGTGACCTTCAATATTTGATTTATTTGATCGTGCCACGTTTTCCTCGGTCTTTCTCTATTTCTAGTTCAATTTACATCGTTAACATATAATTTGTTTACCATTCTTTCTTCATTCATTCCTTCCATATGTCCAAACCATCTTAATGATTCTTTTATTATTTGACACTCTATCATACACAGAGTACCCACACATTCGTCTAAGAGATCTCAATTCTACCGCATTTATTCTACTTTCATCCTTATTTTGCCAGTTCTGTGCTTCGCTTCCGTACATAAGGGTCGGTAAAAGAACACCATTGTGCACTGGCATTCTAGCTTTTTTGGAAAGGTTTTTGTTTGCGATGACAATTTTAAGTGCACCATTCACTTTGTTGCCTGCCCCAACCATTCTTCCAAAATCCTTCTCCATTTGCTCATCTCTTGTAAACATACTGCCTAAATACACGAAATCATCTACTCATACTTATTATTTTTATATGGATTAATTGTACCTATCTCAATAGAAACGAAAATGTAAATTGTTGTCTGGGAACATAATATGGTGGCCGAAGCGCTTACAGCACTTATGACCTGTCATTGGTTGGGTTGAGCGATTGAGCAACATTCCCCATTCCGCCCTTCTTACGACCACCACGTCTGACAAATTTTTGGAAGATGTATATATGCTAGAATTCTGCACTTATCTTCACATTTTTTTGTTCACTCTACACTAGCGTCATCTATTAAGATTGGGATTATTATTATTTAAAATGATTATCCATCAAGAGATTTTAGTAAAATCATTAGATTATTATAAAAAACTTTAAATTAATTCAGCATACATAACACTGCAATCTGTATTTTTTATGGAAGTTTCTAACAAGATTTATGTTATGTGACAGATTTCACTCTACAAAGAGAAAATTCATGTCTCGCGGGGGGAAGTATTTGTCGAGCATAATCTTTTCTATAAATCTCTAAGAAAACAAATCGTATCTGTTTATTTTATTTGTTTATCATATAAACAGTTCTAATCTCGACATAGAATTGATATTTATATATAAATATTGGGATATTGGAAAAAGAGTTGGGACAGACAATAAAGTGAATGGTGCACTTAAGTTGTAATCGCAAACAACAGCCTTTCAAAAAAGCTAATATGGCAGGGCATAATTGTTTTCTTGTACCGACCCTTGTGTATGGAAGCGAATCATGGAACTGGCAAAAGAAGGATGAAAGTAGAATAGAATAGTGAAAGTAGAAATGAGATCTCTTAGACGAATGTTCTTAATCTGTAAATGATAGTGTCAAATGCAATTATAACAAATGAATGCCGTTCGAATGAAAGTGTTATGAACGAAATAAAGAAAGGATCTTTAAGATGGTGTGGACACGCGGAATGAATGAATTAAGAAATATTGGTTAAGAAAATATATGTTAAAGGGCACCACCAGGGGTTCCGTTCTCTGGACCATGGCAAGCGAAAAGCCAATTAGAGAACAAGTCGCTGGACGCAAATGGCAGTGGATCGGTCACACTCTGAGATGGAACCCAGCCTTTATCGCTCAGGGCGCACTAGACTGGTCACCTATGGGGGGAAAGAAAAAGCGAGGCAGACCCAGAGCCGCCTGGAGAAGAGCCCTGCAGGACGAGGTTAAAGCAGCAGGCCTCACTTGGAATGATGTTAGGTATCAGGCATGCGATAGAGTCGGGTGGAGAAGGTTCCTTGAGGCCATATGCACCACGGAGGTGTGACAGCACAAAATGAAGAAGAAGAAGGGGCACCTCTTGTGTGAGATTTTTCAATGTTTTCATATTTTGATAGTTTTTATAGATAACCTTTAAAAAGAATATACTATAATTTGAAGTGCATATCTCAAATAGTTTTTGAGTTACAGCCATTTGAATAGCAGCCGCTCATCGGTTCGAAAGTTGCGTTAACGTGTAAAAGAGATGGTAAAAGAAAGAAAAATCACATTTTTTCAGGCGGTCACACTAGTGGTGCCCCTTAGCGACGTAAACGGAACTAGAAATAGAGGAAGAGCGAGGAAAACGTTGCACGATTTTAAATAAATAGTCCATCATCGGTCTATCGGATCAGATCATTAATTTATTTAAAACAATTTGGATAGTACCACTTTTTTGTATATGTCGTTTGAAACTTATTACGAATACACTTTGTTTTTAGCTATTCCATTGATTCTCATGACATGCGATAGGTAGCTAATCTCTCGCCATTTTATTGTCACGTAAATTCTACACCAGACCAATGACAGTGTGACAATCACACTGCCATCGCCGAGAATCGAACTCGGGACCTTCAGTATGGTAGTCAGAGCTCTTACCAGTCTGCCACGAAGGTCGTCCTCTTCCTACCCTTCCGGGAAAACAGCATGATGGTTTGTTGTTGTTGTTTTGTACATAGCTATCTTGTAGCGTATGTGCATATCTTCTTCTCTTCCTCAGCCTATTCCCGTCCATTCCAGGACAAAGTCCTCCTCCATTCGTTTCTATGTCACTCTGTCCTGTGCAGACTGCATCCAGGTTATTCCGACGTGTCGTTTCGGATCATCCTTCCACCGTAGTTGCGGTCGCCCTGCAATTCTCTTTGCCGTCCACGGTCTCCAAGTCAGCAGTCTTCTTGTCCACTTTCCGCTGAGCTTCTGGCCGCGTGACCTGCCCATTGCCATTTTAGAGTCGCCACCCGGTGGATGATGTCAGTGACCTTTGTTTTTCCTCTCACCGTATCGTTTCTGACTCTGTCTCTTAGGCTTATTCCTAACATGGTTCTTTTCATGGCTCTTTGGGTCACTCGTTGTTTCTCGGCACTTTGTTTGGACAGTGTAACAGTTTCAAGACCAAAAGTACCAACTGTGCACATAATATGCAGCTTTTTATTTATTAATGATTTGTCAACTCCCTTCATCATGTGTTATCAGTTTCGAAACACCGTGTAGTATCTCTTTTCAGTCATGTTGGTTAAGTACTTTTACTTATTATCTGGCGCGATAGTAGGTCACACAGCCGGCATATTACTGCACCTACTCATCATAATGCATTTCATGGCGCCTCGGGCGCGGTTGCAGTTGTGAAAAGAGTACCAATATTGCATTAAAACAGGGCAGAACGATAAACAAATAACTGGGAAATGTTGTAATAATATGTATTTATTCGCAGTTGATTAAGCTGGTGGTAAAACTCCAAATCGAATCCAGAGCTATTAGTACAGAGCTATTAGTATTTTGAGTGTTATTGGTAAAATCTATGGCAGTATTTTAATAGAAAGAGTAAGAAAGACGACGAGTGATAGAGTTTGGGATGTGCAAGGCGCCTTTATGAATGGCAGAGGATGTATGGATCAATTTTTTGCACTTCGTACAGTGACAGAGAAGTTTCTGGCCAAAAACCGTAAACTCTTCTGTGCGTTTGTCAAAAGGCATACCCAAAAGGCAAAAAGCATATGATCGCGTAGATAGAGGTTACTGTGGGAAATATTGTCGAAATATGGAATAAGCACAAAGCTGATCACGGCAATTACATCACTGTACACGGAAAGCACTGCTAGTGAGGATGCTATTGGGGATCTTACAGCCTGGTTTGATATCAATAAAGTGTCAAACAGGGGTGTGTAATGTCTCCATGGTTGTTTAATATATATAGAACCTTATTATTATTATAACTTACTAACTAACCATCACGCCGTCTCCCCGAAAGGGTAGGCAAAAAGAATGGACTGTCACACTTTTACTGATGCGGCACTCCACTCTTTTCGCCCCGCGGGAGAAGCGGTGTGATGGGTTGCGAACCTCATCGCCACCAATAGGCATCTCCCGCACACACTTCGATCGTCCAACACCCACAAAATAAATCTAAAACAAATAATATAAAATACAATGATATAAAATAAAATAACAAAATAAAAATAATTTAACACAAAATGTTATTTTTAGATGGTGCATATATTGACTATTTAATTTATGTTCCACGAATCCACCCCTTTTTTAATTTAGCACATAATGTAATAACACAATATTTTTTTTCGATGTTGCACATATTGACATGGACGATCCGGACTTTTGTGTTTATTCAATTTATGTTACACGTATCCACCATTTTTTTTAAATAAGCTTTAATTAGGCACTTAACCAGCAAGAACTTAAAAATAATATTGAAGAAATTATTCAAAATGTCATTGGAACAAATGAAAAATTTATTTTTACAGCTGTCAAAATTCTTTATAAAAACGATAAAACTAATATAATTTTAACAGCAAAACAGTACAAACGTATTCCGTGTCACAATTAACTATTATAAAGTGCGGCAACAGTTAAATTGACCAAAACAATTCACTTGTACACGAAATATCTCCAAATTTACAGGAGCACCACATGAACCAAACCAAATTTTCAAAATCTGAATATTTAATAATTATTATTATTGATATTAAAACTAAAAATAAGCAGCACCTTTAACGTGGTTTCATTAAACTTGTCGGGGTTAAATGTATAACCCAGATAAACATATTTCATGAAGAAATACATGACACGAATAAACACAAAAACGCTGACCCAAGACCTACTTATCAAATTTGATGACACGGAGGCCTAGATTCGTTCAGGTTTGGTCATTAGGTCGGGAATCGTAGATGACGAAAGCAAAGCATATAAAAGCAGTACTTCCGAGCACCCAATAGGATCAGTTACTCTTACGACTTCTAACAGACGCGAGTCTACGTTAATAAGTCCGCACCACGAGGGATATCGGACCCCCCCCGACGCCGAGCTACGAAGCTAAAGGAGTCCACTCTAAACGTCAGTCAACTCTAAACGTCAGCCAGTATCACGATCTCGAAGAGACACGAGTTCCCACCACCCAGTCCACGTACGAGAAACCTCCGTCGACTCCTCACTCCAGCCACTCGACGATACTGCCCAGCGAGCCCTCATCCTCTACGACTCATCACCCGTACTCCGCCCCGCTGCTATCGACATCCAGCCACGCTCCATCACGAGTATATCATAGAGTTTACGTGTAATTACTTGTGATCCGCAAAAAACGCTGAAACCTCCGCCGTCTTTCAACTCTCACCACAAACCCCCACAAACTTATAATCAAGAAAACATGTTTTCCCCATATACGAGTAGATGATGTTGAAAATACATCATTATATCATTTTTTCTCGGTCGATCATAACATCGTATGCATAAACGTCGCTGAAAGAAATCGTGCAATTCGAGTTTGATTATTGTAGTTAAATAAAAACATAAACATAAATTTTATGTCTCCCCAATGGGGTATTAACATTTATATAAAGCTCTTTCATCTCCGCAGCAAAAAAATGGCACTTTGGCTAAGTGCTTCCTGGAAAGGATAAAAAGATTTATAATGTATTTTATGGGAGAAATCTTACTGCAATAAATATTAGAACCCGATCTCGGGAGTTGAATTTTATCTGCGATCTTCCGGTGGAACGAATATTATATTAAAGATATGTACATAGGATGAAAGTAGAATAAATGCAGTAGAAATGAGATCTCTTGGACGAATGTGTGGATACTCTGTGTATGATAGAGTGTCGAATGAAAATATAAGAAGTGAATGCGGTGCGAATGATGGTGTCATGAACAAAATAATGAAAGAATCATTAAGATGGTTTGGACATACAGAAAGAATGAATGAAGAAAGAATGGTAAAAAAAAGTATATGTTAATGATGTAAATGGAACCAGAAATAGAGGAAAACCGAGAAAAACGTGGCACGATCAAATAAATCAAATATTGAATGTCGGCCATGTGAGGAGTCAGAGAAATCGACGCGCGTGCATGACACGATGTATGAATGTTGAGGAATCGAGAGAAATATGTCAGGGCAGTCCTTTCTTTCTACCTACCCCTTCGGGGAGACGGCGTGATGGTTAATTAGTTAGTTTACATATATCTATATTACATGAGATTTCAATGTTGAAATATTTTTTATTGACATTATTTTCGACGTGTCACCCATGTGATGTATAGGTCCTCGAAGATCTTTTTCTAATTAATGAAAAATACTACCTTCTTCGGCAGATAATAATGGGTAAAATTTTACCCATTAATATCGGCTGAGAAAAATACCATCTCTCGGCTGATAATAATGGGTAAAATTTTATGCATTAATATCAGCCGAGAAAAATACCACCCACTTCGGCTGATATTAATGGGTAAAATTTTATGCATTAATATTAACCTAGAAAAATACCACAACCTTCGACTGATATTAATGGGTAAAATTTTATGCATTAATATTAGCCTAGAAAAATACCACAACCTTCGACTGATCATAATGGGTAATATTTTACCCATAAAAAACTGCCGAGAAAAATAACACCTCCTTCGGTTGATATTAATGGGTTAAATTTTATGCATTAATATCAGTCGGGAAAAATAACACAGACTTGGACTTGGATCTTCTGGCTTACAGAGGTTCAGCTCATGTGGCTATTTCTCTTACATCTGATGGGAACATTGTTGGAAGGTGATTTGGTGGGTTGTTAGTTTATGCGTGGGCATGATTTGTGTGGCCCGGAGTGTTCCTCTGAAGGAGGATCAATTTTGCGCGCTTGTGGCGGCTGGAGGTGTTTGGGTCGTATTTTGAGAGTCTTGTGAAGGGAGTCCTTTGTAAAAACGTTCGGCAAGTTTCAGAATGAACTCATCTGTCATCGGGAGTCCCAATTCTAGGTGCAGTTGTGTGATCCTGGTCCAACGGATAGCCTTATATTGCAGAATTTGAAGTCTTCGTACCTTCGACTGATATTAATGGGTAAAATAGAGGGACGTCGAGGAGTCAGTTAACACTAATTTTAAATACCGGTATTTTTATTAAAATGAAATACAAAGACATAATTTATCTGCCTAACGACCTTAAAGTTATTAGCATTTAAAGATTTATACAAATCACAATAATATTCATTTGAAAATAACGGCGAAATCCCTCGAGTTGCCATTGGCATAAATATGGGACATTAAGGTACCAAGCTAAGTCTCTGGTGAGCTTTTCTAGTACTTTCCCACTCAAGCAATAAAGATAATGTATCCATTATGCCTCTTTTAATATCTCCGCTTATATAAAATGCTCGTTATGAGTCTGCTTGATTTCATCACGGTATGAAATAAGCACATAATGTAACACCCATTAAATAATTAATAGTATAAATAAATAATAATAGTATAAATAAATAATAACCCGTCAGACGTTGTCCTACCCGAACGTTGGCTTGTTACTTAAAACTATATACTAAACGACATTTGACATTGAGTTTGAATTTTAAATCTACGCCACGCTACAACGCTGTGTAGCGTGGAGCAACAGCGCTGCGCTGCTAGTGCTGTGCGCATGCTTAAAACAGAATTCGACATCAGCGCCATCTATAGTAAGCAAACATAACTGTGAATTATTCTCAGACGATCAATTATTCATGAACTTTTCAGAGGGTTTAAACGGTCACCTGTCGGGTCCAAGTGTGAATCTAAACATTCTAAACTATTCAGGGACCCACTCAAACACACCGCCTTGCACAAACCTTAGAATAACCTAAATGTTCTGTTAGGATCTTGTCTATAGTTGTCTTGCTGACATCTGGGATTATCTCTCTAAGCTCCAGAACCGTCAGTCTTCGATCTGCCAGCATTGCCACTTCCACTTTCGCAATCGTTTCGTCACTCACCGATGGCCGTCCGGACCGCTGTTCGTCATGGACGTCTGTGCGCCCTTCTTTGAATTTTTCGCACCACTTGCGCACCATTTGAACACTCATGCACGTTTCTCCATACACTGCTGTCAGTTGAAAATGAATTTCCGTCGCAGAATGGCCTTTGGCATACAAAAAACGAATCACGGAGCGTACTTCACACCGACACTGAGGGTCGCAGCGAGTTCGGCTGGGTGGGGATGTGGAGGGGGAAGACCAAGCTACGATCCAGTGTTGCCGGATCGCACGTAAAAGCGATCCGCGCGCCCGTGGCAAACAGGGAAATTTATTTTACGGACAACCCTCGATATGCAATATTATATATTATTATACTATATAAAGATATGCAATACTATGATATTTTACTTGTGAATACATAGGTACGTTAAATGTTTATAATGACATATGAAATTCAAAGCCAGAGCATCACATTGAAATGTTCAATCATTCAAATTAAGTACTTCTTACTTCTCAGTCGTATTCCTCATGATAAAGGGTCGTGTCCATCTTGTAAACTATTGACCATAGCACGCCATGCACTCCTGTCACCCGTCAGTCTCCAGGCTGCAGATAATGAGAGACCAGTCAGATTCCTGATTTGATCGGACCAGCGGCTCAGTGGTCGTCCTTGTGGACGCCTTCCCTCCACTTTGCCTACGATTATGCGCTTTTCAAGGTTGTCCTGGTCATAAAATATATAAATAAATAAATTAAAAACGAATAAATTTTAATCATTTAAATAAATTAATAAATAACTGTATGGCGCCATAACGCCCTGTATGGCGCTCCGGTATCATTTCGAGAAAGCTCAAGCTCCAAATATTCAGCAGTAGCGTTAGAAGCTTACTGCTGTACGGATGTGAGACTTGGAAGTCTACCGCGGACGTTATTGGTAAACTCCAGATGTTTATAAATAGGTGCCTTCGCTCAATATTCAAAATCTATTGGCCCCAAACAGTGTCAAATGCCGCTCTCTGGACTATGGCAGGCGAAAAGCCAATTAGAGAACAGGTCGCTAGACGCAAATGGCAGTGGATCGGTCACACTCTGAGACGGAACCCAGCCAGCATCGGTCAGGGTATACTAGACTGGTCCCTTATGGGGGAAAAGAGAAAGCGAGGCAGACCTAGAGCCACCTGAAGAAGAACCCTGCAGGGCGAGGTTAAGGCGGCAGGCCTCACTTGGGATGATGTTAGGCATCAGGCATGCGATAGAGTCGGATGGAGAAGGTTCCTTGAGGCGCTGTGCACCACGGAGGTGTGACAGGACAAAAATAATAAGAAGAAGAATAATAATAAATAACTAATAAATTTCGGAATTTAACGCCATTTATTAACCGGTTCCGCTCCAGGCGATGCTACATTTGGGCGTTAATAAAATTAAAAAAGGATCCATTGGATCAGTGCTCGGCAATCTTTTCTCACCTAAGGCACACATAAGTTCTTCCTAGAATTCCATGGCACACCAAAACCTAAAATTCGGTCTGGAAGTGGGGGTCAATCAGCTTTGGAGTCGTTTTTTGAGCTCATCGGCAACTTCTGGCTAGTAGAAATCAGCAGAGACGGTTTTTTGCTCCTCCTGAAAGATTGAAGGACCAAATTTTCCCAAATTCTACTGGCCGGAAGTCGCTGTTAAGTTAAAAAATTGAGGTTGCCAGCAACTTCCAGCGAGTAAAAATCAGCGGCGACCGATTTTTCAGGAATGACCTAAAATAAACAACAACAAAAAAGTCACCATTATCACCTGAACTGGTTTACGAAAGAGTCGACTCTTTCGCAATTCACGTTACGTTACGTTACGTTGAATACCACCATTCCGTGGATAGTTGTTTTGTTTCATCGCCTGTGACAATTTGGCTTAAATAATCGTCACCTTCAGCATTATAACGCTCAAGAAAAGTCAGGCGGCAAACTTCTATCACGGCGGAAGACAAAAGATTGTAGTTTGATATGACAAGTGTCTTAATATTGGTGGTAATTATGTGGAAAAGTAAATAAAACTGTGGTCTTTCATGTAGAAATAAAATTGTTACAAAAAGTTTACTTGTTTTTTTTTATATCAAAACGGTTTTACTTTTTTGGGGGATGTGGTGAGAGTTAAAAGCAGTAAAGGTTTCAGCGTTTATTGCAGATCACAAGTAATCAAACATTAACGGTATTATGCACTCGTGATGGAGCGTGCGCCTGGACGTCGATAGCAGCTGGGGCTGATGGCTCGCTGGGTAGTAGCGTCGGTCGGCTGGAGCGAAGACTCGTCGGAAGTTACGTGGCGTAGCAGTGTAGACAGCAGCGTAGCTCGGTGGGAGAGTCGGGGGTTCTTTCTACGTAGACTTGACGGCGTAGACTCGTGTCGGTTAGAAGTCGCGAGAAGGAATACCGTCCGTGGTTGTCGGATGTACCGCTTTTATATGCTTTGCTTCCCTTTTCACACGATGCTCTGCTCTAGTGACCTAATGACCTGTGTGAATAAATCTGGGCCCCGATTCATCACTTTTGATAAGTAGGTCCTAATCAGGCGTTTCCGGTTATTCGTGTAATATATTTCATCATGAAATATGCTGATTCAGCAGTCGAAGTCCACTTATATGGGTTATGCATTTAACCCCGACACTTTTAAAACATGCTGATACGATTGAATGAATTTAAATGTTTTAAAGTTGTCACAACTTTCATCAACACAAGCGTACGTAGAGCGTTCTATGTAATATAAATAGATAAAAAAAAAACGAGTACAGCGACCGATTTCGGCAGATCGCTGACTAGAATATGGCGTAGAGTTGACGAAACCGGTGGAAGCCGTAAAACCAAATGAAATTAAACTAAATATATATTATAGAGGATTTTTTAATTCAATTGATTTATTTTCATATCTAACATTGCTCAAATGTATTTATTTAATATTTTTACTTTATATTCAGAAGATAAAAAAACCATCAGCTATTAATTGAAAAATATGATGATAATAATTGATAAATTGACAACCTACGTGGCAGAGTGGTAAAAACTCTGACCATCAAACAGAGGGTCTTGGGTTCGATTCCCGGTGATGGCAGTGTGATTATCACACTGTCTTTGGTCTGCCGTGGAATTCACTTATCAATAAAATGGCGATAGATTAACAACTTATCACATGTCATGAGAATCAATATAATAGCTAAAAAAGAATTACTCGTATATACAGTAATAGGATATACGTTGTATGATAGAATACCGAACGATTAAATAAGAAAGAAATGTAAGGCGGATGACTGCATCATGGATAAAATTAAAAAAGGATCCCTGAGATGGTTTGGACATATGGACGAATGAATGAGAGTAGAATGGTTAAAAAGTTGTACAAAAGCAGCGTGAGTGGAAAAAGAAGCCGAGGACGACCGAGGAAAACATGGCATGACCAAATTAATCAATTACTAAAAGGCGGCCACATTCGAAGTCGGAATAATCGTTGTGCGTGTATGACTCGTTGTATGAATGTAGAGGAATCCCGAGAGGTATGCCAGGACAGGCCATTGTGGCGATCCATCCTCTCTGACTACCCCTCCGGGGAAATGGCGTGATGGTTAGTCAGTTAGTTAGTTACAGTAATAGGGTTAACGACCTGTTATATACAAAAATATGTTTCTAGAAATATATAAAATTTCAAACCATTTGAAATTTATCTGAAAACAACTTTTATTTCGCTTAAAACAAATGCAGCAATTTTCAAGGGATTTTTTATATCATATTCACGAAATATATGACAGTGTTCACAAAAACAAAACCTGTTATTATATTTTCAGAAAATCGAAATAGACCCATGGATTTTCGCTCCATAGTCACAAAATGTATCAAATTTCATGTTTTTCCTTCCTATTGGTTTTTGCAAATGTCTTTCCATCCTGAATAAATCCCCGTAAAAGCCTAAATCGTAAGATATCCAGAGCAAAAGGTCTAATCTTAAAATTTTATTTCTTATATTTGAACCAAACCTCTACAATTCTTGTAATACTTTTAGGAGGATTATACAAATTGACATTTTTCTAGCTTATTTAATATTTCTATGACAGCACATACTTCGTAAATCAAAAGTATGAATATTAATAGCATAGCATATACCGTGCAGGAGGAGACCCCTACGCCGCTGGTCGCCAACAGACCGGTGGAGAGTGATGGCCCATGGAATGTGGTGTCCAGGAGACGACCTGCCACTGTCCGAGGTACTCGGAGAATGGACAGTCCCCCCCCCTCCTCCCCTGTTCTTAAATTTTACCACTTTTTCCCTTTCCACCCTTTCCACCCCGAGACCTCGGTCAGTGACATGACGTCTTACCTTAATGGTTTACGTAAGGCATCATATACGGTGCATAGAATTAAGCCCAAGGAGGGAAGTTCTTATGTGTCGTTTAAGATTGGAATACCGAGTTCGGTTATCTCGGAGGTCCTGGAGCCTAAACACTGGCCACGCCGTTCCTTTATCAAGGAGTGGCGGGCGGGTGTTGCTGCTCCGCGACTTCCGAGGGCTAGCTGACTCGGTTCATCCAATTATTTTTTCATCCTATATCAGAACGTTCGTGGATTGAGGACAAAATGCTCGAAATTTTTCTCCAATGTTTCGGTGAGTGAGGCTAACATAGTCGCTCTCACTGAGACTTGGCTAAATTCGAGCGTCCTCTCCTCTGAGCTTTTTGATATAGAGAACTTTAATGTCTTTCGCAGAGATCGGGACAGCGACAATAGTCGCAGTCGCGGTGGCGGCTGCTTGTTGGCGGTCGAGAGGGGGGATGCGCTGAGGGCTGAGCGCGTCCCCAATCTTGAATCAGTCAATGAGGATCTCTGGGTGAAAATTATTTATGGGGTAAATCAAGTAACATATATATGTGTTACATATATACCACCGGGGTCTAATTGGGAAATTTATAACCGATTTTTTGATGCGATGCATACGAACTTCAATCTGATCGGAGGTAAAAATGTCATTGTGATGGGAGACTTTAACCTATACTCTGCCCATGGGTTCGACAATGTCCAGCGTGACTTGGAGTACCTATGCGCAGTGTTTGGGCTTGCACAACACAATGTCGTTTTGAACTCAGATTCCAGAACCTTGGATTTAATTTTGAGCAACATCAAATTGCAAGTTTCAAGATCAGTGTCTCCATTAGTCACTGAAGATGATCACCATCCCGCGCTAGAGTTTGAGTACTCTGGTAAAGATAATCCTGGTATTACCAGAGTACCGCGCCATAAAAAAGACATCTTCAGAGGATGGAACTTCAGCCAAGGTGATTTTCTGAAGCTATACCAGCTAATGAGTCAACTTGACTGGAGCGACCTGTACAGCTTGACCACCGTAAATGATGCCCTGCAACATTTTTATAGTATTATTTATGATTTGTTTGACTTGTGCTTTCCCAGAAAACGCATAAGCAATGGTGGGCGGAGATATCCGAGGTGGTTTTCCAGGGAAGTCATCGCGGACATTAAGACCAAACATGCACATCATGTGAAGTGGAAGGCTACTGGCTCTCGGAGTGAGTACGAGTTTTTCAGTCTGTACCGCTCGGTCGTGAAACGCAATGTTCGATCAGCCTTTCGAGCATATGTGAGCACCATTGAGGGAAATCTTATGGATGACCCCGGATCCTTCTGGGACTATGTGAAAAGTTTACGAAAGGATGGTGGCATCCTTAACACTATGATGCATGGGGATAGAGAGGTTGAGGGTGTAGATATAGCGAACGCATTCGCTAAGCACTTTCAATCTGTCTATAGCAATGTTCCCCCGCGGCTTAATTTCAATTCAGCGACTAATTTTAGTGCCAATTTCTGTGGTCATAGCTGTGCAATATCACACATAGATGCGAATGATATCAAATCGTCCATCAAAGCTATGAAAAATTCGCACTCGGTTGGTCCTGATTTTCTTCCCATCTACTTCTTAAAAGGCTGCTCTGAGCTCTTATTATCTCCGCTGTATTTTCCATTTAACCTGTCGTTAAGTACAAATACTTTTCCTGATCTCTGGAAAATTTCCAGGATCAGTCCTATTTTCAAGAGCGTCGCAAAAGAGTCAGTCGAAAACTACAGACCTATAGCGATTCTGTCGGCTCCAGCCAAGCTATTTGAATCTATTTTGCACAAATTTATAGCTCCCAAAGTCGACCCTCATATTATAACAGAACAACATGGATTCAGGAAGGGGCGCTCCCCTGAAACTAATCTCATGGTATTCACAGAATACATAACAAGGGCCTTGGATAATGGTCACCAAGTTGACTGTTCATATAATGATTTCTCAAAGGCCTTTGATACTGTGAACCATGACATTCTGATAGCAAAACTATCTCAAATTGGATTCTCTTCTCAGTTGATTATGTTTTTTATTAGTTACCTCGAGGGGAGAAAACAGTTCGTCTCATACGGAATTTTTCAATCGGAACCTTTTCTTGTCAATTCAGGGGTACCACAAGGTTCAAACCTAGGGCCACTCCTCTTCACCATCTTCATAAATGATATTGCGAAGGTGATAAACTTCTCGCGATTTCTTTTATTTGCCGATGATCTGAAATTATTCCTAGAAATTAACAATCCCGACGACTGTCTTCGCCTCCAGTCTGACATTGATAATATTGTTAACTGGAGTCACAGTAATAAAATGTACTTCAATGTCTCTAAGTGCGCTATGCTATCGTTTACTAGAGCATTGAGAACTGTGTATTATAGATACACAATGAACAACCAGCAACTAACACACGTATCTACGATGAAGGATCTTGGGATCATTTATGAGAGTAGGCTGACTTTTCGTGCGCATATCGAGAGGATTTGTGACATTGCACTGAAGATGTTAGGCTTCATCATTCGGACCGGAAGAGTTTTCAGAAATCCCAATGTGCTCAGAGTCCTATACAACGCGTTGGTTCGGAGCAGACTCGAAAGTGGTTCTGTGATATGGAGTCCTCACGAGGCGAGATATTCCGTTATGCTGGAGAGAGTTCAGAAAAAATTTCTGAGGTATCTCTACATGAGGGAGTATGGTAGTTATCCGTGGCTCTATCCCACGGCATTTCTTTTAGGAATGCTCGGAACCAATTCTTTACAGCTTCGAAGAGATGGGCATCTCATAACCCATTTCTTTAAATTAATCAGGGGATATTTCGAGAACTCGGCCGTGCTAGAGGGTGTTGGTCTTTTTGTCCCTGATAGATTTCTCCGACAGCGACAGCACAGATTGTTTTACCAACCGGCCACCAGAACCAATCTGCCTCTGGTGACACCGGTGGGAAGAGCAATTAGTCTGCTGAACGCGATCTCCTCGGAGATCGACGTCTTTTATATTAGTGAAGGTACGTTCAGGGGACAAATACTCTTGACTTTAGAAAGTATGTTGTCTTCCTAATGTCTTACCATCTCTAATGCGTTCCTGGTACTTTGTTGTATTTTTATAATATTTTTCCTGTACTCAATAGATGCCTTAAACATTTTCCTGTTTGTAATGTCTTTTGAGTTAATAAACTGATTTGATTGATTTGAAAAACAATTTGTATATTCGATATTCGCCATCGTTTTGTTGTGGATTCACATTTGAATAACTTTTTGAAAACATAGTATTTTCAAATTATTTTTTGCACTTTTCACAACATGTATTGGGACACAGACTCCCTTCATCAGTGTAGAAATTTTAACAGTTTAATGAAACAAAATCGTTACATATAAACCGTATTTTACAGACCATAAGAACGTACTTATTTACTATAAAAATTCAACAAAAAATTGGGGTGCGTCTTATGGTCCGCAAAATACAATACTTAACAACCCCATTCCGCCCTTCTTACGAACACCACGCCTTACAATTATTTTTGAAAGTTGTATATATGCTACCATATTGAGAAAAATTTCACATATTTTAGTTCAATCTACACTAGCGCCATCTATTAAGACTAGATGTAAGCATTAAGCAGAAAATGTCCGGAGAACTTGGCGTTGTCTAGTAATGTGTGATAATTCGGTTGATAGCCTTTTACATTAAATGATTAAAGATTTTCTGCTTAATGCTTACATATAGTCTCAATAGATGGCGCTAGTGTAGATTGAATTAAAATATGTGAAATGTTTTTCAACATGGTAGCATATATACAACTTTTAAAAAAATTGTCAGACGTTGTGTTCGTAAGAAGGGCGGAATGGGGAATGTTGTATTACATAAAGCGATCGCTTAACCCAACCAATTACAGGTCATAAGTCCTGTAAACGCCTCGACCACCATATTCTGTTTCCAAATAATTGACATCTTCGTGTCTATTGAGATACACTTAATTCTTAATTTTATAATATTTTTAATACCTTTATAATATTACTGAGGAAGGACCGAGTTGTCCGAAACATGTCTGATATTTAATTAATTTTTTTTTAAGTTAGTTAAATTAAATTCTAAGTATATTTAATTTAAATCTGATTCAAACATTCATAATTAAATCACTGTGAAATATATTTTTCTCACAATTCAACAATCGGCATTTTTAAACATCAATTTACAATTTAGAGAACATTTTTTTTAAATATACAACTGTGTGTACACTATTTCCTGTATACTTGAATTGAAATTATTAATACAAAAGGGAAAAAAAAGATAGGATAATATAAGAAACGAATTTCAATTATTATTTTATGATACGAAAATAAAAGCAATGAAATCCTTAGAGTGCTTCGTTTCTACGAATTTAATCAAGTAATTCATTACCCTAACCATTTTCAAGATGAGTAATTATTATTTTACTTAGAAAAATGTATTTACAAAATACTAATTATAAAGAGTGTTTCCTTTCCATCCATTCAAATAATTCCCCTTACTCGGGAAAAACTTATTTTGTTAGAAAAATATTTTTTCAGTAGGCACTTTATCCTTTCCATTAAAAACACAGGTTCCCAAACTTTTTTGACATTTTACACCCCCCTTGAAAAAAGTATTCTCTCTCCCATTTTATAAAGAACACACCGACTATCTTTTATTTAATTTTTTTATACACATAATTCTTCTGTACTCTCTTATTCTGGTGTTCCACACGCGATCTCTCAGCGTCTTGCCTGCTATCGTCCTCAGTGTCTTCATCTCGGATACTTCAACATCATTAAATTTTTAAATTTAAAACTCTCTTATTATGTATCACGATTTGTTTAAATGAGTTTGTCTTGACAGCAATTTCGCCAACCAATGTTGGCATCATCAGGTGTTATAAACAACAGTTATTGACATCATCAGGTTATACAAACAACAGTTGTTTGTAATACCTGATGATGCCAAAAAAGGTTGGCGAAACAGCTATCGCGACAAACTCATTGAAATAAATCGCAATAAAATAGTCCATTGTTTTGGCCGAAACACTATGATACTTCAACATTATTACTGTTAAAATTTAAAACACTGTTATAATATCACAATTTCTTTTTATTCACTGAGATTGTCAATAATTTTTAGGTGTTACAATAAAGTTTATTGTAACACCTGATGATGTCAACATCGGTTGGCAAAACAGTTGTTGCGACATTCTCAGTGAATAAAAAGAAATTATGATATTTATAACAGTGTTTCATATTTTAACAGTAAATAATCGTAATATATAATATAATAAGATTGTTATAAATTTAAATTTTATTTCACTTCTTTTGTGTCATATATTAAGCATTATATCCACTAGACTACTAGGCCCTTTTATATAATTAATAGTGTTTCCTACCGGACGGCTAAATGGAATATAAAATATAGGATTCATAGTGAAAATATTGATAAAAAAATTCCAGAATGGATTTACGGGGTAATTTGAAATTAATTCAATTTATTTCCCATCGCTCCAATTTTCATTAATTTCGTTTTAAGTTCTTTGACACACGTAATTATTTGTCAAACTCTAAATAATAGATTCTCAACCTTTTTTGTACCACCGCCACCTTTACGTCCCCTCTACCATAACTGTTATACCAAATACAAGTTGTCTCAAAAGAAAGTTAATTTTTGTGGATCGATTAACAAAAATAAGCTCTTTATCGAAAAAATGTTTATAAATTATTAAAGTACATTATTTATGAATTTATTACTTAAAAAATAATATCGTCCAAATGTAAAACCTCGCGTTCGCGGCACTCATTTAATCAAACAGTAGAATTTCTTATGACGGCTCGGCAGATAGACTCTGCCTCCAGTCAATCTCCAAGAGATGTGACATGAATTGACCTCCACGCAGTAGTGATTTAACTGCTATGGACTTTTTCCTGTGGGGTAATCTCAAATCTAAATTTTACGCTAATAAACCGACTTCCCTAGCGCATTTTAAAGAAAATATTATAAATAACGAAATGGCAGCCACCTCGAAGGTCCCGGGTTCGATTCCCGGCGACGGCAGTGTGATTGCCACGCTGTCTTTGGTCTGGTGCAGAATTCAAGTGACAGTAAAATGGCGATAGATTAGCAACTTGTCATATATTACGAAAATCAATATGATAGCTATACCCTTTACATCGGTTTGGCTCGCACTGTAATGATGTAAAGAGCGATTCAACAAAATAATTATAAAATTTATCTCTTTAAGCAAACGTTTCATATGTCAAATCTGTCTTAGTGACACTTTCTTTATTTTATTTAAGACGCATTAATATACGAGTATTTCATTGTTCGGTATTCTATTATATAATACATGTACATTGATTGTTAGCACATTCTTCTAAGCGATCTCATTTTATACGACATCTTAAATATTGTTTTTCACGCATATACCGCAATCTAAAATCTAATTCAAAATCATTATCTTTAAAGTTTGTTATTTAAATTTTGTAGGTTATCCAATAAAAACACTTTGAACGTAAGGAGTTTTCTTTTCATTAAAATCGAAAAATTATAATTTTTTAACAAAGTGGATATTACACAACTTGTATTTTTTTACTTAGATGGTAGTTCAAAATGGTGTAGTTTTACAGACACTTTAATCTTCGTGTGTGACACCTGCATCTTCTTCTTATTTTAATAGATCTGACGATCTGTGACACAGAAATCATGTCTCGTGGGATGATGAGGTCCAGCTCTCCCTCCATCTCTTAGGCGGTCTTCCAGGTGGGCGGTGTCCGGAGGGTATTTCATAAGCAGCTGTATATGTGAGTCTGTCACTATGCATTTGGGCTACATGATCCCTCCAGTATCTTCTTCTGGATCTACTCCACCGAACGATATCCTCGATTTCGCTAGTTTTGAATCTTGAATTCATTAATATCGCTGTATGCTACCCTAAATAAATAAATATCTTAATAAACATAACTGTACTTAGTATTTTTACAACACTTGATGACACTTTTCACAGACATGTTTCGGTTATGACATAACCTTTTTTAATGTTATAATTTTGTACATTGAAAAGGGTTATGTAATAACGGAAACATGTCTGTGAAAAGTATCATAAATTGTTGTGAAAATACTAAGTGCAGTTATATATGTAAATGGAGTACGGAGTCGAGGTAGACCGAGGAAAACATGGCATGACCAAATTAATCAAATTTTAAAGGTTGGTCATGTTAGTAAGTTGGAAGAATCGACGTGCGTGTATGATTCGCTGTATGAATGTGGAGGAATCTAGAGAGGTGTGCCAGGATAGAGTAGTGTGGCGGTCCATTCTCTCTGCCTACCACTACGGAGAAACGGCTTGATGGTTTGTTGTTGTTAGATTTTAACTAAATATACATTTTAAGAAGATTTTATAAAAAAAAAAACAGTATTTAAAATGAACTTCTACCACGAAATTTCTTAAAACAAAATAAATTTTAAATTTTCGCTCTCATTGATAATTTTTGTTTCCTTATAAACAAAATAAATCTTCTTTGCATTATTTTTTTTAAATAAAATTATCATTTTAAAAATATATTAATTTCACAAATGTCTCTCTTATTTCGTTTATGAAGTCGTTTTGTGGAATTCATGGCACTCGAGGCGCTCTTTATTAAAATAAATTGGAAATTCTTCGGAAATTTTGTATTACGTATGTCTTATGAATTTCATTATCATTCTCCCCCATCTGTGTGTAATGTATGTAGTGTAGTATGTAGTAGTATGTAGTGCACATTTGAATATGGTAAATACTTGAGGGTCGACCATACATAATGCATACGCGTCTTACTTACTTATATACCGATTAACGTTACGACAGGAGATGCAATACAGTAGAAAAATGGTAAAAAACTACTAATGCATATTATAGTAACAAATATACATATTTTATTATATGAAATTGGAGTAAATGTTGTAGAAATGAGATTCCTAATATATTTTTCCTCTTAGTTTAAGGTCGTATGACCTGTTTGTGACGGTGGGCTGTCCTGGGATGATGATGTCCAGCCATCTCTCCATCTCTTTGGCGGCCTTCCTGGTAATCTCTTTCTGTTTAGGTTTTCATCTTTAACAATTTTCGCAATTCTTGTATTCTCCATGCGGACCACGTGGTCTCTCCAAATACACCTTTAGCTTCTTCCCCATCTCACTATGTTCTCAACACCACAAACAGACATTATCGTTTCATTTCTGATCCGATCTCTGAGGGTTTTGCCTGCGATGAAGCGTAGGGTTCGCATTTCTGCTACTCTAAGAAGGTTCTTAGTTCTATTGGTATCGGCTCTGACCTCTATTCCATACGTCATGATGGGGCGAACGTATACCTTATATATCTTGATAATATGCAGGAAATTTATTTATTATAATTGATTTTCAATTCTACTGTCGACATCTAGAGAGATTACACCAAACAATTGAAAGAAAACGGCCCTAATTTAATAATAAGAAAAAGTGTTGTCCTCCATAATGACAACGCCCGACTTCACACTGCTTTGATGACAAAAATTAAAAGAGTAGTTAAGAATTTTTAATGCAACCTCCATATAGTCCAGACAAAGCACCCTTTGACTATCACTTGTTCCGATTTCTCCCAAAACTCTCTCAATGGAATTAAGCTGCTTTCAGAAGAAGTGAAAACCACTAGATTTAGTTTTTCAACCAGAAACCATAGAAGCTCTTCACCGATTGCATCATGGCTCTACCCAAAAAATGGCGAAACATTGTCGACAATAATGGAGCATATTTGGTTTTAAAAAAAACGCAGTTAATAATTCTAAATCTAGTTATACATCAAATTATATCTGTATTTTAACCACATCAATACCGTAAGGCCACTGGTGGCCACTACGTAGGCGCACTACCAATACCGTAAAGCCACTTTGTATTAAAAATGATTATAGTAGGAATTTTAACATTTTTTTTTGTGTGGCTAGCGACATCTATATCTGCAAAAAATCTGCAAAAAAAAATATCTGCAAAAAAAATCTGATGACATCTATATCTGCAAAAAATCTGCAAAAAAAAATATCTGCAAAAAAAATCTGATCATCTGCAAAAAAAATGAACCTTCTGACGTTGGTCGATCTTATTGAAAAGGGGATTTTTGTAGAAGTCGAATACTAGGGTTACTACTTATGGTGAGATCGATATAAAGGATCCATTTTTTGTTTTAAATTTATGCCTGAATTTTAAGTGTTTTGACCTTTTAACCTTGCCTTTACCATATTTCAGGACACAATTTCAAATTTGACCGTTTTTACAAAATTAAAATATAATAATTTTGGGCTAATAATGAATGTTTATTTATAATAAAATTGTAAACTCTTAAGAATTAAATTTCAAGTGATAATATACAAGGACTGATTCTTTGGTTTTTCAATGCTTGCTCTCAATAAATATTTTTTTATAAAAATGTAAACCCTGAAAGAAAAATCAAGTATACGAAATTTCGATATCACAACTTGAAAAATTTAAACTTGATATATCATTTTATAGGTAAACTTTAAACATAATGCATAAAATCCATTAGTCCTATTTTTTTTAATAATTAAAAACATGCGGTATGTGAGTGTTCCCAAGCTTAAAACATCACGGTTCTAAAACGGTTAAAAACATTAGCCCTATATTGTTTTTACATCGCGTTGAGATATTCCTTTTATATAATCTGTAGTGGACTTACGTAACGTAACGTATAAAAGATTTTCCTCATTGTACGTGAAAACACGTGGGAAATAGAAGCTTTGCAATATGTGTACAATGTACGTGCAATAAATTCCCTGGTGGATCTCACAGAAATAGAAGGCTACATATTGTACAGAGAAATGACGAAAGCGTCCAGAATACTTCCTGCAGTGGACTTCTGTAATATCGTTAAATGCAATGTCCAGTCGTACTCACGAGACAACGTAATGGATTAAAAATATTTCGGGCGAAGAATCTATCAAGTAAGTTAAATTAATTATTTATAAATTAACTAACTAACTAACCATCACGCCGTCTCCCCGAAAGGGTAGGCAGAAAGAATGGACTATCACACTTTTACTGATGCGGCACTCCATCCTTTTTTCTCTCCGCGGGAGACGCGGTGTGATGGGTTGCGAACCTCATCGCCACCAATAGGCATCTCCCGCGCACACTTCGATCGTCCAACGTTTTGGCCGAAACACTATGATACTTTAACATTATAAACTGTTCAATTAAAATACTTTGTAAGGATTAATTGTATCTCAATAGAAACGAAGATGTAAATTGTTTTTTGGAAACCGAATATGGTAGTCGTGGCGTTTACAGGACTTATTACCTGTCATTGGCTGGGTTAAGCGATCACTTTATATTAACAACATTCCCCATTCCGCCCTTCTTACGACCACCACGTCTGCCAAATTTTTGAAAGATGTATATATGTTGGACCACACTTGACATTTTTTTAGTTCAATCTACACTAGCACCATCTATTAAGAATAGGTGCAAGCATTAAGCAGAAAAATCTTTATTAATGCAATGTCTAAAGCTACATTTGCTAGACAATGCAAGGAGAATACTTCTCCAATTGTGATACTTTAATGTGATCTCCAATTGTGAAACTATGATACTTTAACATTATAAACTGTTAAATTAAAAAAAAAATTGTTTTATGTATCACAATTGTATTTTTATTAAACGCGACAGCTGTATCGTCAACCTATGTTGACATCATCAGGTGTTACAATAATATACCAAATAACAAATTTTCGAGATTTGTATTTGTTCCAATGTCAATTTGAATAATTTCTTTGATATAATTTTGAAGTTCTTGCTGGAGTTGAGTTAGGTATCTAATTATTTTAATTTAAAAAAAGGTGAGTAACTATTTATAGGAGAAAATATTTAAGGTGGAAAATATAATTATAAATAATTGTAATAATAATCATAATAATAATAAAAACAGCAATTAGAAGGAACAATTACACTAATATACAGTCAAAAACGTTTAAACATAATAAAATAAAGACGATATATATTTAACAAATTGACATATCAGACCTGACCAAATTTGAGACCTTGAAAATTAAACACAGAGTGACCATGGAAGAGACAGCAGACAGCAGCTACAAATTAACTAAAAATTCAGACACACACAGACACTGGACTAGGAACTGTGACAGATATCACTTAGCGAATGCACGAACTAAGACAGGACAATCAAGGATATTGAACAATGGATTGAAAATTTACAATGAACTACCAAAAGACGCAAGGAGTCTCACTACAACTCAATTCAAAATATACCTGAAACATTACATAATTAAAAGTAAGATCTAAAAATGTATCCATATAACCCAATTGGGTTTTAAAAAAATTTATTTAATAAAAAAACAGTAAAAGGAAGTAGATTACATTAATATCTTAGATAAATATGATTTTATAAAGTGTAGTATACTACAATTTTCTAGGTTATGGCAATTCTATTTGGATAATATTTAAGCAATAATTACCTATACCTGTACACTTTATTTCACTTCACTTATTTCATGTGAATACAATATATACATAGGACATCTTCACTTGAAGATGTCCTCATAAGACGAAACACGTGTCGTAAATATTTCATATCACTTATAGAATTTTAGATCTTCTATTTTTAAAGAACTTTTGTTTATTTTAATAGCATCATTATGGAATTCTATATACTTAATTATACATCGATTAATATTTTAATTAATCGTTAAATTTTAACTAAATAGTCGAGTGTCGTAATATTTTTCACATCAACAAACGTGAATAGTATCTTTTCATATTTAAACGATTGAGCAACAAGATGGCGTCCGTATTTAGCTGTCATTTGAATCACAAACATGTATTTTTTATCCTGCATTTTGGCCATTGTTTTATTCCGTATCTTGTTTGAGTAGGAATGATTTTATTTTAATTTATTGTTTAATATTAATTAAATAATCAAATGAATTTTTGCAACTTTATTTCACAAAACAAACGTAGTATTTTTCGAAAATTTAAAGATTGTGCAACAGATGGCGTCCATAGACAGCTGTCATTTGAAATTTCTCACAAAATAAGTGTTTTTATTCTGCGTTTAATTAATACTTTTCGGAATGTAAGATGGTTTAAAAAAGTTCCAAATTCAAGTGTGTGCATCGCTATCGTGGTTTATTGTTATCATCATCATTATAAGCACGACGAGACAGGGTGGATCTTGGCTGAATGCAGAAGTCTCCCCATTTTGGAATTAGAAAGGATCCTGAAACGATTTTTGAGATGTTTATACCTCAGGGAGTAAAACTACTCTCCTTTTTGTACTCCTTAATATTTCTCACAAGAATATTGGATTTCAAAACTCTTGAAATCCGACGAATGATTTTTCTAGGTAAGAATTTTTTAAATAATTGAATAATTTCTTCAATATTATTTTAAAGTTCTTGCTGGTGTTGGTTTGTTTTAAGTGCCTAATTACTGCCAATTAAAAAAAAATGTGGATACGTGGAACATAAACTACATAGACAATATGTGCACCATCTAAAAATAACATTTTGTGTTTAATTATTTTTATTTTGTTATTTTATTTTATATTATTTGTTTTAAATTTATTTTGTGGATGTTGGAAGATCGAAGCGTGCGCGGGAGATGCCTATTGGTGGCGATGAAGTTCGCAACCCATCGCAACGCATCTCCCGCGGGGCGAAAAGAGAAGGATGGAGTGCCGCATCGCTTAAAGTGTGACAGTCCATGCCTACCCTTTCGGAGAGACGGTGTGATGGTTATTTAGTTAGTTATTATTTTTTTAAAGAATATCCTAAGGTATTTACAATCCAGGAATATGAAGAAAGCAAAAACTATACGTTTGTCAATGCTGTACCAAGGCAAGGCGACTATGCCCCAAATTGCCTCAAAGAGGCGCTTCTGTTTTCTCCTATATTAAAGGCGATTCGTCTTCTTAACGAGATTACAATAGAGATAGACCTCTTTGGATGCAATTATAGCTACTGCTGTTGCTGCTGGACAGTCTTCAAAGCGCTACATGGAATGGCACCAAGTTATATATCCGAACTCTGTATACCGGACAGCCTAAATACAAGGAAATCCACACTTCGCTCGGCGAACTCCTCGGCAATAGGAAGATTAATTGAATCGAAGCGTTGTTCCTAGTACGTATTTATGTTATAATTTCGGGGATCAAGCGTTTGCGGTAGCCGGTCCATCAGCTTAGAACAATCTCCCTTCATACCTAACAAACTAATTAACTAACCATCACGCCGTTTCACTGGAGGGGTAGGCAGAGAGGATGGATCACCACATTGTTCTATCCTGACATAATTCTCGCGCCTCTTCTAAATTCACATATCGTGACGTGCACGCTCGTCGATTGTTCCTACTTCGAACATGGTTGCCTTTCTGTTAATTAGTTAGTAATTGATTAATTTGGTCATGCCATGTCTTCCTTGACTTCTTTTCCCATTCACACTACTTGTATATATATTTTTAACCATTCTTCCCTCATCCATTCGTCCCATATGTCCAAACCATCTTAGTGACCCTTTCTTAATTTTATTTATCACGCATTCATCCACCTTACATCCCTGTCTTACTTCATCATTAGATATTCTATCATACATGGTTTTTCGCACATTCTTCTTAGTGACCTCATTTCTAAGACATTTATAATTCTTTCATCCTTCTTCTGCTAACTACAAGCTTCACTTCCATACATAAGGGTTGGGACTAGAACTCCATTGTGCACTGCCATCGTTGCTTCAGTCGATATATTTCTATTTGCAGTAATGACTTTGAGTGCACCATTTATTTTGGTATATTTTATTCTATTATACTTTCTAACCGATCGCGAATATCAATCTGATGCAGCGTTCACATTTAGATTTAAAACACGTCTTAATGCGCCATTGAGGTGATTACATCACAAAAACGGCGCTTTAAAAGTTAGCAAGTTATTATTATTATTATTATTATTATAGCGAATCTGTAAAAACCCTTACTATAAAAGCAACAAATAGAAAACTGTCATATTTATATTCACATGGTTCTATGCATATATCAATTGATGCTCTTATTTCTACCCTTTACGGTGTAAAGAGCTGTTTAAAATAAAAATAATAATATTCTCAACCTCATTGACAAATCGGCCCCTACCATGACAAACGGCTACTTCTGCCTCAATCGGACCATTCGTCCTCCCCCTTAGGCTACTCCCTTTCACCATCCCTTGGGTTCTACCCCGTGCCACCCCCTACCCCTCCTCACTCCTTACCCGGGTAATAATTCTTAATTGTTTTGGACAGATCATTAATGAACCAACGAAGCATGATAGTATATAACAATCTAACTAACCGTCACGCCTTTTATCTGGAGTGGTAGGCAGGATGGACCGCCACATTACTCTTTCCATTAGGCATATCTCATTAGGTTCCACATTCACACATCTTCTTCTTTTAATAACATATTAATTTGGTCATGCTATGCTTTCTATGCTTTCAATTATAATTATGTTTGTAAAGTCGCTTGACAAAAAAACATAAATTTTGATTTCATACATTTTTGTTAGAACTGAGATATCTTGGACGATTGTATTATAAATGTATATATGATAGAGTGTCAAATGCAAATGTTATAAACAAAATAATTAAAAACATCATTTAGATTGTTTAGACACATGGAAAGATTGAATGAAGAAATAAAGTATTGAATGATGTAAATGGAACAAGAAATATGGGAAGACCGAGAAAAACGTGGCACAATCAAATCAATTAAATATTAAATGTCGGCAACGTGAGGCACGACGAGAGAAATCGACGTGAGAACATGACATTTTATGAATGTTGAGGAATCGAAAGAAGTATTTTAGGAAAGAAAAGTGTGGCGGTCCGTTATTTTACCATTTGGTAGAAGGTTAGTTAGTAAGTTTTGACTTTTTATTAAAATGTAAAGCTAAGAAGTAGTCTTAAAATGACAAAACAAAATTTAATAAATAGAATAAAACTTTGTATTTTCACAACACTTTGTGTTGAAAAAATACGAAGTGTTATTATATTTATTTAAAGACTATAAACTGTTAATTGAAAAAACTTTATTTTTTGTATCACAATTGTATTTTTATTTTACACGACAGCTGTTTCGTGATTTATGTCAATTTGAATAATTTCTTTGATATAATTTTGAAGTTCTTGCTGAAGTTGAGTTAGGTACCTAATTAAAAGAACGGTTAGTTACTATTTATAGGAGAAAATATTAAAGGTGGAAAATATAATATTTTCAAATTGACATTGGAACAAATACACATAAAGGTTCGAAAAATCATGAAATTTGACATTTTATATATTATTGTACCATATGATGATGTCAACATAGGTTGACGAAACAGCTGCCGCGTAAAATGAAAATAAAATTGTGATACATAAAACAAACGGTTTAAAATGTTAAAGTATCATAGTGTTTCGGCCAAAACAATGGAATATTTATTTAAATGTGAATCCACAACACAATGTATATTCGCCTTCGAACAAAGAATTTAAAACAAATGATCAAGAAACGTGAAATGTTACCAATGCTACAAATTTTGGGTCACCGTTTATAAATTGGTTTCACTTAATTCCATTTCATTTTTATGGCTTCTTTGTACACAAAGACAACATATTGTTTTCTTAAGGGTTGTTCAGAAAGAAATACGTCTTGTTTTAAAGAACGGCTTAATGTTATTTACGGTCTTAATTGTCTTGTTTTATTAATAACGTTAACAACATGATATATGTTTATGGATTCTAAACACGTTGCTCGCGGTAAACGTAAAAATGAAATGGAATAACTTTTGAAAAACACTGTATTTAGTATAAACAGTTTTTTTAGACTTTTCAAACATGTTTTAGACGAATCGGGAATCCCGATGATAGATGAATTCATTCTGAAACTTGCCGAACGTTTTTACAAAGGACTCCCTTCACATTCTAACCCCACAATAAAAGACCTCTCAAATTACGACCCAAACACCTCCAGCCCCCACAAGAGCCTAAAATCGATCCTCCTTCAGAGGAACACTTCGGGCCACACAAATCATGCCCCCGCATAAACTTTCAACCCACCAAATCACCTTCCAACAATGTTCCCATCAGACGTAAGAGGAATAGCCACATGAGCTGAACCTCTGTAAGCCAGAAGATCCAAGTCCAAGTCCAAGTAGACCGTACACGCTCTTCCACAACGTAGATTTTTTACATTTAATTTATTTCTGATAATAATACAATTAATTTCATTTTTATTTTATTTAAACTTCTTCTGATATTTTTCTTCTACAAAAATACTATTTCAATCTTAATATATATTTTGTTAATGCAAAAAAAATAATTACACATAAAATAAAAACCGGTAGGCCGAGGATATGTTTATTTTTTTTAAATGTGTTCTGTTTACACGATATCCTTTCAAATTTATTTAAATGTTCATTAAACAAACAAACAAAAAATCACACAGTTTCCCCGCAGGGGTAGGCAGAGAGAATGGACCGCCACACTATTCTATCCTGACACACCTCTCTAGCTTCCTCCACATTCATACAACAAGTCATACACGCACGTCGATTCTTCCGATTTCTTTTAAAATTTTATTTATTTGGTCATGCCAGTTTTTTCTCGGTCTACCTCAACTCTGTACTCCATTTACATCGTTAACGTATACTTTTTTTTAACCATTTTTACTCTATCCATGCGCTCCATATGTCCGAACCATCGCTGCGATCCTTTAGTAAATTTTCATCTATTTTTGAATTCTTATTTTGATCGTTACACTGCATCAAATTAATTCTCTGTTAATTAAAAAAATACATTGTTCATTTATTTACCTAAACTATTTCGTAATAAACGATAAATAATTTCTTAATGGAAGGGTCTGCTATATAGACGTAGCTCTTTAATAAACGAATAAGGTCACTTTATATAATGAGCTGGTTTTACCACAATTAAAATCCCCCACCACAATTAAATTATTAAATCATTTCTAGATTGAATAGTTTCAGTGTGTTATTAAGAAAGTACCGTTTAAAAAATACAAGTCAACTTTTTGTAACATTTTTATGTTGACATGAAAGACCAAATTTTTAATTTACTTTATCGCTGCAGTGCCAAAGTTAGGGAGACTTGACACGGCGCCAGTAGAAAAAGAAGATTTCAAAATAAACAGTTATATCTTATACTATGAAATATTTATATAAATCTTTATTGGAAGCATGACAGTCTGCAACATTAGTGTAAACGGTGAAAATCTGGAACAAGTGGATGAATTTGTTTATTTAGGAAGTATGTTTACAAAGGATGGGAGGGTGGAGAAGGATATTGAAAGAAGGGTTGGGGCAGGCAACATAATAAATGGTGCACTTAAAGTTGTCATCGCAAACAAAAGCCTATCCAAAAAAGCTAAGATGGCAGTGCACAATGGTGTTCTTGTGCCGACCCTTATGTATGGAAGTGAAGCATGGAACTGGCAAAAGAAGGATGAAAGTAGAATAAATGCAGTAGAAATGAGATCTCTAAGACGAATGTGTGACAAATCTGTTTATGATAGAGTGACAAATGCAAGTATAAGAAGTGAATGTGGTGCGAATGAAAGTGTTATGAACAAAATAAGGAAAGGGTCATTAAGATGGTTTGGACACATGGAAAGAATGAGTGAAGACAGAATAGTAAAGAAGGTATATGTAAACGGCGTGAACGGAGCTAGAAATAGAGGAAGGCCGAGGAAAACGTGGCACGATCAAATCAATCAAATATTGAATGTCGGTCACGTGAGGAGTCGGAAAAATCGACGTGCGTGCATGACAAGATGTATGAATGTAGAGGAAGCGAGAGACGTATGTCAGGACAGAACAGTGTGGCGTTCCATTCTTTCTGCCTACCCCTGCGGGGAGACGGCGTGATGGTAAGTTAGTTAGTTAGTTAGTTATCTTTATTTTGTAACTATCTTAAAAGCCCGGACTTCAAAGTATTAGAATAATATATAGTTTCATAAATTAATATAATACCTACACAAATTAATATAATACCTACATATAAACATATTATTTTTTTTAGTATGCGATCAATTTTTGATTAATAATTCCTCATCTTTGATATCGCAGAGACGCCATCAATCTCGCATTTCCTAACCAATCCTTTATTTTCCTTTAGATATTCTTTTAGATATTTCGTAACATTTAATTTCATTACGAAATATGCCATGTTCCGCTCTATAAGATAAAGGATAAGTATTTATTACAGATATAATAATTCGTTTTGTAAGGCTGAAAGATGAAAGAAATTCGATATATTCAATATGTACGAATAATATAAGTCCTTAGTTCTATTTCTTTACCCACAGTTATCTTATATAAAGGGTGGCACAAACTTACATTATGGTAAGCAATAATTGAAAATATAATTTCAGAAGATTGTCCTTACCAATGAAAATGTACGATAGCTCTCCGTAGCTCTATCCCATGAAGCATAATTTGGGAATAGAAGGGTACCCACCGCTTACCTGAGGCTGTTATAGGACGCAGCGACGCCCTTGCGTCACTTAATTTTTTTAAGTTACTGTTAAAATTTAAAACACTGTTATAACATCACAATTTATTTTTATTCACTGAGAGTGCCGCGAGAGCTGTTTTGCCAACCGATGTAATGTTGGTACCACATCAGGTGTTACAATAAACTAGTATTGTAACACCTGATGATGCCAACATCGGTAGGCGAAACAGCTGTCGCGACACTCGGTGAATAAAAAGAAATTGTGATATAATAACAGTGTTTTAAATTTTAACCGTAATAATGTTGAAGTATCATAGTGTTTCGACCAAAACAATGGACTATTTAATTATTTATAAGTTTAAATCCTAGGAATAAACTAGCATTGAAACATCTGATGATGCCAACATCGGTTGGCGAAACAGCTGTCGCGACACTCTCAGTGAATAAAAAGAAATTGTGATATTGTAACAGAGTTTTAAATTTTAACAGTAATAATGTTGAAGTATCAAAGTGTTTCGGCCAAAACAATATACTATTTAATTTTTTATAAGTTTAAATCTTAGGAATTTGTTCGCAGCCGCAAACAAATAGGAGTAGAGCGTTGAAGAGACGAAGAGACTAAGAGCTGCGTAAAAATTGTACAGCTCTTTATTATGCCACACTATCCAGCCTTCACCGTTCCATTCACAGTCATTCACAGTTTCCAGGGTTCTGCACAACACCCTTCTCTCAAAAGTGTCAATCGCTCTGCGGATTTCGTCAATGTCCACGCCTCACATCCATAGGTCACCACTGTTCAGATGGTTGTAAATAACGGATAATAAAGTAAACTTCTTCTTCTTCTGCTTTATTTAGGACTGTGTCCTGTTATTTCTCGGAGCCTGTTCCTGGGATACATATGTCCAACTGTCTCGCTATCTTTTAGGTGGTCTTCCTGTCGGTCGATTTCTTGTTGGTACTTTGTTTGCGTCTATATTGATCACTCTTTCAGAACATGCTCTTTCCCCATGATCTCTCCAGTAGCGTCTTCTCAGTCTTCCTCATCGCACGACATCTTCTACATTGCAGATCTTTCTTATTTCAGAATTTCTTATTTTGTCTCAGAGTGCCGTTCCCGCAACGGATCGGAGAGTCTTCATTTCTGTGGTTCTTAGGAGACTTTTTGTTCTGATGGTAAACTATTGAAGTAAAATATAATAAAACCTCTTCTAATAGAAAACAACGTGATGGTAAAGACAGTTATTTTAACCCTGTTTAACCAATCTATTGCGTTATCGAAAAGATTGAAACTCGTGTATATAAAAGTTTTCGTCTCAACTCTGATTAAAGTTTCATTATTGTACGGCTTCATTCCTTTTGAAAGATATTCCCGTTTCAAGTTTTCAAAGACCAAAGCGTTGCTAAATTTTAAATTAAGTTTAATTATTCGTAATTTTAATAACATTCCTCCCACTGTAATGGTATGGAGCAATAATTAAACATTAAAAATTCTTCAAACATCAACAGATCTCCATCGCAGGAGGGCCGACACGTTCGCGATATTATGAGATTTAATTAAATAATTTATTCCAAGACCTTATTGATATTTAGAACATTAATTGGTTTTTAGTCTGACGTATAAACCCATTGAAATGCCGAAAGGAAACTAATGATAATTTCAAGTAATAATTACGAGTTATTAAAACTCCATTTTAGATAATTAATACCAATGAATACGTCTATTTTCCAGAAGTTTTATTATATTTTATGGAAATGACATGTTTCGCTTTTCTAAGGCATTATCAAATATCTTTTTATAATACCTTAGAAAGGCGAAACATGTTATTCATTTAAAGTACAATATAATAAAACAATATAAAATATAATAAATAGGTGAATATGATAAGGTTTGCTGACGATATAGCTGTTGCTGAAAGGGAAGAAGATCTGCAAGAGGCCTTAACAAATATGCAAAGCTTTCTTCAAAATAACTACCACGTGAAGATAAATAAAGACGAAACAAAGCTGCTGACTGTAGGCCGAACGCAACATCAGATGAGAGTAGTGATGTCAGGAGTTCCACTAAAGAACACCAAGGAGTTTGTCTACCTCGGGAGCAAAATAACATGGGACGGCCGGTCTAAGAGCGAGGTCGACAGCCTTATTCATCAGGCTAGGCTTGCATTTAATAAAATGTCGAAAATAAAAGAATCGAATAATAAAGACCTAAAATTAAGAATACTCCTCATCAAGACCTATCTATGGAGTATCTTGATGTACGGCTGCGAGACATGGTGCATATCCGAAAGAGATAAACGAAGGCTTTTGAGATGTGGTCCTATAGAAGACTATTAGGAATTTCCTGGAGGGACCACATTACGAATGAGGAGGTTCTCCAAAGAATCGAAGGAGGAAGGCACCTGCTCAGGACCTTGTTCAAAAGACGTGCAAGATGGATCGGCCATGTAATGCGACAAGAAGGCCTCTTGCATGCCATAATGGAGGGTATGACCGAGGGCACAAACTCTCGGGGACGCCCACGCCGAAAGTACCTGGAGGACCTGTTGGTGGACGTGTGCTGCTCATCATATGCAGATTTCAAAAGAGCCGCACAAGACGGGGAAGAATGGAAGAGAAGAATAGAGGAAATTGCTGCAAACCAATCCCAGGATTGAAACCAGAGAGAGATAATAAAACTTCTAGGAGACAGACGTTTTCGTTCGTATTAATTTTGAGTTATTATAATACTTATCTTTATCTTATTTAGATATTCATTATGCTAGTAGCGTTTGTGACAATAACTAAAAAAAATATCTTATTTTTCTTTCATTTGTTTTAGACTTAAGAGCCTGTTATTACAGGATTCTTCTCTTGTGATGCTGAACTTCAGCAATTTATACTAAATAATTTATTTGTAATAAAAAAATACCTTTCTATTTACCAATTATAGATTTATAAAACTAACAAAAATATTCATATCTCTCAGACGAACGTGCAATTTCTTTTAGGTGATAGAACGTCAAACATCCTTATAAGAAGTCAATACAGAGCAGACGAAAGAGCTATAAACCATATTCATAAATATACTAAAAATTTATGAAAATGTCTGTTTTCTAGACATTTTATTATATCTGTTGGCAATGTCATATTTCGTCTTTCTACGGCATTATCAAATGCTTTACAAGACGAAATATATCAACATTGATAATGCCCAATGTTAACCTACATATCAAACATGACACTTCCATAAAATATAATAAAACTTTTACATAATGATATTTGAATTCATGGACTTTAACATATAAGAAAAAATTAATAAATTGGATTACATATCGCACGCTTAATAGTAAACTGACCGATTATGGTTTAGGTCATAATTGAGTTAACATTAGACAGAGGCTTGTGTTAACGTTATCCATTTATTTTTCACAATGTTAACGCTATCCATTCGTAGTACGATAATCGTTCACAATGTCAACGCTATCCATTCGTACGTGTTTTTCGACTGTTTTTGTTAAAACACCGATTCATTTCACATTGAGCAAAACTTGTTTTTTTGAGTTATATTGCGATATATTGCCCCGATTTTTTGTGAATTTAATCACCTCGAGAGCGCAGAATCAAATAGCCCCTGTTACGACCTAATTATAATCTATACATACATAATCTTTATTATGAGGGCTGCACCTGACACGGCCGATTATCTCGTTCATCGAGAAAGAATAATTTAAAATTGTGCATTTTAAACATCGACCTAAAATCTGACGGGATCTCAAGGGACGGGTTTTCTTGAATAATATTACTTAGGAGCGACTACCAGTTGCCAAAATGTGTGTGAGGACAGTATTTTACAGCTCAAACTATCTACCTATCACATTTTACTCTGGATACAACAGATATAAATAAAATTGATGTGCTCCAACTGAATAATTCTTAAAAGATTTCCAGCCAGGATTTTCTTCTTGTCCCGGTACTTCATTTTCATTCAAATTTACCTTAGATAATCAGTTGCAGAACTAATAACGTGCATGAAGTATTTCAGTCTCCTGATAAATTAAATTTCTTTGTTTATTTGCTGTAGTACTTCCTCGTTCGTGAATCTTTTTTACTCTTATTATCAGCCTCTTTCGTCCACGTCTGAACGGAGGTCTTTCCCAAAACAAGCCACTTTTCTCTATCCATTACTACTCTGATCTATCCATGTCCAGCAATCCTTTTAATATAGTCGGTCCAGTGGGCAGTGGGACGTCCAACTTTACGGAATCCTGTGCGTGGTCTCCACTCTAAAACCATTTATTTTACTTGGGACCAACTCTCTGCAGCTTCGAAGAGATGGGCAACTCATAATCCATTTCTTTAGATTACTCAGGGGATGTTTCGAAAACTCTGCCGTGCTGGAGGGTGTTCGGCTTTTTGTCCCTGATAGACATCTCCGACAGCGACAACATAGATTGTTTTACCTACCGGCCGCCAGAACCAACCTGCCTCTGGTGACACCGGTGAGAAGAGCAATTAATCTGCTGAACGCGGTCTCCTCGGAGATCGACGTCTTTCATATTAGTGAAAGTACGTTCAGAAGGCAAATACTCTTAATTCTTGAAAGTATTCTGTCTTCCTAATGTTGAACCATCTCTCATGCGTTTCTGGTAGTATACTATACACAATATATTATTTTACCTGTTCTCAATAGATGCTTTAAAAATTTCTTTTGTAATGTCTATTGATGATATAAACTGATTTGATTGATAGATTGATTGATTGAGAACCCGTCTTCCCCATCGGTTGTCGGTTCCCCGACAAATATGGCCAACCCACCGCCACTTCAGCCCATCCTCAGAGCCACCTCTGTCACCTTGGTTGTTGTCTCTCAAGGTTATTCCAAGCATGGATGTTTCCACGGAGCGCTGCGCGACTTTGAACTTGTACTCTATACCCTTTGTCAGTGACTGTTTGTGTATATGAAACTTTTAACATTCTAGGATGTGTCTACATTTTTGATTATGCTAGTTTATAAAAATATGAGTGGGCTCAATTGAGACATGTATAGAACTTTGATATACATTTATAATGAACGAGCCCTTATCACGTAATTCAATGTCATAAAACATGTACAAAATATAGGCACATTGATATAAAAAACGATTTTTCCCATACCGAATGCTCCGCGGCCGCCTGACTCAGCGCGTGTTATCGGCTCTTGTAATTGAAGGCCTGACACTGAGCTCATTCTGTTCCGATTACCATACAAGCTAGATAAAAATATTACGGTTTGTATGAATACACACAGATGTGATGGAATACATATAGTTGTGATGGAATACGTACAGATGTGATGGATTACATACAGATGTGATGGAATACACACGGATGTGATGGAATACAACATATAGTTGAGATGGGATATGTACATATGTGATGGAATACGTACAGATGTGATGGAATACGTACAGATGTAATAGAATACATACAGATGTGGTGGAATACGTACAGATGTAATAGAATACATAGACATGTGGTGGAATACGTACAGATGTAATAGAATACATACAGATGTGATGGAATACGTACAGATGGTATGGATTACATACAGATGTGATGGAATACATACAGATGTAATGGAATACATACAGATGTGATGGAATACGTACAAATGTGATGGATTTTATACATACTCGTATGTGATGGAATACATACAGATGTGATGGAATACGTACAGATGTGATGGAATACGTACATATGTGATGGATTATACACAGATGTGATGGATTTCATACACATGTGATGGAATACTTACAGATGTGATGGAATGCGTACAGATGTAATAGAATACATACAGATGTGATGGAATACGTACAGATGGTATGGATTACATACTGATGTGATGGAATACGTACAGATGTGATGGAATACGTACAAATGTAATGGATTTCATACATATGTGATGGAATACACACAGATATGATGGAATACGTACAGATGTGATGGATTACACACCGATGTGATGGAATTCGTACAGACGTGATGGATTTCATACATATGTGATGGAATAAATACAGATGTGATGGAATACGAACAGATGTGATGGATTACACACAGATGTGTTGAAATAAGTAGAGATGGTATGGATTACATACAGATTACATTAAGTTAGCTTGTAGTCTCTTTACAGACTTCTTCAAGATAGACAGTGTGATAATCACACTGCCTGGAAATCGAACCCTTGGTATGACAGTCACATCTCTTTTACGTCACGAAGGTCGCCATAATAGTAGATAGAAGTGAGAATGATTAGTTGTGTATGAAAATTGAATAAAAATTTCAATATATTCTATATTTAGTCAAATTCCAAGTAGGTTTATGGCTACGACCGGTTTCAGCAACTAGCTGCCATCTTTTGGTAAACATCCGTTTTATCGATGTTTTATGAGACATTTGATAATACTTAAGCAAGGCAAAACATGTCATTCAATTGAAATATGATGAAACTTCTAGAAAACATACTATTTCAATCATATTAATATTTAAAAAAACATCATATTGATCAACACTCCTTATACTCTTTATACTGCAGATCAGTTATATATAAACATTACACATTGTTTTAGTTTTTCCACTTCTAAAATTTTGTTTTCAATTTGAAACAAAATTTTTAAAAAGTTTTGCAATTTTTTTTTTTTTTTTTCAATTTTCACCCCCTTTAAGGCAGGTATTGTTATTAAATAAAAAAATACAAAAAATTACCAGTTACTAACTAGCCCTGAAGGAAAATAATTAGTGGGTAAGGTTTATAAAATATTAAATATTTTATTAAGGGCCATCCTAATAAATATTTATGTACAAAAATATACATTCCAATGTTTATACGAGTATGTATTATATATCTCTGTTTATGTATATACGAGTATTAGAACTATCCTAAAAGCATTACAATGTTGAACAGTTAGTAAAAGATAACTCATTTATCTCTATTCCAGAAGATTCTACCGTTCTGACTTTCGACATTCCCAGTATCAAATTTCTGATTGAAGAGTTACTAACTAGTTTATGGGTTTTTAAGTAATATCCTCAGTTTGTTAATTGTTCGTATATAAGCGCAAATGGCGAATACGTCAACCACCCAGCCACCAGACGCACGTGAAAAAATATCAGTTTAACCCTTAATTTCATAGCCTAGTAAATTTGTTAAAAATCTGTGGGGTTTTGTGGTGAGAGTTGAAAGACGGCGGAGGTTTCAGCGTTTACACAAGTAATTACACGTAAACAGTATGATGCCTTATGATGGAGCGTGGCTGGATGTCGGTAGCAGCGGGGCGGAGTCCGGGTGGTGAGCCGTAGAGGATGAGGGCTCGCTGGGCGGTAGGTCGTCGAAGGTTTCGTGACGTCGCCGTGTAGACCGATGTGTACTCGGGAGGAAGGTCGGGAGTTTCTCGTACGTAGACTTGGTAGTGGAGACTCGTGTCGTTTTAGAGATCGCGATACTGGCTGACGTTTAGAGTTAACTGACGTATTGGGTGTTCGGAAGTACCGCTTTTATATGCTTCGCTTTCGTCATCTACGATGCCCTGACCTAATGACCAAACTTGAATATTCGGGGCCCGCGAGTCATCAAATTTGATAATTAGGTCTTGGGTCAGCGTTTTTGTGTTTATTTGTGTCATGGAATATGCTGGTTCAGCGTCGAAGTCCACTTATATGGGTCGCCTACCAATCTACCAATATTCGTATAAAATATTTGAATATCATACATATTCTTGTTGTACGCTAAACTCTATATTCGAAGGTATTTTTGAGGGTGCGGGAGAAACTCCTAACAATATAATTTATTCATGATCCTTTATTAAATTTTTGATAATAAAATATTTGAAAACTATAGTTGTCCCAAATGACGCGAAAGTCGGGACCACGTGATTAAAATAGTGCGTTATTGGGATATTGAAGCTCATACAAAAATTAGGGTTATGGGTTTTTTGCAACAAAAAAATACAAAAATGCCAAAATTAAGAATTCTTCTTTCATCATCTCTATCCTGCGCCACTTTGAACAGGTTCTGAACTCTTGTTATTCCTATCCACTCTGTGATTTTCCGCAGCCAGGACAGCTGCCTTCTACCAACTCCCCGACGTCCCTCCACTCTATCCATTTATTTCAGTCGAAGGAGGTGGTATTTTTCTCCCCTTAGCACATGACCCAAATATGAGACCTTTCTAATTATCAGAATTAAAATTAAAAAAGTTAAATGAATTAATTATTAATTAAAACTAAGAATAAAATTTAAAAAATACGTGAATGATACAATTTTTCTTACAATGTATTTTCTAAACTAAAAAATCAAAACACATTTCTCAATGGGGTGTGGAGACCTATTTTCAGATTTAAAGGGGTGCAGCTAACTTAAAGGGTTTAAAAACACTGATCTAAGAGATGGGGGGACAGCTGGACCTCATCATCCCAGGAGACATGATTTCTGTGTCATAGATCGTTAGATATGTTAAAATAAGAAGAATTTTATTCATATTTTAAATATTGCGTTGCGTAACAAAGTAAATAAAATATTGTTCAGTGTTTTGTCTCGTATGTGTTGAAATAAATTTTATGAGAATAATGAAACTGCACTTAATGGTGCACTTAAATTTGTCATCGCAAACAAAAACCTATCCAAAAAAGCTAGAATGGCAGTGCACAATGGTGTTCTTCTACCGACCTTTATGTATGGAAGCGAAGCATGGAACTGGCAAAAGAAGGATGAAAGTAGAATAAATGCAGTAGAAATGAGATCTCTTAGACGAATGTGTGGATAGTCTGTGTATGATAGAGTGTCGAATGAAAATATAAGAAGTGAATGCGGTGCGAATGATGGTGTCATGAACAAAATAATGAAAGGATCATTAAGACGGTTTGGACATATGGAAAGAATGAATGAAGAAAGAATGGTAAAAAAATTATATTTTAATGATGTAAATGTAACCAGAAATAGAGGAAGACCGAGGAAAACGTGGCACGATCAAATAAATCGAATATTGAATGTCGGCTTGTGAGGAGTCAGAGAAATCGACGCGCGTGCATGACACGATGTATGAATGTTGAGGAAGCGAGAGAAATATGTCTGGAAAGAAAAGTGTGGCAGTCCATTCTTTCTGCCTACCCCTTCGGGGAGACGGCGTGATGGTTAGTTAGTTAGTTAGTTTTAATGAAACTCTCGTTTCGATCAATGTTAAGTGAACGCAATAAAAACGTAATGCTCCATCATAGTTATACCATATATCCCCGCATTAGCCTTGTTGGAAATACTCAACACCACAACTCGCCCTCAATTCAGTCGTCTCGTGTCAGCGTGTGCTAAGTCGGTATTCTTGTTCAGTCACTCAGCATCCGTAGTGTTAGTTTTCCAATTATGGACCACATACAGCTCAATTATGATCGCCGCCCACTCCTCGAGCCACCCTATTTCACTTCTCACCCCTCCCCCAATCCTGTGTTTCTTAAACTACGGTCCGAGAGATCTAGAAATCCGTCAGTGTTTTGTTTTAAAAAAAACAAACTTTCTCAGAAAATCACTGGCGAGAAAGCAATCGCCACAGTGATTGCAAAAATATTATTATTTTGAACAATTTTTTTTATTATTTTTTTATTTTTTCCCGAAAGGCAGACCGCCATTCTCCCAGATCCTAGTAATAAATAACTTTTTTCCACTTTTCAGTTTATTTTTTTGAGTTAATTTTATTTTTTATATGAGTTATATTTTTTATATTTATTTTTTATTTTTTATATTTTTTATCTTTCTCCTGATGGTGAAGATGTAAAAGCTCAAAATATGTTGAGTTAAATATGATTGTCAAATAATCAATTAAGCAGAATACAAAGCGTATTCAATGCTGCTGCCCGATTGATTATAGGGCAGTAAAAATACTGTCATATCACGCCGCTCCTGAAGGACCTTCACTGGCTTAAAATCCGAGAGCGAGTAAAATATAAATTGTGTTTGACAGTGTTTAGAGCTCGACACCAGAGAGCGCCAGCGTATATATCGGACCTCTGCGTGACACCCATGCCAACGGAGAGGCAACGTTCACTCAGATCAGTAGAAACAAGTACAAACAACATAACAATTTATTCCAGTCAGAGCCAATAAAGCATGTTTTTATGATCGTGTTTTCAGCGTTGCGGGTCCGTTGGCGTGGAATAGCCTCCATGTTAGTATTAAGTATGAAGTTCTCTCTCTCTCTCGCTCTCTCTCTCTCTCTCTCTCTCTCTCTCTCTCTCTCTCTCTCTCTCTCTCTCTCTCTCTCTCTCTCTCTCTCTCTCTCTCTTGCACGCCTTTCGGACAAGGTCCTGAGCAGGTGCCTTCCTCCTTCGATTCTTTGGAGAACCTCCTCATTTGTAATGTGGTCTCTCCAGGAAGTTCCTAATAGTCTTCTATAGGACCACATCTCAAAAGCCTCTAGTCTCCGTTTATCTCTTTCGGATAGGCACCATGTCGCGCAGCCGTTCATCAAGATACTCCATACATAGGTCTTGATGAGGAGTATTCTCAGTTTTAGGTCTTTATTATAGTATGAGGATAGTGACGTTAAATTTAAGAAACTTCTAAAGACTGCACTGTTCGGTCAGTCATTTCCTAGTGCGCCCTTGGAGTAATTGATTTACAAAACGGCGCACTTAAAATACAAGTCATCAGAATATTAATAATGACTTACCAGGAGAGGCCAGCCTGACATCTGTAACAGACCAAGGGTTTAAAAAAAGAAGAAAAAAAAGAATAAAAAAATAAAAGTTTGGGAATCTGTTTTTTCTAGAACCCACCATCTCACTTCTCGATCACACTGTTTTCTCAATAATTCTATTAAATGATAAAACATATACATAACACAGTTATTACATGTAATCTGGGATTGGAATATCACTTTTAGAAGTGAAATCCAATGTTTTATATTATATTGTATCATATATACAAGTCTTAGTGAAAGCAATTAAACTTCAATTGAGAAATTCGAGTACATAAATTATTCATCTTCATCCAAACATCGTGGCACGCCCGCTCGACCTTTTTTCGACCGGTAAAAGGGTTGAGTTTTGGTAATTGTATTTTTTCTATGAACCTGTTTTATTCTTAAATTTATGCTTTCAAACAATTTTTAAGGGTAAAATGTTTATTTATTTATTCACAAAAAATATTATTGATAAAGGTTTCATCATACAATATTTAATTGTAATACCATATGAAGCGTATAGAAACAAAAACGGCAATGTCAGCATCATCAAATTGTTGGTGAACAATGAAAAATGTTTTAATGTAAACATGTTTAGGGTTATTATTATTATTTTGATGAATCGCTCTTTACATCATGACAGCATGAGCTAAATCGATGTAAAGGGTATTATAGCTATCATAGTGATTCATTAAGATGGTTTGGATATATGAAAAGAATTAATGAAGAATGAATGGTGAAAAAAGTATATGTTAATGATGTAAATGGAACCAGAAATAGAGGAAGACCGAGGAAAACGTGGCACGATCAAATAAATCAAATATTGAATGTCGGCCATGTGAGGAGTCAGAGAAATCGACGCGTGTGCATGACACGATGTTGAGGAAGCGAGAGAAATATGTCAGGAAAGAAAAGTGTGGCAGTCCATTCTTTCTGCCTACCCCTTCGGGGAGACGGCGTGATGGTTAGTTAGTTAGTTAGTGATTCTCGTGACATGTGATAGGTAGCTAATCAATCGCCATTTTATTGTCACGTGAATTCTACACCAGACCAAAGATAGTGTGACAATCACGCTGCCCTCGCCGGGAATCGAACCCGGAAGCATCCGGGTGGCTAATGCACTTACCATAGCGTGCAGCTATAATTTGATTTGAACTAGAAAAATGCCATTTCTCGCATTCTGATTGGTTCATTTGGTAACTGCCGCTTTTTTTATGAAATTTTGTTGACACTACCGGGTTTGTTTCAAATCTGATTTTAAAATTCATGTCACGGTGTGTGAATGTAGAAAAGGCGGAAATGTGGCGATCCATCCTCTCTGCCTACCCCTCCGGAGAAACGACATGATGGTTAGTTAGTTAGCTAATAATTAGTCTACCTGTACTTATATTACTGTTTGTATACCTTATAATGTTTACACTGAATTAAGGGGTTAGTGTCAGACAGAGGTATGAAAAAAAAAGTATTTTCAATATTTTTTTTTCGTTAGTAATTTAATTTGTTTTATAAAACCAACAATATTAAATGATTGTTTTATGTTTTAACTTGATTTGACCCAAATTTGAAATAAATAAATAATGATAATTATATGTCCAACAGATAAAGCGATAACTTCATATATAATTTATATGATAATCAAATGATTTTACTGAAATCTCTTGATGGTAGTTCATTTTAAATAATAATTAAATAAAACGATGTTTTTCAACTACTTCCACTTTTGTCTTTATTAAGACAGCGACCGGTTTCGCTAGGCTCGCTGGCATCGACAGATTGGTGTCTGTCGATGCCAGCGAGCCTGGCGAAACCGGTCGCTGTCTAAATAAAGACAAAAGTGAAAGTAGTTGAAAAACATCGTATTATTTAATTATTATTTATAATTTATATTTTTTTATTCAAATTTGGGTCAAATCAAGTTAAAACTTAATATGGTAAAGAAAGTATACGTTAATGATGTAAATGGAATCAAGGCAGACCAAGGAAAACATGGCATGACCAAATAATTCAATTTTAAAGGTTGGTCATGTTAGAAGTCGGAGGAATCGACGTGCGTGTATGACTCGTTGTATGAATGTGGTGGAAGCTAGAGAGGTGTGCCAGGATAGAGTAGTGTGGTGGTCCATTCTCTCTGCCTACCCCTGCGGGGAAACGTCGTGATGGTTTGTTTGTATAGTATTTTTATATTGTTTGTTTTATAAAATAAATTTAAATACTGACAATTTTTATATATTTAAAATACAATATTTTTTCATATCTCTGACTGCCCCTAGCCCCTTAATATATTTACGTTTTGTTTTTAATTTCTTATTCGCATATTAATATTCTAAAACCGGTTCCGTAAATGAACGTGTACGGTATTATCATGTTACGTTAGAAGCCCCTAATTGGCAATACATCCCTTGAATATCCCTAACGAAGGTTTGCGTAGAACACCAGCCGCAAGGCATCTGACATAATCCTAGGCAGAGCTTTGAGATATAATGTTGGGTACATACAACCTTCATATCAGCAACGCCGACGTTCTTTTAGTTGTGTTGGTAAAAAAGATTCTCTTGTTACCATAATCTAAACATTATAAACTTTTCAAAATGGATAATGAAAATATGAAAACAAGACACACGACATTTTTCACCAATATGTCATACATTTTCAATAACTGTTATTATTATTTTTTCTTTCACTAACTAACTAACTAACTAACCATCACGCCGTCTCCCCAAAGGGAAGGCTTAAAGAATGGACTGCCCCACTTTAACCGATTTTTATCCTTCCTATTTTCGCCCCCGCGGGAGACGCGGTGTGATCGCCCCCAATTGCTATTTTTAGTTTTAACTCTTTAAAATATTTTGTTTGTTTAACTTCCATTTTGTTTCATTATTCTGTTCTGTTCATTATTATATTAATTTTATAATGTATTTGTCATAGTAAGTTATTGACCTAATTTTACTGGGTTTTCATATCAATGTATTATAATCGCTGTTATTTACCCGAAATAGAAAACGGATACATAAGAGCGGATAATACATGTATATAATTCATAAATTAACACGAATGAAAACGTATATTTCTATAATTTTCATTGTGTTTTTTGGGAATGACATGTTTTGCTTTGCTAAAGCATTTTTTAATGTCTTGCAGGTCGAAACATGTCATTCCCATAAAATATAATTAAACTAGTAGAATACGAAGGAGGTGGTATTTTTTTCGATTATTTGATATTACCTTTGAAATTTCAAAGGGAAATTTTTTTCGATTTTTACGTTTATCCCTTTCTCTCTCGCACCCCCTCGTCTCATTTCACCACCGTTTATTATCATATGTAATTATTATAGGTATGTTAATTACAAAGCTTTTTACCTTTATTTAATATTTTTAAATGCCTAACTACAAAGTGAGTGCTTCATATGAAAATTTTAAGTGTAGACAGTAATTGGATTCAAACGACCTGTTGTATAAAAAAAATGGATTATCTTAACAATATTGCATTGTAAACACAATCGTTTATCAAAAATCTCCTATTTTTCAAAAAAACAATTATTAATTACAATATAAAGCGTTATCAACTACCGAGAAAAATGTGTGAAGGGTAGAAAAGGAATATTCGAAAACACTAAGTAATACGAAAATCTTTCTCTTCATCTTAATTAAGGACAAAAGCTCTGTTAGATGGAACTTTGAAGCTTTGTTCCCAAGGATTATCTTTCATTACAAAGAGATAAAACTAGTGATTGTTTCTTGAACAATGGCGTAAAAATCTGTCGTGAGTATTATATATTGATGTAAACATCCACTTAATAAAGTTTTATTATATTTTATGAGTAACATTAAAAGGCGGGCCACACTGTGATAAACAAGCTGGTTTGAAACCAAAATTTGTATACTGACAAACACGCAATCCACAGTTTACAAACACGACAAACACGCATTCAACAGATGTAAAAACGCATTCCACAGATGTAAACATGCATTCCACAGTTTTCGTTTGCACGATGCACGGTGTTTCAGGGTGCGATATTACGAGTTACTTTTGGTAAAAACCCAATGACATGGAAATGGCTAATTATAAGTGTTTAGGGAAGAGTATTAGTCATCCAGTTCACACAATAAATTTAAGGCCGATTTGTTGAAATTTCAACCCCTAAATTACCTACCTAATTACATGCAACAAAAAAAAGGTTCAGTCGTATTGTTTCGCCGCTAACCGATTGATATACTCGTATACCTATGAATTTAATATTCAAAATTAAAAAAATACTTCTATTTCTATCTTTTTACTCAAGGTCGAGCTGCAAAGGGCCTTTTACGGTCTCATATTAAAAAAAATCTTACGAAATACGCTATTCAAATACCTACTTTATGTAAAGACAGAGAGATAGACAGATATATGTGTTTCTATCGTAGAAGTCAACAGACATATACATTTTATAAGAATAAAATTTTCAAAATAATAATTTTACAGAATAATGAAAAGTAGCTCGTAATATTAAATTTTGAAACACCGTACGACGCCGCCACGCAACTGACCTTGACTGGTTTATAAACTGTTTTAATAAACCCGAATCCACAGCCGCGCGTGTTTATCCACAAGCTACGTCAAACGAATTTTGGTTTACAACAGTTTTCAACTGTTTTAAAACATGTTTATCACAGTTTGGCCCGCCTTTAACAGACATAATACATAACACAGAAGTAGGGAAATCTGTATCCCGAAACTTGTTTCTGAAAAGTGCAAAAAAGTATTGTGATAATACAATTGTACGGGACAGATTGCTCCCCCCATACTATTAATATTTATTTAGGCCGCTGACTGCTACTCGTCTCCAGATGTAGTGTAGATAGTGAAAGCGGAGAATACGGCGTGATGATACTTGTGTGTAATAAAACCAAGTTTTATTATTATGCGGCGATCGGTGCAGGAATTGAAGCGAAGAGAGTGGTGGCAGTAGCTCAAAGCCCTTACAAGGACTGGTTTTCATGTAGGTAGGACCGCTCAAGCCTCCGGTCGCAAAGCAAGTGAGTGATTGAGTGCGTGCCGATTCCACATACGACCGGCTTATATAACCTTCGCGGCACCAAGTTACCGCGGCTGTTGCCAGGCGTCTAGCGCGCCTTGTGATTGGTCGTTAGCTATGGCGTGGCAACAGTCTACCGTTTCGGAGAATTTTACACTCTTCGTTTCCAAGAATTTTCTCGGTTTTTCTTGTCAGAGCTACTGCACACTATTATGTCCAGCAGTGGATGACATCAGCTGTACAAGAAGAAAATCACTTTAAAACAAATATTATTATTATTATTATCATTTTGTTGAATCGCTCTTTACATCATCACAGGGTAAGCCAAACCGATGTAAAGGATATAGCTATCATATTGATTCTCATGACTTGTGCTAGGTAGCTAATCTTTCGCCATTTTATTGTCACGTGAATTCTACACCAGACCAAATACAGTGTGACAATCACACTGCCATCGCCGGAATCTTCGGTGGGTCAGTCGTAACACTTGCCACGAAGGTCGTCACTATCACTTTGAATAACTTGTATTTTTACAAAACTTTTCAACACTCTTCAATCAGTGGCGGTACTTACAGGCCGAAAAGCTGGGCTTGCCTTAAAAATCTATAATAAAACTATGTTTTTTGCGCCTTTGAATTTTCGCGCTAATTAAAGGGATTTAATTCGTTGCGTTGCAAATGACCCCGCTGACATGCGCATAATTGACTTAAGTGTATGTTTTGTTCCACTCATACGCTCCGTATTTTATTTCACTCATACGTACTACCGTAGGTGAGATGCCCGCGAAATCGCCTACGTCCACATGTTTTGTTTCATGTTTTCAATGGGCTTCATATTGGCCTTGCAAAATGTAAAAAGGTCTTTGTCGCACTTATGTATTTTTGGCTTGTAATCATATAGCTAGGTGCATATATACCAGAATATATCTACAATTTTTTGTATGGATTTGAAGCCGGGCTTTATCACTCTGAAGTATGTTACTATTCGATGAGTCAAGAACTTCATTTCTATTATCAGAATGTTATCTGTCATTTACGTTATGTGCAGAAATGTTAAGAAAAGAGAAATTGTGTAATTTCTTTACGAACATTTATTTATAATTCGTGTTTCGGTGTTAACAAATTTATTATTATTGTCTATTTACAGCTTATTTCTTGTTAATTATATTTCTTCTTGTACTCGTATTTGTAAATACATTATTATATTATACAATAACATGAGTTTGATGACGCAGAAATTTATTTTTTGTGTAGATTTAAAATGCGCCTTAAATGAAATTTAAAATCAATTAATTTAGAAAGATAAAACTCTTTTAACCCTCTACTAATATTATAACCCAAAAAAGTCGGACGGGCTTGCCTTACTGGTTGACCGTAGGCACGCCACTGTCTTCAGTGTACGTTTATATTCTTCTTCTGTACTTTACATGCTCGTTTTTTATATCCGAAAGATTTTTCTGGGTAGTTCTTATTTTATTTTCATACATATTGTAAAATAAACCATATTTATTCTTGTGCTTGACCACACAATAATACCCTTATTTCTTTTGTGTTTTGAACGGAACAATTGATATAATATTCCTCTTTGAGCGGTACAAAATTGAAATCGGGTATGAGTTAGGAATTCATCCCTTATTAGGGTAAAGTTTAGGGGTGGCAGCTGGCTATTGCGAGGGGCCGCCTATTGTTCGGGTGGATGTTGACCTTTACACAAAGCGCCTTAAGGAGTAAATAACAATATTTCCTTTCTTTAAGACTGTTTTAACTTTTCCATGAATATTATTATTTTAATGTATCGAGATTCTTAACTTGTAAATAAATAAAAGCTTTGACTTGTTGCTTTGGTTTAGGGGTCGTATTATACGATATCGAATCTTAATCTATTCATTTACACCACGCTGTACATATAATATAAAGTTTTAAATTACGTTCAAATTCAAATTTTTTTCTTCTTCTTCTTCTTCTTCTTCTTCTTATTCTTTTAGACCTTTGGTATTTACTTTTTCACTGTAATTTCACTGTAATTTTTTCCCCCTTGTATACAACAGGTCGTTTGAACCTCATACTGTTAAGATATCTCATACTGTTAAGATAATAATAAAGTATTCAATTACATTTAAATTCAATTTGTCGTATATCGTTCTTCCACACATACGTCTTAGGGATCCCATCTCTACCGCATTTATTCTGCTCTCATCCTTCTTCTGCCAGTTCCACGCTTCGCTTCCATACATGAGGGTTGGGACCAGAACTTCATTGTGAATGGCAATTTTCGGTTTCATTGATAAATTCTTGTTTCCAATAACTATTTTTAAAGCTCCATTATGGAGAAGGTATTATGAACAAAATTATGAAAGGATCATATGGAGCGCATGAATGGAGAAAAAATGGTTAAGAAAGTATACGTTAATGATGTAAATCGAGTACGGAGTCGATGCAGACCGAAGAAAACATGGCATGACCAAATAAATCAAAATTTAAAGGTTGGTCATGTATGAAGTCGGAAGAATCAACGTGCGTGTATGACTCGTTGTATGAATGTGGAGGAAGCTAGAGAGGTATGTGTGGTAGAACGATATACTACAGAATCTCAAATGCTGATATAAGAAAGGAATGGAGAGCGAAAGAAGGTATTATGAACAAAATTATGAAAGGATCGCTGCGTTGGTTTGGAAGTATGGAGCGCATGAATGGAGAAAGAATAGTTAAGAAAGTATAAGTTAATTATGTAAATGGAGTACAGAGTCGAGACAGACAGAGGAAAACATGACATGACAAAATTAATCAAATTTTAAAGGTTGGTCATGTTAGAAGTCGGAAGAATCAACGTGCGTGTATGACTCGCTGTATAAATATGGAGGAATCTAGAGAGGTGTGTCAGGATAGAGTTGTATGGCGGTCCATTCTCTCTGCTTACCCCTACGGGGAAATGGCCTGATGGTTTGTTGTCGTTGTTGTTGTTCAAATTCAATTACATTTAAATTCAAATTTATTTCTTCTTTTTCTTCTCTCTTTAGACCTTTGGTTTGTTCCTGTAGTCAGGCTAGAATCTCTTGGGAGGTTGAATCAAAGCTATCCCTCTATCTGATTGGCGGTCTTCAGAAGGACGCTAACAAACAGGAATCTTTTGCCCCAAAACGTGTTGCATTCAGAAGGGATCCATCTTCTGCATGTGCGCATTCAATAGATTGTTTTACCTTCTGACCACCAGAACCAACCTGTCTCTGTTGACACCGGTGGGTAGAGCAATTAGTCTGCTGAACGCAATCTCCTCGCAGATCGACGTCTTTCATATTAGTAAAAGTACTTTCAGAAGAAAAATTCAGTTTTGAGAAAAACAAAAAAACAACAACAAAAAAAGTTTTTTTAACGAAAAAGTCCTACCAACAGCCAATCAGCGCTGCCTACACCATACAAAATCCCTTTAACTCAATAAACATAATCCTCTTTGTCCATATTTTGTGAACGTAACTTCTCCGTTACAATCTTTGCACTTTAAATATTTCGATAGCATTGAGAAAATTAGAAAAAATCTTACCAACCGTTTGATCAATGTGCACATCGAAGTCGTATCTTTTGATTTTTAAAATTTTTGACCAACTTAAAGGTTGTGAAATAATAAAGTTAGACTGCTCCAATCACTCTCAACTTTTAATACAAACTGAACTTACTAACCATCACGCCGTCTCCCCGAAAGAGTAGGCAGAAAGAATGGACTATCACACTTTAACCGATGCAGCACTTCATCCTTCTCTTTTTGCCCCGCGGGAGACGCGGTGTGATGGGTTACGAACCTCATCGCCACCAATAGGCATCTCCCACGCACACTTCAATCGTAAAACATTCACAAAATAAATCTAAAACAAATAATATAAAATGCAATGATATAAAATAAAAGAACACAATAAAAATAATTTAACAATAATTTTATTTTTAGATGGTGCACATTGTCTATTTTATATTTTACATTGTCTTTTTAATTAATGTACAATTTTTAATACAATACTCTTAGATGTATATACTTTCGAAAAATATTTAAAAAAGATTTAATAAAAGTTATAAATTAGAATTATCCCTTAAAAGACGTTACTGGAGAGATTACGTGGAGAGAGCGTGTTCTGAAAGAGCGATACGCAAAGCTGTAAATAAATTACCAACAGGCAATCGACTTCCAGAAAAATATGGGGAGACATCTGGACATCTATATCCGAGGAACAGGCTTCGATAAGTAACAAGACACAGTCTTAAATTATTATTATTATTATTTTGTTGAATCGCTCTTTACATCATGACAGCATGAGCCAAATCGATGTAAACGGTATTATAGCTATCATAGTTGTCTCGTGACATGAGATAAGTAGCTAATCTATCGCCATTTTATTGTCACGTGAATTCTACACCAGACCAAAGGACAGTGTGACAATTCATTTCATTTATTTATTTTAAACATATGTAAAGCATTACAGATTTTTTTTTCCAATACACTAAAGATACAAGTCAGAGATACACAATAATAAGTAATACATAATAGATTAATAAAAAGAGCGAGAAACATAAGATGCATGACAAATTAATAAAATAAATATACCATACAATTATAATAAATATAGTACCTACTTTTTTAATTGTATCTCAATAGAGACGAAGACGTAAACTGGAAACTGAACATGGATGATCAAGGTGTTTACAGGACTTATGACCTGTCATTGGTTGGGTTAAGCGCACGCTTTATTTAATTACAACATTCCCCATTCCACCTTTGTTATTTGTGATCATGCATGACAAATTTTTGGAAGATGTATATATACTTCAAAATCCATATTTATCTTCACGTGTCAGTTTCAGTCAGCCATCTATGTAGATTTGGTTGCACTAGTGAATTTTTTCAAGAATTAACCTATACAACCGACCCACTAACGCCATCTACTATTACTTCCCTCAAATGAGCCAAACTATCACAAAATATGTCAAACTCCGAGGTGATACGATTAAGCAAAGATATTGCTCTACCTACCGGCATAACCATTGGCAGGTTGGTTCTGCATCGTGGGAGATAAAACAATCTATGGCCCCTTTGTCGAAGATAATATCAGGGACGAACAGACCTACATCACTCAGGATTTCTGAGTTGTGTATACAACCGCCTATCAGTCGAAAGAAATGGACACCCAAGTGAATGTCTCGTCTCCTCTCGAGTGACTGGTAGCCTAGCATCCCTAGCAAGAAAGAGCCACGGGTAATATCCATACTCCCTAGGATAGGGGTATCGCAGAATTTTTTTCTGCATCCTCTCCACCATCAGGGAATATCGAACCTCATGCGGCGCCCAGATAATGGAACTAAATTCCAACCGACTTCTCACCAGAGAGTTATACAGCAGCTTTAGCACCAGAATATTACGAAAGATCTTGGCGTTTCTAATGACAAAACCAAGCATTTTGAGGGAGCTATTACATAGTGAACACAATCACAATCAGACAATCACACTGCCCTCGCCGGGAATCGAACCCGGAACCTTCGGGGTGGCAGTCAATGCACTTAACACTCGGCCACGAAGGTCGTCAAGTCTATTTCAGTAAATAAAACACAAAAAGTAGAAAAATATTAAAGAATTATATTTTTGCGATTTTATTTGAAAACTGGTCGCTTCCACCGCTCTAAACAATCGATGCTCGGTTCTATAATTAATTTTTAAAACGTCGGAAAATAACGTGTCCGGAAAATACAATATCGGGACCTTCAACGCGACAGATTCAACGCAGTTTCTTTTACGACAGAATATTTATAAGCACCCATTTTTTAAATGGCGCACCGTTTATTTAAAAAAATATGTGTTTGGTATTATATAAAGGTTATTGAGTACATTCCTTCTAAGAGGTTATGGGGAGGTTATTTACGATGATTTATATCATGTAAGGCATTATGCAAAAGTGAACCATTTTTGAGATAAAACGAATTTAAGTTTTTTTTTTAATTTATCGAGGTTATGTATCTTAAAAAATTATTAAAAAGTAACTGTTTGTTACAGTCAAATTTTTATTTTTTTATTAATTAGTAAGAAGTGTAACATTATCACTGGTTCTTGGGATGCCACTTAGGCCTTTAATATTGTGGTTTCCAGTAGCAGTAACAGATTATTTGAACCCAATTAATGTATACAATTTTTTTACCTATTGATTCTCATGACTTGTGATAGGTTGCTAGTCAGTTGACATTTTTATTGTCAGGTAAATTCCACCAGACCAAAGACAGCGTAATTTTTTTCTTCATACTATCATCGCCGTAAACCTAACCTGGGACCTTTGGTGCGGTAGTCATAGCTGTTAAAAACATGTTATCACTAAAATAAAGAGTCTCGTTCAACTGATGTCATGGTAATTAATATGAATGAAAACATCTGTTTTCAAGAAGTAAATTGATGATATTATATTAGGATTTTAAATACTCCATAACCTCATTGATGGCCCACACGTCTTGGAATATAATAATAATAATAAATTGGATATTTTCCTTTTTCTTTTTTATATACTTTGTATATACGAGTACAACACCATTTTTAAAACAAATATTTAAATTACATATCAGACATGTTTCGGACAACCGGTCCTTCTTCAGTGATACATATTATAAAGATACATATTTTAAATATTATAAAATTGTTTACAAATATTATCAGTTTTGACAGATGTTATATTATTTTTAATGTTTATCTTTATAATATGTATCACTGAAGAAGGACCGGTTGTCCGAAACATGTCTGATATGTAATTTTTTTTTTTTAAAATAGTGTTGTACTCGTATATACAAAGTAGGTATATATAAAAGAAAAAGACAAATATAACATCTACGAAACAAAGTATGGCGAACATAGAAGAAAAATAAATTGGATAATTTTATTAATTAATCATCTCAAGGGCCCTGTCGAAAATGCTCAATCGCAATATAGATTGTCCGGCATTCATAAAATAACCTTCTTGAAAACAGATGTTTTTATTTGTATTGATTATTTAATGGTAATTAATATCTATGAGTCATGCATCCTCCCGGTAATTACGTATGGACTGGAAACTATGGTATTTATAGCCAATACCATACACAAGCTGAAATGTACAAAACGGGCTATGGAGAGACAAATGATCGGCATAAGTTTGAGCGACAAAACACCCAATACCGAAATCAGATGCCAAACAAAGCTTATTGATGTGATAGACTGTGTTGCCAAACTGGAAATGTCGCCAGAAAGGGAACAGATAGATGGGCACCCAAATTCTACACGTGGAGATCATGAAAGGGAAAATGGGGCATCAGTCGATCCCAAAAAAGATGGGCTAACAATATAATTCCAGTCGAGGAAAGAAAATGGATGAGAGGAAAATGGATATATCAACGCGGAAACATGCAAGACTGTATATAACGCAATCATTCTCCCCCATGTAAATTACAGTAGCAGCATATTATTTTTACCTAATGAAGAAGATATGCGAAGATTAACCATTCTCCAGAATAAGGCAATGAGAATAATTTTGAGGAGAAGCAGATATGCCAGGATTAAAGTGATGCTGAAAGAGCTAAAAATTATGTTATTGAAAAAAATAATTACATACAACGTTTTTATAAAAAATATTTACATTACTCTTCTTCTGATTGTAGATCTTGCGATCTGTTTATGCAGGATATCAACTTTCTTTCTGTGATGAAGACGACCAGCCTTCTCTCCATCGTCGTCCTGGTGGTCGACGGCCCTCTGGAGTCTCGTGCATCACGATATTAAGAATTCTTACTGGATCCATTCTCTCGATGTGATCCCTCCAGAATTGGCTTCTTTGCCTACTCCGTCTCACTATATCTTCAATTTTGCAGGATTTGCGAATTTCTTCATTGAGTATCCTATCTCTAAGGGTTCTCCCCACAAAAGGTCGCAATGTTCTCATTTCTGCTACTCTCAAGAGATGTTTGGTTCTGACAGGGTCTGCTCTTGCTTCGATTCCGTATGTCATTATGGGCCTGATGCGTGTTTATAAATTCTAACTTTGCTTTCTACTAGTATATGCTTATTGTCCCAGACAATTCACAGAATTGTTGATGGGCACACCTCCCAATTTTTTTAAGGAAGATAAAGTAACCAACATGAACATCAATATGAAACAAGAAATAAAAATAAACTAAGGCTCCCATTCAGAAAAAAAAACTCGGAAGTCCCTTAAAACATAAACAAATTTAGAATAGAATTAAATAAACGTGTAAACAAAATGTAACCTTATATTGGCGTGTATGTGAATTATTATAATTGAATGTTTAATTGTTTTTTATTAGAACATGTGTTGTGTACATGTGTACTATTTCAAGTAAATAAAAAAAAAGGTCGGTCTTACGCATGCTTTATAGATCGCGCAGTCGCGCAGGATTAAGGAAAATTGAGAATGTTTTGAAGAGGCACACATTCAGTGGAGAAATGGCTAGGGAGAAATAGAAGAAGAACATTAAATTTAACATTAAATAAATATTAACTAACTAACTAACCATCACGCCGTCTCCCCGAAAGGGTAGGCAGAAAGAATGGACCACACTTTAATCGATGCGGCGCTCCATCCTTCTCTTTTCGTTTTTGTGATGGGTTGCGAACCTCATCGCCACCAAAAGGCATCTCCCGCGCACACTTCGATCGTTCAACGTCTACATAATAAATCTAAAACAAATTATCTGAAATACAATGATATAAAATAAAATAACAAAGAAAAATAATTTAACACATAATGTTATTTTAGATGGTGCACTTGTCGTCAGCTGGACGATCCGGACATTTGTGTTTATTTAATTTTTATTCCACGTTTTCCACTGTTTTTATTTTATTTACTGTAATTAGGCACTTAAAACAATCCAACACCAGCAAGAACTTAAAAATATTATTGAAAAATTTATTCAAATTGTCATTGGAACAAATGAAAAATTTATTTTTACACCTGTCAAAATTATTTTTATAAACTAAAAAACTTGTATAATTTTAACACCAAAACAGTAAAAACTTATTTTTTGGCACAAATAACTATCATAAAGAACGGCAATAATCAAATTGACCAAAACAATTCACATATACACGAAATATCTCCAAATTGACGGGAGCACCATATGAACCAAACCAAATTTTCAAAATCAGAACCAATGAAATTAATTAAATATTGTTATGCAATTTAATACACGTTAAAACAATAACTTGTAATAATACAAATAACTTTATGAACATAAACAAGTATTGTTGACTCGTTAACTACTGTATTGATTACCAAAATTGAGTTAGATATATTCTTGTTCCCAATGTACATAAAATTATTTGCGTTAAATTTAATTGTGGTAGAGTTCACACCATAACAGTCCTAATTGACTAAAGGGTTAGGAAGGGATTAAATTCCATTCTGAGTATAAACTCACCCACTCAGAGTAGGTAGGGACGGAAGCAAAATTTTCACACGGTTATAGGGTAAACTGTCTGTCGACATGTTTACCAAATTTTGGTTTGCCAGTCTACGCCTTTATAAATGTGATTCTATTGTTTTAAATTTAATATTATTTAAATTATTATACTAATAAAATAACTTTGTATTTAACCACGGTAGGTTTATTATATTGATGCCAACTAGTTTCGCTTGGACCCAAGCTTCATCAGGGCAGTATAATAACTTATTATACTGGCAGTTATTATACTGCCCTGATGAAGCTTGGGTCCAAGCGAAACTAGTTGGCATCAATATAATAACCCTACCGTGGTTAAATACAAAGTTATTTTATTTATATAATTATTTAAAATGTCTATCCACAAAGTGAGTGCTTTATATGAAGAATTATTTAAATTACTTTTATTGCAATAGATTATTTATTACAATACTATTATCACGCAGTTTATTCACTTCTCAAATCAAATTGTATCAGTTTATTTCATCAAGAGACATTACAAAATTAATTTTTAAGGCATCTATTGAGAACAGGTGAAATAATATATTATGTATAGTATACTACCAGAAACGCATGAGAGATGGTTTAACATTAGGAAGACAGGATACTCTCCAGAATTAAGAGTATTTGCCTTCTAAACGTACTTTCACTAATATTAATTGCTCTTCCTACCGGTGTCACCAGAGGCAGGTTGGTTTTGGCGGCCGGTAGGTAAAACAATCTATGCTGTCGGAGATATCTATCAGGGACAAAAGGCCGAACACCCTCCAGCACGGGCGAGTTCTCGAAACATCCCCTGAGTAATCTTAAGAAATGGGTTATGAGATGCCTATCTTTTCGAAGCTGCAGAGAGTTGGCCCCAAGCATTCCCAAAAGAAATGCTGTGGGACAGAACCACGGATAGCCACCATACTCCCTCATGTAGAGATACCTCAGAATTTTTTTATGAACCCTCTCCAGCATCAGGGAATATCTCGTCTCGTGGGGACTCCATATCACAGAACCACTTTCGAGTCTGCTCCGAACCAATGTGTTGTATAGGACTCTGAGCACATGAGAATCTCTGAAAACTCTGCCGGTCCGGACGATGAAGCCAAACATCAAAATAGTTTTTATGGATCGAAATTATGCATATAAAAATAAGATATGGCGATTGCCTACTTACAGGAGTACGTTAGAAATAATCTATTATAACTAACTAACTAACTAATCATCACGTCGGCTTCTCGAAGGGATAGGACTGCCAAGAATGGACTGCCACACTTTTCTTTCGTGACATATTTCTCTCGCTTCCTCAACATTCATACACCGTGTCATTCACGCGCGTCGATTTCTCTGACTCCTCACGTGGCCGACATTCAAAATTTGATTTATTTGATCGTGCCACGATTTCCTCGGTCTTCCTCTATTTCTAGTTCCATTTACATCGTTAACATATTTTTTTTTACCACTATTTCTTCATGTATATTTTCCATGCGTCAAAACCATCCTAATGATTATTTTATTATGTTGTTCATAGCACCATCATTCGCACCGCATTCACTTCTTATATTTCCATTCGACACTCTATCATACAAAGAGTATCCACAAATTCGTCTAAAAGATTTCTACTGAATTTTTTTCTAATTTCATCCTTCTTTTGCCATTTCCATGCTCCGCTTCCATACATAAGGGTCGGTAGACGAACACCTTTGTGTACTGCCATTCTAGCTTTTTGGGATAGGTTTTTGTTTGCGATGATAACTTTAAGTGCACCATTCACTTTGTTGCCTGCCCCAACCCTTCTTTCAATATCCCTCTCTATACAAACATACTTCCTAAATACACGAACTCAACTACTTGCTCCAAATTTTCACCATTCACGCTAATGTTGCAGACTGTCATGATTTCTTCTTTTTCAAAAATCATTACCTTGGACTTATATACATTCATCATCAGATCATTTCGCATGCATACCTCATAAATGTACAGCTGACTAAATGTCCAATTAAATAGCAAAAGATTCACGTAAATCTGTATTTTTTATTATTATTTTTATTTTTATTACCCTGATGAAGTTTGGGTTCAAGCCAAACTTGTGGGCATAATTACAATTCCTTGGTTTATATTCAAAGTTTATTCAAAATAAATTTATATCAAATGTTTGACAAATACTTAAATTTTTACACATAAAGTTTCTTTAAGCTGTCATTTTTTTTAATATCCGATTCTCTAAATTTTAGTAAGTATTAAATATACCGAGACACCATTAAAAACTTTGTGGAAAAATTCAACTAGCGTAGAGAAATCTTTCTTATGACGAAACATCTTTATGACAACGACAGGAGCCAAAAGTTTTTAAATTTCTGTAAGTCAGCAATCCGCTTAGCAAGAAACTTGTGCTTTAAGAAGCTTTGCATTTCTGTCTAAATAATTTACGTTGTATTCGGCTACAATAAACTTCAGTTATTAAAATAACATTTCCCAAATCTTCTTCTTCTTCTTCTTACTTGTTTCCTTGTTGTAGACCTATGTGGTCTGTTCTCCAGAGGGTTACTCCTCCTGTGAGGTAGACTCCCAGCTGTCCTTCCATCTTTTAGGAGGTCTTCCACGAGGACGAGTCCCATAATGCTGATTATGTAGTGCAATATAGGGGAGTCTGGTGGTGTCCATTCTTTGAACATGACCGTATCAGTTCCTTTTTCGCTATCTGCTCACAAATAATATATATATATATTTTTTTAATTATAGGTGTTTTTAAATCAAATAGCTATAGAAAATTATTATAAGTCCTGTAAACACCTTGATCATCCATGTTCAGTTTCCAGTTTACGTCTTCGTCTCTATTGAGATACAATTAAAATTTGAATTAACCACCCTTTGGTGTAAATCCAGGATTTGTATACAGGTATAAGTATACATTCACAAATATTTGGTCTTCAAATATTCTGGTCAAAATTCTTTGGCATATAGAATGGAATAATACTCCTAGCGGCTTCTGACAATATGTTGGTCAACAGCCTTCACATTGTGTTAATAAGGTAGTTTGCTAAATGCCGAAAATCATTCTCCATAGATGGCGTTAGTGGGTCGGTTGTATAGGTTAATTCTTGGAAAAAAAAATCACTAGTGCAACCAAATCTACATAGATGGCTGACTGAAACTGCTACGTGAAGATAAATATGGATTTTGAAGTATATATACATCTTCCAAAAATTTGTCATGCATGATCACAAATAACAAAGGTGGAATGGGGAATGTTGTAATTACATAAAGCGTGCGCTTAACCCAACCAATGACAGGTCATAAGTCCTGTAAACACCTTGATCATCCATGTTCAGTTTCCAGTTTACGTCTTCGTCTCTATTGAGATACAATTAAAATTTAAATAATTGATTCGAATTAATAAGTAATAATTTCGAAAATTCTGGTGTGAAATTTTATTTTCAAACCATGTGTTATTTTAATACGATATATTCACATCTCATTGATGTTACTATGTTTCAAGATTTCTTGTTTTATAGACTAATCTACCTCGTGTTTTTTGTTTTTGTTTTTTATTAGTAAGTCTAAACGTCTAATTTTAAGATTATTTATCTAATGTTACAAGGAAATGACTTGCTTCGTCTTGCCAGGGCATTATCTAACGGTATTTGGAAATACTTTACCAGGGCGAGTCATGAACTTCTAGAAATATTACAACAATGTGGCAACGGATAGCCCAAGATTGAAAATGTTGGAAGATTTTAGAAGAGGCATATATCCAGCAGTTGAGTAAAATTGGATGAAAATAAGAAGAAGTAGTAATATTTTAAATTCAAGAAACAATAACTTGGAATTTATAGTATCAATCGTGATAATCTATGAACGAATTAAACAAATCATTTCATTCGCTAGTTTAAATTATTTATGATAATGGAAAAAAAATTAACTAACCATCACGCCGTCGGTAGGCAGAAAGAATGGACTGCCACACTTTTCTTTCCTGACATATTTCTCTCGCTTCCTCATCATTCATACATCGTGTCATGCACGCGCGTCGATTCCTCTGACTCCTCACATGGCCGACATTCAATATTTGATTTATTTGATCGTGCCACGTTTTTCTCGGTCTTCCTCTATTTCTGGTTCCATTTACATCGTTAACATATAATTTTTTTACCATTCTTTCTTCATTCATTCTTTCCATATGTCCAAACCATCTTGATGATCCTTTCATTATTTTGTTCATGACACCATCATTCGCACCGCATTCACTTCTTATATTTTCATTCGACACTCTATCATACACAGAGTATCGACACATTCGTCTAAGAGATCTCATTTCTACTGCATTTATTCTACTTTCATCCTTCTTTTGCCAGTTCCATGCTTCCCTTCCATACATAAGGATAATGGAAATAAATGATAATGGAAATAAATGAAAATATCTCTCAGCTCGTATGATATGAATGGAAAACAAATAAATGGTGTGATTGAGTTTTATTGCCCTTTCCAAATATGAGACGTTAATTTGCGTTAATCAAATGTTCTAAATCGTTTTTTTTTCTACTTCCAGACTCAGGACGGGCTGGTGTGTACCCCGTGGAGTGTCACCCCTAACCCCTGCGGAGCAAGCCGCCATTTTAGAGGTAACATTTCATTTCTTGGTCTATTTCTTCCTTCTTCCTGTAAATTTATTTATATCACCTATCTTTCTTCTCTTGTTTTCATATCGGGAACATTTTACAACTTATAAAACAATAATTTATAAACAATTAATTAATAATATAAAAATCGCAAATGAGAAAAAAAACATTAAATATCGGTACAAAGAACATATTGAAAGCATTTTCGTTGAAAGATCGCGAGAGAAACGGCATCTCTGACCTCATTTGGCAATTCGTTGTATAATTTAAATCTACTCTTGTATAAAAAAAAATACCTTTCTCTGTACTTTCAAGTCTGGGTCTCCGGAGCCGGAATCTATCACGACCTCTCTTCAAATACCAAAATAGAATTTAGAGTAATTGATTCCACTTCATATTTATGACCTGGGAAATGATTTTCAGAGTATTTACCAACACTTAGCTGGGTGAAACCAGTTTAATGGCGCTGAGAATTCACCGATTCACAAATGAAAATAATAAAATAAAATAATAATAATACCATTCGTCTACTCTCTATTTGCTATGACTCTGATGGTGATATCAGCGGTCACTTGGCAGTAGTTTTGCTGGTGCCATAGCATTATAACTGATTACGACATTTTGATTTTAAACTACATTATTTGAATAAATATAATAATACTTTGTATTTCTACATTTTTTCACTCAAAAAAGTATTGTAATACAAAGTATAATTATATTTCTTCAAATATGAATCCACAACAATTGAAAGAAGAATTGCATTATTTGATTACAAAAATATAAACTATTATGTTTGCTGGATGAGATCAAGATCATCAAAATCGGTCCAGCCGTTCTTGGGTTTTAAATGGTGTAACTAACACGAATTTATTATATATCGTATATCCATTCAAAATGTATAAAAAAATAATTTTCTACATATTTTTTGTTTGTTTGTTTTGTTTTGATGTTTTAATAGTTATTCTGCTATTCGGGACGGAGACAAACCCAACAAATCAAAGATAATCAAAATCAGTTCAGCCGTTCTTGAGTTATAAATGATGTAACTAACACGACTTTGTTTTATGGTACATAGATTATTCTTTATGGAAGCGAATTTTTTAGCCTCACTTTGGCATTATCATGTGATATTTATTATATTTAAAGATATTCCACCATGCCAAAACAAGTCATTACCATAAAAGAAAATTGTATCGATGTATGTTAAAATAATTTGTTGATATTTAAAATACTCTTAACATTATATTAAAAATTATATTAATATGTATATCTATAAATTATTTTCTTAAATGTTACCAATACTTGTAGACAAATACTGGATTTTACCCATTGCGGATTTATTTAGGGATTTATTGTATTTCAATAGAGACGAAGATGTAAATTGTTTTTTTTTTTGGAAACAGAATATGGTGGTCGAGGCGTTTATAGGACTTATGACCTGTCATTGATTGGGTTAAATGATCGCTTTATGTTAACAACATCCCCATTCCGCCCTTCTTACGACCACCACGTCTGAAATTTTTTTGGAAGATGTATATAAAATATGTTACAATGTTGGAAACACTTCACATTTTATTGTTAAATCTACACTAGCGCCATCTATTAAGATTAGGTGTAAGCATTAAGCAGAAAATCTTCATAAATGCAATGTGAAAGGTATCATACATTGCTTGACAACGCCATATATTTTATTTATGTCACTTTCATACATTTGAAAATGCTTTATCAAGGCAAAAGAAATATAAGATAACAGACGTTTTTATTATTATTACATTAAATACTTGATACGGAGTTTAACATCATAGTTAAAAATAATATAATAATAATGATAGATATTTTATTAAAATCTACATTTAGTGATGAACTAGAAATGTAATGACGAGACGGGGAAAAGAGAGAGACAGGGGAGTAAGAAAAGGTTACCGAATTCTCGCGGCAATTTATCGCTTGGGTAGACAATCTCACCTTTAATTTAGGTAATCAACGAATTACCCAACATTATTATTTTTACTAGGCCTAAAACGCTTTTAATTATGACAATTTCCCTGGGGTTATAAATGGATCAAAAAAGGCCTCTGAAGTTTCAGGTTCTAATATACATAAAAGCGAAGACGTTAAAATAGCTCTTTTGATATATTTATAAAAATATTATCTAAAATTTAATAAGTAACTGATATTTTTTTGTTTAAACTAAGTAACTAACTAACCATTATGCCGTCTCCCCGTAGGGGTAGGCAGAGAAGACTGTCACACTTTTCTTTCCTGATATACTTCTCTCGATTCCTCAACATTCGTGCATTCACTTTCACATTTTTTACGTATATAACAGGTCGCTTGAACCCAATTACTGTATACACTTTGTTTTTAAGCTGATACATTAATTATCGTGAGATGTGGATATGTAGCTAATCTATCGCCATTTTATTGTCACGAGAATTCTACACCAGATCAAAGAGAGTGCGACAATTACATTGCCATCGCCGGGAATCGAACCCGGAACCTTCGGTATGGCAACCAGAGCTCTTACCACTCTGCCACGAAGGTCGTCATTCACTCCATTTCTCTGACTCCTCACGTGTCCGACATTCAATATTTGATTTATTTGATAGTTCCACGTTTTCCTCTGTTTTCCTCTATTTCTAGTTCTATTCACATCATTAAAATATACTTTTTTACCATTCTTTCTTCATTCATTCTTTCCAGTGTTATGTTATTAGTTATTATCATTATTTAATAAGGAGTTTTACATCATTGTTTCTTGAACAATGATGTGAAACTCCATATTAAATAATTAATATGAATGAAAACGTCTGTATTCTAAGAGTTTAATTATATTTTAGATGAAATTACACGTTTCGCCCTTCTAAGGCATTATCATATGTCAGACATTTGATAATGCCTTAGAAGAGTGAAACATGTTATTTCTTCTAAAATATAATAAAACTCTTAGAAGACAGACGTTTTCATTCATATTTATCATCTTAACGTGTAGGATTCCGATCGCCAATATTTTGGCTTTGGCGAGCGGCATCTTTGAACCTATGTTTTACCAATTTAGAGTCAACATTCGACACTTTTTATTTTACAATTGTGTAATAAAAAGATTAAATTCTCTATAAAATGTATTAATAGTCAAAATGCATTAAAGGTTTTAGCTTCAACATTGTTTGAAACAATACCTACATTTGCTTTGTAGTTTTTCGTGCACATTTTTGCTTGGTCAATCGGTATCTGTACATTGTTCGCTGTGGAGATCGTTTCAATGTTGTGACCATTATTTTGCGAAGTGAACGAATACAACAATTTGAGTTTTTTTAAATATTTTTTTCACCATGGATCGAAATGATAACTGTGTTTTTGTTAATCATTTTATAATGTAAATAATTCAGTGTTAAGTAGAAACGATTCAGTGGAAATAACATCCAAATCCGACCAAGTAAAATAAGCAACGCTGTTTTTTCTGAATGTGAAACAAACAGTACTAATTGAGAAATTTTAAATAATTTTCCTCAACCATTTTTTTTTTAATTTTACCGTTGGCAGTAGACGCGTTGGTTCCAATATTCCACAAGATTGAAAAGAGCCGTTCGATTTTTTTTAATTATTTTTTAGTAGCAATCTTATAAAATCTAAAGAAATTAAGAAAATCCGAATATGATAATTTATGATAATGATATTCACAACACTTTTATTCGCACCGCATTCACTTCTTATATTTTCATTCGACACCCTATCATACACAGATTTTCCACATTTTTTTAGTACATGAAGGATGAAAATAGAATAAATGCAGTCGAAATGATATTTCTTAGAAGAATTTGTGGTAAATCTTTAGTTATTACTTTGTTGAATCGCTCTTTACATCATTGCAGCGCAACCCAAATCGATGTAAAGGGTATAGCTATCATATTATCATACATTTCCAACATAAAAATGTTCGACCAAGACGTTCCTTGGACCAAAACAATCAAATACTTTGGGGTTACCTTGGATTCTAAGCTGACATGGAGGCCACACATTACAAATAAAGTCAAAGCCGCATCAAAAGCAATCTCAGCCCTCTACCCAATGTTAGCTAGAAACAGTAAACTAAGCATCCACAATAAACTCCTGATATACAAAACGGTTATAAGGCCGATCTTCACTTATGCAGCCCCAACCTGGGTCTATGCAGCTTCGAGTCACATACAAAAACTCCAAATCCTGCGAAATAAGGCTATCCGTTTATCGCTTGGTGCGCCTTCATGGACCAGGATTACACAACTGCACCTAGAATCGGGAATCCCGATGATAGATGAATTCATTCTGAAACTTGCCGAACGTTTTTACAAAGGACTCCCTTCACATCCCAACCCCACAATAAAAGACCTCTCTAATTACGACCCAAACACTTCCAGCCGCCACAAGCGCCCAAAATCGATTCTCCTTCAGAGGAACACTCCGGGCCACACAAATCATGCACCCGAATAAACTAACAACCCACCAAATCACCTTCCAACAATGTTCCCATCAGACGTAAGAGGAGTAGCCACATGAGCTGAACCTCTGTAAGCCAGAAGATCCAAGTCCAAGTCCAAGTCATATTATCATAACAGGTAGCCAATCTATCGCCATTTTATTGTCACGTGAATTCTACACCGGACCAAAGACAATGTGACAATCACACTAATATCGCTGGCAATCGAACCAAAGACCTTCGTTGTGATAGTTAGAGCACTTGCCACTTGGCCACGGAGGTCATCAATGTATATGATAGAGTAAAAATTACAGAATAGTATAGTATGTACAGCTAAAATAGCAGTACACAATGGTGTTCTTGAACTGACCCTTATGTATGGAACCGAAGCATGAAACTGACAAAAGAATGATGAAAGTAGAATAAATGCAGTAGAAATGAGATTTCTTAGACAAATGTGTAGATTCTCTGTGTATGATAGTGTCGAATGAAAATAAAAGAAGCGAATGCGGTGCGAATGGTAGTATTATGAACAAAATAATGAAAAGATCATTAAGATGGTTTGTACACATGGGAAGAATGAGTGAAGACATAATGGTGAAGAAAGTATGTGTAAACGACATGAACGGAGCTAGAAAAAGAGGAAGACCGAGGAAAACGTGGCACGATCAAATCAATCAAGCATTAAATATCGGTCACGTAAGGAGTCTAAGAAATCGACGTGCGTGCATGACACGATGTATGAAAGTAGAGAAATCTAGAGATGTATGCCAAGACAGAACAGTTTGGTGGTCCATTCCCTTGGCTCCCTTCGGGGAGACACCGTGATGGTTAGTTAGTTAGTTAGTTTGTTAGTTAAATTGTATTACTTATACCAAATTATTTACATAAACTTCTCTTAAAAATAGGTTTAACATTTTCACTCTTCCCATCCCTATTATCTAGATAAAATCATAGTTACCTCAGGAATGTGTTGAATACCTTAAATCAACTGTTTAGTCACAAAGAGACAAAGGTATAACCTTACTTAACCTATGTAACCTTACGTGACCCAACAAAACCTTACTAACCCAGCCAAGAGATTATTAAATTCCGTATTCAAATTTATATCGTAGTTCGTAATATCGAATATCTTTGAACGTAATATATAATATTGTCTTGATATTTATAAATAAAGCTTAGTAATTTAATACGATTACTTATAAAGTGATAGAAATAATATATAAAATGACAATAAAAATTATATAAAAACTTCTTTATAATACAGGTTTCGCGAAAGAATGTTTATGTTAAGGATCGATCGATCGTTTTTATTCTTCCATCCTCCTTACGGGTGTATACCAGTGTCTTCTCCTTTTCCTTCCTGACCTAACGATATCCTCGACCTCGCATATCTCCCTTATTCTTGAGTTTCTATTTCTTTCGCGTAGTGTATGTGTGTAGAGAAATATGTTTCTAATCGTCTTCATATCTGACACTCTGAGCGCGTTTTTGTGATTGTGATGTCCGCCTTCCATTTGATCCCATATGTCGTGATGGGTCGCACACAAGTCTTATGAATTTTTACTTTGCTCCTGATCTTCAAACATTCTGAGATGACCTCAGCCTTGTTTACTTGACCCATAATTTCATACGGTAGATCCGTTTGCCTTTACTTGACCCATCATTTCACACGGTAGATCCGTTTGCCTTTACTTGACCCATCACTTCACACGGTAGATCCGTTTGCCTTTACTTGACCTATCACTTCACACGGAGAATCCGTTTGCCTTTACTTGAACCATCACTTCACACGGTAGATCCATTTGCCTTTACTTGACCCATCACTTTACACGGTAGATCCGTTTGCCATTACTTGACCCATCATTTCACTCCGTAGAACCATTTGCCTTTACTTGGCCCATCACTTCACACGATAGATCCGTATGCCTTTACTTGACCCATCACTTTACACGGTAGATCCGTTTGCCATTACTTGACCCATCATTTCACTCCGTAGATCCATTTGCCTTTACTTGGCCCATCACTTCACACGATAGATCCGTATGCCTTTACTTGACCCATCACTTCACACGGTAGATCCGTTTGCCTTTACTTGAACCATCACTTCACACGGTAGATCCATTTGCCTTTACTTGACCCATCACTTTACACGGTAGATCCGTTTGCCATTACTTGACCCATCATTTCACTCCGTAGATCCATTTGCCTTTACTTGACCCATCACTTCACACGGTAGATCCGTTTGCCATTACTTGACCCATCATTTCACTCCGTAGAACCATTTGCCTTTACTTGACCCATCACTTCACACGGTAGATCCGTTTGCCATTACTTGACCCATCATTTCACTCCGTAGATCCATTTGTCTTTACTTGACCCATCACTTCACACGGTAGATCCGTTTGCCTTTACTTGACCCATCACTTCACTCAGTAAATCTGTTTGCCTTAACTTGATTCATCATATCACACGGTAGATTCGTTTGCCTTTACTTGACCCATCACTTCACACGGTAGATCCGTTTGCCTACCGTGTGAAGTGATGGATCATGAAGGGTTAATCTATATAATTTCCTCAACATTAATTTATGAAATGATTTTTAAGGTTATCAGGAGATCAGAAGCGTTGGGGTTAGCCGAGGCGAGGAGAGTGGGCCGCCTGGTGGAGCGGGTGGAATCCCTTAGACGCTCCGTGCCGACTGCGCCCCCGCCGCCCGTGGGGCGATACAGCGCCGCCCGCTGTCGGGACTGTTCCCGCCGGGCCCCCTTGCTGAGCCCCTTACGGCCGTGCGCCGGCTGCAGGCATCGCTTCTGTGGGAAATGCTGTGCTGAGAGCGCGCTCAACAGGTAAAATTTTTATCAAATTTTAATTTATTCTCTATGCAACCTTGCTCTCTTAATAATTGATGTCAAGATATAACGAAGGTTCTAAGTATCAAAAATATCAAAATTGGGTTTTCGATTCCAATTGGTATTAAAATAAACTAATTGGAATTAAAAACTTATTATTAAATTAATCTAAAGGTTAATTTTATTATATTTTAAGTGTGTGAAATTTTTGAGCTTGCTAAGGCAATATCAAATGTGGTGAGATCAAAAGTTAATACAATATATCTTATTTCTTCTATGTTCGCCATAACTTTGTGTTGTAGATTTTTAATGTTTCTTTTTTTATGTAAACTTTGTATACAACATTCGCATTTATTAAAAAAAAATATATATTAATTAAATATCAAACATGTTTCGGAATAACCAGCCCTTCGTCAGTGATTATTATATGTATTAAATATCTGTCAAAACTGACCATATTTGTAAACAATTTTATAACTAACTAACTATGGTAACTAACTAACCATCACGCCGTCTTCCCGAAGGGGTAGGCAGAAAGAATGGACTGCCACACTTTTCTTTTCTGACATATTTCTCTCGATTCCTCAACATTCATACATCGTGTCATGCACGCGCGTCGATTTCTCTGACTCCTCACATGGCCAACATTCAATATTTGATTTATTTGATCGTGCCACGTTTTCCTCGGTCTTCCTCTATTACTGGTTCCATTTACATCATTAACATATAATTTTTTTAACATTCTTTCTTCATTCATTCTTTCAATATGTCCAAACCATCTTAATGATCCTTTCATTATTTTGTTATTGACACCATCATTCGCACCGCATTCACTTCTTATATTTTCATTCGACACTCTATCATCCACAGAGTATCCACACATGCGTCTAAGAGATATCATTTCTACTGCATTTATTCTACTTTCATCCTTCTTTTTCCAGTTCCATGCTTCGCTTCCATACATAAGGGTCGGTAGAAGAACACCATTGTGCACTGCCATTCTAGCTTTTTTGGATAGGTTTTTGTTTGCGATGACAACTTTAAGTGCACCATTCACTTTGTTGCCTGCCCCAACCCTTCTTTCAATATCCCTCTCCACTCGCCCATCTCTTGTAAATATACTACCTAAATACACAAACTCAACTACTTGCTCCAAATTTTCACCATTCACGCTAATATTGCAGACTGTCGTGGTTTCTTCCTTTTCAGAAATCATTACCTTGGACTTATTAACATTCATCATCAGATCATTTCGCATGCATACCTCATACATACAATTCACCAGGACTTGTAGACAATTTATAATATTTTAATTATTTATATAATATCACTGATGAATGGGCTGGTTAGTCCGAAATTTCTTATTATCCCGACACTTCGTTTTCTGTCAATTTTACCTTGGATCTTCTTCTTCTTCGTTCATTTTGTCCTGCTACACCTCCGTGGTGCATAGGGCCTCAAGGAACCTTCTCCACCCGACTCTATCGCATGCCTGATGCCTAACATCATCCCAAGTGAGGTCTGCTGCTTTAACTTCGTCCTGCAGGGCTCTTCTCCAGGTGGCTCTAGGTCTGCCTCGCTTCCTCTTTCCCCCATAGGGGACCAGTCTATTGTATCTGAGCGATGCAGGCTGGGTTCCGTCTCAGAATGTGACCGATCCACTGCCATTTGCGTCTAGCGACTTGTTCTCTAATTGGCTTTTCGCCTTCCATGGTCCAGAGAACGGAATTTGCCACTGTTTGGGGCCAATAGATCTTGAATTGAATATTACCCGTGGCTCTTTCTAACTGATTTCTTGCTAGGGATGCTAGGCTACCAGTCACTCGAGAGGAGACGAGACATTCACTTGGGTGTTCATTTCTTTCGACTAATAGGCGGTTGTATACACAACTCAGAAATCCTGAGTGATGTAGGTCTGTTCGTCCCTGATCCCTGGTCCCTTGATCTTCGACAAAGGGGCCATAGATTGTTTTATCTCCCACGATGCAGAACCAACCTGCCAATGGTTATGCCGGTAGGTAGAGCAATGTCTTTGCTTAATCGTATCATCTCGGAATTTGACGTATTTCGTGACAGTTTGGCTCATCTGAGGGAATTACTGTCTTTATTAGAATTGTATGGTGTATTTATTTTATTAATTTGTCATGCATCTTATGTTTCTCGCTCTTTTTATTATTTTATTGTGTATTACTTATTATTGTGTATCTCTAACTTGTATCTTTAGTGTATTGGGAAAAAATTCTGTAACGCTTTAGATTTATTTAAAATAAATAAATAAAAATGAAATGAATATTGAGCGAAGTCACCTATTTATAAATACCTGGAGTTTTCCAATAACGTCCGCGGTAGATTTCCAAGTCTCACATCCGTACAGCAGTTCGCTTTTAACGCTACTGCTGAATATTTGGAGCTTGAGCTTACCTTGTATAATCAGTCCAATCTTTATAAATGATTTTATTTTTCAGCGATAGGTGGCTCTGCACTCTTTGCTCCGAGACCCGAGAGATGTGGAAGAAATCAGGCGCCTGGTTCTATCATGGTCTTCCTCAGTATATTCTCCCGGAGAGACGCGAGTCCAACGCACCAGGAGCCTCCTCCATCATCCAGACCACTTCTAGGGACTCTTTTCACCAGGAGAGCGTGCTGAGGAGAGGAAGCTGCGTGACTTCTTTCAGATCCATGTCCGCTCTGCAGGTGATACACAAACTTTATAACTAACTATCACGCCGTCTCCCCGAAGGGGTAGGCAGAAATAATGTACTGCCACACTTTTCTTTCCTGACATATTTCTCTCGCATCCTCAACATTCAAACATCATGTCATGTACGCGCGTCGATTTCTTTGACTCTTCACGTGGCCGACATTCAATATTTGATTTATTTGATCGTGCCACGTTTTCCTCGGTCTTCCTCTATTTACAGTTCCATTTACATCGTTAACATATAATTTTTTTAACATTCTTTCTTCATTCATTATTTCCATGTGTCAAAACCATCTAAATGATCCTTTCATTATTTTGTATGAATGTGGAGGAAGCTAGAGAGGTATGCCGGGATAGAGTAGTGTGGCGGTCTCTCTGCATACTCCTGCGGGGAAACGGCGTGATGGTTTGTTGTTGTCATTATTTTGTTCATAACACCATCATTCGCACCGCATTCACTTCTTATATTTTCATTCGACACTTTATCATACACAGAGTATCCACACATTCGTCTAAGAGATCTCATTTTCTACTGCATTGATTCTACTTTCATCCATTTTTTGCCAGTTCCATGCTTCGCTTCCATACATAAGGGTCGGTACAAGAACACCATTGTGCACTGCCATTTTAGCTTTTTTGGATAGGTTTTTGTTTGCGATGGCAACTTTAAGTACACCATTCACTTTGTTGATCACCATTCTCTTGGTAGAAGTTCATTTTAAATAATGAAAACAAAAAAAAAATTATACAAAATTTATTTATTATTATGTATTTAGTGTGCTTTCACTTATGTACACAATTGGAAGCACACTAAATACATAATAATTAAGACATTTTGCATAAAAAAAATGTTTGAATTATATTTTTTTAAATATAGAAAGCAAATTATTATATAAAAATGAAATAACTACTTATAGTTGAATTTAAAATGTTGATGGAAATTTTGTTTTCAGGAAAGCGCAGACAACGACCTGGATTCTCTGCATCACGGCTTCAGCGGGCTGAGTCTCCACCGGATGGAGAGTTTCTCCCAGAGGGCCCCCGGCCTTCGCAGAACCCCCAGCCGGGGGAGCTCACGCAGTCTCGCCTCCAGCCCTTCACACAGCCCCTTACTCAACCCACAAAGAACTGCGGAGCTCAATGCTGTATACACCGGTTCATCGGTGCCGTGTGAGTTAACATACAAACTTATATCTTCCATCAGATTATTTTGACTATAGGTTCTCAACCAACCAAAGAAGAATTGGACTAAGCTGGGCAGCTTTCGGAAACATGAGTTACATCCTTAAAAATACCGATCAACCTGAAACAAAAAGTCTATGAAGCCTGCGTTCTGCCAGTTGGTACTTATGGTCTTGAAACTATAACACTGTCCAAACAAAGTTCCGAGAAACTACGAGTGACCCAAAGAGCCATGTTAGGAATAAGCCTAAGAGACAGAGTCAGAAACGATACGGTGATAAAAAAAACAAAGGTCACTGACATCATCCACCGGGTGGCGACTATAAAATGGCAATGGGCAAGTCACGTAGACGAAGCTCAGACGAAAAGTGGATAAGAAGACTTCTGACTAGACCGTGGACGGCAAATAGAAGTGCAGGGCGACCGAAACTACGGTGAAAGGATGTCGGAATAACCTGGATGCAGTCTGCACAGGACAGAGTGACATGGAAGCGAATGGAGGAGGCCTTTGTCCAGAAGTGGACGGGAATAGGCTGAGGAAGAAGAAGAAGAAGTTTCTCAACCTTTTATGGGTATCAGCCCTATTTTCGAAAAAAACAATAAATAAGTAACCACATGTTCGTAAACTTTTATGGGCTTCAGTCATGTTTTCGATAAAAAAATACAAAGTAACTATAGATTTGCAAACTTTTATTCAATGATTCATCTTAGGAGCCATAGGTTCTCAATTCTTTATGATTAACAAACCTGTTTTCGATAAAAAAAAATAGTATCTATAGGTTCTCAACCTTTTATGGCCTTCAGCCCTGTTTTTGAAAAAAAAAATTGGAGCCATAGGTTCTCAAAATTTGGAGCCATAGGCTCTCCCAATAATAAGATATTCTCAATAATAAGCATTTAGCGCATTCTTGCGAGCATTGTTCAGTTGGCAGTTGACTCTAGGGGTCTCCTATTACCTTGGACCAAAAATGCCCCATTAGATATTTTGACGCCTACCGGTAGGCGGTACTGACTCCTATGGCAACACTAGTTTTAACCTCGTAATGTATTATTATTATTTATGTGAAAAAACGATAACCTTAAATCAAGTCGTATACAAGGCACTATTATTTTTTTTAATTTGACCTAACCTAACATAATTAAACCTTACCCAATAATTTCTCTTTACATCTGCAATTATTAACCATTACAAAAAACAAACCATCACGCTGTTTTCCCGTAGGGGTAAACAGAGAGAATGGATCGCCACACTACTCTATCCTGACATACCTCTCTAGCTTCCTCCACATTCATACAGCGAGTCATACACGCATGTCGATTCTTCCGACTTCTGACATGACTAACCTTTAAAATTTGATTATTTGGTCATGCCATGTTTTCCTCGGTCTACCTCGATTCCATACTCCAATTACATCGTTAACGTATACTTTATTAACCGTAAAAAACTAAAATGATTAGAAAAAAGTTTTTTATAAATATATTTAAAAATAATTTACACATTTTTAATGTAAAACTTACAGGCTTAAAATATGTTATAAAATAAACGAATTATTTTGTCGTATAATGAAAATTCTAATTGATTTTAATTTTGCTATTGCTATATTATGAGAAAATATTTAATTAATTAATATTTTAAATTGAAATTTCTTGGTATAAGTTCATTTTAAATAATGAAAACAAATTTCTTTATTATTATATATTTAGTGTACTTCCACTTGTGTTTATCGTCGATCGGTTTCGGCAGCTTACTGCCATCTTCTGGTCATCATCTTCTTCACCAGAAGATGGCAGCAAGCTGCCGAAACCGGTCGACGATAGACACAGGTGGAAGCATAAATTTTGTATCAAAAAATTATTGTTAAGAATTAATTGTATCTCAATGCATATGCATTAATAAAGATTTTCTGTTTAATACTTAAAAATAATCTTAATAGACGGCGATAGTGTAGATTGACTTAAAAAAATTGTGAAGTGTTCTTAACATAGTAGCATATATACATCTTTCAAAAATTTGCCAGACATGGTGGTCGTAAGAAGGGAGGAATGGGGAATGTTGTTAAACATAAAGCGATCGCTTAACCCAACCAACGACAGGTCATAAGTCCTGTAAACGCCTCGACTATCATATTTTGTTTCCAAAAAAACAATTTACATCTTCAGAGATACAATTAATCCTTAAAAATTACTAACCCGTAATGGGTAAAATCCAGTATTTGCCTACAAGTATTTGTTTACATTAAAAAAAATGGAAAAAATTATTGTTTTCATTATTTGAAATATTTAATATAAATGGTGTCTTCTAACCAAATGTGAAATCTGAAACAAAAAAGGAGTTCGTTGTTTAATTAATAATTATAATTTAGAAAAATATTCTAAATGCAAGGACAGTGAATTAATGAGTTATTGCATTTTTGAAACTTACTCAGTGGACGAAGAGTGGTTGTTATTGTGAAGTTGGGGAAAACGGGGAAACTCGGATTTACAGTGGAACTGTAAACCGGGTATCCAGGGGGGTAATAACCCCCATTGTTCCCCCTTTCGCGAGAGTTACTATCGCTATCACTGCTCCCGCGACCATCACCACGATGGCGATGCGCAGATTTGGTTTCACGTAATGCGGCCACCAGTGTCTTCTCTAATGGTACCCCAATCTAAAAAAAATACACACTAATAGATGGCGCTAGTGTAGATTGAACTAAAAAATGTGAAGTGTTGTCCGACATTGTAACATATAATATATACATCCTTCAAAATTTGTAAGACGTGGTGGTCGTAAGAAGGGCGGAACAACCGATGACAGGTCTATTTGGTGAAATCTATTTGTGTGCATGACACGATGTATAGTATTAATGTTGAAGTCGATAGAAGTATGGCAGGTAAAAACACTGTGCCAATCCATCCTTTATGCCCACCCATGATGGTTAATTTGTAATAATGTTTTTTGTTTGCTTTGGTACTCGTCTGATTAAATTACTGTTTCCAAAATTTAATACTAATTAATTTATTACACGACGATGCTATAATCATAGCTGAAAACAATAATGACCTACAAAAAATGCTAGACAGACTACATCACGCCTGTAAGAAATACAACATGATGATCTCTATCGTAAAAACAAAATGTATGACCTTTTCCAAAACACCCAAAACATGTAACCTGGTTAAAGAAACTCAACCCATAGAACAGGTCAGGACCTTCAAGTATCTAGGCATAGACCTGGTGGGGGGAGCTGATCTGCGGGAAGAAATACAAGTCCAAGTAAACAAGGCAGCTGCAATCTCTGGGGCTCTAATATCCACAATATGGAAAAACAAAGACATGGCCATTAAGAGTAAGATGAGAATCTATAAAGCATGCGTAAGACCAATAATAACATATGGCGTCGAAGCAAGGGCAGACACAGTAAGGACCAAACAAGTTTTGAGGACTTCCGAAATGAAGACACTGAGGACGGTAGCAGGCAAAACACTGAGAGATCGCGTGAAGAACACCAGAATAAGAGAGATATGTGAGGTTGGGGATATTATAATATGGAGCAGACAGCGAAAAAGGGACTGGTACGGGCATGTTCAAAGAATGGACACCACCAGACTCCCCTATATTGTCCCATGGGACTCGTCCTCGTGGAAAACCTACTAAAAGATGGAAGGACAGCTGGGAATCTACCTCACAGGAGGAGCAACACTCTGCAGAACAGACCACATAGGTCTACAATAAGGAAGAAGAAGAAGAAGAAGAAATGTAATACTTACCACAGAAAACATGAATGCTCCCAGTAAAATAAATACAATTACGAATTTCATATTGTAAAGCAAAATAATATATATTTATGTAAACTAAAGCAGCGAAAGAATTCGACTGAAATGCGAATTACGCGTCGATCTTTTTATATAAAAAAATTCTATGGTGCGAAATGAAAACAGCTATTATATAAATTATGACGTCATCAAAAAATTACACTGGTGTTATTATCAAAACACAATACAACATGAAGCAGGTGATAAATAATCACACCTAACAAAACATGTTTAAATCTGTTTTTCCCCTACGAGGTTATGTATTCATATTCTTGTGTGGGAGAGTTTCATTGGTGGGTTTTAGTATCCAAAAGTGACGAATACCTTTTCCTATTCATTAAAAAAAACTTTGCTTTTAAATAACCATATCAAGGCCTGTGGGTGATTTACGATTTAAGATTATTTTTTGAACGACGATTTCGTGATTTTATCTAAAATATACAATTTAATTATTAAAATTAAAAGGGTCAAATGGCATACCATAAAATAAACCAGAAAATGTGTTATATTAATAGAATTTGCTGCTGACAAATCACTAGGATAGAAAATTTAAACAGAAATCAAATAATGTACAAAATTACCTCATTCTTCATCATAACACCTTAGAAATGTTTCGCTTATAAACTTAATATTACTTAATAAACCAGATAAATTAAATTATTTTATTTTGTTTTTTCAATGTATACAAATACTTATATACATTATATGTCTACAAGTATAATATTATATTTGTATACATTCAAAAAACAAAATGTTGTATAAAAACTGGTTAACCGTCGCGTTGCCATGTGGTCAATTGAGTTTCCACTGCCAATTTAAAGTCGATTTTCTTAAAACCTATGGACCCTAATATTATAAAAAAAAAATTGTCATCCTCCATTGAAGTGTTCTCAATATTTCGTAATTTAAAAAAAAGCAAAAAATTACTTCCTTCATCCCAAAAAAAAATATTTTCCAAGACTGCCCTCACCTTCATTCGTGTTAAGGTAGAATTTGTTTTGCTAATATTTACAACTTTATCAAAAGTGACAAATACTTACTCGCTGTTTTGAACGTATAATAAATTATATGTTTGGCCTTTTCTCATACGTAATAATACCGATTGTGGACGGAAACGCAGCACGCAACTTAATAATATCAGAACTGTGAAAATATTAACACTTTACCAAAAGGGACAATTATTAATACGTACTCGTTGTCTTGAACGTAGTATACATTTTGCCTAGGTGCCTTTATCATACGTAAAATTATAGCGCCACGGCGCGGTGGGGCGAGACAAGTTCATACTTGGTGTCAGTTGTTCATATGCTGTCTCGTTATTCTATATCAGAAATCGCATGGTTCCAGAAAAAAATTAATAATGATATGTTTTTCAAATAATCCATGTATGTTATAAATATCGATCTATTTCTAATGAAATTCCCTACAAGATGACATAAATTAAATTTTGATTCATCGAGTCATATGCTTGATATTTATAGATAAAGTTAGCGGTAAACTGAATTGACCACATGGGAGCGAGCGTTTTGTTTTGAACACGGTACGTTAAGGGTTAAAGTTAAAAGAATATAAAAATTTGAGAGTTTTCTCCAGGCGTTGTCTAGTAATGTGTGATAATTGGGTTGATAGCCTTTCACATTACATTAATAATACATGTTCTGCTCAATGCTTATATCTAATCTCAATAAATGGCGCTAGTGTAGATTGAACTAAAATATGTGAAATGTTTCTCAACATGGTAGCACCTATACAACTTTCAAGAATAATTGACGTGGTGTTCGTAAGAAGGGCGGAATGGGGAATGTTGTATTACATAAAGCGATCGCTTAACCCAACAAATGACAGGTCATAAGTCCTGTAAACACCTCGACCACCATATTCTGTTTCCAAATAATTTACATCTTTGTCTCTATTGAGATACAATTAATTCTTAAATATATTTTACTCAAAAAAATCGAAAATGCCTCTTTCTTCTTAATTGCTCGTGAGATATTGGTCTCCTGGGAGGTTGATTCCCAGCTGTCGATTCATAATTTTGGTGGTCTGCCCGAGGGTCGTCTTCCTTGTCTAGATGGAATCATTACCCTCTCCTACCAAACGACATCTCCAACCTCGCATATTTCCCATATTATTTCATTCCTTCATCCTGAACCAATCTGTCCGTCCATTTTATGTACCTATTTATCATTGAATTTACAAAATATTACAATATTTCACTTTATTAAAAGGAATAGTCACCACCCCTGGTATATATTTCCTAATACTAAATGAAAATAACACAGGAAGCGATTTATTACTTTCATATTAATACATGACCGCATTACCTTTTAAAATTGGTAGTAATTTGCTGTTCGTGGGATTTAGGTACCTACAATCGAAACCTGATGAGTCTTTTACTCAAATGTATTTATTACAAATAATTATTTATTAATATTGGTATCTACATAATAACCTGCAGTCTGCATACACTAACATTAAATTATAATCAAAATATTACAGTTAGAAATTTAAATATAATATATATAATTCTATAATAGAGCATAGGTAAATTTATGAGTGACAGAATTTCACCTCATTAACTAGTGATGACGCAAATGTGCCAAAGTTGTTATCGTCTGAATTTTTTCTTTATGTACGACCAATTTTATACGATAGGGAAGAATTTCTATAATATTTCTTATAAATATTATCAGATTATGAGGGGAAAATCAGAATCCTTCCGTTAGACAGAATACCTAACCCTTTTTACGTAGTTCAATCCTACAGGGAATGCGCTGTCATAAAATCTGTAATATGACGTCTTGGGATGGCAAAAATAAATTCTTTTCAAGGGGGAATTTGGTGGGTACCTAAATAAGGAAATTACAAGATTTTTAAAATAATTTTATTATAGAATAAGTAGGTACCTACGTATTTAATCATCAACATTGATTTATGTAACGGAATGATCTTTTCATGTCTTTTATTAATATTATTTTAATTTATTTAAAAAAAAATTAATGGCAATAGAAGTCATTTTGTTCTAGATTTATCACAGAATAAATAAAAACAGATCAATGTACTTCTTCTTCTTCTTTCGGTGCCGTGTCAGGTTCCCCCAACGTTGGCGATCACAGCAGCAAAGGCATCTCTATCCTGCGCCACTTGGAACAGGTTCTGAACTCTGTCCACTATTTGGTGTTCCGCAGCCAAGACAGCTGCCTTCTACCAACTCCTCGACGTCCCTCCACTTTACCCATTAATATCAGTCGAAGGAGGTGCTATTTTTCTCTCCTTAGCACATGACCCAAATGTACTAATATTTTTTTATTTGAGACATATTTGTGGCACTTGTCGGCTCTAAAAAGGGTCATATTTTTCATTTTCTCTTGCCATTGTGGCCAAAGGCTTAGTCGACTTTGTTGTGTCGTTTCCAGGGGCGCCTGATTTTATAGTAACACCACACGTGGATACATCTTCCTTGGCCCCTATTCTATATAAATTTAAACGTATCCCTTCGTAGTGCAAATATCGCGTTGTATATCCACACAATATTAATACAATCGACCTAATTATTGGAGTTCGCATTTTGAACTTATTCGAATATGAATTTCTTAATTTTAAAATCGACAAGATTATCGGAATTATGAAAGTTCAAATTAGATGGAGTATGATGGAGCCATATGTCCAGCAGTGGACGACTTTGGCTGTTTATTTAAATCAAAGTATAAAAAGTAGTGCTTATTACAAAATCTGCTGTAGTCTTCTTCTTCCTCTTCTTCAAGTGCCTTGCGGGTCCCCCCAACGTTGACGATATACCCGGCGAACCTGTCCCTGTCCTGCGCCACTCGGAACAGCTCCTCCACACTTCGGATGCCAGTCAACTCCCTCACGTTTCGCAGCCAGGACATTTGTCTCCTACCGGGCCCTTGGCGTCCCTCAATTTTCCCCTCCAATATCAGTTGGAGAAGGTGGTACTTGTCCCCACGCAGTATATGACCCGGATGTGAGATCTTTTGAACCTTGATAGTTGATAACAGTTCCCTGTCAACTCTAGCTCACCTCAGGACTTCGGTTTTGGTAACCATGTCTGTCCAAGGAACTCTGAGCATTCGGCGATGGAGCCACATTTCAAATGCTTCCAGTCTGTTCATTGAGTTAACTTTCAAGGTCCACGTTTTATATCCGTACAATAAAACAGACCACACATAGTATTTGATCATTCTCTGGCGGAGTTTCAAGTTTACGTTATCATTGCAGAAGAGTGATTTCATTTTATTAAACGTAGCTCTTGCTGCCTCAATTCTGCATTTTATCTCTACATCTGGGTCAAGAGATTGCGTTAGTATGCTGCCGTGGTATTTTAATTTTTGCACCCTTTCAACGTTACGGCCGTTCAAATGCAATACTGACCCACTGTAGTCAAGCCGTCCAAATGTCATATAAATATTACTTGATACATAATCGTTAAAAATAAATGCTATATGACATTCTGAACTTACAGTAAACAATATCATTTCAGATGGACAAAGCAATTTGACTGCCAATGGACAATCAAGCCTGCCGACGTCTTCCTTCCCTCTGTGTGCTGCTCCTGGGGCATGTGGCTCGGCAGAGGTTCGCCTGCAGCATGACGGGACCAATGGAACTCTTCACTGTACAGCCATCAGAGCCAGAGGACTTCCTTCCACGGATCTGGCAGGACTTGCAGACCCTTACTGTTCTATGGAGATACTACCACCGGGTAATCTTATTTATTTCAATTCCGTGTGCATTTTTATTAAATTATTAAATGTTATATGAGGGTACTATTTGCAAACCCGGCAAACTCCACCAACAATCAAAAGTGAGATGTGAATTGGGTCTTATTCATAATATATTTGCACACAATTTTTATTGATTTTCAGTTTCAAATTCGGCTTCATTCTGAAGAATTTTGCTATTAAAATATAGGGTTTGTTGCAAACATGGCAACTTCCACTTGAGTGTTACAAAGCTGGCAAACTCAAAAATGAAATTCATTATTTTACTTTAATTATCAACATAATGATGATTATTTCATGGCTGATAACTTTTAAAATACTAACTGGTTGAGATGAAAAAAATAAATATCGTAAAAAAGCGCATTTTATTAGCGTATCAGTTTTTTGCGATTTACTCAAAACATCTAATGATGGAGTTTGGCAGGTTTGCAAATAATACCCTCATATATGGTCTGTTCTAATATATGGCTGCGAAACCTGAACTCTGAAAGTGAATGTAATAAGCGTTCGAGATGTGGATATACCGCAGAATGCTCCGTATACCGTGGACCGATAGGGTCAGTAATGCAAACGTACTACAAAGAACCAGAGCCAATAGAGCTGTTGTCGAGTGTGAAAATTAGAAAGGTCTCATATTTTGGTCATGTGCTAAGGGGAGAAAAATACCACCTCCTTCGACCGACATTAATGAGTAAAGTGGAGGGACGTCGGGGAGTTGGTAGAAGGCAGCTGTCCTGGCTGCAGAACATCAAAGAGTGGACAGGAATAACAAGAATTCAGAACCTGTTCAAAGTGGTGCAGGATAGAGATGTTTTTGCTGCAGTGGTCGCCAACGTTGGGAGGACTTGACACGGCACCGAAAGAAGAATAAAAAGTACATTAATCTGTTTTTATTTATTCTGTGATAAATCTAAAATGATTCTCTTCTGGGAGCTCGGATGGTAAGTTCTTATGCATCCACCCTATAGTCCGGACCTGGCACCAAGTGACTACCACCTGTTCCTGTCTATGACCAACGCGCTTGGGGGTACAAATTTGACCTCAATAGAGGCCTGTGAAAATTGGTTGTCCGAGTTTTATGCCAATAGGGACAAGGGCTTCTACGGGAGGGGCATTATGAAGTTGGATTCTCGTTGGCAACAAGTTATCGAACAGAACGGCGCATGTTTGATTGAAATCGGATGATTGGTACACTTTTTATAAAGCATTGAAATAAAGCGAATAATATTAAATTACTTTTTCCCCAACAGTTTTTCCCAAACAGATTAGAAGATATAAAATATTATGTTGGATTATTTTATAATGGAGATCGATTCATATTTTTTCCAGAAGGAACAGCTTGTAACAGGATTCGGACAAAAACAGTTCATAAAACGAGAAATCCTGAATTCAATGAGACTGTGACATTTTATGGAATAACTGAAAGTGACCTGGACTCAAAAACCTTCCGAATCACCGTTTTTGATGAAGACAAGTAAGTATTTTCTTTTAATAAAAACAATGATTGCGATTATCATTAATATTTCAATATTATACTCGTCTTATCCCATCTATTGATTCTATGATTAAGAGAATTTTAAAGTAAATCCTATCTAAAAAAGCTAAGATAGCAGTGCATAATGGTGTTCTTGTGCCAACCCCTGATGTATGGAAGTGAAGCATGGAACTGGCAAAAGAAGGATGAAATTAGAATAAATGCAGTAGAAATGAGATCTCTAAGACGAATGTGTTTCAAATCTGTATATGATAAAGTGACAAATGCAAGTATAAGAAATGAATGTGGTGCGAATGAAAGTGTTATGAACAAAATAAGGAAAGGGTCATTAAGATGGTTTGGACACATGGAAAGAATGAGTGAAGACAGAATGGTGAAGAAGGCATGTGTAAACGGCGTGAACGGAGCCAAAAATAGAGGAAGGCCGAGGAAAACTTGGCACGATCAAATCAATCTAATATTGAATGTCGGTCACGTGAGGAATCGGAGAAATCGACGTGCGTGCATGACAAGATGTATGAATGTAGAGGAAGCGAGAAAAGTATGTCAGGACAGAAGAGTGTGGCGTTCCATTCTTTCTGCCTACCCCTCCGGGGAGACAGCGTGATGGTTAGTTAGTTAGTTAGTTACTTATTTTAAATAATTAACTGATTTTTTCAAACAATAAAATATAATAAATAACCAATTAAATTTAAATTCAATTCCCATGTTCGATTGTTCCCGCTACATCTCCCCTCTCCTCAATCCTAATTATACCCCTTCCACTCGATATATTCTCGTTACATTTCCCCTCTCCTCAATCCTAATTATACCCCTTCCACTTTTATACATAACTCGATCTCCATTTAGTATATAAGTGACCGCTCTGTTTTATTTGATTGTTAAAATTCTATACATTGATAAAAGTTACTTGTAACCGAAACATGTCTGAGTTCAGTGAAAATAAAAGTGTTGTAATACAAAGTATAATATAACTACATTTATTCAAATATGAATCCACAACACAAAGTGAAGGTGAATATAGAAGGAAAAAAATATTATCCTTTTGGGAGGTGGGGAGCAATTGGGTTCAATGACAAGTGCGATAATGGACGCGTGTTTACGTCCATTCTGAACGTTGTCCGTCAGAGAAGATTGCTTGTAATAGTTCATATGGAGGTGCTCATGGAAAAATTGGGCAGGCGTATCTAATTTATTTAACAGCATCTCATTAAAGCTTGTGCGGAACCTCACACATATCGCACGCTTAATAGTAAACTGACCGATTATGGTTTAGGTCATACTTGAGTTAACATTAAACAGAGGCTTGTGTTAACGCTATCCATCGTTTTGCGTTAAAATTAAGTCAAAATTCCACCAATTGACCTCCATTACACTATATCGGTCTTTTTCATTCGTACGTGTTTTTCGACTGTTTTTTTAAAACACCGACTAATGTCAGATTGAGCAAAACTTGCTTTTTTGAGTTGAGACAGTGTTATATTAAGCGTGCGATATCTTATTTTGAATATGTTAACTAGTTGTCATCATCATCAGCCGTCTGTCATCCACTGCTGAATGTAGACCTCTTCCAAAGCACGCCACCGCCTCCTATCCATTGCCGCTCCCATCCATCCATGTCCAGCAATCCTCTTCAGATCGTCGGTCCAGCGGGCATGGGGACGTCCAACTCTGTGAACATTACAGAGTTAATTTCACTAACCAGTTATTTCTTTTAGGTATGGTTGTGACATTCTCGGTTCTGCCTCCTTGCCGCTAACGGGGGCTGGAGTAGCGGGAGGTAGACCACAAGAGCTAACTTTGCCCCTGTCAGCTGAGGATGCGCTTGGAGAAAGGCTTATGAAACCTCAGTTGTTGGTATCTCTGTGCTATAACACCAAACGAAGAGCGCTTGCAGTGCTCGTGTGCCGTTGTAGAAACCTGCCAGCTATGGATAGTAACGGGTTTTCAGACCCATTCGTAAAACTGTGAGTAAAAAATCCAAATTTCATTATATAGTATGTAATCATAATGTTATCCTTTCATTTCATAGTGTGTCAAATTTGCAACAACCGAAAAATTTTCGGTTCCGATTCTTGTTGTGCACTACACTCCGCATTCCCTTCTATCTATCAAGGTTCAAAAGTCGCCGCTAGTGGCGCTAATTTACAAACAAAAAATTGTTTGACATCTGATTGCTTCTTCTTTGATTACTGCCAGTTTCTTAAACATATATGTTAAAGTTTTTTAAAAAACATTATTTTTTAATTAGAAAAATATATGTGTACGAGTATATCTAGTATTTGTATCACGGTCAAAGATAAACTTAATATAATAATTAAAATTCTAAACATATTTAGCTTTGTCGTAAATTAAATACAAATAATTTTTATCGATATACCTAATTATAAAAACAAACAAAGTGAATTATTGATGGTTGAGGTATTAGTATTGTAAAACTCCATATTAATTAATAATAGTAAACACGATCGTTTAGTGGTTTGACTAACTAACTAACCATCACGCCATCTCCCCGGAGGGGTAGGCAGAAAGAATGAAACGCCACACTGTTCTGTCCTGACATACTTCTCTCGCTGGTTTTATTTGGATTTAATTTATAAAAATTAAATAAATTGTGACAAATTTGTCACAATTCATATAAATTATATAAATTAAATCAAAGTAAAACCACTAAACAATCGTGTTTACTATATTATTATTATTATTATTATTATTATTATTGTTATTATTATTATTATCATTATCATTATTATTATTATTATTATTATTATTATTATTATTATTATTATTATTATTATTATCATTATTATTTTGTTGAATCGCTCTTTACATCATAAGCCAAATCGATGTAAAGGGCATTATAGCTATCATAATGATTCTCGTGACATGTGATAGGTAGCTAATCTATCGCTATTTTTATTGTCACGTGAATTCTACACCAGACCAAAGACAGTGTGACAATCACAATGCCCTCGCCGGGAATCGAACCCGAAAACTTCGGATTCGATTCCCGGCGATATTCTATTTTGCATCAGATAACTAAAAATGTATGTTTGTTATAATTTAAAAAATTATGAAATGAAGGATTAAATAGAATTTAACAACAATTAAAGTTTCATGTGATATTTATTAAGTGATTTTTTATTCCTAGGCATTTGGAGCCGGACCCCTATCACAGAAAGCACAAAACCTCAATAAAATGGCGAAATTTGAATCCAGTGTACAACGAAGAGTTTTTCTTCGAGACTCGGCCGACAGAACTCTCCAAACAAAGCCTGGCACTGACGGTGTGGGACAAGGACTACGGGAAACCTAATGACTTCCTAGGGAGTCTTGTCATCGGATCTTCCAGCAAGGGGAAGAGGTTAAAACATTGGCTGGACTGCATCAAGTTTCCCGACCATCGTCACGAACAATGGCACTGTCTGACTGAAACTGAACCATAGCTCGAAGTTATTAAAATACTATTTACAGTCACTTAAAACAATTATATATTTTAGAAAGCTTATTTAAATTGAACATTGAATCAAATTAATACATTTTTGGGGTCAGGAGACATCGCGCTGATCCATCACTTTCGTCATCGGTCATCGGCTTCGTTAGGCTAAGAATCTATTGTGTCAGGAGTTCTGATTGTGCATGCCATGTATTTCACCATTGCAATATGATGGTACAGCAGTCTGAGTCCATTGCCTTCACTCGTGTGGTCTCAAAGTCCTGCATGGTTTGTTTTAACCCTACACACTCTTAATGTTAAGATCAACAGTATTTTTAATAAATAAATAAAAACGTGTGTTTACTTATATACGCACGTAAGAAGTTATACTTTTTAGCGTAACAGAACAAATATAACTCCAAAAAACTTATCTCGCGCGAATATTAATACATTTGATACAATTTCTTTCTTTTTATTAAAAAGTTTTTACATAATATGGCACAAAATATTCCAAATTTTACGACTCCCGGTTAGTAGGCAGAGAAATCGGCGGCGACCTTTATTTTTAGCACCTTTGGGGAGTTCGTTTTTATGAAAACAACGACTCAAAATGATGAGTCGTGAGTTATAAAAAGAGTCGACTCTTTCGCAATAATTTACGATTCAGACAGCGGATCATTGAGCTGCCGCTCTTTTTTTGTGAGTCATCGCTCGCTCGCCAAAGTGTGTCGACTCTTTGAGTTAACTCGTGAGCGGATTGCGCATCCCTAATTGATGGCTAACTTCATTATATCGCACTTACATAACAGCTCTCAATTTTACCCTCTCGCGCTCAACGCTCCAAAAGAAGTATAACTTTAAAAAAAAATAACTTACACACTTGCTTGATTTCACTCGAACAATGGCTATGCGAGTTCAGGTACTACAAATAGGTACTCAAGTATTCTACTCTTAAATAAAATTAGATTGATGATTAACGTACACATATGATTTTAATAATAATTTGAGTTGATTGCCTGTCATAAAGGGTATTCACAATCATACCGAGTAGGTACTGTTAAGCAAAAAGTGTCTCGTTAATATTGTTCTCAAATCTAGTTATTGCAATGCGTGAAATAATTTGATTTAATTGTAACCAATTTATTAAATTTTATATAAGAACTACCCTATATAGTTTTACGAAGATTTAAAAGAGTTTTGTTATTAGCCTTGAATTATTTTTCAACCACCTAAGAGAGAAGTATTATAATTGACGTTTTTGACAAAATGAACATATATTGCAAATGAATGTGTTTGGATGTACCTATAAAATATGATTTTTTTCTTTTGCTACTCCGCTTCTCCTGTACAAAAGTCCATTTACTATTAAATAATATCGATTGTAAATTTGAACTTCTTGTAAAATTGCGTGTTGCGCCAATTTATTAAGGGGTTAGGGCAGTGCCATCTTGACGTAATGTCAAGATGGCACTGGTTAAAGGGCAGTCAGAGGTATGAAAAAAGAAGTATTTAAAATAAATTATAATTGTCAGTAATTCAATTTATTTTATAAAACCAACGATAAAAAAATATTATATTATGTTTTAACTTGATTTGACCTAAATTTAAAAAAAGATATACAAATCATATGATTTTCATTTATTTTAAAAAAAATCACAAACATTACAGACATATAATTCCAGATCGTTTGCAATTACATTATAATAATTTACAAGAGAAGCATAAAAAAATATATTATATATAAAAAATTAAGCTTAAGAATTAGAAAAAATCACAACATTGATATTGCATCCCTGAGGCAACTCACACTATCACGAAATATGTCGACCTTCGAGGCTACCCGATTAAGCAATAAGATTGCCCTACCCACAGGCATAACCATTGGCAGGTTGGTTCTGCAGCGCGGCAAATAAAACAATCTGTGCTGTCTTTGACGACAAGTCAAAGGTACAAATCAGGGACAAATAGACCTACATCACTCAGGACATCCGAGTTCTGTATACGGCCGCCAATCAGCTGAAAGAAGTGAGCTCCCAAGTGAATATTCCTCCTTCTCTAATGATTGGTAGCTTAGCATACCTAGCAAGAATTCAGTCGGAAAGAGCCACGAGTAATAACCGCGCTCCCTGAGGTAAAGGAAGCGCAGAATTTTTTTCTACACTCGCTCCACCATCAGAGAATATCGAATCCCAGGCGGTGACCAAATAACGGAACTATATTCCAGCTTACGCCATATTTGTTGGACCCTGTTCCATAATGCGGTGACGGTGTTGGTTTTATTAAATAAATTAAATTACTGACAAAAAATATATCGTAAATACTTGTTTTTTCATTACTCTGACTGCCCTTAACCCCTTAATTCTGCTATATTCTCAAATTACAGATAAAAAATAATAATAAGGAAAAGGGTAGAGAGCATTTGAGTGACTCATCGATGTGATAAAAAAAAACTTTTCATACCAATGCTATTAATTATTACGAATTTAAAGAAAAGTTTTTGTTGTGAACGGCTATCGACTGAACACTTTAATTTGATGTTTTTATTTTCAAAATTTATCCCTGTTCAACATTTAACTTCGCAAAATTACATGATACAAACCATTTCATCACCTTCTAGGTTTATGGTAGGTATAGATAATTTCAAAGAAAGATAATTGTTTGTGTTCAAATTCTATTTATAAAATAATTTATCATGCCATTAATGTGATTAAAATAAACATTTTTAAAGCCATGCTTATTTTTCAATCTCTAACCTAGTATATAATTAAAGTGCTTGCTTTTTGTTATGTTTTATAAATGGTTTCTTTTTATATATGCATTGTTTTTTAACCTATTCGATTCGATAAGTTAATTGATATCACTCAATCAATAAAACGCTTTTTTTATCTTCTGAAATGTTTTGATTTTCGATTGCATTTTTAGGTTATGTTATTAGGTTATGTTATAACAGCACATGTATATTAATCTTGCTAATACCTTTCTGCCTCCTCCAAAATATACTTTCAGACGCAATGAATAGCGATACATCTAAAGATATTTTTATAAAATAATAAAATATTATCGACTACCATCTAATTTGCTTATATCATAAATGTAACCAAAATACTTGCAATCGTTCAAATGCCTACTTTAAATTAATGTTCCGAAAAAAGCTTATTATAAATATAATAATATGTATCCATAATCTCAACGATTATTAATGAAGAAATAAAGATTTTAAAATCTTAATTTCGTTTTTTCTTTTTATTGTAAGTAATATTTCAAGAGTAAACAAAAATGTAAAAGTGTGTCTTATCGAATAGAAGAAAAATGTATGGTAAAAAGACGATTGTAAAAAGAAACGATTATTTTATTCTTCCCATCACTACAACTGTCAGTTCAAATAATGTTTTAGTAATTTCTTTATTGTTATCAGACGTTCCTTTGCTCTGCGTACATATTAAAGTAAGATTTGTAGTATTCAGTGCTTAAAGCTGTTCTTCAATGTGATTTGTTGTTTCAAAATTAAATTTATGGAAGTATTTAAATCAATTTAAAATAAAATGGAATCAGAACAGACTACAAGTATTCCCAAATTGTCATCGAAGTTGAATGAAACGTCAGGCGAAAAGCAGGCATTTATATGTTCAGAGTGCTTAAAAATATTTTCTTTGGTATCTGTCCTCGATGAACATATCAGAATAGCTCATCCAGACCAATTTAATGAGTTCAAAAACACAAGCAAGACAGTGAAGACTTACAAATATAAATGTCCCCACTGCCAAAGACAATTCAATCATCTCAATAATTTCCGTTTTCACGAACGTGAAGTACATTCTAGCGGCATTATATCTAAAAAGACACATAAATGCCCATTATGCAGGTGCCTCATACCAAAAAAGTCATTTTTTGAACATTTCAACCTTGTTCATAAAATGCCCATTGAAACTGTCACTTTGGAGTTCGATTCTATGGAAAAATTTCAAATTTGGAAAGAAAAAACAGAAATCGAAACAAAAACAAGATTTGTAAAGGAAAGGGGATTATTCAAGAATAAGTTTTATAATGAACACTTTTTTAAATGTCATCGATCAGGATATTATGTTTCAGAGGGTAAAGGAATCAGACGTTTAAAAACAAACGGTAGTAATAAAATAGATGGTATTTGTCCGGCTGGGTTTAGAGTTTTTGAATCAAAAAATGGAAAATGCTCGGTTCTATATAGAAAAACTCACATTGGACATAAAAATGAAATTATTCACTTGAGTCTTTCGTCTTCTGAGAGAAAATTTGTTGCTGAAAAAATAGTTACTAAAAACCCTTTTAACGTTATATTGAATGAAGTACGATCAAATGTTTCTGAAAATAGTCTACGGCGACTGAATTTATTAACAAAAAAGGATCTTTATAACATTGAAAGAAGGGCCAAGTCTATTGTGGGCTCGATAAATGAAGATTCCCAAAAAGATAATATTGATGTAGAAAATCTACCCAAATCTAAAACATGTTGTAATACAACTTTAACAAATACACCAATAAAACACACTGATAATGTTGCCTCCGATTTAGCTGCAGTACTAAACATCAAGAAAATGCACCTAAAAAATAAATTTTTAGACGTTTTAAATAATATAAAAACTGAGAATCATTTAACTGAACTTGAAGAATTTTTAAACAATTTGCAAGAGGATGTTCGCAGTGAAAAAGATAAATCTTTTCAACACAATTCTAGGCCAGTCTCATTGCCTGATATTACAGAATTTAACGCAGAAAGAACAGAATATCTTTTACAAAATGATATAGATCTCTGCCATGCCGACAGTGTAGATAGTGAAATCATAATTGAATCACAACAATTCAATGATTCTGACAATTCATTCATATTAGAAAATGAGGCTGAATCTTTCGAAATAAGTGCAGATACACTGCAGAAATATTTCTTAATGCAACCTCCGGGAAATTCTATCAAATTACAGATGGTAACTAACCAATCCAATTTAAAACCAGTTAAATTCTCAAATATTGCTGCTGTCGAATGCAGTCAAAATAATGGTATCAATATTAATAATAAAGCAATTTTAACGACTCCTACAGATGTCGATGAAACCATCTACTTTAGTTATATTTCACCATCTTCCGAAGATGTTGAAGTTTTTCAAGAACCAAGAAAGGACACCACATCCAAGAATTTAGTTTATGTATTTAATGATGAAAATGGTATTTCAAGATTATGCAAAAAGCCCAAAATTATTCTTCAAGATGGAAATATTCAAAACAGCAGTCAGACTATTCAAATTTATACAAATAATGTAAATGAAAACAAGACATAATATATTTATTTTCAAATTTAGCATTTATATAGAAGGGTGAAATTAAAATGTAGTAATAAAAAAGCATTACGAATAAAGAATGTTATTTTTTTATTTTTACTGAAATGTTCCTATAATTCAAAAGTACATACACATATTAACAGTTATTTAGAAAAAAATAAATGACATCCAACAGAAAGTAAATATTTTTAAATCTTTTAGTGATAAAGTAGATTACTACAATGCCTTTTGAGAGCGATGTTGCCATTAAAAATAATCTAAATATGTTGGATGTTTTATTCAATATATTTTGAAAAATGCCAATAATAATTTATCTCAGTAATTAAATTAATTATAGGGAAGCAGGATATAATATGGAAAAACAAGTATATGAGAACTGACAGATTATATAAAACCTGCGTAAGGCCTATACTGATATATAGCATTGAGACCAGAGCGGATACCACAAGAACGAAGACTAAAGTTCGGGTGGCAGAGATGAGGACGCTGAGGATGATAGCAGGAAGGACTATTCGCGATAGGGTGAGGAACACGGTCATCTGCGAGATCTGCAAGGTGGAGGAAGTCGTGAGATGGGGCAGACAACGCAAAAGATGCTGGAATGCGCACGTGCTGAGGATGGATCCCACCAGAATCCCACACGCTGTGGCACATCAGATTCCTACCGGCTGCCGTCCCCCCGGAAAACCGCCGAAGAGATGGAAAGATAGCTGGGAGTCAACCTCCTAAGAGAGGCCAGCCTGATTTCAGGAACAGACCAAAGGTCTATAAGGAGAAGAATTAAATTAATGAATTAACCCCATCCCAGATCCTCATACGAATTAAGAAAATTTCAATAACATTTTTAAAAATATTTATACGCTTAGGTAGCTTACTAACCAAACTTTTTTCGTCATGGCAATATTAGTTGAATTTACCTGTTGGTACGTACCTGTGTACCTGTGCGACAGCCAATTTCTGGATACGTCTACCTGTTTACTTTGATTTACCCGTTGATTAACTTGTGCTCAAAAATCTAGACGCCTAAATAAGAATGAGAAAAACGTGAAAATGGCATTTCTTTGCCCTGTCAGGATTCGCCGCGGGAAAAAGAAAAAATGTGAGTTGCTTGCATTCGATAGTTTCCGACCGTGGGAAACTTGCACTAATGGTATGTGTTATCATGTCAATGACCTCTCACTTCCTAATTTGACAAGTGTGTTTTCGTTTCCGCAGCAGTGAGCGGGGATGTCGACAAGGAATTATCACGACCCAATTCGGGTTTGAGTCCTGGCATGGGCCGGATAACCGGGTCGGCCAGTATCGAAACTTTGGTTAGGGTGGGAATTGAGAAGGAACATGGGCTCAGTCCAGACTCGAAGATGGTCGTTCTTCATGACTTTGCCCCTTGTGTTGACGACGAATTGGAGGTAGGACCAATTTATTAGAATTTATGAGTCTTATCTATATTTTAACTTTTTTTTTTTACAAGTGTACCTCGTAAAAATGCACAAAATTTACTTGCTTCGTTACGTGAACATATCACGAAATGTTTTTATTATCAATATTGGAACAAGGGATATTGTTATGTAGAAAATCTTAGAGTATAATTGTTTCACGTTTTTATTTGTGAGTTTGTTTTTGAACACTTGTTTTATTTATAATGAAGTTAAATACAAAGTGTTTAATTATTTTATATCTATAAGTTTGAAATGTCTAACCACAAAGTGAGTGCTTCATAAGAATATTACAGTTTTACTAAACATATTTGGATTTATAACTTGGAATGTGTTTTTCACAGCTGTCATAATGCTATACATTTAAATAGGATTTTTGTATAGAGTAGAAAATTTGTACATAAACAAAACACATCTCTTCTTCTCAGTCGTATTCCTCATGATTGAGGGTTTTGTCCATCCTGTACATGTGGTAGATTTTGAGAGAGAAATAGTGCAGTAGTTTCTTCTTGCATTTGCACCGCAGTGTTTTCTGTAGTTGATGTATCCTGCTGCCAATACATGAGATCCGGGTTAGTTGATTTATTCCCGGACCCCCTTTTTCCCGTCTGCTTGTCGATCTGAGTTTCAGATTGCTTGACGTAAAAGGGTTTACCAGCTTGTAGGCAGGACAGGAGTTGGTGAGGAGAGGCTATGTGATCGATCTTTGTGTGGGGTGTATTATGTTATTATTGATGATAACTTGATGCAAATGGGAATCCACACATGTGTACCCTCATTTAAATCTCGTAGATACCCTTTTTTTTCTTCTGACATACCAGGTGTATGCATAAGTTTTTTGTTTTTTTTTTGTGGTAAAGAAAACACATTATTTTCAATGGAAATTGATATTTTGTTTATTCAAAATATTGGCCATGTGCTTCTACACACTTCGCCCATCTCTCAGGTTAGTTATAAATCCCATGCCTGAAAAACTGTTTGTCGAGTCATTTTCCAACTTCCTCGAATTGCTGAAGTGCCACTCAGCGAGCGCTTGCTGATTGATGCGAAGAGGTGATAGTCAGATGGCGCCAGGTCGGGGGAGTAGGGCGGGTACGGTAGGATATCCAAGCGATTTCAAGGTGTCTTTCACTGGTTTTGCTGTGTGAGTCGGTGCGTTTTCGTGTTCCAAAATCACTTTCCAATGTCTTCTGGTCCATTCTGGTCGTCTTTCAATCAATTCGTGATTTAAATTAATCATTTGTTGGCGATAGGGTTGCGCATTAACGGTTTTGCCGGCCTTCAAGAGTTCATAATACACTACACCTCTCTGGTCCCACCAGACACAAAGCATGGTCTTCTTGCCGAAGCGATTTGATGAAACCATGTCTCATATGTTCTAATTGATGGAGCGTGTTCACCATATGTTTCTACCAGCAAACGATGACTTTCCACAGCCTTTTTCATTTGATATAATAAGAAAGCAATGCGTGCCGCAAATGTTCTTTTTCGGGCACAAAAGTCGACATGATCACTGAACGATACAACACAGACGCTATTGTTTGGCGGACTCAACTTGTGTTTGTGTGTGTAGGTTAATGTCAGAATTATAAATATAATAGAAATGTATGTTTAAACCATGTTCATAAATTCCAGGTGAAACGTGGACAGGTAGTGAACATCCTATATCGGGAGAACGATTGGGTGTATGTGATAGTGGCAGAGTCGAGGCAGGAAGGGTTCATCCCGCACTCCTACTGTGCCCCCTACTCGCCACACCTTCTACCCGATCTTAAGAAGAAACTGCCGAGGGCTTCCTCAGATCTCACCACGCAGGATACGGCGCAGTAAGCATCTATTATTCTTCTTACAATTGTAACCTTTCCAATGATCAGAAAGTACGATGGGATTTTACAAAATTGTGTAAACTTATTTAAACATTTAATCGTATAATACATATAATCCCTGTTTTTTTTGCTCTTGTTCTGTCACACCTCCGTGGTGCATAGGGCCTTAAGGAACCTTTTCCACACGATTATCGCATGCCTGATAATAATAATAATATGCTAACTTTTAAAGCGCCGTTTTTGTGATGTAATCACCTCAAAGGCGCATCAAGATGTTTTTAAATCTGAATTAGAACGCTGCATCTGATTAATATTCGCGATCGATTAGAAAGTATAATAGAACAAAATATGCAAGTTTTAAATTGGGTATGAAATATGAACAAGATGGGTTTTTAGCTTAGATCTGAAATCTGTCAGATCATTTATGCATCTGAGGTGTGAAGGAAGATTGTTCCAAGCTGATGCAAACGCTCGATCCCCGAAATTTGTACTAGGGCAACGCATTGGCTCAACTAATCTTCCTATTGCCGAGGAGTTCGCCGAGCGAAGCGTGGATTTTCTTGTATTTAGGCTGTCCGTTATACAGAGTTTGGGTATATAATTTGGAGCCATTCCGTGTTGTGTTTTGAAGGCTGTCCAGCAGAGTTTATACTGATGCCTCACATCATCCCAAGTGAGGTCTGCCTCTCTTCCTTTTTCCAGCCATAGGGGACCAGTCTAGTGCGCCCTGAGCGATGCAGGCTGGGTAACTGGTAGATATTAATTCTTCTTCTAGCCATCTCTCCACTACTGGATGTAGGCCTTCTCAAACATCTTCTTTTCCCCCGGCTGAAATTAAGTCGTCAGCTTATCTTTATAGAGGTCGACCGATGCTAATTTTTTCCTCCCACGATCTCTACATCAAGACTTTGGGTGCCTATCTCACTGTTCCCTGTCTAGCAACATGTCCTGTCCATTTCTATTTCAATTTGGCAACCCGGTCCTTTATATCGACAAATTTTGTCCGGCGTCTGATTTCAGTATTGGATATTTCATCTCTCTGACTTATGCCAACCATTTGTCTCTCGATAGCCCGTTGTGCATATTTCAGCTTGTGTATGGTTATTGGCTGTGAATAAAATCTGGCTGAGAATTTGGAAACCGTGGTCCAGTCCATACGTAATTTCCGGGAGGATGCTTGCCCCATAGATATTAATTACCATTAAATAATTAATACAAATGAAAACATCTGTTTTCTAAAAGTTTATTTTATTGGAATGAAATGTTTTTCACATCTCATGAGAACCAGTATCTAAAAAATTGTGTACAATAATACAATAATGTAATTGGGTTCAAATAACCTGATGTATACAAAATATGTGGAAAGCAATGAGAAACTATCACATTAGAGGCCTAAGTGTCATTCCAATAATCAGCAAAAATGTAACACTTTTGTGCAAACCAGTCCCTAGGATTGAAACAAAAAAGAAACACGTGTTAAGAGGTTAAAATAAATAAAGGTTTAAAGAAAGTCTTCTTCCTAATTTATTTATTTTACACAAATGAGACAACAAACAAAAAACATTCAGGTGATTCATTTGGACACAAAACAGTTTACCAAGAATACAATAACAATATGAAACTGTACATAGCACACTTACATGTAAAGGGCATTTCTCTTGGGTATGCTGGGGTATAACTCCCTTGAACTGCGGAGGGAAGGATTAATGGCAACAAATTTTTTTCAAGCTGATTCGGGGCTCTATTGAGAGCCCCTATGTTCTGGAACAAATAGGTCTTTTTGTTCCTGATAATTAGTTATGACATACGGAGCCGAGACATGGACACTGACAAAAGGTCTAGTCTACAGATTCAAAGTCGCCCAGCGCGCCATGGAAAGAACCATGCTTGGAATAACCTTGAGGGACAGATTTTGAAACGAATTTATTCGACAACAAACCAAGGTGACTGAGGTGGCTCTACGGGTAGGCGGGCTGAAGTGCCGGTGGGCTGGTCATATCTGTCGGAGAACCGACAGCCGATGGGGAAGACGGGTTCTGAAGTGGAGACCACGTACAGGATTCCGTAGAGTTGGATGTCCCCCTGCCCGCTGGACCGACGATCTGAAGAAGATTGCTGGACATGGATGGATGGGAGTGGCAATGGATAGGGGGCGGTGGCGTGCTTTGGGAGAGGCCTACATTCAGCAGTGGATGACAGACGGCTGATGGTGATGATGAATTACCTGCGACAGCGCCGAAATCAATTGTTCTTTGCTCCGTAACGCAGAACCAATCTGCCTTTGATGATGCCAGTAATAAGAGCAATTCGAATGTTGAATCTAATCGTCTCGGATTTGGACATTTACAGTGTCAGTGAGGCAGTGTTCATAAAAAATATATTACAAATTCTGAAAGGAGTACTGCCTCACTCACATCGACATATTTTTGTTCCTTCTGATATGTATGATTTATTGGTTTCATGTCGTTGTTTTATCTTTGTTACACCGTTTTGTGTCCAAATGAGTCGCCTAAATGTTTATCATATAATATGTCTCATTTGTGTATTATGTATAAATAAATAATAAATAAAAGTTGAGAAACAACATATCTCTGAAAGATACCAAATATGTTGACTTCAGTGAGGCAATAAGTACTCTTTCCACAATTGAGAATATATTTTTTATGAACACTGCCTCAATGAACATTAAAAATGTCCATAATAAATTATTGTTGATTTTCTTTCTGTGTTAAGATGTGCAATTGACTACTTTTTGTGTGTTTAGGGGTGGGAATGAATCTCGATCGGAAGCAGGCAGCGAGAGCGACGGCTGCCCGTTCAGCAAAGCCCCGTCAGGGCGGTGTATAGTGCTCTACACATTCCAGGCAAGGGATGAAAATGATGTACCTGTCGAGAGGGGAGAATTTGTTACAGGTAACACTTTAAAAACATTTCTTCAAGAAGTTTGTGTTCTCGTCCATGCGGGACTCTAGTTACTGGGGTTGTGATTAAAGAAAAACAAAAGAGACCCAGGCCACATTTAAACTGTCCATTTCCTCTATGTCCCGCCGAAATGTAAATTTATTTAATAAACACAATACAAAAAAAATAAATTTTCAACAAAACAGAGCTACTGGAAATTATCACATGGGTACATAACAGCGGAAGGTCAGGTGAGGATCAGAAGAGACAAATGCGGGCAGGGGAGGTTTGGAAGGCAATTTTACATTTAGAACACGGGATGGGTTTAAAGAAGCAGAAACATAATAAAAGTTTATAAATGAATATAATATCGTCGTGAGGGAGAAGAACGAGGCCCAGCTCTTCAGGAAACCCCCACTCGTCAGCACCCCCTCAGAGAAGTCAACGACGGCACAACACGGCGACTTTCGGTGAGATGGTCGGCCGAGTGAAAAAAATAAAACAAGTTTTGGGACTCTAGTGGGAAGAATGCAAAAAAATGAACAAAGAAAAAAAAAATGTTGTATACAAGTAGGGTGAATGGAAAAAGAAGACGAGGATAGCTGTGAAAAAATGGCATGACCAAATTAATCAATTATTAATATGTGGCCACATTCAGAGTAGGAAAAATTGACGATCATGCATCTTACAATGTATGAACATAGAGGAAGCTTGAGAGATGTGTCATGATAGAGCAGTGTGGTAGTCAATCCTCCCTGGCTCCCCTCCAGAGCAACCGGGTGATTGTTAGTTTAATGTAAATTTCAATGGAGGACCATGGGAATTATTTAAACTATTGAATTATTCAATCAGAGAGTGTTTGTTTATTATTTGGGAAATAATAATGGTGAGAAAGTAATCAATCTTTGACATTGTCTATTATCTTTATAATTATTTTCTCTATCTCTCTCTCTCCTGGTGAGTTTTTCGCTTTAACACATTGACTGAGGAGCACTGACCGGGACAGTGGTAAGGGGAGAAACCAAACGGCGGATTCCTGTCCAGGTCAGGTCCTATACCGTCTGATTTTAAGTAACTAGGAGGGGGTTTAGCCGCCAGGGAAAGGTTCATCAGTTTCTACTTAAAACTGAATGCTAAAGGGCCCTGACCTGGACAGGCGTCAGCCATTTGGATTCTCTCCTTACCACTGTCCCAGTTAGTGCTCCGCAATTCAACGTGTTAAAGCGGAAAAAAATAGAATTGCAAATACATAGGTATTATTATTATTGTTCAGAAGAAAAAATTGGAAAGGAAGAACCACATTTGAGTTTAAATTTTATATTGGTTGAATTAAATTTAAAACACTGTTTTCCATTTTTTAGTTTATTTTTCTTGGCATGTTTTGAAGGTTTACCTTTACTACCGAGGGAACGATATAATCGTCATTTATATTGTTCACCCGATGATGAAGGTGTAAAACCTTCGAAACATATCAGCGAACAATGAACTCAAATGTGGAAAAATGAGTATTTTATTTCATAAAGAAATTTTTAATTATAGAATTCCACAGTGTTAACGCGTTAAGTTTATAAAAAAAGTATCTAAAAAATAAGGCAAGTTTCGAAGAGGCTTGTGGGTAGATTTTTCATACTTAAATGATACCATAACAAATATTGTAATAAATGTATTTTGTTGTAATTGCAATAAATGTATAAGAAGGGCAGAATGGGGAATGTTGTATTACATAAAGCGTGCGCTTAACCCAACCAATGACAGGTCATAAGTCCTGTAAACGCCTCAACCACCATATTCTGCTTCCAATTTGCATCTTCGTCTCTATTGAGATACAATTAATCCTTAAAATGATAACCCACAACGGGTAAAATCCAGTATTCGTCTACAAGTATTTGTATACATTTAAAATGTATTTTTAATAATAATGATTTATATTTTTGTTTTCAGTTTTAAATCGAGAGGATCCAGATTGGTTCTGGGTGGTCAGGAGTAATGGCCAAGAGGGATTCATTCCCTCTGGGTTTGTGTACCCCGCCGATAATGTTATTCAAGGTAAGTCCTGTTCACAAAGTGTTTGGTTCTTGTTTATGGGGCCATGAGTGGTCCTAAACTTCCTTTTATTACAAACAAGATAATTCTAACAAAGTTTTTTTTATTTGTGATGTCTTAACCGTCGCGTTGCCATGTGGTCAATTGAGTTTCCACTGCCAATTTAAAGTTGATTTTCTTAAAACCTATGGACCCTAATATTATAAAAAAAATTGTAATCCTCCATTGAAGTGTTCTCAATATTTCGTAATAAAAAAAAAGCAAAAATTACTTCCTTCATCCCAAAAAAAAATATTTTCTAAGACTGCCCTCACCTTCATTCGTGTTAAGGTAAAATTTGTTTTGCTAATATTTACAACTTTATCAAAAGTGACAAATACTTACTCGCTGTTTTGAACGTATTATAAATTATATGTTTGACCTTTTCATAGGTACGTAATAATACCGACTGTGGAGGAAACGCAGCACGCAACTTAATAATATCAGAACTGTGAAAATATTAACACCAAAAGGGACAAATATTAATACGTACTCGTTGTCTTGAACGTACTATACATTTTGCCTAGGTGCCTTTATCATACGTAAAATCTCGTAATGTCTCGCCTCGCCGGCTGCGGCGCGCAGACAAGTTTATACCTGATGTCTAGTCGATCGTATGCTGTGACGCATTCCATATCAGAAATCGCATGGTTCCAGAAAAAAATTAAAAATGATATGTTTTTCAAATAATCCATGTATGTTATAGATATCGATCTATTCCTAATGAAATTCCCTACAAGATGACATAAATTAATTTTTGATTCATCGAGTCATATGCTTGATATTTAGATAAAGTTAGCGGTAAACTGAATTTACCACATGGGAGCGAGCGTTTTGTTTTGAACACGGTACGTTAAGGGTTAAAAAGGTTTTTTTCTTCTTCTTCCTTGTTTTAGACCTATGTGGTCTGTTCTCTAGAGTGTTGTTCCTCCTGTGAGTAAGACTCCCAGCTGTCCTTTCATCTTTTAGGAGGTCTTCCACGAGGACGAGTCCCATGAGGTTGATTATGTAGTGCAATATAGGGGAGTCTGGTGGTGTCCATTCTTTGAACATGCCCGTACCAGTTCCTTTTCCGCTGTCTGCTCCATCTTATAATATCCTTAACCTCACATATCTCTCTTATTCTGGTGTTCCTCACGCGATCTCTCGGCGTCTTGCCTGCTATCGTCCTCAGTGTTTTCATCTCTGAAGTCCTCAAAACTTGTTTGGTCCTTACTGGGTCTGCCCTTGCTTTGACGCCATATGTAATTATTGTCCTTAAAAAAGTAATGTCTTAACTGACTAACTCATTATCACTCCGTCGGTATCGGTAGATTGACTGTGCCAAAACGCTGTCCTCACACAAACTTTGGCGACCGAACCTTCGCGGTAACCGGCTCTTCAGCCTGGAATTGTCTTCCAGCGGACACTTTCACACAAAATGCACCTTTTTAAATTGTCCTTTCATGATGTAGATGTTGATCAACTGCGTCAGGTGCAGCTCATCCTAAATATGTTGAGGTTAACTAGTTCATAAAACGGAGCATTTTATGCAGCGCCCTTTTGATGATTAATTTATAAAAATGGCGCTTTATAAATTATCCAGTTTTTTATCATTATATTATGCTTGCACAGCGCGGGCCAAAACTGAAAGCTGCACAGCTCGTCCAGACTTTAGTCATATAAATAAGTTGTGTGCATCATAGATCTTGAGTGTGTGTTAACTGATTTTTTGATATCACAGAAATTTACTGATGTAATTCATTATTGCAATAATGATTTGGTTTGTGGGAAAATATCATATTAAAAGGGATGTTTTATTCAAATGTGTGGTAAATCTGTATATGATAGAGTGTCAAATGCAAGTATAAGAAGTGAATGTGGTGCGAATAAAAGTGTTATGAACAAAATAATGAAAGGGTTGTTAAGACGGTTTGGACACATGGAAAGAATGAGTGAAGACAGGATGGTGAAGAAGGTACATGTAAACGGCGTGAACAGAGCTAGAAATAAAGGAAGGCCTAGGAAAACGTGGCACGATCAAATCAAATCAAATATTAAATGTCACGTGAGGAGTCGGAGAAATCGACGTGCGTGCATGACAAGATGTATGAATGTAGGGGAAGCGAGAGATGTATTTCAGGACAGAACAGTGTGGCGGTCCATTCTTTCTGCCTACCCCTCCGGAGAGACGACGTGATGGTTGTAATTTTATTTGTGAAATTATTCAAAATGCGTCAAAGATAAATGTCCGAAGTAGTGATGACATATAGAGTAACGTTTGCTTTGTTTTGTTTGATCTTGTACAGGTGGCGACAGTGGTGGCGTGTCAACCCCTGCGCCTGCACCAACCCCCGCCCCGCTTCCCGAACCAGACCCTCGGTATCATGGGACGGAGCTGGTCATGCTATACGACTATAAGGTGAGTTGTTTCTTGATTACTTGTGTTCCAAGTATAATATTATTAAATGTTTTCATTTTGAAACACTGTTATTATAGGTTGATTTTTTTTTAGAGGTTTGGTTTTTAAACTGGCAACATTATTTCTACAGACTGTCAATTTGACAGTTGACAGTTGATTTGTAGTCAGTACGTTTTGTCATTTCACCATGAATAGACTGACGTCAGAATAGCGCTTGTGATTTGTCCAAATTTATTTTGAAAATCGCGGTTCGGTTCGCCAAACTTATCGTGCACTATGTCCATTTTACGGTCGACATAATCGTCCATCCGAGCAAGTTATTCGGAAGACCATGGATAGTTTTTGCTCCAAGAACACTCTAGTGGATAATACGCATCCACAAAGACGACAATTGCCGAAAATTGGTAACCACAATTGCGCTTCATTCGAGCTAGCCGTGGCGCTTATATGCCCGAAATCATATTTAAACAATAATGGCATAAAATTATTTATTAAATAAAGCCAATATCATAGACATTAACATTATTTTAATGTGTTTTTTTTTTCATTTTTAATATGTATTGTATACCTCTAAAAAAAACACCCTATATATGGTTTTTCTTGGTCTTGTGTTTTTCGCATTGTACTGTATTTTTTCTCTTTTCCTATTTATGAATTATTATTTAAAACAATTATCATACTATTAGAGTTTGATTATTAAGATCTATACATATTCGCTTATTCTATGAAAATAATCAAATAATTTATTAATTTTTAATGTTAATTTGAACTGATTTGTAAAAAAAAGTATTAACCGCCGGTGTAGAATTAACACATTTTGTAAATTTAAGCTCACTTTGTTACATATTTACAGAGTAAAAGGGACACACAATAACACACTTACAGTTTTATTTATATGTATAGTTACAAATGATTTAGAATTATCTGTAATGTTTAAATTTTTATCACGATTTATTTTTATAAAATTGTTGCGACAATTGTTTTGCCAACCTATAATTGCATCATTGAAAAACTGGTACCTTTTTGTAACACCTAATGACGCCAACTTAGGTTGGCGAAAGAGCTGTTGCGACAATCTCATAAATAAATGTGATACCGATTTCAATTCAATTTATTTATTTAAAAAATCATAAACATTACCGGCATCATCAAACAATTGGTACTCAGGGGCGGTATTGCATAGAAGCCCGGCTGGCGTAAGAAATTTTAAATCAAAACCCCCAAATCTAAGTAATCATGCCCCCGCATAAACCCAACAACCCACCAAATCACCTTCCAACAATGTTCCCATCAGATGTAAGAGGAATAGCCACAAGAGCTGAACCTTAGTAGGCCAGAAGAGGTTTTGATTCAAAATTTCTTACGCAAGCCGGGCTTCTGGGATTCTATGGGAGTACCGCCACTGGTGGTACTGTCTGTATGATCTAATGATGACAACATAGGTTGTGGAAACAGCTGTTACCACAATCCCATAGAATAAATTGTGTTACATATAATCACAGTGTTTTAAAATTAAAATGTATAATAATGTTGATGTATCATAGTGTTTCAGGTAAAATAATGGATTATCCCAACATTATAGTTTCTGCAGCATATTACATTTTTTATTTGTTTTTAATTTTATCATTGTTTTTAAATATTTTACTAGATGTAAGAGTTTTATAATAAAAAAATGTGAATCTATTAAGAGTTTGCTGTAACTGATAATATTCTCTTTAAAGCATAATTAATTATAAATGAATTTTCCCATGCCTCGAACAATGGCAGAAGTTAATGATTTCGAAAGTGGAAAGTAATTGCATAAACACTTCAACCAGTCGGTGAATGTTTGTTGTGAGAACAGATTAGTATCTATGAATTGAATAGTTAATTTATAATAAGTCTTATTAGGTTGGGGAAAAAGTAATTTTGTATTTCGCGCCCTTTTTTTCAACAAAGTATATCTCGTTGATTATTGGTCACATTCGATCATACGATACGGCCTTGTAAAGGTGTGAGTGTATACTACAAACGCTTCTTTGACAGTATTGCGTTTGCTCATGGACCGAATTTCTATCTGCGAATCGCTGCTGAATCGCAACAAAATTGACTCATTACTGAAGCGGATGGTGACTGATGATGAAAAATGGGTCACTTACGACAATGTGAAGCGACAGAGATGGTCGAAAGCTAGAAGTGGCCAAGCCAGGACTCACGGCCAGGAAGGTGTTGCTGTGTGTTTGGTGGGATTGGCAGGGAATACTCTACTATGAGCTGCTCCACTATGGCCAAACGCTTAATTCTGCCCTCTACTGTGAACAACTCGACAGTTTGAAGCTGGCGATCGAACAGAAGCGGCCAGCATTGGTGAATAGGAGAGGAATCGTGTTTCATCTGGATAACCCCAGGCCACACACATCTTTGCGACGCGCCAGAAGCTCCGGGAGCTCGGATGGGAAGTTATTATGCATCCACCCTGTAGTCCGGACCTGGCACCAAGTGACTACCGCCTGTTCTTGTCTATGGCCAACGCGCTTGGGCGTACAAATTTGGCCTCAATAGAGGCCTGTGAAAATTGGTTGTCCGAGTTTTTTTGCCAATAGGGACAAGGGCTTCTACGAGAGGGGCATTATAAAGTTGGATTCTCATTGGCAACAAGTTATAGAACAGAATGGCGCATATTTGACTTAAATCGGATGATTGTAACTCTTTTTATAAAGCATTGAAATAAAAAATACGAAATTACTTTTTCCTCAACCTAATATTAATTATTTAATATGTAGTTTTACATTACTGTTCAAAAAACAATTAATTGTAATTTTTTATTTTAAATTTTTAGGCCCAAGCTCCAGATGATTTATCGGTGCGGAGAGGAGAGTGGGTGTACGCGGACCTGCTGCATCAGACTGTAGAGGGGTGGCTGTGGGCCCACGCGCCCAAGACACGGAGGTACGGGTTCATACCCAAGGCCTACGCCCGCCCGCCCGCCACCACCAGCCTGTAGCCACCCGCCGGACAAGGGACATCCACAAATCACTAATATTAATGCATGATGCATCATCCACCATCATTTGAAATTATCTTTATCGTGGCGCTTTAAACAAACACCAAGACAAATTTGATTTGATTTATAAAATAAATCATTTACTCTTTCTTCAATATTTGATATCGCAGGTTCGATACTATAATGAATTGCTCATCTAAGGGGCGATCCAATGCTATAAATAGGTATCATAAATTATTAGTATCATTTGTATTATTTAAAGTTTTCATAATTAATATAAATAAAAATCTCTGTTATCTAGAAGTTTTATTATAGTTTATGTGAGAATGAAATGTTTCGCCTTTCTAAGACATCATCAAATGACATTTGCCTTAGAAAGGTGAAACATGTCATTCCTGTAAAATATTAAAAACACTTATAGAAAACAGATATTTCCTTTCGTATAAATTATTTAATATGGAGTTTCGTATCATTTTTCAAGAATCAATAAATACATTTTGCATTATTTATTGTTTCTTGAACAATGATGTAAAACTCCATATTAAATAATTAGTACGAATGAAAACGTCACTTTTCTAGAAGTTTTATTATATTTTATGGGTATGACATGTATGACATGTAAGGCATTATCAAATGACATTTGATAATGCCTTAGAAAGACGGAACATGTCATTCCCATAAAATATAATAAAACTTCTAGAAAACTGATGTTTTCATTCGTATTAATTTTAAATGCAGATTATAATTTTTTTAACAATTCAAGAGTAAAGAAAAAAAAATAATGTGGAATATATAAAATTTTGTTTATATCACTCTCAACGTTGCTAATTCCAATTTTGAAACCAAAATCTGGACGTAACATGTGTGTAATTTTTTTTTAATGTCGTAAATAATTTATTTTATATTACTCAAATGGTTTTGTGTGAAAAAAATGTGATTTGTAAATGTGCCTTGTCAAAATACTGTTTATAGAATGTTTTTGAAAGTGTTATTTTCAATCCTGATAATAAATGAAATGCCAATGGAACAGTATTCTCTCGTAAAATTGGCCAGAAAGTGACTTTGGTGAGAGTGCATTTTAGGTTCTTTCATATTATTATTATAATTATTTTGATGACTTATTGTATTGCCAATTTGGCAGACACGGAACACACACTGACATCTGTTTTAGTTATCCCGAAATATTTTATCGGTCCAAATAATATTAACTGATTTATCGGTAAATTTCAAAAACTGCTTGAAAATGAAAATTGAATCTGCTTTAATTTCAAGAAAAAACTACTTTTTTAGACAAGTTTGATTTTGACAAAAAATATTTGGCCTGATAAGTACTGCGGCGTGATTTATTTGCGGCTATGAAAAGGTTAAAACAAAAAACAATTAAAGTGGTGTTAAAACAAATTAATATGTATGTATATGTTTGAAATTATTTTTAAAATGTTCACCAAAAATTAAGTGCTTCTGCTGAAGAGATCATTTTAAATTTATATCCACTTTGTATAAAGGCCATGCCACACTGTTTGAAACAAGCTCTCCACAGGGGTGACCTTGGTGGAGAGCTGTAGAGCCCACGGTTGGTGTAGCGTCCACACTTGGTTTAAAACAAGCCCTGCACAGGGGTCACCTTTGTGGAGCCCACGGTTGGTGTGGCATCCACAGTAGACACTATTTTCGTATACGTCCATACTCCACCGATGCACAGTGTTTCAGGGTGTGATATTACGAACTACTTTTGGTAAAAACCCAATGACATGGAAATGGCTAATTATAAGTGTTTAGGGAAGAGTATTAGTCATCCAGTTCACACAATAAATTTGAGGCCGATTTGTTGAAATTTCAACCCCTAAATTACCTACCTAATTCCATGCAACAACAAAACCGGTTCAGTCGTATTGTTTCGCCGCTAACCGATTGATATACGAGTATACCTATGAATTTAATATTCAAAATTAAAAAAATACTTCTATTTCTATCTTTATACTCAAGGTCGAGCTGCAAAGGGCCTTTTACGGTCTCATATTTAAAAAAATCTTACGAAATACGCTATTCAAATACATACTTTATGTAAAGACAGAGAGATATACGAGTATGTGTTTCTATCGTAGAAGACATATACATTTTATAAGAATAAAAATTTCAAAATAATAATTTTACAGAATAATCAAAAGTAGCTCGTAATATTGCGATTTGAAACACTGTGCGACGCCGCTATGCAACTGGCCTTGACTGGTGGAATCCACAGCCCCACATGTGGAATGCGTGTTTACAACGGCGCGATCCACACGCTACTATGCGCGTCCGTCCACAAAGGTCAAATGAATTTTGGTTTAAAACAAGGGTCTACACAGTTTTAAACCGCTGGTGGAGACCGATGTGGAGAGCTTGTTTAAAACAGTGTGGCACGGCTTTAAGCCATACACACAATTAGCAGTTTATCATAATTTCTTTGGTGAAAACCGTCCATGCAATCCACACGTCTATGACTATTTGTGTACAACATGAAAGAACCTGGAATGCAGTTTTGCAAATCCAATGTGAATTAGCTGTAATGATATTATTTATGTTATCACTAGTTATTATGCTCACTAAAAGATTATTTATGCCTTTAAATATATATTTATGTACTCGATTGTATCATAATGTCTGATATTTCCGTCCTCGATTCGTGTGAATTAAGATTAATTGTAAGTAACTTGGGTCTTATTCGGTTTCTGTTGTTATGTTTGGTGAATCTCAGCTAGCAATCTTCCACTTAAATACTCTATTTTTATTAGACCACTGCATATTTTTTTATGATCTTAATCCTAATCATTTTCCTATTCAACAGTGTGCTTTAAAAATCTGATATCTTAAATCTTACAATAACGGTGCTACAGGTGGCTTGTTATACGAGGTCTGTCCAATAAATACGCAAACAATTTTTTTTTTAAATTTTTTTTTCCAAAATTTAGGGTAGATCAATCTTATCCCCTTTAAAATGCTCCCCATTTGTATCGGTGCACTTGTCCCACCTCCGTTTCCATTTTTCAAAACATTCCTGGAAGTCTTCAGGGGTCATGCTCTTCAGCTGCTTTGTCATTTCACGTTTAATCCCTGAATGCTAGACAGTCTACATTGCGATCAGCTAAGTCTTCTGCGATCGGTAGATTGACTGTGCCAAAATGCTGTCCAAGCACAAACTTTGGCGACCGAGCCTTCGTGGTAGCTGGCCCTTCAGCCTGGAACAGTCTTCCAGCAGACCTTAAGTGCATTGAGAATCAATCAGAGTTTAGATCAAGACTCAAAATGCACCTTTTCAAATTATCATTTCCTGACAGGATGGGGCTGATCGACTTCGTCAGGTGCAGCCCTCATACTAAATATGTTTATTATTATTGTTATTATTATTATTATTATTATTATTATCATTATTATTATCTAGTTAATAAAACGAAGCATCTTCTACAGCGCCCTTGAGATGAGTAATTCATAAAAATGGCGCTCTATAAATTATCCAATTTATTATTATTATTAATCGCCTACACTTTGTCCCAGTGCCGCGCCCGTATGACCTTTTTACATTTCGGGAACAAAATGAAGTCACCAGGGGCTAAATCTGGTGAATAGGGAGGGTGATCAATCACAGAGATTGTATAACGGGTCAGAAACTGGCGGACAATCAGTGATAAATGTGAAGGCGCATTGTCATGATTTTCTCAACTTCAAATGTTCTGTTAAAATCGTGTGCACAGACGATATTCCTAAATTTAGTTCATCAGCAATCATCTGAGCAATTAATCGATGATTGGAATGCATAACTAACCGAATACGTTCAATGTTTTCATCAACACAGGAAGTCGACGGTCGTCCTGAACTTGCATCGTCCTTGCAGTCATCACGGCCCTCACTAATACTCTTGATCCACTTAAAAAGGGCAGTTTTCTTCAGTGTTTTAACTCCATAAACAGCCTTTAACATTTTATGAATTTCCTGGTAATTTTTCCTAAGCTACACCAGAAATTTGATGTTGACTTGTTCCATATCTGTTTGTCAATCTCCATTGTCAACAAGAGCATAAAACACACCCACAAAAAAATTCCCCGTTTACCTTGACCGTTTGGTGATTTCGGATTCACTAAGTGATTCACCCGGCAACAGAGTAACCAGTGCTCTTGCGCGAATTTCAACTGAAGACCAACGAGAAACGCAGTTCGCGTATTTAATGGACAGACCTCGTATTTCAAATTCTCTCACAATCTGATAATATTTCTTTACCGATTTAGATATGAAAACGTAAAGTTTCGGTATTCCAGTATTTTTTTTGCGATGTTTTTTAAGGTTATTTTTAATCGCTGTTAAAATGTATTATTAAATTACAATCTTCTGTGATTTCATGCATTCATTATTTTATTTCAAATTAGAAAAAAGCGTGGTTTAATTTGTTAATCTCTGACTGATTTTGCAATAAAATAAATGTGAGTTGCAAACTCTCATTAGCATTTATTTTTTACACATTTTATATCATGTATTTAATGTTTAAATATACAAAACCCTCGTTTTTGAAGATAACGCCTAATTATAAATGTAAGTCTTCCATTTTCTCTTTTGTGAATGAAATGTTGTTCTGTTTATGTGCAGTGCTCGAATGTGGAAGGCATCTAAATTTCTATTTTGAATTTTGTTATAAGTATGTGTATCTCAGTAGATTTGTCCATGCCACTCGAGCACTGGGTATATGTATGTATTTAGTAATATAAATTTTGCTTGTTTTTATAAATGTACATCGATATTTTTATAACCTTTTACATAAAATAAACTAATGAAATTCACTTCTTTCTTTTTAATTCTGTGCATTTAAAAATACATATTGTTTATTATCTTAGAGTGGCAGAAATTATAACCCTACGCTCCATTGTAGGTAGAACTCTCGGAGATTAGATCAGAAATTAAACGATAAGGTCTGTCTTTGGTTTTAATGACATAGTGAGGTGGGGAAGAAGCAGAAGGCGCTATTGCAGGGATCACGTGGACCGCATGAAAAACCCCAACAGCAAGAGACTACCAGGAAGTCCGCTGAAGAGATGGAGGGACGGCTGGACATTATCCCAAGATTCACTGCCACAAACAGCTCATGCAACCTAGGCTAAATGAAGATTTTTTTATTATGATATCAGCCTTTCCAACAGACCTTTTAGTACAACTACTGTCCCAAAACGATTTTTAAAAACAATGTTTTTTTCAATACATCTTTTGATTTTGGACAATCGTATTAAAATATTAGGTGTTTCGGAAAATTCAGTCTGTTTTATAACAGAGGACTCAGGCTGCTTCAAGCCTTCAAATCTGGCGGCCATGTTTTTTTAAGTAAGCCTGTCGCATAGTCGATTAAGTTCAGTTCGCAAATGTTTGTCATTCTCACAACAACATTTGTTTTATCGCTCCTTACAATGTCCACTTTCATGGTAAATACGACCTCACATCCCAATCGTGATCAAAAACTACATACAGAATGTGGGTTGGGAGATTCCTTCGCACCCACCTTATTCACCAGACTTGGCACCATAAGACTACCATCCATGACGCATGCCTTAGAAGAGCAGCACTTCCATTCATATGCAGATTGTCAAGAATTGGGTCGATGCGGTGCCTGGATTGACTCAAAAGACGAGGCATTTTTTCGACGATGGATTCATCTATTGCCAGAAAGATGGGAAAAGTAGTGGCTAACTATGGATAATATTTTGATGGATGTATTATTTATTTAAAAGTAAATGCGATTTTCCGAGTCAAATTTTTAGAGTTCATATTCGCCAAGTTCAGTTTCGTCAAGTTGCAAAACTGTTTTTTTGCATCACGTGACTGTTAGGGGTGGGCAAAATGGAACATTTAAGGGATCTGAGCTGAACGGTTCCGATCAGCAAAGTGAGCGGTCTCTTTTTTTTAACTCACAGTTCATCATTTTGAGTCGTTTATAAAAACGAACTCCTGAAATGAGCTAAAAACAAAAGCTAGCCGCTGAATTCTCTGAAAAGTTGCGAAATTGGATGATCCAAATCTTTTTTTTTTAACTCGACAGCGACTATTCGGACGAGCTAAAAAAAAAGTTCACTTACGATTTCGATCGTTCAATTTTGTAGCTTCGAAATCATTGGTGACCTTTTTTTTTAGCTCCCAGGAAAAATCGAATAGTCAAAGAGCTAAAAAAAAAAAAATGATCGCTATCGATTTCGATCATAGAATTTTGCAACTTTTCAGAGAATTAAGCAACGAGCTTGTTTTTTTAGCTCATTTCAGGAGTTCGTTTTAATGAACGAAGAGTCGACTCTTTCGCAATAATTTAAGATTCAGCCAGCGGATCATTGAGCTGCCACTCTTCTTTTGTGAATCATCGCTCAATCGCTCACTAAAGTGACTCGACTCTTTGAGTTAACTCTTGAGCGGATCGCGCATCCCTAGTGACTGTCAAAAAAAAAAAAAAAACACAAACATAAATAGTAAATACTGTCGAGCCGCCACCCGCTGATAAATTGTAAGTATTTATTTTTCTTATTCATACATATATTTTCAGGTTATTCTATTTTGCCGTTGAAATGAATACAGATTGAATTTCCGCAATACACATTTCAAAGTTATGGCGGATTATATTTCGTTTTACTTCCGAACAGTCGGCCGTCATATTTTTTAAGGTTAGAAAACCACACGAAGGAGGAATATTCAATGCATTGATAAAAAGTGTCCAAGATCTGTATACCAATTGCAAAACAAAAATTATTGAACTGTCTAGGGAAATTCCTGCAAGCAATGGTCTAAGATTTTGTTAGGTACGCCCATACCGGAGTGCCTGGGTAGGAGTCAAGATATAGTTGGCTTGTGATCACGCCCTTTGGCGTGGAGCGTATAGTGTGGCAGGTCCCATAGTGCGTCATACGAGGTGTGTTCAGAAAATGATTAGAATTTTCGTTTTTAAAAAAAATATATATATATATTTATTTATTCGTGTACATTAACCATCCTAGGTATTTGAACGTACGTAATACGTTCACTTTGACTACCATTCTGCGCTATCCCGTATCACGTGCGCGCTTGAGAAAAAGTAATGAACCTAAAATGTACAAACTGTTAGGGATACGCGCGTGTGACAAAAACACTTGAGAACAAGTCTTCACAAATATGATAGTTTTACAAGGGGCAGGCGAAGTGTGCGGTCGAGTCTTTGACGTTTCGTGATTTAAAAAAATAAAATTAATATATAATTAAATTAAATTAATAAAAAACCTGTTTTTTTGCACGTTTCTCGGAAAATTACCTAAAGGTAGGGCGCTTAATGTTGTCGCCTTCAAATAGTCCCCATTAGATATTATGCACTTGTGCCAGCGCTTCTTCCAATCCTTGAAACACTTCTTAAACCCGATCTTTGGGATAGCCTGTAGCTCTTTCAGCGATGCCCTTTTAATGTCATCTATGCTTGTAAAATGACGGCCCTTTAAGGTTTTGGAATGTGAATAAGTCCAAGGTAATGATTTTCGAAAAAGAAGGAAGCTCGACAGTCTGCAACATTAGTGTAAACGGTGAAAATCTGGAACAAGTGAATGAATTTGTTTATTTAGGAAGTATGTTTACAAAGGATGGGAGGATGGAGAAGGATATTAAAAGATGGGTTGGGGCAGGCAACAGAGTAAATGGTGCACTTAAAGTTGTCATCGCAAACAAAAACCTATCCAAAAAAGCTAAGATGGCAGTTCATAATGGTGTTATTGTGCCGACCCTTATGTATGAAAGTGAAGCATGGAAATGGCAAAATAAGGATGAAAGTAGAATATAAATGCAATAGAAATGAGATCTCTAAGACGAATGTGTGAAAAATCTGTATATGATAGAGTGTCAAATGCAAGTATAAGAAGTGAATGTGGTGCGAATGAAAATGTTATGAACAAAATAATGAAAGGGTCATTAAGATGGTTTGGACACATGGAAAGAATGAGTGAAGACAGAATGGTAAAGAAGGTATATGTAAACGGCGTGAACGTAGCTAGAAATAGAGGAAGGCGGAGGAAAACGTGGCACGATCAAATCAATCAAATATTAATGGTCGGTCACGTGAGGAGTCGGAGAGATCAACGTGCTTGCATACAAGATGTATGAATGTAGAGGAAGCGGGAGAAGTATGTCAGGACAGAGCAGTGTGGCGTTCCATTCTTTCTGCCTACCCTTCCGGGGAGAAGCGTGATGGTTAGTTAGTTAGTTTTATTTTTGGAAATAGGAAAAAGTCACACGGAGACATGTTTGTTTCAATTGTCTAGGGAAATTCCTGCAAGCAAAGATATGAGACAAGGATATAGTTTGTGCATGTTTGTCCGCAACGCAGACACAAGAAAAATTTGCAAAATAGAGGATATCGTTCGGTGGAGTAGATCCAGAAGAAGATACTGGAGGGACCATGTAGCCAGTACAGACTCACATATACAGCCGCTTATGAAATCCCTTTCGGACCCCGCCTATCTGGAAGACCGCCTAAGTGATTGAGGGACAGCTGGACCTCATCATCCTGCGAGGCATGATTTCTGTGTCACAGATGGTCAAATCTATTAAAAGAAGCAGAAGACACATGTCTTTTTGCAAATTTTACTGTATTTTTCAAGTATTAAGAAAACTCACTTATCCGCGTATTAATGAATTAGGATAGTGTTATGTTTTACAGGATAGTGTTATGTTTGCTAGAATGGCAGTGCACAATGGTGTTCTTCTACCGACCCTTATGTATGGAAGCGAAGCATGGAACTGGCAAAAGAAGGATGAAAGTAGAATAAATGCAGTAGAAATGAGATCTCTTAGACGAATGTGCGGATACTCTGTGTATGATAGAGTGTCGAATGAAAATATAAGAAGTGAATGCGGTGCGAATGATGGTGTCATGAACAAAATAATGAAAGGATCATTAAGACGGTTTGGACATATGGAAAGAATGAATGAAGAAAGAATGGTAAAAAAAATGATATGTTAATGATATTAATGGAACCAGAAATAGAGGAAGACCGAGGAAAACGTGGTACGATCAAATAAATCAAATATTGAATGAGGAGTCAGAGAAATCGACGCGCGTGCATGACACGATGTATGAATGTTGAGGAAGCGAGAGAAATATGTCAGGAAAGAAAAGTGTGGCAGTCCATTCTTTCTGCCTACCCCTTCGGAGAGACGGCGTGATGGTTAGTTAGTTAGTTAGTTTATGTTTTACTATTGTAATATGTTTCAAAACATTTTTAAAAATAAATTTGTAATTTGATGAATTATTGAGTTTTTCATGACTGAATTAGGTACATTTATTTTTACATTAATTTGTTAAATATTGATTTCAGGTTGAAAAAATGCCACAGAAAAGAAAATTCATCGGAAATCGTAGCGTCGCTGCAAAAAAATTGAGAAAACAAAGGAGAAATGAAACGGAAGAAGAAACGGCTCTACGTAATGCGAAAAATAGATCAAATATGAGTCAGTCACGTGCTAATAAATCCAAACAACATCGTCCAAGACAAAATGAATCAATACAAGAACGTATGAGAGAAACGATAAACAAATTGACACATGTGGAGCAAAATGTACACAATTTAAATAATCGATTACATATGCAAACTAATCTATTGAATCAACTGACTATGTTCAATCGTATTGCATTTCAATATGATTCTGAAATTGAATATGGCTCGCATCCAGATGTTGATATCGGAAAGATGAATAAACTGTGTACACATTGCAAAGCATTAAAATTCAAGAATGAACCACCTGGAATGTGCTGTTTGAATGGTAAAGTTAAATTGCCAGTATTGAATGTGCCCCCTGAACCATTGATGTCATTGGTTGCTGGTACTACAGCACATTCGAAGCATTTCTTGAATAACATACAAAATTATAATTCATGCTTTCAAATGACTTCGTTTGGTGCAACAAATGTAATAACTGGCAATTTTATGCCAACATTCAAGATTCAAGGTCAAATCTACCATAAAGCAGGTTCTCTTCTGCCCGCTTCGGATGCTAATTCCAAATGTTTGCAAATTTATTTTATCGGAGATTCACGTGATCAAGTTAATCAACGTTGTGAGATTAACAGTACCACAAAAAGAGAAATAATTGATTCCTTACAAACATTTTTTCACGAACACAATGAATTGATCAAATTGTTCAAAACAGCTATTGAACAAATGCCAACGGATAACCATAAAATTGTGATTCGAGCAGACAAAACACCGGTTGGACAACACGCAGGAAGATTTAATTCTCCAACCATTGATGAGGTTGCAATCGTTATCGTTGGCAATGAGTTTGAATCCCGCGACATTGTACTCCATCTTCGAAACAACTCTCTACAACGTGTTGCAGAAACTCACCGTTCTTATGATGCATTGCAATATCCAATATTGTTCTGGCAGGGCGAAGATGGATATCATTTTAACATCAAATTGATAAATCCAAGAAACGGTAAATAATAAGCATATTGTTTTAATGAAAATGATATTAAGTTGTTAACCCTTATTGAATTCTAATAGTTATTTATTTAATTCTAGGTGAAGAAACAAAGAAAAAAGTCAGTGCTATGAAGTACTATTCATACAGGTTGATGATTCGTGAAGGTGAAGAAAATCACATTTTAAAATGTCGTCAATTGTTTCATCAATATGTTGTTGACATGTATGCAAAGATTGAAACGGAACGTTTGTTATTTATTCGCATGAATCAAAAAAAACTGCGTTCTGAAAAATACGTACATTTGCGTGATGCGATAAATATCGACGGCAATGTAAACAATATTGGGAGAATGACAATATTACCAGCAACACATACAGGCAGTCCACGACACAGGCATCAATATGCACAAGATGCTATATCGTACGTTCGTCAATACGGTAGTCCAAATTTGTTCATTACGTTCACGTGCAATCCGACATGGACCGAGATCAAAGAATATCTATTGCCCGGTCAATCGTCAATTGATCGCCATGACATTAGTGCACGTGTTTTTAGGCAAAAATTGAAATCATTAATGGATTTCATCGTCAAACAGCACGTATTTGGGGAAACACGTTGTTGGATGTACTCCGTTGAATGGCAAAAACGAGGATTACCGCATGCCCACATTTTGATTTGGTTAATCGATAAAATAAGACCCGATGAAATTGATAGTGTGATTTCAGCTGAAATTCCAGATGCAACTACCGATCCTGAATTGGCTGAAATTGTTACAAAAAATATGATTCATGGTCCGTGTGGTGTTCACAACATTAATTCGCCATGCATGGTTAATGGAAAATGCACGAAACGTTATCCAAGAGCATTGCTTCTAGAAACTATTACGGGTAATGATGGATATCCACAATATCGCCGTCGATCAACCAATCAAAATGGTAAATCGGTCATTTTAAAAGTCCGAAATCAATACATTGAAGTTGACAATCGTTGGGTTGTACCATATTCACCGCTATTATCAAAAACTTTCAAAGCACACATCAATGTTGAATATTGTAATACAGTAAAATCACATATTTGCAAATATGTCAACAAAGGAAGTGATATGGCTATTTTTGGAGTATCAACCGAGAATGGATCTGTTGATGAAATCGATCAGTATCAAATGGGACGGTATATTAGTAGCAACGAAGCAGTGTGGCGCATTCTGTCATTTCCAATACATGAACGATATCCAACGGTTGTTCATTTGTCAGTTCATCTAGAAAACGGGCAACGTGTTTATTTTACAACAGAAAATGTACAAGAAAGGGCAGCTAGACCACCGTCCACAACATTGACCGGATTTTTTTCTTTATGCCAAATTGATACATTTGCCGAAACATTATTTTATTCTGAAATACCAACCTATTATATTTGGAGTGCATCCAAAAAAGAATTCCAGCGACGCAAACAAGGTAAACCGGTTGAAGGTCACGAAAACTTATTTTCAACAGAGGCTCTGGGAAGATTATATACTGTTCATCCTAATCACGCAGAATGTTACTATTTGCGTTTGTTATTGATTAACGTTTGCGGACCAACGTCATTCCAAAGTTTAAGAACAGTCAATGGTCGTTTGTGTGCAACATATCGCGAAGCATGTCAAAAATTGAATTTACTGGAAAATGATGCACGTTGGGATAATTCACTTGCCGACGCGTCAATTGCTCATCCAAATCAAATACGTACATTATTTGCAATCATATTATCTATATGCCTACCATCAAATCCAATGGATTTATGGGAGAAATATAAGGATTTTATGACTGACGACATTTTATATCGACTACGTATAAGTTCCCTTAATGATGACTTGCAATTCACACCGGAAATGTATAATGAAGCATTGATTTTGATTGAAGACAAATGTTTGACAATCATGAATAAAGAATTGGCACAGTTGGGAATGACATCACCTAATCGGTTGGTAAATCCCATATTTGATAGTGAATTGCAACGCGAAGAATGCTTTGATACCAATGAATTGAGTGGATTTGTACTATCAAATATTCAAAGATTAGTTCCTCAACAAAAACGTGTTTACAAAACCTTAATGCGAGCAATACACAATCAAAGTGGTGGGCTGTATTTCTTAGATGCACCTGGAGGCACAGGGAAAACATTTCTCATCTCATTGGTACTGGCAACCATACGTTCAAAAAATAATATTGCATTGGCGATCGCATCATCTGGAATTGCTGCGACTTTATTGGACGGTGGTCGAACAGCGCATTCAGCATTTAAATTGCCGTTGAATATACAAAGCATTGAAACACCTACATGCAATATTTCAACAAGTTCCGGAATGGGTAAAGTACTCCAACAATGCAAGTTAATTGTATGGGATGAATGCACAATGGCACATAAAAAATCGTTAGAAGCATTGGATCGAACATTACAAGATTTACGTGGAAACAAACAGCCATTTGGTGGGGCGCTAATATTATTAGCGGGTGATTTTCGTCAAACATTACCTATTATACCACGTTCAACACCAGCAGATGAACTGAATGCCTGCTTTAAATCATCAATTTTGTGGAGACACGTTAAAAAATGTACATTGACGACAAACATGCGTGTTCAATTGCAAAACGATGCTTCGGCTAAACATTTTACAAAACAACTATTGGATATTGGAAATGGTAAAATGCCAATTGATGAATCAACAGGCTGCATTCAATTACTGACTGATTTCTGTAGAATCGCACACTCCAAAGAAGAATTGATTCAATGTGTATTTCCAGATATCGCACAAAATTATAAAAATCATCAATGGTTAAGTGAACGTGCAATATTAGCTTCAAAAAATGTGGACGTAAATTTCATTAACGACAGCATTCAAAGTGTATTACCAGGCGAAATAACTACTTATAAATCAGTGGACACTGTAACAAATGAAGATGAAGCGGTATATTATCCAACTGAATTCTTGAATTCACTTGATTTATCAGGATTACCATCGCATATTATAAATTTAAAGATCGGCGTTCCGATAATTCTTCTTCGAAACATTGATCCACCCCGTCTCTGCAACGGTACCAGACTGGCAGTCAAAAAATTATTAAACAATGTCATCGAAGCAACAATTTTAATTGGCAGATTCAAAGGAGAGAATGTACTGTTACCGCGCATACCAATGACTCCTTCGGATATGCCATTTCAATTCAAAAGATTACAATTTCCCATTAAACTGGCTTTTGCAATAACAATAAACAAATCCCAAGGACAATCATTACAAGTATGCGGATTAAATTTGGAAAGTCCGTGCTTCTCACATGGCCAATTATACGTTGCATGCTCGCGTGTAGGAAAACCAAGTGATTTGTTTGTATATGCTCCAAACGGAAGCACTAAAAACATAGTGTATTCTAGAGCATTGCAATAGAGCTGCTGACAGATAGAGTGAATTAAAATTTTGTTTTGGATATTTAACCGTCTGTTTCCACAACAGTGTCTACGGACTTCTATGTAAATGCCTCGCTTTGGATACTGAATGATATTGTTAAGTTCGTATATATCTTTGTTTTTGGGGGCAAGGATAGCCCGTTCACTCAGCCAATCGTGATTCTTATAATTGGTTTGAATATTGGGAAATGCTTTTTCAAACAATTCTTCTTTTGATGTCGCTAAATTGCAGATGTTACGAGGCAATGAAATTTATCCTGAAGTTAGATCAACTGGCACTTTTCGGTTTCCAATTTCCGGTAATTGATGTAAGAAAATCTCAACTGATTAATTATTTGGCAGCGGAACGCGCGTATTTGTAGTTAATTTTGATGTTTTTACGTGTCTTCACAAAGTAGGCTATTTCAGGCAAGCATTATTTCGTTCTCTGCCGTCGATTAAGGATTTACAGGTAATGTTTCCTTAAAATCTCCAGCAAGTAATATTAATGCGTTTCCAAATGGTCTAATGTTTCCACGCAAATCTTACAATGATTGATTAAGAGCCTCGAGTGATTTTTATGTGTGCAATTGTGCATTAATTCTTAAAAATAAGTTTGGATTTCTGCAATACTTTCCCAATTCCAGATGCTTTTAAAATGTTGCATGCGGGAGTTTCAATCAATTTCGTTTTCAATAGCAATTTAAAAGCGAAATGAGCAGTTCTTCCACTTGGTAACAATGTCGCGTCTATTCTGGATAACGCAAGAGCTAAGGCTATATGATTTTAGGATCTAATTGCTCTCAGAATCAATCAAATTAGGAATGTTTTATCTGTTCCTCCTGGCTCATCTATTATGAAATACCACCAGATCAGTTCGGTGATGGCATTCCCAATTTATCGAGAGATTTGTTCGTGATTCCTAAGCACAAATTTTCAATCATTTTAAATGCTTCGTTGTAGATTTCTGTTGTGAAATCCATGTTCATATTTGAATTTTCCTTACATATTCGACTAAGAATATCTTCGGCCATGTGCGATTTATATTTCTCCCATAACTCTGATCGAGATAAAGGGGAGCAGGCGGTCAGTATTATTGCAAACTATAGGTTAATTTGATTTGGGTGTGACGTGTAGCACGCGTCGTTATTGCATACATTGCAGTGTCAGTTATTCTCCAATAAATATAGAGCTTTACATGCACCGCGGGTGGCATGTGAAACACCGTTGACAATTCTCAATTGTTGGAAAGGCGTCAGACCGGATACATTTACCAACAACATGCGACGAAAAAAATATTCATCTTGATTGGGATGCACGGTGTGGTCTGCTTATCATAGTTTCTTTGAAAATGCCAGGTCGAATCGTTCTCCGCGCTTGCATTGTTCAAATGATTTTCTGTTAGCATTCCATGTATAATACGTAGACACTTCCAATACAGCAATATTTTTGCAAACGCGTCATTTTGACATAACGGGAAGAAAGCAGTTGTGTAGCCATTGGATTCAGGTACATTTGCAGCTGTGAAATAAACGCATTCGCTTTCTAGATGTGCTGCTAAGTGAACAACAGCTGGAATTCGTTTATGTATGGGAAATGAAAACTTGCCATACAGCTTCATTGCTGCTTAGTTATCTTCCAACCTGATACTGTGCGATTTCCTCACTCACTATCACTTATTTTTGGATGCACAACGAAAACTGCCATGATGCAGCATTTTTTAACATACTTACAAATGTATTTGGTAGAATTAAAGGAAATACAGTGTTCTACATTAATGTGCGCTTTATATGTTTTTGATAGCAATGGTGAATATGGAACAACCCACCGATTGTCTACTTCAATGTCACCGTTTCTCTTTTGTTTAGTTGCTAATTTACCACCATTTTCTGCTGATCTTCTATATAAAGGATATCCATCGTATCCTGTAATTATGTTGGATACTAATACTTGAGGAACCGCTAAGAGCATTTTCCGTCTATCATGCATATTGAATTTGGAATCAGTGTACCACAAGGTCCATGAATCATTTTTCATCAACTTCATGCAGATCCTTATGGACACATTCTACATCATCAATTGGGTTTGAAGTAATTTTGTTATAGTGGTACATCCAGCAGCGCACAGACCCAAACACTAACTTTTACCATGAAAACCTACAGCTATTTTAGCTTTTGTCTGAAAACACGTGCTGTGATATCATGCCTATCCACCGGCGATTGTCCAAGAAGTAAGAGCTGTTGTATATCGTCCCAAGTAGTGACGAACATATGCAATTTCATCTTAAGCGTACTCGTGCATATGACGTGGACTACCTTTTATAAGATGATGCCAAAATTGTTAGTCATATTACCATCGTTTACAACTTCATCTCGCAAAGAATGTATTCTTCAGAGCGAAGCTTAGTCTGATTAAAACAGATTAATATAGAACTTCTGTTTCTATTTTGAAATTTCAAAATGTGATGGTCTTCATTATCTCAATTCATTAATTGGTACGAATATTAGTTACTTGCGCTGCATTATTTTTTTTGGTTCTTCGCCACTGATTGGATTTATTGTTTTAACGTTGAAACATATTGTCCAGCAGGTGTTTTGTCTGATGATTAACAGTCCTGTGTGTATCAGATGCCCTCATGTCAATTGCTGTTTTGAACAAACACACCAAATTGTTTTTTTGTTATTTTTTTTGTTTGGGACCATTTAATACCGGTAGAAATTCTGCAGCGTGGATTCAATTTATCATTCCATTAACCGATGAAATACATTTGTAGAAATTTTTGTTAAACATCTAGGAACGGAAGCAGGGAGCCGGCTGTAGGATACATTTGTCCTTTCACTTTGAAAGTTGGCATGAATCGAGTTGTTTTGATTTCTGCACCAAACAACGTCATTTGAAAGCATTATTTATGTTTCCCTATGTTAGATAGGAAGTGCTTTGATTCGGCGGTCTATCCGGCAAGCAAAGTTTTTAATGGAGGTGGTTCTCCAAGTTGAAGCAGTTTAATTTTTCCAATGGCGCAACACATTCCTTTCATTTCTCCATTGAAATAATTCAATTGATATGTTGGTGTGTCGATGACATTTTTCTATGAACAAAAATACATCTTCTTTTTCCTCAGCCTATTCCCGTCCACTACTGGACAAAGGCCTTCTTCATTCGCTTGCATGTCACTCTGTCTTGTGCAGACTGCATCCAGGTTATTCCGACGTGTCTGTTCAGATCATCCTTCCACCATATTTGCGGTCGCCCTGCACTTCTCTTTGCCCTCCACGGTCTCCAAGTCAGCATTCTTCTTGTCCACTTTTCATCCGAGCTTCTGGCTACGTGACCTGCCCATTGCCATTTTAAATTCGCCACCCGTGGATGATGTTAGTGACCTTTGTTTTTTCTCTCACCGTATCCGTTTCTGACTCTGTCTCCTAGGCTCTTTGGATCACTCGTAGTTTCTCAGCGTCTATCTAAACAAATATATGTATCCCAGACATATTTCGATAACCTGCTATGAGGTAAATATAATATGATTATTTTATAACACTCAATATATAGTATGTCTTGCAAACATTTAAACATTACATTTTTATTTACAGTGGATATCATTTTTCCATTGAGATGCCTGCGTATGTCAAAGCGGAGATCGTCCATTCCAAGGATATGATTGCAAACAAATTTGTATCAAGGTAATGTGCAAACATATTTTGTTATTTGTATTAACCATTATAGTTTCCCCATAATGGATATGAATATGAAAACAGGATGGGTCTCTTCAATACTAACATACCTTTGAAGCTTATTCTAAATTCATACGCCTCTTCGATGGTCTTCTTCTTCTTCTTCTTCGTCAGCCCTTATCGGTCCACTGCTGGATATAGGCCTCCTCCCTTCCCTTCCACTCGTCTCTATCTCCTGCCAGCCGTAGCAACATTTTCCCCCCCACGGCAGCAATGTCGTCGGCCCATCTTTTTTGCGGCCTGCCGACGTTTCTCCTATTCTCCCATGGTCTCCACCTTATTGTTTTCTGGGTCCATCTATCCTCACTCTGTCTCGCCACATGACCCGCCCATTGCCACTTCAGTCTCGCTAGTCGTTCCATGATGTCCGTTATTTTTGTTCGGCGTCTAATCTCCTCATTTCTGATTCTATCTCGGAGACTGACGCCGAGCATATGTCTTTCCATGGAACGCTGCGTGACTCAATCTTTCAACATTTCTCTTGGTGAGGGTCACAGTTTCCATCCCATACGTCATCACCGGCAGTATGCATGAATCTCTTCGATGGTCGCCTTTGGGAAATCCTAAGGAATTTTTCTTTATATTTCTTCAATAACTGAATCGAATATCAGATCACAGCTTATTTATTGTTATTTTTTTACTTTCAGGCAAAACACTCTTCATGCCAAGAAAAAAATAATGTTTTCGCAAGGGAGCATTATTTATATATTTATAAATCGACCTTGAATCACCCACTGTGAGAAAAATCAAAGGTCACTGACATCATCCACCGGGTGGCGACTCTAAAATGGCAATGGGCAGGTCACGTAGCCAGAAGCTCAGATGAAAAGTGGACAAGAAGACTGCTGACTTGGTGACCGTGGACGGCGAAGAGAAGTGCAGGGCGACTGCAACTATGGTGGAAAGATTATCTGAACAGACACGTCGGAGTAACCTGGATGCAGTCTGCACAGGACAGAATGACATGGAAGCAAATGGAGGAGGCCTTTGTCCAGGAGTGGACGGGAATAGGCTGAGGAAGAAGAAGAATCACCCACTGAAGATCAATGTCAGGAATTGGGCACAAAAAGAATTTGATGAACTTTAAATTGGAGAGATGGTATAGTCGCCAACTTTGTGTTAGTTAGGTAATTTAATATGCTAAATAAATATGATTATTTTATAACTCAATTTATAATATGTCTTGCAAACATTTAAACATTACATTTTTATTTACAGTAGACGTCGGTGACAGGGCAAAGATGGATATCATTTTAACACCATCGCCTATTTGGGGAAACACATTGTATGTATTCCGTTGAATGGCAAAAACGAGGATTACCGCATGCCCACATTTTGATTTGGTTGATCGATAAAATAGGACCTGATGAAATTGATAACGTGATTTCAGCTGAAATTCCTGATTCAAGTGTTTATCCTGAATTGGCTGAAATTTCACAACATTAATTCACCATGCATGATTAATGGAAAATGCAAGAAATGTTATCAAAGAACATTGCTTCTAGAAACGAATATGGGCAATGATGGATATCAACACTTTCGCCGTCAATTAAATACGAACATAATTTACAATCATATTATCTACATGCCTACCATCAAATCTAACAGATTTATGGAAAAAATATAAAGATTTTATGACTGATGACATTTTATATCGACTATGTATAAGTTGCCTTAATCATGACTTGCAATTCACACCAGAAATGTATAATAAAACATTGATTTTGATTGAAGACAAATGTTTGACAATCACGAATAAAGAATTGGTACAATTGGGAATGACATTACCTAATTGGTTGGTAAATCACACATTTGATACTGATTACAATGTGAAAAATGCTTTGATATCAATGAATTGAGTGTATTTGTACAATCAAATATTCAAAGATTGCTTCCACAACAAAAACATGTTTATACCATAATGCGAGCAATACACAATCTAAGCGGTGGATTGTATTTCTTAGATGCACCCGTTAGCACAGGGAAAACATTTATCATCTCATTGGTATTGCCAACCATACGTTCAGAAAAAAGATTGCATTGGCAATCGCATCATCTGGAATTGCTGCGACTTTATTGGATGGTGGTCGAACAGCGCATTCGGCATTTAAATTGCCATTGAATATACAAAGCATTGAAACACCTACATGCAATATTTCAACAAGTTCCGGAATGGGTAAAGTACTCCAACAATGCAAGCTAATTGTATGGGATGAATGCACAATGGCACATAAAAAATCGTTAGAAGCAATGGATCGAACATTACAAGATTTACGTGGAAACAAACAGCCATTTGGTGGGGCGCTAATATTATTAGCGGGTGATTTTCATTGGTATTGCCAACCATACGTTCAGAAAAAATATTGCATTGGCAATCACTTCATTTGGAATTGCTGTGACTTTATTGGATGGTGGTCGAACAGCGCATTCAGTACTTAAATTGACATTGAATATAAATTGTTAACGAAAATTCTAACAAAAAAAACTCAATAAAACTCGACCTCAAAGGACAAGCAGAATTCAGGAGTGGCTGCACATTGATTGAAAGATACAACAAGTATAACATGCCTCTGTACTAGCTTTGTGGATTATCAAAAAGCTTTTGATTCAATTGAAGTATGGGTGTGAGAACATGGACATTAAAAGTATACAATGAACCGGTTAGAGGCATTTGAAATGTGACTACACCGAAGAATGTTCAGGATCCCATGGATAGACAGAGTGATGAACACAGAAGTCCTGAATCGTGCAGGAGTAAATAGAGAGCTGCTGACATTGATCAAAGTCCGCAAGATTTCATATCTGGGTCACGTTCTACGAGGAGAAAAATATCGCCTGCTGCATCTAATTTTGAAGGGAAAAATAGAGGGGGGCAGGGAGAAGGCAGATCTCTTGACTGCGCAATGTGAGGGAATCAAAACTGTGGAGGAGCTATTCCGGACAGCGCAGGATAGGGAAGAGTTACCAGTGATCGCCAACATCGGGGGGACCAGGGCACTTTAAAAAGAAGAAGATGGTCAATGAACTAAGCGCAGATAGTATCCAGATATTTCAACTTAATTCACAGTATATATGACAATTCTTCTCTACAAGTAACTATTAATGATGACTGGCTAACTGCAGAGATACCTATATCAAGAGGAGTCCGACAGGGTGATACCATATCTCCAAAATTCAGAGGAATACTCATAGATGAAGAATACCTTAATCATTTACGGTTTGCAGATGACATTGTGCTAATTAGCAGTAACCCTGAGCAAATATCCACGATGTCGTAAGAACTAAATAAAACATCAAAGAAAATAGGACTATGCATGCATTTTGGGAAAACGAAAATCATGGTACAGATCACAATAGACAACACCGTAATCAAAATGGTCAATTCAGATTTGGGCCACAAAATAGTACTGTATAGAGAAAATCAAACCGCACAAATCGAAGGAAATATATTTTATGAACAGTAGTTTGGCCGATTTACACCTAAGAATCTGTTCCTTTGTTCTTCATATGTAAGACCAACTCCGCTAAATAATTGCTTACTGACGAGGCTGCTGGGAGGAGCTGATAAATTTTGGGGGCACTAATGGCAACAGATTAGTATATTTGTATGAATTTAATTTCCACCACATAAGTGGATACTTATGTAAGGCAATCATTATTATTTTTTGTACTCCTGAAGTTATGACTGTGTCTCCACTTGTAATTGAGTCTTGCTGGTATTCATTCATACTTAACATGGATTCTTCAAAGTTCTGTTCAAATTCCTGTTATAAAAGTTGCGGAAACAGAAACGGGTGTCATAAAATGTACAGAACTTCCGCAGTTGCAGAAGCAGAAGTCTGTTGCATCACCAATTTCCAGACATCACACAAAATTCGTCATTGGTTAAGTGAACATGCAATATTAGCTTCATATAACAGATAACAAAATCAAGAGTTTTGTTTCTCTAAACATTGTATTTCTAAGAGCATTATAAAGATCTTGAATTGTATACATATGAATGTTTTATGCAAATGTGATATAGTATTAGTTATTTGTTTATTAAATGTCATTAAAAAATATTCAGGAAACAATTGAAGGCTGGACATTACAAAGGTGGTTTGAAAATAAACAACTTTTTTGTTCCATATGTCATGTACCATGGGTGACATTTGAACTACACTACATTATTAAAACATTACGCACTTTTGCAGTTATGTTTAAGACCAATTGGCATCAAAAACTCGTTTTAGACTTTTTGTACACTTGGCACGTTCATAATGTCCAGCCTTCAATCGTTCAATTCACGTTAGTATAATTCAGTTCACGCCGAGTTTACTTGGATTAAAAAATTGTTTTATAGATATGAACTGAGTTAGGATACACACATTCTTGCTCCTATACACATGTCATTTAATCCAATAAATGAATTGATACTGAACTTCAATTGTATTTTTTTAACTAATTAACCATCACGCCGTCTCCCGGAAGGGTAGGCAAAAAGAATTGTCCTGACATACTTATGTCATTTTCTCTACATTCATACATCTTGCTATGCACTCACGTCGATTTCTCTGACTCCTCACGTGACCGACATTTAATATTTGATTGATTTGATCGTGCCATGTTTTCCTCGGCCTTCCTCTATTTCTAGCTCCGTTCACGTTGTTTACATATACCTTCTTCACCATTCTATCTTCACTCATTCTTTCCATGTGTCCAAAACCATCTTAACGACCCTTTCATTATTTTGTTCACTTCTTATACTTGCATTGGACACTATCATATACACATTCATCTTAGAGATCTCATTTCTACTGCATTTATTCTACTTTTAGCCTTCTTTAGCCAGTTCCATGCTTCACTTCCATACATAAGGGTCGGTACTCCAATATGGCGATAGCGAAGCGTTACCGGGTCAGCTAATGTCAGATAATCCTTTAAATCTCCAACTGTCAGAAATCCAACCATAATAATAAAACAACAAAATGCTTCAGTAATTATATTATATTACTATTATAACACAACACATTTAATTTGTGGCTGACATTTAGTTTGTGGCCGCAGTTTTAACCAGAACTTCTTTGCCATAGATTTTATCAGGAATAGGTTCCAATTCCACATCAGACAATTTTTGTAGTGTTGCCAAGTGGTCAATTTCCTCTTGCTCAAAATCAAACTCTTTAAGCAGTTTCTCCCGCTGCGCGATCAGTACTTGTTTATATTCCTCCAGTTTTTTCTGCTTCAACTCGGCGCAATGAAGGTCTGTTAGCTTGACTAGGGATTCTTTTCTAGTTACCCAATGGATGAAGCTAAAATAAAAAAGAATATTCATTTGACATAAAATTAATGTTTTGCTAAGGTAATATATAAAGGTTGTTTTTTTTAGAGGTATACAATACATACATATACAAAATGAAAAAAAAACATTAAAATAATGTTAGTGCCTATGATATTGGCTTTATTTAATAGATAATTTTTATGTCATTATTGTTTAAATATGATTTCGGGCATATGAGCGCCATGGCTAGCTCGAATGAAGCGCAATCGTGAAGTCCAATTTTCGACAATTGTCGTCTTTGTGGATGCGTATTATCCACTAGAGTGTACGTGGTGCGAAAACGATCCATGGTCTTCCGAATAACTTGCTCGGATGGACGATTATGTCGACTGTACAATGGACGTAGTGCACGATAAGTTTGACGAACCCAACCACGATTTTCAAATTAATTTTGCACAATTTGCAAGCGCTGTTCTGACGTCGGTCTATTCGTGGTGAAATGGCAAAACGTACTGACTACAAATCAACTGTCAAATTGACAGTCTGTAGAAACAATGTTGCCAGTTTAAAAACCAAAACCTCTAAAAAAAAAAAAACTATACATATTCAACAAAGGAAAAATATTTACCATTTGTTTTTATTAATTAAAAACCTGGTTCCTCCACTTTTCAGTTTATTATTCTTGACATATTTCAAAGATCTAGTTTATATCGTTCTCCTGATGATGAAGGTGTAGAAGAAAATTAACTCATAAGCGATAAAAAGTGTAATTCATAAGAAAATTCATCATTATGAAATTTCAAATTCCCTTTATATTTTTTTAATTAAAAAAAGTTTGAAAAATTACCTGGGCATCGGTTTGAACTCCAAGGACAGTTTTTCTAGAAGCCACTCAAATCTCTTGTAGTCCCATCTTCGCAGATATTTAAGATATTTCTTTCGTTTGTCAATTAGTTCCTTACAAAGAACCTGAAACAATAAAAGATTACTTCATTACTTGGCACATTACATAGGGTTTCGAGTATCCTTATCCATCTGACTATCACATGCCTTAACTTCGTAATTGGCTTTTCGCCAGCCATGGTCCAGAAAATGGCATTTGACACTGTTTGAGGCCAATAGATCTTGCATATTGAACGAAGGCACCTATTTATAAACACCTGGAGTTTTAATGTAATAAGAAAGAGGCAGTCTAAAGGTCTCTGCCCACTACAACGTATCATACTATGACCGTAATAGGAACGTGTCGGGTAAAAAAATATTCTTTGTATTGAAAAGTATGAGACTATGCCCACTAGACCGTTCCGTCACCGACCAGCACCGTCGCCTACTATGCACGGAGCGTTCATCAATTGTCGGCGAGAATATTTTGTCGGTGCCGATACGCTCCTTCATCATCAACTAAGTGCCTGAATAACGTCAAATATTCTCCTTCAGTTTTTTGTTATTTTATGGAATCGTGAATCCAAAAGCGTCAAGTGTTTTTATGGTTCTCTTCTTCTTCCTCATCCAATATTATGGCAATATTGCCAGTTGTCTAACAGTTATTTTTTTAATAGGCATACCTATTTTATTATTTAAAAACTTGATAGCACTCCCAAGACGTCCACGCAACATCGATAGGCATGCGAGAATGAAACGGTTTCCTATCGATTTTGGTGGATTTAGATCTGTATGATGGTACAGATTACATACGGGCATCATACGGGATGTATACGGGCACAGAACGCCGTCGATCCGTTTCAGTGGGCATAGCAGGGCGTATCGTGTTGCTTTTCATGTCTGATACGTTCCTAGTACGGTCATAGTATGATACGTTGTGGTTGGCAGAGATCTTAACTGAGGCAGATTAGATGCCTCAGTTAGATGTGCACACCAAGTACATACATTGGCAGTTCAAGCGTCTTGTATTACCCCTCGGTGTAAAGAACCGTCAGGCAAAACAAGACATCAATGTGAGATAAAGAAACAGAAACATTATATGTAAGATATGTTTTGTTTGAAACGGGAATTGAAATGCACTTTCATCAGCTGCGGGTTCTCTTCCTTATATAACCATTTCCATGGTGCCATAGCTATATATTAATGATTTTTATTGGACATACCTTCGAACAAGATTCCATGGGAAACTTTTCAATAAAAGTTTGATAACACCTTATGCGTCCAGTCATCAATGCAACTGAAAGCAACACAAATGTTTATTACAACCATACCGTACAAACTGCAGTTTCAAAAAATGGTCTCTAACTGCGACTGACTACATTTATAGTTCAGACTTATAGTCCCAGTTCATCATAATATTTCGTAAACGGGTAGACTTGAAGGTGGTTCTGTGATATGGAGTCCTCACGAAGCGAGATATTCCGTTATGCTGGAGAGGGTTCAGAAAAAAATTCCAAAGTATCTGTACACGAGGGAGTACGGTAGTTATCCGTGGCTCTACCCCACGGCATTTCTTTTGGGAATCCTCGGAACCAATTCTCTACAGCTTCGAAGAGATGGGCATCTTATAACCGATTTCTTTAGATTAATCAGGGGATATTTCGAGAACTCGGCCATGCTGGAGGATGTTAATCTTTTTGTCGCCGATAAATATCTCCGACAGCGACAGCACAGATTGTTTTACCTACCTACCGCCAGAACTGGTGACACCGGTGGGAAGAGTAATTAGTCTGCTGAACGCGATTTTCTCGGAGATTGACGTCTTTCATATAAGTGAAAGTACGTTCAGGGGACAAATACTCTCGACTTTAGAAAGCATCTTGTCTTCCTAATGTCGAACCATCTCTAATGCATTCTTGGTATTAACTAACTAACTAACTAACCATCACGCCGTCTCCCCGAAGGGGTAGGCAGAAAGAATGGACTGCCACACTTTTCTTTCCTGACATATTTCTCTCGCTTCCTCAACATTCATACATCGTGTCATGCACGCGCGTCGATTTCTCTGACTCCTCACATGGCCAACATTCAATATTTGATTTATTTGATCGTGCCACGTTTTCCTCGGTCTTCCTCTATTTTTGGTTCCATTTACATCATTAACATATAATTTTTTTACCATTCTTTCTTCATTAATTCTTTCAATATGTCCAAACCATCTTAATGATCCTTTCATTATTTTGTTCATGACACCATCATTCGCACCGCATTCACTTCTTATATTTTCATTCGGCACTCTATCGTACACAGAGTATCCGCACATTCTTCTAAGAGATCTCATTATGTTGAATGTATATAATATTCTACCTGTACTCAATAGATGCCTTAAACATTTATGCTCTTTGTAATGTCTTTTGAGTAAATAAACTGATTTGATTTGCAAAATGTGATATTTGAAAAAAAAACTTACTTCTGACTTCCATGGAGCTATTGTCATATTGATGCCTCTGGACTCTTTTAACCAAATCATGACGGATCTTGGCAACTTCATGTTTGTTTCCATTGAATCCAATGGAACATAAATTCTTAACTGCTTCGTTAGCACTGAAAATAAATACAAGGAATGTGTAAAATTTAAAAAGGATCCCTGAGATGGTTTGGACATATGGACAAGAGAAGAATGGTTAAAATGTTGTATACAAGTAGTGTGAGTGGAAAGAGAAGCCGTTGAATATCAAGGAAAGTATGGCATGACCAAATTAATCAAATACTGAAAGGCGGCCACATCCGAAGTCAGAAAAATCGACAAATGTGTAAGTTGCAATGTGCGATGTATGACGTGCTTGAAGGGTATTGCAGTCTATCCTCTCTGCCTACCCCTGCGGAGAAACGGTGTGATGGTTAGTTAGTTCAATAGTAAAAATTAATTCTTCTTCTTCTCTTCTTCACTTTAGGTAGACTCGGGAGTCTGTTATTTCAGGCGGGTCCTCTTGAGACGCTGAACTCCAGCTTTCTCTCCACCGTTTCGCTAGTCGGTGTTGTCCGTTTGGCGCTCCATGGAGAGCTATGTGTGGTATCCTATTTGAGCTCATTCTTTCTACATGTTGATGCCAGTATTACCGTCTTTGACGTCCCCATCTGACCACATCTTCGACCTCGCAAAAATTAATTCAATTTACAAAAAATAAATCTAAAGTCTTCAATGCAAATAGAAATATATCTCTTCTATGTTCGCCATACTTTGTGTGGTAGATGTTTTATATGTCTTTTTCTTTTTTATATACTTTGTATATACAACACTAACTGTGAAAAAATTCAAATAAAATATCAGACAAGTTTCGGACAATCCGGTCCTTCCTCAGTGATATTATAAAGATATTTAAAATATTATAAAATTAATACGAATGAAAATGTCAGTTTTCTAGAAGTTTTACTATATTTTATGGAAATGACATGTTTCACCCTTCTAAGGCGTTATCAAATGTTAAGAAACAATAAATATTATAAAATTGTTTACAAATTTTGTAAACAATTTTATAATATTTTTAATATCTTTATAATATCAGTGAGGAAGGACCGGGTTGTCCGTATTCCGGTTGTGATATTTAATTTTAATTTTTTTTTAAGTTAGTGTTGTATATACAAAGTATATAAAAAGAAAAAGAAATATATCTGCTTAAGCAAATATGGCAATACATACGAGGTATGTTCAAAAAGTATCGCGAATTTTGAATTTCCGCCGGTTACGTATATTAGATTTTTGATTTTTTTGTGGCGTTATGTTGGTACTCATGTTTCTCACTTATGCCGATAAGTTCGGCCAGTTTGAATGTTCAGTAAATTTTTGAGAGCCACTTTGCTTGCACGTGTTTTGGCTCGTCTTCGATTTTTGCCCACTCCAAAAAAATGGATGAAAGAATCTGTATCAAATTTTGAGTGAAAAACAAAATTAAGTCCCCGGACGCATTCCGAATGTTGACTGTGGCATATGGTGAAGCTATCTTGGACCAAAGCAACGTTTATCGGTGGTACAAAATGTTCTCAGAGGACCGAGAAGATGTGAACGAAAAAGAGCCTGCCGGATGCCCGAGCACGTCAACAACAGACGAAAACATTGATGAAGTGAATAACATAGTATTGGCCAATCGTCGAATCACCGCTAGAGAAGTTGCTGAAGACTTAAACATATAGCTTGGCTCGTGCCATTCGATTTTTACCAATGATTTGGGCATGAGATCGGTCGCCGCGAAATTCGTACCAAAATTGCTCAATTTCGCATCTGCTTGTGCGCGAATTTTTGGCCAAAACAACACACCAATAATGCCGCAGCCACCGTATTCCCCAGATCTGACCCCCTGTGACTTTTTCTTGTTCCCGAAACTGAAGAGGCCCATGAAAGGACGACGCTAGGCTACGATTGAGGAGATAAAGACGGCATCGAAGGAGGAGCTGAACAAGATCACAAAAAATGATTTTTTGGGGTGCTTCGAGGATTGAAAAAAACGTTGGCACAAGTGTATAATATCTGGTTGGGATTACTTTAAAGGGGACAAAATAGAAATTCATGAATATATAAATAATTTTTGAAAAAACACAAAATTCGCGATACTTTTTGAACGGACCTCGTAAAAGAGTTCTGGTGGCAACCCTTATGTATGGAATTGAAGCTTGGAGCTGACAAAAGAAGGATGAAATTAGGATAAATGCCGTATAAATGCCTTATAGAACCGAAATATTACTAACTAACTAACAAACAATCACGTCGTCTCTGCCATACATTTCTTCCTCATTTTAACATTTGTTATTCTATCATTTGATTGTGTCACAATCAAATGACATAACTAACTAACCATCACGACATATCTCCGAAGGGGTAGGCAGAAATAATGGACTGCCACACTTTTCTTTCCTGATATATTTATCTCGCTTCCTCAACATTCATACATCGTGTCAAACACGCGCATCAATTTATAAAACTAACTAACTAACTAACCATCACGCTGTCTCTCCGAAGGGGTAGGCAGAAAGAATGGACTGCCACACTTTTATTTCCTGACATATTTCACTCGCTTTCTCAACATTCATACATCGTGTCATGCACGCGCGACGATTTCTCTGACTCCTCACATGGCCGACATTCATTATTTGATTTAGTTGATCGCGCCACGTTTTCCTCGGTCTTCCTCTATTTCTGGTTCCATTTACATCGTTAACATATAATTTTTTACCATTCTTTCTTCATTCATTCTTTCCATATGTGCAAACCATCTTAATGATCCGATTTATATTATGATTTTAAAAAAGTACATATTTATGAAATATAATAGTGGGGTAAAGTAAAAGATATTTTTAATTACATAGTTAAAAATATTTTATACATGATATAATAAAACAATATATTTTTGATTGATAACAACCACAACAACAAACCATCACGCCGTTTCTCCGCAGGGGTAGGCAGAGAGAATGATAAAATAGATCAAATATTAAATGTCAGCCAAGTGAGGAGTCAGAAATTGCATGACACGATGTATGAATGTAGAGGAACGAGAAAAGCATGTGAGGATAGAACGACGCGGCAGTCCATTTTTTCTGCCTACCCCTTCGGAGAGACAGCGTGATGGTTAGTTAGTTAGTTAGTTTTATAAATTGATGCGCGTGTTTGACACGATGTATGAATGTTGAGGAAGCGAGATAAATATATCAGGAAAGAAAAGTGTGGCAGTCCATTATTTCTGCCTACCCCTTCGGAGATATGTCGTGATGGTTAGTTAGTTATGTCATTTGATTGTGACACAATCAAATGATAGAATAACAAATGTTAAAATGAGGAAGAAATGTATGGCAGAGACGACGTGATCAGACGACGTGATGAGAAAAAAAATCATAAAAGTTGAGATGTATAGATTGACAATATATTTCATTTATATTTTCAAGTAGAACTTTCTTCCATTTTATAAAGAGGTTATGTCAAATTTTTAGCATGGAATACAATTTCTTATATAAGTAAACAAATGTTTTTAAAGTAAATAATCATTAAAATTATAATTTAAATTGAATAAGACGTACGTTTTAACTTCTTCTAATCCTTTAAACATTCTGATAGGTGTTTCTTTCGGAATTACGGGCTTCAGTTCCAAATCGCCGCTCTTGATTGGATTGATGCATGAAAATTTCTGGGGTTTGATCCATTTTATTTTTAAATTACTTTTAAACGACCTTGTATGATTCAAAGAAACTCTTGCAAATTGTTTTAACATTTCGAAGCCTTATAATCCTAGAAATATGATATACGAAGATATTAGAAATAACCTATGAGCAAATGTCAAATTCACTTCAATATTTTTACCACAGAAAATTACTTTAGTGTTTATCCATAGATTTTTCGTGCAGAAATTTCGTCTTCGTCTTTTGTCGGTTTATTATCGCAAATAGGTGTTCTTGCCAGTGTCAAGTATAAACATTATTTAAATTAAAATACAACTTAAAATCCTTTTACATTTTTTGTTTTTAACCTTTTTTACGCTCCGTTACGTTCATACGACGCTCATTTAGCTATTTTCATTTAATTCACGGCATCGATATTTACCCATCTATCAGAACAAGACTTACTTTAATGATACATGAAATATTGGATGTTTTTCACCTTCCCGGTTTTAATCTATGAATCCCTTCAACAACACGCTACACACGATCATTTAGGAGCAACAGATAAAGAAGGTCCTACTCCAATAGGTAATCAGATCAAAGTGAAAGGCATCATTTCGCTGTAGTTGTTGTACATGCAGAAATATTTAAATATTTGTGCTCCAATGAATACTAAATTACTTATAGAGGAATTGTACATGCAGAAATATTTATATGACCTTTGTCATCTGGACTACAAAAACTATTTTAATCCTTCCCTTACGCTGCTAAAAGAAAAACGCGCGTTCCGGTGTTGGGTAGTCAGTACCCGATCAAAAATTAGCCATTTTAAATCGGAAAAAAGAACATTTCTAGCTAATCCCCTTAATTAATTATAATTGAAGTAAAAAATTATAATAATTGAGATTTATTTGCTGAAAACATTAAAAAATCAACTGGTAATGTTCACGGAAGGGGCATAGGTCCACTCGCAAACCCGAGAGCGACTGCCGGCGGCAGTGAGCTCCTTGCGCTTCCACAGTGAAGTATGCAAGAGTGAGATGTGAATATAGTGTTGCGCACTCACAGCGCTGTTTATACGCGAATTTGTCTCCGATGTTCACAAAATACCTCCGATGTACCCGATAAATTCTGATTATTATTAATATTATTTTTTAAATCAATGCGTAAATATATTATGGAGGAATACCTAAAATCTTAACCTTGTATTTATTATATTTATGATATTGATGGTTATTAGAAGCAACGTGTAGAAGATACCCATCATAGGGAAGGGAGGGTTAAAGGCAGGAGATGGAATACAATAGCTGCCGATTTGAATGGTAGAATTTTCTGTATTTTATTTTTGCTAATTTGTCATATTTCTTCCTTCAGAATCGGAAGTCATTATGAACACAACCTGATCTGGTTTGACGTCCATTAGTGCGGTTCAGCTGGCAGATTTCTGGACTGTTATTGGACTGAGTTGCCTCCGACAAGGAAGCGAAAGCAAACTGCCACATTCTGTCTGCAATCACTATTGGTGCGAACTACAAAAACAATTTGATTGTTTGCGTTCTGGTTGATCAGGTTTTAAATTAAACACATCAGATTTCTCATATTAATTTATTATTTTTTCTGTAGAACACATTTTTTCAATAAATAGGACAATTAAATAGTAACATAATTATTTAATTATTGAAGTACAATCGCACGCACGTGATGAAAAAGGCACGGGTAATTATTGCGAGCAAATATATGACCAGTATTTGACAAATTAATTTAAAACACTAGAACAAATTTCATAGATTCAATTATAAGTGGATATAATCAATCCAAAGAGGGAGAAATTTTCTAACATCAAGTAGGTTCCTATTTAACAGTCTCTTAAGGAGTTGAGTTTAAATTTTGTTAAGCACTATTGTTTATGGAACCTTTATTTCTTAACATATCTTATCATTTATTAATAGTTGAAAGATCATTAATGAGTCTTGTGATGAGCTTTTAAATAGAAAAGTTGGGCTCGAGATTCAAGATCTGCCAGCTGCTGAACAACAGGAACTAGTTGGCTGACGTGATCCTGAAAAAATATAATTGTTAGTCAATGTGTACATTATATAAGAAAAATAATTCAAATAAAAAAAGTAATTTGTTTTCTTTATTCATAACTATCTAACTAACTTAATAACCATCACGCCGTCTCACTAAAAGGGTAGGCAGAGAAATAATGGGCCGCTATACTGTTCTTTTCTGGGATACTTAGCTCGCTTTCACGTGGCCGATATTTAAGATTTGATTAATTTCATGCCATATTTTTTTCTTGCATTTGTTGACTGGGTGGTATAGTTGATTCACAAACCGAAGAGCTGTTGCTTATGTGTTAGTATGGTGGTCTTTCTTGGAATCTGATTGGTTGCGTCGGGTTAGGTACGGTCAAACGTCAGTGTGTTTCGAGACGTGAGGCGGAGCGCACGCATCCGGCTGCTCATATACTCGTTTTTCAGGAGTGTTTTCAAAATATTATTTTTATTATTGATTAATCGCAACCATGTCAAAATTAGGAAAAGGAAAGGCACTTTTGGGTCAGTCTAAATACATAATAAAGAAATAAATGTTATAATAATTAGTAATAATATCCTAGAGATAAACAACTGCAAGGATCAAATATGTATTGTAATTGAAACTAATAAACAAATGATAATTTTAATGAATTTAATTTTTATAATCATTACAATTAAGCCGATAGCATTTGTGTTAATAATAAAAATGACATGTTTATTTATTTCAATGTTTGAAACATTTTTTGGTTTTCCAATCATAAAAAAATGAAATAAAAATAGTGTCTAGATTTTTGTAAACGCATTGTCACTAATACCATTGCAAACGATCTCCCTGTAGTGAACGGACTCTAACATGGAACTATTCTATGGGTAGGTCAATTGCGATTCGATGGGTAGGTCTCTGTTGTAACAAATACTTAAAATAAATAGAAAATAACACAAGAGAGGAAAGTATACCTTATAACCGGATCCCGTGTTCAGCTTTTTCTCTCCATACACAACTTTTCCATCAAAATCATTGAGTGGAACTTTTATGTCCTTGTCCACTTGCTGGATCGTTATGTTCAGATGTTCCTCTACGTCTGCCAGGCACTGAAACGAAACACACAAAAATAAATTAAAAGCAAAAGAGAAAACATAATTCTTTTTATTTTGTTGAGTTTAAAAAAACTCACTAACAGACAGGTTAGTGATATGATTAACCGGTTGCACTCTTCAATCTTGCCACCAACAACTTAATTAATTTAAATAAAAGACATAAGGAATACGACAAGGAGACAGCCTAAGCCCTTTTCTGTTCAATCTGATAATGGACAAACTTATAGAGGAGACCCAATCGCTACAACTGGGATATAGGATGGGAGAGCAAATTGTCAATGTGGTCTGTTATGCAGACGATGCTATATCATAGCTGAAAACAATAATGACTTACAAAAAATGCTAGACAAACTACATCACGGCTGTAAAAAGTACAACATGACGATCTCTATTGAAAAAACAAAATGTATGACCTTTTCCAAAACACCCAAAACATGTAAACTGTTTATAGAAAATCAACCCATAGAACAAGTCAGGACCTTCAAGTATCTAGGCATAGACCTGGTGGGAGGAGCTGATCTGCGGGAAGAAATACAAACCCAAGTAAACAAGGCAGCTGCAATCTCTGTGGCTCTAAAATCCACAATATGGAAAAACAAAGACATGCCCATTAAGAGTAAGATGAGAATCTATAAAGCATGCGTAAGACCAATAATAACATATGGTATCGAAGCAAGGGAAGACAAAGTAAGGAACAAACAAGTTTTGAAGACACTGAGCCGATTTTTGGAACTTGTATACATGGTAGGATTCCACGCCTATCTTTACATTTTTAAGTTCACTCTACACTAGCGTCATCTGTATCAGATGAGCCTTCATTGAGTTATCACCGCGCCACCGGCGACATACTACTAACCTTTTAAGGCATTCCGTTCGCCGGTTATTTATGTTAGTAAAAAATAATTATTATTATAAATACAGATGTTCTTTATGTTATTCAAAAGTGTAACCGTTGAGCTTAACAACCCTAATATCTATAATAGTATTTTCATAAATAAATAAAAATCAGTCTTTTTCTTAGTGTCTAAACCAGAGCGATCCCTTAATGTGGAAGAGTTTATGTTAGATAACAAAACTTACCACTCGTTCATTATACCATATGCAGCATCCCTTCACATCAGTCAGTTGGGTGTTGGAGCAGTTTCTACCGCGGGATGAACACCATTCTCCGTGATACCACACCTGAAAGCATAAGATGTTTAATAATAATAAAACATCTAATTCAAGTCTGGCAGAAGACAACCCAGAAGACACTCCTTTGTCGAATGCTAGCCGACATCGCTATATGTACGCTACAACTCAGTTGTCAGCTGGTGGCCGACAAGATAAGACTTGCGCACGCGGTGTATTTTCACGCGCAAAACTTGACATGTGTCATTGTTTCTTGTGATTATTCGTTAAAAAACATTTAATTTCACGTTTTAATGAAATTTTGACTGTTTTCCGTTTTTATTTTACTATAAAATAAGCCTTGCAAATTCATATAACCTAAAATGGCGGGAACTTCGGGTGATACGTCATGCAGAGGAGCGATTAGAGTACAAGCCCCACTTCATTGCGAAACTGGACAAAGGTTCTAAAGACTGTACTGTGTGCAGTAACAGAAAGATTCCAGGGGGAAGACGGGAAACAGTGTGGTTTTGTGAGACCTGTTCCAGAAAACCTGGTCTCCATTCTGGAGATTTTTTTAAAAAGTACCATACTCTGCAAAACTATAAGTAGTCCACAATGTTTTTTGTAAATTGTTTTTATTTGAAGAATAAATCAAATGAATTTTTACCGATTTTTTTTGTAACTACCTATCAATAAAAATATTTTGAGATTATTTAAATAAGAGTTGGCTGACAAACAATATAAAAAAATAATGGAGTGGTAAGAGTTAAGAGGGCTTCTAAGGAGATAAACATGTCCAATAGTTGAGCATAAAAACCTTTTCAGGAACGGTGGAGACAAGGCTGATGCCCAAACCCATTCTTTCAGCTCGGCCAACACGACCAATCCTGTGCACATAGTTGGCTTTCTCGTCCGGTAGCGTCATGTTTATAACTAAAAACAAATAATAAATACTTATCAGAGTCTATCTTTGTATACACAATACTTTGCTAATTGCAATATAATTTCCGCTGAGTTAGTTAGTTTTAATTTTTCGTAATATAACATATAAACTGTTAAATATTTAAAAAAATTTGATGCCCAATATTCATACATATTGGGCTTGTAAAATGTAATCAGAATTTGGAGGCTTGATGATACTTCAACATTATTACTGTTAAAATTTAAAACACTATTATAATATCACAATTAATTTTTATTCACTGAGAGTGTCACGACAGCTGTTTCGCCAACCGATGTTGGCATCCTTGGGAAACTGAGTTTATTGTAACACCTGATGATGCCAAAATCGGTTAGGGAAACAGCTGTCGCGACACTCTCAGTGAATAAAAATAAATTGTGATATTATAACAGTGTTTTTTTAGTAGACTCAGGAGTCTGTTATTTCAGGCAGGTCCTCTTGAGAAGCTGAACTCCAGCTTTCTCTCCACCATTTAGGGGGTCTTCCTGGTTGGCGTTGTCCATTTGGCGTTCCATGGAGAGCTATATATGGTATTCTATTTGAGCTCATTCTTTCTACATGTTGATGCCAGTATCGCCGTCTTTGACGTCCCCATCTGACCACATCTTCGACCTCTATATAATTTTGTTTTGATCAAGAATATGAACATACTGAAGGGCAGGCCGGAGATGTCAAGTCCACGGGCGGCAACGTCGGTGCAGATGAGGAATCGCACCTCCATGTCCTTGAAGGCCTGCAGGTTGGCCTTGCGCTCGTGGGGTTTACGGTCTCCGTGGAGGCACACGCACGAGTACTCCTCCTTCCCGCATTGCTTCAGGTACCGCTCCAGGTTGTCGCAGTCCACCTTTGTGCGGCAGAATATCAGGGCACTGCCAGAACAAAAAATTAAATTGAGAAACATGACTACAAAAAAATAAATTTTGTATTACAACACAACACTGATGCTGTTTTCCGGAAGTGTAGGCAGAGAGAATGGACCGCCACACTATTCTATCCTGGCACACCTCTTTAACTTCCACCACATTCATACAGCAAGTCATACATGCACGTTAATTGTCGAAGAAGACAAAAGAAAACATGGCTGGACCAAGTTTTTCTACTTCTTTTAGATCTTTGGTCTGTTCCTGTAGTCAGGCTAGGCTCTGTTGGGAGGTTGATTCCCAGCTATCCCTCCATCTCTTTGGCATTCTTTCGGAGGGACGATAGCCAATAGTAATCTAATGTGCCACAACGTGTGGGATTCTGGAGGGATCCATCCTCAAATAAATCAAATTTAAAATTTCAGCCATCGACGTGCGTGTATGACTCGCCGTATGAATGTTGAGGAACCTAGAGAGGTGTCAGGCAGTTCATTCTCTCTGCCCACTGTTCCAGGAATCGGCATGATGTTATTTTTTTATACAACAGGTTTTTTGAACCCATTTACAGTATAAGATTTGTTTAGCTATTAATTCTGCTGTCACAAAGGTCAGTATTGTAGTGTTAGCTAGTGAATCACTTCTAATATGCTTTTAAATGGTGTTCAGAATAAGGCAGTGTAACTATACCTGTCCATCTTATGTTCATCAATTGCCCTTCTACAATATTCCCCTTTGAGAATCTTAACGGCTTCGGAAAAGCTTTCGGCACTGTTTGCTCCCGGGCGGACATTGTCCCTGGCATGGACACCATCGGTAGGGATGTGGCTGAAACGAAAACATAATCAGGATTGACAAATTTCTTTTAATCCTTTGGTTGCCAAAATCTGATATCGGCTTTCACTACACTAGCGAGAAATTCCAGAGCCGACGGCATGAAGCCATGATTTATAAAATCATCATTACTGTTAAAATTTTAAAACACTGTTATAATATCACAATTTCTTTTTATTTACCGAGTGGCGCGACAGCTGTTTCGCCAACCGATGTTAGCATCATCAGGTGTTACAATAAACGAGTTTATGATGCCAATATCGTTTGGCGAAACAGCTGTCACGACACTCGGTAAATAAAAAGAAATTATGATATTATAATAGTGTTTTAAAATTTTAACAGTAATGATGATTTTGTAAGGGAGTGAGTCAGTGGTACATTAATAAAAAAATCATATTTAGAATTAAAAGTATTCCATTAAATGTAAAAGAAAAGAAATGTTCTTTTGTATAATACAGGTGGCCTTTGACTTTCGAACTTTCGCTATTTCTCACATTTTTCAACTGTCGTTATTTTTCAATAAACGAACGCTCACGTGTCGCCCATGTGCAGTTGCTCTCATCTCCGTTTGTACGTTTGAAACAAGTTCAGTCCTGCTTTGCAGTACAGACTAATACTGGTTTATCTGTTTATATAACATACAGTACATACGTGGTAATATTTCGCCCTTACACATTTAGATGAGTGAGAAACGAAAAAAACTGAAGTGTTAATACAAACAATCAAAAATTAAGGACTCACAAACTTCATACGATTGAGACAAAGATGGAAATAATTAGACGTTCTGAGAGTGGCGAATCTTTTGCTAGAATTGGCCGTTCATACGACATTAACCGGTCTATGATATGATAGATTTAGAAAAACAAGAGTAAAATTAAAGGAGTACTTTCAAAACTGTGGAAACATATTTTCAAAAATTGTTGTAAAATTATATCAGGGAAAGAAAAAAAAAGGGTTTTCGGCAATCTTTTGACAAATTCGTAAAGAAGATTTCTAAGTCCTAATTCGTTTTGTTATTCTATTATGTATGTATGTATGTGATTGATAAATAAATATATAACTGAAAATACTCACCATTTTGGTGTTATTTTTACATGACCTCTACTTTCGTACATTCGACTTTCGCGCACATTTTCAGGATCAATTATGTGCGAAAGTCGAGGGCCGTCTGTGGTTAATGGGCATGGCGTAAAAATAATAGTGGACAGCCATACACTAAGGGTCTTATCGTCGCCCCAGAGCAACCCTAGGCCCTAGGAGACTCAAATAAGTGCAAGGCCTCCACCAAGTCAAACCATAAACAATATCAAAGGAACATTACGGCTTGTTATATTGTCAAGATGGCACTGGTTTATCTCACTATTGCTCTGGGGCGACGTTATGTGTACTGGTTTTATATAGATACAGTACACTCCCAATTTTCTAAGATGGATGGTGAAAAAAAATCCCGTATAATCGATTTCCCAGTTAATCCGAAAACAATTTTTTTCTCTTTTTGTTAATGATATCCCGTATAGTTTGATCATCAACATTATATTGATTCAATAAATATTTAACGGTTGCACCATTTTCAAACTTTTGAATTATTTCGAGTTTTTGTTCAATTGAAAGTACGACTCGTTTGCGTTTATCCATTATACCATAGACACTTTTTCACAGTAAAATAAACTTACGACTTTAGAGCCACAAACGTATGTTGGCGGTGGCGCCAATGTGAACTAAACGCCCAATGTCATTTTGACAGATGCATTATAAGTCTTCTTCTTCTTTTTGTCCTGTCACACCTCTGTGGTGCATAGGGCCTCAAGGAATCTTCTCCACCCGACTCTATCGCATGCCTGATGCTTAACATCATCCCAAGTGAGGCCTGCTGCCTTAACCTCGCCCTGCAGGGTTCTTCTCCAGGTGGCTCTAGGTCTGCCTCGCTTTCTCTTTCCCCCCATAGGGAATCAGTCTAGTGCGCCCTGAGCGATGCAGGCTGGGTTCCGTCTCAGTGTGACCGATCCACTGCCATTTGCGCCTAGTGACTTGTTCTCTAATTGGCTTTTCTCCTGCCATGGTCCAGAGAACGGCATTTGACACTGTTTGGGGCCAATAGATTTTGAATATTGAGCGAAGGCACCTATTTATAAACACCTGGAGTTTACCAATAACATCCGCGGTAGACTTCCAAGTCTCACATCCGTACAGCAGTACGCTTTTAACGCTACTGCTGAATACTTGGAGCTTATAAGTACTGCTGTGAAATATTTTTGTTTTTATTAAATATTTTTTCAATGACTTAAGTGTCCCGGATAATCCGCTTCCTGGTTAACCCAACCCTGGAAAATCGGGAGTGTACTGTAATATAAATGTAGTAAACAGAAGTACGTAGAACACCTGCACATCACACAAACGGGCTGACAAAATTTAATTATTTTTATTTCGATACATTAATAGATTTATTTTAGACTAATTATAAATAATATTATCAATTATATTCTCTTAAATCGCAGCATCTCTGGTACAGTAATCACAAAAGTGATCACCAAAGAGTCAATACACAAAAGATCTTAAAAACATAAAGCAATGCGAACAATCTTCCGAGACAGCTGAACCTACTTGCGAAGAGTTTCCCACGAACGGTCCTTCTGCGGATCCACCATGACCACACAGTGGTGGACGGTTTCCGGAACCGCGTCTTCTCCTTTTAGATCCACCCAAGTCGGGAAGTGCATGAGTTTCTCCTAGAAACGTCTCAATTTAAAGAAAATTTCTAAACAAAAGTTAAATAAATCATAATATTATTAGATGGCAGTGAACAATGATGTTTTTGTACTGACCCTTGTGCAAGGAAGCGAAGTAAAAACTGGTTAAAGAAGGATATAATGGAATAGATTTCTTGATTTTATTTATCACGCATTCATCCGCCTTACATTGTTTTTCCCCACATTCTTCTTAGTGACCTCTTTCATGTCATTTATCCTACTTTCATCCTTCTTCTGCCAACTCCAAGTTTAAAATGACGTACTTGTATGTTTACATGTTTGAAATTTCTGTTGAAAATGTTTGAAATGGCAGCTCAAAACTGTCTCATGAGATATCCCCTTTAAAACAATGTAAAAATGAGAATTCTTCTAATTTTGAAAAACTATTAATATAACAATCTTTCAAATCAAATCAGTTTATTTTCTCAAAAGACATTACAATTTTTTTTTATAGTTTAAGGCATCTATCGCATCTTATAGCAGCAGGTCCATTTGATATTTAGGTAGGTACTTATGAGTAGAATGAAAATATTGTAAAGGACTTTACAGCCATTTCTAGTCATGATATTTAGGTAGGAACTTATGGGTAGAATGAAAATATTGTAAAGGACTTTACAGCCATCTCTAGTCATGATATTTAGGTAGGAACTTATGGGTAGAATGAAAATATTGTAAAGGACTTTACAGCCATTTCTAGTCATGATATTTAGGTAGGAACTTATGGGTAGAATGAAAATATTGTAAAGGACTTTACTTATGCTTTACAGCCATTTCTAGTCATGATATTTAGGTAGGAACTTATGGGTAGAATGAAAATATTGTAAAGGACTTTACAGCCATTTCTAGTCATGATATTTAGGTAGGAACTTATGGGTAGAATGAAAATATTGTAAAGGACTTTACAGCCATTTCTAGTCATGATATTTAGGTAGGAACTTATGGGTAGAATGAAAATATTGTAAAGGACTTTACAGCCATTTCTAGTCATGATATTTAGGTAGGAACTTATGGGTAGAATGAAAATATTGTAAAGGACTTTACAGCCATTTCTAGTCATGATATTTAGGTAGGAACTTATGGGTAGAATGAAAATATTGTAAAGGACTTTACAGCCATTTCTAGTCATGATATTTAGGTAGGAACTTATGGGTAGAATGAAAATATTGTAAAGGACTTTACAGCCATTTCTAGTCATGATATTTAGGTAGGAACTTATGGGTAGAATGAAAATATTGTAAAGGACTTTACAGCCATTTCTAGTCATGATATTTAGGTAGGAACTTATGGGTAGAATGAAAATATTGTAAAGGACTTTACAGCCATTTCTAGTCATGATATTTAGGTAGGAACTTATGGGTAGAATGAAAATATTGTAAAGGACTTTACAGCCATTTCTAGTCATGATATTTAGGTAGGAACTTATGGGTAGAATGAAAATATTGTAAAGGACTTTACAGCCATTTCTAGTCATGATATTTAGGTAGGAACTTATGGGTAGAATGAAAATATTGTAAAGGACTTTACAGCCATTTCTAGTCATGATATTTAGGTAGGAACTTATGGGTAGAATGAAAATATTGTAAAGGACTTTACAGCCATTTCTAGTCATGATATTTAGGTAGGAACTTATGGGTAGAATGAAAATATTGTAAAGGACTTTACAGCCATTTCTAGTCATGATATTTAGGTAGGAACTTATGGGTAGAATGAAAATATTGTTAAGAACTTTACAGCCATTTCTAGTCATGATATTTAGGTAGGAACTTATGGGTAGAATGAAAATATTGTAAAGGACTTTACAGCCATTTCTAGTCATGATATTTAGGTAGGAACTTATGGGTAGAATGAAAATATTGTAAAGGACTTTACAGCCATTTCTAGTCATGATATTTAGGTAGGAACTTATGGGTAGAATGAAAATATTGTTAAGAACTTTACAGCCATTTCTAGTCATGATATTTAGGTAGGAACTTATGGGTAGAATGAAAATATTGTTAAGAACTTTACCGCCATTTTCTTGACTTGGAAGTTGTGCAGGGTGGCAGAGCAAACAATCATCTGTAGTCGTCTCCCGTCTGAGGTAATTTTTGGCATCTGACGGTGCAGTCTCTCTATCATTTCGGTGTAACCTTGAGTCAGAAGTCCGTCGGCTTCATCAAGCACAAAGAACCGACAGTGGGTGAGGGCCAGGTAACCTAAAAAAATATTTATGCATATGTTTTAAGATTATAACATTTAAAAAATACCTTTGAACATTCATAGCGGATTGAAATGATTAAGCCCCATTGTGCGTCTGGCTTTAATTGCAGTATTTAAAAAATGATTTCAAACTGCGGGTGGCTATATTTGCAGTTTATCATAATATTAAAAACAATTTAGTAGTAGGGAAGGATGATAGTGAAGAGGTTTATAAGATACATTCAAATTTGAGCTGCAAATGTAGTCTGACACATTCAAAACCATTTTTTTGGACTGCAAATGTAGCCAGCAGCACTAAAGAGGTTAATTTAAATTAAAAGATTTGTTTTCTAGAAGTATTATTATATCTTATGGAATACTATGAATGACATGTTTCGCCTTGCTATATTGCCTTAGCAAGATCAAGCAATACATTCACATTTTCTTTTTTGTTTTTTATTGCCGTTTAATTATTGTTAACAATGTATTGAAATTATGTTTCCTGAGATGATGAGGTCCAACTCATACTCCATTTTTCAGGTGGTCTTCCTGGTGAACGGTGTCCAGAGGGGAATATTGTTATCTGCTGTTAATGCTTATCAATTATTATCAAATACATGGTCCTTCTAATATCTTCTCTGGTTCTAATTTACATAAAAATGTTCTATATTTAGCAAGGTTTTATTATTTCTATGTTACAGTCATATCAATAACCTTAATCACATTATTCTGATCCATTAGCTCGGGTATATAACCGGTTGTGCATTTGATTCTGCTACATTTGATAATGCTTTAGCAAGGGAAACATGTCTTCTTCTTCTTCCTTATTGTAGACCTATGTGCTCTGTTCTCCAGAGTGTTGCTCCTCCTGTGAGGTAGATTCCCAGCTGTCCTTCCATCTTTTAGGAGGTCTTCCACGAGGGCGAGTACCATGAGGCTGATTATGCAATGCAATATAGGCGAGTCTGGCGGTGTCCATTCTTTGAACATGACCGTACCAGTCCCTTTTTCGCTGTCTGCTCCATCTTATAATATCCTCAATCTCACATATCTCTCTTATTCTGGTGTTCCTCATGCGATCTCTCAGTGTCTTGCCTGCTATCGTCCTCAGTGTCTTCATTTCGGAAGTCCTCAAAACTTGTTTGGTCCATGGAAACATATCATTCTCAAAAATACAATAAACCTTCAAGAAAACAAACCTTTTCATTCTAATTACATATTTAATATGGAGTTTTACATCATTGTTCAAGAAACAATAATATGGATCGAACTATTGTAATTTATGAATGTTTACCTCCTTGAATGAGATCTTCCAGTCTTCCGGGTGTGGCAACCACAATGTCCACTCCGGAATTGAGTACCGATATCTGCTCCTTAACATTAACACCGCCAATCACCAAAAGTTCACGGATTGTGGGGGAATTGAGGTGTCTTTTAAACTTGACAATCTGAGTGAACGTCTGTTCTGCTAATTCTTTTGATGGCTAGAAAAAATAAGAAAAACAAATTATTAAATAATGTGTGAGAAAACAATTTGAGAAAGCCTCATCTCCCTTTATCTTCCACTTGGTTTCTCTTAAGCTCATTCAGCTTTTTCCTGAAAATCTGACGGGATATTTTTCGCCTGTGGCTTTTATTTTGCTTTTTCTGAAAGATCGAACGTCCGATTTTCACGAATGAGTTAAAAAAAAAGCTGATTTACGAAAGAGTCGACTCTTTCGCAATTCACGCACGTTGTAGTTTTTCGTAAGCTGTCCTGGAGCGGTGAAAATATCTTCATAATACTAAAAAGCATACTCCAATTTACCTCTATGATTATGGCTTGCGGAGCATTATTCACTGGTTTTGAAGAGGCAGATGAAGCTCCACCCGACACAGAGTTGGCAACGGTGCACTCTTTGCTCGCATCACATAGAGGCACATAGCCAGCAGGTGGGGAGTGCTGTAAACAAATGAAATAAAATTAACTCTTTAAGTACGGTATACTGATATATCGGCTGGGCCATACAAAACCACTCGTGCCATTATTTTTAAATATAAAAAAAAACTAACTAACGATCCCGCCGTCTCCACGAAGGGGTAGGCAGAAAGAATGGACTGCCACACTTTTCTTGATATATTTCTCTTGCTTCCTCAACATTCACAGATCGTGTCATGCATGCACGTTTCCTCGGTCTTCCTCTATTTCTAGTTCCATTTATATGGCTAACATATACTTTTTAACATTCTTTACTAATTCATTCTTTCCATGTGTCCAAATCATCTTAATGATCCTTTCATTATTTTGTTCATAACACTATCATTTGCACCGCAATTACTTCTTATATTTTCATTCGACGCTCTATCATACATAGGGTATCCACACATTCGTCTAAGTCTAAGAGATCTCATTTCTACTGCATTTATTATATTTTCATCCTTCTTTTGTCAGTTCCATGCTTCACTTCCATACCAACATCATTGTGAACTGTCATTTTAGCTTTTTTGGATAGAATTTTGTTTGCGATGATAACTTTAAGTGCACCATTCACTTTGTGCCCTGCTCCAATCCTTCAACATTTTGTGCATATCTAAATACTTTATTTCAAATTATATGTCTACAAAAACATACTATACATGATATTTAATCATAAATAAATATTAATCAAAGTTTTTTTTTTAAATGGAAGAAAAAGTTTAAATATTTTTCCTCCAATAATAATTAAATTTTTTATAATAATAATAATAATAATATGCTAACTTAAAGCGCCGTTTTTATGATGTAATCACCTCAAGGGCGCATCAAGACGTGTTTTAAATCTTATAAATCTAAATGTGACCGCTTAAAAAACGATCGGTTTAAAAGTATAGTAGAACAAAGTATAAATGTTTAAATTGGGTATGAAATATGAAAAAGATGGGTTTTCAATTTAGATCTGAAATCTGTCAGATCATTTATGCATCTGAGGTGTGAAGGGAGATTGTTCCAAGCTGATGGACCGGCTACCGCGAACGCTCGATCCCCGAAATTTGTACTGGGGCAACGCTTCGGCTCAACTAATCTTCCTATTGCTGAGGAGTTCGCCGAGCGAAGTGTGGATTTCCTTGAATTTAGGCTGTCCGTTATACAGAGTTCAGATATATAACTTGGTGCCATTCCATTTAGCGCTTTGAAGACTGTCCAGCAGAGTTTATACTGGATTCTTTCTGGACTTTTAAGCCAGTGAAGTTCTTTAAGATGTTGTGTTAAATGGGACTTTTTTGGAATGCCTTTAATGAGTCTTGCTGCTGCATTGAACGCAGATTGAAGTTGGTTTATTTGTTGTTTTGGAATGTTTGCATAAATTCCATTACAATAATCAAGTCGTGACACAATGAAGGAATTTACAAGAGTTTTGAAAGTATCATGGGGAATACTTCTTTGGACGGATTTTAATCGTCTTAGGTGGAAGAAACTAGCGCTGACCGTGTTATTAATTTGGGATTTTAGAGACAGATTTGCGTCAAGATAAACACCAAGAAGCTTTGTGGATTTTTTGGGAACGATATCATTGTCAGCTGTTGAAATTGAGGAATGATCGATAAGATGTTGACGCTTTGCGGAAGAAGTCCAGAGAAATTCCGTTTTGGATGGATTTAGTTTAAGTTTGTTTGATGCCATCCATTTGGACTTGGCATCAATGCAGTTGACAGTTATTGACGTAAGATGTTTGGTGTCGTCAGGGTTGCAGAAAAAATAAAGTTGCCGATCATCAGCATAGCAATGTGAGAGGCATAAAATAATAAATTATCATAAAAATATTTTATATCAATTCTTTATTTTTCCATGGAACATTGTTATTGTTTTTCATAGAAATATGAAAAATAAATTTTTATAACCAAAGGATTAAACTGTACAGTTAATCATTAACATTAAACTGTGCAAAATTAGTCTAGGAAATTTTCTCTTTCCGTCCACAGGGAACTAGTATAGTGAGCTCTGAGCGATGCAGGCTGGGTTTCGTCCTATCCATTTAATGTAAATTCAAAGTAAAACATACCTTGAAAGGTGTCGCACCGAAATTGAATGACATCTCAGCATTCTTCAGGACGACTGAAGGGAAATAGGCGTCTTTACGCTGCTGTTGGTTGAGAGTGAAGGCCGTCCCGAGGTCTACGCCATTCTTAGTGAATCGGATATCGCCTGTATCCAGATTTATGAGGCAGCCTAAAAACGATATCAAACTAATAAATATTTTATAAATAAAAAGGATTATCTGAAAAGAAAAGTGTTTGACACGTGTATATTGCCAAAACTGACAGAGTCTAGGGACAACTACCGTCATAGCAAGAATTGTCCACAAATAAAAATGCACCCAACGATCTATAGAAAGGCAAATACTCGTCGTGAGTCTTCAATAAGAAATTAGATGACGAACCAAAGTGACTGACATCATGGATCATATAGCTGAATTGAAATGGTAATCGGCTGAAGATATAGTCAGACAGGACAGCACCAGATGGAAATCCAGAATACTTCAATGGAGACAAAGAAAACAAATGTCAGGAGGCTACCTAAAATATGGACTGATGACAATAGCTGGGACGACCTGGATGCGGAAGAGACAAGACGGATACGAGTGGAGAAAAATGGAAGAGGCCTATATCCAGCAGTGAAGGGAAGAAGGCTAAAGAAGAAGATATATAGAAATATCTGGCCTCTGGCGAGAGTGAGACGAAAATAAGCACCATTTAGTGTGTCGCAAACGATTGTGTTTGATTGTATTTGTAATTTATCTCCGATTTTCAATAAAATTACTTATTCTGTTGCCAATATTTCAATTGACACCAAAATGTATAATGGGGGAATACAGAAAATTTTAACATAGTATTTATAGAGATAATAATGTTATTAGAAGCAATGTGTACTAGCTGTATAGTGTAGATGAGGGAAGGGAATAGTAAGCATACCGACAACATCGTGCATTCCATATGCTTCACCATAGTCATCAAACTGCTGGGCGTTAGATTTCTTTCCAGTTCCACCAAACCCAAATCCAAAACGATCGGTTCCAAGTTCACAGGAAGCCTGCAAAGCAATACAAAAAAATTATATATAGCTTGGCTGAATAGAATACAGTTTTCTTATTTTTTTTTTGTATACGACAGGTCTTTATTTTTATTATTTAAAAAAAAAAAGACTAATATCAAGGATTTACATCAATGATATTAGAATTTATTTTACAATCTTCAATGTGAGCAGAAAATAGCTCATTATTATGAAGAAGGAATCTGGTCGTTGTCCAGGCTTGAACCCATGTCCTCTGGACCAGGAGCCAAGCGTTCTATCCCCTAGACCACCACCCGAATTACTGTATACATTTTACATTTACAAAAATACATGTTAAAATTGTGGGGATTATGACAGGCCGTCGTCGGGGTCACCACTGTGGGGTTTTTGTGGTGAGCAGTAGAAAGACGGCGGAGGTTTCAGTGTTTATTGCGGATCACAAGTAATTACACGTAACTGTATGATATACTCGTGATGGAGCGTGGCTGGATGTCGATAGCAGCGGGGCGGAGTCCGGGTGGTGAGCCGTAGAGGGTGAGGGCTCGCTGGGCGGTATCGTCGAGTGGCTGGAGCGAGGAGTCGTCGGAGGTTTCTCGTACGTAGACTGGGTAGTGGAGACTCGTGTCTCTTCGAGATCGCGATACTGGCTGACGTTTAGAGTTGACTGACGTTTAGAGTGGACTGCCTTTTAGCTTCGTAGCTCGGCGTCGGAGGGAGTCCGATATCCCTCGTGGCGCGGACTTATTAACGTAGACTCGCGTCTGTTAGAAGTCATAAGAGTAACTGATCCTCTTGGGTGCTCGGAAGTACTGCTTTTATATGCTTTGCTTTCGTCATCTACGATGCCCGACCTAATGACCAAACCTGAACGAATCTAGGCCTCCGTGTCATCAAATTTGATAAGTAGGTCTTGGGTCAGCGTTTTTGTGTTTATTCGTGTCATGTATTTCTTCATGAAATATGTTTATCTGGGTTATGCATTTAACCCCGACAAAATAAAACAATTGTGGTATGCACAAAATATCAGTAATTTTGGTATGTACCTATATGATCCTTAAAGGATGCGTAGGTCATTTGGAGAATGTCCACATCGACTGACACCTCATTCAAGAGCACCATACCCCGGGTCATTGTATGCTGCGCCAAGACATTTGTTCTGCTATGCGGTATGCACAACAGATCGTGTCTTCTAGTGCGAGCATACCTGTCCGGTGCATTGAGACCATAACACTCTAAGAGGTATGGGCTATCAATGGGGTTACGGAGTATTTTAAATCCTAAGATCATCAATGTACCTTTTCTTCTTGATTCGAGACTGCGGTACTCTGTGTTGATCAATAGATCATTGTGGTGCATAAACCTCGGATATACCCCATTCATTCGCATGTAGAGGTATCTCAGAATTTTTTTCTGGATTTGTTCTAATACCTACACATACTTCAAGAAATCCTTATAATATATTTTGTGTAAATTAAAACATACATCAAAAATACAAAAAAAAGTTTTTTTGTTATCTATACAACATTATTAACATATAAATGGTGCACACAAAACCATCACTAAAAATAGAAATGTATCGACTGAAATAAAGATGGCAGTGCAAAATGGGGTTCTAGTGCCGATCCTTATGTATGGAAGTGAAGCTTGGAGTTGGCAGAAGGATGAAAGTAGAATAAATGCCATAGAAATGAGATCACTTAGAAGGATGTGCAGAAAAAACAATGTATGATAGAATATCTAATGATGAAGTAAGAAAGGAATGTAAGGCAAATGAATGCATCCCAAATAAAATTAAGAAAGGGTCACTTAGATGGTTGAACATATGAAACGAATGGATGAGGGAAGAATGGTTAAAAGATATATACAAGTAGAGTGAATGGAACTAATTTCTCTCAATCACACATAGTCAATTCATAATTTAGATGAATGAAAAAGTCTGCTTTTTAAAAAGTTTTATTATATTTTATGGAAATGATCATTTAATAATGCCTTAGCAAGGCAGAACAAGTCATTCCCAAAAAATAAAAAAAATTATAGAAAACAGACGTTTTCATTCATATTAATTATTTAATATAACAATAAGAGTGCTGTACTTTCAAAAAGGAAAAAATCCTTTAATAATTACGGAATTACACAAAGTTAAAACCGAAACAATCAATTGTGACTTACGGCTTGTGTTGACCACCCAACTCTGCAAAGTCCCTCATCCGTCACGGTGGCTTCAAAATAGTAAGCGCCTTTACCGACTACGCCTTTAGTAGCTCTGCACCCGTACCAGACTTTGAAGTGTCGCGACTGGCATCGCAGCCCATCAGGGGTGACTGCCAGAGCCTCCCCTCTGTCGAAGAAACTGAGCGTCCAATGGGGAGAAGTTGCTTCAATAATCTTGCTGCCCTTCCCTTCGGACAAGTCCTTGAGAGTCTCCCATACAATCTGCAGAATAGGCAGACAGAATGCACCGGTTTTACCGCTGCCAGTTTCGGCTGCCATCAAAACATCGCCTCCTCCAAGAATCAGGGGGATGGCTTCCGCTTGGACGTCAGTTGGAAGGGTCCAATCCATTTCGTCTATCGCTTTGCCTAGTTCAGGGAGGACCCCGAACTCCTCAAAAGCCGTCATTATGCCGTATTAATAGTTTTATTGCACAAATCTCGAAACGTCACCGGCGAAATGTAAACGCACCACGATTTACAAAAAATAATATGGAAAATCTATGATTTAATGTTGCCGTTAATAAAAAAAAATCTTTACCTACTTTCCTTTAAGCTAGATTTTTCTCGCGCATACCCGTGTAAAAAGAAAAGTTCATTTTCTTTAAAGCTCCTTCAGATATATTAACCTTTTGAGTATACTGCGAATAATAGTTCAGTATATTTAAGTTACTTGTCTTTTCTGTCCAACATAAATGCGAAATTGGGAATAAATGTTATTTTTCTATGGCATTTACCGTGATAAATGTCAGATTAAAACTGAACCAAAACAAATTCTTATTCAGTACTAACTATATATTATTGTAACTAGTAAATGTGATATTTTGATTTAATTTACGTTTTATTTATTTATTTGTAATTCATCGATGCAATTTTCCTTAAATTATTTACGACTGCTATTATTATAATTTAAATTATGGAAGAGAATGTAGATGACCCTAGCGAACACAATGATCACTCGTATTCTCGAGATTCTGCAGATTTTGGAATTGCATTGTCCAAAATGTTGTGTGATTTCAAAACTATAAATGACGTGTATACTGGGTATATCGAAGGTGGAACCGATCAGTGTAATGTTTTCTTTAAACAAATCCGGCAACTTGGTTTTCCTTTCGTCATAAGAACAAGCTTTCAAAAACATTTAGATGGTAACGAATTTTCTTGGTTTTTTAAATTAGTTTTCTATTAATACTTGTTCTTTTATCTCATTGGTTTCTAACAAGCTTTTGTTATTTTTTGGTATTCAGTTGTTGCACTGATTAATAAAAGTGTTTTGTTTTTGCAGGTAATATGCCCCGTCTCTTTTTTTCATTACGCAAAGAACATTTTAAAATTCAAAATAGTAAAGTTCCATTCTGTATAATTTCTCATCTTCAAATGGATTGTGTATCCGGCCCCACTAAGATGTCTAAACCCAAAACATCTAATGTTGATTCGGTAAGATAATTTTTAGTTCAAACATTTGTATTCCAATATATGAAAACTCAATCATTTGATTTAGAACACTTCCTTCAAAAGTATATAACAAATCGCCAAGACATTGAATTGAAATCTCTCTGAGATGTGTAATATATTTCTAATTAAACAATATTTTTATCTTTCTGTTTTATAGTGATTCGATATGAAATTTTGTCTTCAAGTATATGTACATCTTAAGTCATAAAATATCGATGTAAATGTATGATTTTGGAAAAATAAGAAAGCATGACAGTTGGCAACATTAGAGTGAATGGTGAAAATCTGGAACAATGGGATGAATTTGTATATAACCAAGGATAGGTGAGTGGAGAGATTATTGAAAAAAGGGTTCAGGCAGGCAATAAAGCGAACGGTGCAGTTAAAGTTGTCATTGCAACCAAAAGTCTATCTAAAAAAACATAGATGGCAGTACTCAAGCTTAAAACTGGCAAAATAAGTGTTAGGGTGAAAGTAGAATAAATTCAGTAGAAATGAGATCTCTTAGATGAATGTGTAGTATATGGTAGAGCGTCAAATGCAAATATAAGAAGTGAATGCAGTGCGTATGAAAGCCTTTGAACCCTAAGCCTTCCTGCACTCGATACAATAGTTATGACGTCATAGCAATGACATCGCCAATGAGTCAAAACTACTGTATCTTTTTTTTCGCAAGTCGGTATTCCGTGCCGTAGGGAATTAAAGATGGATGTCGAGGCCGGTAAATCAGCCATTAGGGTTATGCCTCTCAAAATAAGGCCAGTTTACCGGCCTTTAGGGCTCAAAGGGTTAAGATGGTTTGCACACATGGAAAGAATGAATGAAGAAATAATTTTTATGTAAATGAAACTAGAAATACATATAGGTAGACTGAAGAACATGTGCCATGATCAAATCGATCAAATATTAAACTTCGATCACGTGAGGATTCAGAGAAATCGATGTGTGCGCATGACACGATGTATGAATGTTGAGGGAAGTATGTCAGGAAAGAGCAGTGTGGCAGTCCATTATTTCTCCCCACCCCTTCGGGGAGACGCGTGATGGATAGTTTGTTAGAATAAGTATGTTTTCTAGATGTTTTATTTAATTTTATGAGAGTGACATTTTTCGCCAATACTAACAATAGCGGAATTGAGCTAGTTATGATAATTGCTTTTTATGGAATACACATTGAAATCAACCTTGAATTGTTTTGCCAGACGAAAGAGGACAATAAATTCTTTTAACTGGCATCGTCATCATCAGCCCATATCTCTCCACTCCTGGACGTAGGCCTCCTCCATCTGCTTCCATGTCTGTCTATCTTAGGCAACATGCACCCATGTTGTACCGGTGGTCTTTTAATGTTTTCTCTCCATTTAAGTTAAGGACATCATAGGTTTCGTGCCGCATTTCTACACCAGGAAAGGAGACGTAGGATCTATCTATGATATGGCCTGCCCAGCGCCATTTTAGCGCTGTCACTCTTCCGTTGATGTCAGACACTCCTGTTCTGGCTCTAATAGTGGTGTTTCTCACCCTGTCCACTATACTGATTCCCAACATTGCTCTTTCCATAGCTCACTGTCATAAGTAACTCAATATTGCAAAAAAAAATAGTTTTTATCTTTTGCCAGTATACAGACGATATTTAAAAAAATAATCTTATTAATCAAATTTTACAATGTTATCTACCAATTTCATGTTTGATATTTGAAGATATGATGTTGTCTATATTACATATATATTTTTTCTATTTTTGCAGGTTACAACTGAAACCAAAAAGACCAAAACTCTTACAAGAAAATGGAAAAAAATTGGCTGTCCAGCAAAGTTAAATATTAGAGTTGTACGATTCTTTCCCGGTTATGCCGTGAGTGCAAAAGGAAATGCCCTTATTCGGAATAAGGTATTAATTTTTTTTAATAGTCTAACTTGTATTGTAAACTAATTAACTAACCATCACGCCGTCTCTCTGAAGGGGTAGGCAGAAATAATGGACTGCCACACTGTTATTTCCTGACATACTTCTCTCGATTCCTTTACATTTTAACAATGTGTCATGCATGCACATCGATTTCTCCGACTCATTATATGACCGACATTCGATATTTGGTCTTCCTCTTTTCCTAGTTATGTTTACATCGTTAACATATGTTTTCTTTACCATTCCTTCTTCATTCATTCTTTCATGATTTTGTTCATAAGATTTTCATACTGCATTCACTTCTTATTTTTTTATTTGACTCTATACCATACACATATTTTACAGACATTTGTCTAATACAGTGGTTCCCAAAGTGGTCCGTACGGACCCCCAGGAGTCCCTGGGATCATTCAGGGGGTCCGTGGAAAATTAAAATGGATTTGGGGGTCTCTGAACAACTTCAGGGGTTCGCGCAAGGTTTACGACGACCATTTTAAATTATTTTTTTTAGCTCATTTTCATTCAGGGGGTCTGCACAAAATAAAATAAATCGGGACCAACAAGTTTAAGCACAAATGGTCTAATAGATCTCATTTCTACTGCATTTATTCTACTTTCATCTTTCTTTTACAAGTTCCATGCTTCACTTCCAGTTCTTTTACCTGTTCCATGGTCGGTACAAGAACACCATTGTGCACTGCCTATTTAGCTTTTTGGATAGGCTTTTGTTTGCGATGGTAACTTTGTATTGTATTATATGAGTGTTAATACTTTGTATTCTTATCCTACGTTTGTTTTTCAGACAATGAACGAATTAAAAACAGATTTCGTGAATCCAGACGTAGTTATAAATTATATAGACAGAGTATATCTAGTTATATCTAAGGAAAATGTTCATTTGCATCCCCCGCTCTTGTCAAAGGTTGAGAAAAAAAGAAAACCTAAATCTAAAGATGCAGCTGCCCTTAAAGCAAAGATGGAATTGTTACAAAAAATGCAAGACGGCCAAAAGAAAATGAATGATTTGGCTCTCAGAATAAAGGAGTTCTCTTCGACGGTGTCTAATTTGGATGTTTTAAATTCTGTTAATGAAGATCTGGAAAAGATACTGTTAAATATTGAATGTTCTGTTTCTAATACTAAAAACGGTGAATCTATAGTTAGTAAAGAACCTCCTAAATCAGTGGCTATTAAAAAGGAAACGGAGAGTACCGATTTGATACAGGCCGCTTTGAATCAAGCCGATTTGTTTCCGGTGGACAATATTTTAAGCCATGATATTTTGCCTCATTCGGAATATGTCTGTTACGATTTACAAAATACTGCCATTGCTCCAGCACCATTATGCAGGTATGCCCCTAATTTATACCATCAATTGACACTTTTAAACTGAAAAGAAATCCCTTTTTCCTTTTGTACGATTTTATTCATTCTTATTTATGTAAGTCTCTACAAATTAGCACAGTTGTCTATGAAAAAAGTTTTAGTTATAGTATATAGTATTGATTTTTTTTTAGATTTTCTATTATATTTTATGGGAATAATATGTTTCACCTTGCCAAGATTTGATCACTTGTGTTCTGTTGTTTGATTGCTCTCTTCACTGGCATAATGTTTTATTTGTATTAATTATTTAATATGGAGTGTTACATCTTTGTTCAATAAACAACAAATACAGAAGTAGTATTGCGATCAGCTTAATCATATTGCAAATAGCAGTATTGTTGCTGAAACTAGTTAATGAAAATTGGACTATGTAGGATTCATCACACCGCGTCTCTCGCGTTGGCGAAAAGAGAAGAATGGAGTGCAGCATCGATTAAAGTGTTGCAGTTCATTCTTTCTGTCTACCCTTTCGGGGAAACGGCGTGATGGTTTGTTAGTTTTGTTAGGATTAAGCTAATAAGTTCAAAAATAAAAGAAAATAATGATTTATATTTTTTTATTACACTGGGTGTTTAATTTTGTTTTGTTAATTAATTTTTATGTAATTTGTTTATTGAATGTATACAAATATTTGTAGACAAATACTGGATTACCCATTGTGGGTTAATTATTTAATAAGTTAATAAGAAGGACGGAATGGGGAATGTTGTTAAACATAAAGCGATCGCTTAACCCAACCAATGACAGGTCATAAGTCCTGTAAACGCCTAGACTACCATATTCTGTTTCTAAAAAACAATTTACATCTTCGTCTCTATTGTGATACAATTAATGAAATTTTATTATTATTAAAATTAAAAATAATTTTTATGTATTGTCATTATTGATCTTACAATAAACTTACTTACTTACTTACTTAACCGCCCTACCTCCAGTTAACTTTTCAAGAAATATGCTAAAAAAAATCTCATTTTTTATGAATTAAATTTAATTATAAAGTCTTTTATTTTTTAAAATTAGGAAACGTCAAAATCTCAACCGCGCACTTCGCATGCCCCTTGTGAAACTATCATACTTGTGAAGACTTGTACTCAAGTGCTGTTGGCACACTCGCATATCCCTAAAATTGTACATTTTAGGTAAATTTCTTTTCCTCAAGCGCGTACAGGATACGAGATAGCGCAGAATGGTACAGTCAAAGTGTGCGTATCACGTACGTTCATATACGAGTACATAGGGCGGTTAAACAGCCATTGTCGTCCACTGCTGGACATAGACCTCCACCATACTAATCCACGTATTCCTGTCTTGTGCCTTTCGCATCCAATCACCAGCAAATTTTGAACAACATAGAAATTCTTACAATAAACTACATAAACAAAAACTTATGTTTGATATAGATATTTTACGTGAATTTTATGAATTAAAGCACTGTTTTTTCCAGATTTATAAGTGGAAAAAAGGGTGTATTAATATATAATTGAGAATCCCACAATATGAATGAAATCTGCAGTAAAACTGTCATTATCTTCACCATTTTGATAATGATGGCAGTATTGTGGCAGAAATCTGTAGTTAAAATGAAACTGCTGTAGAACTGAACTAAAACAAATGTGTATAAACAGTTTTATATATCAATTTTCATTGTGTATTTTATTTGACATGTTTGATATTATAAATGCATCAATAAAAATTTCAGGACATACGGGAAACGCTCAAGACAAGATAATCCAACTCCGCAGATAACTTACATCAGTGAGCCCGCGGTGGAGATGGCAACCACTTACGATATAGTCTCATATCTGCAGTTTCCAGTGGAGTTGAAGCAAGATGGATCAGTCGTGAATCTCCCCATCACATTTCAAAATGCAGACGCAAATCAACCCGAATTAAATCAACAGATAAGCAATGACGATATCAACAAGACCATTGTTGCACATATCACGAGTCATGATTTTCAAAATGATAGCATGTACTTGAATGATGATTTAAATAATTCTTTTAAAATGATCAGGTGCGTATTGTTTACATAACTAATTAACTAATCATTACACCATCTTTTCGATGTGTAAATAATGGATTTTTTCTATATTGGCCTTCACTTTGTGTTGTGGATTCATATTTTAATAAATATAATTACACTTGGTTCATTCATTTCTCGGCGCTACATCCCGGTGTGGGATTTGGCCTTCTCCATAACTGCCCTCCACTCACTTCTGTCTCTGGCCTTCTCTCTCCATTCTCCAGCTCCTTCCATTTTCTCCCAATCTTCTTCATCCCTTTCAAAAACTATCACCTTTGGCTTTCTGACGTTCATCATTAAATCATTTGGAATGCATACCTCGTACATTCTCGACACCAAGACTTGTAATTCGTCCGCATTATCCGCAACGAGAATGAGAACCTTTTTATATTAGCTTTAATATAGAATAATAATAATTCACTTCTATATATCGCACGCTTAATAGAACACTGGCTTAACTAAAAAAAGCAAGTTTTGCTCAATCTGACATGAGTCGGTGTTTTAACAAAAACAGTCGAAAAACACGTGCGAATGGATAGCGTTAACATTGTGAATGATTATCGTACTACGAATGGATAGCGTTAACATTGTGAAAAATATATGGATAGCGTTAACACAAGTCTCTGTCTAATGTTAACTCAATTATGACCTAAACCATAATCGGTCAGTTTACTATTAAGTGTGCGATATGTGAATTAGTTTATATAACAGTTCAAAAATAAATTGTTGTTTTTGTTTTAGGAAAAGTGGTAAAAAGCAAACAAACAATATTTTAAATGAAGAACTATCGAAGGAATATTTTTCAGATAATAATTCAGAGTATCAGAAATATTCAATCATTGCAGAGTGGACCGATGCAATTAATTGAATTAATTGTATTATTATTTAACTAACTTGTTATATTTATATTAATAATTATGATTCAAAGCAATTTGTATTTTTTATTTGTTGGTGTCAAAAAGCCAGAGTAAGAACTCTAGGAAGGCCTCAGCGCCTAATGGATAATGTTCTGGCTGATCTGGCAAGGCAAAATCATCAAGGAGGCTAAAACTCTTCAAGAGTTGTAGGGCCATATGAAGTGAAGTGTAGTTTGTAATTAATTAATCATACACTGTCTATTCCACCGATGAGTTTCTTCTCACTCACTCGTCTTCACCATCTTCATAAATGATATTGCGAAGGTGATAAACTTCTCGCGATTTCTTTTATTTGCCTATGATCTGAAATTATTCCTGGAAATTAAAAATCCTGAAGACTGTCTTCGCCTCCAGTCGGACATCAATAATATTGTCAACTGGAGTCACAGTAATCAAATGCAATTCAATGTCTCTAAATGCGTTATGCTATCTTTTACTAGAGCATTGAGAACTGTGTATTATAGATACACAATGAACAACCAGCAACTAGCACATGTATCTACGATGAGAGATCTCGGGATCATCTATGAGAGTAGGCTGACTTTTCGTGCACATGTTGAGAGGATTTGTGGCACTGCACTGAAGATGTTGGGCTTCATCGTCCGGACCGGCAGTTTTCAGGGATCCCAATGTGCTCAGAGTCCTATACAACGCATTGGTTCGGAGCAGACTCGAAAGTGGTTCTGTGATATGGAGTCCTCACAAAGCGAGATATTCCGTAATGCTGGAGAGGGTTCAGAAAAAATTTCTGAGGTATCTCTACATGAGGGAGTATGGTAGCTATCCGTGGCTCTATCCCACGGCATTTCTTTTGGGAATGCTCGGAACCAATTCTCTACAGCTTCGAAGAGATGGACATCTAATAACCCATTTCTTTAGATTAATTAGGGGATACTTCGAGAACTCGGCCGTACTGGAGGGTGTTCGGCTTTTTGCCCCCGAAATATATCTCCGACAGCGACAGCACAGATTGTTTTACCTACCGGCCGCCAGAACCAATCTGCCTCTGGTGACACCGGTGGGAAGAGCAATTAGTCTGCTGAACGCGATCTCCTCGGAGATTGACGTCTTTCATGTTAGTGAAAGTACGTTCAGAAGGCAAATACTCTTAATTCTGGAGAGTATCCTGTCTTCCTAATGTTGAACCATCTCTTATGCGTTTCTGGTAGTATACTATACATAATATATTATTTTACCTGTTCTCAATAGATGCCTTAAAAATAAAATTTGTAATGTCTGTTGATGAAATAAACTGATTTGATTTTTCTCAGCATGTTTATAACATGAGACCATGCTCTTCAAAATAATTATATAATTAATTTCAATCTTCTGATAAATAATGTCTAGTGTCAACATTTCAAGATAAAAAATCATATGATTTGTAAATAATTACAGTTAAAAGACAATATTAAAATAATGGAATCATAATTTTTTTTCTCTATTTCTTGGGATCTTGTTTATGTCCATGTCTCTTGTTATGTCAGCGGCTGATATCGAACTATCCTGAATATGGAGTCTGCGATGATTTCTGAAGTGCCCATTGAATCACAGGAAATATTTTTCTGTCAATGTGCATTATTTACCACCTTTGGGTTAAAATATTTCGAAGGTATTAAACCATCAAAATCTGGATAACGATATGTATATTCTCCTAATAATGAAGGTATAATACCTTCAAAACTTTTAAAGATAAACAAAATTTCAAGAGAAATAAAAGCGTTTTATTTTATAAAAATAGAACATATAATTTAACAGTCCATTGTTTTGGCCAAAACACTATGATACTTCGACATTATTAACTATTTAAATTTATAACACTCTTATGATATCACAATTTTTATTATTCACTTTTTGAGTGTCGCGACAACTGTTTCGCAAACCGATGTTGGCATCATCAGGTGTAACAAACAACTGGTTGGCAAAACAGCTGTCTCGACACTAAAAAAGTAAAAAATAAAAATTGTGATATCATAACAGTGTTATAAATTTTAACAGTTAATAATTTGACAGTGTTAATGTTTTAAGTTTATCGATAGATAATATTATTATTTTTAACATTAGCCTGTCGTAACTGGTGGAACTTTTGATATAAGTCCTGAATCGTCTGATACCATCATGGCTTGGAATGTCCCTACCACCATGGTCGGTTTATTCAGAGCTGGAGCACCTAGAGCGGGGGTGGCCGTTGTCTGTGAGGCTTGAGGCACTGGCTGAGGGGATCCGCTATCTGTGACCGTATCATCCAACGCCCTTCCTTCATCCGATTCTCTTTTCGAAATCATTCTCACTCTTAGATCAGGTGTTTGTTTGGTTTTTACCAAGTTATTAGCAATGTTCGATGCTGCAAGTTGTATTATGTAACCTGAAAAACAAGTATGAAAGAGCTGAAAGGGCTGGATGTAGGTGCCAAAATGAGCGGAGTGTCAGTAAGCTGTCTCTTGTATGCGAATGACGCTGTCCTACTTGCAGACAACGAGCATGAACTACAAGTCCCAGTGTATAGTATGTATGAGGTATGCATGCGAAATGATCTGATGATGAATTTGAATAAGTCCAAGATGATGATTTTTGAAAAAGAAGAAATCATGACAGTCTGTAACATTAGCTGAATGGTGAAAATTTGGAGCAAGTAGATGAGTGGTTAATAGCAAAAAAAGTGTATGTAGTAATTAGGTTCAAATAACCTGTTTGAACATAATTAAATAAGATGAGGGCATTGTCGAAACAAGAGAGCTTTAGCTAGAAACAATGCATTCATTTTAAACATAATAAACATCCTTATATAAGTAATAATCTCTTACCCCATATCGAAAGATATATGACTATTTTAACAAAAGAATAACAACACCACATTATTCCAACTTTAAATCTTTGTGGTTAGCAACGTTAGCTTGTTGGAAAAAACTGTGAAAATTAATTTCCAAGATCTGTATTTATACTTGTTTTCTATAACGGAAATTGTTAACGGATATTGTTTTGCATACATGAACAATATTATCTAAATCATTATATCTTTTTCCTTTTGTCTTTTGCAATTAAAGTATCTATCTAGTATTCCACTTATCCTGGGAAAGTTTTCATTTTGAATACAGAAGAAGTCAACAGAATAATATTTCTGTTACAATTTTACAAAGCACAGAAGAATTAACAATGGCTTTTTTTTAGTGAAGTTTAGATCAATCTGCTGGATTAATTATTCTGAAGAAAATTCTACACATTACTAAAATAAACTGCAAAAACTGGCAAAACCCTACGTGATCGAGTTAGGAATCCAGCAATCCGAGAAATCTGCGAGGTCGAAGATTTGGTCAGATGGAGACGTCAAAGACGATGTTACTGGCATCAACATGTAGAAAGAATGAGCTCAAATAGAATACCATATATAGCTCTCTATGGAACGCCAAATGGACAACGCCGACCAGGAAGACCCTCGAAGCGGTGGAGAGAAAGCTGGAGTTAAGCGTCTCAATTGGACCCGCCTGAAATAACAGACTCCTGAGTCTACCAAAAGTGAAGAAGAAGAAGAAGAAGACTAAAATAAACCGTTGTTATTGAAACAGTGATATATTCAACTACAATTGTACAATTGTAATATAAACATTATTTGAAAGACTGTTTACTAATTGACAGCGATTTTTATTTCAAATTACATACTTAACTTTTTTATTACGGAATCCAGAAAGTAGTTGTACAATGTTAAGTGTCTACGGTTTACGTAGACTATAATATGATAAGAAACATGTTTTAAGTTGCTTGATACATATTATTAAAATGCATTTGGTTAACTGTTGTTTTTTGATAAGGTGATTTATGACATAGTTCCTGTATTTGAACGATAAAATCATTTACTTGTTAATAGGGAATGAGGAAAATTAAGGAAATGATGTAGTTCCTCTATTGGCATAATAAATGGCGTAAAAGTCTAGCTTTGTAAATAAATTAAATAAATCATTGAACAAATGAATTTACATTTATGAAAACATTCGTTTTCTAGTAGTTTTATTGTATTCTATGGGAGTTCTATCTTCTTAGTCTCGATTCTAGGGGACATGTTTCACTTTGCTAAGGCATTATCAACATTTTAATGCATTAGCAAGGCAAAGCATGCCACTTCTATAAAATACACATAATAAAACTTCAGATTTAACAGAAATGATTTTAATGGTCAGTTGATTAACTCTATGATTCATGGGTTGTATACCCGTGTCTTGTGATTTCCTCCCTGACTACCATTCAGAGACTTTAGAATTCTCCTTATCCGGGTGATTGATATTTTTTTGTTTGTTTTATACAATCTAAAAGCCAATAACATTAAATTTTCATATGAAGCACTCACTTTGTGGTTAGACATTTTAAAAATATGAAAAAACTAAAAAAACTTTGTATTTAACCACGGTATGGTTATTATAATTAATGCCAACTAGTTTCGCTTGGACCCAATATTCAACAGGGCAGTATAACAATACCGTGTTAAAATACAAAGTTTTATTTATTTATTTTAAAATTTATAATAACATCTTGCTGTGCTTCAGATCATCTCAGCCAGGCTTAGTTATATTAAAATTGAAGTTGGCTGTTTTTACAAGTATGTATGTTTATTTCATAATTTTATATCAATTTCATGTTTAATTGATTCCTATCATTTTACTAATTGCGAATAGAAAATAAAATGATATTTATATTGTATTTTTTATTAATATACAAAATTAGGTAAAAAAACTTATTTTTTCACAATACTTATAATAGAACACATATTTAAAAATAAAACAGAAGTATAAAAGGATGGATGTATTATCTTATTTGTGATAACCGATTCTTGGTTTCTAAAACATAGTATTATATATAGAGAGAACGGATTTTGAATAATAATTTAATGAAGAAACATTGCATAAAAATATTGTGTATTCAATAATGATGTAAGAATACATGTGGACACTGGCGATACTCCCATAGATGCCCAGAAGCCCGGCTTGCGTAAGAAATTTTGAATCAAAACCCCCAAATCTGAGTAATCATGCTCCCGCATAAACCAACAACCCATCAAATCACCTTCCAGCAATGTTCCCAACAATGTTCCCAATAGCTACAAGAGCTGAACCCTTAGTGAGTCAGAAGAGGTTTTGATTCAAAATTTCTTACGCATGCCGGGCTTCTGGGCTTCTATGGGAGTACCGCCACTGCATGTGGAGTATATAATATTGATAAAAACTATATTTTATAAGTTTTATTATATTATTTGAAAACGACATTTTCTCCAGTCTAGGGTTAATCAATTACAGGAAGAATCAATCGTGTATCTTTTGTTTATCTAGAGATAATGGAGCAGAATAAGTTAATTAGGGCTATTTAATTATAATTTGTTACAATAATGAAGGCGCGAGAGAAAAATACAAAAAGTGGAGTTTGATGAATTTGATTCTTCACACATTTGATAATGCTCTAGAGGGTGAAACATCACACTATTATACAATATAATTACACTTCTAGAAAACTGACGTTTTCATCTATATTAAAATAATAAATTGTATATACGATGGGAAAAGATATTGATGAAAATTAAACAATAAAATTAACTGAATTGCCTTTTGATTAAATTTATATTCCAGTACCAACAAGGTATAATCAAATTTATACAGGTTATTGAACAAGTGGTTTAGTTGAAAATGTAGGGAATTAAATGGTATAATTATGATCCCTTCCAAGCAACCTATCTAAACAAGTTTGTAAGGGTCCCAGTATTACCCAAAGGGTTAATTGCATTCCTGAAAATTTTCAAGTATGATTGTCATGAAGACCTTTGATTCTACCTCGATATCATGAATCTTGTTAACACCACATACATTAATAATTTTGTCTGGAGAACAATGAATGAAAATAGATTAACTATTTAATTTGGAACACTATTATAATATCATTATTTATTTATTAAATTTCTATGAAATTGTTTGCGACATAATTCAAAGATTGAATATTATAATACGTAGCAAATAGTTGTTTCTTATATTGGTTTGATACAATAAGGAATCACAATTTTAATACATTTTAAGCACTAATTCAATCATTTAGAATTTATATATTTTTCTAACCATTCTCATTCACTTCACAATATTTTATTTAACTTATCATATGGTGACATTAAAACAGTATTCAATATTCTAAAGTTGTTTATGATTACATTACATTTGAAAAATTATAGACACTTGGATATTTTGTCTATGCACACATAAATTTAAAACTCTACATTTGTTTTAGGGTGGGTAACTGTAGTATTTGTTTCTTAGTCTAAATAATTAACACAAAGATGGTAACGATAGTTAAAAGCTAATTTGTATTTTCTCTATAATTTTCTATTATTTCCACGACCGCCATTGTCTCAGAGCTGGGTCCTGGTGCGGTTGGAACTCGTTATTGTGGAATATTCCATTGAGAAAGCCCCCGGGATTCTCCATGTTGTATGGAATCTGGAATTATTATTCATACAATTACATTCTGCCTTAAAAATTCCTCAGAATTAAAGTTTGATAACCTAGAAGCCCTTGAGATAAAGTAATCCGTAAATAATAAATTTCTCTATTTTTAACATGTTCGAAGAGTAAGAATTAAAGAATTTTAAATAACCTCTTAAATATGAATCCCTCTGTAAGCCATTAGATTATTAATTACTTATGACGCACCATCCTATCCCACTATTTTTTAAGTATCCATTTGTTCTCTCTTCCTTATACATTGGCCACACACTGTCTCCCCATTTTAAATGTTTATATATTAATAACTAACTATCTAACCATCACGCCGTCTCTCTGAAGGGGTAGGCAGAAATAATGGACTGCCACACTTTAATCAATTCGGCACTCCATCCTTCTCTTTTAGCCCCCGCGGGAGACGCGGTACAAGTACTGTAAGTAATGAAAACAGTTGGTTCGATGAAACAAAATAAAGTAGTGTATAAACAAAGTACACAAGTGATATAAATTATTTTTAAAAATAAAAATATTTTAAAGTTCCCAAATGCCCAAATCATCATTGCTCCTCAAATGACTGTTTATAAAATGAGACTAATTATGCGTGAAGCTACGATTTGTTACTTACGACATCTGGGTCCATCCAGCGCATCTTGATGAAGTCTGCAGCCCTTTCCCCAATCATGATGGAGGGAGCATTGGTGTTCCCTGATGTCACGGCGGGCATGATACTCGCATCGGCCACCCTAAGTCTGTCGATGCCTTGAACCTTAAAAAATACCATGGATTAGTCAGATTTTTATCCATTGATGGCTGATTTGACTAATATTCAAATCAAATCAGATTATTTTCTCAAAATATATTACAAACAAAATTACTGTTTAAGGCATCTATTGAAAACAGGTAAAATATATTGTAATATATAATACTAGAAACACATGAGAGATGGTTCCACTTTAGGAAGACAAGATACTCTCTAAAGTGAAGAGTTTACTTTTACTAATATAAAAGACGTTGATCTCCGAGCATGACTGCATTGCTCTTCCCATCCGTGTCACTAGAGGCAGGTTGCACTAGTGCCTGTCGACTAGACTAGACTACACTAGGACATGTGGTTCTGTCGACTGGTAGGTAAAACAATCTATGATGTCGCTGTCGGAGATATTTATTAGGAAAAAAAGTACCAACATTCTCTCTCCAACAGTTCTCGAAATATCCCCTGATGAATCTAAAAATTGGGTTATGAGTTTCTCATCTCTTCGAAGCTGCAGAGAGTTGGTCTCCAAATTTTTTTTATAAAGTGCAACAAGTGTTATTAATTTATTTTGATGAATAGCTCTTTACATCATTGCAGCATGGGGTGAATCAATGTAGAGGGTATAGCTATTATATTGATTCTCATGAGATGTGATAGGTAGTTCATCTATCATCATTTTATTGTCACATGAATTCTTTACCAGACCAATTCATAGTCAGCGTCATAACCAGTCATCGCTGGACTCGAACCCAGAACTATTATGGGAGAGAGGGTATAACTATTATGGGAGAGAGGGCGTTGGAATTTTCACTTCTTGTAAAGGGGGCGGTGGTCTAGAAAAGGTTGTGAACATATGGGTTAAATTTACCTGTAGCAAGTGGTTAACAACAGCACTTGGGTCTCCAGGGGCGCCCATCTTGCAGCTGCCGGCTTGGTGATTCTCCGGTCCTGTGGCTTGCCTCACTGCACATGCCCAGTAGTCGTCACACCCGAATTGAATCTTCTCGCAGCCCTTAACTGGGGTCCGGTCCAGAGTCAGTCCGTACTTGGCTAGCGCCTTGCTCTCTGACAAACGAATGCCGAACTTTATCCCGTCAACGACCACTTTTACGTCATCAGGATGGGTCAGGTACCTGTGCAGAAGTGAAATAAAACAATATACATTTTAACCCTTTGGTTGCCTGCGCTTTTGGGATAACTATGCCAAAATTTAAGTAGTAAGCGAGAAAGTAATTAAAAATTAAAAATTATTACGTAATTTATTAACATACTGTAAAATTAATCTTTTAATTTATCAGAATTACAACAAATCTATTTTATATTCGTCGGCTCCTTTGTCATGAACACAAATAGCACGTTTTAATATATTTCTGGACCGTGAGCGACACAAAAACTTACTACTGTAGTTTTGTATGTACGGTGTAAAATAGTGCCCAGCCAGCAGCCACCGTTCTTATGACTACCGTCAAAAGGTTACTTGTAACCGAAACATGTCTGAGTTCAGTGTAAATAACAAGTGTTGTAATACACAATATAATTATTGTATAATTATTCAAATATTAATCCACAACACAAAGTGAAGACGAATATAGAAGAGATAAATAATTTATTTATTTTTAGTACTGGAGTAGGTGGAAGAACTCAATGAAGCATCAAATAAATCAATATGCAATATACATTATATAAAACCATTATCATTATAACTGACCCAGCGAATATCTTGGGATGCTGCAGAGGATCACTGGATGCGAGAGTGATGTAGCCTCTACTCTTGGGATGTAACACAGTCGGGATTATTTGGATGGATCGAGTTCCATTGTCGACTCTCTCACCGACCTGGAAACCAAAATAATATACTCAGCTTTCAAGGATAGATTTTTAACAGACGATTTTTTTCAATGTAAGAAACTAGTTCATGAAGCAGAAAGAATGAACTGTCACATTGTTCTTTCCTGACATACTTCTCTCACTCCCTCAACATTTATTCATTTTGTCATGCACGCACGATTTCTCTGACTCCTCACATGGCCGATATTCAATAAGTATTTCGAATAAGTATTTCTATAATAATATTTTTTTGTATAAAATAGGTCGTTTGAACCCAATTACTGTATGCAATTTGTTTTTTAGCTAATATATTGATATTCATGACACATGAAAGCAGTGGTGGTACTCCCATAGAAGCCCAGGAGCCCGGCTTGCGTAAGAAAATTTGAATTAAAATCCCCAAATCTAAGTACCTAATCATGCCCCGCATAAGCCAACAACCAACCGAATCAATTTCCAACAATGTTCCCATCAGACGTAAGAGGAATAGCCACATGAGCTGAACCTCTGTAAGCCAGAAGAGATTTTGATTCAAAATTTCTTACGCAAGACGGGCTTCTAGGCTTCTATGAGAGTACCGCCACTGTGTGATAGGTAAATAATCTATTGTCACGTAAATTCTACACCAGACCTAAGACGTGTGAGAATCACACTGTCATAATCGGGAATCAAACCCCGGGCCTTCGGCGATGCAGTCATAGTTCTTGCCACTTTTAATTCATTTGATCATGCCATGTTTTACTCGGTCTTCTTCTATTTCTTTTTATTTTAATATTTAAAAGACACATTATAAAGAGAAAAGTAGATCAGAACACACCCACCAAGGGGCAGTGTAGACTTCCGGTCAAAACAAAACCAATGAACAGGAGCCAGTGGCAACATCCATGAGCAGCAACTCAGGGACGCAGAAACAGAAAACATAACTAAAATGCACAAAACTATTGTAACAATCATAGCGAACATATTATTCATAATTATCACAATAATTATAATAGCAATAATACCATAATAATATAATAACATAACCAAAGACAAAGATAATAATAATAATTTATTTATAACTATCAAAATAATCATAATAGCAATAATAACACAACCAAAAACTCAGACAGTTTTTAACAAATAATGCCAAATAATTTATAGAAACAATAACACGGGACGAGAAGACATAGGGGAGGAAATAAATTACACATCCATTTCACTAAAAAGTTTTGTCCACGCACGAATAAAAGTAAGAAGGCAACTGAAATTTTTATCGCTACTCGTTAAGTCACTATTCCAAATTGGTCGATGATCCACTGTCACATTCTCAATCATGATATCTCTATCACTCTGCAAGAGACAGCACTCCCAGAGGATGTGGTGGGCCGTCTGGGGTCCCCCGCCGCACACACACTCCGGGTACGGCGCCAGACTAAGATCATGGAGCCTGGCACGGAAATTGCCGTGCCCCGAAAGCATCTGCACAACGTGATGGTCCAATCGCAGCCACTCACTACCCATCCTCCCACTCACAGAGGGGAAAAAGGAGTAAGTCCACCTTCCTCTAGGAGAGATGTTCCATCTTTCCTGCCATGCCGACAGAGAAACCTCTCTTAAGCCCCTGCACAGGGCGGTGAAACCACCTTGGTTTGTTGACGATTAAATTAGTTTCTAAATCTGTCCCTCAAGGTTTTTCCAAGCATGGCTCTTTATTTTAATATGGTTAACATTCTTCTTCATGGTTACAATCCTGAGGATTGGTCTGCATTAAGCTTCACTCGTTTCATCCACTCAGTCCTGTCATCAGCCAGTCTCTTCATCATCATGGTTAACATATATTTTCTATATTCATTCTTTCCATGTGTCCAAACTATCTTAATGACTCTTTCATTATTTTGTTCATACCACTTTTATTCGCATGCATTCACTTCATACATTTGAATTTGACACTATATCATATACAGATTTAAGAGATTATAGGTACTACATTTGAATGCCAAGATGTTTAGAAATATTTATAAATATATTGATATGGGTATATTTATAAATATATTGATATTGAGCAGACGCCCGAGAGGATAGATTTTACAAACATGAAAAAGTCTTCATCAAATCTTCATCTTCAAATCTAGAAGTAGAGGCCACTCATGCCAACATGGTGGGCCAAGATGGAAAAGGAGCTGCAGCACGAGAACCTAACAGTGGAGATGAGCCAGGACAAAAAAAATTGGCGTCTTCGTACATATGATGAAAAATGGCAAAGGGAAAAACATTGTTTACAAATAATTTAATGAGATTATTATATTTTACATAGGTACCTGTCCTGTTCTGGCACAATTAGCCAAGAATCCTCCGAAGAAGAACTGAAGATCTGGCTGATCCAACGAAGGGTCGTTGTATTTGGAGTTGATGAAACCGGTCACTTCGGAAATTCCTGGAAATTTAAGGTTAGTTATTTAAATTAGTTTAATTAACAAAATCTTTCACGAAATGGCGCTATGGACACCCAAAACATATTTATCATATCTTCTTCTTAGAATCATATTCTTCACAACTGGGGGTTGTATTCATTCTTAATAATTCATCATGGCTCGCCACGCGCTTCTGTCATCGGTCAGTCTCCAGGCTTCAGAGCTAGTCAGCGCCCTGATTTGATCGGATCAGCGGCTCTTATGGTCGCTTTCCTCTACTACATCCATTATTATGAGCCTTTCGAGGTACTTCTGGTTTTCTCATTGATGAAATAATGTAGGTTTATCAGGTTACTCTGTCCTGATCTAAAGTCGTAGTTTTGTGATATCACTTTCGTCGTCGGCCATCGGCCGTCGGTTCTCCGACAGATATGGCCAGCCCATCGGCACTTCAGCCCGCCCATCCTCAGAGCCACCTCAGTCACCTTGGTTTGTTGACGAATAATTTATTTTCTAAATCTGTCCCTCAAGGTTTTTCCAAGCATGGCTCTTTACAATTAAAATAATAAAACTAACTAACTAACTAACCATCACGCCATTTCCCCGGAGGGGTAGGCAGAGAGGATGAATCGCCATACTGGCCTGTCCTGGCACACCTCTCGGGATTCCTCCAAATTCATACATCGCACCATGCACGCACGTCGATTATTCCGACTTCGAATGTGGCCGCCTTTTAGTAATTGGTTAATTTGGTCATGCCATGTTTTCCTCGGTCGTCCTCGGCTTCTTTTCCCACTCACACTGCTTGTGTACAACTTTTAACCATTCTACTCTCATCCATTCGTTCCATATGTCCGAACCATCTCAGGGATCCTTTTTTAATTTTATTCATGATGCAGTCATCTGTCTTACATTTCTTTCTTATTTCATCGTTCGGTATTCTATCATACAACGTTTTCCTGCACATTCTTCTTAGTGATCTCATTTCTACGGCGTTTATCCTGCTTTCATCCTTCTTTTGCCAGCTCCAAGCTTCACTTCCATACATGAGGGTTGGCACTAGAACTTCATTGTGTACTGCCATCTTTGCTTCTGTGGATATACGAGTATTTCTATTTGCAGTAATGACTTTGAGTGCGCCATTTATTTTATTCCCAGCACCAACCCTCCTTTCGATGTCTTTCTCCATTTTTCCGTCTCTTGTAAACATGCTTCCCAGATACGTAAATTCAGTAACTTGCTCCAATTTCTCGCCCATCGCACTTATATCACAAATCGTCATACATTCTTCTTTCTCGAAAACCATCACTTTAGATTTAGACACATTCATCACCAAGTCACTCTTTTTGCATGCCTCATACATCCTCTCCACTAAGACTTGCAAATTGTCTTTACTGTCAGCGATTAACGCAGCATCGTCTGCATATAACAAACAGCTGACTGACAAACAATTCATCTTAGCACCAGCGTCTATGCCTTCAAGTTCTTTCATACACTTGTCCAAGTATAGATTGAACAACCACGGATCAAATGAAATATAAAGAAGGCACAATGAAGGCATTGTGTAGAAATATCACGATACAGATGTTGGGTAAGATATCAGAAAACAATAGAATCAATTCTCACCAGTTCCCGACATCAGGCCATCTCTGAAGAGTAGGTATTCCATAGCAGTAGCCCAGTTGAGAGGGGTGGTGTTAGTATCATTGATATTAAAGTTGATAAAGTAGGCCACGTGGTTGTGCAGGTTCCTACCCACGGCCGGGAGATGGTGAACTGGAGCCACTCCGACCCTGGTTAATTCATCGGCGGGGCCTACCCCACTCAGGAGCAGCATTTGTGGGGAGTTGACTGCTCCGCCACTGGATGGTAATTATTACAAAAATTCGATATAATTCAATCACAGTATCACAAGCTGTTATTATAAATATTGTTTTGTTAATTTAATTATTATAACCTGATACAATGCACAGTTAAAGTTGAACTTGCTACATTATTAAATCTCTACTCCGACTATGTTTTTAAACGAGCCCTCATCAACACCGAGAAAGGACTGATTGATGGCGTTGTGATAAACAATATATCGGCGTTTTGTCCCCGATAGATATCTCAGACAGCGACAGCATAGATTGTTTTACCTACCGGCCGCCAGAACCAACCTGCCTCTGGTGACACCGGTGGCAAGAGCAATTAGTCTGCTGAACGCGGTCTCCTCGGAGATCGACGTCTTTCATGTTAGTGAAGGTACGTTCAGGAGACAAATACTCTTGACTTTAGAAAGTATCTGTCTTCCTAATGTCGAAACATCTCTAATGCGTTCCTGGTACTATGTTGTATTTTTATAGTATTTTACCTGTACTCAATAGATGCCTTAAACATTTTGCTGTTTGTAATGTCTTTTGAGTTAATAAACTGATTTAATTTGATTTGATTTGAACCTGAAACTCAGACAAATAATGGTTAAATGCTATACATGTTTGCTATGCATGTCTGTTCTACGATTTGGCTGTAAACTAGGACTCTGAAAGTGAATGATGTGTTAAGGGTAGAAAAATACTACCTTCTTCGTTTGTTAATCATGGGCATGATAGAGAGATGACTTGGAGTTGGCAGGAGGCAATTATCCTTGCTGCGGAATATAAGGGATTTGACAGGAATGAGAAGAGTTGAGAACTTGTAGTAGTACAGGAAAGATATGCTTTCGCTGCACTGATCGTCAACATTGTGGAAATCTGTCACGGAACCAGCAGAAGAAGAAGAAAATTATGAGGTGATGGAATTCTTCGTAATTTACCTCAGAATGACCTCGTTGTTGGCACGTATGACTTGTCTCTGTCCATATGAGTTTATGACTTCCACCCCGTAAGCTGCTTTGTCTGTCTGGTTGATGAGGATCTTGACAGCTGTGGTGTTGAGCATCACATGAAGGTTTGGGCGGCTCCTTGCTGGGCGGAGGAAGGCGCGCGCAGTGCTCACGCGGGATCCATTCTTGTTGGTGGTCTGAGCAATGGCGAAGCCAGTGTGAACGTGACCGTTCAGATCGCGAACTTCATAACCTGTAAAGATCAAATATGGGTATTTGAAAAATGAACCAAGACAATGATTAATCAATAGGAAGAGATTGAGGGTCAAGGACAGCTGTTTCGTCAACCGATCATGACATCATCGGATGTTACAATAATTTTTCAAATGATAAAATTGATTTTCGTGTTTTTTCGAACCTTTATGTGCATTTATTCCAATGTTAATTTGATATTTCTATTACTTCTTCATTGGATATTCTATCATACATTGTTTTTTCGCACATTCTTCTTGGTGATCTAATTTCTACTGCATTTATTATACTTTGTGATCTAATTTCTACTGCATTTAAAGTGCGGTAGTCCATTCTTTCTGCCTACCCCTTAGACGAGACGGCGTGATAGTTTGTTAGTTAGTTAGTTTTATCCTACTTTCATTCCTCTTTCTGCCATCTCCAAGTTTCAGCTCCATACATAAGGGTCGGCACTAGAATCTCATTGTGCACTGCCATTTTTGCTTCAGTCAATGTATTTCTATTTGACGTGATAATTTTGAGTGCACCATTTATTTTGCTTCCAGCTTCAATCCTTTTTTTAGTATATTTTTCTATCACTGTAAGTACAGGGTGTCTGCATGAACGCAACGATTCCGAAGAGCGTGTGGGGTATGTCAATCGGTAGCCTGGCTCTTGGGAATTTAGTCGCTATGGAGCGTTTCTCGGGAGAGGACTACGCGTCGTGCGTACGAGAGTTTAACAGAAACGGTGATCCAGCGACTGTAGCGTATAAGGTTCTGCAATATTCGAGATTTTCACCGCTTAAATGGAAAATGTGGGGAGCGTTAATCAGTCAGTCGATTATCAGTCAGCCGAGCCGTCATAAGAAATTTTACTGTTCGACTTATGAGTGCCGCGAACACGAGGGTGTACATTTGGACCATAATATTTTTAAGGAATAAATTCCCAATTTTTGTACTTTAATAATTAATAAACATTTTTTCGATAAATGGCTTACTTTTTTTTATAAATCTACTACTCTTAAATACAGTGGAACCTCTCATAACGAGTACTTCTCATACACAACAGATTTAACAAAAAAATGCTCTTTTAACGAGCGACATTTCTCATAACGAATGAGCTTTGGTAAGAGAGACTACAGTCAATGAGATTGTGTCTTTGACCAATACCATGGCACTATAGGTAAAGTTGGACAACAACGACATTGATGAGCTAGTGAAAGAGCTGATCACCGAACTTGCATTGCGTTTCACAGAAAGAAGTTATGGAGGAGAGTTTGTTAGTGTTAGTGAAGAAAGTAGCAGAGCAAACAACATTCTGGCGCATTAAGAGAAATAACTGAAAGCATGGGAAACTGTTGCATCGTACATTGACAAGCATCACCCAAATAAGTAGGTGGCTATGCGATCTACAAATTTATTAAATGATTATGCTGTGTCACATTTTCACCAAATTTTGAAGCGTAGGTAAAAACAAAAGTCTAGACAGCGATCTATTAAAAAAAAAATCATTGTCAGAAATTCATAAATATTGTAGTAATTTTGATTTTATATATTTATTTTTGCAAATCGAGATCGCATTCTATTGTATAATAGGTTGTTGCTCTCCTAAAAAATTTTAAAGTCTGTAATTTTATTTAAATGAATGTTAAAAATAAAATAGCATTTTGATGGCATGGAACGCATTATCGTATTTTACATTGCTTTATATGGGAAAAATTGTTCCGTCTAACCAAATCAATCAAATCAATTTATTTTCTCAAAAGATATTACAAACAACAATTATAGTTTAAGGCATCTGTTGAGAACAGGTAAAACATAAAAATATACTCGTATAATAGCAGGAACGCATGAGAGATGATTCGAGATTAGGAATACAAGATATTCTCCATTTATCTTCTAAACGTACTTTCACGAATATGAAAGACGTCGATCTCCGAAGCGATCATGTTCAGCAGTTTGATTGCTCTCCCCACCAGCATCACCAGAGCGGTTCACATAATGAGTAAGATTCTAACTAACTAACTAACCATCACGCCGTCTCCCCGAAAGTGTAGGCAGAAAGAATGGACTACCACACTTTCGATGCGGCACTCCATCCTTCTCTTTTCGCCATCGCGAGAGACGCGGTGTGATGGGTTGCGAACCTCATCGCCATTAAGAGTAAGATTCTGGAACATCAGTAAGATTCTGGAACGAATTGTTCTCGTTATGTAGGGTTCTGCTATATAAACTTTCATTTGCGACAACCTGTATATTAGAGAAATATGAGTATTTAAAAAAATTACCAAGTTCTTCTCCCGCCTTGAGCAGCGCGTACGAGAGAGGAGGATGGTAGGGAAACTGACTGACGGAGAGAGGACCGCCGGCTGCGTGGTAGCCAGGGTCCACCAGGCCGGGCTGGCGGTTGTCTTCAGACTTGAGGAAGTAGGGCAGCACTTCTCGGTAGGACCAGCCTCCAGCGCCTCCTGCAGCCCAGTCGTCGTAGTCCTTGGGCGAGCCGCGGATGTACATCATTCCATTCATAACAGACGTTCCGCCAAGTACCTGCGATATCACAAATTGATCAATTATACAAGCAATTTACCATAATGATTTTTAGATATTCCATTGTTTTGGCGGAAACACTTTGATATTTCAACATTATTAACTGTTTAACCCTTTCATACCCCCTGTGCAGAATTATTGCACATAATATTTAAACATTATAAATATTGTTATTTGAAATGATTTGCCCTATCCATCTACCTACCCTACCATCTTTGCGATATAGATTTAATTATATAAATTAAATATTGACGATATAGATTTAATTAAGTCGCTATACACGGAAAGCACTGCTAGTGTCAGAGTAAATGGAGATCTTACAGCCTGGTTTGATATCAATAAAGGTGTCAAACAGGGTTCCGTAATGTCCCCGTGGTTATTTAACCTGTGTATGGACAAGTGTATGAAAGAGCTGAAAGGGTTGGATGTAGGTGCCAAAATGAGCGGAGTGTCAGTAAGCTGTCTCTTGTATGCGGATGACGCTGTCCTACTTGCTGACAACGAGCATGAACTATAAGTCCTAGTGAATTGTATGTATGAGGTATGCATGCGAAATGATCTGATAATGAATGTTGATAAGTCCAAGGTAATGATTTTTGAAAAATAAGAAATCATGACAGTCTGCAATATTAGCGCGAATGGCGAAAATTTGGAGCAAGTAGATGAGTTCGTGTATTTAGGTAGTATGTTTACAAGAGATGGGCGAGTGGAGAGGGATATTGAAAGAAGGGTTGGGGCAGGCAACAAAGTGAATGGTGCACTTAAAGTTGTCATAGCAAACAAAAACCCATCCAAAAAGCTAAAATGGTAGTGCACAATGGTGTTCTTCTACCGACCCTTATGTATGGAAGCGAAGCATGGAACTGGCAAAAGAAGGATAAAAGTAGAATAAATGCAGTAGAAATGAGATCTCTTGGACGAATGTGTGGATACTCTGTGTATGATAAAGTGTCGAATGAAAATGTAAGAAGTGAATGCGGTGCGAATGATGGTATTATGAACAAAATAATGAAAGGATCATTAAGATGGTTTGGACATATGGAAAGAATGATTGAATGGTTAAAAAATTATATGTTAACGATGTAAATGGAACCAGAAATAGAGGAAGACCGAGGAAAACGTGGCACGATCAAATAAATCAAATATTGAATGTCGGCCATGTGAGGAGTCAGAGAAATCAACGCGCGTGCATGGCACGATGTATGAATGTTGAGGAATCGAGAGAAATATGTCAGGAAATAAAAGTGTGGCAGTCCATTATTTCTGTCGACCCCTTCGGGGAGACGGCGTGATGGTTAGTTAGTTAGTTAGATTTTAATATTATCAGTTTTGTGGTGAAAGTTGTCAAAGTTTAGAAAAGACCATCACAATAATCCAGGTCTGAAGGAGTTAAATAAAATCTTAAAAGAATATCATCAATAATCAAAATCCTGCTTATTCCCCTTTAGTGTATAATACATTCAAAACATTATCATATTATAATTTACCAAAAAAATATTTGTATTATGTTTTATTTATTTATTTATTTGGACACAAAACGGTGTAGCAAAGTTAAAACAACGACATGAAACCAAAAATACATATTATTATTTTTATTATTAATATTTTGTTGAATCGCTCTTTACATCATGACAGCATGAGCCAAATCGATGTAAATGGTATTAAAGCTATCATAGTGATTCTCGTGACATGTGATAGATAGCTATCTATCGCCATTTTATTGTCACGTGAATTCTACACCAGACCAAAGACAGTGTGACGATGACACTGCCCTCGCCGGGAATCGAACCCGGAACCTTCGGGGTGGCAGTCAATGCACTTACCACTCGGCCACGAAGGTCGGATCAGAATGAACCCAAATATGTCGACGTCAGTGAGGCAGTACTATTTCCAGAATTTGAAATATGTTTTTTATGACACTCTAAATCCAAGACGATTAGATTCAATGTCCGAATTGCTATTCTAACTGCAATTCGGACGCATTGTTTGCAATTATTGCATCACCTAAGTCAGGTTGGTTCTGCGTGACGGAACAAAGAACAATTGATGTCGGCGTTGTCGCAGGTAATTATCAGGAATAAAAATACCTATTTGCACCAGACTATAGGGGTTCTCAATAGATCTCCGAATCAGCTTAAAAAAATGCGTTGCTGTAAATCCTTCTCTCCTCAGATCGAAAGAGTTATACTCTAGCATACCCAAGAGAAATGCCGTTGGATAGAGCCAAGGATATACCCTATACTCTCTCATGTTGAGGGCTTTCAAAAATTACATTTAAAAATTATTAAATTGTAAAACATAAAATTATATTTTCACAACACTTTTTTGCACAAACATGTTTTGGACCGTATAAATCTTTTCTCGGTATTTTTTTAACCTATATATTCAGTTTGATTATACTTGTTCTTCTAGTTCTAAATGATATAGATATGATTCACTACTTTTTGTGACGGTTAAGCGTAGCGTTAATTTTTTTTATTTAAACTATGAGTACCTATATTACGATTGGGAAAGTAATTTTTTCTACAAAAAAATCTGTAGATGCGATAGCTCAGAGGTAATATTTGTACAGAATTAAACAATTAACCTTTTATTCTCGGACTTCCAAAATTTTAACAACTGACTTCCACTGTGAGGAAACAAGATGATTGATGGGACCACAATAATTAGGAGTGCTCGTGAATTTGATATAATCGTTAACGCGATTTCTGACTGACTTCCCGCCAGGACGGAACAAGTACTGTAACATAAGGTAGCATTTCTAGAAGGCGAGTACTTAAAAATGTTGCCAGATAATTATCATGGAAATATTTCCGTCCTACGATAACTGATTATCAACGGATAATTATCCGCTAGCCGTGTAATTAACGAATTTCTAATACCTTCTGACAGCTCCGAGACACCGAGAAACGTACGCTGAGAAATATAACATAAAACTAACTGACTAACCATCATGCCGTTTCCGGAGGGGCAGGCGGAGAGGATGGTTCGCCATACTGATCTATACCTCAAGAGCTTCCTATACATTTATACAGGGTGCAGCAGCATTAATTCCTTTTTAAATGCGTGCCATTCAGTCGGTTGATGTCGTAGCGTAGCGCTAGTAGTCTCGTTCGAGAGGCGGAACTATAAAGTTTTATCCCAACACAGTTTAATCGGCATCATGCGTTGGAACAGCGAGGAGCGTGCGTTTGCCGTTGAGGCCTACTTTTCGAATTGAATGTGGCTGCCCTTAATATTTGATTAATTTTGTCATGTCATGCCCTCCTTGGTCTACGATGGCTTTTCTTTCCACTCACAGTTTTTGTATCTTATTCTTCTTCTTTCTTAGCCTATTCCCGTCCACTCCTGGCTAAAGGCCTCCTCCATTCGCTTTCATGTCACTCTGTCTTGTGCAGACTGCATCCAGGTTATTCCAACATGTCTGTTTAGATCATCCTTCCACCGTAGTTGCGGTCGCCCTGCACTTCTCTTTGCCGTCCACGGTCTCCAAGTCAGCAGTCTTCTTGTCCATTTTTTGTCTGAGCTTCTGGCTTTGTGATCTGCCCATTGCCACTTTAGAGTCGTTATCCGGTGGATGATGTTAGTGACCTTTGTTTTTTCTCTCATTGATCTAGTGAATTCTGCACTAGATCAAAGACAGTGTGACAATCACACTGCCATCGCCGGAAATCAAACCCAGGACCTTCGGTGTGGCAGTCTTGGCTCTTACCGCTCTGCCACAAAGGTATCGTAATTATCACTCCCTTATTATTTGAAATTTTATGGTAGAAGTTCATTTTAAATAATGGAAAGATCTTTTTTTCTAAAATTAAAAAAAAAAAGTATAATACTTAATGTTTCTGTTTTTATATACTTTGTATACAACACTCACATTTATTAAAAAAATAAAAATAAAATATCAAACATGTTTCGGACTAACCACCCCTTCATCAGTGATATTATATAAATATTTAAAATATTATTAAATTGTTTACAAATATGCTCAGTTTTGACATCTCTAAAAAATATGCATATTTGTAAACAATTTTATAATATTTTAAATATTTATATAATATCACTGATGAAGGGCTGGTTAGTCCGAAACATGTTTGATCTTTTATTTTTTTAATAAACGTGAGTGTTGTATACAAATAATATAAAAAAGAAACATTAAACTTCTACAACGCAAAGTTATGGCGAACATAGAAGAAATTGTAATATTTAGTTAAATTAAATTTATGTTTATGGGTTCGGCAGCTTGCTTAATGGAATTTATTTATTTTTATAAATTAATTTATTTTTATAGTTTCATTATTTACACTGTTATAAGATTCGATCTGTAATCCCCGAGAAAGTAAACCGTAATTGACCCAGACTACATCATCGATACGAAGAAGTCCGCGACATCTGAAATGGTATACGAGTATAGTGACGCAAAATTAAAATATAAAAAAGGACTGTATAAGTCAGATTTGTACCATATTTATTACAAAATGGAGACATACGCTTAAAAAAGACACTTATGCAATCTTTTCAAATACTATTACGTAACTGAGTATACCATATATCATAGATGGGCAACCGCCGGCCCGAGGAGTTATTTTGTCCTGCCCTGATTCATCTCGGCGAAGTAATAGAGAAAAAAATATAGTTTAAATAATGCAGATGACACGGGCACTTGCAGTGATTCGGCGAAACTCGTATACGCACCGAAGGAAAATCACAATTTGACAAAGTTACGGATAAATTATATTTGGTGGAAGAAAAATATACAAATTTACGTACATTTGCAAGAAAAATCATTTGTCATTTTGGCAGCACATATACAAGTTTTTTTCGAGGATGAAACACACACAATCAAAAAATCGAACGAGGATAACACATGAAAATCTCGAAAAATCTTTGCGATTATCATTAAGCAATACCAACGCCAATATTGATAGTCTCGTAATTCAAGTACAAGGCCAATCTTCACACTAAATTTTGTAATCAGTATATAATATTATGTCGTTCATTATATAAATAAAAAAATATGTCAGAAGTAGCAATGTGATGTATTTAATTTAATATGACTTTTTTATGATTATTAATAACAGCGGATGGCCGAACGGACAGTGATGTTGAAAGAAGGGTTGGTGCGGGTAACAAAGTGAATGGAGCTTTAAAAGTAGTTATTGGAAACAAGAATTTATCAATGAAAGCGAAAATGGCCGTTCACAATGGAGTTCTGGTCCCAACCCTTATGTATGGAAGCGAAGCATGGAACTGACAGAAGAAAGATGAGAGCAGAATAAATGCGGTAGAGACGAAGTCCCTAAGACGTATGTGTGGTAGAACGATGTACGACAGAATCTCAAATGCTGATATTAGGAAGGAATGTAGAGCGAAAGAAGGTACTATGAACAAAATTATGAAAGGTTCGCTGCGTTGGTTCGGACATATGGAGCGCATGGGTGAAGAAAGAATGGTTAAAAAAGTATACGTTAACGATGTAAATGAAGTAAGGAGTCGAGGTAGACCGAGGAAAACATGGCATGACCAAATTAATCAAATATTAAAAGTTGGTCATGTCAGAAGCCGGAAGAATCGACGTGCGTGTATGACTCGATGTATGAATGTGGAGGAAGCTAGAGAGGTGTGCCAGGATAGAGTAGTGTGGCGGTCCATTCTCTCTGCCTACCCCTGCGGGGAAACGGCGTGATGGTTTGTTGTTGTTGATTATTAATTTGGTCCGGCCCTTGACAGGGAACAAGAATGATAATTTGGCCCCAGACCTAGGAAAGGTTGCCCATGCCTGCCATAAATGAACGTTTCCGACGAAAAATGTATTTTACGTCGGTTGACATAATACTCCATATCCTCTTTAAGACGTCAGTAATGCATGTGTGTTCTGTCAATAATCAATTAGTGATGATTAGTTTGTAAAAAGAAAATATTCAGGAAGTATTATATAACCCTGTATTTAGTCTTTGGTCTCATTTTTCAATTTATTTCCTAGTGACATAATATAATAGATTTGTCGAGAATTTTTCACAATTTTTAAGCTACATTCAGAAACTTACTAACTAACTAATCATCACGCTGTTCCCCGGAGGGCTAGGCAGTGAGGATGGACTGCCACACTGTTCTATCCTGACACAAAAATAATAATAATAACAGAAATCATGACAGTCTTCAACATTAGCGTGAATGGTGAAAATTTGGAGCAAGTAGATGAGTTCGTGTATTTGGGTAGTATGGTTACAAAATATTGGTGAGTGAAAAACCTATCCAAAAAAGCTTAAATGGCAGTGCACAATGGTGTTCTTGTACCGACCCTTATGTATGGAATCGAAGCATGGAACTGGCAAAAGAAGGATGAAAGTAGAATAAATGCTGTAGAAATGAGATCTCTTAGACGAATGTGTACATACTCTGTGTATGATAGAGTCTCGAATGAAAATTTAAGAAGTGAATGTGGTGCGAATGATGGTGTTATGAATAAAATAATGAAGGGATCATTAAGATGGTTTTTACAAATGTAAATAATTAATGAAGAAAGAATGGTAAAAAAATATATGTTAACGATGTAAATGGAACTAGAAATAGATAAAGACCGAGGAAAACGTAGCGCGATCAAATAAATCAAATATTGAATGTCGGCCACGTGAGGAGTCAGAGAAATCGATGCGCGTGCATGACACGATGTAGGAGTGTTGAGTAAATATATCAGGAAAGAAAAGTGTGGCAGTCCATTCTTTCTGATTACCCTTTCGGGGAGACGGCGTGATGGTAAGTTAATTAATTAGGTATAATATTATGGTAACTTTTAAAGCGCAGTTTTTGTGATGTAATCACCTAAAGGGCTTATTTAGATCTGTTTTAAATTGAAAAATCCGGTATGAAGGGAGATTGTTCCAAGCTGATGGGCCGGCTATCGCAAAGGCTCGATCCCCTAAATTTGTACTAAAGCAACGCTTCGGCTCAACTAATCTCTCTATTGTAAAGGAGTTCACAGAGCGAAGTATGGATTTCCTTGTATTTAGAACAGAGTTCGGATATATAACTTGGTGCCGTTCCACGTATCGTTTTGAAGACTATCCAGCAGAGTTTATACTGGATTCTTTCTGGACTTTTAAGTCAGTGAAGTTCTTTGAGATTTTGTGTTTTATGGGACTTTTTTTATACATTATTCTCCCGCCTCTTCTACATTCACACATCGTGACATGCATGCTAGTCGATTTTTCCTACTTCGAACATGGCCGCCTTTCAGTAATTGATTAATTTGGTCATGTCATGTCTTCCTTGGCCATCCTCAATTTCTTTTTACCATTCACACTACTTGTATATATATTTTTAACCATTCTTCCCTCATGCATTAGTATCTTACGAGTATGTACGAATCATCTAAGTGACCCATTCTTAATTATATTTAGGACGCATTCATCCGCCTTACATTCCATTCTTACTTTATCATTAGATATTCTATCATACATTATTTTTCCGTACATTCTTCGTAGTGACCTCATTTCTACGGCATTTATCCTACTTTAATCCTTCTTCTGCCAACTCCAAGCTTCACTTCCATAAACAAGGGTCGGCACTAGAACTCAAAGATATGATATTTTGTAACTCTAAAATGTAATTAATATTACGATACGACGTGACGTGTCGGTATCAGCTGATGACTGTCCAGAGTAAATGGACGTTTATGTTCAAAATTATGAAAGGATTACTGAGTTGGTTTGAACATATGGAACGCACGAATAAAAAAAATGGTGTTTTAGAAAATATACGTTAATGATATGAATGGATTACGGATTCGAGGAAGACAGAGGAAAACACATTCGTAGAACATAGCATGACCAAATGAATGAAAAATTAAAAGTCATGTTTGAAGTTGCAAGAATCGACGTACGTGTATGACTCGATGTAGGAATGTCGTTGAATCTAGAGAGATGTTAGGATAGAGAAGTGTGATCCATTCTCTCTTTCTAGCCCATCCGAGGAAACAGTGTAACAGTTTGTTATTTTGTTAACTAAATATATTTTAAGAAAATCTTTCGCGTTAATCTAAGCACTATATCGTAATTTTATTGAACTTCAAATGACCCTTATCATGATAGTGTTGCCATATAAAATTAAAACCATGTCAAGCATGTTTAATAACTAATCACGTATTTAATGACATTAAAAATAGGTTCGATACATAAAATACTATATTAATATGTTTTATTATGCATTACGTTTACATGAAGTCACATTTTAAGAATTGGTTTGTACTATAGACCAACTTTATATGTGATATGAAATGACGTATGCTTAAAAAAGCCAAAAGATTAGGCTAACGTTTGAACCAATCTTTTTAAAATTGGTATTTTACTTCCATATTTTTTTTTAAATAATACTTTTTTTTGCATTACATTTTTTTCTGGTATCAACATTTGAAATTTTGTCGTGCATCGTTTCACCACAAATACGTCTAAGGGAACTGCAAAAAAATGGAATGGAACCCGAACTCCATTATGAACGACCATTTTCGCAATTATTGATAAATACTTGTTTTAATTTAATTTTGTTATTTTATTTTATATCATTGTATTTTATATTATTTGTTTTAGATTTATTTTGTAGATGTTGGACAATAGAAGTGTGCGCGGGAGATGCCTATTGGCGGCGATGAGGTTCGCAACCCATCACACCGCGTCTCCCGCGGGGCGAAAAGAGAAGGATAGAGTGCCGCATATGTTAAAGTGTGAGAGTCCATTTTTTCTGCCTACCCGTTCGGGGAGACGGCGTGATGGTTAGTTAGTGATTTTTTACTTGTTTTCAATAACTACTTTTAGAGCTCCATTCATTTTGTTACCCGCACCAACCCTTTTTTTGGAAATCACTAGAATTCAGTCATCCGCTTTGAACATGCTACCTTAGTCTACAAATTCAGTAACCTTCTCTACGTTCTTTTCATTTATACTTATGTAAAAAAAAACTCTCATATCCTCATTCTTTAAAAAAAAACATCACCTTTGACTTTCCAATATTCATCATTCAATCGTTTGCTTTGCATACCTCCTACAGTTTCGAGACTAGGATTTGTAATTAATTTGTAAACTGTTAAATAAAAATTGTTGTTTTATGTATCACAATTGTATTTTTTTACGCGATAGCTGTTTCGTCAACCTATGTTAACATCACCAGGTGTAACACCTGATGATGTCAACATAGGTTGACGAAACAGCTGTCGTGTAAAAAAAATACAATTGTGATACATAAAACAAAGTTTTTTAATTTAACAGTTTATAATATTAAAGTATCATAATGTTTCGGGGTTCAAAAAGGTAGTAGGGCTACGATGGGGTATGTTTTGCTGGAAAATATGCCTCTATAAAATGTCGTAAGGCGCCATGTGGCGCCATTTACAACAGCAACACTACTATCAAGTCCAACTCTCTAGCGTCCACGAGAGGTATTTTAAGACCCCCTGAACCCCGGGCAATGTGGCACATATTACTTAGTGCCATAGCAGATAGCGAGAGGACGAATGGCAAGCTTCCAGCGCCGTAAAACTGGATACACCCAGCTAAGGGAAGGTAACCCCGACAGAAAATCTTCCAGAGAAGGCAAGGGGATACTACTCTGGATATTTTTCCCCAGGTCATCACCATGAGGCCTACTCAAGGGTGATAGTCAACGTTAGGGAGACCTGATAAGACACAGAAATCAGAAGTATTTCGGCCAAAACAATGGACTATTTAATTCATTTGTACTATCTGCAACGAGAACGGCATCGTCCATTCATAGCAGGCAACTTACAGACATCACACTCATCTTAGCACCAGCAATTATTCCTTTCAGTTATTTCAAACACTTGTCCATATACAGATTGAACAACCACGGAGACATCTCGCAGTCTTGTTTGATATTACAAAGGGTATTAAATAAGAAGCAAAAATGTAAAACTTGTTTTCGAAGTTTTATGAAAATTTCAATGATTTTTTTTAAAAACATTTTAAATGTATGCAAATACTTGTAGACGAATACTGGATTTTACCCATTACAGGTTATCATTTTAAGGATTAATTGTATCTCAATAGAAGATGCAAATTGGAAACAGAATATGGTGGTCGAGGCGTTTACAGGACTTATGACCTGTCATTGGTTGTGTTAAGCGCACGCTTTATGTAATACAACATTCTCCATTCCGCCTTCTTACGACCACCATGTCTGACAAATTTTTGGAAGATGAATATATGCTACAATGTTGCACCACACTTCACATTTTTTAGTTCAATCTACACTAGATAAGTGTTAAATTAGAAAATTTACTTAAAAAGAAAGATATTAATCGTAAGTGTTTATTAATAAAGGCAAAACAATCTCATCAAAATTATACAAAATATTATAATTGTGAAAATTAAAATAAATATATCTTTAGTCGCAAAAAATACGAAAGCATAGAATATTGGACAAATAAGTTCTGATATGACGTTAAAATTAAAGAGGTTTTAATAAATTAGTTTGACATTTAATCATTAAAGTCATTTGATTGATGTAATTAAACATTTATATAACCATTAACATGAAGTTGTTTCGTTTTGAATTATAAAATGCCGGATTTATAATTAATTTCCTGTGGATGCAGGTTAGAAACGCGGGAAATGTCAGAAATAAACGGCGTGTCAATGCCCTTGACTAGGGACCATTTCTAATCTAATAGAAAAATTCAAGGATTTTTATCTGTCGGCAAACATGATCCTTTCTATTTATTGTCTATGGTTCATATTCAAATGCAAATAAAGAGATTGTAATAAATGCATCGGAAGTAAATTGGTTTGTGACTATTGATTATAAAACTAACTAACTAACCATCACGCCGTCTTCCTGAAGGGGTCAGAAAGAATGAACCGCCACACGGTTCATTCTTGATATAATTCTCCAGCATCCTCTATTCTTATTCTTAGTGTAGGCCTAGTGGCCTGTTTCTCAAGAGGAATTGGCCTCCGGCGAAGTCGACTTCCAGCTGTCGATCCATCTCTTTGGTGGTCTGCCCGGGGGTCGTCTACCTTGGGGCTGGCCGTGTAACACAATAAAGGGGAGTCTGGATGGATCCATTCTCCTCACGTGTGCATACCAGTATCTTCTCCTTTGCCTTCACCACCTTACGACATCCTCAAGCTCGCATATCTCCATTATCCGTGTATTCCTTATCCTCTCTTGCAGTATCTTGCCTGAGTGTCTTCATTTCTGACACTCTAAGCGCTTTTTTTGCAATGTGGTGTTCGCCCTGCACTCGATCCCATATGTTATGAAAGGTATCCAAAATCCGGCATCCTCAAAATTCATAAATCGTATCATGCACGCACGTCGATTTCTCTGACTCCTTACGTGGTCGTTATTTAATTTGGATTTGATCGTGCCATGTTTTCTGCCTTCCTCTATATTAAGTACCTTTTCGTGGTTTACATAAAATCTCTTTACTATTATGTCTTGATTCATCCCCCCTAGTGGGCGCTAGACCTTTCCATGGGGGCGGTAATGTGTCCAGAGGTAAATGAGGGGTTTTGAGGCAGCTAATGAATACTTTTAACAGCAACGACCAATTTTAGAAACTATCTAAATATAATTATTTATGATATATTCGATAATATTTTTAATTTCAACTTATATAAATAGGTATAGATAAAGTTAAATCATTATTCTGAAAGATGGGAACGTTGGATTTTTTTTTTCGTATACAACAGGTCGCTTGAACCCAATTACTGTATACAATTTGTTTTTAAGCTGATATATTGATTATCGTGACATGTGATAGGTAGCTAATGTAGCGCCATTTTATTGTCACGAGAATTCTACACCAGATCAAAGACAGTGTAAAATTTATACTGCCATCACCTGGAATCGACCCCGGAACCTTCGGTATGGCAGTCAGAGCCCTTACCAATCTGCCACGAATGACGTCTTGTGAAGTGTAGAAGATTATATAGGTACTGCCATATTTTATTTAATACTTTCTTTATCGCTCTTTCTTCATTCATTCTTTCCATTTTTCCACACCATCTTAAAGACCCTTTCATTATTTTGTTCAAAACACTTTCATTCGCACTGCATTCATTTCTTATACTGTAAGATATGTGCATTTGACACTATATTTTCTAACTAACCATCACGCCATTTTCCCGGAGGGGTAGGCAGAGAGGATGGATCGCCACACTGGCCTGTCCTGGCACACCTCTCGGGCTTCCTCCACATTCATACATCGCACCATGCACGCGCGTCGATTATTCCGACTTCGAATGTGGCCGCCTTTTAGTAATTGGTTAATTTGGTCATGCCATGTTTTCCTCGGTCGTCCTCGGCTTCTTTTCCCACTCACACTGCTTGTGTACAACTTTTTAACCATTCTACTCTCATCTATTCGTTCCATATGTCCGAACCATCTCAGGGATCCTTTTTTAATTTTATTCATGATGCAGTCATTTGTCTTACATTTCTTTCTTATTTCATCGTTCGGTATTCTATCATACAACGTTTTCCCGCACATTCTTTTTAGTGATCTCATTTCTACGGCGTTTATCCTGCTTTCATCCTTCTTTTGCCAGCTCCAAGCTTCACTTCCATACATGAGGGTTGGCACTACCACACATAGAGGGAGGGCCATACCACACATTCGTCTAAGCGGTTTAATTTCTGCTGCATTTATTTTTATTTTATCCTTCTTTTACCAGTTCCATGCTTCACTTCCATATGAAAGAGTTGGTACAAAAACAGCACTGCGCACTGCCATCAACTATTTATTATTGGTTATGTTTTGATCTTCGTATCGTATCGTAAGAATCTTATGATTAACTTATTGAACGCTAAGGCATTAACACTGGAATTCCATAGTAATATACTTAGGAAATTGAAAGTAACTTTGTTTAATCCACAAAATATAAAAAAAATACGACATGTTTCGGAGAATACCTCCTAAACATGTTGCGAATAATGAAGCACTTATTGTATCGAATTCTAAATGCGTTTTTTATATTAGGTCCTTACATATGAAATTGGTGTTTTGCCGTACTGGCAACTTTGATCTCAAATATCTTCTCTTTGGTTAGAAATTCCAAATTCAAATTTATACAGCTATTTACTCAAGTATTTGTGTTTCGAAAATTAATTTCATTTCTTTTTTCCTCAATTGTTTTTTTTCTTTGCGTCACTCAGTTTACAAAATGGAAAACTTGAAATATAGAGTTATTTACGAGTACGAGTTCCACCGTGGCACCAGTGCTGCAGAAACGGCTCGAAGGATTAATGATGTGTATGGCGACGGTGCCGCAAAAGAAAACGCAGTGCGTTTTTGGTTCCAACGTTTTCGTTCTGGAAATTTCGACCTGCAGAACAAGCCCCGTGGACGGCCGGAGACCAAAGTTGATAATGAAGAATTGAAGGCTATTGTGGAAGCGGATCCACCGCAAACCACGTCCGAGTTAGCTGCAGGCTGCGGTGTAAGTGATGAAACTGTTTTAATCCACTTGAAGCAAATTGGGAAGGTAAAAAAGCTTGAAAGGTGGGTACCTCACGAATTGAGTGAAGCAAATCAACAAACGCGCGTTGACTGCTGCGTTGCATTACTCAACCGGCACAATAATGAAGGGATTTTGAATCGAATCATTACCTGTGATGAAAAGTGGATCCTATATGATAATCGGAAGCGCTCATCGCAATGGTTGAACCCTGCCGAACCAGCCAAACCATGCCCCAAGCGAAAATTGACTCCAAAAAGTTACTTGTGAGCGTTTGGTGGACTAGTGCTGGTGTCATTCACTACAGCTTTCTTAAATCTGGCCAGACGATTACGGCAGATGTCTATTGTCAGCAACTGCAAACCATGATGGAAAAGCTAGCTGCTAAACAACCGAGGCTAGTTAATCGCTCTAGGCCACTGCTGCTTCATGATAACGCGAGACCATACACTGCACAACAGACGGCTACCAAATTAGAAGAGCTTCAATTGGAATGTCTAAGACATCCACCGTACTCTCCGGACCTTGCCTCAACAGATTACTATTTTTTTCGAAATTTGGATAACTTCTTGCAAGGGAAAAAATTCAACTCCGATGGGGCAGTCCAAACCGACTTCAAAGATTTTATTGATTCCCGTCCGAATGGTTTTTTAGTAAAGGGATCGATGAACTACCTATGAGATGGCAAAAGTGCATAGATAGCAATGGTACATACTTTGATTAAATAAATATATTATATTAAAAAAAAATCAACTTTATGTTCCTCCCATACAAAACGCCAATTTCATATGTAAGGACCTAATATTAGTCTTTCTTTGTTTACTTTTTATTATATTTTTTCACCTGAAGATGGAGGTATCCTCCGAAACATGTCGTGTTATTTTAATATTTTGTGGATCAAACAGAGTTTTTTTTTTAATTTTTAATTTTATTATTATTTTTTATTTCTTTTTTTATTTATACAACAGGTTGTTTGAACCCAATTACTGTATAGAATTATTTTTTTAGCTATTATATTGATTCTCGTGACATGTGATAGGTAGACAATCTATCGCCATTTTATTGTCACGTGAATTCTACACCAGACCAAAGACAGTGTGACAATCACACTGCCATCGCCGGGAATCGAACCCGGAACCTTCGGTATGGAAGTCAGAGCTCTTACCACTCTGCCACGAAGGTCGTCAAAGTTATTTTTAATTAAAAAAAAAACCTTATGATTGTTTTAAATACCTTTCCTCTTGGCCAGTAACATCTCTTCCCGACTTCGTTCTGACAGGCTGCCGTCTCTGGTTCTGTCTGGTATCCCCAGTCTATGGCAGACCCGATGAAGTTCAGGAACATGGAGGGTACCTGGGTCCCAGTAGGTTCATCCATTCCTGCAAATGAAAGAAAGAAGCATTTAATTCGTGGTGCGGCATTATGAAAAATACATTTAAAAAAGTTGCACTAGTTTTTACGTCACTTTATTTTTGACAAAACCAACCAGTTTCGATCCTGCCAAAGCTACGAGTTACAAAATAAACTAGAATATAGTTTTGTAATCCCGGCGGGAGCGAAACCGGTTGGTTTTGACAGAAATAAAGTGGTGTAAAACCAGTAAAAGTGTTAGATAGATAAACTTAAGGCGTTAACACTGTGGATATCCACAATGACGAATTACAACACTATTTCTTCCACTTTTGAGTTCATTTTTCTCGACATGTTTCGAAGGCTTACACAATTTACGAATTCGCTATAATTGCATCCAAAGAAAGGAATTTAGAGGGGAATAAGGTATTATGAACAAAATTATGAAAGGATCGCTGCGTTGGTTCGGACATATGGAGCGCGCATATGGAGAAAGAATGGTTAAGAAAGTATACGTTAATGATGTAAATGGAGTATGGAGTCGAGGCAGACCAAGAAAAAACATGGCATGACCAATTAATTCAAATGTCAAAGGATGGTCATGTTAGTCGGAAGAATCAACGTGCGTGTATGACTCGCTGTATGAATGTGGAGGGAGCTAGAGAGGTGTACCAGGATAGAATAGTGTGGCGGTCCATTCTCTTTGCCTACCCCTACATGGAAACGGCGTGATGGTTTGTTGTTGTTGTTGTTGTACCCGAAGAGGTTTATCTCCTTTGCCACCTCATTTAAAAGACGAATCGCTTTCAATACAGGACAACTTCGAAGCGCCTCTGTGCGGCGATTTGAGGCATTAAATAAGATATGCCTAGATGGTAGCTGCACGAGGAGTGAAGGATTAATGTCAACCCATTTTTCAAATTGATTCGGGGCTCTATTGAGAACCCCTATGTTCTAGACCAAATAGGTCTTTTTGTTGACAAGCCCACATAATTTGTTCTTTGCTCCCTCACGCAGAACCAGCCTGCCTTTGGTGATGCCAGTAGGAAGAGCAATTCGGACGTTGAATCTAATCGTCTCGGATTTGGACATTTCCAGTGTCAGTGAGGCAGTATTCATTAAAAAAATAATACAATTCTGGAAAGAGTATTGCCTCACTGATGTCGACATATTTGGGTTCCTTCAGATATGTATGATTTTTTAGTCTCATATTGTTTTATCTTATCTTTGTGTCCAAATGAGTCGCTTAAATGGTTTTTATTTGTTACGCCTCATTTGTCTATTATTTATAAATAAATAAATGAATTATGGAATGTAAGATAATTGATTATATATTTTTATTAGGCATAATTGGTGATTTTAATAACTAGAAAGTACAAAGTAAATTACCGGTAATCCACGCGAAATTGTGATCCGTGCGAAATTCGGTTTTAGCTCACCTCACCTCGTTGGCAATATCTGAAGTAGTTCCAATTAGGGAGTACCGGCCATTCTAATGTAGATCTCACGAGACGACTCGGTTACGGAATCCCCGACTGTGCGGAATCACGAGGAAGAGTACCAAAAGACTCGTGCGTCACGAGCCCGCTGAGATTGAATACATAAATCCAGGGGTCGGAATACTTTTATTGTAAAAGTTTATATTGAAAAAAAATATGCATAGCGGCTAAAAATCATACTTCTTCTTTCGGTGCCGTGTCAGGTCCCCCCAACGCCTCTGCGCCACTTGGAACAGGTTCTAAACTCTTGTAATTCCTGTCCACTCTTTGATGTTCTGCAGCCAGGACAGCTGCCTTCTACCAACTCTCCGACATCCCTCCACTTTAACCATGAATATCAGTCGAAGGGGATGGTATTTTTCTCCTCTTAGCACATGACCCAAATATGAGACCTTTCTTATTTTCACACTCGACAATAGCTCTCTATTGCCTCTGGCTCTCTGCAGAACGTCTGCATTAGGTACTGACCCTATCGGTCCACGGTATACGGAGCATTCTGGGGTATATCCACATCTCGAACGCTTCCAACTGGTTCATTATATTCACTTTCAGAGTTCAGGTTTCGCAGCCATATTGTAGAACAGACCATACATTTAATCATTCTTTGTCGGAGTTTCAATACGATTATCGTTGCAAAATAATGCAACTTCAATTCTGCATTTTATTTCAATGTCCGAGTCAAGCGCTTTAGTGATAATACTGCCAAGGTATATATATAAATTGGTCGACCATTTCAACATTCGCACCTTTCGAGAGTACCTGGAGGAACTGTTGATGGACGTGCGCTGCTCATCATATGTAGATTTCAAAAGAGCCGCACAAGACAGGGAAGAATGAAAGAGAAGAATAGAGGAAATTGATGCAAACCAATCCCAGGATTGAAATTTTCTAACTAACCATTCAGTTGCAGAATGGATGAAGAATAGTTTAGTCGCCCAAATGTCATCCATTGGGTCTTCTTAACGCTGATTTTCAAGCCCAGATCATACTTGTATTTTTTATGACAGGCAAACATACATGCTGCCTTGCACGCACGTCGAATTTTTCGCCTCCTCACGTTTTTTTCCGAGAAAAATGTACTTTTCTTTTATATTCGCCATTAATTTGTTAACACTAATGAAGGGTGTCCGAAACACGTTTGTATTTTAATTTTTATTAAAGTTTGTGCCATTTATAAGAAAGAACATTGTTCAAAAATATACTAAACTATGGAACAACAGTTTTTTTTAAATATAAATATTTTTAAAGTTTCGATAATTGTAATTGGTTTGTACCAAAGTCTTATGCTGTATCTCTGCTGGTTCTTTGGATGCCACTAGGGCCTTTAATGTGCTAGTTTCCAGTTGCTTTTCGTATTTGTATATACAACAGGTTACTTGAAACAAATTACTATATACATTTTTGAAGCTATTGATTCTTACGACATGTTATAGGTAGTTAATCTTTTGCCATTTAATTGTCACGTATATTCTACACTAGACTAAAGACGGTGTGAGAATTACATTGCCGAGAATCAAACCCGGGACAATTGGTATGGCAGTCATAGCTGTTACCACTCTGCCACGAATACCGTCATATTATCTAGTAGATTCAAGTAGCCACATTAACATTAACGTGGCATGAAGAAAACAATCAAATTTTAATGCCGGACACGTAAGGAGTCGAAATATTCGACGTGCATGTATGACACGATGTATGGGTGTTGAAGATTTGAGACAAGTGCGTCAGAAAAGAATATCGTTTCCATTATCTCCTTTTTTGATACAGCATAAAGACATAGAGGATTCCCACTGCTTACCCGAAGCTGCTATAGGAGAATGGCACCTTTCGTCAGCTTCGCTCATTCAATCCATAGGCCCGTCCCCCGTCTGTGCTGGACTTACGTTAGAAATATTATATGTAAGAAGTCAAGAGGGACCCAGACCACATTTAATGTACTCCTATTTTCCTCTATATCCCGCCGTACATGCAGATTACAAAGGTCGCCATTTTGTTGTCATGTGAATTCTACACCAGATCATATACGTACAGTAGGAGAATCACACTGCCATTGCCGGGAATTTAACCCAGGACCTTCCGTATGGGAGTCAAAGCTTATACCACTTTGCAACAAAGGTCGTCTGACATCGTGATAATTAGTTAGTTCATTAAAAACGCGGACCACAATTTGCCGACCCCTGAATTAATCGATTAAGCTTACAAATTGGCATCATTTTTCATGCATTGAAGCTGGTTGTAATTTCTTACTCCGGGCTATGCTCCAGGAAACTGCTCACAATATCGAAGATGGCGAAATATTGTGAAGTTATTTATTTGCCTTCGAGTTAAGCATCTTTGCGAGAAAAAATCTCCAACAATTATGCGAACCAGACGATGCTAAATGGAATGGAACGAATGATCTTCGGATCCGGTACCAGCCTTTGTAGCAATCAATGGATCCGAGAATTTTTTATTAGAATACTAGCTGACCCGGCGAACTTTGTACTGCCTCAGAATCAATAAATGTTGTGTTAACTTATTCGTGGAATTAAATTCAGTTATTTATTAAGTTAAAATGAATACTCAAAATTAATTAAGTTCAATTAATGTGCAAAATTCAAAATGAAAAAGTATTTGAAATATAATGAATGCAGCAAGGGATTTGTTTTATTGAAGCGAATCGAAATGATTCGCGTAGCATTGTTGCACTACTTTTGTTAAACTATTATATTTGCTGGATGGGTTGCACTTGGGTCGATTTTTTCCGATGTTTTAATAGCTATTCTGCTATTCGGGACAGACACAAATCCAACAAATCAAAAATCATCAAAATCGTTCCAGCCATTCTTGAGTTATAAATGGTGCAACTAAAACGACTTAGTTTTATATATATATAGATTCATACAAAGTTTAATTTATTGTTTTTTGATGTACGGTGTAAAACTCCATATTAAATTTAATATTGCGTGTTTCGGAAAGTTCGGTCGGTTTTTTTTGTAAGAAAATTGCATTTATTTGAAGGGTAAAAAAAAACAATCATAATATTTTCCATTGTTAGCCACTACTTTTCCCATATTTCTGGCAATAGATGGATCCATCGTCGAAAAAACGCCTCGTCTTTTGAAGTATTCCAGGCATCAACCCAATTTTTGCCATATGCATATGAATGGAAGTGCTGCTCTTCTAAGGCATGCGTCATGGATCCGAACAACTGGTAGTCTGATGGTGCCACGTCTGGTGAATAAGGTGGGTGTGGTATAATCTCCCAACCCACATTTTGGATGTAGTTTTTGACCACGATTGCGATGTGAGGTCAAGCGTTGTCGTGTTGAAGAATCAGCTTGCTGTGCCTGTTGCCCCATTCCGGTCGTTTTTCAGCCCAGTGACTGTTTTAATCGTTTTAGTTGTTGACGGCAGACTTCCCCCGAGACGTTTCATCCGGTTTGGGGAGCTAATTTTTTGGTCACTCTTTTTCGGCCTTTAGGGCGATCTTTGCCGTTTATGCTAAAATCACCAGCTTTGAAGCATCTATACCATTCTCTACATGATTTATCCGATGGGGCATGATCGTCATAAACTTCCACAAGCATTTTATGCACCTCAGCTGCACTCTTCTTCCAATTAAAACAGAACAGCAGAACTTCCCGCAAATGCTTCCTATTTACCACGAAAGTCGACATTTTAAGGAGCGATAAAACAAATGTTGTTGTGAAAATGGTAAACATTTGCGAACTGGACTTAATTAACAGATGCTTCTTCTTCTTCTTTCTTTTTGTCCTGTCACACCTCCGTGGTGCATAGGGCCTCAAGGAATCTTCTCCACCCGACTCTATCGCATGCCTGATGCTTAACATCATCCCAAGTGAGGCCTGCCGCCTTAACCTCGTCCTGCAGGGTTCTTCTCCAGGTGGCTCTAGGTCTGCCTCGCTTTCTCTTTTCCCCCATAGGGGACCAGTCTAGTGCGCCCTGAGCGATGCAGGCTGGGTTCCGTCTCAGAGTGTGACCGATCCACTGCCATTTGCGCCTAGCGACTTGTTCTCTAATTGGCTTTTCGCCTGCTATGGTCAGAGAACGGCATTTGACACTGTTTGGGGCCAATAGATTTTGAATATTGAGCGAAGGCACCTATTTATAAACACCTGGAGTTTACCAATAACGTCTGCGGTAGACTTCCAAGTCTCATATCCGTACAGCAGTACGCTTTTAACGTTACTGCTGAATACTTGGAGCTTGAGCTTTCTCGAAATGATACCGGAGCGCCATACAGGGCGAAGCATAGCGAAAGCTCCCCTTGCCTTGTCAAGTCTACTGGCTACATCCTCCTCCGTACCTCCTGAGCCTGCTATCATACTACCGAGGTAGCAGAAGCTGGTCGTGGTCACAAGGGGGACACCGTGGAGCAAGATTGGGGTGGAGTCATTTGTGGACACTCGTAGGTCTACTGTCTTGGACATGTTAATCTTGAGACCTACTTTTGCCGCTTCCTCGTGAAGTCTACAAAGTTTCAGCTCCGCATCCACCCGGTTTACCGAAAGCAAACAGAGGTCATCAGCATAATCCAGATCCTCCAACTGGGTATCACGCATCCATGGAATGCCACGAGGACCGTCGAAAGAACGGCGCAACACATCCTCCAGAACCACTATGAAGAGCAGGGGTCATAGTAGACATCCCTGTCGCACTCCCGCACTCAGTTTGATGGCCTCGGAGAGTTTGCCCTGGTGCACTACACGACAAGAACAACCGTCATACATTGCCCTGATGACATTCACAATCTTCCGTGGGACTCCTCTGCGAATGAGAGTTGACCAGATTGAAGTCCACGATAATGTATCGACGGCCTTTTCAAAGTCGACGAACGTCAGGTACATGCTGTACTGCCATTCAGAGGCCTCTTCAATTATGATGCGGAGTGTATTTATGTGCTCAACGCAAGACCGGCCACTTCGGAAGCCAGCCTGTTCCTCTCGCATACCTCCTTCGAGTGCACAAGTCATCCTCCTCAATATAATTCTTGCAAGGATCTTTGTCACCACGGAAAGGATAGTGATTCCCCTCCAGTTGTTACAGTTGCTCAGGTCTCCCTTTTTGGGCACTGTTACAAGGAGTCCTTCCTTCCAGGCGGGTGGCAGCCTCTCTGAGATCCATATGCGTTCCAACAGAGGGGCCAGGATGCTCGTTGAGGAGGTCTCGCTTGCCTTGAGCATCTCAGCTACAATCCCGTCACTGCCAGGAGCCTTATTGTTCTTTAGAGAGCGGATTGATGACATTATTTCGGCCTGCGTAGGAGGGTGAGTAGCGATCTGCAGGAAGGGCTGATTGGGTTCCTCCGTTTGTGGGGCAGTTGCGGCGTCTGGAACATTGCTGAGGATGCCTGAAAAATGATCGTGCCATCGAGCTAGCTGCTTGTCTAAGGAGGCAATTGGTACTCCCAACCTGTCTCTAATAGGGCGATTAACACGATGCGAGAAAACGTCTCCAGAGAGTTGCTTAGTAATCTTGTACACATCTCCAAAATTTTTCCGGGCTGCAGCAGACTGTGCTTGATTTGCCAAATTAGATATGTACAAGCGCTTGTCCTCTCTGATGCGTCGCTTTATAAATTTGCGACATTCTTTACGTTCTTCCTGCAGTGTCTCCTTTTCTGCCCGAGTCTGTGCCTGCAGTAGTTGCTGATTTATTTCATTCCGTCGCTCGATCAGTCCCCAACTGGCGTCAGACATCCAGGGCTTCTTCTTATTAGTATTGTGGCCCAAAAGTCTGCCATTAACATCCGAAAAAACCTCTGAGATCTGACCCCATGCTTCGTGTGTATCCATATCCGCAACGTCGAGAGCACTGAACCTGTTAGCGAGTTCCAACTGGTACTCATTTCGGACGTCTTCATCCTGCAGCTTGGTCACATCGAAACGTCTCGTTACCCTCTTTGAGAGAGATTTAGGGACAGCCAGCTTTAGACGCAACTCTGCCTGCACCAAATGGTGATCAGAGTCTACGTCAGCCCCTCTCTTGTTCCTAACATCGAGCAGAGACCTTTTCCATTTGCAGAAAAAAAAATTGCGGCAAGATTTGAAGAACTTTCCGAAACACCTAATAATAAAATAATATTTAATAAAATCTAAATCATAAACATTTGTATTATGCGCAGAGAGTTAGCGGTGGGGCCTAATAATGCATTTTAAATAATAGTTTTATCTTCTTCTTCATTTAAAAGATCTGACGATCTGTGACACAGAGATCATGTCTCGTCAGATGATGAAGTCCAGCTGTCCTTCCATCTCTGAGGCGGTCTTCCAGGTGGGCGGTGTCCGGAAGGGATTTCATAAGCGGTTGTATATGTATGCAAGTCTGTCACCATTCATTCGGGCTACATGGTCCCTCCAGTATCTTCTTTTGGATCAACTCCACTGATTGATATCCTCTATTTTGCAAGTTTTTCCTATGTCTACGTTGCGGACACGATCTCAGAGAGTTTTTCCAGTAATTGATCTTAGGACCTTCATCTCCGATGTTCTTAGTAGTCCCTTGGTTCGCACAGTGTCGGTCCGTGTCTCTACAGCGTACGTCATGATAGGTCGCACGCATATTTTATAAAGACGTCTTTCATATTAGTGAAGGTACATTCAGGGGACAAATACTCTTGACTTTAGAAAAGTATCTTGCTTTCCTAATGTCGAACCATCTCTAATGCGTTCCTGGTATTATGTTGTATTTTTATAATATTTTACCTGTACTCAATAGATGCCTTAAACATTTTGCTCTTTGTAATGTCTTTTGAGTTAATAAACTGATTTGATTTGATATTTCTATTACTCTTCTAATAACGTTACAATGATGTGTAATCGCTACACAAAAAAAAATATTTATTCATACCACAACATTTGAAAAACAATCGGACGAAAGATGAGTTGATAAAAAGGGTGATTAATTACTTTTGTCTCTCACACTCGCAAATATAGAAGAAGCAATAATGAGAAGTAAAAAATGTGTGTGAGACAGTCGTATATGTTTTTCTCTTTACTCTTCAATATGCGACATCTTGCTGTCGATATGCATGTGCTTGTTCTTCCAGACCATATTCTTCAGACATCCTGACACGGACAGACAATAATTTTATAAGTGTTAAAATGTTATGAATATACTTTTGCGCAGGGGGTCTAAAGGGTTAGACCGAACGTTATAGGGACTGACCTGGTCAGGGGTGCGCCATTTGAGCTCTCCCCTTATCATCGCAGTCCGCGTGTTAATGAATGTATAACACATATAATTTAATTGTATCTCAATAGAGACGAAGATGCAAACTGGAAACTGAATATGGTTGATCAAGGTGTTTACAGGACTTATGACCTGTCATTGGTTGGGTTAAGCGCACGCTTTATGTAATTCCAACATTCCCCATTCCACCTATTTCTTTATGACCATGTAAGACACATTTTTGGAGATTGTATATATGTTACAAATCTATGCTTATCTTCACATGTCAGTTTCAAGATTCAATTCAATTGAGATACAATTAAATTTCATGAATTAATCACCCACCATGGGTGAAATCCAGTATTCGTATACAAGTATAAGTATACATTCACAAAAAAATATTTGTAATCATTCTGGTCAATTCTTTGGCATATAGATAGGAGTGATATCTCCAGGCGGCTTCTAAACAATACGCTAATGGCGATAGCCTTCACATTGTGTTAATAAAGTAGTTTGCTAAATGCTAAAAATTAATCTCCATAGATGGCGTTAGTGTGTGGATTAAATAGATTAATCTTAAAAAGATTAACATGTGTAATCAAATCTAAATAGATGGCGTATTGAAACTGACATGTGAAGATAAACATAGATTTATAACATATATACAACCTCCAAAAATGTGTCTTACATGGTTATAAAGAAATATGTGGAATGGGGAATGTTGTAATTACATAAAGCGTGCGATTAACCCAACCAATGACAGGTCATAAGTCCTGTAAAAACCTTGATCAACCATATTCAGTTTCCAGTTTGCATCTTCGTCTCTATTGAGATACAATTAAATTTCATGAATTAATCACCCACCATGGGTGAAATCCAGTATTCGTATACAAGTATAAGTATACATTCACAAAAAAATATGTATAACACATATGTTGATCTTGTCATTATTGATGAATCCAGCATTCAATAATACTTTAAGATCGCTCGATGCACAATCCAATCACGAGAGGCAGTTAAAACATCATTTACATCAACGAACAATCAACGACGATTTGCAATCGTTGTGATCTTGCAACCGGTGTACCTATACCGGCGTTTATAATAGAAAAACTCAAATTAAGGCGAAATTTGTAAAAAAAAAACATATTAACGGAAGCGAATTTCGTAAAAAGAATAATCGTGTATTAGAGATGTCACATGATTATGATGAAACAGTCGAATGAAAAACAATTCAATAGAATCATAATAATGAGCCATAATTTAAGATTAGAAAACTTCTTAAACAAATATTATTTTCCTTTGAGAAATAAAAAAACATTGTTTAAACTACGTTTTAATATAAAAATATTAAAATACACGACATATTCGAATTTTAAATGCGTTTTTTAATAGTCTTTCTTTGTTTAGTTTTTGTTATATTTTTACACCTGAAGATGGAGGTATCCTCTGAAGCATGCCGTGTATTTTAATATATTTTATTAAAAAGTGGTTTAAACAATGTTTTTTTAATTCCCAAAGTGGATTACTATGGAATTCCACAGTGTTAATGCCTTAACTTTTAATAAGTTAACTAATATTTTTAATATGTTTTATAATCATCTTTCACTTCTCGTATTATTAGGTTCTGTAATGATTAACAAAGCAAGAATTCATCAGATTAGCGTAAATAAATTTCTAAATTAACTAACTAACTAACCATCACGCCGTCTCTCCGAAGGGGTAGGCAGAATGAATGGACTGCCACACTTTTCTTTCTTGACATATTTCTCTCGCTCCCTCAACATTCATACACCATGTCATGCACGCGCGTCAATTTATCTGACTCCTCACGTGGCAGACATTCAATATTTGATTTATTTGATCGTGTCACGTTTTCCTCGGTCTTCTTCTGTTTCTAGTTCCATTTACATCGTTAATCATACTTTTTTTACCATTCTTTTTTCATTCATTATTTCCATGTGTCCAAACCATCTTAATGATCATTTCATTATTTTGTTCATAACACCATCATTCGCACCGTATTCACTTCTTATATTTTCATTAGACACTCCATCATATACAGAGTATCCACACATTCGTCTAAGAGATCTCATTTCTATTGCATTTATTCTACTTTCATCCTTCTTTTGCCAGTTCCATGCTTTGCTTCCATACATAAGGGTCGGTGAAAGAACACCATTGTGCACTGCCATCAAGAGATTTCAGTAAAATCATTTGATTATCTTATAATCGGGTAAGCTAATTTAAAATTCAATTTTATTATAAAACTCGGGTTTGTGAATGTGGGGGATTGTAAAGATGTATGATCTATAGAGAAGTCTAGCGGATCATTCTCTCTGCATTCCCACACAAAAAAACGGCATGTTAATTCTCTAGTTAGTTAATTATTTACATAATAACTGGATATACCTGATATTTATGTTAAAACTCGATTATGTGAACATAAACTGTACGAGTATGTCCTGTGAAATATGTATAATACTTCCGATTTTTTGTTGATGGTCTAGACCAGTGGTCGGTAAACTATGTCTCGAAAGCCAAAGCGGCTCTTTGACTACTTGATTGCAGCTTTTCCATTGCATTCTTAAAATTAAAAATTTATATATTTTTAATACGAGTATAATATAATTACAAATGAATTACAAATACATTACAAATGAAGAAGTTCTCAGCAGAGTTGAAGAGAGTAGGCACGTGTTGAACACCATAGCGGAGAGGTACACAAGATGGATTGGTCTTGTGTTGCGACACGAATGTTTCCTGCATGATGTGTTGGAGGGAATGGTCGAGGAATCGATTGGCAGAGGACGACCTCGCCAAGAGTACCTAGACCAGATTTGCCGAGATATGGGCTGCATCTTATGCGGAGTTGAAGAGAGTTGCCGAGGACCGAGCGGAGTGGAAGAGGTGATGCGTCGCCTTTCTGCAGACCAATCATTAGATTGAGATCGAAGAAGATGAATACAATTATAGAAATTGTCTGATCATCTCCGAAATGAAAAATAACATACAAACTTGAATTACCTACAGATATTGTGAAAATTCAAGGATTTCGTTAAACAAGAACAACAAAAAGAACAAACTACAAACCATCACACCGTTTCTCCGGTAGGGTAGGCAGAGAGAATGGACCGCCACACTATTCTATCTTGACACACCTTTCTAACTTCATTCACATCATACAGCGAGTCATCGAGTCAGCGAGGGCTTTGTTCAAAATAAACAAAATTAAAAAATAAACAAAAGTGTTGTGGATTCACATTTGAATAACTTTTTGAAAGCATTGTGTTGTGAAAATACAATGTTTTCAAAAAGTTACTTAAACAAAAAACACTTTTTATTTTAAATATTTTTTTATCAATAAGTTATAAACAATAATATTTAGCTATTTTTAGATAAATATAAGGCGTTAACACTGTGGAATTCCATAATGACGAATTTTTATTATTATAATTAAAACACTGTTTTTTCCACTTTTGAGTTTATTTTCCTCGACATGTTTCGAAGGCGATATAGACGTTCTCCCGGTGATGAAGGTGTAAGCGTTCGAAACATGTCGAGAAAAATAAACTCAAAAGTGGAAAAAACAGTGTTTTAATTCAAAAAATAATATTTAGCTATTATTCAGATTAAATATTTTCAGTCGTCTTCCAAAAACTAGGTTATCGTGAATAAATTTTCTTTGAAAATAAAATATAATTCTTCCAATCACATTTGGCTCTTTTAGCTTATAAGTTTGCCGACCGTTATTGGTCTAGGAAAATTATTTTCACTGGTGGTACAGAAAAGGTTTGTGAACCAATGGTCTAGACGGTGAAAGATTGATAAATATACATATTTTAAATATATCATTACAGCTCAATGATAATATGAAAAAAAAAACTAATTATGCGCGCATTTCTTTGCAACGGGAAATTGCGGAATTTACGAGTGTTTTTTTTAACTATTAACATTTTGTCGTAAAATAATATGTTTCTGATAACTTGACGAAAACCAACCCAGTTTTAATTCATTCATTCATTCGTATTTTTTAGTATACAACAGGTCGTTAATACCCAATTGTATACTATTTATTTTAGCTATTATATTGATTCTCCTGACATATGATAGGTAGCTATTCAATTACCATTTTATTGATTTATTGTATCTAAATAGAGACGATGATGTTTTTTTTTTTGGAAATAGAATATGGAACAGGACTTATGACCTGTCATTGGTTGGGTTAAGCGATCGCTTTATGTTAACAACATTCGCCATTCCGCCCTTCTTACGACCACCAGTTTTAGCTTTCAATGCCCATTTTTAAGTTGTTTTTGGTAATGTCAAAAGGGCAAGGCAAATAGTGGCAGTATACTCGTATAATAATTTAACATTGCTAGAAATAATGGAACTGGCAAAAGAAGGATGAAGTCTTTAAGAAGAATATGTGATAAATCTGTACATGATAGAGTGTCAAATGCAAATATAAGAAGTGATTGCGGTGCAAATGAAAGTGTTATGAACAAAATAATGAAAGTGTTTGGACACATGGAAAGAATGAGTGAAAACAGAATGGTGAAGAAGGTATATGTAATCGACGTGATCGGAGCTAGAAATAGAGGAAGGCCGAGGAAAACTTGGCACGATCAAATCAATCAAATATTAAATGTCGGTAACGCAAGAAATCGACGCGCGTGCATGACACGATGTATGAATGTAGAGGAAACGAGAGACGAAGGTATGTCAGAACAGTGTGGCGGTCCATACGTTCTGCCTACGTTAGTTAGTTTAGAAATAATATTATAACGTTAAAATTAAAATTTTCCAATCATGGTCTATACACCCGTTCGCTCCTCGTGCATTTACGATTCCATCAGATTTTTGTTAATATATTGTGCATATAAATAACACTCACGCATAGTAAAATACGTAGATACTCGAAAAAATATAAAATACAATTATATATTATATAATAATATTATACAATAAAAAGCACATCATACTAGTATTTCTAAAGTGACACTAGTCGAAAACTTCAGGAATATTAATTCGGGACTCTAATTATATTTTATTAAAGATGCGTTTATCTGCTATCTACTCTTTCATTATTAAATGATTTAATTAAAGCGATTGAAAATGTTTGTTTCCTAGAAGTTTTATTATAGTTTATGGGAATGACATGTCTTCTTCTTTTTCGTTTTGTCCTGTACACCTCCGTGGTGCATAGGGACTCAAGGACCTTCTCCACCCGACTCTATCGCGTGCCTGATGTCTAACATCATCCCAAGTGAGACCTGCTGCTTTAACCTCATCCTGCAGGGCTCTTCTACAGGTGGCTGTAGGTCTGCCTCGCTTCCTCTTTCCCCCCATAGGGGACCAGTCTGGTGCGCACTGAGCGATGCAGACTGGGTTCCGTCTCAGAGTGTGACCGATCCATTGCCATTTGTGTCTAGCGACTTGTTCTCTAATTGTCTTTTCGCCTGGCATGGTCCAGAGAACGGCATTTGACACTGTTTGGGGCCAATAGATCTTGAATATTGAGCGAAAGCACCTATTTATAAACACCTGGAGCTTTCCAATAACGTCCGCGGTAGATTTCCAAGTCTCACATTCGTACAGCAGTACGCTTTTAAGGCTGCTGCTGAATATTTGGAGCTGGAAATGACATGTTTCAAATTTCGAATGCATTATCACACGTGAATCACATTTGATAATGCCTTAAAAAAGTGAAACATGTCATTCCCATAAACTAAAATATAATAAAACTTCTATAAAATAGACGTTTTCATTCGTAGTAATTATGTATTTAATAGGAAGTCTTACATCATTGTTCAAGAAACAATAAATACACAATGCTTTTTTTATATTCTACTGTTTATCGTCTTAGGCGAAATTTAAATATCCGTAGTAATTAAATTTCAACGAAATAAAATTTCACAATCTTCAGTGTGAGCAGAAAATAGCTCATTATTATGAAGAAGGAATCTGGTCGTGTCCAGGCACGAACCAAAGTCCCCTTGATCAGAAGCCAAGAGTTCTATCCCCTAGACCACCACCTGATTTATAAATGGATAAACTATTAAACGAAATAAATACATGTATTATATTATATAAAAAAAAATTGTATCTCGCATGTTTGGTTTTGTTTGATGTTTCAGCGGTAAACAAAAATTGTTTTTCCTATTTTGCTTTTTATGGTGACTTACCAGCTTCTATGAGTAGTACCCTCCACTCTGGGACTTCTGACAGTCTAGAAGCGACCACTGCACCAGCTGATCCGCCTCCAATGACGATGAAGTCATAATCATGGTCCATATCTCGGCGGTACTGAAAAACAAAAGATGATACTATATTAACACGCATAATAACATTTTATTCGAAATTTAAAATATAAATAAACTAACTAATTAACTACCTAATCATCACGCGTTTACTTGGTCTTCCTCTATTTCTAGTTCCATTCACATCGTTAACATATAATTTTTTTACCATTGTTTCTTCATTCATTCTTCCCATGTGTCCAAACCATCTTAATGATCCTTTCATTATTTTGTTCATAACACCATCATTCGCAACGCATTAACTTCTTATATTTTCTTTCGACGCTCTATCATACCCAGAGTATGCACACATTCGTCTCTCATTTCTACTGCATTTATTCTACTTTCATCCTTCTTTTGCCAGTTCCATGCTTCGATGAAATTAATCAAACATTGAATGTTGGCTACGTGTGGAGTCAGAGAAATCGACGCGCGTGCATGACACGGTGTATAAATGTTGAGGAAGCGAGAAACTATGTCAGGAAAGAAAAATTGTTTTTTTAAAAGACTAAAAGATTTAAATCAATGATATTAAAATTTATTTTACAATCTTCAATGTGAGCAGAACAAAGCTCATTATTATGAAGAAGGAATCTGGTCGTGTCCAGGCTCGAACCCAAGTCCCCTGGATCAGGTGCCAAGCGTTCTATCCCCTAGACCACCACCCGATTTTAGTAAGTTAGTTTTTTTAAAATAAATAAGAATATAATTATGAAAATTTAATAGTAATGATAGCTAATCATGACTCATACCGGAAAGAACAGCGTAGTTACAGTGCAAACTTTTATACTTCCTAATCACATCATAACCGGACAGAGCAATGAAACGTCATTCTATAAATCAATTCCCACACACATAGGTTGTGATATAATAAATCTGCAGTTTATTTAAAACGATAGCTTAGATCACTATATCATTTGAGAGCGGATATGTACGCTTTGCAATTCTAGGTTTCTACATTACTAACTGGTCACTGGCCAATATAAAAGTTTGAAGTTAATTAGCGTTTCTGGCAACATTAAAAATATTCAAATTATAGGGGAGAGTGTTGTGGTATAGAGCATTGCTGTTTTAATTAATTCGTTTCACCCAAGTGCTACTAATTTTAGGACGTATTTTATCTGTGTTATGTAACTGGTTCTTGAGATTCGCTGATGACATAATTCTGTTGTCAGAATACAATTCCAAGAAATGGTAGAAGCTTTAAATGAATCATCCCAAAGAATGGCCTTAAAATGAATATGACAAAGACAAATACAAAAATATTGACAAACGCACAAATTGAAGACATTAAAATCCATAATAAAAATATAGACGGGGTAGATGAATATGTATACCTTGGTTATCTGTTGGGTTTTGGAAGAGGGGGTCAAGTCAAGGAGATTGATAGGAAAATACAGCTCGGTTGGTCTGCATTCAGAGGGCTGGGCAACATCTTCAAGTCAGACATGCCACAAAACTTAAAAACAAAAGTGCTGGACCAGTGTGTGTTACCTGTGATGACCTATGGATGCGAGACATGGATGTTTACTAAAGAAGCAATGCAAAAAATCAAAGTTGATCAGCGGGCCATGGAAAGATCCACGTTGGGCATAGAGGAGAAAACAATAATTAGAACTCAAGATATATAAAAAAATACTTAAAATAACTTGGAGAGACAGAGTTCGTGGTGGTTTTGTTTTCTAACGGGTGAAAAAGCATCTGGAGTTGTTCTTCTTCATCATGCTTACAATTCTGGGGCTTGGTTAGCAACAACCTTCACTCGTTTCTTCCACACAGTCCGTCTCCAGCTAGTCTCTTCATCTCTGTGTAATCCCTAATCACTTGGTCCATATTGACGTCTCTTAGGCGGCCTCCGCAGTTCCTGCCCTCGACCATTCCCTTTGCTATAGTTATAAACAGGCCCGAGTGCCTGATATTATGGCCTATCCAGTTTGCTCGTTGCTAGGAAATCCTTTTGGGGATTTGACTCGTTAAAATAAGAAAACTGCAATTATTTGGTCCAGTAATGAGAGGAGAAAAATACCAACTCCAACAACTGATAATTAAGGTAAAAATACCAGGAACTGATTCTCTTTGACCTGATTCTCTTCTTCAGAGAATCAGGTCGAAGAAGAATCTTTTGGCTGCACAGTTTAAGACAATGGTTGAGAAGTAGCATCACATCCTTGTTTAGGGACGCAGTCAACATTGGTTCGGAGCAGACTCGAAAGTGGTTCTGTGATATGGAGTCCTCATGAGGCGAGATATTCCGTTATGCTGGAGAGGGTTCAGAAAAAAATTCTGAGGTATCTCTACATGAAAAGTATGGTAGTTATACGTGGCTCTATTCCACGGCATTTTTTTTTGGGAATGCTTGGAACCAATTCTTTGCAGCTTTGAAGAGATGGGCATCTCATTACCAATTTCTTTAAATTAATCAGGGGATATTTCGAGAACTCGGCCGTGCTAGAGGGTGTTGATCTTTTTGTCCCTGATAGATTTCTCCGACAGCGACAGCACATATTGTTTTACCTACCGGCCACCAGAACCAATTTGCCTCTGGTGACACCGGTGGGAAGAGCAATTAGTCTGCTTAACGCGGTCTCTTCGGAGACCGACGTCTTTCATATTAGTGAAGGTACGTTCAGGGGACAAATACTCTTGACTTTAGAAAGTATCTTGTCTTCCTAATGTCGAACCATCTCTAATGCGTTCCTGGTATTATGTTGTATTTTTATAATATTGTACTCAATAGATGCCTTAATTTTTTGTAGCCATTTGTAATGTATTTTGAGTTAATAAACTGATTTGATTTGATTTGAAATAGCCCTGATGATCGCTAACCTTCGCAGAGGAGACGGCACTTAGAGAAAAATAAGAAACTAGAAATGTCCATTGGTATCCCACTTTCCTCTATATAAAATAAATCGGTATATAAAAACCTCGCTCATTTTGAGTCACTCATAATTATTATTCGCATACTTGTTTCAGCTCTGTTTTTAGCCAATTGATTAAAATTGATACGAGCAAAAAAAAAGTTATTTATAGTTACTTGGTGGTCTAATTCTCATTTAAAAAATATCAATAATTAGTTTGTATTTTGAACAATGCGTTCTGTAAGTCAGTGGAATTTTAACAATTGTTTTTTACGAGTTGTCGGGTTCATTAACCATCAAATGGTTAAAGGTGATCTATGGAGTAAACTAACTAACTAACTAACTAACCATCACGCCGTTTGTCCGGATAAAAAACTTATTTTTGAGTTTTTGCCACTTGCCACATTTATTATGTGATTAACCCTCAGTTCACTTCGTATATCTGCATTTGGAAATCTATCACATACAGATTTCAAACATTCGTCTTAGAGATCTCATTTCAATCGCATATATTCTACTTTAATTTTTCTATTGCTTATGCGTTTTTTTCCATGCATTATGATAGGTACAGGAACACCATTGTGCACTGCTATTTTGAATACACTTTTTTTTGTAATGACAACTTCTACCGACCCTTATGTATGGAAGCGAAGCATGGAACTGGCAAAAGAAGGATGAAAGTAGAATAAATGTAGTAGAAATTAGATCTCTTGTAGAGACGAATGTGTGGATACTGTATGTATGATAGTGTCGAATGAAAATATAAGAAGTGAATGCGGTGCGAATGATGGTGTTATGAACAAAATAATCAAAGGATCATTAAGATGGTTTGGACACATGGAAAGAATGAATGAAGAAAGAATGGTAAAAAAATTATATGTTAATGATGTAAATGGAACCAGAAATAGAGGAAGACCGAGGAAAACGTGGCACGATCAAATAAATCAAATATTGAATGTCGGCCAGCTGAGGAGTCAGAGAAATCGACGCGCGTGCATGACACGATGTATGAATGTTGAGGAACGGAGAAAAATATGCCAGGAAAGAAAGGTGTTGCAGTCAATTCTTTTTGCCTACCCCTTCGGGGAGACGGCGTGATGGTTAGTTAGTTAGTTAGTTTTTTCCACTAGTTCCAGAATTTATGTTTGGAAAACAGTTACCTTGGATATAATTGTATCGATCTATTTATTAATATATGTACCTTGGGCATTAAATCCAACAGTGTATTTATATATTTATTTATTCATTAAATGTAAACTCTGCTGCTGTTTTTTTCGATACTGGCATGATCACAATAAAACTATATTAAAAAAATTGTAATTACTCGAATCAACTAATTTTATGCGTAAACAACGAATGGAATTCAAAACATTGGCATGTAACTAACAAATTTACACATTTAATTTAAATAATCTAAAAATAATATACAAAACATAGCAATACAAATTATATATCTTGTATATTCGCGATCACTTTGTATTGTGAATTAACATTTGTATAACTGTTTAAAAACAATGTATTTTCATAACTGTTACATTTTTCACAAACATTGCAATAGCAGTGTGATTGTCACAATTGTTTTGGTCTGGTCAAGAATTCATGTGATAATAAAATGATTAGATTGGCTACCTATCACATGTCACGAGAATCACTATGATAGCTATACCCTCTACATCATAGGTTTCCAATATTTTCTGGGCCACCGCCCCCTTTACAAGAAAAATAAACGTTCAAAGCCCCCCTCTAAATATTTAGAAACACATAGTTGAATTTTAAAATATTATTAAATCTTTTATGTATCCGAAAACGACATATTTATTTATTTTAGGGTAACAAACAGTGAGTAAATGTATATATATAAAAATACACAAAGAAGTACTCAAATAAGGCCAATTACATGTTACCACAAATATAAATGAATGAACAGAGTTAACATTATAGACTTATGAAACGAGATTTAACTAAACTAAAATCAAGAGAAAAATGAATAAGGTATAGTATAAAAATTAACAAAAATATAATAATAATAATACAAGTAAAGGAATATAACATTATAGCACTATACACATCGAAAAGTTGCTGCAACTATTTCGCAAGTTATAGCTTGATAAAACGGAGCATTTTCTACAGCGCCCATGAGTAATTAAAAAAAATGGCGCTTTATAAATTATCCAATTTATTATTATTATTATTATAAGTGTTTAGGTGAAAAACATCGATTGCATTAAAATATTTGTTATAAGTGTCGCTTATCCGGTACATTGCCGCGCTCTGAGCGTAATTAGTGCGATAAGCAGGAAAGTGTGGTAGAATACCGAACCAAGAAAAGAAAGAAATGATTAGCGTGTTTTTTTTTGTCTTTTTAGACTATATTTTTTTATCTGCCCACGCTCTCTATTATTTCTGGGTCTTCTACTACCCCCCTAAAAGTCTCAATCGCCTATGTTTTGTATGGTTCACATCCTTCTTCAGTTTATTTTTTAGTTAAATAATGATACCTATCGTTATTTATGTACAACATGAATGGGGTGGAGTAAAATCTCGATGTTAGGGTAATTTTTATTTAAATAGTCCATTGTTTTGGCCGAAGCACTATGATATTTCAAGAGTATTAACTGTTTTTTTTTTCTATCTCGGAGACTGACGCCGAGCATATGTCTTTCCATGGAACGCTGCGTGACTCTCAATTTTTCAACATTTCTCTTGGTGAGTGAAGGTGGACCCAGAAAATAATAAGGTGGAGACCATGGGAGAATAGGAGAAACGTCGGCAGGCGACAAAATAGGTGGGCCGACGACATTGCTGCCGTGGGCGTGGGGGGGAAAATGTGGCTACGGCTGGCAGGAGATAGAGACGAGTGGAAGGGAAGGGAGGAGGCCTATGTCCAGCAGTGGACCAATAAGGGCTGACGAAGAAGAAGAAGAAGATTAACTGTTGAAATTTATAACACCATTATGATATAACAATTTTTTGTAACACCTGATGATGGCAATATCGGTTGGCGAAACAGCTGACGCGACACTCGAAAAAGCGAGCAATAAAAATTCTGATATCATAATAGTGTTACACTTTTTAACAGTTATAATTTTTGTTTAATTAGGAATGTTAAGCAATTGAAGCACCTCATTGAAAATTATCATTCATTTAAATCGTCGTAGACGACCTTCATGGCAGAGTGGTAAGATCTCCGAAGGTCGAAGGTCCTGGTTTCGATTTCCGGCGATGGCAGTGTGATTGTCACACTGTCTTTAGTCTGGTGTAGAATTCACGTGATAATAAAATGGCGATAGATTGGCTATCTATCACATGCCACGAGCATCAATATAATATCTAAAAAAAATGTATACAGTAATTGGGTCCAAACGACCTGTTGTGTACATAAAAAAAGACAATGGCGTTAAAGCCTTTTACGTTAATAAGAAAAACATTATTTAATAAAAAAAAATATTTCGGAAGTTAATAAAGTCATTAAAATAATAAAAATATCATTAACTACCTAATAAATTTGATGAATGATTATGCATGAACTGGATACTGTGGTATTCACGGTCAACACCACATACAAATTTAAATATGCACAACTGGATATAAAAAAATAACTATTTAGCATAATTCGGTGGGACAAAATACCAAATACTGAAATCAAACACCGGACAAAGCTTTTTGATGTGATACACCGTATTGACAAACTATAATGAAAACTTGTAGCACATGTTTAAAGACATGAAATGGATAGATATATAGATATCATGGAAAAGAAAAAGAGGTATCTGGTGAACCCAGAACAGATGAAATAATTCAAGTCGTCAAAGATGGATAAAAGTCGCGAAAGACAGAAACAATAATAAGGTTTAAATCTAGCAGTGGAAAAATGGCTAGAGAGAAGAGAGAGAAGAATACAATTAATTTCAAGTCCAATTTTTTATATGTTCTCATTTCTCTGTAATCCTAGGTAAACAATCATTACATCTGCCTAATTTAACAATTGATTCGACCCCTTTAATTTAGTTCATAAATAATGATTTTGTATAATTCTATTATAAAAAAATTACACTGAAGAAGGATGTGTGCCATATGAAATAAATTTGGAATAAAGAGTTTTGAAAAGAGTTTCGGTTGGTGGTCTAGGGGATAGAACACTTGGCTCCTGATCCAGGGGACATGGGTTCAAGCCTGGACACGACCAGATTCCTTCTTCATAATAATGAGCTATTTTCTGCTCACATTGAAGATTGAAGATTGTAAAATAAATTCTAATATCATTAATGTAAATCCTTGATGTTAGTCTTTTAAAAAAAAAATACTACGTTCGTAATGAAGTCATTAAAATACAAATAACTAGTTGCAACCCGTGAAATATTCACGGAAGTAAACAAAATTCAACATTTAGTTTCATGGTTTGTTTGTTTATTTAATGTCATACAAATATTATCATAAATAAATTAAAAATAATCCAGAAACATTATCGGGCATGCGCATCGTGTGCATTTCGAATTTTTTTTTTTAATGAACCGAAGTATTCCTCTCTCGCTCTTTGACGACATATGGGTTTTTGCAAATTTATATTCCTTCTTCGTCAGCTTGTCTCCATCCACTGCTGGACGTAAGCCTCTCCACCCCCACGTCATCTCTCTCGGTCTCTCGCCAGTATTCTACAGGCCCTTCCTGCCGTCCGCACAATATCATCGCTCCACCTGGTGGACGATAGCTAAAAATTTACGCAGAAAACAACTTTTGATTTTTTTCCTTCAATGTGTCTCAAGAGGGGTTGTTCTCCTGTGAGGTCGATTCCCAGCTGTCTGTCCATATTTTGGTGGCCTGTCCAGGGGTTGTCTACTTTGGGGTTGGCCGTGCAACACAATGTAAGGGAGTATAAATGTATCCATTATTCTCACGTGTAAATGTCAATTGTCTTTTCCTTTGACTGCCCCACTTAACGACATCTTCAACCTCGCATATTTCCCTTTATTATTTCATTCCTTATTCGGTCACATAGTGTCTTGCCAGATATATTCCGAGTGTCTTCAATTCTGAAACTTTGATTGCGTTTTTTTTGTTATTATGGTGTTCTCCCTGCATTCTATCCCATAATCATGATTGATGATTTACTGTTATTAATTGTATAAAATTAAAATGTTGCAAATTAAGCTTCTAATAAGCTTAGTGATATAAAATAATTAGCCACGGTATGGTTACTATAATTGAAAAGTTTTTTCACTCTGTCTAAGCTTCATCAGGGCAATATAGTAATTACTATAATAAAACTTATTATATTGCCCTATTGGAACTTACGCACAAGTAAAAATTATAATAACCATATAAAAACTGTGGTAAAATACAAAGTGTTTAGTATTTTCTATCTATAGGTTTAGAATGTCTAACCACAAAGTGAGTGCTTCATATAAAAATTACTAATTATATCATATGTATAGTAAATAACAAATGACAGCGAGCGACTGGATACTTTTGAGAGAAGGGTGCTGCGCAGAATTATGGGACCTGTGAATGACGGTGAAGGCCGGAGTGCGGCATAACGACGAGCTGTACCGTATTTACAATGCTCCCAGTCTCTTCACAAAGGTCAGACTGAATAGACAGAGGATGCCATCATCGCAAACCCCAAAAAGATTGCTGGAGTGGCACCCAGGTGGTAGACGACCAAGACTGCGATGGGAGGATGAAGTTGGGAGAGATGGGGCGAAATTGTTACGAGTGTCAGATTGGAGGGTCGAAGCGGAGGACAGGAGGAGTTGGAGGCGAAGAATACTGGAGGCTAAGGCTCGATATGGGCTGTATGGCTTTTTCAGTTTGTGTTTACCAAAAGATGTCACTGGTAGTCCATGCTTTGGAATAATCTAGGAATATTGCAGAAATTATAAATGAGCCCCAAGCATGGGGCCGTGAGCTATCTGGCAAGGTATTCAATGGCCCCACGGTTGCGACTATACGCGCGGAGAGGTTAACACTTTTTAAATACTATTTACTTATTTTTAAATAGAGTTCTACAAATTCAAGTATTTTACTGGTGACATAAGGATGTAAATAGAATAAATGCAGTAGAAATGCGATCGCTTGGACAATTGTGTGGAAAAACTGTGTATGATAAGAGTATCGAATGAAAATAAAAGAATCAATTGTATCTCAATAGAGACGAAGATGCAAAGTGGAAACAGAATATGGTTGATTGAGGTGTTTACAGGACTTATGACCTGTCATTGGTTGGGTTAAGCGCACGCTTTATGTAATACAACATTCCCCATTCCACCTTTTTTCTTATGACCACCATGATTGACAAATTTTTGGAAGTTGTATATATGTTTATCTGCAAAACCACACTTTGCATAGTAGTTTATTCATTCTACACACTAACGCCATTTATGAATATTGTATTTTAAGCATTAAGCAGAAGTGCTCGTGTGGCACCCAAACATCGAGCTTTTTTTAAATCCAGCCTTCTGCAAATGGTTTTATGATCGATATTCAGCTCCTGGGCAATGCTACGACTGCTAACATGATGGTTTATCTAGATTTTTTCCATGTTTTTATCGACATTTTCGACGACAGGCCTGCCAGAGTGTGGTGCATCATTCACCTCCACTACACCAGAATGAAATCCCTTGAACCACTGTTGTGCAGCACGAACCGAAAGATCTGGAGAAACCGGAGGTATACTTAGTTAAAAAAAGGGCGCGAAATACGAAATTACTTTTTCCCCAACCTAATAATTCAATGAACATTTAGATAGTTTGGAGGTCTGGTTTTAAGATGGATTGGTCATGTGTTGCGACACGAATGTTTCCTGCATAATGTGTTGGAGGGAATGGTCGAGGGATCGATTGGCAGAGGACGACCTCGCCAGGAGTGCCTAGACCAGATTTACCAAGATATGGGCTGTTGTTGAGTTGCCGAGGATCGAGCGGAGTGGAAGAGGAGACGCGTCGCCTTGCTGCAGACCAATCGCTAGATTGAGACCAGAGAGAGAGAGATAGTTTGGACACATGGAAATATAAATGAAGAAAGAATGGTAAAATGAGTATACTTCAATTATGTAAATGGAACTAGAAACAGAGGATGACAGTGCATGACATGATGTATGAATGTTGAGAAAGCGAGAGAAGTATGCCAGGAAATAAAGTGTGCCAGTGAATTCTTTCTGTCTACCCCTTCGGAGAGACGGCGTAATGGTAAGTTAGTTAGTATTTATTTATTTATTTATTTGAGGGTAATAAAAGAAGTACTCAAATAAGACCAATTACATGTTACCACAAATATAAATGAATGAACAGAGAGAACATTATAGTCTTATGAAACGAGATTTAACTAAACTAAAATCAAGATAAAACTAACTAAGGTAATAGTATAAAAAATAACAAAAAGATAATAATAATAATACAAGTAAAGGAATATAACATTACAGCACTATACACACCGAAAAGTAGCAGCAAGTTTTTTTTTTAATCAATAGCGTTTAGGTGAAAAACATCGATTGAATTAAAAGATTTGTTACAAGTGTCGCATATCCGATACATTGCCGCGCTCTGAGCGTAATTGGTGCGATAAGCAGGAAGATGGAATACTTGGGGGTATTAATGGTCAATTTGCTAAGTAGTTCGGAGTTATCAAAGTATTCTATTGTACATTCAAGCTGATCTCTTATTATTGTCAGTTTCGAGTTTTTAAAATAATATTTTTCGTATGTAAAACAATCTGCAGAAGGAACTTACATTATTAATGTAAAACTTTTAATGTTTTCCTTATGAATATTCAATCACGATTTTAAATATATGAAATTAATTACAATAGATAAATTTTGCTACAGTGTCCACCTGTTAAAATCACGACTTATTTATAGAACAATCGTTTCACGCATGCGTCATTAAAAATATATATGAGCAGTTATTTTTGAAAGTGGAACAAGTCAATTTTTTCATGCTTTGAGATATTTAAGGATTTGAGTTTAAACTAACTAACTAACCATCACTCCATTTCCCTCGGATTTTCCAAAGGTTGATTGCCACAATGCTCTCTCCTGGCATGGCATCCTCTACATTCATACATCGTACCATGCACGCACGACGATTATTCCGACTTCAAAGTGGCCGCCTTTTAGTAATTGATTAATTTGGTCATGCCTTGTTTTCCTCGGTCGTCCTCGGCTTCTTTTTCCACTCACGCTGCTTGTGTACAACTTTTTAACCTTTCTTCTCTCATCCGTTCGTTCCATATGTCCAAACCATTTCACGGATCTTTTTTTTAATTTTATCCATGATCCAGTCATCTGTCTTACATTTCTCTCTTATTTCATCGTTCGGATTTGAGTTTTAATTAATTTAAAAATATTGTTATATATAATATATTATATGTTAAAAATATCTCTGTTTATAATGTAATTGCAAACGATTTGGAATTGTATGTCTGTAATGTTTGTGATTATTATCAAAATAAATGAAATGAAATAAACAACTAGGGTGATGTTTTTACCATTATATATTTGTTAAACTTTAAAATGTAATAATGATACTAAAATGTAATTTTTAGTTTCTAATGGACATTTTCTTCCTTTAATAATATTATAATTATAATATTATAATAATATTATAATTAATAAATACAAGAGGAACTAACCACATTGGCTTAACATTTTACACGAATTTTAATTGTTTAATTTATAGATTAATCGTGGTAAATTGAGTGTGTATAATTGTAAATATAAAAATAGAATATCAAAAAACTAACTAACCATCACACCGTCCCCCGGAGGGTTAGGCAGAAATAATGGACCGCCACACTGTTCTGTTCTGACATACTTCTCTCGATTCCTCTACATTCATACATCGTGTCATGCACGTCGATTTCTCCGACTCCTCACTTGACCGACATTTAATATTTGATTGATTTGATCGTGCCACGTTTTCTTCGGCCTTCCTCTTCTACCATTCGCGTCGTTTGCATATACCTTCTTCACAACTCTGTCTTCACTCATTCTTTCCATGTGTCTAAACCGTCTTAACGAACCTATCAATAATGAAAACAAAAAAAAAAATTGTTACAAAATTTCTTTATTATTATATATTTAGTGTGCTTCCACTTGTGTTAATATTCGATCGGTTTCGGCAGTTTGCTGCCATCTTCTGGTGGATGATGATGATGACCAGAAGATGGCGGCAAACTGCCGAAACCGGTCGAACATAAACACAACTGGAAGCACACTAAATACATAATTATAAAGAATTTTGTATATATATTTTTTGTTTTATTATTTAAAATGAACTTTTACCAAGAAATTTCAATTAAAAACATTAATTATTTGAACCTATCAATATTTTGTTCGTAAAAAATTCCTTCGCATCGCATTCACTTCTTATATTTGCACATGACACTCTATCATACACAGATTTACCCTATCATTCGTCTAAGAGATCAACACGTTACCAAAATTACGAGTAATATTAATTCATTTCTCTAAAAGTGGACTTATTCCACTTACAAAAATAACGGCTCATATGTTCAAATTTTTATTAGATCACGTTTATCAATGGAGTGTGTTGCCCTTGGAAAATTTGCTGTGAGAATTGATCTGTAGTTGAGCAATGCTTCAAAAATGGCAAATAAGAACTATATCGAGCACGTGTGCTATCGGCTATTATGTGTCCAGCCGACAAAGGCGGGAAACCAATTCTAAAAACCTTCGAAATATCACGTTTAATTGAAATTTATTATATGTGTTTAGGCTTTGCTTATTACGAAGAGAATTTTAGTCACACATCTGATTGTATATGACCTATTAGGATTTAAGAACTGATGGATTTGTTACACTTTTTAATATTCTCACGCTTATAATGAAATGAAACGTATATTGTCAACGAGTGTTGTAAGTAAAACTAATAATTTTATTTCTAACTAACTAACTAACTAACCATCACGCCGTCTCCCCGAAGGGGTAGGCAGAAAGAATGGACTGCCACACTTTTCTTTCCTGACATATTCCTCTCGCTTCCTCAACATTCATACATCGTGTCATGCACGCGCGTCGATTTCTCTGACTCCTCACATGGCCGACATTCAATATTTGATTAATTTGATCATGCCACGATTTCCTCGGTCTTTCTCTATTTCTGGTTACATTTACATCATTAACATATAATTTTGTTTACCATTCTTTCTTCATTCATTATTTCCATATGTCCAAACCATCTTTATGATCCTTTCATTATTTTGTTCATGACACCAAAATTCGCACCGCATTCACTTCTTATATTTTCATTCGACACTCTATTATACACAGAGTATCCACACATCTGTCTAAGAGATCTCATTTCTACTGCATTTATTCTACTTTCATCCTTCTTTTGCCATTTCCATGCTTCGCTTCCATACATAAGGGTAGGTAAAAGAACACCATTGTGCACTGCCATTCTAGCTTTTTTGGATAGGTTTTTGTTTGCGATGACAACTTTAAGTGCACCATTCACTTTGTTGCCTGCACCAACCCTTCTTTCAATATCCCTCTTATATATATTTTTTAAATTTAATAATAATAATAATAATAATAAGTTAACTTTTAAACTACACAACCGTTAACTTTTACGCTAACTTTTACGACCATGAACTACAAGCCCTAATGTCTAATATGTATGAGGTATGCAAGCGATACGATTTGATGATGAATGTGAATAAGTCCAAGGTAATGATTTTCGAAAAAGAAGGAAGCATGCCAGTCTGCAACATTAGTGTAAACGCTGAAAATCTGGAACAAGTGGACGCTCCCTGAGGTAAAAAGAGCGCAGAATTTTTTTTCTGCACTCACTCCACCATCAGAGAATATCGGATCCCAGGCTGTGACCATTCATTCTTTCCATGTGTCCAAACTATCTTAGTGATGCTTTCATTATTTTGTTCATAACATTTTCATTCGCACTGCATTCACATATTATATTTTCATTAGACACTCTATCATACACAGATTTTTCACACATTCATCTAAGAGATTTCATTTCTACTAAATATGAACACAGAAGGGTTCCCACCACATACCCGAGGCTGTTATAAGGCGCAGCGGCACCCTTTCGTCAGCCTCGCTCGTACACTTTCTAGGCCTCTCCCCGTCCATCCGGGACATCCATTTAATTGACGCAAACACAATGGGATGCCAGGCCACATTTACTCTACTTTGTATTTCCTTCTGTGTCCCGCACTTCCACATGTAAACTTCTATTTATTTAAAAATATAGAAATAATAACAAACTTACAAAATAGAGACTTACCACCTAGTTTTAAACATAATACACACTTACCACCTAGTTTTAAACATAATACCACCTAGTTTTAAACATAATACACACTTATTCACATGGGTGAAGGCTCATTTCTACTGCATTTATTCTAGTTTTATCCATCTTTTGCCAGTTTCTTGCTTTGTTTTGTAATTATTAATTTAAAAAAATCTTCTTCTATATTCGCCATACGCAGATGCTTTATTTCTCTTTTTCTTTTTATATATTTTTCCTTTCGTTTAACGTTCCAAAATAAATCTTTTTAACATCTGTCATTTAAACAATTTTATAATATTTTAAATATGTATCTTTGTAACGTGTATCACTGAAAAAAGACTGGTTGTCCGAAAAATGTCAATGTAATTTTAATTTTTTAATGTAAGCGTTGTATATACAAAGTATATAATGAGAAAAAGATAAATAAAAAATCTTTTTCTGCAGTTATAAATATTTTATCAAAGTTATGAAAAATTATGTCAAAAAAACACATATAAGCTATTTTTTTATGTAAAAAACGCAAATTATCAATTGTTTTTTGTGAATGTATACTTATACTTGTATAAGAATACTGGATTTCACCCATGGTGGGTGATTAATTCATGAAATTTAATTGTATCTCAATAGAGACGAAGATGCAAACTGGAAACTGAATATGGTTGATCAAGGTGTTTACAGGACTTATGACCTGTCATTGGTTGGGTTAAGCGCACGCTTTATGTAATACAACATTCCCCATTCCACCTATTTCTTTATGACCACGTAAGACAAATTTTTGGAGGTTGAATATATGCTACAAATCTATGCTTATCTTCACATGTCAGTTTCAATACACCATATATGTAGATTTGATTACATTTGTTAATCTTTTTAAGATATATCTATATAATCCATACACTAACGCCATCTATGGAGATTAATTTTTAGCATTGAGCAAACTACTTTATTAACACAATGTGAAGGCTATCGCCATTAGCGCATTGTTTAGAAGCCGCCTGGAGATATCACTCCTATCTATATGCCAAAGAATTGACCAGAATGATTACAAATATTTTTGTGAATGTATACTTATACTTGTATACGAATCCTGGATTTCACCCATGGTGGGTGATTAATTCATGAAATTTAATTGTATCTCAATAGAGACGAAGATGCAAACTGGAAACTGAATATGGTTGATCAAGGTGTTTACAGGACTTATGACCTGTCATTGGTTGGGTTAAGCGCACGCTTTATGTAATTACAACATTCCCCATTCCACCTATTTCTTTATGACCACGTAAGACAAATTTTTGGAGGTTGTATATATGCTACAAATCTATGACCATGTAGGTCATAAAGAAATAGGTGGAATGGGGAATGTTGTAATTACATAAAGCGTGCGCTTAACCCAACCAATGACAGGTCATAAGTCATGTAAACACCTTGATCAACCATATTCAGTTTCCAGTTTGCATCTTCGTCTCTATTGAGATACAATCAAATTATCAATAATTAATCCTGACCATACTTAGCTAACAAATTATGTGTTACAATTTTGAATTATGACGGTATTTTGCCGTTTTTTAGCTGCATAAAACATTAAATGTTCCTATTACCACATAAAAACTTGCAATAAACAATAATACGGTGTTAGGTTTTATTTCCATTGCGGACTTTCGTCATGAATGCTTTGAAATAATAGCGATACATAATACTGAAATACTATAAGTCACGGATATTTCATACTTAAATGTTGTTAACGGGTTAGAACTGAATCGTAAAAAAACGTAATTTATTCACGGCTGACTCAGCTAGGACCTGCGACAGAGAGAGGTCTAACCGACAACTATTTTAAGACTCAATATCCTTCAATCAATCATTTCCTCTCTCATTGGCTTACAGAATTTAGAAAATTGGCAGTTCCGGGCGAGATTACAAAATCCACGTTTTTATAGATTTACTTGTTAGAACATATGTATGTAAACAAAGTAGGATAAATGCCGTAGACATGAGATATATGGTAAAATATCGAACGACACAATAAAGAAGAAACATTTATATTAGAGGTAATTATCATTATCATTATCATCGAGGAGAAAAATATCGCCTGCTGCATCTAATTTTGAAGGGAAAAATAGAGGGCCGCAGGGGGGCAGGGAGAAGGCAGATCTCTTGGCTGCGCAATGTGAGGGAATGGACGGGAATCGGAACTGTGAATGAGCTATTCCGGACAGCGCAGGATAGAGAAGAGTTTACCAGAGTGATCGCCAACGTCGAGGGGACCTGACAGGGCACTTTAAGAAGAAGAATATCATTATTATTATTATTTTATTGAATCGCTCTTTACATCATTGTAAAGGGTGATGTAAAGGGTAAACCTATCATATTGATTCTCGTGACATGTGATAGGTAGCTAATCTATCGCCATTTTATTGTCACGTGAATTATACACCAGACCAAAGACTGCGTGACAATCACACTGCATAGCCGGGAATCGAAGCTGAGACTTTCTGTGTGGCTGTCAAAGCACTTACCACCCGGCCACGAAGGTTGGTAATGACATTGAGTGCATCATTTGATGCATCATGATATTTATGGTGATGGTGATGATGATGGATACTTACTTGATAAGTTATATATTTTATAAGACTCAATGGTTTACCTCAGGTCTTCCGCATGGATCCTCCAGGTCACACTGGCTCCTCAGGAAGACTTCCAGAAGTCCCATGAAGAGCATGAAGGCTCCCCCTCCACACGTGGCTGCCAGGGTGGGGCCTGGCTGCGTCATTGGACACTCACACGACATCTATTTATAAAAGACAAAATCAATTAGCCTAATATAAATTGCATCACTTTAAATTTGAATTTGGAAATTCGGAAAAAAATGTGTAACAGTGCACAAAAAGCCTACAAAAAGGACATGAACAGAGTACAAAACACACAAGATATGGGCACGACATACGAAAAGATGACAGGATCTAGATTCGACAAATGATGGCTACTAGAAGAACAAGTGGAACAAAACTTAATATATTTTAAAGATTGAGAAGATATTGAAAATAACTTTGTTTATAATCCACAAAATATAAGAAAAAAATACGACGTGTTTCGGAGGATACCTCCATCTTCAGGTGTAAATATATAACAAAAACTAAACAAATAAAGACAAATATAAAAAAACGTTTATTCTTTGTTTAATTTCTATTAAACAATATATTATATTATATTTACACCTGAAGGTGTCCTCCGAAACATGTCGTGTTATTTAAAATTTTGTGGATTATAAACAAAGTTATTTACAATTTCCTAAGTGTATTATATTATAAGAGATATTTTCAGATGGGATAGAAATGCAGAAGACACTGGCGTGCGCACGTGGAGAGGAGGATCGGGAGGAGGAACACGGATGGACGGGGGACGGGCCTAGGAAGTGAATGAGTGAGGCTGATGAATAGGCGTCGCTGCGCCCTAAAACAGCCTTGGGTAAGCGGTGGGTACCCCTTCTATGTCTGGACCAAGGGTTCTGTTTTGTGAGATTGGGACATAAAAAAATTGAAATTAAACTAGATTTAATATGACCTGGAGACCCTTTTGATTTTTTTCTGGAATGGTGCATTCCCCAGTTACTGTAAGTCCCGTGTGGATAGGGGCGGGCCTAAGGTGTGATCGAAGCTGATGAAAGGGCCCCGCTTCGTTCTATTACAGCTTCGGGTAAGCAGTGGGTAAACTTCTATGCCTTTATTTAACTGTATGTTTGTTCATTTGTATGTGTATTAATAATCACTGTATGTTACCCTACAATAAATAGCGACCAAGGGTCTCAAAGAGATGAGAGACGAAGAAGAACAGTGTAATTCTGTGAATACATTTAAATATCTTTAGAAGTAACAGATACTTGATGGATGGAGGAACCTTTAAGTATCTAGGCATAGACCTGGTGTGGGAGCTGATCTGCGGGAAGAAATACAAGCCCAAGTAAACAAGGCAGCTGCAATCTCTGGCGCTCTAAAATCCACAATATGGAAAAACAAAGACATGGCCATCAAGAGTAAGATGAGAATCTATAAAGCATGCGTTAGGCCAATAATAACATATGGCGTCGAAGCTAGGGCAAACACAGTAAGGACCAAACAAGTTTTGAGGACTTCCGAAATGAAGACACTGAGGACGATAACAGGCAAGACACTGAGAGATCGCGTGAGGAACGCCAAAATAAGATAGATATGTGAGATTGAGGATATTATAAGATGGAGCAGACAGCGAAAAAGGGACTGGTACGGTCATACACAAATAATGGACACCACCAGACTCCCCTATATTGCATTGCAAAATCAGCCTCATGGGACTCGCCTTGGTGGAAGACCTCGTAAAATATGGAAGGACAGCTGGGAAGCTATCTCACAGGAGGAGCAACACTCTGGAGAACAGACTACATAGGTCTACAATAAGGAACAATAAAAATAAGTAACAGAATAGTGGTATTTGTAAATGAATAAATCGATTTGCTTAAATGACACGGTGTGTGGGTGCAATGGAATTGAATTATCGTGAGAAAATAACTGCATAGAGGTCCATTCTCACTGTCTTAGGTGAAACGGAGTAGTAGTTACTATTAATCAGCGAACTTACATTGCGACCGGAATAATAAACGTCCTATACAACGCATTGGTTCGGAGCAGACTCGAAAGTGGTTCTGTGATATGGAGTCCTCACGAGGCGAGATATTCCGTTATGCTGGAGAGGGTTCAGAAAAAATTTCTGAGGTATCTCTACATGAGGGAGTATGGTAGCTATCCGTGACTCTATCCCACGGCATTTCTTTTGGGAATGCTCGGAACCAATTCTCTATAGCTTCGAAGAGATGGACATCTAATTACCCATTTCTTTAGATTAATTAGGGGATACTCCGAGAACTGGGCCGTACTGGAGGGTGTTCGGCTTTTTGTCCCCGATAGATATCTCCGACAGCGACAGCACAGATTGCTTTACCTACCGGCCGTCGGAACCAATCTACCTCTGGTGACGCCGGTGGGAAGAGCAATTAGTCTGCTGAACGCGGTTTCCTCGGAGATCGACGTCTTTCATGTTAGTGAAAGTACGTTCAGGGGACAAATACTCTTGACTTTGGAAAGTATCTTGTCTTCCTAATGTCACACCATCACTAATGCGTTCCTGGTATTATGTTGTATGTGTATAATATCTTACTTGTACTCAATGGATGCCTTAAACATTTATGCTGTTCGTAATGTCTTTTGAGTATATAAACTGATTTGGTTTGATTTGATTTGATTTGATTTAATCAGCTAACTTACATTGCGACCGGAATAATGAACGAATTATTGAAAGAAATATTATGATTGAACACGTGACAGCCAGAATATAAAAACATTACTTTGCATATTGATACCATGTGCCGTTCGTTATATATAATATATACTTGTAATATAAGGACCAATTTGAATATTCTAACGGAAAAAGAAATTATCTCTGGCCTTGTAGATTCCGAGAACGTGCGAGCTCATATGAATTAAATTATAAATAAATCGAAACGCGATCGGACCTTACGTGATTTAAACGTCGTCGTTGGATAATTTGAATAACGAACGAAAACACATTTCTTCTTCTTCTTCTTTCTATAGATTTTGTAATCGTTCAGACAGTATACCAATCTTGATTCTGTGATGAAGACGTCCAACGATAGGATGTTTTTTTTAGAGGTATACAATACATATTTAAAATGAAAAAAAAGAACACATTAAAATAATGTTAATATCTATGATATTGGCTTAATTTAATATATTGCAGAGTGCAGAGTGGCAATAGCTCTGACTGCCATACCGAAGTCCCGGGTTCAATGACAGTGTAAAAAAATATCACCCTGTCTTTGGTCTGGTAGAATTCACGTATTACAAAAATGTTGATAGACAGCTTCCTAACGCATGTCATGAGAAACAATAGCTAAACAAATGTGTACACAAACTGGGTTCAAATAACCTGTTGTATTCATAAATGTGAAAAGCAACGGAAAACTACCAAAATAAAAGGTTCAAGTGGCATCCCACGAGCTTGCTATAATGTTACACTTTGCTGCAAATAAACCCCTAAGATTGAAATATGATAAAAAAGATTGTTTTTTTCTAACTAACTAACTAACTAACCATCACGCCGTCTCCCCGAAGGGGTAGGCAGAAATAATGGACTGCCACACTTTTCTTTCCTGACATATTTCTCTCGCTTCCTCAACATTCATACATCGTGTCATGCACGCGCGTCGATTTCTCTGACTCCTCACGTGTCCGACTTTCAATATTTGATTTATTTGATCGTGCCACGTTTTCTTCGTCCTTCCTCTATTTCTAGTTCCATTTACATCGTCAACATTTACTTTTTTACCATTCTTTCTTCATTCATTCTTTCCATGTGTCCAAACAATCTTAATGATCCTTTCATTATTTTGTTCATAATCTGTTGTCACCATCAGTAGCACCAGCAGGTATTCATTTATTATATTTTCATTCGACAATCCATAAACATACACAGAGTATCAACACATTCGTTTAAGAGATCTCATTTCTACTGCATTTATTCTACTTTCATCCTTCTTTTACCAGTTCCAGGCTTCGCTTTCATACATAAGGGTCGGTACAATCGATTGTTTTTTTTTCATACAAATGAAAATGTTAACAGTTAATATCCAGTAGTTCTGAAACTTTCTCTGATTTGAATATTATATTTTGAACGTTGCTAATCGCGTAAACTTTCTAAAGAGACCACGTTTTGACCCCAGAGGTCAGAAGACGATGGAAATTAGATCATTATCTAATTGCGTAAACCTATGCGTGGATTATAAATTGAAAAGCAATACTAGTTACGTAAGTAATTTGCGATGCATTTGGTAATTTTTGTGATTAATACACCACGTATTTTTATTTGATTATCTCGTGTGACGAAATAAGCGATATTAATAAACGTTTTTTGTTTCTAATGTTGGCTTACGTCATCATCATCATCAGCCGTCTGTAATCCACTGCCGAACGTAGGCCTCACCCAAAGAACGCCACCGCCTCCTATCCATTGCCACTCCTATCCATCCATGTTCAGCAATCCTTTTCAGATCGTCGGTCCAGCGAGCAGGGTGACGTCCAACTCTGCGGAATCCTGTACGCGGTCTCTACTCCAAAACCCGTCTCCCCCATCGGCCGTCGGTTCTCCAACAGATATGGTCAGTCCATTGCCACTTCAGCCCGCTCATCCTCAGAGCCATCTCAGCCACCTTGGTTTGTTGTCGAATAAATTCGTTTCTAAATCTGTCCCTTAAGGTTATTTCAAGCATAGCTCTATCCATGGCGATGGCCACCTTGAATATGTAGACTAGATCTTGTCAGTGTCCACGTCTCGGCTCCGTACATCACGACTGGCAAATTGCACTGGTTGAAGACCTAGTCTTGATCGCTTTCGCTTACGGGTCAATTAAAATAATTGAGCTATTTATGCATTTGTTATTTATGTATGCGTGTATCGTTTAATATGGAATATTTCATATTACATTTTCATTCTTTAAGAGCCAAAATGAAATGAGTGAATGAAGAAGTAATGATAAATAATGTATATGTTAAATCAAATCAATTTGTCATCAAATCAATCAAGTTGTCATCGCAAACAAAAACCTATCCCAAAAAGGTAAAATGGCAGTGCACAATGGTGTTCTTGTACTTGGTGCGACCCTTATGTATGGAAGCGAAGCATGGAACTGGAAAAAGAAGGATGAAAGTAGAATAAATACAGTAGAAATGAGATCTCTAAGACGAATGTGTGGAGACTCTGTGTATGATAGAGTGTCAAATGAAAATATAAGAAGGGAATGGGGTGCGAATGATGGTGTTATGAACAGAATAATGAACGGATCATTAAGATAGTTTGGACACATGGAAATAATGAATGAAGAAACAATGAAAAAAATTACATGTTAACGATGTTAATGGAACTCAAAATAGTGGAAGACCGAGGAAAACGTGGCACGATCAAATAAATAAAATATTGAATGTCGGCCACGTTGAGGAAGTGAGAGATATGTCAGGAAAGAAAAGTGTGGTAGTTCATTCTTTCTGTCTACCCCTTCGGGGAGACGGCGTCATGGTTAGTTAGTTAGTTTAAATCAAATCAAATCAGTTTATATCATCAATAGACATTACAAAATTAAGGTTTAAGGCATTTATTGATAACAGGTAAAATAATAGGATAAGCCAGATAAGGGGGAGTAAGGGGGGGTCCTATTGACTCTTCAAGCGGTGCATGGCCATCACCGTGGTGATGGCCATGCTTCGCTGGAGGATTGATCTTATCCCAAGTACCTATCCACACCTCCTCGACTTTGGTCTCCCCTGGAAACTATGCGAAATATTAGAGATCGAGTGTGATTAACTTCGGTGGATAATATTGATGCATAGGCTAACGTGGAAGGACACCTCGCTAACCCGTCTGGCAAGCGTGGCGTTGTAATGCCAACCACCCCCCGTATGACATGTCATAAATGGAGAAGTATGGGGGAGGCCAATGTCCAGCAGTGGACGACAACGGCTGTTAAGGAAGAAGAAGAAGAAGAAAATAATATATTCTATATAGTATACGACCAGAAACACATAAGGGATGGTTCGACACTAGGAAAACAAGATAATATTCATAATCAAAAGTATTTGCCTTCTGAACGTTCTTCCACTTATATACCTATGTAAAAATAAACAATGTAACAAAATCAGAAAAAAAGAAACGCAAATAACAATTTAATAATATTATAAAAGAGATGTATTATTTGTTTTAGATTTATTTTCTGGACGTTAGATAAAAACATGGGTGGGAGATGCCTTTAGGTGGCGATGAGGTTCGCAACCCATCACACAGCGACACACACAGCAGCGAAAAGAGAAGGATGGAGTACCCCATTGGTTAAAGTGTGGCAGTCCATTCTTATTTCCTACCCCTTCGGGGAGACGACGTGTTGGTTAGTTAGTTAGTTAGTTTTTAAGACATAGATGCTTTCTGAGGGTACCCTCATTATCGCAAAAAAACGTCCGCATCCGAAGATATAAAAGGGAGTGGGAAACGAGAGGAGGCCTACATACAAGAGTGGACGGCCACAACAGGCTGAAGATGAAGAAAAGTGCGCTATGCTATCGTTTACTAGAGCATTGAGAACTGTGTATCATAGATACACAATGAACAACCAGCAACTAGCACACGTGTCTACGATGAAGGCTCTCGGGATCATTTATGAGAGTAGGCTGACTTTTTGTGCACATATCGAGAGGATTTGTGACATTGCACTTAGGATGTTGGGCTTCATCATTCGGACCGGAAGAGTTTTCAGAAATCCCAATGTGCACAGAGTCCCATACAACGCGTTGGTTCGGAGCAGACTCGAAAGTGGTTCTGTGATATGGAGTCCTCGCGAGGCGAGATATTCAGTTTCAGGGAGTTCAGAAAGTTCAGAAAAAAATTCTGAGGTATCCCACGGCATTTCCTTTAGGAATGCTCGGAACCAATTCTTTACAGCTTTGAAGAGATGGGCATCTCATAACCCATTTCTTTAAATTAATCAGGGGATATTTCGAGAACTCGGCCGTGCTAGAGGGTGTTGGTCTTTTTGTCCCTGATAGATTTCTCCGACAGCGACAGCACAGATTGTTTTACCAACCGGCCGCCAGAACCAATCTGCCTCTGGTGACACCGGTGGGAAGACCAATTAGTTTGTTGAACGCGGTCTCCTCGGAGATCGACGTCTTTTACATTAGTGAAGATACGTTCAGGGGACAAATATTCTTAACTTTAGAAAGTATCTTATCTTCTTAATGTCGAACCATCTCTAATGCGTTCCTGGTACTTTGTTGTATTTTTATAATATTTTACCTGTACTTAATAGATGCCTTAAACATTTTCCTGTTTGTAATGTCTTTTGAGTTAATAAACTGATTTGATTTGAATATTTTTTGTGAATGTATACTTATACTTGTATACGAATGGTATATCTCCATAGATGGCGTTAGTGTGTGGATTATAAAGATTAATCTGAAAAAAGATTTACATATGTAATCAAAATCTACATAGATGGCGTATTGAAACTGACATGTGAAGTTAAGCATAGATTTGTAACATATATACAACCTCCAAAAATGTGTCTTACATGGTCATAAAGAAATAGGTGGAATAGGAAATGTTGTAATTACATAAAGCGTGCGCTTAACCCAACAAATGACGGGTCATAAGTCCTGTAAACACCTTGATCAACCATATTCAGTTTCCAGTTTGCATCTTTGTCTCTATTGAGATACAATTAAATTTCTTGATTTGATTTGATTTAAAAGAAGTATGCAAAGGGTTAATATTTCCGTAACACGTTTTTTAGGCACTTAATACAATAAAAATGAAAGTGTTTCGAATAAGATGTCACGGGACTGAAGCGATGCGAAATAATACATGAAAGGAATTCGCCTCGCGTGACTTAGTATGGGATCCCGAATGGCATTCGATGTTTCGACATTTAGTAAAAAGTCACAAATCCGTAATGGGTCGATTGAACTTTAACGGTAAAGATCAAGGCTCCTTTTTGCGCTAATCTAGATTACTTAGAGTGTTCTGGAAGGTAAAAGATAATTCGTAGTTATATTAATTATGTGTGAACCATCTTTTTTACACGATAATACTTTAAGTACTTACCTACGGATGTATTCAACTACCTACTTGGAAATTGATAATTTAAAGCGGTTGTATGCATTTTTTATCACAATAATCTTTTCAAAATTTAATTCAAAATTCCGTGACAATGAACTTTAAGAATATGGTATTTCAAAAAGTTAAATACACTCTGATATTTAAGATATAACTTAAAATAATGATGATTATCAAAAATTGAAAAAAAAAATTATAATTGCAGGTAAGAAAATAAAATTTCACCAAAGGCAATGATGGCAAATACAAAATTGAAGACTACAGGGGAAAAACAAGGAATGTCAGTAGAAGGTTAATTTGAATAAATTGAGATTAAAGCTAATAAAAGTCTATATATTTCTTAGCAATTGGCAATCGATTATCTGGTTATAGTCGATGACACACATGATTTTTGAATATGAAAATTTTACTGTGGATAGATACGTACAAATGCCGCTAGATGGCATTATTAATTTATTTTGAATTTTAACTGACATTCCTTGTTTTTCCCCTGTAGTCTTCAATTGAGTTCTAGTGCCAACCCTGATGTACGACATTCGTGGCCAAGTGGTAAGTGCATTGACTGCCACCCCGAAGGTTCCGGGTTCGATTCCCGGCGAGGGTAGTGTGATTGTCACACTGTCTTTGGTTTGGTGTAGAATTCACGCGGCAATAAAATGACGATAGATTAGCTACCTATCACAGGTCACGAGAATCACTATGATAGCTATAATACCCTTTATATCGATTTGGCTCATGCTGTCATGATGTAAAGAGCGATTCAACAAAAAAAAAAAAAAAATGAAAAAAGAGGCTTAGAGCTGGCAAAAAATGATGAAAGTAAGATAAATGCCGCAGAAATGAGATCACGGAGAAGAATGTGCGGGAAAACGATATATATGATAGAATACTGAAAGACGAAATAAGGAAGAAATGTAAGGCCGATGATTGCATCATAAGTAAAATTAAAAAAGGATCCCTGAGATGTTTTGGACATATGAAACGCATGGACGAGAGAAGAATGCTTAAAATGCGGTATACAAGCAGTGTGAGTGAAGAGAAGCCGTAGAAGACCGAGAAAAGCATGACCAAATTAATAAAATACTGAAAGGCGGCCACATTCGAAGTCGGAAAAATCGACGAGTGTCCATGTTACGATGTATGAAGGTAGAGGAACCTCTAGAGTATGTCAGGCAGTGCAATATGGCGTTCCATCCTCTCTGTATATCTCTCCGGGAAAGCGGAGTGATGGTTTGTTAGTTTAGATAACTACGTGATATGGAGTTATACATATCAAGAAACGAAATTAAAAATGCAAAAAATCTTTTTAAATGTATTATTTAGTTTAAATTCACTAATGATTGTTGTTTCGACAGGTTTCGGCAGCACGCTGCCATCTTCTGGTCAAGACCTCTTCCATCAGAAGAAAGACCAGAAAATCCCTCCAAAAAAGACATGAAAATCGCCTTAAGTTACCAGAAAATCGCCTTAAGTTACCAGAACCTTAAAAGAACGGTTAGTTACTATTTATAGAAAAAGACAAATATAACACCTACAAACACAAAGTATGGCGAATATAGAAGAGATTTAAAAAAATATTTATTATTATTTATTCAGTCTGTTATAGAATTATCATTTTGTCGATCTCGCGTAAGATTCAGCGACTCCAGATGTAATACATCAAGTGATCTAGAAAGTTTTATAATATTTCCTGTACATGGAAAAGCAGAGCAGCCATTTTACATCATGTAGTCTGATAGCTAAATTCCGCCGCGCCAACAATACATAAAACGGCATGTTTCATCTATAGACAATGGAACTCTTCAACTCATCACAATTGTGGGATAAAGGGAGCGATTACTCTTCTTATAATATTATGGCGTATTGTTTAGAAATTGAAAAGGTATCATAGGCGGCGACTGCTTGCGAACTTGCCGAGTGACTCTACATAGATTTAGAACAATTGACGAAGTAGATAGTATGCGCTTGATGCATTGTTTTATACTTTTTAAAATATTTACGAGTTATACAGTTACCAGTTATATAACATAAAAATATATTTTAGTTTTACCATATTTATTTAACACATTTTTGTCTCCTTTCTTATTAATGTACTCTACTTAGGAAATTGAAAAAAACTTTGTTTAATCCACAAAATATAAAAAAAAACACGACATGTTTCGGAGGATACATCTTTAGGTGTAAAAATATAATGAAAACTAATCAAAGAAAGACTAATATAAAAGAACATTTGAAATTCGATACAATAATTGAAATTTAAAAATGAAACTGGGCTATTTGTTATAAGTACTAATATTTTTAATATATCAGTAAGAACAAATAACTAATATTAAATAATAATAATACATGATAATAATTTAAAATTAAATTGTAATTTAGAAAAAACATGCATTTGAAAAGACATAATTTACATTGAAATAAAAAAAATATAAAAAAAACTAACTAACCATCACGCCGTCTCCCCGAAGTGGTAGGCAGAAAGAATGGACTACCACACTTTTCTTTCCTGACATATTTCTCTCGCTTCCTCAACATTCATACATCATGTCATGGACGCGCGTCGATTTCTCTGACTCTACACATGGCCGACATTCAATATTTGATTTATTTGATCGTGCCACGTTTTCCTGGGTCTTCCTCTTTTTCTGGTTCTATTTACATCGTTAACATATATATTTTTTACCATTAATAAAAAAATTAATTTAATTTTTTTTTACCATTTTAGAAATTAATAAATGATTAATATGCATTTGATTGGGAATGGGAGCTTCGGAGATTAAATGTAGACAAAGTATTTAAGGAGAACGGAGTAAAAGGAGGAATCTGATTATTAATTATGTTTTCGACCAATTTCACCGACTTGAGGATTTCAAAATTTTCAAGATGGTTTAATTTATTGCTATTGTTAACATAATGTAATCTACTTTCTTGTAATGTTTATCGTCTTTAATTTATTATAATTCACCGTTTTTGACTCTATTTTTTTTTAAATTATCATTATAATTATCATTATTAATATTTTTATTATTATTATAATTATTATTATAACATAGTTTCCACCATTAATATGTTCTCCCATAAATAGTAACTAATCGTTCTTTTAATTAAAATAATAAAGCACCTAACTCAATTCTAGCAAGAACTTCAAAATTATATCAAAGAAATTTTCAAATTGACATAGGAACAAAAAACATAAAGGTTCGAAACATCCCGAAAATTTAACAGTTGATAAATTATTGTAACACCTGATGACGTCAACATAGGTTGACGAAATAGCTGTCGCGAAAAATAAAAAATACAATTGTGACACAATTTTTTTTATTTTAATTTAACAGTGTATAATGTTAAAGTATCATAGTGTTTCGGCCAAAACCATGGACTATTTCACAAACTTGTTTCGGACCGCAGACGTCCTTCCTCAGTGTTAAAATTTTAACCACGTTGGGTAGAGACCCGCGAGGCAGGAACGGTCCAGGGACTCTCTCGCTAATATCCGGCGGAGTAGCCGGCATGATTATATATTATATGAAGGAGTTTTTATGTTAAATTTTTAGAAGCACTGGGAAATAGTGGATAACAGTAGAAAAGTTTAGGAACTATTGAGAAAATCACTGCTTGTCAAAGTTTTAATGGAAGCTACAAGATGGCGCCCGAGCAGGAATACACTTGACCAATAAAGATGGCGACACAGTTAAATAATTATGGGGAAACATCACCACGTGGAAGTAAAGAAATTACATAAAAACATAAAAATTCACCTAATTTGATCCGGAAAACAGCTAAAAACAACACAAAATCACGAAAGGCACACAATTAACATGTTTTTGCATTAGTGGAGACACTATATCACTGATTTATAAGGGGAATAGTAGAGTGCGAAACAAACAATCGCGTAGCGGCTGATGTTACAACCCAACTGGTTGAATAAACAAACAAACAAACCATCACGCCGTTTCCCCGCAGGGGTAGACAGAGAGAATGGACCACCATACTACTCTATCCTGGCAAACCTCTCTAGCTTCCTCCACATTCATACAACGAGTCATACACGCACGTCGATTCCTCCGACTTCTTACATGACCAACCTTTACAATTTGATTAATTTTGTCTTGCCATGTTTTCCTCTGTCTGCCTCGACTCCGTACCCCATTTAAATCATTTACGTATACTTTCTTAACAATTTTTTCTCCATCCATGCGTTCCATATGTCCGAACCATCGCTGCGATCCTTTCATAATTTTGTTCATAATACCTTCTTCCGCTCTACATTCCTTTCTCATATCAGTATTTGAGATTCTGTCGTATATTGTTCTACCACACATACGTCTTAGGGACCTCATCTCTACCGCATTTATTCTGCTTTCATACTTCTTCTGCCAGTTCCATGCTTCGCTTCCATACTTTAGGGATGGGACCAGAACTCCATTGTGAACGGTTTATGTGCTCAATATGCAATTGTATCGAATTATGTGCTCAAATAATATAGAATTAAAAATAGTAAATTTTCGTAGTACAGGCGAATATAGACCTTAATAATCGAGCTCTGAGTCTAATTTTTAGAGTTCATATTCGCTTGGCATGGTCAGGAGAGTATTTAGCCATTTAATTTTGTAAAGTGGCAACGATGTATTTTTCTTTCTGACAGTCCAATATATTTCGTTTTACTTTGGACGTGGAAAAACCGTTCTCAAGTAGCCGCAGTTTGTCGATCACTGGCCTGTGCATACAAGACAGAAGGTTGTGAAAGCCTGAGATCAATTTGACTAATTCAATACGGAAGATATCTATCTAGATTACGTTGGAATTGATGAACAACTGACAATAATATATTTTTACGACGCAATTGTTTCGATTAATGAATTCACATAATCATTAAATATAATTCAATCACTACGAGAAGTAATGCAATAATCATTATGATCAACGCAAAATTTCAGCTAACTAACTAATCATCAGGTGATGATGTAAGAGATCCATAACCACGACCGGCCATTAGACATTGTGTAGATTGACAATAACAAATCAACCAAACATCGAAAAAAGAATATTGTCACTTTAACAATGATCTAAAAAGCTATATTAAATAACTCATACTAATGAAAACATCTGTTATTTAGAAGTTTTATTTTATTTAATGTTAACGATATCCTAAGTAAGCAGGCACATATCTTCTTCTTCTTCTTCCTTGGTGTAGACCTATGTGGTCTGTTCTCCAGAGAGTTGCTCCTCCTGTGAGGTAGATTTCCATCTTTTAGGAGGTCTTCCACGAGGATGAGTCCCATGAGGTTGATTATGCAATGCAATATAGGGGAGTCTGGTGGTGTCCATCCTTTGATCATGACCGTACCAGTCATTTTTTCGCTGTCTTCTCCATCTTATAATATCCTCAACTCTTATTCTGGTGTTCCTCACGCGATATCTCAGTGTCTTCATTTCGGAAGTCCTCAAAACTTGATTGGTCCTTACTGTGTCTGCTCTTGCTTCGAAGCCATGTGTTTATTATTAGTCTTACGCATGCTTTAATGGCCATGTCTTTGTTTTTTTCCATATTGTGGATTTTAGAGCCCCAGAGATTGCAGCTGCCTTGATTACTTGGGTTTGTATTTCTTCCCGCAGATTAGCTCCCCCCACCAGGTCTATGCCTAGATACTTGAAGGTCCAGACCTGTTCTATGGGTTGATTTTCAATAACCAGGTTACATGTAGATTGACAATAACAAATTAACCAAACATCAAAAAACAATATTGTCACTTGATTAATGATGTAAAAATCTATATCAAAAAACTCATATGAATGACAACATCTGTTAACTAGAAGTTTTATTTTATTTTATGTTAAAAATTTCCTAAGATAGCAGGCAAGACACTGAAAGATCGATCGAGGAACACCAGAATAAAAGAGATTCCGTGTATAGCGACTTAATTGCCGTGATCAGTTTTGTACATATTCCATATTCAGACAATATTTTCCATAACTTTACTTTATTAACGTAATCACATGCTTTTTGCAAATCGACAAACGCACAGAAAAGTTTGCGGTTTTTGGTCAGAAAGTCAGAAGTCCAAAAATTTGATCCATACATCCTCTGCAATTCATAAAGGCACCTTGTACATCGCAAACTTTGTCACTCGTCAATTTTCTTACTCTTTCTATTAAAATTCTGCCATAGACTTTACCAACGACACTCAAAAGACTGATAGCTCTGTGGTTTCCACATTCCATACGCGATCCTTTTCCTTTGTACAGGGCATAATAACTGCTCTCCTCCAGTCTAGCTGCGTATATCCCTTCTCCAAACACTGGTTTAATTACTTACGTAACCATGCAAAAACCACTTCGCCACCGCTTTTAATAAAATCTATGGCAATACAATCAAACCCAACAGCTTTTCCAATTTTTCTTTCCATCTCATTCGTACTTATTTTCTCAATATTATTATTTATATGTCCTGTACTCGCACTAGTTGCTATGCTTACGATCACGCTTGTATTCCCCCAATTATAGACACGCTTGTATTGTAGACCCCAAGATTGAAACTTAAAGAAAATAACTTTTTATCTGCAACAACCCTTATTTGATAGTCTTTTTCACCTTTTTCTGTATTTTGTAAATATCATTTCAAGATATTTACAAAATATGGTAATAATTAATATAAATGAAAACGTCTGTCTTCCAGGAGTTTTATTAAATTTTATATGGAATGACACGATTCGCCCTTCTAAGGCATTATCAAATGCTATCAAAACATTTAAACATTTCATAATGCCTTAGAAAGGCGAAACATGTCATTCCATATATTATAAAATTACATAAATTTCCTTGCAGATAGACGAATTCATTTATATTAATTATTAAATATGGAGTTTCACATCATTGTTCAAGAAACAATAAATAAAGCTTGCTCTAATTTCTTTCAACTTACACTTACATCATATACAGCCAAACATTCTTCCTTTTCAAATATCATAACTTTGAGTGTCTTTACATCTATTGAGAATTAATTACGTTTATACTTGTATTTAACTCAATTATTCAAGTCGATAAACTCATTAATGATTTTAATAGAACATACATACTAGTATGGTATGTCAATTTTAATAAATTCAAAACTTTTTATAATACTTCATTAGCTTTATTTTGGTTTGTAGAAAATTAATTTACAATTAGAGTAATCACTCTTGATTCGTGAACTACATTTTAAGGTGTTTAACCCAATGCTAGTCGAACGGGGTCCACCAGATAACCTAACTATTTGATTTTAAATTCCGAACATCACCAACTTAAGAAATAAACTTTAATTTTAAGGCTATACTGTTAAACGCAGCCTAGAGTCACGGTCGAGAATGGGCCATCAAAACCCGGGTAGACTACAAACATGATGGTCTGATGACATGAGTGGCAGGAGGTCAATGGCACAGAGTGGCGAGGAATTGAGAGTTGTGGATGTCGGGAAGGAAGTCTTATGTCGTACACTGGACGACTAATGGCTGTTGATGATAAAAATAATAAAAAAATATTTTAAGAACTAAAAAAAAGATATATGCCGTACAAATTACGGGGCCTGAATTTGTCTGTCAAATATATGGTATAAATAACATAAAAAAATATTCCAACCATGTATAAATATACGTGCATTTGGGGTATTTTTATACTCCGTAGAAATAACGGCCTAAATGTGACTGTCGAATATATGGTATAAATAATATCAAAAAAATAACCATGTAAATATACGTGCACTTGAGGTATGTTTGTACCCCGTAGAATTAACGGCCTAAATTTGATGGTCGAATATATGGTTTAAATAACATAAAAAAAATAACCATGTGCTTTGGGGTATTTTTGTACCCCGCAGAAATAGCGGCATAAATGTGACTGTCGAATATAAGGTATAAATAACTATGTTAATAAACGTGCACTTGGGGTATTCTTGTACCCCGTTGAAATAACGGCCTAAATGTGACTGTCGAATATATGGTATAAAAACATTAAAAAAAATAATAACCATGTGAATATACGTGCATTTGGGGTAATATTGTACCCCGTAGAAATAAGGGCCTAAATGTGACTGTAGAATATATGGTATAAATAACATAAAAAATAACCATGTAAATATACGTGCACTTGGGGTATTCTTTTACCCCGTAGAAATAACGGCCTAAATGTGACTGTCGAATATATGGTTTAAATAACATGAAACAAAAATTACCATGTGATATTGGGGTATTTTAGTACCCCGCAGAAAGAGTGTATAAATACGAAATATATGGTAAAATTGACTGTTGAATATACGGTATAAAAAACATATAAAAAATACCAACAATGTTAATAAATGTACGTGCATTTGGGGTATTTTTATACCCCGTAGTAACAATGGCCTAAGTTTGGCTGTCACGCCAGCGAAGGGTTAAGCTGTTACATTGAACGATTCGGTTGAGCAATCCGACATATTCCCAATTAGCTGTAGCGATTTTGAGGCTGATTGAAATTGAGTTATTGGCGAAGCGAATTGGCCACCGATCGTAAGGCGAGCATTATAATTGGCCCATTTACGTTAAGCATCCGACACACTCGCAATGTTTATAATCAGACAATTATCAGAAGTTATAGAATTTCGTTGCCAAATCGCATGAATGGATTTTTGCGCTAGGAGACTCGTTTTCAATTCAGGCCTAGGAATAGTAAGAGTCTCTAGCGGCCCGAGCTCTTAAAATCACGATATAAATAGGCATAAACCCGAATGTCGTTAAGGAAGAGTACAATAATATTTCGGATACAAGAGAGCGAGAGAGGAATACTTTGATTCTCTCCGAAAGTAATTGCGCATGCCCAAAAACGTTTCTGGATTATTTTGAGTTTTGTTCAGATTATTGTTGTATAACAGCAGTGTAGTTGACAAAAGGAGAACAATTTTGATTGAAAATGTTCAAATAAAACTTAAAATTATTATTTCAAATTTCATTTCAAATTTATTCATAATATAAAAAACTAATTAACTAAACATCACGCCGTCTCCCCGAAAGGGTAGGCAGAAAGAATGGACTGACACACTTTTACTGATGCGGCACTCCATCCTTCTCTTTTCGCTCCGCGGGAGACGCGGTGTGATGGGTTGCGAACCTCACCGCCACCAATAGGCATCTCCCGCGCACACTTCGATCGACCAACACCCACAAAATAAATCTAAAACAAATAATATAAAATACAATGATATAAAATAAAATAACAAAATAAAAATAATTTAACACAAAATGTTCTTTTTAGATGATGCACATATTGTATATTTAATTTATGTTCCACGAATCCACCGTTTTTAATTTAGCATATAAAGTAATAACACATAATGTTTTTTATGATGTTACACATGTTGACATGGACGATCTGGACTTTTGTGTTAATAATATATGTTATAACAAAAGCATAAACGTTCCAAAATAAATCTGTATAACATCTGTCAAAACTGACCATATTTGTATTTTTTTTTTAATATTTTAAATATCTATATAATATCACCGAGGAAGGGCTGGATAGTCCGAAACATGTTTGATATTTTATTTTGATTTGTTTAAAAAGTGAGTGTTGTATACAAAGTGTATAAAAAAGAAATAAATAAATCAATTACAACACAAAGTATGGCGGACATAGAAGAAAAATAATATTAGTTTTTTTGTGTATCTTTTTCTACTCAAAGATAGATATACGAGTATATAATAAAGTCCTACGATGTTCAACCAGTCTGATGCAAATGTCACATTCAGTATTATTTTCATATGATATGGAGAGAAATATTGAATGAATGGTTGGGGTAGGCAGCAAAGTGAATGGTGAACTTAAAGTTGTCATCGCAAACAAAAGCCTATCCAAAAAAGATTAAATGGCAGTGCACCATGGTGTTCTTGTACCGACTCTTATGTATGGAAGCGAAGTATAGAACTTAGAAAAATAGGATGAAAGTAGAATAAATGCATTAGTAATGAGTTATCCTCTAACTTAAGTTTGAGTGGTTCAAAATGTTCTATTGGGACCAGTACTAGACTTGATTCGCCACGGCATCAAAGGCACTTCGTGAAATATGATGAAATAGAAGAAATTAATGATTCGTATGAAATACTATTACCATCTCGAAATGGCTGTTGATGGGTTTTGCTAGCCTTTAATAAACCGCTTTATTTACATTTATCATGCGCATGTGTAATATATAATAATATGTCATTTATAAATGCTAAGTAATCGTAGATTTGTCTTCACTTCGTTATCAATTACAATCACCTTTAACTTTATATCATATTACACAGTAACTAATTATAAACAGAACGTCATCAGATGATTCAATTAAAAAACTTATAAACATGTTTGTAATTTATATGCAAATCAGAAAATACTTAGGAAAACAAAAATAACTTTTATTAATCCAAAATTATTAAAAAAACATGACATGTTTCGGAGGATACCTCCATCATCAGGTGTAAAAATATAATAAAAACTAAACAATCAAAATCTAATATAAAAAACGCATTTAAAATTCGATACAATATATTAAATTAAAAATTAACTTGGGCTCTTCGTTATAACAAATAGCCCTGGTTAATTTTTATATTTAAATGAAAGCATCGAATTTTAAATGCGTTTTTATTATTAGTCTTTCTTTGTTTAGTTTTTATTATATTTTTACACCTGAAGATGGAGATATCCTCCGAAACAGGTAGACAAATTCGGTAACTTGCTCTAATTTCTCACCATTCGCACTTATGTCACAATCTGTCAAACATTCTTCCCTTTCAAATACCATAACTATAGACTTTGACACGTTCATCACAAGGTCATACTTATTGCATACTTTGTACATTCTTGACACTACGAACGACCATTAAAGAGATGGGAGTCTTCTTAAGAAACAGGCCACTAGGCCTACACTAAGAATAAGAAGAAGAAGAAGAAGAAAAAGGCGTTGACGATTTATATACCAATGACTTAGTAGATTATTAATTAAATAAATTTTTAAAAGTCGGGCATGTTAGAAGTAGGAATAATCGACGTGCATTTATGACTCACAAACCTAAAAGTTTGTCAGGATAGAGAGGTCTATTCTCTCTGCCTACCCTTACAAGGAAACAGCGTAATGGTTTGATGTTGTTATTGTTACATTAAAATTTGTTTCGGTATTTATGTGTCTGACTGTACAACTGCGATATTATAATCAATAATCATCAGAGATAAGCATGTTTTTTTTTATTAAATACAAAAACTCGGAATGGTGATTAACATTCAGTATGCAGAAATCACCTCGTGATTTGCCGGTTACAGATTCAAATTAAATAGTTTCTCTTCTTTGAATATCGTGATTTGCGCTTTGGCAGGACTTACAATCTTACATAACAGGTCAGGACCCGAAGAGCTTGCAACATTTGTGATTAAGAAGTTTAAATAGATAAATTCGATACACATGTGCAGTATATCACAGTTTTTAAATTATTTGAAAACGCCTGTTTTCTAGAAGTTTTATTTTGTATTATAGGAATGATATGTTTCGTATTTCTAAGGCAACATAAAAGACATTAGATACTTCATTAAAAATACGCAACATACCATTCCCAAAAAATAATATAAAACTTCTAGAAAACAGACGTTTTCACGATAGAAGTTATTCATTCATTATATAGAAGTTGATTTATATTTTATGGGAAAAACATGCTTCGCATTTGTAAGGCAAAATCAAAAGACATTTGATACTGACTAAGAAATACGCAACATACCATTTCCAAAATAATAATAAAAATTCTAGAAAACAGACGTTTTCATGATAGAAGTTATTCATTAAATATATAGAAGTTTAATTATATTTTATGGGAATGGCATATTTCGCATTTCTAAGGCAACATCGGAAGACATTTGAAGCTGCCTTAGAAATATGCAACATGCCATTCCCAAAAAATATTATAAAACTTCTAGAAAATACAAATTTCACGATAAAAGTTATTCATTCAATACATAGAAGTTTTATTATATTTTATGGGAATGACATGTTTTGCATTTCTAAGGTAACATCAAAAGACATTTAATACTGACTAAGAAATGCGCAACATGCCATTCTCAAAATATATTTTATATAAAACTTCTAGAAAACAGATATTTTCATTCGTATTATTTATTTAATACGGATTTTTACATCAATGTTCAAGAAACAATAAATAAGAGTTCGTAATGTCTCATTTTGAATAGTGTATACGTCATCGGTACAATGTTTTAATTTGAATACCGACGTATATATACACTCCATATATATTTTTATTACGCTAGCAATGACAAATTATGAATATTGCGTAATACCTCCAATGCGCTGCAAAGTTTTGTTTTTTTAATGAAAAAAATATCAACTCAAAAATTTTACTCTTATTAATATTAAATTTGATGATTCATAAAGCATGGATTTAATGTTTTATTATTTGTACAGTAATATATGTACAAAAGCAAACCCACGATAAAAGTCAGCTTTCTATAAATAATCAGAAACGGATTATTTCGCGTTGAATAATGAAAACCGTTCATGTTCGTATACAAACTTATAAGTAGTAAAAATATTTACAATATCGAATATGTTAAAGAATGCAAAATATTATTTTATAAATTTTTCTCGCGCCAAGTATTGAGAGCCAGCGGGCCGCCGTACAAACGAACCGTGCGGATCCTGAGAATGGGGTCAATGCATTGAAGAGATCGAGAGTGAACCAGAGCTCCCCAAACGATTACAATAACCGCAATGTACGAGTACTTGCGGCATGAAGGCACTATTGTCTGTGGCGTGCACAGTGATAACATACATCATTTTGAAATTTGATATTGATGTGGTTGTTTTCAAATTTATTCTAAAAGTAAATCGAATGAAGAATATCGTATAAATTTAAGTACTGGTTTCGGTACTTTTATTAAATGTTTAGAATTGAACAGTAATAATATTAATAATCCAAATTCTGAAATATTTCCATTTATTGATCTACAATGGATGCGAACGTCATGTATCTACCCCTAATAATACTTGAATATAACGAATATACTGTATAACATAAGAAAATATATATTGCATAATAATGAAATAAAACGATTTTTTTATTACTACTTCCACATTTGTCTTTATTTCGACAACAACCGGTTTCGCCAGGCTCGCTGGCATCGATAGACCAATAAGGTCGCTGTCGAAATAAAAACAAATGTGGAAGTAGTTATAAAAAAAACATAATTTTAATAAATTATTATTTAAAATGAACTTTCACCAAAGGATTGCAGATAAATCATTTAAATATCACAATAAATTAATCATTATTAATGTATTATATTATCGTATAAAAATAAAAGTACATTTATGAAACAACGTCAGGTATTAAATTAAGTTTAGAAAAATATTTTCTAAAATAATATATTTATTAAACGAAAAATATTTTTTCTTTCATTTTAATTGTTTCAAAACAATTTTTTATTGAACAATGTTTTTTTTGTTTAAACTTTGTACACATCATCATTTAAAAAATAAAAAAAATAAAAAAACAAACATTTTTCGGACAGAAACCCTTCATCAGTAATATAAATATTATAAATATATTTAAAAAAAATCATGAATGTGTACAGTTTTGACAGATATTTTACTAGTTTTTTAATGTATACAAATACTTGTAGACAAATACTGGATTTTACCCGGTGCGGGTTAATCATTTTTAAGGATTAATTATATCTCAATAGAGACGAAGATGTAAATAGTTTTTTTTTTGGAAATAGAATATGGTGGTCGAGGCGTTTACAGGAACGCTTAACCCAACTAATGACAGGTCATAAGTCCTGTAAACGCCTAGACCACCATATTCAGTATCCAAAAAAAACGATTTACGTCTTCGTCTCTATTGAGATATTTTATTATTAAAAGAAGCAATTTTTTATTGACACTCCAATGGCTTAAGCAATGTTTTTGTCCAGTCACGCTGTCATCTGATATCAGATCGGAGATAATATGTACCCGCAAGATGTCAAAGCATTCGATGGTTTTCACAATATAATTGACTATGAAATGTAATAACACAGTTTTAATGGCTTATCTTTTGTTATAATTTTTCTATCACAATAACAATGCATCATATTTAAACATATCTAGATCCCAATAATAAAATAAAATCAACTTATTGAAAGTTAACGCATTAACACTGTGGAATTCCATAGTAATCTACTTTGGAAATTAAAAAACTTTGTTTAATCCACTAGTTAAAAAATATATATTAAAAAACACGACTAGTTTCGGAGGATACCTCCATCTTCAGGTGTAAAAATATACCAAAAACTAAACAAAGAAAGACTAATAAAAAACGCATTTAAAATTTGATACAAAAATTCAAATTTAAAAATTAACCTGGGCTCTTTGTTACAAGTAGGTAGTAACAATTATTTTTTAACAGTAAGAAATAATAAATAAAATTAAATAATAATAATACAAGATGATAACATAATTTATAAAATTCGTGTTTTTAAATATTTTTTATTAAAAAATAGTGGATTAAAGTTTTTTAATTCCCAAAGTATGTACCAAAATACAATTATATTCAGGCAAATTAAAAAATTCAAATACTGCGGTAAGAATTTTTTTAATCTCTTTAAAAAATCAGTTAATCTCTCTAAATATTTGAGAATCACTAGTAATTGATCAGTTCATCTCTGATAAATGATCTAAGTTATATTAGTTTAGTCTTACGCAATAATGACAATTATACTGTCCAAAAAATCCTTAATTGTTGCATGAGCAATGATCTATAACTTCTTCTTCTTCAAAGTTAATCTTTTTCTTTAATAATATCAGTAACTTTGAAAATTCTTAGTTTTTTAGATAAACTTAAGGCGTTTACACTGTGGAATTCCATAATGACGATTTTTTTATGGATAATTTTTTTTTTCACTTTTGAGTTTATTTTTCTCAACATATTTCGGAGGCTTACACCTTCATCATCGGGAGAACGATATAAACTCTCTTTATATCTCTTTAGGTTTATATTGTTCTCCCAATGATGAATGTGTAATCAAAAGTGGAATAACAGTATTTCCATTCATAAAAAAACGAAATTTCTTAGTATTCACACCTTAACTTTATATTGTATTAAAAATTATACATAGAATATGATTTAAATTCTAAACAAAAAACAGATACTTGGCATAAAAGTGGTGCATATAAAATTAAATGTAAGATTTGGATACTATTTACATAGGCAAAACAAGACGAACATTTAAATCACGTATCAACGAACACAAACAAGCTATTACCAAATATATTATTTTTTCTGAGATGGCTAACTATTGTGTTGAATTTGACCATAGTTTTGATAAAAATGACACAATATTTCTACACACAGCAAACAATAGCAATAAATTGAGCAAACTTTTAACTTTAGAAATCCTTAAGTCGGTGAAATCGGCTCAAAACATATAATAATTAATAATCAGATTCCTCCTTTTCCTCCTTTCTCCTTAAATACTTGGCCTACTTTTAGTCTCCCAAGCTCCCATTCCCAATCATATGCAAATTAATCATTTATTAATTACTATATAAATTATGTCTTTTCAAATGTTTGTTTTTTCTAAATTACAATTTTATATTTTTATATTATCATTATGTATTATTACTGTTTAATTTTATTTAATAGTTCTTACTGATAAAAATAATTATTTAATTAAGTTAATTTTTAAATTCAAATTATTGTGTCGAATTTTAAATGCGTTTTTTTGTATTAATCTTTCATTTTTTAGTTTTCATATACATTTACACCTGAAGATGGAGGTATCCTCGGAAACATGTCTTGTTTTTTTAATATTCTGTTGATAATAAATAAATATATTTTCAATTTCCTAAATATGTAGAAGGTTTATATAATTGATTGATGAAGTTTTTGTTAAACTTCATTATTAATTTATAATAGTAAACGCGATTATTCAATGGTTTTACTTGGATTTAATTTATATAATAAATTATTTAAATAGCAGCGACAATGCTTATTTACTTGCAATGCTTATTTACTTACTATTGGTTAATGTTTTTTTTTTTAATTCTTGAGTAAAATTATGATTTACGTAAAATATTTATAACTTCTTTTTTACTCTATATGTAGTTTGTAAAATAACGCATTTTAGCCTCTTCTCTGCTATTCTGATAATTTCGCAAAGGCACACATTACCCTACAGTATGTGATTTTTTAAATTTAAAAAATAATTTTGTATTTTTGCGTAATATACCTATGTACTGAAACATTATTTTCGTATATTTATGTTCAAAAGAGACAGCATGGTTCTTATACGAATCTTGAACGAATGAAACTATTTGATATAATGATATAAATGACAGTAAATGGTACTCTAGTGATTAAATGACGAAAATAAAATAATTAAGATCACCTTGGTCACCAATAATAAATTAATTCGATGAACAACTGGAGCAAATCACAAAAGTCACATACGCGCAATGTGCCAAACTTCAATTCCAAAATTGGTCGGTAAAACAGTTTTGTATTAAACCCATGTGGTTTCGGAAAAACAAGATGGTCGAAACGTATTAACGACTGTGTGTGAGTTATTGTTTATACACTTCAATACAAAAATATAAAAATAAAACTTTGGTTGATTAATATTTGCATAATGTCGCGCAGTACAGTTCAACTCCAATAAATTTGTGTTAAAATTATTTTTAAAAGGTGTATATAATCAAAGAAAGAAGAGGAATGGAACGTAGAAGAACCTCGTGGCTAGATACATCAGACAGAGGAGTAGATTGCTGACAGCGGGCAGGTTTATACGTGCTTCGAGGAACAGGAGTAAAGTGGTCGCTAACATCCAGTAAAGGTATGTCCAGAGAAGATAACAAGATTGATTGACGACCTTCGTGGCAGAATGGCAAGAGCTATGACTGCCACATAGAAGGTCTCAGATTAGAATCCCGGCGATGGCAGGGTGATTGTCACACTGTCTTTGGTCTGGTGTAGAATTCACGTGATAATAAAATGCCGATAGATTTTCTACATACTACATGTCTTAAGAATCAATATAATAGCTAAAATAAATTATATAGGTACAGTAGTTGGATTGAAATGACCTGTTGTATATGAATATAATCTAGAACAAATTAGTGCTTCCTCAACATTCATACATCGTGTCATGCACGCGCGTCGATTTCTCTGACTCCTCACATGGCCGACCAATATTTGATTTATTTGATTGTGCCACGTTTTCCTCGGTCTTCCTCTATTTCTGATTTACATCGTTAACTTTTTTTTTTTACCATTTTTTTTCATTCATTCTTTCAATTTATCCAAACCATCTTAATGATCCTTTCATTATTTTGTTCATGACACCATCATTCGAACCGCATTCACTTCTTATATTTTCATTCGGCACTCTATCATACACAGAGTATCTACACATTCGTCAAAGGGATCTCATTTCTACTGCATTTATTCTACTTTCATCCTTCTTTTGCCAGTTCCATGCTTCGCTTCCATACATTTATTCTACTTTCACCATTTTTCGCCAGTTTCATGTTTCACTTCCATAAATGAGAGAATACTCGTAGCACTTGCAACTTCTTTTATACGGCTAATCCGGCACTAATCAAGACGCAAGCATTCTATCCTGTGGACCACCACTCGACACTATTCGATTGCCAGTTCGATTGCTCTCTCAACTGGCATCACTACAGCATCAATAAATTCGATATTATTTTTATGCAGATGTAACATTATGCATTATTGCTCCATTTTGAACAATGCTAATATTATTATTAGCAATTAACAATAGAAAATAAAACAAAACAAAATGTCGGATAACAATGAATACGGTTGCGCTGATTCGTGCAAACTATTTGGTTCAAGGGTATCTTAATTACACGTAAAAAAAGCTTTTCTGATTCATCAATCAGCATTATTTGGTTGCGGAACTGGTTTAGATTTTCCAACCAAAAGTGAGTGCATCAGTTGTATAGTGATGAGAATACTCGAGAATAATAAACGATTTTTCGATTTTTTATTCGATTTTAAATTTAAACAAAAATGTTGTTTCTGTTATTATTTTTAAATTTAAGTATTTTTATTAAGTTCCTTTTAAAACGAAATAATTAACATCATTCTTGATTTTGTTTTTTGAATGCATACAAATACTTGTAGACAAATATTGGATTTTACCCATTACGGGTGTATTAATCATTAAGAATTAATTGTATCTCAATAGAGACGAACACGTAAATTATTTGGAAACAGAATATGGTGGTCGAGGCGTATATACAACTTTCAAATAATTGTCAGACGTGGTGTTCGTAGAAGGGCGCAATGGGGAATGTTGTATTACATAAAGCGATCGCTTAACCCAACCAATGACAGGTCATAAGTCTTCTAAACGCCTCGACCACCATATTCTGTTTCCAAATAATTTACATCTTCATCTCTATTGATATAAAACTCCATATTAATAAATAAAACGAATTAAAACGCCTGTTTAAATGTAATTTGAGATGGCCTTAGTATGTCGAACCATGCCGTTCCCATAAAAATTTAATATAACTTCTAGAAAACATACTTTTTTATTTGTATTAATTAGCTAATATTGATGTCTTCATGCTTTTTGTGAATTTGTATCTTTAAATATGAAATTATTATAATTTCTTTATTAATTTTGTTATGAAATTAATTAAATATGGAATTAATTTCTTTATTAATTTATTAATTTCTTAGAAAAGATATCAATTAAGTACTGCTATCTTCGAAGTCGGAAAAACGAGCGTGCGTGTCATGGTGAATGAGTGTACAAGAGGCGCAAGTTGTCGCCAGGGTAGAGTAGTGTAGCGATTGTTCTCTCTGCCTACCCCTGCAGTAAAACGGCGTAATTCTTTGTTTGTTTGTTTTGTTCACTTTTATGTTTTTGTTCATAACATTTTCATTCGAACTGCATTTACTTCTAATATTTTTATTCGACACTATCATGCACAGATTTTCCACACATTCTAAGAGATCTCATTTCTACAATATAATTTTTATGAAAACAATACTAACTAACTAACCATCATGCCGTCTCTCCGAAGGGGTAGGCAGAAAGAATGGAATGCCACACTTTTCTTTCCAGTCATATTTCTTTCGCTTCCTCAACATTCAAACATCCTGTCATGCACGCGTGTCGATTTCTCTGACTCCTCACATGGCCGACATTCAATATTTGATTTATTTGATCGTGGCACGTTTTCCTCGGTCTTCCTCTATTTCTGGTTCCATTTACATCGTTAACATATAATTTTATTACCATTTTTTTTTCATTCATTCTTTCCATATGTCCAAACCATCTTAATGATCCTTTCATTATTTTGTTCATAACACCACCATTCGCACCGCATTCACTTCTTATATTTTCATTCGACACTCTTTCATACATAGAGTATCCACACATGCGTCTAAGAGATCTCATTTCTACTGCATTTATTCTACTTTCATCCTTCTTTTGCCATTTCCATGCTTCGCTTCCATACATAAGTGTCGGTAGAAGAACACCATTGTGCACTGCCATTCTAGCTTTTTTGGATAGGTTTTGGTTTGCAATGACAACTTTAAGTGCACCGGTCACTTTGTTGCTTGCCCCAACCCTTCTTTCAATATCCCTCTTCACTCGCCCATCTCTTGTCAACTTAAATACACAAAAAAAGAAAACAATAAAAATATTTTAAATCTATATTTGAATTACACAATGTATTATATTATCAAATCACACGACACATCCCTATGAGATATATTTGAGATAAATTTGCTTTTGACATATCACGAATGACTTGGTAACATACTTACACATTGACGCCATAACGTAACGCGAATATATAGAAAGAAATCGTGATCTAATATGATAATAGGCGGTGATTGGCGCTGTATCCGCAAATATTTCTTTGCAAACCCAATCATTAGATTATTTAATAATTAACATACCTACATTATGTATCCTGTGAAATATGTGAGGTAAGATATTGTGTAGAAAGCCCGGCAAAAAATATGTTTGACCTTTAAAATTTCATAACATAATTTTCTATTGAAATAATCGAACAATACTCTTTGTTTTTGTATTGCATACTTTAACACGTGCTTTTAATTAAAGTTAGCATCTATTAAACCTAATACAGATTGGAAAACTAAAATGAATCCGGGTAATGGTCTAGGCCAGAGGTCGGCAAACTTATGTGCCAAAGAGCCAAATATGTACATTACAACGATTTAAAAAAAAAAGGGCCACTTCTGTTTTTTTGATTTAGCAAACATTTATTATAATTTCAGCACTTTATTAAATTACGGGTACCTACGCTGAATAAAACTTGATATCATATTTAATAAACATTTTATTCATTGATAAAAAATCATTTATAATTAAGGAATCCATAATGAGACATCTTATTCAAAAATCATGGAAAAAAAACCTTGTAACACGTGCGCGACTTGCAAACACGACAAGCGCCGACCACCGTGACCATAGCAACGCGACTGGCGAGGTGACTGCTATCCAACGCCAACCAGACTTATTGAAACGCGAGAAGAGTCTCCTTCGCACCGCGCACCCCGCAGTCGTCACCCGACGATACCATCGGCGCGTCTTACGTCTGTCTGTGAACATTTGTGCCGGAGCCGCACTTAAGAGGCTAAAGAGCCGCATGCGGCTCCGGAGCCGCACTTTGCCGACCTCTGGTCTAGGGTATAGGTTCCCAACATTTTTAGAATTGCCGCCCCCTTAAAAAAATACACATCGCCTCCTTTCGAAAAACTGTCGCCCCCTTTTCTCAAAAAAATAATTTTGATTCTCCGTAATATCATTCAGTATCCTAACCGTATAATCATTGTCATAAAATTTATTAACGAGTTATAAATTGTTTCTGGACCTACCCAAATTAATCTTTGTTAAAAATGTATAAATCACATCAATTTTCGTTAATCACCATATTCTGCTCCATTTACTAGTGTATATAAACTGCAAAGAGTTGAAGTTTCGTCACATTTGATAATGCCTTAGAAGGGCGAAACATGTCATTCCCATAAAATATAATAAAACTTCTAGAAAACTGACGTTTTCATTCGTATTAATTATTCAATGTCAATGCTATTATTGGTCTTACGCATGCTGCATAAGTACTCATTTCACTCTCAAAGGCCATGTCTTAATATTTTCATATTATGTATTTAAGAAGAACAGAGACTGCATTTGCCATGTTGACTTGGGTATTTCTTCACACAGATCAACTACTCTAACCAGGTCTTTTTTATTGGTATCAATGATTATTTATGTTAATAAATGATAAATCTCGTGATTTTAAGTTTCACCAAGTGCCAAGTGGAATAAAATAAATGGCGCACTCAAAGTCATTACAGCAAATAGAAATATATCCACAGAAGTAAAGATTGCAGTACACAATGGAGTTCTAGTGCCAACCCTCATGTATGGAAGTGAAGCTTGGAGCTGGCAAAATAAGGATGAAAGCAGGATAAATGCCGTAGAAATGAGATCACCAAGAAGAATGTGGGGGAAAACGTTGTGGGATAGAATACCGAACGATGAAATAAGAGAGAAATATAAGACAGATGACTGCATCATGGATAAAATTTAAAAAGGATCTCTGGGATGGTTTGGACATATGGAACGAATGGATGAGAGTAGATTGGTTAAAAAGTTGTACACAAGCAGCGTGAGTGGAAAAAGAAGCCGAGGACGACCGAGGCATGACCAAATTAATCAATTACTAAAATGCGGCCACATTCGAAGTCGGAATAATCGACTTGCGTGCATGGTACGATGTATGAATGTAGAGGAATCCCGAGAAGTATGCCAGGACAGAGCACTGTGGCGATCCATCCTCTCTGCCTACCCCTCCGGAGAAATGGCGTGATGGTTAGTTAGTTAGTTACTTGGTAACCAATAATAATAATAAATTGGATAATTTATAAAGCGCCATTTTTATGAATTGCTCATCTCAAGGGCGCTGTAGAAGATGCTCCGTTTTATCAGGCTGTAACTCTTAATGTTTTGGCACATAGTAAAAGTTCACAAATTATTTCCAAGAATTTGGGCGTTCCCTCATAAATCATCCTGTTGCACTTCACACGATTCACTGGACACTCGGACACACATGTGGCAACCATCTTTGAGGTCTCGACTCGGAAATAGCCGTTTAGAGACGTTTACACGATGCACTTTATATTAAAAACTTTCACGTATTTCAACTTAATTTGTTCTTTTCACTGAAACTATACGTAAATAATTAATTTTGGATACATAGATTTGTTTGGATTCATTAAAAGGTGATAATAGATGTTAAATAGACGCAAATGGAGTACTCAGACCCTCAAAATTTTATTTAAATGGGGAGCTATTTGAAAAAACGTCCGGCAGCTACAGAGCGCCAGGACCAACCAAGTGCTATAAGTACTCGTAAATACAATATTTGCTATGCCTGCTTGTATTTAAGGATATAATTATTTAAATAAACAATTGAAACTTCAATTAAACAATATCAATCAAATATGGAATGACATTGTTTAATTGAATTGTTTAATGAAGACACCGAAAACATTACATCATATAAATTTTAAATTAAATTGAAAACGAATTGATTTATGGCAGATTCAACCAGAAGCCGTATCGATTGTGACGCAATGGTGGTAGTTACTCTAGCCTACAGATTTGGAGCAATTTGTATTTTCCAATTGAGTGAGAAACGTGTTATCATGTCTACTGGTCCATCGTAAATATTGACATTTTAACGAAATTTCTATTTTTTTACGAATTTGGTTGGTGTTCAAAACACTTCTTTTAGATAATTAATACGAATAAATATGTCTGTTTTCTAGAAATTTTACTAACTAACTAGCTAACTAACTAACCATCACGCCGTCTCCCCGAAGGGGTAGGCAGAAAGAATGGACTGCCACACCTTTCTTTCCTGACATATTTCTCTCGCTTCCTCAACATTCATACATCGTGTCATGTACGCGCGTCGATTTCTCTGACTCCTCACATGGCCGACATTCAATATTTGATTTATTTGATCGTGCCACGTTTTCCTCGGTCTTCCTCTATTTCTGGTACCATTTACATCATTAACATATAATTTTTTTACCATTCTTTCTTCATTCATTCTTTCCATATGTCCAAACCATCTTAATGATCCTTTCATTATTTTGTTCATGACACCATCATTCGCACCGCATTCACTTCTTATATTTTCATTCGACACTCTATCATACACAGAATATCCACACATTCGTCTAAGAGATCTCATTTCTACTGCATTTATTCTACTATCATCCTTCCTTTGCCAGTTCCATGCTTCGCTTCCATACATAAGGGTCGGTAGAAGAACACCATTGTGCACTGCCATTCTAGCTTTTTTGGATAGGTTTTTGTTTGGGATGACAACTTTAAGTGCACCATTCACTTTGTTGCCTGCCCCAACCCTTCTTTCAATATCCCTCTCCACTCTTCCATCCCTTGTAAACATACTATAAATTTTACTATAATTTAAAAGAATCTTCTGCTATATAAGACATTATCAACTGTTAAAAACAGTGATCATAACACTTATTTTAGATAATTAATAATAATGAAAAAGTCTGTTTTTTCTAAATTATATTATAATTAAAAGGAATGCAATTAACAGTTGACAATGCCTTCGACAGACGAAACATGCAACTCCATAAATAAAACTTCCAGAAAACACGTTTTCAATCGTCTTATTCTTTTTATTTCTATGGCCATACAACTCTTGAAGAGTTTTAACCTCCTTGATGATTTCTCGCTAAGCTCCTCGATCCTGCGCCTTTTGCTCCCAGCAGTCCGATTCGCCCAACCTAGCCAGATCAGCCAGAAGATTTTCCAATAGGCGCTGTCTAGGCCTTCCTAGAGGTCTTACTCCAGTCGGTCTAGACGCGTACAGGGTCTTGATTACTCTGGCCTCTTCGGCTCGGCATACGTGCCCAATCCATGCAAGGCGACTGGCTCTTACGGTGCTTGGTATAAGGGGCTGCTGGGTCATCGTACAGATCTCTTGGTTGGTCCTATGCCACCAAGTTCCCACTGCAACCCTGGGTCAGGGTCCCAGAATCATTCCATGTAACCTATTCTCAAACCAGTAGATCCTTTGTTGTTCTTTTGGAGTCATTGTCCACGTACTAATTTTTTAATCGTACTAATTATTAAATATGGAGTTTTTCACCATTGTTCAAGAAATAATAAATATTTTTATTTTTTAATTAAATCGGCACGTTTACATACAACTTATTCCAAATACACTCAAAATATATCATCTTAATCAGTCATTAGGCGTCCAGTGTTGGACATAGGCCTCCCTTCCCGATTTCCACATCTTTCTGTTCGCCTCTCTGTGCCGTTGACCTCCTGCCACTTTTTTGTATTTACACAAGTAAAAAAATATATTGCTTTTAGATACGTAGACTCTGCTGTTGCCATAGTTTATTAAACTTAAGTACCAACAAACTACAATATATATTCAAATCAATATTAGTAAACTGCATGTTTTCACAATTCTTGTTGTGAAAATAAAATCATAATAGGCAAAAATTCGGATATCATCAAAGAAAGAGTAGGAATTTTTTTGAAAACAAGAGAGCGAGGGAGAAATACTTATATTCTCTGAAAGTAAATCGAAATGCAGGCGATGCGCATGCCCGAGAACGTTTCCCGATTATTATGAAATTTGTTCTGATTATTGTTGTATGACGTTAAAAAACAAACAAACCATGAAACTTAATTTAGAATTTGGTCTACTTCCGTAAATATTTCACGGGTCTCAACGAGTTTCTAATATATATTCAAATGTGAACTTACAACCCAAAGTGAAGGCTTATATTGAAGGAAAACTGCATTTTACCAATTAAAACTTAAAAAAAGTATTATTTATGAATAACTCAGTCCACTTTTGAGTTTATTTTTCTCGACATATTTCGAAGGCTTACACCTTTATCATCGGGAGAACGATATAAACTAACAAAAATTATTACAAACTGAGTGCCAGAACCTGGAATTATGATGATATAAGATTATTTACGACGATTATATAGACCATATAATCTTTATCATATAATACGACAAAAGATTCGCCATCACGTGATTCCATAGTGTGAATGCTTTAATTAACATGAATGAAAGCGTCAGTTTTCTAAAAGTGTTATAATATTTTATGGGAATGGCATGTTTCGCCCTTCTAAGGCATTATCAAATGTTCAAAACATTCGATAAATGCCTTAGAAGGGCGAAACATGTCATTCCCATAAAATATAATAAAACTTCTAGAAAACTCACGTTTTCATTCGTATAAATTATTAATTATGGAGTTTTACACCATTGTTCAAGAACAAATAAATGAATGCTTGAAGTTTATCAAAAAATATAGATACTTAATAATGTTAATTAACATCAAAAAATCTCAAGTTTTCTGAACGCTTTAATGGTAAAAGAGTAAAACATTTTGTATACTAGAACATTGTCAAATGTAAATATTTAGGAAGCATGGAACTGGCAAAAGAAGGATGAAAGTAGAATAAATGCAGTAGAAATGAGATCTCTTAGACGAATGTGTGTATACTCTGTGTATGATAGTGCGAATTATGGTGTAATGAACAAAATAATAAAAGGATCATTAAGATGGTTTGGACACATGGAAAGAATGAAATAATGTAATTGTTAACAAAGTATATGTTAACGATTTTAATGGAACTATAATGGAAATAGAGGAAGACCAAGAAATAAATAAAATATTGAATGCCGGCCACTTCAGAGAAATGAGGAGTCAGAGAAATCGACGCGCGTGCATGATACGATGTATGAATGTTGAGGAATCAAGATAAATTTGTTAGGAAAGAAATGTGTTGCAGTCCAATATTTCTGCCAACCCCTTCGGAGAGACAGCGTGATGGTTAGTTAGTTAGTTAGTTACATACTATGCAAATGTTTTAATTTGCCTTTCTAGAACAATTTATAATATCTTAGCAAGACGAAACATGTCATACCAAAATAATATAATAACTCTTCTAGAAAACGGACGCTTTCATCAATATTGAATTCTTAATACTAATCTATTTGATTCAATTAGGAACTTTACATATTGAGTAAATGAATTTTTCTGTCAATTTATAAATAAATTTATATTCGAGAGATGATTATAATATCCAGTTTTTATTTTCACTCCTTTTACCGCGTTTGTTTTATTATTCGTCTTAGAATATGGATTCATTACTGCTTTTGGAATTTTATTTATTTAAGATGAATTACCGATTTAACTCAGGATTAAACTCTTATTTTAAGTTTCTTCTCATAAATGTATTGTGTACAAAGTAAAACAAATTAACATTGTTCTTATTTAAAGATTCGGAGTCAAATTTAATTAAAAAAATCCGAATTACAAATAATATGCTTGAACACATTTTTCTGTTTTTAACATATTTTATATACAGTAGGACTTAAAACAAATTATATTACAATTTTTTCAGTTATTAAAAATAATTAAATAGTTACCTTGTTATATTATAATCCACTAACTCTGAAGAACCCACAGTTATATAATGACAGCACAGTTCACCCTTACACAAAATTCTGAAAACGAAAATAATCAAATGTGGAACATTGTTCACTTCACCAATGAGAGACCGGCGTTTGGAAAAGTCTTCGATTTTCAAACGGAGAGAGAGCGAATCAGCAGCCTGTGCAGCCGACAGAGGTTGGCGCTTTACTGCCAACCGAGATGAAAGATTTTCTTCAAGATTGTTTTGATTGGAGGGGGAGACGTTTTCCGTTTTTAAATTTTAAATATTAGTGATGTGCTTTTGTTTGTATTTAATGTCATGCTATTGTATTTATGTTGGAAAATATAAATTTAATTACATTTGATGTTTTTAACATTAATGAACATAACACATGTTCTCATAAAAACAATTAAACATTCAATTATAATAATCCACATACACATCAATATAAGGTTATATTTTATTTACATATTTATTTAATTCTATTCTAAATTTTTTTATGCTCTGCACACTTTTGACATCTTCCGGTATATCTTCATTAATTTTAAACGCTTTATACATAAGGGAAATCTGAGATTTTTTGTTTCTCAATGGGAGTCTTGATTTATTTTTCTTTCTTGTTTCATATTGATGTTCATGTTGGTTACTTTTTATCTTCCTTAATAATTCTTGGGTGGTGTACCCATTAACAATTTTGTGTACTCGTATAAGTAATAAAATGTTGTATGTAATCATTTTTTGAAATGACATAATTATTTGTTCTTTCAGCATCACTTTAATCCTGGCATGTCTGCTTCTGCTTAAAATTATTCTCATTGCTTTATTCTGGAGAATGGTTAATCTTCGCATATCTTATTCATTTGATAAAAATAATATGCTGCTAGAGTAAATTATATGAAGGAGAATGATTGCGTTGTATACAGTTTTACATGTTTCTGCGCTGATATATCGTCTAATCCTGCCCAGAAGTGATATTTTTTTAGCCATCTTCTTACTAACATATTTTGTATTTGATTAAAAAGTTAGTATGTTATCTATTAAGCCACATAAATATTTGAATTCGTGTATTTCTTTTATAATTTCATCGTCTATCATCACTGTTAATATTAACAATAGAATAAGACAAAATAATTACTTTATTGATTTTGATTATGACACTTTTTTATACTACAGGTTGATTGAACCCAAATTATAGTTAAATTTTTTTTTTCTAATATATTGATTCTCATGACATGGTAGCTAATCTATCGCCACTTTATTGTAACGTGAATTCTAAATCAGACCAACGACAGTATAAAAAACACACTCCATGGGAATCAAACCCGGGACCTTTGCTGTGGTATTCATAGTTCTTGCCGCCCTACCACGGAAGTCTTCATTATATGTAGAAGAAAATTTGATATCCCGTCTAAACAGATTGCAAGATCCATAGAAAAAGGAATAAATTAAAAGAATACCATTTTTGTAATTTTACAACTAACATAAAACAGTTTAATCCTCACAAAGAAGAAACTTACTAACTTACTAACCATCACGCCGTCTCCCGAAGGGATAGGCAGAAAGAATGGACTGCCACAATTTCCTTTCCTGACATATTTCTCTCGCTTCCTCAACATTCATAAATCGTATCATGCACGCGCGTCGATTTATCTGACTCCTCACGTGGCCGACAGTCAATATTTGATTTATTTGATCGTGCCATGTTTTCCTTGGTCATCCTCTATTTCTAGTTTCATTTATGTCGTTAACATATATATTTTTTTACCATTCTTTCTTCATTCATTCTTTCCATGTGTCCAAACCATCTTTCCATGATCCTTTCATTATTTTTTTCATAACACCATTATTCGCACCGCATTCACTTCTTATATTTTCATTCGACACTCTATCATACACAGAGTATCGCCACATGCGTTAAAGAGATCTCATTTCTACTGCAGTTATATGTCAGGAAAGGATAGTGCGGCAGTCCATTCTTTCTGTCTGCCCCTTCGGCGAGACGGCGTGATGCTTAGTTAGTTAGTTAATTATACAAATATTCTATATTTTAGTATTTGGAGTCTTGGGATAAGCGAGTATACAACCTAGTTTGTTGTTACACATACGTTTAAGATGCTGTTCTATTTTTTGCAAGCGTTTCTTATTTCCTTTCGAGTTGATCTGATTACCAAATCCTCGGTAGCGAATGTGATATTTAGATAGTGGGTTACACATTTGGTTCGTTCTGCGTGAAAAGGTTATTGTCTTACGCAAGTTCGTATTTACGATCTTCATTGTTCAGCCTGTATGTAACATATGATTTGGCTATTCGCAATAGGAAATCAAATATCCAAACAGACATTAAATTAACGAGCCACGACCTGTCTTAAAAGTCCTATTACATATTTTTTTATCTCATCTTATATGCGTAACACAAATCTCTATATGCGTTACATTATTATATACGTATTTACTAACGTTTGAAATTCCACTAGTAATCTATGCTATAAATCTATGACTTTATTACTTTCTTCAGATTGTGATGATGATATTTTGGAGTAACAATTTTTCGGTCGATGAAATCTGTTTCTCAACAGTTTCAATCTTAAAAACTGTTAACATTTATTTCTAAGCTCTATCTTTAACGTCAGTTCGATTCGCATAATCTAGCCAGATCATCTAGAACATTGTCCATTAGGCGCTGTCTATGCCTTCCTAGAGGTCTTTCTCCAGTCGGTCTAGACGCGTACAGGGTCTTGATTCCTCTGGTCTCTTCGGCTCGGCATACGTGCTAAATCCATGCAAGGCGACCGGCTCTTACGGTGCTTGTTATAAGGAGCTGCTGGATTATCGTACGGATCTTTTGGTTGGTCCTATGCCTCCAAGTTCCCGCTGCCACACCGGGTCTGGATCCCAGGATCATTCTAAATATTTTATTCTCAAACGTATGTCACAACTGGCTTGATGGTTGGTGTTTCTGGATAGAAGCTTGGACTTTAGGAACGTTCGCAAGAAGGCTGCGGCTCGTAGGCCCTTTTGAACTCTGTGTTCCAACTGCATTTCGGTGGCTTCCGTCATGACCGTACCGAGATAAATGAACTCTCTGACTTGCTCAATTTTATCTACCTCCATGCATTTATCTCTCAGTGGTGAGGCTAGGCCATTATTACTCCTGGAAACTTGGTCTTATGTGCATTGACCTGCAAACCAATTTGGGCTGCTGTATCCTTTAATTTTTTATACATCTCTATTAGATCATCTGTTCTACCATCAGTCAACACCAAATCTAAGTTTAAGTTAGTAAGAAAGTTTCAATCCTGGGATTGGTTAGCAGTAATTTCTTTCTTCTCTTCCATTCTTCCCTGTTTTGTGCGGCTCTTTTGAAATCTGCATATGATGAGCAGCGCATGTCCACCAACAGGTCCTCCAGGTACTCTCGGCGTGGGCGTCCTCTAGAGTTTGTCCCCTCGGTCATACCCTCCATTATGGCATGCAAGACGCCTTCTTGCCGTATTACATGGCTGATCCATCTCGCACGCCTTTCGGACAAGGTCCTGGGCAGGTGCCTTCCTCCTTCGATTCTTTGAAGAACCTCCTCATTCGTGATGTGGTCTCTCCTGTAAATTCCTAATAGTCTTCTATAGGACCACATCTCAAAAGCGTCTAGTCTCCGTTTATCTCTTTAGGATAGGTACCATGTCTTGCAGCCGTACATCAAGATACTCCATACATAGGTCTTGATGAGGAGTATTCTCAGTTTTAGGTCTATATTATTTGATTCTATTTTTAAGTAAGTTAAATGTAAGTAAGTTAAAAAAACTAGCTTGCCATTGACACGACGAAGAAGAAGATAATGTTACTACGAAAATCATTAGTTCAAAAATGTACAATTATTTTTCTCATCAAAAGAAGGGTTTAAGATTAATTATCATTTATAAATAATAATAGGAACTTCGCGGTATACTCGGTTAAAAGCAATCTGTTCTGTTGAGATGTTCAAGGATTTGAAAGGAGATGTCTAGAAGAAGTTTAAGGTCGAAGCATCGCGGGAGGGTGAGCTGGACCGTTCACTTGCTAATAGTTTACAGAGAAGTGTTCACACGATGAAGCTGCGGTGATTATGTAAAGGAAGACAAGTCATTTTTTTTTCATGTGATATATCGTCGTGCGTGCATGATACGATGTGTTAATATTGTTGAAATAAATGGAGTATTTCCGGACAGAATAGTGTAGCAAATCATTATTCGTGCCTACGGAAAAAATAACGCGATGGCAGTGTGATTGTCAAACTCTCTTTGGTCTGGTATGTGACAATAATGTTAGATTAGCTACCTGTTATTAGTCCTGAGACTCAATATAATAAATAAAAAAACATTTTATATAATAATCGGATTCAAATGACTTGTTGTATATCTTCTTCTTTTTCTTTTTGTTCTGTCACACCTCCGTGGTGCATAGGGCCTCAAGGAGCCTTTTCCACCTGACTCTATCGCATGCCTGATGCATAACATCTTCCCAAATTAATTGTTATTATTATTTTATATATTGTTATTATATAGTTCAAGTTTAATTGTTATTATTATTTTGTATATTGTGATTATAAACGATATGGAATTGACATTATTCTGTAATGTTTATAATTTTTTGAATAAATTGAATTGAAAAAGTTAGGCCTGCTGCTTTAACCTCGTCCTGCAGGGCTCTTATCCAGGTGGCTCTAGGTCTGCCTCGCTTCTTCTTTCCCCCCATAGGGGACCAGTCTAGTGCGCCCTGAGCGATGCAGGCTGGGTTCCGTCTCAGAGTGTGACCGATCTACTGCCATTTGCGTCTAGCGACTTGCTCTCTAATTGGCTTCTCGCCTGCCATGGTCCAGAGAACGGCATTTGACACTGTTTGGGGCCAATTGAGCGAAGGCACCTATTTATAAACACCTGGAGTTTTCCAGTAACGTCCGCGGTAGATTTCCAAGTCTCACATCCGTACAGCAGTACGCTTTTAACGCTACTGCTGAATATGTGGAGCTTGAGCTTTCTCGAAATGATACTGGAACGCCATACAGGGCGAAGCACAGCGAAAGCTCCCCTTGCCTTTTTCTGCTTTCGTGAGTGTGATTGCAGGCTCGGTACCTCCCGAGCCTGCAATCACACTCACGAGGTAGCAAAAGCTGGTCGTGGTCACAAGGGGGACACCGTGGAGCAAGATTGGGGTGGAGTCATTTGTGGACACTTGTAGGTCTACTGTCGTGGACATGTTAATTGTTGTACATAAATTGTACAACAATTAACATGTCCATTATTATTTTGACATTATTTTGAATTTTTATTACAGTCTGATATAGTGAAAAATCGATATTAAATCATTTTCATGCTAATCGCTTATAATCGATAATAATAATGTTTCTCTAATAATCATTTGAAGAATTTCATAACCACCCCTTTGAATTTCCATGACAACAGAAATTAAATATTAAGTTACATTAAAAATTTCAAAATTAAAAAATCCATTAAAATAATTGAAATATTATACTACATAGATCCAGAGTAGGAAGATAATTGTTGTCTGATGTGAATTTTAGAAAGATGGAATATTTGGGACGCAACGAGAAATACGATCTGCTGCACCTCATCATGAAAGAGAAGATTGAGGGTAGGCGCGATATGGGAAGACCCCATGTGTCCTGGCTCGAGAATATCAAGGAGTGGATCGGAATTCGGAGGTTGGAGGAGTTGTTCCGCCTGTCACAGGACAGAGAGGCCTACGCCAGAGCGATAGCCAACGTCGGGGGGACCTGACATGGCACTCCAAGAATTTTTATTGATTCATAACTCAATTCCCCTGCAAATGTTCCTCTTCCCCCCTTAGGGCAGCGGTGAATGCTGCGTATACCCTGGACGGCAAGAATAACAATCTTGTCGATTATTGACCTGCTGGGTATCAGGAGTCTATGTAATTATTAATAACAAGAAGTATATATATGTTAAACTAGCAGACCTGACAGACGTTGTCCTGCCTGGTTCAGTAAACGTTTTTTTGATATTCATGCTTTCGATAAATTATAGTCTAAATGATAATTGACATTAAAAAAATGTTTTGTTTTTATCTTACTACGCAACGCTACAACGCAAGTAATTAGCGCATGCTCAACTACAGAATTCGACATCAACGCCATCTATGGTAAACAAAGATAAATATGAATTATTCTCAGAAGGTCAATTACTCATGAATTTTCCAGAAGGTTTTAACGGTCACTTACCGAGTCCAATTGTAAATCTAAATCATTCAGGGACCCAACCAAACACACACAAAATTTCACATCAAAATCAGTTCAGCCGTTTATGAGAATATAAAGATTATATTTTGAAATTGTAACAATTTCAAATATCATAATTTAAAAAATAAGTCGCTAATTAGTTACAGTAGTCAATTAGTTTTGCACAATGCTGTTGACTGTAGAGTCTAATTGATAGGCAGCACGGCCGTGGAGCGGTGTCAAGCGGCTCCCAGAATATTGGGCAATGGTGGGACCTATAACAATGTGAATATTTGACAAAAAGTTTCGCTTGAGTTTCCCAACCGGTAATTAAAAGTAAAGCTTATCATAATGGAATCAAAAAGCAAGATCAACTAGCTCTTTGGGTTTCTATGATAGAAATTATCGATTCGATCTTTTTGTATAAGAAAAAAAAAACAATATTTATGGTGGCGCAATTTTTATTTGACGATTTTTTTATGTACGTAGGAAATTGAAAATAACTTTGTTTAATCCACTAATTATTAAAAAATATTAAAAAAAACACGGCACGTTTCGGAGGATACCTCCATCTTCAGGTGTAAAAATATATTTTTACATCTGAAGATGGAGGTATCCTCTGAAACATGTCGTGTTTTTAAATATTATTTTAATAATGAGTGGATTAAACAAAGTTTAGGGAGATGCCTATTGGTGGCGATGTGGTTCGCAACCCATCACACCGCGTCTCGGGGGCGAAAAGAGAAGGATGGAGTGCCGCATCGGTTAAAGTGTGACAGTCCATTCTTTCTGCCTACCCCTTCGGGGAGACGGCGTGATGGTAAATTAGTTAGTTAGTTTAAACAAAGTTATTTTCAATTTCCTAAGTATATTACTATGGAATTCCACAGTGTTAATGCCTTAGTGTTCTTCTCCTTCTTCTTCAAGTGCCCTATCGGGTAGCCCCAACGTTCGCGATCACCTCGGCGAACCTGTCCCTGTACTGCGCCGCTCGGAACAGCTCCTCCACACTCGGTCCACTCTCTCACGTTTCGCAGCCAGGACATTTGTCTCCTACTGGGCCCTCGGCCTCAATAAGTTGATTTTTTTTATGAATTAAACAATTGTTATTTTCTTTCACTTTTGAGTTTATTTACGATATAAATTCGTTCTCCCGATGATGAATGTGTAAAGACTTCGAAACAAGCATAGAAAAATAAATTTAAAGGTGGAATAAAAATTGCGCCTCAAGTTTATCTAAAATATATATTTTTTTTACTTAAAAAAAGGATTTAAAATGTATACATCGCACGTTGAAAACAAAAGTGACACTATACAAAAATCTCAATTTTTCAGTACGGTCATTTAAAGTTTTGCCTGCTTATTAACCTAATTAAAATCAACTAGATTCTGATAGAATAATATCTAAACTAATATATAAAACAACAACATTAGATATATTTCTACTCACAGTCAAGTTATTGACCTCACAAAAACTTTAAATGACCGTACTGAAAAATTGAGATTTTTGTATAGTGTCACTTTTGTTTTCAATGTGCGACATGTTATATGATTTAATAGAATAGTGAAAGGTTGTAACAATTTCGGTGTCCTAGCTAGGCAAAACATATCACTTTCCTAAAATAAAATAAAACTTCTAGAAAACGTACGCTTACTAGAAGTTATATTTTTAAATGTGGATGAAAATTCTCGTTGTCTTATAGTTAGATTTAAAATTATGTATTTTAAGTAAGTATGTAAGTAAGTAAGTGAATGCCAGAGGGTAGAATACCACAAATTATATCCAGATGGGTGTCCCGCGAAAAGATACCCAGAGGCAGACCGAGGAAAAATGGGCGGATTGCGTGGAAGAAGATTGGAAGAAAATGGAAGGAGCTGGGGAATGGAGAGAGATGGTCAGATACAGAAGTCAGTGGAGTACCGTTATGTCCAAGTCCCACACCAGGATGTAGCGCCGAGAAATGAACGAATGAATGAATTTTAAGTGACACGATTTGATATTTAAATATGTCAGTATGTTCAAATACAGTAAAACTTCTTAAAAACGTGTTCTTCTTATTTTTATATATCTGACGATCTGTGACACAGAAATCATGTTTATAAAACAAAATTTATATTGAGTTTTACTGTGTTGTTAAAATATTTAATATTGAGTACGTTTTCTAAAAATTATATGATAATGGATCGATATATTTTGCTTGTCAGGGCATTGCAACAAAAAAAAAGTTTTTTCTTAAAATTAACTAGCAGTATTACTAAGTTATAAAGTAGAGACAAGACAGTCCTCTCTAATACATAATATTCCGACATCGAACATAGTAGTAACATTAATATATTATTTGATTAATATAGTCACGAAAAAGTAATATAAGTATTGCCAGGCTTAAAAATTCACTTAGTATATATATTATGCAACTGTCCTCATCTATTTGTTCCATATGACCAAATCACGTACGTGTAAGTGACCTTTTATTTTGTTAAGAACTCGTTCTTCTGTCCTACTTTTCATCCTGATTGTATTCAATAAGCTGTTTTACATTTATTTTTAGTGATCTCGTATCTTAAAAACTAACTAACCATCACACCGTCTCTCCAAGGGGTAGGCAGAAAGAGTGGACATCGTTGTTATTCTATTCTGACATTCTTCTCTTTATTCCTCTACATTCATACATCCTGTCATGCACGCACCTCGATTTCTCCGACTCTTAACGTACATTTAATATTTGCTTGATTTCATCGTGCTACGTTTTCCTCGGTCTTCCTCAATTTCTAGCACCGAACACGTCGTATACATAATATGCAGATGTTTTTTTTACAACTGTTATCCCTTTTGTCTTTATTTCGACAGCGACCGGTTTCGCCAAGCTGGCTGGCATCTGGCATCATGATATCAATGTGACGCAGCCTGGCGAAATTGGTTGCTGTTGAAATAAAAACATAAGTGGAAGTATTTTAAAAAATACACCGTTTTATTCAATTATTACTGTTTTTCCACTTTTAAGCAAACTTTCATACATCGTATTATACAAGCAAGTTGATAAAAAAATAATTATAAGTACTTAAAACAATAAGCCGAGGTCAATTTTAAAATTTAAATGTACAGTTACCTTCTTTGTTTACTTTTTATTTTATATTTACACCTGAAGATAGAGGTATCCTGCGAAACATTTATTTAATAATATTTTGTGGATTATAAAAAAAGTTAGTTTCGATTTCTTAAGTGTATTACTATGGAATTCTACAGTGTTAATGCCTTATTAGTCTTCTTGTCCATTTTTCATCTGAGCTTCTGGCTACGTGTCTGATTGCTGACTGCTGACTTGGAGACCGTGGACGGCAAGGAGAAGTGCAGGGCGACCGCAACTACGGTGGAAGGATGATCTGAACAGACACCGCGAAATAATCTGGATGCAGTCTGCACAAGACAGAGTGACATGGAAGCGAATGGAGAAGGCCTTTGTCCAGGAGTGGACGCCAATAGGCTGAGGAAGAAGAAGACGAAGAAGAAGAGAAGAATGCCTTAGCTTTCAATAAGTTGAGTGAGAATTTTCTAAAAAGTTTTTGAATAATATTTATTTCGTATTCCATATATGTAACTTCATATTTATAAATTTTATACTATTACCTTAGTTAGTTTTATCTTGATTTTAGTTTAATTAAATCTCGTTTCACAAGTCTATAATGTTAGCTCTGTTCATTCATTTATATTTGGGGTAACATGTAATTGGCCTTATTTGAGTACTTCTTTGTGTATTTTTATACTTATTCGCTGTTTGTTACCCTAAAATAAATGAATGTTACAACACCAACACCAAGCCTTTTTGTTTTGTTGGGATTTTTGTTTTTAATTTTTAATATTTAAAAAAAATTGTTGTGCAACAATGTAAAAAATATATTGTTCAATGATAATTTTGTTTCTTAAATACATTGTGATAAAAAATGTATTTATTTTACAGTGTCTAATCACTTTTTTTATTATTATTCTATTATACTTCGTTTACTATATTATACTTTTTCTTCTATTAGACTTTTTTTTTAATTTACGTTATTTAACTGGAGACTTTTTGTCCTCGCCGCGTAAGTGCAAAGCTATTATGCGCATCATAAATATAATATGTACTGTGTATGTAAGAACGTCTAAATGTATTTTCTTTTAGATTGCTTCTCAAGTTAATGGATTTCTCACGCCTCCTCGGAGGGAAACTGTATCATATCACTGAGCAGAGATCATTATTTTATCTTTAAACCACATTTCAAATTAAGGCTGTTTAAGAACATTTGAGTGAAATATGATTGCCTAATGCGCAGATTTTGGTATGCGGGTTAATTGTTTCGCGATCTTATTGTTGGCTGTTACGAAATCCTTATTTAATTACCCTGGGACGAGGCGACGATAGACTTGTAATCCAAAATATGAAGTTACTTCACGAATGACGATTCAGAAATTATTTTATAAAACTAACTAACTAATCATCACGCCGTCTCCCCGAAGGGGTAGGCAGAAATAATGGAGCCACACTTTTCTTTCCTGACATATTTCTCTCGCTTCCTCTACATTCATACATCGTGCTATGCACCCGCATCGATTTCTCTGACTCCTCACGTGGTCGACATTCAATTTTTGATTTATTTGATCGTGCTACGTTTCCCTCGGTCTTCCTCTATTTCTAGTTCCATTTACATCGTTAACATATAATTTTTTTACCATTCTTTCTTCATTCATTCTTTCCAGATGTCCAAACCATCTTAATGATCCTTTCATTATTTTGTTCAAAACACCATCATTCGCACCGCATCTTCTGTTGTTAAAACCAACTGGTTTTGCTTCCTTTGGAGCTTCGTCAGAATTATAAAATAAACTAATTAAATTTATTAACGAAATTAATTTATAATATAACGATCACGCACGCGGTTTCCCTAGATGGGTAGGCAGAGATTTTGGACCGCCATACTTCTCTGTCCTGACACATCTTTCAAGCTTTCTTTGCATTAGTACATCGTCGCTTTTTCCGACTTATGATTGTGATTGATTAATTTGGTTTTGCCTTTTTTTAGCCGTCCTCGGCTTCTTTTTCCATTCAAATAGCTTGTATACATTTTTCGAACCATTTTTCTCTAATCCATTCGTTTCATATTTATAAACCATTTAAGCGATCCTTTTTTAGTTTTACTTAGGATGGATTCATCTTATATATTAATAAATATTTTACAGTAACGTTAATAGCGTATTACTGTACGGATGGGAGACTTAGAAATCTACCACATATAATATATCATTGGAAAACTCCAAGTGTTCTTGTAAATGTGTTTGTTCTTAATATTCCAGATCTTTTGGCCACAAAACAGTGTCAAATGCTATTCTCCGGGATCAAGTGGCTAGACAAGAACGACTGTGGATCGGTCAAACCTGAGACGGAACCCAACCTGCATCGCTCAGTGTAGACTAGACTGGTCCCTCGTGGGTGGAAAGAGGAAGCGAGGCAGACCTAGAGCCACCTGGAGAAGAACCCTGCAGGACGAGGTTTATACTCTTGGAATGATGTAAGGCATCGAACGTGCAATAGATTCGGGTGGAAGAGAATCTACGAAGTCCTATGCACAACGGATATCTGACAGGTCAAGAAGAAGGATGCAATCATCCCAAGTAAGCAAACTTTTATTAGAACTTCAAATGTAACTTTGCACGTTCATTTAACAATGTTTAATACTTTGTATGGAAGCATGGAACTGGCAAAAAAGGATGAAAGTAGAATAAATGCAGTAAAAATGAGATCTCTTAGACGAATGTGAAGATACTCTGTGTATGATAGAGTGTCGAATGAAAATATAAGAAGTGAATGCGGTGCGAATGATGGTGTAGTGAACAAAATAATGAAAGGATCATTAAGATGGTATGGACATATGGAAAGAATGAATGAAGAAAGAATGGTAAAAAAATTATGTTAACGATGTAAATGGAACCAGAAATAGAGGAAGACCGAGGAAAACGTGGCACGATAAAATAAATCAAATATTAAATGTCGGCCATGTGATGAGTCAGATTAATCGACGCGCGTGCATGACACGATGTATGAATGTTGGGGAAGCGAGACAAATATGTCAGGAAAGAAAAGTGTGGCAGTCCATTCTTTCTGTATACCCCTTCGGGGAGACGGCGTGATGGTTAGTAAGTTAGTTTAAAAAATAAAAAACAAACATATTTCGGACACAGAAACCCTTCATCAGTGTTCTGTTAGTTTTTGTATATACAATATAAATATTAAAACAAAATTTTCACGAATGTAGACAGTTTTGACAGATATTAAAAATATATTTGTGAAAGTTTTTGTCTTCTGCCAAACCCACGCCAATTTTTTAACAATGACATTATGCACTCACATGAAACTAATTAATTGTCCATTCAAACAAAACAGAGATTTTCTTAGAACGGTATAAACGACGTAGATTAACGTAGATTTAATAGGATCGCATTAATAACGTGAACCGAACCATTTAGGAGCTCAAAAGGCCGGCTCACGCCCATGTCATAACGTCTAGGAAAGTGTCGCAAGTTCTATGAAAAATTCCTCAAAAGGCACAATGCGAGTCTTTTACAATTTCAGAAACAAACATGCTTCTAAGAATATGTTCCAAGTGTTGCAAGCTGCCGCATTCATTTGAATTATTTCTAGACTATTTGTTAAATAAAAAAAGGCTAATAAAAATATCGTAACTCTAGCAAAGTTGTTATTTCTTTACTTGTCTTATTTGTTCGTGGAATTGATTCATACGTCACACTTCTAAACGTTGTGATACTAATAAGCATTTAGAAATTAATACTACTTTGTAAGAACTTAATCAGAGCAACATGTTTTTGTTTTGATATCGTAGTAAAAGGTGTTTTCATATGTATTGTAATAGTAATCCAAAATGAGCGCGAACGAAATACATAATAATGTAAGAAGTTTATTTGTTTGTTTATTATAGCGATATCAATAACATATATATAATAAAACATTTAGAATAATTAAAGTAAGGCCAATTACATGCTAACACAAATATAAAATAAGAGTTTACAATTAACAAATGACAGTGTGAAACGAGATTGAAGTTAAACTAAGACAAAATAAGGTATACATAATATTTAAGAGTTAAAATACTAATAGTATTGGAAATAAAAAATAAAATTAAGATAAATAAAAAAAAGTAATAGGTATACGAGTATTATAATATCATGTAACATCGTAGTCACATCCACAAATCAAAAACATCAATGTCTCCAAAATGCTTGTTGTAGTTGTCACAGATTCGATATAATGCCGCGCTCTGAGCGTAGTTAGTGCGATAAACAGGAAGATGGAAAACTTGGCTCGCGGTATGTCTCGTGCGAGACATGGGGGTATTGAGTAACAATTTGCTGAGATGCTCAGAACTGTCAATTTTAAACTGAATTATTTTATGAAGCAACATCATATTGTTTTAAGCAAATTAAACAACAAGTTTTAGTCATATTGAAACATACTAAATACTTAAACAGGATTGTTAAAAAAAATGGAATGATTGTTGAAAAAGCAGATAGATTCTTCTTTATTCTTCTACCTTGTTGTAGACCTATGTGGTCTGTTCTTAAGAGTATTGCTCTTCCTGTGAGGTAGATTCCCATTTATCCTTCTATCTTTTAGGAGGTATTCCACAAGGACCAGTCTTATGAGGCTGATTATGTTGTGCAATATAGGGAAATCTGGTGGTGTCCATTCTTTAAACATTACCGTACCAGTCCCTTTGTCGCTGTCTTCTCCATCTTATAATATCCTTAATCTCACATACGACGTATCTCTCTAATTCTGGTGTTCCACGCGCGATCTCTCAGCGTCTTCATCTCGGAAGTCGTCAAAACATAGTACAAAGTAGGATGATTGTTGAATATAATAGGATAGAGTGATGACAAATAGGAGATACAAATCGAGAAAGACATCGAAGGGCCAGTTCTGGGAACAAAATAAATGGTACTCTCAAAGTCATCATTGCAATTTGAAATATACATGTATCTACTAAACCAAATATGGCAGTACATAATGGAGTTGCAGTGCTAACCCTTATGAACTAACTAACTAACTAACCATCACGCCATTTCCCGGAGGGGTAGGCAGAGAGGATGGATCGCCACACTGGCCTGTCCCGGCATACCTCTCGAGCTTCCTCTACATCCATACATCTTACCATGCACGCACGTCGATTGTTCCGACTTCGAATGTGGCCGCCTTTTAGTAATTGATTAATTTGGTCATGCCATGTTTTCCTCGGTCGTCCTCTGCTTCTTTTCCCACTCACGCTGCTTGTGTACAACTTTTTAACCATTCTACTCTCATCCATTCGTTCCATATGTCCGAACCACCTCAGGGATCCTTTTTTAATTTTATTCATGATGCAGTCATCTGCCTTACATTTCTTTCTTATTTCATCGTTCGGTATTCTATCATACAACGTTTTCCCGCACATTCTTCTCAGTGATCTCCTTTCTACGGCGTTTATCCTGCTTTCATCCTTCTTTTGCCAGCTCCAAGTTTCACTTCCATACATGAGGGTTGGCACTAGAACTCCATTGTGTTCTGCCATCTTTGCTTCTGTGGATATATTTATATTTGCAGTAATGACTTTGAGTGCGCCATTTATTTTATTCCCAGCACCAACCCTCCTTTCGATGTCTTTCTCCATTTTTCCGTCCCTTGTGAACATGCTTCCCAGATACGTAAATTCAGTAACTTGCTCCAATTTCTCGCCCATCGCACTTATATCACAAATCGTCATACATTCTTCTTTCTCGAAAACCATCACTTTAGATTTAGACACATTCATCACCAAGTCACTCTTTTTGCATGCCTCATACATCCTTGACACTATGGCTTGCAAATTTTCTTTACTGTCAGCGATTAACACAGCATCGTCTGCATATAACAAACAGCTGACTGACAAACAATTCATCTTAGCACCAGCGTCTATGCCTTCAAGTTCTTTCATACACTTGTCCAAGTATAGATTGAACAACCACGGGGACATCACACAGCCCTGTTTGACACCTTTGGTGATGTCAAACCAAGTAACCTAACCCTTATGTATGGAAGCAAACTTGGAAATGGCAAAAGAAGGAAGAAAATAGGATAAATGCCGTAGAAATGAGATCACTTAGAAGAATTTGCTGGAAAACGATATATGATAGAATACCAAACGATGAAATAAGGAAGAAATGTTAGGCAGGTGGTTGCATCATAAGTAGAATTAAAAAATGTTCCCTGAGATGGTTTAGACACATGGAACGAATGGATGAGAGAAAAATGATTAAAATGCTCTGTACAAGCAGTGTGAGTGAGAAGAAAAGCCGTAGAAGACCAGGGAAAGCATGGCATGACCAAATTAATCAAATGCTAAAAGGCGGTCACATTCGAAGTCGGAATAATCGATGTACGTGCATAGTACGATGTATGAGTGTAGAGGAAACCCGAGAGGTATGCCAGGACAGAGGTATACCATTGTGGCGATCCATCCTCTCTGTCTACCCCTCCGGGGGTATGCAGAGAGTGGATCATACAACGTTTTCCCGCACATTCTTCTCAGTGATCTCATTTCTCGGCTATAATCCTTCTTTTGCCAGCTCCAAGCTTCACTTCCATACATGAGTTGTGGCACTAGAACGAAACCAAATTTTTTACAGAACTGAGAATTTTGAGTTACCCAGTTGAAGTATTAAGCTTACGATATGGAGTTTTACATAATTATTAAAGAAATATTTAATAGAAATAAATAATTGCATCTTATTAATGTTAAAGCAGTTTGCTTTGGTATTTACAATCATGAATAGTAGGAAAACACTATTGTAATTCATACACGCATAATTGAAAATTACAGTAATTAAATCGTATCACTTTCATTGTTTGGCAAAGTTCACATGCGGCGCCTGCGCACTACACGTCCCGTCTATCCGATGGTTGCGTTCGCTTTATACACAACAGACGTGTCTTCAGATCTTTCCTAATGTATTTCCCAACGTCTTTAAGCGTACTCAAATAACGAGCTTAATTAAGCACACATTCAACTTTTATGATCTTTTTTCACACATAACATAAGTATTAATTAAATTTAAAATTGCATAAGGGGTTTATATATTTCATGAGTATTTGCAAAATCATTAATAATACAAGAGATATGTTATTTATTGTTTCTTGAACATTGATGTAAAACTCCATTGAAAAATAATTCCAAAACAGAATTTCTCTGGACTGCTTCCGCAAAGCGTCAACATCTTATCGATCATTCTTCAATTTTGATAGCTGACAATGATATCGTTCCTAAGAACTTCTTGACGCAAATCTGTCCCTAAAATCCCAAATTAATAACACGGTCAGCGCTAGTTTCTTCCACCTAAGAAATGATATTTCCGAAGTCTGTACAACGAACAGCCTAAATACAAGGAAATCCACACTTCGCTCGGCGAACTCCTCGGTAGTAAAAATATTAGTAGAGCCAAAGCGTTGCCCTAGTACAAATTTCGGGGATCGAGCGTTTGCGGTAGCCGGTCCATCAGCTTGAAACTATCTTCCTTCACACCTCAGATGCATAAATGATCCGACAGACTTCAGATCTAAGCTGAAAACCCATCTTTTTCATATTTCATACCTAAATTAAAACTTTCTTATTTTTATTTATTATACTTTCTAGTCGATCGCGAATATCAATTAGTTGCAGCGTTCACATTTAGATTTAAAACACGTATTAATGCGCCCTTGAGTTGATTATATCACAAAAACGGCGCTTTAAAAGTTAGCATATTTTTAAACTAACTAACTAACCATCACGCCGTCTCCCCGAAAGGGTAGGCAGAAAGAATGAACTGTCACATTTGAACCTATGCGGCACTCTATCCTCTATTTTCGCCCCGCGGGAGACGCGGTGTGATGGGTTATATATATTCTTCTTTCCGTGTCCTGTCAGGTCTCCTCAATGTTGAATATCACCCTTGAGTAGGCCTCCCTGTTCTGGGCAGCTCGGAACAGCTCCCCCACGGTCCTTAGCCCCGTCCACTCTCGGATGTTTCTCAGCCAGGAAACCCGCCTTCTCCCAACACCTCGTCGACCCTCAATCTTACCCTCCAAGATCAGATGCAATAGTGCGTACTTTTCGCCTCTCAGAACATGGCCCAAGTAGGACACCTTACGGACTTTGATGTTGCTAAGCAACTCTCTGTCTACTCTGGCTCTATTGTGTTGCTGACCATGGCAGTCTAGGAGACGCGTAACATCCTTCGGTCTATCCACATCTCAAAAACCTCTAATCGGTTCATAACATTGACTTTAAGGGTCCATGACTCCACCCCGTATAACAGTACTGACCAAACATAGCATCTGACCATTCTTTGTCGTAATTTTAAATTAAATTAATATTATTATATATATTAGCAAATTATTATTATTATAGTTCGGAGAAAATATTGGTGGAACATTACATATTCCTTTGATGTTAGCTTCTAAATTCAGAACAATACAATCTTAAAGGTTCCATTATTAAATATGCTATATTATGCTAAGACAACTATGTTACATCGGATGTGTTCATAAAAGATTATTTTCACTTAATTACATACTTTTTGTTTCGAATATGTACACTTTTGTAATGAATACACTGAAATTATTTATAAAGGTATCATTATTCATACTGCAATTAGAATATAATACTCTTCATTCATGAATCAAAGGTGAGATTTGTAAGAGTTATTTGTGACCGACTCTCACCTGTCAAAAGAATTAGAGGCATCTGTCAAAATCTTTTCATCTGGCACTAAACATAATCAGGAGTATTGATATCTCGTTGGTACGTTTCGGGCATACAAAGATGGCGGGTATTTCTGTGATTAACTAGACATGCGTGTGGGAATGTAGAGTTCTATAGAAAATGAAAGTGGAGTCATTGTTCAGTATGTTATGGGACGATTATGAAATAGGTGGAATGAAAAGGTGAGAAAAAAAGATAATTCGCTTACAGCGCTATCTCGCATCCGAGATGATGAATTAAAGAATGGGCAATACAAGACGAGACGAGAACTGATCATTGTTGTGCTTTAGAATTTTCGTATAAAGATGGTCACACCGTAATATTTTACGTCATTTAAGGTGGGAGTACACGTAATAAAATCCATTTAAAAACAAACATATTTCTTCTTCTCCGGTCTCAATCTAATGATTGGTCTGCAGTAAGGCGACGCGAATGGGCAGTATACACATATACGAGTACATGTGTATACTGCCCACGATGACATACGGAATAGAGACGACAACTCTTACAGCAAAAAGTGTCCACAGGCTGAAGTGTACATAGAGGTCCATGTAAAGACAGATACTTGGTGTGAGCTTGCGTGACCGCATAAGAAATGAAGAAATCAGAAGCCGCACCAGGGTTGCTGACGTCATGGACTGAGTGGCAAAATTGAAATGGCAATGGGCTGGACACTTGAGTAGACAAGGTGGCAACAGATGGGCACCCAGGATACTCAGTTGGAGACCATGGGAAAATAGGCGAAGTGTCGGAAGGCCACCGATGAGATGGACCGATGATATTGTCAAAAGGGTTGGAAAATCTTGGATACAAAGGAGGCAGGATAGAGACGAGTGGAAGAAATTGGAAGAGGCCTAACGTGGAAACGTGGCATGATCAAATAAATCAATATTGAATGTAGGCCACGTGAGGAGTCAGAGAAATCGATACGCGTGCATGACACGATGTATGCATGTTGAGGAAGTGAGAGAAAAATGTCAGGAGAGAAAAGTGTGGCAGTCCATTCTTTCTGCCTACCCCTTCGGGGAGACGGCGTGATGGTTAGTTAGTTAACTAGTTAGTTTATTTCTTATATAGGGGGCGAAAAGAGAAGGATGGAGTTCGGCGCATCGGTTATTTTAACTTTTCATAAACATATTTCGGGGCATAGACGCCTTTCCTCAGAGTACATATTTAAATTTAAAATTCTTAAAGAAAAGCCCATCTTTATTCGGGTCGACCAATGCCACTTTTTACCTCCCATTGTCTCCACGTCAAGACTCTGATCTATCGGTTCCTTATCTGGCGACATGTCCTGTCCTTTTTATTGAGTCATATAGAATAATTTACTTTCAACCCCCACAATTCGCATTCGACGATAAACACAAGTGGAATCACTAAATATGTAATAATAAATAAATTTTGTATCAATTATTTTTTGTTTCTATTATTTAAAATGAACTTCTGCCAAGAAATTTCTATTATTTTTATTATTATTTTATTAAAATTGTAAAATTATGTCTTATGTAGCGTATTGGGGATATCGACACCCCCAAAAAATTGTTGTTTGATTGTTAAGCTATTTGCTAAGACAGTGTACAGCCGCCTTAAACAGTAATTGACTCTTTTTTGTTGTATAAATATTATATCATCGTAAACTTTAGTTCGGCGATGAACAATGGTTCAATTAGATTGAGATAATGTTCTTAAATAGTCTGTCAAGCCAATCTTCAAGCTAAATGGTTTGTTTACAGATTATCCCCGGATACCGGGAAACTTTTCTCATCCAAACTATGGGATTCTGTTACAAGATTCTTCTCATTAAGCAATAATTGAATTATTCACTTCTCTTATTAAATGTATTCTAGATTAGCGAAGAGATATAATACGAATTTAATTAATGATATCAAATTACGCGTTTACTTTTAAACTAATAGTCTCTTTTAATGATTATGATTTAACTGAAATCTCTTGATGGAAGTTCATTTTAAATAATAATTAAATAAAACCTAATCCTAATGTATGGAAGCGAAGCATGGAACTGGCAACAGAAGGATGAGAGCTGATTAAATACGATAGAAATGAGTTCCCTAAGACGTATGTGTAGTAGATTGATATACGACAGAATCTCAAATGCTGATATAAGAAAGAAATGTAGAGCGGAAGAAGGTATTATGAACAAATTTACTACTAGATCGCTGCGTTGGTTCGGACATATGGAGCGCATTGATGGAGTAAGAATGGTTAAGAAAGTTACGTTAATGAAGTAAATGGAGTAAGGAGTCGAGGCAGACCGAGGAAAACAGTAAGGAAAACAGGAGTGTGACCAGTCTGTCGATGCCAGCGAGCCTGGAGAAACCGGTCGCTGTCAATATAAAGACAAATGTGGAAGTCGTTATAAAAAAAAACATCGTTTTATTTAATAGCAACAACAATAAACCATCACGCCGTTCCCCCGTAGGGGTAGGCAGAGAGAATGGACCGCCACACTACTGTATCCTAGCACACTTCTAGCTTCCTCCACATTCATACAGCGAGTCATGCACGCACGTTGATTCTTCCGACTTCGAACATGACCAACCTTTAAAATTAGATTAATTTGGTCATGCCATGTTTTCCTCGGTCTGTCTCGACTCCGTACTGCATTTACATCATTAACGTATACTTTCTTAACCATTCTTACTCCATCCATGCGCTCCATATGTCCGAACCAACGCAGCGTTCTTTAATAATTTTGTTCATAATACCTTGTTCCGCTCTACATTCCTTTCTTATATCAGCATTTGAGATTCTGTCGTATATCGTTCTACTACACATACGAGTATGTACGTCTTAGGGACCTCATCTCTACCGTATTTATTCTGCTCTCACCCTTCTTTTGCCAGTTCCATGCTCCGCTTCCATACATTAAGGTTGGGTTTTATTTAATTAATATTTTAAATGAACTTCAATCAAGAGATTTCAGTTAAATAAGGTCTTCAGAAAGATTATTCAAGAATTGTACGTCCATCTGAAGTAAATAAGTAATACAACATAGCTCTAAAATGTCTACTGCGGTTGTAGAGAGTATTATGGCGAGCGGAAAGTAGTTACGAAACTAGCCTAAAGCGTCACACTTTGCGAGAAACAGTTATCTGCAGGTAAGTACCGGTTGCACTATCGATAGATCGATATTTATTATATTTCTACACACCACTAGACGCCCGCGGGTCTTGATGACAACCCGCACTTATTCGCTAGTTACATTCGCGTAAAGAGGATATGACATGTATGTTTTGTAGTTACGATACGTATCGATAAATTTGATATCATTAACCCATTAGCGTCCAGTGTCATAATAATTAAATAAAATCATGTTTTTTTAACCCTCCCTTCCCTATGATGGGTATCTTCTACACGTTGCTTCTAGTAACCATCAATATCTCTATACATTTAATAAATACAAGGTTAAGATTTTAGGTATTCCTCCATAATATACGAGTATATACACATTGATTTAAAAAATACTATTAATAATAATCAGAATTTATAGGGTGCATCGGAGGAATTTTGTGAACATTGCAAACAAATTTGCGTATAAACAGCGCTGTAAGTGCGCGACACTATATTCGCATCTCACTCTTGCATACTTCACTGTGGAAGAGAGAGGAGCCCAATGTTCTCACTGCCGCCGGCAGTAGCTCTCGGGCTTAAAACCAGGGTGGACCTATGCCCGTTCCGTGAGAGCTGCCAGATGTTTTTTTTAATGTTTTCAGCAAATAAATCTCCATTATTCTAATTTTTTACTTAAATTATAATTGATTGAGGGGATTAGCTAGGTATGTTATTATTTTTCCGATTTAAAATCCTTACTTTTTGAACGGGTACTGACTATCCAACACCGGAACGCGCGTTTTTATTTTACCACCGTAAGGGAAAGGTTAAACTACTTCCATTTTTGTCTTTATTTCGACATACTGGTGACCCTGTTGTAACCTGAGTCCTTTATATACATACAGATCAGGTGTGGTAAACATGATTTATAATCCAACCAATGACAGGTCATAAGTCCTGTAAACACCTCGATCACGATATTCAGTTTCCAGTTTGCATCTTCGTCTCTATTGAGATAAAATTAATCCATGATTCATAAACATGGTAAACATAATAATTAAATAAAACGATGTTTTTTAACTACTTCCACTTTTGTCTTTATTTAGACAGCGACCGGTTTCGCCAGGCTCGCTGGCATCGACAGACTGGTAACATTATTGTAAACTTAGTCCTTTATATACATACAGATCAAAGGTGGTAAACATGATTCTATACAAAAATAATCTTCAAATATTTATGTATAATTTTCTGAATTTAACTATTGGTATTACAGGTATTCTTGGAGGTTTGTATTTAATACAATGGGTTTTAATTTTAATTATCTCTTACATATTCATATATAATGTTTGAAAAAATGGTAATTTTGTTTTAATTATTACTGAATTTAAATATTATATGTTATAGTTCTTGGTCCGTAAGGTTGGCATCGCCTTATTCGGTTTTCCCCATCCATATAGCTGCTATTAGGGTCTGGAATCAATCAAAAACACATTTTGGGCAGTAATCGATTCCAGGAATATTTTTTATTTATTTATATTGGGTATAGCAACGGGGAGTGCTCAAACAGTAGTTGGTCATTAAGAACTACTTAAAATGATAATTGGTCATTAAGAACTACTTAAAATGGTGAACATGATTCCATACAAAAATAATCTTCTAATAATTATGTAAAATTGAATTTAAATATTGGCATTACATTTATTCAAAAGGATTCGTATTTAATACAATGAATTTTAAATTGAATTAAAAATAGCTGACATATTCATATACTCGTATACCAATTTTTAGAACGTTATTGTTGATTTTGATCGAGTTGTTTAGTTAGTTCGTCTTCATATTTTAGACTCTACTGTTGTTTACGACGTGTACAAACACAGTTTTCTTACTACATTCACCATTATTTGTGTTTGTAGATTCATAATTGAAAAATATTTTCTACTTTGTAACAAAACACTTTATTTATAATTGATTTAATTACTTGAGTCTATTTTTAAGGATTGATTGTATCTCAATAGAGACGAAGATGTATTTTGTTTTTTGGAAACAGAATATGGTGGTCAAGGCGTTTACATGACTCATGACTTGTCATTGGTTAGGTTAAGCGATCGCTTTATGTTTACAACACTCCCCATTTCGCCCTTCTTACGACCACCACGTCTGACAAATTTTTGGAAGTTGTATATACGAGTATGCTACTATGTTAGACCACACTTGAGTCCATCGTTTTAGCCGAAACACTATGATAATTCAACAGTATTAACTGTAAAAAAATGAAAACGCTGTTAAAGTATCACAGTTTTTTATTTATTATTTTATTATTTTTCGTGACAGCTGTTTCGCTAAGCTTTGTTGGCATCATCAGGTGTTACAATATTTTTTTCGTTAATGTGTCAAATTTCGAAACTCAAAACTCTCCACATAAACGAACAAATTATTGTTACACCTGATGATGCCAACATCGGTTGGCGAAGCAGTCGTCACAAAAAATAAAAAAAAGAATAAAAAATTGTGATACAATAGCAGCGTTTAAAATTTTAACAGTTAAACACTTTATTTAAATTCATTTCTACATCTGTCAAAACTGACCACATACATGACATATTTATTTTGTATAAATAATATTTAACTACACTGATAAAGAATTTCTGTGTTCCGAAATATGTCTGTGTTAATATGTTATTTTTAATTTTAATTCTTTTTTTTTAAAAAGTGTAGTATTGCAAAGTAACATAATATTGTTCAAACATGTTTTTTCCATTCCAAATTAAGAGAGTGATTGAAAAATAGGTTTTGTTAAAACGATTGATTACAGCGTCATTTTTTCCTGACATAATAACTTGAAAAGGTTATTAAACACGTAGTTAACAATCGTATAGATACAAAACATTAATCATCCAGCCATAAATAGCACAGTGTTTCTGTGGCGCATCTTCCGCGAGAGGAAATCTGGTCTCAAACGGTGCTCTTCACAAAGGGCTTTCACTTTTTGCTAGTAATCTAGGTTACCATGAACTAAAGGCAAATTACCAGCTGCATGCATTTTTATAGCTTTAATAATTATTAAGGTATGTTTATAATACATGTTTTAAAATTCAGTTAGAAATACAATGTATTATTTTGTTTTGGCTGACACACTCTGATACTTTAACAACATTTTGAATGTTTACAAATACTTGTAGACGAACAACTGGATTTCACCCATTGCGGGATATCAATTCAAGAATCAATTGTATCTCAATAGAGACGAAGATGCAAATTGGAAACAGAATATGGTTGATCAAGGTGTTTACAGGACTTATGACCTGTCATTGGTTGGTTAAGCGCACGCTTTATGTAATACAACATTCCCCATTCCACCTTATTTTTTTTTCTTATGACCACCATGTCTTAAAATACAATCTTCATAGATGGCGTTAGTGTGTAGATTGAATATACTAACATGTAAAGGGTGGTGTTAGAGATTAACATATGTACAACTTCCAAAAAATTCTCAGACATGGTGGTCACAAGAAAAAAAAAAGGTGGAATGGGGAATGTTGTATTACATAAAACGTGCACTTAACCCAACCAATGACAGGTCATAATTCCTGTGAACAACTTGATCAACCATATTCTGTTTCCAATTTGCATCTTCGTCTCTATTGGGATACAATTGATTCTGAATTGATACTTTAACACTATAAACTGTTAAATTAAATAAATTTGTTTAATGTATCACAATAGTATTTTTATTTTACGCGACAGCTGTTTCGTCAACCTATATTGAAATCATCAGGTGTTACAATAATAAATCAAGTGTCAAATTTTCGTGATTTTTCGAACCTTTATGTGTATTTGTTTCAATGTCAAATTGAATAATTTCTTTGATATAATTTTGTTCTTGCTGGAGTTGAGTAAGGTACCTAATTATTTTAATTAAAATAACGGTTAGTTACTATTTATGAGAGAAAGTATTAAAAGTGGAAAATATAATAATACATAATAATAATAATAATCATAATAATAATAAAAACAGCAATTAGAAGGAACAATTACTCATAATATACAGTACAAAACGAGGAAACATAATAAATTAAAGACGATCAAAATAAAAGGCAGTATAATATAAAGCGTGCGCTTAACCCAACCAATGACAGGTCATAAGTCCTGTAAACACCTTGATCAACCATATTCAGTTTCCAATTTGCATCTTCGTCTCTATTGAGATACAATTAAATCATAAAAGGAAGTAGATTACATTAATAAGAAAGGTGACAAAAGTTGAAGGTTGTATAAAGGAAAAGTTTTTCAAATTTTAATTGTATCTCAATAGAGACGAAGACGTAAACTGGAAACTGAACATGAATGATCAAGGTGTTTACAGGACTTATGACCTGTCATTGGTTGGGTTAAGCGCACGCTTTATGTAATTACAACATTCCCCATTCCACCTTTGTTATTGTGATCATGCATGACAAATTTTTGGAAGATGTATATATACTTCAAAATCCATATTTATCTTCACGTGTCAGTTTCAGTCAGCCATCTATGTAGATTTGGTTGCACTTGTGAATTTTTTCAAGAATTAACCTATACAACCGACCCACTAACGCCATCTATGGAGAATGATTTTCGGCATTTAGCAAACTACCTTATTAACACAATGCGAAGGCTGTCGCCTAACATATTGTTAGAATATTGTCGCCTAACATATTGTTAGAAAAGTTTTTCACGGAAATTTGACATTTGATATAATTATTATTAATGATGTCAACATAGGTTGACAAAACAGCTGTCGCGTAAAATAAAAGTACAATTGTGATATATAAAACAAAGTTTTTTAATTTAACAGTTTACAATATACGAGTATTCTATATTCACCATTAAGAAATACAATTTCTTATATAATTACCATTACTTTGTGTTGCGAATTCATAATTGAAGAGAATTAAAAATTTTGTAACACAACAGTTTATTTAAAATACAAATAACTAACTAACTAACTAATGCCGTTTCCCCGGATGGATAGGCAGATAAAATGGACCGCTATACTGCTCTGTTCTGACATGCATCTCTAATTTCCTCTTCATTCATACATCGTAACAAGCGCGTTCATCGATTTCCCTCACTTTGAATGTGGCCGCCTTACAGTATTTGAATAATCCGTCTTGTCAAACTTTCCTTGATATTCCACAGCTTCTCTTTCTACTCACACTGCTTGTATACAATATTTTAACCATTCTTCTTTCGACCATTCGTTTCATATGTCCAAACTATCTCAGGGATCCTTTTTTAATTCCATTTATGATGCAATCATCTGCTTTACATTTCTTCCTTATTTCGTCGTTCTGTTTTCTTCTTCTTCTTCTTGGTGCTATCCCAACTCACTGTCTGTATTGACTGTTGAGGTCGACTCTTCTCGATCTCAGACTGTTATTCTTACGGTTCTGAGTTTCGCCTTCACTCAAGCCATTTCTCTGCAAGACGCTATTGCATTGAATCATCCACGTGTTCCTAGGTCTTCCTCTGGATGGTTGACGAGGAAGATTCACAGGCAAAGCTCTATTTACTGTGTGGTCTGGTGGTCTCCGTTTTATATGCCCGTACCATTTCATCTGCCTTTCTTCGAGCTTACTATTTAACTATTTAGCTTAACATTTAATTTTTCATTTAATATTGTGAAACTAGTTTGTGTATATATTAAAATGGTAACTAACGAACTAACTAACTAACTAGCCATCACCCCTTCGAGGGGTAGGCAGAAAGAATAGACTGCCACACTTTAACCGATGCGGCACTCCACCCTTATTTTGTCGCCCCCGCTGGAGACGTGGTGTAATGGGTTGCGAACCTCATCGCCACCAATAGGCATCTCCCGCGCACAACTTGATCGTCCAACGTCCACAACATTAATGAAATTTTTATGGCCATCGAAAGAAATACTGTAATAATAATAATAAATACTGTAATAGTAATAATATAAAATCAACAAATTTAACTATGTACTCTCAGTTTATTTAAGTAAGAAGAAAAAAAACCATGTAATTTTTGTCATATTATATTAATAAAATAAAAAAATATATTTAATTAAAATATCCAATAAAGCAAAGATGGCAGTACATAATGGAGTCCTAGTGCCAACCCTGATGTTTGAAAGGGAAGCTTAGAGCTGGCAAAAGAAGCATGAAAGTAGGATAAATAAGTAAAAATGAGGTCATTCAGAAGAAAGTGCGGAAAAAATGTATAATAGAATATCTAATGGTAGAGTAAGAAGGGAATGTAAGGCGGGCGAATGCCTGATAAATAAATTAAAAAAGGGTCACTAAGATGGTTTGGACATACGGAACAAATGGATAAGGGAAGAATGGTTAAAAAAAATGAAGAAGAAGGAAGAAGGCCAAGGAAGACATGGCACGACGGAATCAATCAATTACAGACTGAAAGGTGACCATGTTCGCTGTAGAAACAATTGACAAGCGTGCCTGTCACGGTGTGTGAATGTAGAAGAAATAACAATAACCAATCTGCCTCTGGTGACACCGGTAGGAAGAGCAATTAATCTGCGTCTCCTCGGAGATCGACGTCTTTCATATTAGTGAAGGTACGTTCATGGGACAAAATACTCTTGACTTTAGAAAGTATCTTGTCTTCCTAATGTCGAACTATCTCTAATGCGTTCCTGGTATTATGTTGTATTTTTATAATATTTAGCTGTACTCAATAGATGCCTTAAACATTTTACTGTTTGTAATGTCTTTTGAGTTAATTAACTGATTTGATTTAATTTGATTAAATAATTAATTAAATTAATTTAAGAAGTGCGAGAGTTATGTGTGGCGGTCTGTCGTCTCTGCCTACCCTGCGGACAAATGGAGTGATGTTTAGTTAGTTAGTTAGTAACAACGTTGTTGCTTGAAATTTGATATTTTTGTCGTAAAAAGTATCATAATTAATTAATTAAATACTTTCACAAATAAAAAAAAGTTGAATCTACTAATGATTGAATTATTTCTTATCTGGGAGTATTATTTAAGCGTTCTCGCCAGACATTGTTACGGCTTGCATTGTCGGAAAGCAATGAAACAATAGAATTAATTCCATATTGTCCATGACTAGTCACCGAGCGAACACAACATATCATTTGACTTTCCCGCCAAGACAAGATGGCCGTCACGAACGACAGTTTATTGTTTGTTATCGGACGCATTTCCTTTGTTGGGCTTGCATTCGCTGGCGCATGCGTGCGATGTATTGTACCCCATGCGCGATACTTATAAATTATTTGATTGTTACTATGTTGCAACTTGAATGTTTATGAAATATTTGTAATATAATCATATGGGATTGTTCCTCGTCACATTATTAATGATAATTGCTTTTTTATGACGCTGTCTCAACACGAAGCTTAACAACCAGTTAACAACCATTTTCTCCGCAGTGGTAGGCAGAGAGAATGGACCGCCACACTACTCTATCCTGACATACCTCTCTAGCTTCCTCCACATTCATACAGCGAGTCATACACGCACGTCGATTCTTCCGGCTTCTGACATGACCAACCTTTAAAATTTGATTAATTTGGGCATGCCATGTTTCCTTTGGTCTACTTCGACTCCGTACATCGTTAACGTATACTTTTTTAACCATTCTTTCTTCACCCATGAGTTCCATATGTCCGAAACAACACTGCGATCCTTTCATAAATTTGTTCATAATACCTTCTTTCGTTCTACATTCCTTTCTAATATCAGCATTTGAGATTCTGTAATACATCGTTCTACCACACATACGTCCTATCGCATCTACCGCATTTATTCAGCTCTCATCTTTCTTCTGCCAGTTCTATGCTTCGCTTCCATACATGAGGGTTGGGCCCAGAACTCCATTGTGAACGGCCATTTTCGCTTTCATTGATAAATCCAGTTATCATCCAACAACCAGTTAACATATCCTTAAACAAATTCATATTTTTCCCGTGTCAATGGACACTTCTTCATATACTCGTATCGTTGGACCAGAAGCCCTTCAGCCGGATGCCAGAACCCGATCTTCCTCCTATCGTGTCTCAAGTAATCAAGGGCACTCTGTTATTTGCATCATGGATTGCTCCATGTCCCAGATGCAGAGGTCATACCGTTGAAGGTTTGAATTTTTCTTTCTTTATGCCTCTGGCATTCTTTCTACATGACCAGCCCACCGTAGGCGTTGAGATTTACAGTATCTCACTACTGTTTCCTGGTTAATCGGTACAAACTTGAGCTTTATTTTCAAATCAAATCAGTTTATTAACTCAACAGACATTACAAACAGTATAAATGTTTAAGGCATCTATTGAGTACAGGTAAACTATTACATATATACAACATAATACCAGGAATGCATGAAAGATGGTTCGACATTAGGAAAACAAGATACTCTCTAAAGTCAAGAAAGAGTATTTGTCTTCTGAAAGTACTTTAATATGAAAGACGCCAATTTCCAAAGAGACGGCGTTCAGCAGAATAATTGCTTTTCCCACCGGTGTTACCAGAGGCAGGTTGATTCTAGCGAAAGGTTCTGGTAGGTAAAACAATCTGTGCTGTCACTGTCGGATTAATCTATCAGGGTCAAAAAGAAGAACATCCTCCAGAACGGCCGAGTTCTCAAATATTCCCTGATTAATCTAAGGAAATGGTTTATGAAATGCCCATCTCTTCTAAGCTACAGAAAGTTAGTTCCGAGCATTCCCAAAAGAAATGCCGTGGGATTTAGCCACGGTTAAGTTACATACTACATCCTTCATGTAGAGATACCTTAGAATTTTTTTTCTGAACTCTCTCTAGCATAACGGAATATCTCGCTTCGCGAGGACTCCATATCACAGAACTACTTTCAAGTCTACTCCGAACCAATGCGTTGTAAAAGACTCTGAGCACATTGGTATCTCTGAAAACTCTTCCGGTCTGAACGATGTGTCCAGCATCCTTACTGCAATGTCACAAATCTTCTCGATAAGTGCACGATTAGTCAGCCTACTCTCATAGATGATCCCCAGATCTCTCATAGTAGATTCGTGTGATAGTTGCTGGTTGTTCATCTCTAGTAAAATATAGCATAACGCACTTTGATTCTTTATGTCCTCCAGCGCCAAATGTTTTTCTCAGAATCTACCCCTCAAAAATTGCTAGCTCTGTTTCTTCTCTCTGCGTTAGCATTATCTACGATCGAACTTGAAATCACTCATGTAACAACCTCTGCGTTATAGAGGCGGAAAATGTTGATATATTGATATATGGAAAACGTCTGTTTTATAGAAGTTTCATTACCATTTGTGTGAAGGACATCAAATGTCACAAAGGATAATGCCTTATTTATAGTTTCTTGAACAATGATGTAAAACTCCATATTAAATAATTAATACGAATGAAAACGTCAGATTTCTAGAAGTTTTATTATATTTTATGGGAATGACATGTTTCGCCCTTCTAAGGCATTGTCAAATGTGTTTTCAATTTGATAATGCTTTAGAAGGGTGAAACATGTCATTCCCATAAAATATAATAAAACTTATAGAATACTGACATTTTCATTAGTATTAATTAGATAATGCCTTAGATATTAGTGATATCATTCGAGGATTAATTGTATCTTAATAGAGACGAAGATGTAAATTGTTTTTTTTGGAAACAGAATATGGTAGTCGAGGCGTTTACAGGACTTATGACCTGTCATTGGTTGGGTTAAGCGATCGCTTTATGTTAACAACATTCCGCATTGCGCCCTTCTTACGACCACCACGTCTGACAAATTTTTGAATGATTTATATATGCTACTATGTTCAGAACACTTCACATTTTTAGGTCTATCTAAACTAGCGCCATCTATTAAGATTAAATGTAATATTACCATATTCTGTTTCCAAAAAACAATTTACATCTTCGTCTCTATTGAGATACAATAAATCCTTAAAAATGATTAACCCGCAATGGGTAAAATCCAGTATTTGTCTACAAGTATTTGTATACGAGTACATTAAAAAAACAATATGATATCATTCGTTTTAATTATTTAAAATGGAGTTTTCCATCATTGTGCAAGAAGCAATAATAAAATAATTAATAGACGTTATTTTCCGAGAATCTTTTCGACCTACAAAACGCGAAACAATTGAATTTTTATGGAGTTATCAATTATTGTTGTTATATAAAATTTTATGATATTTAATCAACTTGAATCTAAACAATAACCCAATGCTAAAATAATAATGTTCACGGGTCGTGATTTCAATATTTTCTGGTTAAATTATGACTATATGCATTGGTCCATTGTTGGTAACAATAGTATTTCTATGAACGAACAATTTTCTGATGGCGATAAACTTAAATATTTTTAGTCAAGGACCCCGTTCAAGTGTATACTTCTCTTCGGGTAATTAGCTAGACAGAAATAGCTAGGTTTTAGTGCAATTTGTAGGCACTGCGATTACAAAGAAAATATAATATTATAATTGAAACCACTAATGACATTTTAATGGTGAAATAAACGTTTTTTTAACACTCAAATAACCTGATATAAAAAATTTATAGCTGATTTTGATTAATTTGTCTTTTTTTTATATACTTTGTATATACAACACTATTAAAATTACATATCAGACATGTTTCTTTGTAACATCTGTCAAAATTGATCATATTTGTACACAATTTTATAATATTTTAAATATGTATCTTTTTTATATGTATCACTGAAGAAAGACTGGTTAACCGAAACATGTCTGATATGTAATTTTAATATTGTTGTATATACAAAGTAAATAAAAAAAGAAAAAGCCAAATAAAACAACTACAACACAAAGTATGGCAAACATAGAAGAGATTTTGATTAAGTTTCTTTCATATACCTTCCACCACAAGGGCGAGAGATTATTACACGAGTTATTGATACGACGAAGAAGAATAATATACAATTTGCCCAATATACTTAGGAAATTGAAAATAACTTTGTTTAATCCATTAATTATTAGAAAAATATTAAAAAAACACGCCATGTTTCCGAGGATAACTCCATCTTCAGGTGTAAAAATATAATAAAAGCTAACCAAAGAAAGACTAATAATATAAAAACGCAATTTAAATTCGATACAATTATTCAAATTTAGAAATTAACCTGGGCTTTTTGTTAGTATAATTGATTACCGCCAATTGAAATGCACGAAGTCTTATATTTCAGAGTGCATTTTCCAAGATGACTCTGCACTGTGCCACCGAGTGAAAACTTTAACTATTACTTGTTTCTGACACTGTGATTTATAATGTTCACAAAACAATATTTAAAAAAAATAACATTGCTAAAATAATTTTTAGGTCAGAGAATATAATTATTATGAAAATTCATGGGATTCCAACACTTGATTGGCCCGGAAATAGTCCTGACCTAAACCCTATCGAGAACTTGTGGCATAAAATGGCAATTCAAATAAATAAACTGAAGCCTCTATCAAAGGAAAACCTTAAAAATATCATCGAAAAAGTGTTGATTAATTTTTTTTTCCCAAGACTACATACATAATTTGGTGAAATCCATGCCTTAACGTATTGAAGCAGTTATTAAAAGAAAGGAGGAGGAACAAAGTACTGATTTTGTTGGTTTTTGATAATTGTTAGTGTTATATACCAATGTATAATTTTATTTGAAATAAATATGTGTTTATTTAAATTATGTGAGCATTTTTAATTTTTGTGGCAAAAAATCGAAAATCTACAAATTAACTCTAAAATTAAGAATAAAAAAATTTGATTCCTAAAAAGTCAGTTTTCTTGCAGATCATCTTTAAACAGTGTTGTTTAATAATTTGGACTGAAAAGCTATCAAGGAATCACAAAAAAAATATATAATTACAAAAAACGATATTTTCAGTAGGAAAAGATTTCTGTGCTCGCTACTGTAGAAGAAACACTTATTTAATTCAGCTTAGTAAGGGTTACGCCATGAATATTATTTTAAAATTATTTCGGAGTGAATGAAGTTAACGATGGAGATTTCAAGGTGAGAAGAGTCTATTTTGTACCTTTTTGACAAAACGTTTTATCTAATTTCACGTAATTATACCCTAAGTACATCATTGCCTAACTGATTATAATCACTGTTATAATTTTGTGTCCCAATTCTGCTTATTCATGTAAATTTCAAAAGAATAATCCAGTTCAATACCACGACCTTCATCTTTTTAATAATCAAGTGCTCTTTTATAAGACAGAACATCATTTTTGATCAAATAATATAATTCGATAATGACTTTAAAAGGTGAGTCATTTATATACTTAAGCTTTATTTAGCCCATCTAATCATTGAACTGCGTCTCGCATGTTGAGTTGAAGAGGGCTGGAGAAGACCGAACGCAGTGGAAGACGAAACTGAAGACTTTGCTATGATTGAAATCACGAAGAAAAATCGTTAAAAATTATCATCTCTTAAAAATTCTGTCTAGAAAAGCTAAGATGGTGTTTTTATGGAATTGAAGCTTAGAGCTGGGAAAAAGTAGGATGAAAAAAGCATAAATGCCGTAGAAATGAGATCAATGAGAAGAATGTGCGGGAAAACGATATATGATAGAAAACCGAACGACGAAATACGGGAGAAATGTAACGCAGATGATTGCATCATATGTAAAATTAAAAAAAGATCCCTGAGATGGTTTGGACAAACTGAAGTAACGGACGAGACAAGGATGGTTTAAATGTTGTATACATGTAGTGCGAGTGGAAAGAGAAGCCGTAGAAGACCAAGGAAAGCATGACATGACCAAATTAATTAAATACAAGGCGGCCACATTCGAATTCGGAAAAATCGACGAGCGTGCATGTTACGATGAATGAATGTAGAGGAAGCTTTAAAAAGGCTTGTCGGGGCAGACTTGTATGAGTGGCCACGTTAAAAATTCAGAAGAATAGACGTTGTTTTTTAAAATTGTCAAAATGAATAATTTTGAATTAAAATGTGGTTAAATATTATAATTAATATGCGGTTAAAGAGTGACAGTCCAGTTTTTCTGCCTACCCCTTCGAGGAGACGGCGTGATGGTGAGTTAGTTGGTTAATAATTTAGAATTACTTTAGCCTGACGTGAAGTTTAGAATTAATAATTTATTCAAAATGTAGCAAATGAAAGCGGCTCTAAAAGTTTGTAGACCAAGACCGCAATTAAATATTTTAGACACATAATTTGTCACTTTCAAATTATAAACTTTGAATGTCGCCAAGTTTGAAACAAACACATGCATTTTTAATGTCCTACAAGGTGGTTTATTTCTTTAAATTATATTAAATACAAATTATTTCAAAGATTATGATGTTCTTGTCCTGACCCTTCTATGGAAGCGCAGCATGGAACTGACAAAAGAAGAATGAAAGTAGAATAAATGCAGTTGAAATGACATCTCTTAGACGAATGTGTGGATAGTCTGTGAATGAAAATGTAAGAAGTGAATGCGGTGCGAATGATGGTGTTATGAACAAAATAATGAAAGGATCATTAAGATGTTTTGTCACATTAGAAAGAATGAATGAAGAAAGAATGGTAAAAAAGTATATGTAACGATGTTAATGGAATTAGACATAGAGGAAGACTGAGGAAAACGTAGCACAAATAAATAAATCAAATATTGAATATCGGTCATGTGAGGAGTCAGAGAAATCGACGCGTGTGCATGACACGATGTAAAAATGATGAGAGGTGGCAGGTGAAAAGTTTGACAGTCCATTCATTCTGCCTACCCTTTCGGAGAGACGGTGTGATGGTTAGTTAGTTTTTCCAATGATTCAATATTGACCATGGATTTTAATACTATTGTTAAAGATAATAGAATGCAAGAAATATAAATTGATTCTTGATATATATCGAAGAAATATTATTAAAAAAAGGAATATAATTTATCTCATCTTATCGGATTTTCTATTGTTAATTAGATACCATAGAGATATATCTATGGGCTCACCCGAATACAACATGACAGGTTTAATGTTTTTCATATTTATTTTAAAACTTAATCGTAAAATAATTTGTTATCACGTCGTTTCCCCGCTAGGGTAGGCAGAGAGGATTGACCACCATGCTGCTCCGTCCTTACACACCGCTTTAGATTCCTCTACATCCTTACATCGCAACATGGACGCTCCTCGATTTTTCCGACTTCGAATGTGTCCGCGTGTTAGTATTTAAAATATTTAGTCATGCCATGCTTTCCTTGGTCTCCCACGGCTTCTCCTTCTACTCATACTGCTTGTATACAACATTTAAACCATTATTTTCTTGTCCATTCGTTCATCTCTGGAAACCATTATAATTATTCAATTTATAAAATCAGCATCCTGTATTTGATGGATTGCCTATATAAAACAGCACGTATTATTCCAATTTGTTACAGAAAATCTACGTCTTCTGTAAGTGACATCATATTACAATTAAATAAATATTTTTAAAATACGTTTAAAAATGGAACCACCAAATTATAATTCAAATGAATCGTTTAAGCGAGTCGCAACTCCGTCAAAAATTGACTATCCTAAGAAAGATTACTACAAACATGAAAAAGAACCGGTTGATGAGAAAAACAAGGATGGAAATCGAGATGAGGTTACATATGAGGATGATGATGATCCCGTGATTACGGACTACACAAGATTCGTCAAATTTTGTTTAAAGGCGATCGCAATGCAACCGATATTCATCGATACTAACAGCTGGTTACTCAATTTAATTAATTACTCATACATTTTCTTTGTGGACTTCACCAGTATTCACATAATGCTATTCTCAATGGCTGATGTTATGTTAACTTGGGATGGCAATGTGTTTTTTCTGTCCTATAATATGGTCGTAACCATAATATATGCCACAAATACGATTTTGCTGCTATATTTTCAGGTAATAATGTAACAATATCTTTTTTTCGCCTTCACTCTGTTTTGTATATTCAACAACAACAACACCAACAATAACAACAACAACAACAACAACAACAACAACAACAACAACAACAACAACAACACCACCACCAAAAACACCAACACCAACAACAACAAGTACAACAACAACAACAACAACAACATCAACAACAACAACAACAATAACAAACCATCACGCCGTTTCCCCGCAGGGGTAGGCAGAGAGAATGAACCGCCACACTACTCTATCCTGACATTTCTCTCTAGCTTCCTCCACATTCATACATCGAGTCATACACGCACGTCGATTCTTCCGGCTTCTGACATATTTGAAGAAATATAAATGCAACCCTTATAATATATATTTTTTAATTACATAGACATGTTTCGGACAACCAGTCCTTCTTCAGTGGTACTTATTATAAATATACGTATTTAAAATATTAAAAAATTGTTTACAAGATCATTAATTTAATAAGGATAATGGCGTTGAAATTTTGCATGTTAATAATAGATAGAATAACTTTGAGCAATCTCGAAATTTTAGAAATTAAAAGGGCTATTAAAAATAAATAAAATCAAATAAATTTCACGTCAAGTCCAATCTTTGATTTATTTCCTTTGTTGTAAGTCCTGAACCCCAATAAGAACATTAAATTATTATTTTAAATTTTAAATTTTAAAATTGAATCATAATATTTGTTATAACAAAAGCATGAACGTTCCAAAATAAATTTTTGTAACATCTGTCAGATCATGTAAACAATTTTATAATATTTTAAATATTTATCTTTATAATATGTATCAATGAAGAAGGACTGGTTGCCCGAAACATCTCTATGTAATAATTTTATTTTAAATATAAGTTTTGTATATATAAAAAGAGAAATAAAGCATCTACAACACAAAGTAATGCAAATAGTATTTTTACAACACTTATTTTCACTTTTCACAGACATGTTTCGGTTATGACACTATATTTTAAAAATATACAAAATTTTAGAGTTGTGTCATAACCGAAATATGTCTGTAAAAAGTGAAATAAAGTGCTGTAAAAATACTCATACAGTTATAACTGTTATATTTATTCAATTGTTATAATTATTAATTTTTATAAACTTAGCACATAAGCAATGCAGAAATTCACAATTGCGATTTACATATTATTCGGTGTTCTTGTGCCGACCATTATGTATAGAAGTGAAGTATAGAACTAACAAAAGAAGGATAAAAGTAGTATAAATGCAGTAGAAATGAGACCTCTTAGACCAAAGGTTTCCAATATTTTTGAGCCACCGCCCTTTACAAGAAAAATAAACGTTCAACGCCCCCCTCCCATAAAAGTTATTCCAAAAAAGGGAAAATGATTACAATACAAACAATAACAAAAGAAACCAATATTTAAGTTTAATATGCTTTATTACCTACGTGATAAGCGTGTTTTTTTGTCTTTTTAGACTATATTTTTTATCTGCCCACGGTCTCAATTTTTTCTGGGTCTCCTACTGCCCCCCTGAAAGTCTCAAACGCCCACAAAGGGGCGTTATCGCCCACTTTGAGAACCTAGGTCTTAGACGAATGTATAGTAAATCTGTGTATTGGCGAAACATGTCATTCCCATTAAATATAATAACACTTTTAGAAAAAATATGATTTCTTTGCAACATTTTGAATGTATACAAATACTTGTAGACGAATACTGGATTTTACCCGATACAATTATTCCTAAAAAATGATAACTCGCAATGGGTAAAATCCAATATTCGTCTACAAGTATTTGTATACATTCGAAATGCTGTAAAAAAATTGGTCCAAGTTAAAAAGCATAAAAATTGGCGTTATCTAGCAATGTATGTTAATGGCGGTAGCCTTTCAGATTGCGTTAATAAAGATCTTCTGCTTAATGATTACATCCAATCTTAGTAGATGACGCTAGTGTAGATTAAACTAAAAAATGTGAAGTGTATCCCAATATTGTAGCATATACACATTAAAAAAAAAAAATTGACAGACGTGGTCGTCGTAAGAAGGGAGAAATGGGGAATGTATAATAGTATTACATAAAGCGTGCGCTTAACCCAACCAATGACAGGTCATAAGTCCTGTAATTGCCTCGACCACCATATTCTGTTTCCAATTTGCATCTTCGTCTCTATTGAGATACAATTAATGCTTAAAAAAGATTTCTTTTGCATTCATTATTTTTCTTATTTTCTAGTATAACTGGCGAGATCTTTCATGCCTGCTGAAAGTGTTGAATGAAAGATTCCGATTTCGATCCGCTAAAGGACTAACAGTCCTGAATATGAAGGCTTCCTTCAGGAGCGCAAGGACTCTCAGCATCTTATTCTCCACATCCTGCATCATGGGTGCATCTCACTGGACTTTCTCTGCGCTGTTTACTGCAAGTATGTAATACATTTTTACATCATTGAAGGGAATTCATCTTCTTAGTGTTAAAAAGTTTCATCAGGTCCACAATAGATTTACAGAATTACAAGGTAAAACAAAACATGTAGTTTTAAAAAAAAAATAAAACTGTATTTATGTAAATTTTTATTTATTTTGAATGTATGGAATAATGCTCTAATAATTACATTTTATACACAAATAGTTCGAATTCACTGTTCACTTCCTTCATATATTCTTCATCACTACTTTCAAATTCGTTGTCAACGTATTTTTTTTTGAAATTCTAGGCATTTTGAGAAATAAACATTAATATTCATTCATATTATCTATTTAATATTGATTTTTATTGGTTAAAAATTTTTCACCTTATTAAAATAATCAAATAATAATATAAAATATTTTAAATTTGATGAAGTAATTTTTTATTTAATCTTGCCGTAAATATTTTCTTATTTCATTGTTTAGTTTGGTGAGATTTATGTAATTTAATATTTATTTTATTTTAATTATAATTGTATGTACTGACTGTAAATTTTTTTAAATGGGCAATTCTTCTTTCTTCTTCTTCTGCTTTATTTAGGACTGTGTCCTGTTATTTTTCGGAGCCTGTTCCTAGAATGCAGATGTCCAACTATCTCTCCATCTTTTAAGTGGTCTTCCTGCTGGTCGATTTCCTGTTGGTTCTTTAATTGCGGCCATATTTATCAGTCTTTCAGAACAAGCTCTCTCCAGTAGCGTCTTCTCAGTCTTGTCCACCGTATGACATCTTGTACATTACAGATCTTTCTTATTTCATAATTTCTTATTCTATCTCGGAGTGTCGTTCCCGCAACGGATCGGAGAGTCTACATTTCTGTGGTTCTTAGGAGACTTTTTTTCTGATGATGTCAGCTCTTGTTTCTATTCCATATGTCATTACAGGACATACGCATCTTGTAGATTCAAATTCCATATCGCCTCTTTGCGAGAATAACGCGACATTTTGAAAATCAAATCCGCCGTGTTCAACTTTATTTTCTACAAAAACATGGATTTTTAAAGTGAAAAACAGAGAATTTATGAGGGAAAGAGACAACACAACGGTGGCTGGTATATTGTGTTGTCACGATGTCTCTTTCAGACGGGTATCTTATTTCATTTAATTTTTTTAAAGTTTTTCGAGATAGCACGTTATTATTGCAAAGACGCGATATGTCACTATAGAACGTACGCGTGTCTTGTAGATTCGAAAGCTTGTAGATAGAAAATGGGCAATTAATTTCAAAAATAGTGAGGAATCAATAATAAGAGGCTGATACTGCCATATTGTTACGAATTAAATAAAAAATAATGTGTCATTTTACATCAATGTATAGAATGTAGAATGTAATGTATAGAACACAATATATGAAACAATTAATAATTTATTTGAATTTTAAACACAAGGTTGACATTACTCAACTTCTAAATAATATGTACTTTATTTTATGATATGTATTTTCAGATTCGAGTGAAGTGAGAATGCTTCCATTAAAACTGAGATACCCATTCGACACTCAGGATTCTCCCAAATTTGAAATAGCTTTTATCTGGCAGTTTCTGGGACAAATCTCCACAGCTCTTGTGTATTCTAACTTATGTAAGTAAATATATATTTTTTTAGCAAATGTCACGTTAAAAAGAAAGTGCTTTGAGCACAATGTGCTTTTTTGTATACCACATAGAACATAGAACATACAAGGGGTACCCATCGCTTATACGAGGCTGTTATAGGGCGCAGCGACGTCCTTTCGTCCGCCTCGCTCATTCACTTTCTAGGCCCGTCCCCTGTCCATCCGGAACTGACATTAATTGTTATTTCATTTACGAAATTCAAAGAGACACCAGGCCACATTTAAGCTACTCTTTCCCCGCCACTTCTATGCCCCGTACTTACAAATACAAACACATGGTCGTATTGCACACCACATAGAAGGTTTTCACCGCCACCCGAGACTGTTATAGGATGCAGCGACGCCTTTTCGTCAGTCTCGCTGCACTGCCTAGGCTTGTTCCTGTCCATCCGGGACTTACGTTAATTTTCATATTGCCTTGTGCATCAAACCAAAGGTTGACAGACTATATTTATTCTAATTCTTTTTTTCCCTTCTATCTCCCGTACCAACTCGCTCTCCTTATTGAAAAATAATTAATGTGGACATAGGGTAAATGAAATAAAATAATAATTACACACCACAGGTGGTTTGAACCCAATTCTGTTTACAATTTATTTTAAAATATAATATTGATTCTTATGACATGCGATAGATAGCCAATCTGCCACCATTTTATTGTCACGTAAATTCTACACCAGACCAAAGACAGTGTGATAATCACATGCCAGGAATCGAACCCGAGACCTTCGGAATGGTAGTCAGAGCTCTTACCACTCTGCCACGAAGGTCTACGATGTTTCTTTTTTTAACTTTGTAGACAACACCAACTTTATCAAAAATTAAAATTAAAAAAACAAACTTGTTTCGGAAACAGAAGCCCTTCATCAATGTTATAAATATAATATTATTATAGGAATAACATGTTTTGTCGTTCTAAGGCATTATCAATGTTTGATAATGCTTTTGCAAAATAAAACATTCATTACCATAAAAAATACTAATACTTATAGAAAGCAGATGATTTCATTCGTATTAATTATTTTACGTGTCATTAATTATATATTTTTTATATCTGTCAAAATTACCCCACATTGAAGATTTAAAAAAATATATTTATAAAATTTATATCACTGTTGAAGGGCTTCTCTCTCCACTCCACTCTCCAAATTTTCACCATTCGCGCTAATGTCATGATTTTTTCTTTTTCAAAAATCATGACCTTGTATTTATTCACATTCATCATCAGATCATTTCGCATGCATACCTCATACATACTATTCACCAGGACTTGTAGTTCATGCTCGTTGTTTGCAAGTAGGACAGCGACATCCGCATACAAGAGACAGCTTACTGACACTCCGCTCATTTTGGCACCTACATTCAACCCTTTCAGCTCTTTCATACATTTGAATTATTACATTTGTGGAAAACCAAAAATTTTGGCGACGTCCTGCCTAAATAGGGTCTTCTCCTTTGTTCCCCCATTTACTTCTCAAGAACCCCAATTTTATTTATTTACACGAACTGGGGGTCAATACAGTGGCGGTACTCCCATAGAAGCCCAGAAGCCCAGCTTGCGTAAGAAATTTTGAATCAAAACCTCTTCTGGCTTACAGAGGTTCAGCTGTTGTGGCTATTGGCCTCTTAAGTCTGATAGGAACATTGTTGGAAGGTGATTTGGTGGGTTGTTGGTTTATGCGGGGGCATGATAACTTAGATTTGGGGGTTTTGATTCAAAATTTCTTACGCAAGCCGGGCTTCTGGGCTTCTATGGGAGTACCGCCACTGGGTCAATACTTTGGGAATGACTGGAATCTCTGCTTTGTGACAATAACAACCGATTTAAATCAATTTCCTCGACTCCTACCGAAATTGTTAAAGCAATGAATTTACGTCAACACAGCGCCCGAGTGAAGGTGAATCTGATGATATCAACCTTGAAGATCGGATGACACAACCAAAAAAGAACAATTCACCGAACTTCCAAATATAAGCCAAAACGTTTATCGATTACTGTTCTTTGAAGGCTATGGGCCAAATTGGAATGTTCAATGTCGTTTGAAGATGACCATCCCAAGAATGTTTGTTCCATGCCATTTAAAAATCGCTATTTCACATCACAGAATATTTACAGTTCTAAATGCTAATTTTGAGAGTAAATTTACGATTTTTTTTATCTGTATTATAACGTGATAATAAATCTTTGATATAACTTTAATAGGAAAAACATGTTGTATCTTTTAACCACAATAAAATTCTAGAGAACAAGTTTTTCAATAATATTAAAAAAATAATTAATCACAAAAATCCGGATCGTCTGTCAACATGTGCAACATCGAAAAAAAAACATTATGTGTTATTAAATTATGTGCTAAATTAAAAAAAACGGTGGATTCGTGGAACATAAATTAAAAAGACAATATGTGCACCATCTAAAAAGAACATTTTGTGTTAAATTATTTTTATTTTGTGTTTTTATTTTATATCATTGTATTTTATATTTTTTGTTCGAGATTTATTTTGCGGGTGTTGCACGATCGAAGTGTGCGCGGGAGATGCCTATTGTTGGCGATGAGGTTCGCAACCCATCACACCGCGTCTCCCGCGGAGCGAAAAGAGAAGGATGGAGTGCCGCATCAGTAAAAGTGTGACAGTCCATTCTTTCTGCCTACCCTTTCGGGAGACAGCGTGATGGTTAGTTAGTTAGTTAGTTTTTAAAAAAATAATGAGAAGTTTTATATAATTGCTCACGAACAAATAAAACAACAACACTTATGCTTTAGCATTTGACTAAACATTTGATGATGCTAAAGCATCTAGTCAAACATTAGAAAACACCGAAACAATGTGAAAGATATCACAAAATCAGCGAAACATGGAACTGACAAAAGAAGGAAAAAATAGAATACATGCTGTAGAAAGCAGTGTCAGCAGTCTTCAGCAAAAGTGTCAGCAGTCTTCTTGTCCATTTTTCATCTGAGCTTCTGGCTACGTGACCTGCCCATTGCCATTTTAGAGTCGCCACCCGGTGGATGATGTCAGTGACCTTTGTTTTTTCTCTCACCGTATCGTTGATGACTTTGTCTCTTAGGCTTAATTCTTACATGGCTCTTTGGGTCACTCGTAGTTTCTCGGCACTTTGTTTGGACAATGTTACAGTTTCAAGACCTTAAGTACCAACTGGCAGAACGCATACTATCATATTTTTTTTATCTGTTGATTCTCATGACACGCTAGTCCATCTTTTATTTAAATATATCAGAACAAAAAGAGTTTGATTTTTTTCACACTGTTGTCACCGGCGGTAAGCCGGGAATTAAACACGGGACCTTCGATGTGGTAGACAAACATAGCTGTTGCCTCTTTCTATGGCTCGTTGGGTCACTCGTAGTTTCTTGGCACTTTGTTTGGACAATGTTCAAGACCACAAGTACCACCTGGTAGAACGCAGGCTTCATAGACTTTTCGTTTCAGGTTGATCGGTATTTTCCGGTTTTTAAGGATGTTACCCATGTTTCCGAAAGCTGCCCAGCTTATTCCAATTCTTCTTTATTAATATTAACTGTATTGTCCTTTCTAATCATGTAATTACTGTTTTTTCCCAACTTTGTTATATCTGTTTGTAAAATCGTCAACAGATTTCGCATTCTTATTTTTTTAACTATGACAATCTATGACAATGAGTTTTTTGCCCTATAAAGAGTAAGTCATTCAATTTGTATCTTAAGTTGATGATGCCAACATTGGTTGGCGACACAGCTGTCGTGACATTCTAAAAAATTGTGTTATATAAAATTATGATATTATAACAGCGTTATAAATTTAACTAATTAAAACTAACTAACTAACCATCACGCCGTCTCCCCGAAGGGGTAGACAGAAAGAATGAACTGCCACACTTTTCTTTCCTGACATATTTCTCTCGCTTCCTCAACATTCATATATCGTGTCATGCACGCGCGTCGATTTCTCTGACTCCTCACATAGCCGACATTCAATATTTGATTTATTTATTTTACATCATTAACATATAATTTTTTTAACATTCTTTCTTCATTCGTTCTTTCAATATGTCCAAACCATCTTAATGATCCTTTCATTATTTTGTTCATGACACCATCATTCGCACCGCATTCACTTCTTATATTTTCATTCGGCACTCTATCATACACAGAGTATCCACACATTCTTCTAAGAGATCTCATTTCAACTGCATTTATTCTACTTTCATCCTTCTTTTGCCAGTTTATTTAACAGTTAATTATTATTCCGTTGATATGAAACAATATATTTTTTTGAGATTTATTTAGTTTTATACTCCTAGCACAATTAGTTGTTAAATTATATGATTAAAAAAAAACGTTTACGACCATAGTCCAATTAAGAGATATTCTTACTTGAAACTATTGAAGCAAATCTTTGAATGGGTGTTGGAAAAAGAGTTGTATATTAATTTATGGCAAAAAGCAAACTGTCTCAACGCTGCCAGTCGCTCAGACAAAAGAAATGAAATGTTATGCCATTATCTGGTTTCTACATACAAGTCTTATTTGTGAAACGGTATTGCAAGTAAAAAGATTGTTGCACTGCGCGAAATGTAAACAAATAACTTGTAAAAACGCCCGCTTTATAACTTAATAAATCGATTGAATAGAGTCAAATGAAACACTTAATCGTAAATCTTTTTCATTTATTGAATCATTCAGACGTAGAAGGGCATACATAACAATCTTCCTACAAATCAAGTGCACTGAGAATCGACCACTGAGACCGCCATGTCAGAGGTATGAAAAATCAAGTTAAAAAAAATAAATTCGGTTACTTAATTTATTTTATAAAACCAATTATCATCATATTATGTTTTAACTTAATTAGACCAAAATTTGAAAAAAAATATGTATACTAAGTTATTATATATAATGTTATAGTTATTATTTTAACTTAATAAATAACTAACTAACTAACCATCACGCCATTTCCCCGGAGGGGTAGGCGGATAGGATGGATCGCCACAATGCTCTGTCCTGGCATACCTCTCGGGATTCCTCTACATTCATACATCATACCATACACGCACGTCGATTATTCCGACTTCGAATGTGGCCGCCTTTTAGTAATTGATTAATTTAGTCATGCCATGTTTTCCTCGGTCGTTCTGGGCTTTTTTTTTCCACTCACGCTGCTTGTGTACAACTTTTTAAGCATTTTACTCTCATACATTCGTTCCATATGTCCAAACCATCACAGGGATCCTTTTTTAATTTTATCCATGATACAGTCATCTGCCTTACATTTATTTCTTATTTCATCGTTCGGTATTCTATCATACAACGTTTATGCGCACATTATTCTTAGTGATCTCATTTCTACGGCGTTTATCCTGCTTTCATCCTTCTTTTGCCAGCTCCAAGCTTCACTTCCATACATGAGGGTTGGCACTAGAACTCCATTATGTACTGCTATCTTATTAAATAACTGAATTTAATTGTCGTTGACGCCTTAAGTTTATCTTAATTTAGCTAATTATCTTAAATTCTATTTAATAACGTTTTCATCGATTTATGAAAGGTCTATAGTCTAATTGTATCTCAATAGAGACAAAGATGCAAATTGTTTTCTGGGAACAGAAGGTGGTGGCCGAGGCGCTTACAGGACTTATGACCTGTCATTGGTTGGGTTGAGCGATCGCTTCACGTTTAACAACATTCCCTATTCCGCCGTTATGACCACCACGTCTGACAAACTTTTTGGAACTTGTATATATGGTAGGTTTCTACACCTATTTTCACATTTTTATGTTCACTCTACACTAGCGTCATCTATATTAAGATTAGAAAGCATTAAGCAGAAAACCTTTATTAATGTACTGTGGCCGCCACCACCTTTTCGCCATCGGCCACCACCTTCTGTTCCCAGAAAACAATTTGCATCTTCGTCTCTATTGAGATACACTTAATCCTTGTAAAATAAAAATAATTTATCCGCAATGGGTGAAATCCAGTATTTGTCTACAAGAATTTGTATACATTCAAAATGTTGTTGTCTATAGTCTAGTTTTATTTTCAGGTATTCTCTTTCAATCAGTGTGCGTTCTGATTTGCGGTCAGTTCGACATCCTCTGCTGCAGTCTCCGAAATCTTCGCTATACTGCTCTTCGTCGTCGAGGTTATCCTGTATCCTCTTTGGTCCAAGTTGCTGGGTTTGATTTCTCTGGACCGAACCGCTGCACGCTCCCGGAGGACGAACTGGGAAGGTACCAGAACGGGCAAGCGAAGCTTCTTGACCCCAGACTTCAGAGTTTGTCTTCAAATGAACTCGAGATGGAAATATGTGATTCTGCAGTAAAAAATAATAGATTGGATAGCAATGAAAAAGTACTATCCGATTCAACAAAAACTGATGCATTCAAAGTTGTAAAGTTCTGTACTACAAAAGGTAAGATTATTTTGTTTTTAAACGTTTTTATATATTATAGAACAGTGGTTCCCAAACTTTTTTCGCCCGTGGATCCCCTGCTGATTTATTTTATTTTATGCAGGTTTCCTACTTTCGTAATACTGTGTTTTTTTTTGAAAAAGATGGGCGAGTGGAGAGGGATATTGAAAGAAGGGTTGGGGCAGGCAACAAAGTGAAAAGTACTCTTAAAATTGTCATCACAAACGAAAACCTATCCAAAAAAGCTAAAATGGCCGTGCACAGCGGTGTTCTTGTACCGACCCTTATGAATGAAAGCGAAGCATGGAACTGGCAAAAGAAGGTTGAAAGTAGAATGAATGCAGTAGAAAAGAGATGTCTTAGACGAATGTGTAGATACTCTGTGTATGATAGAGTTTCGAATGAAAATATAAGAAGTGAATGCGGTGCGAATGATGGTGTTATGAACAAAATAATGATAGGATTATTAAGATGGTTTGGACACATGGAAGAATGAATGAAGAAAGAATGGTTCAAAAAATTATATATTAATGTAAATGGAACTAATGATAGAGGAAAACCGAGGAAAACGTGTCATGATCAAATAAATCAAATATTGAATGTCGGCCACGTGAGGAGTCAGAGAAATCGACGCGCGTGCAAGACACGATGTATGAATGTTCAGGAAGCGAGAGAAATATGTTTGGAAAGAAAAGTGTGGCAGTCCATTATTTCTTCCTACTCTTTCGGGGAGACGGCGTGATGGTTAGTTAGTTAGTTTATATTTACAAACTCACATATAACTATAAAATGATTTTTTGAAGGTGACACAGAGCAAAATTAAGTCAATATAAAAAAAAATCTGGAATTCATTTTTAGATTTTCACAAATGAGCAAAAAAAATGTCCACAACGAATTCTAGGGTTTTTCGCGGATATTTTTCATTGTCAACCTTATTTTATTGTTGCTCATTTGGAAAAATCAAATGTTGCAGCTGGCCCGATTTCCACGAATGAGAAAAAAAAATAAAAGCTCGACAAAAGAAAAATTATTATAACTTCCATAGTAATAAAAAATGTGTCACCCCCTGACGTTGTTCAGGGACCCCCAAATCAATTTTAATTTTCCACGGACCCCCTGAATGATCCCAGGGACCCCTGGGTGTCCGTACGGACCACTTTGGGAAGCACTGGTCTAGAAATTTATGTTTATTTGGACAATGTGAATAATTTGAATTTGAAAAGTATCATTTTTGATTCTTTTCGGGTGTTCCGCGAAACATACTTTTTGAAACCTTAACATATATCCATCAGTTGTACGACAAAATGTTCGTACTGTTCGATTTCGTCGAATAAATACGTAAGTGTCTCATGGCGAAATCTCGGTTCTGACGAAGTTGTAAAAGGAAACTTTCAAACAAAAAAGTCAATAATTACATTAAGGGACGTGACGTTGTGTTCTGCTATTTTGGTATAACCATTTAGATAATGCTTGTTCTTGTATAAAAAAACTATTAAAATATTTATTTGAAAAGCAAATAGCAACGATAAATTGACTATATATAATTATTATATATCGACATATTTTCGGTGTACATTTAAAATACATTTAATATCTCAGATTATTTTTCCCAAAATGCAAATACTCCGTATCTCTAACTAACTAACTAACTTACTAACTAACCATCACGCTATTTCTCGAAAGGGGTAAACAGAATGAATGGACCGCCACACTGTTATTTCCTGACATACTTTTCTCGATTTCTCAAAATTCATACATCGTGTCATGCACGCACGTCGATTTCTCCTACTTTTCACGCGGCTGACATTCAATATTTGATTTATTTGATCTTGTCTCTGTCTTCCTGTTTTCCTAATTTCATTTACATCGTTAACATATACTTTTTTAACCATTCTTTCTTTATTCGTTTTTTTCATGTGGCCAAACCATCTTAATATTCCTTTCATTATTATGTTCATAATACTTTCATTCGCGCTGTATTCACTTCTCATATTTTAATTTGACTCTCTATCATACACAGTTTTTGCTCACATTCGTTTCTAGATCTCATTTCTTCTTCTTTTTTAATAGATATGACGGTCTGTGACACAGAAATCATATCTCGTCGGATGATGGGATCCAGCTGTCCCTCCATCTCTTAGGCGGTCTTTCAGGTGGGCGGTGTCCGGTGGGGATTTCATAAGCGGCTGTATATGCAAGTCTGTCACCATCCATTCGGGCTACATGGTCCCTCCAGTATCTTCTTCTGGATCTACTCTACTGGACGATATCCTCTATTTCGCAAGTTTTTCCTATGTCTACGTTGTGGAGAGTTTTTCCAGTAATTGATCTTAGATCCTTCATCTCCGATGTTCTTAGTAGTCCCTTGGTTCGCACAGTGTCAGCCCGCGTCTCTACAGCGTACGTCATGATAAGTCGCACGCATGTTTTATAAATTCTGATCTTGCTGTCAATACGCATGTGCTTGTACTTCCAGACCAGATTCTTCAGGCATCCTGACACGGCAGAGGCTTTACTGACTTGTTCTCGTACTTCGGTATAAAGGTCATTTTGGCTGCAGATCTCTTCTCCCAAATATCTGAAACTCATTACTAGCTCCACAGGTATATCACTAACAGTCAGCTTACATATTGTAGGTTTCTCTAGTGAAAATCACATTTCTACTGGATTTATTCGACTTCTACTGCATTTCTTTTACTTTCTACCTTCTCTTGTCAGTTCCATGCTTCGTTTTCATACATAAGGGTCGGTGCAAGAACACCATTGTGCACTGCCACTTAAGCTTTTTTTAATAGGCTTACTCATTGGCGCATTTTTACATGGACAGACTGCTGGCTTTTATACACCATGAAGTAAAAGGGTTACATATTGGCTTAATAAAAATAAAACTTAAAATTTCGTTTCTTTAGATGCATACGAAGAGTATCGAAAGGAAGTGACTGATGTCATTCTGGATTGCGTGTATCATCATCAAGAGATCCTTGACTACTGCCAGAAGTTCGAGAAGTTTTGCAGTCCCATCGCTATGGTGAAGATGATACAGATTACTTTACTCACCTGTTTCATACTGTACTCCTTCAGTGTGGTAAGTTCAAATATAATATATTTTTCAATTGGTGCCATGTTCCTGTATCTGGAACAATTATTTCTTTGAAGAATCAATTGTATCTCAATAAAGACGAAGATGCAAATTGGAAACCGAATATGGTTGATCGAGGTGTTTACAGGACTTATGACCTGTCATTGGTTGGGTTAAGCGCACGTTTCACCTTTTTCTTATGACCACCATGTCTGACAATTTTTTGGAAGTTGTATATATGTTAATCTGTAAAACCACCCTTTACATGGTAGTTTTTCAATCTACACACTAACGCCATCTATGAAGATTGTATTTTAAGCATTAAGCAGCATATCTTTTAAACGCAATGTGAAAGGCTAACGCCATTAGCGCATTGCTAGAAACCGCCTGGAGATGTCACTCTAATCTATATGCTATAATTTGGACCAGTTTTTGTTTTTACAACATTTTGAATGTATACAAATACTTGTAGACGAATACTGGATTTTACGCATTGCGGGTTATCAATTCAAGAATCGATTATTTCCTTAATACAAATCTCTCCGTGCGTACCACCCCAACAGTGAGGCTATTGAAAACATGGTCAGACAGAGTAATAATAACAATTATTACATGTCAAAAATAATCTTTATGTTTCGCGAAATTGTAATATCTAGTTTCGCTTGTACCTAAGCTTCATCAGGGCAATAAAAATACACTATTATTTTACACATTATACAGTTATTTTGTTGATTGTACGCTATAATTTAAAATATTAAATATCCTCGTGGTTATTAAATCTATAAATGGACAAGTGTATGAAAGAGATGAAAGGGTTGGATGCAGGTGCCAAAATGGAGTGTCAGTAAGCTGTCTCTTGTATGCGGATGACGCTGTCCTAAGTGAAGACAACACGCATAAACTTCAAGTCCTGGTGAATAGTATGTATGAGGTATGCATGCGAAATGATCTGAAGATGAATGTTAATAAGTCCAAGGAAAAACGATTTTTGAAAAAGAAGAAATAATGACAGTCTGCAACATTAGCGTGAATGGTGAAAATTTGAAACAAGTAGATAAGTGTTGTCCAGGATAGACAGACGTGGAAGCAGATGGAGGAGGCCTACGTCCAGGAGTAGACGGATATAGGCTGATGATGATGATGATAAAACATAATGTATTAATATAAAAAAAAATACTAAGTCCATTGTTTTGACCAAGACACTATGATTCTTCAACATTATAAACTGTTAAATTAAAAGATACTTTGTTTTATGTATCACAATTGTATTTTCATTTTTCGCGATGGCTGTTTCGTCAACTGTTGACATCATCAGGTGTTACAAAAAATATCAACTGTTAAATTTTCGTGATTTTTAAAAACATTTATTTGAAATTGTTTCTATGTCAATTTGAATGCTGGAGGAACAAATAAACATAAAGGTTCGAAAAATCACGCAACTTTAACAGTTGATATATTATTGCAATACCTGATGATGTCAACATGGATTGACGAAACAGCTGTCGCGAAAAATAAAAATACAATTGTGATACATAAAATAAAGTGTTTTAAAAAAATACTTAACTAAACACCACTTAAATAATTGTTTTTTCCCCTGTTGAATTTACATATCTTAAAATTGAATGAACAATATAAACTGAAACATAAGTCCTATGAGTTTCACATGTTATCTTTCAAGTATATATTTACGTAACATAATTATCTCTCCACGATTGCCACGGGTTGCAGAATGTGTTTGATACAGAGTGCACAGGAACACAAGACAGCTGGGAAACACACTTTAACCTTTGAGTGTATTGAAATATTTTAACATAAATATTAAGTAGCTATTTTGCTAAGGCATACCCCCGGGATACAAGCTAACAAGATGTGTGAAAGTGAAAATAGTCAAGATAGAAAAAGTCTAGGGAAATAGTGTGTCTTTACGGTTACTTCTTACTATATTTTATACTCGTGCTATACTATTATATACTGGATACTGTGTCGATAATATTGTAAAGTAATACTTTTATAATTTCTTTACAACAATAATCACTTAAGAATTTAGGGCATTCAGGTACAAATACATTTTTAGTTATATTGCATAATTAAGCCTAGAAGTTTTCTAGCATTTTTTTCCAGAAGTTTTCTAAGATTGACATGTTTCATTTTTATAAAACTTTTAGAAAACATACGTCGTCATTCATATTAATGATTTTATATGGAGTATTACTTCATTGTTAAAGAACAATTCATGTATTTGATTAATTAATACGAATAATAACGTCTGATTTTTAGAAGTTTTATTATATTTTATGTGAATGACATATTTCGCCTGTCTAAGGCATTATTACAGTTGTGCCTAGTACAGGCGTAACATGTCATTCCCAAAAAAAAAATTCTGTAAAACAGACGTTTTCATTCATCTTTATTATTTAATAAGGAGTTTAACACCATTGTTCAAGAAACAGTAAATATATTTTATTACAAAATTAATGTTATTTGAAATTTCATGGTAGAAGTTAATTTTTTTTTAAATTTTTGATTTATTTCATTTTATATTTTATTACGTACAACAGCACCAAAAAGAGATCTGTTGTCGAGTGAGAAAATTAGAAAGGTCTCATATTTGGGTCATGTACTAAGGGGAAAAAATACCACCTCCTTTGACTGATATTAATGGGTAAAGTAGAGGGACGTCGGGGAATTGGTAGAAGACAGCTGTCCTGGCTGCGGAACATTCAAGAGTGGACAGGAATAACAAGAGTTCAGAACCTGTTCCAAGTGGCGCAGGACAGAGATGCCTTTGCTGTAGTGATCGCCGACGTTGGGGGGATCTGACATGTCACTGAAAGAAGAAGAATATATTTTATTACATTTTTAAAACTGATTATTAGCAGTTTCTGTAGCTCTTTGCTATGGCCTGGAACTGAAAGATGACAGCGAGTTTTCGAAACCGCTCAAAATAAGAAGAGCACTTGGAATAAAACGGAATATACATTGTAAAGATTTTTTTTTCCATTATTTACCTTATTACATACGAAGATAATGAACAGGCACACTTTTTTATCCTGACATACTTTTATATTCTCGATTTTCTTACTTGACTTCGTGATCAATTCTCATATCTTACGTATTTGTTAATGTAGACATTTAAATTAATTTACTTATAATGTGCATTTATATTTACAATATCAACTGCACCACTTATAATTATTGTACAATAGCGCAATAAATTGCAATTTTTGAATGGTGTATTTTTACTAACCTTGAAATTATCTTAAATTTATTTGCGAACAAAACTTTATTTAAAACCTTCGAATATTTTCACGAAGTACTGAGAATTTATAACCTTAATTTTATATTGTAATCATATTTTGATTTATACACAATGTTTTTCTAAACATACAAATACTTTTTTTTGTATTCATATTAGTTGAAAAAACATTATAGAATGGAAACAATAAAATATACCAAATCACTAATGTATAATGGTATCATATACGAGTACACGAGAAGGCAATATTAATTTTTGCTCAGAAATAAGTAAAGATAAAAAACATATATATCTTGGAATAGTTATTCTAATCTAGGAGTCATGTTTTCGAGTTAATCAATAATTCAGATTTTAATGATCAGTATTCAATTTTTTTTTGCTAAACTTAAGGTGTTTTTAAGTATCCATAAATATGATTTTTTATCTCCGGCGCTACAACCCCTTGGTGGGTCTCAGCCTCCTCCAAGAAATGATTTTTTTTTTAAGTGGTAATGGTTGTTTTACGAGGTTAGATTGTTGGCTTAACGCCCAACCCCGCTTACTAGGAGGACCAGGGTTTTACTGTAGGGTTGTTCCTTCCATTAGCTGGGGGTGACCGGTTTTGTGGCACCGAAAATCGCCATTCGCCTTCTCTTTGTTAGCGGTGGCACATCAATATACGAGTACTTCCAATATGCCACACCCAGGATTTGCGGGGACATAAAGATCACACGTGGACGCCAGAGAGTCGGACTAGATGGTAGTGTTGCTGATGTTATGCAACTATGGCGTTCATTGCATTAACTGGTACACATACCTTCCAGCACGCTATGTCCCCAACGGCCCTAACCATCCATTTAAACCCCCTTAACTTAATAAATCTTAAAAATATTAATTAATCTTAATAATTTTAATTAAAATATTGTTACTTCATCCACCAGTGAGTTTATTATTGTCGACATATTTGAAGTTATTATAACTCCATTTAACCTATTTCGACATATTTCGAAGGTATCATAACTCCATCCTTCTTTCCATACCTCAACACTTTATACCTCATCAACACACGTCGTTTACTCCGACTCTTCACATGGTCAAAATTTTATATTCAATTGATTTGATCGTGACACTTTCCCTCAGTCATCCTCTATTTTCTGTTCTGTTCGCATTATTAATTCGTCTCATATAATATAACATTTTTTCTCCATTCATTATTTTCATGTCTTTCAAACCATCTTAATCAACTTTCCGTAATTTTATCCGTAACGATTTCATTTGCACTACATTCATATTTATTTATGTATTCAGTAAGGGCAGCATACAGCAATATCAATATATTAATTAAGAAACATTAAGAAAAATAATAAATAAAGCCAATTACATGCTACCACAAATACAATAAACAGTTAATTGAATTTAAGCTAAGGCAAAATTGGGTCAAACAAAATGATTGAGAGTTAAACTTAATAATAGTAGTAGAAATAAGAACAAAATTAAAAGTATAAATAAAAGTAAAAATAAAAGTAACATATTTTAATATAATATAATATCATATAACATTATGGTCTCATCCACGCTGAAAGGTTGCTCCTATCGCTTTTTTGAAGTATAAATATAAAGATTAAATACACATTTTTCTAAGGTATCTCATTTCTACTGCATTTCATCCTTCTTTTGGCAGTTTCATGATTCACCTCATACATTTTCGTTTGCTATAGCGATTTTAAATAGCTCTTTTTCAAACTATAATTTATAATCCAATATATCGAATATTTAAACAAAGGTATTTTATCAAATATTTTAAAGTGTACTTAATTAGCGTGTAAAGTAAGAAAAAAAAATCGTATCTGTCTATATAAAGAGAACGAATGTGGTTTATATGGAAACCTATGGAAACATTATGTTTCAATTCTTATCTAATTAGCGAGAAATTGCGACCAAACTAATTATGATAATGTATTGGTTTAACCCTCTACATGACAGGATCCCGTTTATTTATTATAAACATAATAACCGTTCACAATGGACTTCTGGTCCCAACCCTAATGTATGGAAGCGAAGAATGGAACTGGCAGAAGAAAGATAAGAGCAGAATAAATGCGGTGGAGATGAGGTCCCTAAGACGTTTGTGTATTAGAACGATGTACGACAGAATCTCTGTATATTAGAAAGGAATGTAGAGCGAAAGGAAGTATTATGAACAAAATTATGAAAGGATCGCTGCGTTGGTTCGGACATAGAGGAACGCATGGATGGAGAAATAATGGTTAAAAAAGTATACGTTAAAGATGTAAATGGAGTACGGAGTCGAGGTAGGGATTTTTACCACAAGTTTTATTAAGATTTTATGTTATACAGATTTAGAATAGTTATAAGTCTCAAATGCTGATATAAGAAAGGAATGTAGAGCGTAAGAAGGTATTATGAACAAAATTATGAAAGGATCGCTGCGTTGGTTTGGACATATGGAGCGCATGGGTGAAGAAAAAATTGTTAAACAAGTATACGTTAACGATGTAACTGGAGTACGGAGTCGAGGTAGACCGAGGAAAACATGGCATGACCAAATTAATCAAATTTTAAAGGTTGGTCATGTCAGAAGCCGGAAGAATCGACGTGCGTGTATGACTCGTTGTATGAATGTGGAGGAAGCTAGAGAGGTATGTCAGGATAGAGTAGTGTGGCGGTCCATTCTCTCTGCCTACCCCTGCGGGGAAACGGAGTGATGATTTGTTTTTATTGTTGTTGCATAATAATTGAGAATATATTTTTTTCGACTTTATTAAATTTTTATATGAAAAACGTCAGAAGAGTAACATCGTTTTCAAATGTTTTTGTAGTTATTATTATACATTCACAGACAGTCAGTCTCATTACGTACTTGTGTGAACTAATGGAAAACTCAATACCTAAAAATAATATCATGCCTTTTTAGACATTACTTTCAGTATTTGAAATGTTTTTATTAATTAAAACCACACTAAAGTACTTCAATCTCAGATTTTATCTATTTGCGATCAAGCTTGTGATGGTAAGGAACCATCGTAGTGAGATGCATATTTCTAGTATATGGCAAAATATTCGATTTGCTAGATAAAGTGAAGAACGTGATCGCTAGTTCACGATATGAAACTTTTGGTCCACGGTTTAGCTTGGAAGGTCGGGAGAGTACGGGGGTTGAGAGGCAGGGAGAGGAGAGACAGAAGAGGGGTGAAATTACGAGTAAAACATATGTTAGCTCTGTGCAGGTGGATGAAGAGGGGATGGTTGGAGGAAGCTCCACCACCCACGGAAAATTGTTAGGATCTTCACGTGAAGAGGGAAATCTTCCACAAGCTTTATCAAGATTTTATGCATTAAAGATTTAGTATTATCAATTTATTATCTATCGTAGATTAAATTAATCCAAAAAAACTAATATGACAATTTCCAGAAGCGTAATTATACAAAAGTCCATGTTTGAAAGAAGACATACTTAATATGAATGAAAACGTCTGTTTTTTAGGAGTTTTATCATACAATATATTATTTTGGATGGAATGACATGTTTTGCCGTTCTAAGGCATTATCAAATGTTATTTGATATTTGATAATGCCTTAGAAAGGCAAAACATGTCATTTCATCTAAAATTAGAAGACAGACGTTGCTGTTAATATTATTTATTTTACTTTTACATGATATAAATTTAATAAAAAAAAGTTTATGGACTGTACTTGTCATACTAGGCATGGCCTGTATCGTGACAACTACATAAAATAGCATGTTAGTTACATAGCGGTTTGATCGTATTTGTTAGTAATATTATGCTAACATTGGTTAGTGACCTATCGTAACATGATGATATAATTAAAATTGTATGTTAGGGAAGTTGTAATAATAAATTTCATACTAAGATATGAAAACTTTTCTAAATCTAATAAAAAATTACATTTTATACATCTATGGTTGATCCATTTATATATTTAGCTAGAGCACGTTTACATTTCTTTATGACATTAATTGATTGGAGACTCTCAGGAAGACGATTGAAATGGATATTGTATTATGGAGTTTTACACCGTTCTGTAAGAAATAATAAACAGGATGACTCCTCTTCAAGAACAGATCGATGATCTATAATATGAAAAATAAGTTAATTTATTCTTTAGTGAAATGTCATAAATACAATGATAAATAAAGGGTTAACGATCTATGAAACTTGTTGGAAAATACATCGAACTCATGTAAGTTAGTTATGACTTCCTTGTACGATCACATACATTGTGTAGTCCATATCTCAGGCACTGATTAATGTCTCGTTTTGATTGGTAGACAAGTTTCCACACAACAAGAATCAAACATTCCCTCGATGAAGTTACGCAAAAAAGTAAAAGCCTACATCGATCCTACCACGATAAATATTTTACAAGTTTATTAGTTTTAAAAAAAAATGTTAGTCAATAACACTGTTCTTTCCCGACATACTTTTCTTACTTTTAAACATTCATACATCGTGTCATGCACGCATGCCATTTTCACAATATTTGATCGTGCCACGTTTTCCTCGGTATTCTTCTATTAGTTCCGTTTACATTGTTAACATACACTTTCTTTACCATTCTTGAAACATGTCAAGAAACACAAATCAGTATTTTAATCCGTAAAAACATTGTTAATGTCTTAAGGTTATCAAAAATCAATCAATTCATTTGAATGATTCGATAATACAATATAATCTAACAAAATAAAGTTTTCATAAATATTCCATTCTTATTTCTTTACCATTGTTTATTAAATATTGCATGTTCTTTTAACTGGTTTCAGAGTTTTCAAATAGTACTTTTGGAATATGGAGTACTGACTTTCTGGGACCTTTTTATGTTGTGTTATTTTGGAAACGAAGTGAGGATTCGCGTGAGTAATTTGAAAATTTTATTAAGAAAAATAATTTTCTTTTTTCATTTGAATCTAACAACGTGTACATTAATATTTCAGAGTATCATGGTATCTCAAGTCGCCTGCAGCAGTCCATGGCATGTGATGGATAATCGTACCTTTCAGTACATCATCCTACTCATCGTCAGGGCTTCCAAGCCTTTGCATTTCACTGGGGGTAGTTTTTACTACCTCAACTTGGAGAATCTTATCGGGGTGGGTACTTCGTATATTAGTTTTTTTTAATTAACAAGTTTACATAGCTGTTAGAAAAATACCCTTTCTAAATATCGTCCCTTTAGAGGTAAAACTCACTAAGTGACATCGGAGTAGTTTTGAGATAATGAGGTTTAAACATTCAACACGCGATATTAAAAAATATACATGTAATTCCGATAAATTTCTTTTGCAGTATTGTAAACAATTAAATAACACATAACATTTTATAAAAATATTTGGGGTATGTTTGTATTTTATATTAAATATAAGGTTTTTTGCACTTAATGATTTTTACCTGGACAGGAAAAAATGGTAACATATTATACATAATAGCTTTTCTAGTGTAGGATATGCAAAAATACTATCATTTTATATTACTAAATTCCAATTTATTTGTTATAAACATATTAAGTACGCGATTAAATAAAAATCAAATTTTTAATCTTCTTCATTAGCACTTTCCTCGTCCTCGGCTGGCTCCGGAGCTCGTTCTATTGTCGTATCTGCGCATGGTCAATTTTTATACCAATAGTGCAATTCCTCTGGTATATTACCCGTGGTGCATAGTTTTAATAGATTATGTTTTTTGTTTTTTGAAATTGGCAAAAGACTATCGTAAGCTTTCACAAGTTGTATCGATTGAGAACGACGCCCTCGTCCAGAGATAATTATTTTTTTGTATGGTTCAGTATGACTATACTTATAAAATATTACTCCTGGAGAACTTTTTTCGTATTTTAAATTTTTAATTTTCAGCCATTGAACTTTTCAGCCATTGTTGTTCTATTTTTAATTAAAATCGAGCTTAATGCTTGTAGATTATAAAAATCTCCATACTTCATCTCTATGACTTTGTATTCATTTTTCTTATTGTTTCCACGTTTAGATCTGGCTTGCCGAAAAATTTCTTTCCAATCATCCATCAAAAAAATTGATTTGTTTTTCTTTTGGCTTTCAATAGCAGAGTGCATCGAATCGCATTCCATGTAGGTATGCCCGGACTCTAAAAATTAATGTTCTATGACTTGCAGTGTAGAACTTGTAGTTACAGCATGTAGCAGTATGGCAGCTACATGCTGGTTTCTATTTTGCCCTCCGCATGTATCTGAAAATAAAGATACCTCAGTGACAGTGGAAGGCAAAATGTTTATATATTTATAAAGTATAGAGCCTATTTCGCTGCTGCCACGTTTTCCATTCAATTCGTTCCAGAAGAAACAGTATGCATTTTCTCCGTCACCTTCATAAATCGTCAAGTTGTAGACACAGAGTTTTCTACTGTAATAAAACTGTGAAAGATTAGATGACGGTATTTGTAGTACTTTCTGTAAATCAAATGTTACGGTTTTAAAATGTTTATCATTTATTGATCTCTCTTTATCTTCCTGTTTTGCTTTATAGCAATCTTGTTTGCGCATAATATGTGTGGAGTATTCCTGCTCTAATTCATTTTTCTTTTCCCCTTTTGCACTTTCGTATTTATGGCATGTTAGGCATTGGTCTTTTTTTGGTTTGAAAAAGGAATAATAATTATAATTCACGCAAAATATTCTTCTGTACGTGTTGGCACTGACAGGGGTTACATTTCTTTCTCCACAAAATGTTAAGTATAGGTCGTACATTTTTAATATTGATAAATTGCTATCAAGGTACTTACGTGAAGTTTTTTGGCGGACATAATGTGATTCGACACAAGGGAATAATTCAATGTGTTCTTTTACCAAGTTGAATGTTTCAATGGGGGTTTTGTTTCCGGGTTCTCTCTTACCCCTTTTGTCAGATCCAGAAAAGCAACCTGTTGTGCTCATTGAAAGCATTGCTGTGTTGATTGGTCCATTCGATATGCAAAGCGTTTTTTGAAAAAATGTTGAACATACTCTGAACTGTCCTCTACTATTTTGGAGAAAGTACGCTTTTGAATTTTTGCGAGCATTTGCATGATTTGGTGGTACATATTTTCTTTTGGGCTCACTTGATTTAACATATTTTAAAATAAAATCTTTCTGACTTCGGAAATCTACAAGAGACCAATACAAAGAACACAGGTCTTTTCGCTCCTGTTCAGTAAAGTTAGAAGTGCATTTATAGCGGCAAGAAGAACAATTAATGGTCTTTGGCAACTTTGCAGATAATTGTTTAGCTTTATTTAAATATGGCAGGCACTGAGATCTGTTTGATTTGGTAATATTAACTTTCCACTTTGCTTCATTTTTTCCCGACCATCGTTTTTTTTTACTTTGTAAATCCTGAACCTCACTCCCATCAGAAACATTCTCATTATGAGGTACAAATTCTTCATCTGAATTACAGGGTGAAAAATCGGAGTCAGAATAGTTATAAGCACTAGTTAATTGTTGCAGACCATTACTTGTTGTCAAATTTGGTGATGTTCTACCTGGAAGTTGTTGGTTTACATTCTTTGATTGAATTTCTTCCTGAAATAATAAAAATACATTCTGTTAGAGATAGTAATTACCCCACTATTGTCAGGATTATTATTGAAAAGTGCGCCTTACCTTTTTATTATTTTCTCGATTTTGCACCATATAACACATTTGCTTTCCTCTTGAGAGAAACATTTTAATAAATGATTTTTAAAATAATAAACACTGAAGTTTTAATGGAACACGATAATTGTATTCTTAAACTAGAGGGAACACTAAATAAAAAGATTTAAAGATAAACTACCTCTTCTATCTATGAAAAATCACACAAATTAAGGAACACAATGACCGTTGAACTCAAATTGCGCGAAAAGTATGATAATGTGTCATCAATACATCGAAAGCGCCGCGCCGCCAGCGGGCATTTAGTGAAACAACAATGAAAGCTTGCATTTTTTGTCGCCAGGTAAAACTAATTAAGTGATTTAATGAGTTTTACTTGGAGGCAATTGACGAAAATGCTCAAATCGTGAGTTTTACCACTAAACAATAATGAGTAACGTATTAAAATATGTACTTAGTGATTTTTTCCTGAATAGAGATTGAAAAAATATGAATATTGGTATTCATAAGTAGTTTTGGCCCAATATTGCGGTTAGTGAGTTTTACCTCTAAAGGGACGATATGTACATAGATTTATTAAATAGTTCATTGTTTTGGCCGAAACACCACGATTTTTCAACATTATTAACCGTTAAAATTTAAACGCTTTTATGATATCACATTTGCCTCTTTGCGAGAATAACGTGTTATCTCGAAAAATTGAAAAATGAAACAAGATACCCGTCTGAAAGAGACAACGTGACAACACAATATACCACTGTTGTGTTATCTCTTTCCCTCATACATTCTCTGTTTTTCACTTAAAAAATACCATGATTTTGTAGAAAATAAAGTTGAACACGGCGGATTTGATTGTCGAATAAAAAAAACACTTTTTTCGAATGTCACGTTATTCTCGCAAATATGCGATATTTTTTTTTTGAAATAGCTGTTTCGCCAATTGATGTTAGTATCATCAGGTGTTACAATAATTTTTTCGTTTATGTGGACAGTTTTGACAGCTGTTAAAAATATTTTTCGTGATTTTTCGAACCTTTATTATATAATATTATAGAAAATTGTGATACGATAACAGTGTTTAAATTTGAAGAGTTAATAATTAAAAATGTATAAGTAAAATAGGGGTATACAACAATTGACACACGTATTAAAATATTATCTTACTTTCTGCGTATGTCCTTTAAACTCTTGGTGAAGTTTAGCCTCTTAAATGATTTTATTCTAAGCTCCCCGATCTTGCGCCATTTGCTACTAGCAATCCTTTACCTTCAACTTAGTCAGATCAATGAGAATATTACTCATTAGATACAGTCTAGACTTTCCATAGGTTAACCTCTAACATCGGATTAAGATCCGCCTGGTCTTGACGCGTACAGAGTCTTTAATTGCTCTGGTCTCTACGGCTCGGCATACGTGTTCAATCCGTGCTAGGCGATCAGCTCTCACGGTGCACGTTATAATGACCTGCTGGGACATTGTACGAATATCTTGGTTGTCCTTATGCCTTCAAGTTCCCGTAGCAATAAAAGGTTTGGGTCCCGGATCATCATATGGATCCCTTTCTCAAAGCAATGATTCTTTGTCTATGACTCAGAACCATACATCACCACTGGTTTGGTGATGATAGTTTAAAGATTATAACTAACTAACTAACTAACCATCACGCCGTCTCCCCGAATGGGTAGGCAGAAAGAATGGACTGCCACACTTTTCTTTCCTGACATATTTCTCTCGATTCCTCAACATTCATACTTCGTGTCATGCATGCGCGTCGATTTCTCTGACTCCTAACATTGCCGACATTCAATTTTTGATTTATTTGATCTTGTCACGTTTTCCTTGGTCTTCCTCTCCTGGTTCCATTTATATCGTTAACATATACTTTTTTTTACCATTCTTTCTTCATTCATTCTTTTCATATGCCCAAACCATCTTAATGATCCTTTTACTATTTTGTTCATAACACCATCCTTCGCACCACATTCACTTCTTATATTTTCATCCGACACTTCATTGTCGTGAATGAAAAAAAAATAAAGTTAGTAACCACAAGTGACTGTGATTTAATGATTTTAATGAACATAGAATCTTTGATGTACTGATTTGATTGCCTGCTGATTACAATAAGGCTTTTCATTTATTTTTTTAATTTACCATTAGCGCCATCTGTGTATGAACGTCGTATTAAAAAAAACAAGTATTCAATATCACAACTAAATCTGTATGACGAAAAAATCCACCATTATTTTATTATTTTTAATTAAATTTACAAAAAAATATTCGGCTTTGTCACTACTTTTTATAAAAACCATACCAACACATATATTATATTTAATTCAATAAATAAACATTGAGGTTTTTATCTTGACCACTCATTGATCTAATTTTAAAGAGAATGAACTGAATAAACTGCGATCGTAATGTCTTAAGTGAATTTTGGTCCAAAATGAGTTTTGTACGTATAATGTTGTCATCGATGCATCCATGATATAGTATAGTATATTTCATTTCATTTCCATTTCATTTATTTTAATAAAAATTACAAACATTACATAAATATTTCCAGATCGTTTGCAATTACATTTTAAGAATTTAAAAGAGAAGCATAAAAACATATAAATAAAACAAAAAAGTTTAAGAATTATAAATAATCATAACATTGATATTGCATCCCTGAGGCAACTTACACTATCACGAAATATGGCGACCTCCGAGGCGATCCGATTAAGCAATAAGATTGCCCTACCCACAGGCATAACCATTGGCAGGTTGGTTCTGCAGCGTGGCAAATAAAACAATCTGTGCTGTCTTTGACGAAGGTAATTATCAGGGACAAATAGACCTACATCACTCATCCGCCCCAGTATATATTCTAATAAGAAGTAACGGTTAACACATACAATTGCCTTATAAGCACTATAAAACAATAAATATAAGGAGATTTTGACATGACAATCGTAACTCATTTTGGCCAAAAATTCGTTTAAGATTGTATGTACCCTAGATAAATAATAATATATAATTATAGTGTATCTTTTTTCTAAACTCAAGTATGCCAGAAAATATAAACTTTTAAATAGAATGAGAAAATCCGATCAAATTAAATATTCATAAATTTGAAATGATACATAGTATACTCGTATAGTATTTAAATTGGAAAAACTAATGGGTTGAAAAATAAATAGTCAAGATTAAACCATAATTACGTATTTAAAAAAAATCTTACATTATCTATATTTGACGTTAAAATGTGAAATCGTTTTATCATTATAAAATTTGTATATTTGCTAGGCAATATATTAAGGTTAAATTATAAAAACTTTGTTTTATGTATCACGATTGTATATTTATTTTTCGCGACAGCTGTTCTGTTAACCTATGTTGATATCATCAGGTGTTACAATAATATATTTCATCGTTCTAAGTTGTCGCGAAAAATAAAAATACAATAGTGATACATAAAACAAAGTTTTTAAATTTAACGGTGTATGTTAAAGTACCACAGTGTTTCGGCCAAAACCATGGACTATTTAATATATTAAGGTTCTGTATGTTTGACTGTTATGATAAATACGTAAAGTTATATTAAAATATATATATTTTAACATTAAGGATTTATGTCAATGATATTAGAATTTATTTTACAATCTTCAATGTGAGCAGAAAATAGCTCATTATTATGAAGAAGGAATCTGGTCGTGTCCAGGCTTGAACCCAAGTCCCATGGATCAGGAGCCAAGCGTTCTATCCCCTAGACCACCACCCAAATCTTAGTTCATAGTTAATGTAAATTAATGCTGTATACAAAGGACGGTTATTTATTTTTTGATAAACTTTAGGCGTTAACACTGTGGAATTCCATAATGACGATTTTTTTATGAATTATAACACTCTTTTTCTACCTTTGATTTTATTTTTCTCGACATTTTTCGAGAGCTTTAAACCTTCATTATCGGGAGAACGATATAAACAGTTTACATCGTTCCCCCGACGATAATATGCTCCACTGGCTGAAATGTCCAGAAAGGATACAATACAAGCTCTGCTGGACGGTCTATAAGGCGTTGCATGGAATGGCACCAGCTTATATATCTGAACTCTGCATCAACGAGAACCTGCATGCTAGACAGTCTACATTGCGATCAGCTAAGTCTTCTGCGATCGGTAGATTGAGCCTTCGCGGTAGCCGGCCCTTCAGCCTGGAACAGTCTTCCAGCAGACCTTAAGTGCATTGAGAATCAATCAGAGTTTAGATCGAGATTAAAAACGCACCTTTTCAAATTATCATTTCCTGACAGGAAGGGCTGATCGACTTCGTCAGGTGCTGCCCTCATACTAAATATGTTTACATTTTTTTTATCATTATATTATTATTATTATCTAGTTGATAAAACGGAGCATCTTCTACAGCGCCCTTGAGATGAGTAATTCATAAAAATGGCGCTTTATAAATTATCCAATTTATTATTATTTTTATATTATTATATAAAGGTGTAAAGCTTTCTAAGCATGTAATTGCGTAGATTTTCACGGTTGGCAGCAATATGTTTGTTGTTTTTGGGTAAAACCGTGTGATAACTCCGTGTGAAAACTTCTAAGCATGTCGAGAAAAATAAACTCAAAAGTGAATTGCTTAAATTCATAAACAGTTCTTCAAAATTGATTATATTTTTGTAAATGAATACTAATAACTCACGATTTCAAATTGTTTCAGGTGATGAAGGCATCCTTTTCTTACTTTACGTTAATTCGAAACATGAACGAAGCTAAACAGAAGAACAGACATTAAAAATATGTTACCAAAAAATATTTAAGCAAAAATCTAGGTATCTTACTGAGCACGTGTTAAAAATATCTTTTACTTATGTAGAACATGTTTAAGCATAGCAATTATTTAATATAACACAGATTTAATGTTGTAGCCAAATGTAATTATAGTTTTTAGAATGTTTTTGAAAATGCACTTGCTTCGACTTTATTTTAATATTTTTTTTTATTTTTTTTATTTAATTTATTTTTTTAAAAACCCAATTGGGTTATATGGTTACATTTCTAGATCCTACCACTAATTATGTACTGCTTCAGACACTTCTTATATTGGGTTGTAGTGAGATTCCTTGTGTCTTTAGGTAGTTCATTGTAAAGTTTCAGTCCATTGTTCAATATCCTTGATTGTCCTGTCTTAGTTCGTGCAATCGGTAAGTGATATCTGTCACAATTCCTGGTCCAGTGTCTGTGTATGTCTGAATTTTTAGTTAATTTGTAGGTGCTGTCTGTTGGCTTTTCCATGGTCACTCTGTGTACAATTTTTAAGGTCTCATATTTGGTCAGGTCTGATATGTCCATTTGTTTAGTTTGTCTGTAAACTTGTATGGTTGGGGTATGGTAGTCAATGTTATATGCTAGTTTTATTATTTTATTTTGTTGTCTTTGGAGTCTGGAGATGTCCTTTTGGTTTCCTGTCCCCCAGAAGGGAATCATATATGTCAGTCGGCTTTTTACATACGCTTCGTACATATACATTTAATTGACAATCATAACTAACTAACTAACCATCACGCCGTCTCCCCGAAAGGGTAGGCAGAATGAATGGACTGCCACACTTTAATCGATGCGGCACTCCATCCTTTTCTTTTCGCCATCGCGAGAGACGCGGTGTGATGGGTTGCATTGACTATATTTGAAGTAAATGTATTGTTTAGTGACTAAATGAAATTTTATTTCTTTAATACAGTGCCTTATCAACTAAAAATGTTACAAATGATTTTATTATGATAATTATCACATATAGTATTTCTTGCTCACTTTGGTATAATTTGATAATACTTTGGTATGGTATAAATAAATATAATTAATCAGATTAACAGTTTTTCAAATGATACTCTTGTCTCTTGAATGGTGTGTCAAAATATCTGGTGACTTGTTCATTTTGCTTACATAAAATATTGCTTGTTAATTAGTTTCTTAGGAAGTTTTGTCTTATAATCTTATTTTGACGTAAACGTTAATAAGTGATTTTAATTTTATTTCCCTATAATTTTTATATTTAATTTGTTGTAAAAAATAAGTGTTTAGTTATTTTATTAAAATGAAAACGGTATCAGCGCTCTAAAATCCACAATATGGAAAAACAAAGACATGGCCATTAAGAGTAAAATGAGAATCTATGAAGCATGCATAAGACCAATAATAACATATGTCGTCGAAGCAAGGGCAGACACAATAAGGACCAAACAAGTTTTGAAGACTTCCGAAATGAGGACACTAAGGACGATAGCAGGCAAGACACTGAGTCATCGCGTAAGGAATACCAGAATAAGAGAGATATGTGAGGTTGAGGATATTATAATATGGAGCAGACAGCGAAAAAGGGACTGGTACGGTCATGTTTAAGTATGGACACCACCAGACTCCCCTATATTGCATTGCATAATCAGTCTCACGGGGTTTGTCCTCGTAGAAGACTTCCTAAAAGATGGAAAGACTGCTGGGAATCTACCTAAAAGGAGGAGCAACACTCTGGAGAACAGACCACATAGGTCTACAACCAAAAATAAATATAACAAACAAAAATAGTCGGTAGTATTTAAATAAGATTGTATTATGCACAAGTTTGTGTTAATATTTATTTGAATATAAGATGATTTTATCATTAAAATGTACATCTATAGTCTTAAGTTATTTAGTGTTCAAAATGAGTAATGATGGTAATTGCAGATTTATAAAATGAGTGCGTTTAGGGCAATATTGTCTGTCTAAGCAGTTATGTCTTTGTATTCAATGTCATCATTATCATCATCGGCTGTCTCTTGTGTCCGAGGAAGACTATTCTTCGCGGATGTACGTCCTAATGTGACTGAAGAGTTCGATCCTGGACCCACACATTCTTGGGCATCTGGAGAGAGCTGGTAGTGTAGCCAGCTTTCTCCTCCTCCTACTTTCGGCCTCGTCTCTGCGAGTGTTTTAAAGTCCTACGTGCCTTTATGTGATGTTATTATCCACCAAGGTCGGTCTTCTGCTGTCAAAATCGATGTTAGTATTTCGGAGGTTTGCTTTAAGGAAGTCCTTGAAGCGTTTCCTCTGACCACCGTGTAAACTTTTACCTTGGGTCAGCTGATAGTACATATAAATAATAGTTATATTTATTTAATCATGCCCCCGAAAAAACTAACAACCCACCAAATCACCTTCCAACAATGTTCCCATCAGACGTAAGAGGAATAGCCACATGAGCTGAACCTCTGTAAGCCAGAAGATCCAAGTCCAAGTCCAAGTTATCTAACTTAGTATGCTATCATTTGTCCGTTTTTCCAGCCATTTCACATTTAGGATCCTTCGTATACAGCTTTGGTGGTTTGTCTCTAGGGCTTATATGTCTCCCTATTCAATGTAATAATGTACTGAATATTGTGTCGATGATAACGTACTATGTACGTAACTTATTTTGGACAATACACCACTTATAGCGTTATGTCTCTCAGGTACAGGTATATTTCCTTGTACAAATACTAAAAATCTTCAATAACAACTAGTCAATTTATAAAAAGAGGTTCATAATAGAAAAAATAAAACCACATATTTATAGGAGTAGAATATATTTATATACTTTATGTACAAGAAATGTGAATAAAGTGTTGAATCAGTAAATTAAACAGCTTTTATTGAGATTAACAAATAACAATATTTTGAAACTGGAACAATAAAAAAATGCGTTTGGTCTGATCATGAAAACATGTTTTTTGAATTCATATTTATGAGTATTTTATTTAAAAAAATATATAATATGCATTCATCACTTTCGTGCATTTTTTTAAAGATATTTTTAAGGATTTTTTAAAAAAGTAGAATGCTTAGTACATTAAAATAATTCAAATTTTTTTAAATAATAATTTATTATATAAGAATAAATAGACGTAAAATAAACAAAATATAAGATCAACTTTAGAGATTCATGTTAAAATATAAATCAATAATAAAATAGTAGATATTAAAAAGATTTCATAAAAAGTAACATATCTATTTTTTAAAATCACATTACGTGCGTTGAGCAGTATATAAAAAAACTTTTTTTTTTAAATTTCTTAACTTATAAAATAAAATATAAAAATGAAGATGATTTAATTTGTTTGCGAGAAGAATACTATGTAGTTTCTAAACAAAAATATTTAAACTTTGTTACAGTATGACATAAGTATGTTTTTCAGTAAAACAATCTTAAATAGATGTAAAAAGTTAATTTTGTATTGAAACTATTCGAGTCTGCATTCCGAAATTCCATACTTGGGTGATGATTAAATGATTTAGCTAAGTTCATTGGTTGTCTAGAATTGGTTAGTCGAAACTATAACAATGTGATTAAACTTATTATGATGCTGAAATGTTGCCTCGTTATTACAATTTAAAAAAAATAATAATCAGATTAGATATTTGCAATACTCTAATGAAAAAAATACGTATAAAACCAGTCCTATTTATTACATTATTTTTAAGAATGCTTGAAAAGGAATATATTTTCCATTATATTAGTTCTTATTGCTCGATCAGGTAGATGATCTCCTAACTTAAACTAAATCAATTGAAATCGATATTATTTTCAAAATTAGAAGATTATGAAGATTTGATTCTTTTTTTGAATTTGAAATTTGTTTGAACGAAGGATATTTTGTGGTTGTGTGGTTGCGAGGAAACTGACAGCATCATAAGTGAGGTCTCTAATGGGTGATTGTTTAGTCGATGACCAGTTGCCTGAAGCTGCCGTCCATTCCGAAGAGGTCATCATAAGTCTTGGGCTTTCCAGGGCGCCTGGACTCATCGGCCTTGAGGTTCTCCTGCTCTTTGAACCAGTCGCTGTATCCTTCCAGCTTCTTCTTCCAGGCATCTAAAAAATTAAAGAAGTTCAGAATTAGATTACGTTTAATCAAATCAAATCAGTTTATATTTTAATGATATTACAAACAAATACTAAAGTTTAAGGCATCTTTTGAGAACGAGTAAAACATAATAATATTATATAAACCATGAGAGATGAGCATGAGAGATGGTTCAAATTTAGGTATACAAGATACTCTTGAAACTCAAGAATATTTTTTAACTACTGCTACTTTTGTCTTCTTTTGTCAGACTTGTCCAGTCTGTCGATGCCAGCTAGCATGGCGAAACCGGTCGCTGTCGAAATAAAGACAAAAGTGGAAGCAGTTTAAAAACATCGTTTTTATTTAATTAATATTTAAAATGAACTTCCATCAAGAATAAAATCATTTGATTATCTCAAGAATATTTGTCTTATAAATGTTCTTTCACTCATATGAAAGACGCGATCTCTGAAGCGATCATCTTCAGCAGTTTAAATACTCTCCCCACCGGGGTTGGTTGAGAAAGGTTGGTTCTGCATGTTGGGAGATAAAACAATTTGTGCTGATGCTGTCGTAGATAACCATACGCGACATAAAGATGGATACCCTCTAAGATGACGGAATATCCAAAGAATCCCCTGATCTGAATATTCAAAGCTACCAATTAAAAAAAAAGGCTTTCTTATATCTGGAATGATGTAGTTAATTCTTGAATGTTTTAGGAATATTGGTATAAAATTCCATTTCAGGCATTATGAAATTTGATGAAAGAGTCAGAGTTTTTAGATTTAAAATTTTTATGAAAAAATCATATCAAAGATTATTTGCATGTCAAAGATATCAAAGATTATCAAAGATATCAAAGATATCAAAGATATCAAAGATATCAAAGATTATTAAGTATTATGAAAGTTTTGTGGTAAAAACTTCATAAATGCAAAAAAAAACCATTTTGATATCACACTACCAACATATACAGATGACCTTGGTAGTGACGAGTGGCAAGTAATGATGTAGAGAGCGACTCAGCAAAATAATAATAATAATAATAATTATAAACTTACTGTTGATGTCGATGATGGATCCAGCATTGCCACCGTATTCCTCAGGCAGCATCTCTTTAGGCACATGCTTGTATAGCGTCTCCATGTCACTGTGGATGAAGATCTAAAAGGAAATGACAAAAATAGTAAACTTGAGTATATTTTATTAAGCGCTGTCATTTTATGTTATAATTAATTTTTAATACAATAGAACTTCATATTAATGACTACATTTTGAATGTATATAAATACTTGTAGACGAATACTGGATTTTATTCATTGCGGGTTATCATTTTAAATATTAATTGTATCTCAATAGAGACGAAGATGCAAATTGGAAACAGAATATGGTGGTCGAGGCGTTTACAGGACTTATGATCTGTCATTGGTTGGGTTAAGCGCACGCTTTATGTAATACAACATTTCCCATTCCGCTCTTCTTACGATCACCACGTCTGACAAATTTTTGGAAGATGTCAGAATTTCACATTTTTTAGTTCAATCTACACTATCTATTAAGATTGGATTTAGCATTAAGCAGAAGATCTTTATTATGATAGAGCGGATTGGGGAATGTTGTATTACATAAAACGTGCGCTTAACCCAACCAATGACAGATCATAAGTCATGTAAACGCCTCGACCACCATATTCTGTTTCCAATTTGCATCTTCGTCTCTATTGAGATACAATTAACCTTTAATTAAAACACCATTTTTCCGCTTTTGAAATTAATTTTACGCGAAATATTTCAAAGGTTTTACAGATTTATTATCGGAAGAACGATATGAACTAATTAAAATTATCTTTAATGTAATTCAAGAACCAAATAATGCAACAAGAGCAAGTTAAAATTAGAATAAGTACCAGGAACGGAACATTAACAAGAGATAAATCGGTTAATATTTTCTGTTTGGAAGATAATTTTTGAAATAGATTTGGGGAGATTTATTACACTAAAACTATTGATTTAGCAAAGTCTTAATATTTTTAGATATGAAGCAAATGACCAGTAAACGAACTCGACTCTGCTTCTACGTTCGTATTAAAAATAATAAATCAAAATGGCATGAAACAAAAATCGGACAGAAACATAAAATGCACCTCGAATATAATTTAGAATTGGGATGAATAAAAATAGTTATTTATTTTATATTTCGGATGTTTATGCATCTAGATATTTACGTTCAACATCAGAAGAAGGATATGATGTTACATTTTCATTAATTTTAAATTAAAATTTTGGGGGCTTTGCAGTTTAAAGCTTTTAAGTATTTACAAAAGTTTTGCCTTGTGAAATTCTATTGAGAAATCACGAAATACCTTGAAGTAATCACAAAATGCATTTTAGTAATCATAAAACATCTTTTAGTAATCAAAAAATGCCTTTGAGTAATCACAAAATATCTTTTAGTTATCACAAAATGCCTTTGATTAATCATAAAAAATTAAAAGTATTTTAGCTGTGTATAATTAATACTTACTCTCTCCCTGATCTTTTCCTTGATGAAGGGCTTCACGAAGTTCACGATGGTGTCCACCAGGGGAGACACATTGATGACGTGCACTTCCTTCAGTTTCACCGGGTAGGCCTCCTACAATAAAAATTAATACCACATTACTATTCAAGTATAGACTTATTCCCAAAAATAAGGAAAAACTTTTGATAAAATGACAAGACATATTTCCAAATTTTCGAAAAATAATTTATTTTAAATCGTAAAATTGATTACGTAAGTTGGAAGACAAATAAAATTTATTTTGGTAATTCGAATACTAACTCAAAATAATGGAAAAATAAGAATTAATTAAACACGAAGTCAGAAAAATCGATGAGCGCCCCAATAGGCATCTCCCACATACAGATAGTAACTAAAACGTCCACGAAATATATTTAAAATAAATACGGTGTTATAAAATAAAATAATAAAATAAAAATAAAATAGAACAAAACAGATTTAGTTCTGTTCGATGGTGCACATCAGCTGGAGGATCCTGACTTTTGTGCTTCGCCGTCATTTTAATTAACTTAAAACGATACAAATCCAGCGAGAAATGTAATAAATTGTTGTAAAAATAATAAGTAAAGTTATATTTATTGAAACATAGTATGCTAAACTTTTTGTATTATTTAAAAAAAAAATAGCTGAAATATTTTGATACGATTGCGTTGACAAACTTGCTTGGTTATAAAATTAATTATATGCAGATCTAGCGATTCTCGAGCATTGAAAAAATATTATGCTAAAAATTGCAAGTCCAAAGTATGTATTGCTATGTTTTTTTATATCATACATATTTCATTAAAGATCTTAATATAAGTGACATATTGTATTCATTATTAAATAATCGTTTGTAACATCATAATAACATGATATATGTTAGATGTCAGTTGCACTTATCGAAGCTAAAGTCTTTTATTTAACAGTTTTTTTAGAGTAAACTTTGATAGATCTTCATGGTAGTGTCAATAACAACTTGGTAATCTATCATCCGTTAGCTGGACAGCAATGCCAAACGCCTGAAGCAAATCCTCTTCCGTGCATGTCAGAGAGTACAAAACACTTTGTTTTATGTAGCATGGATCGCTCCATGCCACAAATGCAGAGTATTTTACTGCTCTCAAGGAGATCCTATTTAACATTTTTGTTCTAGGATCTACCATAGCGTGATCGTATATTCGGTTCAAGCATACTATGCATTCATAATATAAATTTGATTTTTCTACTCTTGTCAAATTAGATTTATTAAAATTAGAATTTAACACTTTTAAAACGTTGTAGAAAACCACTTTATTTTGAGTCAGGAGCGCGAACCGGTATCACTCTGTATCGAGCTTCGTCAGTTTGTGTATAGCCCTGACGAAGCTCGTTACAGAGTGAAACCGGTTGGCGCTCCTGACTCAATAAAGTGGTTTTATACAACGTTTTAAACGTGTTTAATTCTAATTTTAAATATGTTAAACCACAAAGTTTTTTTCTGAAGTTTTAGTTTTTTTAAGTTATAATGTGAGAAGCAAATGATTTTTTACCTGCACGCAGATAAGGAACTTCTTCACCAGGGTGGGGGTGAATTTGGCAAAGTGGTTGGGGGTGGCGACGGAGGCGTCCAGGATGTAGACATCACCAGCCACTCCGGTAGACTCCTCGGCCAGACGGATGTCTCCGATCATCAGGGCCGCCTTAAGGGCCTCAGGCACGTTGGGTGTTACTACGTCCTTGTGGGCACCTGGATAGTATACAAACACAAAATTGCTTTAGAAATGGATTTATAGAAAGGATTTAAATTTATGGTATTAGGTTTTGTTGTACAATATCGTATAAAAGCAGAAAATAGCTTATTTTTAAGAATAAGAAATTCTGGTCTGGAAATATGTTTATTAATTAAAACGAATGAAAACATCTGTTTCCTAAAAGTTTTTCTATATTTTATGGGAATAGCATGTTTCGCCTAGTTCAAACATTATAAAATATATGATAATGCCTTAGCTAGACAATATTTATAATTCCCTTAAAATAAAATTAAGTTTTTATTCATTTTATTGTTTTTATATGAACTTTTGCATTATTGTTCAAGAAACAGAAAAACTCCATTTTAAGTTTTCTTCTTCTTCTTCTTCTTTTAATAGATCTGACGATCTGTGACACAGAAATCATATCTCGTCGGATGATGAGATCCAGCTGTCCCTCCATCTCTTTGGCGGTCTTCCAGGTGGGCGGTGCCCGGAGGGGATTTCATAAGTAATTAATGCAAATGAAAACGTCTGTGGTTTTATTATATTTTATGGGAATGACATGTACCATAAACAAATGTTTGATGGATATTAAATAAACATGTCATTCCGATAAAGTATAATAAAACATACGTTTTCATTAATATTAATCACTGTTATATTTATATCAAACAATTTCAAAATAGCTTCCGTAAAAAATGCATTTAATGTAAGGAAATGCAGGATTTGCTTGTCTCCATCAGACAACATTAAAATTATTTGAATTAAATTAAAGAAAATGTAAAACTTAGATCATTTCATATCGGTTGACTACTCAGTTGCTTTAATTATAGTTGTTTACCTCGCATCATTACGACTCTGCGACCCTCTGGAGTAAGACCCGGTAGGGGCGGCATGTTCCTAAAAATAAAAAATAAAAATAATTAGCACTCAACTTGGAAGATATAATCAAATGTCTTTTTTTTTAATAGCTTCAACATTTAATAATACGTGAGCAGGGCGAAATATGTCATTTCAATCAAATAAATTTAAACTTCTAGAAAACAAACGTTTTCATTTGTTTCAATCAGCTAATTTCTGTTCAAATTGAATTTTGTATTATATGTAAACTTCTACAAAAAAATAGCATTGATTAAATTCCTCGATCTAAGTTGATTAAAAATGTACAAGGCAAAGCATACAATAGTTAGGTATATTAAAATTAGACCAAAGAACCATGTAGTAACCATTTTCTTTAATGCTACATCTGTGGAATTTTTTCCACAGATAAAGTTCTAAAAATATCTAAAATCGAATAACAATGTATCATTTGAATAATCAGATATTAGAAAAGCTTCCTTTAAAAAAAATCCATTGCGACCATTCATAAAACAAAAATCTTTATATTAAGTTTTAACTTGTTTCAAATAAAAATTCTTTAAGATTGTCTCCTTATTGCCAAGATATCCTTGATATAACCAAATCTAACCCACGTGAAGGCAGAGCCTTGACTCGTGCAAGAGAACAGATGGAAACTGGTTTTGTTCCAATATTCAATGAAAAATTAAGAGGTTTTACTTGAAGTGTTCTGACCACATTTGTAATAAATAATAAGAACTTTTTTTAACTCACCTTATAAAGATGTCTGTAACCTATATTTTAATTGCATCTTTATACAAAAGGTGTACAGGATTCAGATGTAAGAGAATTATAAATGTGACTAGTTTCTAACAAATTGAATATAAATATTTTCATAAAGTGGAACATTAGTATAATATTATAATTGGAAAAAACAATATTAATTGTTAAAATTTAAATGTTGTTATATATTAAAAATAATAATAAAATAAGCGTTTAAATATTAACAGTTAATAATGTGGATGTATCACAGTATTGAGGCCAAAACAATGGACTATTTGAAAAAAAAAGTTCGATGCTTATTAAACAATGATATTTTACTCCATATTAAATATTTAATACAAACAGGAACGTCTGTTTTCTAATTAATACGAATAAAAACGTCAGTCTTCTAGAAGTTTTATAAAATTTTATGGGGATGACATATTTCGCCGTTCTAAGGGATTATCAAAATGGCATTACCAAAAATATAATAAGCTTTCTAGAAGCTGACGTTTTCATTCGTATTCATTATTTAATATGGAGTTTTACATCATTGTTCAAGAAACAATAAATAAGTCTGTTTTCTAGTTTTATTATATGTTAAGAGATTTCCATGTTTGACCTTGCTAAGGCACTATGAAATATAATTGAAGAATAAGCAAAAGCGAATATGTCATTCCCATAAAATATAATAAAACCACTGACATAGAAAACAGACGTTTACGTATGTATTTATAAGAAACAAACATGGAATTAATGCACAAAACATAAATAAAGTGGTGAAAAAAACAACTAGAAAAGTGCTTTCATAATTATTTTTAATGATGTCACACATCATACAAAAATTAAGTTTTATTGTATTTATGGAAATAACACGTTGAAGACCTCTTAAAAAATAAAAAGACAAGAGGAGTGACCCTCTGGAAAACAGACCACATAGTTCTACAACAAGAAAGAAAAAGCCGAAGACAGGGTTGGTCTTAATAAGGCATTAACAAAACGAAACATGTCATTCCTATAAAATATAATAAACTTCTAGATAACAGACGTTTTCATTTGCATCAATTATTTAATTTCCACTACCATCAGGCCGTTTCCCCGGAGGCAGAGAGGATGGACCGCCACATTGTTCTATCCTGGCATAATTCTCGCGACTCTTCTACATTCACACATCGTGACATGCACGCTCGTCGATTGTTCCTACTTCGAACATGGCCGCCTTTCAATAATTGATTTATTAGGTCATCCATGTCTTCCTTGATCTTCCTCGACTTCTTTTCCCATTCCTGCTACTTGTATATATCTTTTTGATCATTCTTCCCTCATCCATTCGTTCCATATGTCCAAGCCATCTTAGTGACCCTTTCTAAATTTTATTTATCAAGCATTTATCCGCCTTACATTGCTTTCTTACTTCATCATTCGATATTCTATCATACATTGTTTATCGCACATTCTTCTTGGTGAACTCATTTCTACGGCATTTATCCTACTTTCATCCTTCTTCTGCCAACTTCAAGCTTCACTTCCATACATAAGGGTCGGGACTAGAACTCTTTTGTGCCCAACCAGCTTTGCTTCAGTCAGTATATTTTTATTTGCGGTAATGGCTTTGAGTGCTCTTTAATTTCATAGCTTATCATAAATGTGTATTCAGTCCATTCTTTTTGTCTACCCCTTCGGAGAGACGGCGTGATGATTAGTTAGTTAGTTAGTTAGAATCATAAATGTGAGGTTATGTGAAAGCGGTAAGACTTACAGCACAGTGAAGACTTCTTGCAGCTCCGGCCTAGCCATGTCCCTGTCGGCGAAAAACTCGGGAACAGCGGTCCTCATGGTGAAGTACATGTCGAGCTTCCTCTTGCACTTCTCCAGCGAGAACTTGCATCCGCGGAGGAAGGTCATCAGGCGGGCATCATCTGGAGAGTAAGACGTGGTTTCGTTTAATTATTTAAAAATAAAATCAATACTGGTTCTGATTTTGAATATTTGGTTTGGTTCATGTGGTGCTCCTGTAAATTTGGAGATATTTCGTGTATAAGTGAATTGTTTTGGGCAATTTGATTGTTGCCGCACTTAATAATAGTTAATTGTGACATGTAATACGTTTGTACTGTTTTGATGTTAAAATTATAATTTTTTTTTCGTTTATATAAATAATTTTGACAGGTGTAAAAATAAATTTTTCGTTTGTTCCAATGCCAATTTAAATAATTTCTTTAATATTGTTTTTAAGTTCTTGCTGGTGTTGGTTTGTATTAATTGCCTAATTACAGCTAATTAAAAAACGTGTGGATACGTGGAACATAAATTAAATAGACCATTTGTGACCCAGCTAAAAATAACATTTTGCGTTAAATATTTTTTATTGTGCTATTTTATTTTATATTATTTGTTTTAGATTTATTTTGTGGATGTTTTACGATCAAAGTGTGCGCGGGAGATGCCTATTGGTGGCGATGAGGTTCGCAAGCCATCACATCGCGTCTACCGCGGGCGAAAAGAGAAGGATGCATTGCGCAAACACGATTGTCAAAATTGTTCAACTTGGTAAAACCATTAGTTTAACCCAAATAAAACCTTAAACAATCGTGTTTACTACTATAAATTGCCATATTTGCTTCAGAGTATATATTCAAATTTGGATCCAAGACTGAGTTGACCATTATGTTTCCTGCACCAGTCCTGTAATTGTTAGTTAGTTTTCCGCTTACAAATAGGCTTCCCAGATATAAAATAAATATTCGTTTTCTCTCTTTAGTGTTAATATTTTAACATTAACGTCAAAGAGCGTCGTAACGTAAAAAAAACAAAAACAATTTGCGTTACATTAGATCCATTAGATCTTACTGTTAATTATGTAATGTTTCAGATATATTTTATATTGAGTTGCAGTGAGACTCCTTGTGTCTTTTGGTAGTTAATTGTAATGTTTGAGTCCATTATTCAATATCCTTAATTGTCCTGTCTTAGTTCGTGCATTCGGTAAGTGATATCTGTCACAGTTCCTGGTCTAGTGTCTGTGTATGTCTGAATTTTTAGTTAATTTGTAGCTGCTGTCTGTTGTCTCTTCCATAGTCACTCTGTATACAAATTTCAAGGTCTCAAATTTGGTCAGGTCTGATATGTCCATTTGTTTTGTTTGTCTGTAAACTTGTATTACATGCTAATTTTATTATTTTATTTTGTAATCTTTGGAGTCTGGAGATGTCCTTTTGGTTACCTGTCCCCCAGAAGGGAATCATATTTTCATCTTAATTTATGATCATCAAAAACGTAAGGGTTTAAACGTTTTTTTTATTTTACTGTGTGTATGTCGCATTTCTATCTAAATATATACAAATTAAATGCAAAATGCAATAAGGAAACGATTATTTTTATGTTCGTATAGTATTATTGTTGACACAAATAACAAGAATCGAACGTTTAATGAATAAAAAAATAATACTATTTATTATGTTTCAAGAACACATTAAAATAAAGATGTTCAAGGATATTTTAAGTACTCAATTTTTACGTAACGTAAATACAGGTAAATCAAAGCGTTACTATCGCACCAACAAAATGTAGAGTAAATCAGTTCTAAGAGACCTCGGATATCCGAAAGCCTTCGGAATCGAGGCGAGATTGAAGAAAGGCCAGAGAGATTAATTACTTAAAAATGAATGCATTCAATGCTGTATATTTTTACGCATATAACATTGAGTTAACCTTATTCTTTTAAGCCAAAACGTGGTTAACTAACACCACAAATGAAGTTTTAAATGATAAATCCAAATTTTAAGAGATTTGACTCTTTATAGATTTGTTTACAAGTTTTTTTGGTATTTTATTGTACAATCTTTAAATCGTAATGGCGCAAGCAAAATCGATATACAGATTAAAAAATAAAGTATTTTCAATAGAGTTAAATAATGAAAACAAAAAAAAAAATTACATAAAATTTCTTTATTATTATGTATTTAGTGTGCTTCCACTTGTGTTTATGTTCGTCCGGTTTCGGTAGCTTGCTGCCATCTTCTGGTATCAATATCAACATTTATTTGGTTCGAACGTAATTTGCAGTATTTAAACAATTTCGAGAGTAATGTATTTGAAATGATTTTTTTAATAAGAAGCCCCATTTTTAATACTTTCTTCTTATTCTTTTTCTTCAGCCTATTCCCGTCCACTCCAGAACAAAGGCCTCCTCCATTTGCTTCCACGTCACTCTGTCTTGTGCAGACATCAAGGTTATTCCGACATGTCTGTTCAGGTCATCCTTCCACCGTAATTGCGGTCGCCCTACACCTCTCTTTGCCGTCCACGGTCTCCAATTCAGCAGTTTTCTTATCTATTTTTCGTCCGAGCTTCTGGCTACATGACCTGCTCATTCCCACTTTAGAGTCGTTATCCAGTGGATGATGTCAGTGACCTTTGTTTTTTCTCTCACCGTATCGTTTCTGACTCTGTCTCTTAGGCTTATTCCTAACATGTCTCTTTCCATGGTTCTATGGGTCACTGGTAGTTTTTTTGGGCAATGTTATAGTTTCGAGGTCATAAGTAGCAACTGGCAGAACACACGCTTCATAAACTTATCTTTTCAGGTTGATCGGTATTTTCCGGTTTTTACATGTATTCAATACTTTAAATGTCATCAAAACGTCCAGTGTCATCAAAGATTGAAATTAATAAATGCAAAAAGCAATCAATTCAATACATTAGTGATAGAAGCTTTCTATGGGTAGCCTTACTATCGTACAAAGTTTACATCCGAAGCGGTACGATTTTTAAATATTAATATCCTACCAACGGGCATAACCTTAGGTACATTGGTTCTACACATTAAAAAAATAATATATGTTTCCGTTGTCGCATTGGGACAAACAAAGTCAAGTCATTCAAAGCATCCGAGTTACTCATATGTATTGTATTTGAGCACTAATTACATGAAAAAATGAACAGTCTAATGGATGATTCGTTATTTCATCTTAGGTCACATGCAGTCGGGTAAGTAAGATTAAATATAAATTAACACCTATTGTGTGCCTGGCTACATATGCAGTAAAAAATTGGCTTAAAACTATGGCAGACAACATTTGCAGCTTATATTTAAATGTATCTTATTAACCTTACTATTGTCTTCCTTACCATTAACCTAAGTGGCCGAGTAGTAAGGGCTTTGACTGCCACACCGAAGATCCCGGGTTCGATTCTCGGTGACGGCAGAGTGACTGTCACACTGTCTTTGGTCTGGTGTAGAATTTACGTGACAATTAAATGGCGATAGATTGTGAAGAGCGATTCTACAAAATAATAATAATAATAATGAACTGGGACGGTCCGTCTGAGCTGCAAATGCAGTCAACGGCAGTTCGAGACTATTTTTGTTGCTGCAAATGAAGATATTTGCTGCGTATTTATAACACCATCATCAAGGCCGTGGTGACATATGGTTCTGAGTCGTGGACTGAGTTCTGAGGTGGAAAGAATCTACTGGTTTGAAAATAGAATACTTAGAATGAGCTTGGGATCCAGACCTGGTGTTGCAGCGGGAACTTGGAGGCATAGGACCAACCAAGAGATCCGTACGATGACCCAGCAGCCCCTTATAACGAGCATAGTGAGAGCCGGTCGCCTAGCATGGATTGGGCACGTATACCGAGCCGAAGAGATCAGAGCAATCTAGACCCTGTACGCGTCTAGACCGACTGGAGTAAGACCTCTAGGAAGTCCTAGACAGCGCCTAATGGACAATGTTCTGGCTGATCTGGCTAGGTTAGGCGAATCCAACTGCTGGGAGCAAAAGGTTTATGCTAAATTAGAAAGAGCTAGTGAGTGATATTTACCCCAAGTGTTGGGAAGATGAGGCTGCTTCTCCAGCCACTCCTTGATGTGCTGCAGATCTGACTCTCGGGTGGACACGTTCTCGTTCAGCTCCTTCTGAATCATCGAGGACATCTCGGACGTGGGCTGCACTAGAGTCATCTTTGGGCTGGGTGGTCACCTGAGGGATATTGAAAATTACAAATTATTTTCGATTCTAAATAATAATGCTACGCCAAAAATAACATAAACACAGTATTTCACACGAAAATAAAATATTCGCTAATTACTATTTAACTTCTTAACTAACCATGTAAACAAATTTGATCACCGCCTTATGCTGTTCTGGCATCTTTCTCTTGATTCCTATACATTCAAACATCATCTCATGCACGCACGTCGATTTCTCTGACTTCTTCTTTTTCTTCTTCGCGTACCATATCAGGTCCCCCCGACGTTGGCAATTACTCCGGCGAAGGCTTCTCTATCTTGCGCAAACAGGAACAGCTCCCCCACATGTCTCATCCCGGTCCAGTCTCTTATGTTGCACAGTCAAGACGTTTGCCTTCAACCAGGACCACGCTGCTCCTCATATTTTCCCATCAGTATTAATTGGAGCAAACTGTATTTTTCTCCCCGCAAAATGTGTCTTAGATATGAAATCTTACGGACCTTAACGTCTTTTAGCAGTCTACTACAATTGGCAGTCTACTACAATTGGCTCTCCTCAAAACCTCCAAATTGCTGACGAAATCTGTCCACGGTATGCGAAGCATTCTCCTGTACAACTACATCTCGAATGCTTCTAACCGGTTCATAGTGTGCACTTTCAGGGTCCAAGTCTCCAAGCCATAGAGTAATACAGACCAGAAATAGCACTTAAACATTCTCTGCCTTAGTTTCAAGTTCAAGTTGTCATTGCAGAATATTGATCTCATTTTGTTGAATGAAGCTGCTTCGATCCTGCACTTCACTTCCATATCTGGGTCCATAGATGATGTAATCATACTGCCCAGGTACTTAAAAAGTTCCACCCTCTCCAATGGTTTACCACCGAGTCGTAATGTTAGAGCGGAGTAATCTGCTCTACCAAATGCCATCCATTTCATCCTTTTTATTATTAATGTTTCTTCTCTTACGAGACGTCTCTTCTCTTTCTGACTTCTTACGAGACCGAATTTAATATTTGATTTATTTATATTGACTACTTAATTTCTTTAACTAATTCACTAACTAACCAACACGCCATCTCCTCGAAGAGGTTGGCAAAAATAATGGATTACCACACTGTTATTTTCTGATATACGTCCTTCGCTCCTTCAACATATATACAAGTATCGTGTTATGCACACACGTCGATTTCTCCGACTCCCTTGCTTGGCCGTCATTTCATATATTTTTGAAAATATACTTTTTTCTAGCACACTTTGCACGGAAACCATCTTGCTTAGGAATAAAACCATAAACGCCTCGGAAGACTCGATTTAAGCTTTTTTCATGCTAATAGTTCAAAAAGTATATTCAAGCCTTCAATAAAAATTTAATGGTAATACAAAATTGATTTTTCGTGGGTTTTTTATCCGGTTAAATGCAGGAAATGTCAAAGAGGTTCAAGGTTATTTCAAGTTATACAAAATCTTTAAATGCAAATTTGCAGAGATCGCTCCATTGTCGTTAATACAAATACCAAGTGAACTTTGTAATTTCAATTTCAACCAAATTTATGACTTTTAAGATTAAAGCCATAATTAACAGAAAAAAAACCTTTAATGATTTCGTTTTGGAACTCTTTGTCTGTATTGATGGTATTTTTTTTTTTTTTTATATTACATACATTTAACATTATTCAAATACATATATTTATAATATAATACAGATCGTGATTATCATTTTTTCTAAAATAATGTATTAATTTTTATGAGAATAATAATGGTATTCTTTACCAATCCTTATTTATGGAAGTGAAGCAGAACTGGCAAAAATGGATGAAAGTAGAAATGACATCTAGATGTGTAGAAAATCTATATATGATGTAGAGTGTCGAATGAAAATATATGAACTGAATATGAATGAAAGTGTTATGAATAAAATAATATAAGGATCATTTAGATGGTTCGGACACATGCAAAGAATGAATGAAGAAAAAATGGTAACCACCGTATATGTTGACCATGCAAACGGAACTAGAAATAAAGAAAGACCGAGGAAAACGTGGCACAATAAAGTAAATCAAATATTGAATGGTGGCCACGCGAGGAGACGGAGAAATCGATGTACGTGAATGACACGATGTAAGAATGTTGAGGAAGCGAGAAGTTAGGAAAGATCAGTGTGGCGATCCATTATTTTTGCCTGCTCCTTTGGACAGACGGCCAAATAGTTGGATAGTTAATTACATTATATTAAATAAATATATATATTGTTTATGTAAAAAATTAACATAACAATTATAAAACAAGATTGGGCAAAAAAATAACGTATTTCATATTTAAAAGACCGTCATTTTATTTTTAAACTATCTTATATTTAATAGCACGGACATGTTTCATCTTGTTAAGGCGTTATTATATGTAAAATTTCCCAGATATCAGGAACATAAAACTTTATAAATAATATTTTATATTATTATATAGCTTACATAGAATTAATAAAATCAAATGGAGTTTTGAAAAAATTAAAACAGGGTAAAAAACAAAAAGTATTCATTATTATTGCAGATTTTGCTATAAATTATCCGTTGATATAACAAGTTTTGCTGTTTTTGTTACATTTGAAATCTTGAATTTTTAAAGATAAACGATATGACAATAAAAAGAGTTTAGGAGAACGAGCATGACGAAAGATTTATGCTTTGTTGCCTTTCTACGATAAATTATTTTAATGCGGTGAGAGATGACGTGTCAAATAAATTAGAATGATACAAGTTTTGTCCAAAAGTAAAATGGAATATTATTTCTTCTATATACGCCATACTTTGTGTTGCTAAGATGTTTTATTTATCTTTTTCTTTTTTATATACTTTGTATTTACATCATTTATATTAAAAATATAGACATGTTTCGGACAACCAGTCCTTATTCAGTGATACACATAAAGATAAATAAATAAAAAATATTATAAAATTGTTTACATGATCTGACAGATATTATAAAGATTTATTTTGGAACGTTTATGCTTTTATTATAACAAATATTATGATTCAATTCATTAACAAGTTCTTTAAATTATTAATTTAAATTATAATTTGGAAAAATACATTCACAATGAAATTAAAAAGAAAAATATTTCGGATAAGGGGGAATAACTTTTCTCCCATTTTCTAATTTTCAGTAATGGAAATGGTAATAATAAAATCTGAAAACACAATATTACCAAAATGAATCGTCCATATTCCCATCACGTTGTATTGTCAAAAACATTAGAAAAACACTGTATTTTACAAAACTTTTCCATAACATGTTTTAGGACTGTGCAGGTTCTTTTTCAGCATAAATTGGTTATTTAAAATAATATACTGAAGAAGGACGTAAATAGTTCAAAAACATGTTTTTGTATTACAAAGGAAAAAATAGACCTAAATATCTTGATATAATCTAAAAATCAATTTAAAGAAATAAAAAAATAAAAAATAAGTCATTAAAAATAATACGATGTTTATTTTAACTACAATGTAATACTTCCACTTTTGTCTTTTTTCGACAGCGACCAGTTTCGCCAGGATCGCTGGCATCGACAGACTGGTGGCCTGGCAAAACCGGTTGCTGTCGAAATAAAGACAAATGTGGAAGTATTGTAGTTAAAAAACATCGTTATTTTTAATTATTATTTAATTATCTTAAATCATTACATAAGTGAATATAATTTAACCATTAAAATGCAAAAAAAAATTTTTGCTTACGTAAATGTTAAAAGATTAATGCTATTATTTGTTAAATATGTAAAATAATATTAATGTAAATTTATTTTATTTTATCCTACAATGAATTTAACTCTTTTAAAACCAAAAATCTTTTATTATTATATGACAATAGTTTTATAAAGCAGCTATGAATCATTAGATACATTTTTTGTTGAAACGTTTTTAAGAAGACGTCTGAAAGATAATGACTTATTTCTTAGACAGATTCTAAGAAGCCAAAACGACAATAAACGAGGCATTCATATTTTTTTCTATACCCCTACACAAAATAATTGCTATCGCCATTAAAATCTTGCATCAAACTCACAAAGCTTTAATAGAGGAACGAATTATGTTGCGCGATTTCAATAAGAGGCCGTCGACATTCGGGTAGGCCCGCCTCGATTCACGAATGTAAGTATTAACAAAAGACAGACGCAATGGCGCGGCAGGTGATTGAGGTTAAGGTTATCCTTCATTGCGTCAAAATTACGTCCAAACTTGATTCTGGCGAACTGTGACGAAAAGTGAACGCAGCCGCCTTGCCTTGTTGAGATGGTTTTATTTGAATACTTGCATGTGTTGCCAGTTGAGAAAGTAAACTAAAGATACTTGTTCTAGGAGTTCACGAGAACACGCGATAATTTTTGTTTTTCGACGAAGTTTTAAGATTCGACGTAGAAAGATACCACATCTATATTTAACGTATTGAACGCTAAGGCATTAACACTGTATTTCCGTAGTAATAAACTTAGGAAATTGAAAATAACTTTCACTCGTATAAGGATTAATTGTATCTCAATAGAGACGAAGATGTAAATTGTTTTTTTGGGAACAGAATATGGTGGCCGAGGCGCTTACAGGACTTATGACCTGTCATTGGTTGAGTTAAGCGATAGATTTATGTTTTACAACATTCCCCGTTCCGCCTTTCTTATGACCACCACGTCTGACAAATTTTTGGAACTTGTATGTATGCTAGAATCCCACGCTTATCGTTACATTTTTATGTTCACCCTACATTAGCGTCATATATTAAGATTTGTCCAGTATTTGTCTACAAGAATTTGTATACATTCAAAATGTTGTGAAAATAACTGTGTTTCATTCACTATTTATAATCCACTGCAGAGAACAATAAGAAATGAAATAAAAAAGTATGTAAGTACGAAATAAATGATCATGATAATGAAAATAAAAAAGTTTAAAAATTCCTTGGTTTAACGTAATCAGTTTTATTCCATTTGATTTTTAGCGAAGACCGCTAAAAATCAAGTGAAATAAAATTTAAAACGTATTATAAAGGATTTTTATTTATTTATTCTTATGTTAATTATTTACAATGAACCTCTTCCGAGAAAATAAAATTAACAACATTGATTTATTTCATTTTATTTTTACAATTAATTAATTTCTAATGAACAATTCGCTTTTCTTCACAAAAGGATCATTTATGAATTTAGTTTATACAGAGATTTTTTGTTATTTAATTAATTTATCTTATCCAAAGATTATTTGCTGAGTAATGAAAATAAGTTTTTAAGTTTCTACCAGAAGATCGCAAATACCTTTGTTAATTAAAAACAAGATTTAAGAAGAAACAATATTCGTTTTATGAAAAACTTGTGTTAATAATACAAAACAATATTTAGTATTGATATTAGGCCAAAAGTTAAAAATAAGTATTCTATAAGATTTATTTTAATTAAAGCATCAATCGACTAGCTGATTTTTACAAAAGTAAATTTATTTAAAATACTACTTGCAATGCACATTATTTTATTCTTAAAAAAATTGTTACTAAAAATATTAATATAAAACAACACATTGATTTATCATTCGGTACAATATATTATACCTACACGAATGCGATACAAGTTTTGACGTGACTTATAATTTAAGAATTTATAACCTTGAACCAAATTCTAGACGAACGAAAGTAAGCATTTTCATCTGAAGCCACATTTGGTAGACGATAGTGGAATGAACTGAGAAGGGTTCAATGAAATAAATGGTAATTTGAATAGCCCTTTTTATCTCAGCTGGAACACCATTAAATTTCTGGTAGTTATTTTTTTTATACTGTTTGGTTTAACCTTGAAACCAAGGATACATTGATTCAATAAAGTTCAAAGATTTGACTCGCCCAACTTAAATGTGACTGAACCGATTACGATTGATTCATGATGACTTCCTGTGGCTTAATAAAATAAACACTATGATTTTTTAAACATCTCAAAGAAAACAGATTTGAAAAATTGTGAAATAATTTATGTAATATGGAAAAACTTTCTGAGATCGTGTCCGTAACGCAGACATAAAAAAAACTTGCGAAATAGAGGATACTGGAGGGACCATGTAGCCAGAATGGAGAGTGATAGATTCGCATATTCAGCTGCTTACGAGATCCTATCCGGACATCGTTGGAGGGAAAGTTGGACCTCATTATCCCAGGAGACATGATTTCTATGCCACAGATCGTCAGATACGAGGCATATCCAGAAAGTAAGTGTACTGAGGCTCTAACGACCGGATGGATTTTGTTTTCGACATGTTGGCTACACTTCCGTGTAGCCTGACCCTTCTCCTCCGCGACGAGACTGGTTCGAGGTCAGTACGTTAAGAAGTGTCAGATGCCCTGGAATGTGTGGGTCCAGGATCGGGCTCTTCAGTCACACGCGGACCCACAACCGTGAAGGACAGTCTTCCTCGGACACGAGAGATAGCCGATGATGATGATATTTCAATCAATTCCTTAATTGGAAAAGTCAATTAACTTTCTAAGTAAATATTTCTATAGAGAATATTCTACTTTTCATGCTTAATTAATTTACAAATTGAATCCACTTAACTGTTAATACATCGTTACGAGAAATTGGCTTTGTTTTAAATATAACATCTTCTACATTGAATAAATCATTAGTGAAATCGACCATTACCAATAAATTAGTTTACACATCATACATATGTTTTGATATAACGGATTAAAAACGCTTTCAACTGCCACACCAAAGTGATTCTATTGGTGACTCGTTTGTCAGAAAATGACAGATACTGATTTGACAGCGTTATTTAATTATTTTATTTGAAAATGTGACACTTTTAATAAAGCTTTTAAATTTATTAAATAATTAATTAAAGTAAATGGCACTAATAATTTGTGATCACAAAGACACATTAAGATGTATGGATGTAGAAGAAGCTAGAGAGGTATGCCAGGACGGAGCAGTATTGCGGTCCGTCCTCTCTGCGTACTCCTCTGTGGAAACGGTGTGATGGTTAGTTATTTAGTTAGTAAATTCACTAACTTCTACGAACTGACTAGCCATCACGCCGTCTCTCCGATGGGGTAGGCAGAAATAATTGACTGCAACACTTTTTTCCTGACATACTTTTCTCGCTTTTTTAATATTCATACATCGTGCCATGCACGCTCGTCGATTTCTAATACAACTCAGGTGGTAGGCATTCAATATTTGATTTATTTGATCGTGACACGTTTTCATCGGTTTTCCTCTATTTCTAGTTACATTTACATTGTTAACATATGCTACATGACTTGAAGTTGGAAACAAGGTGCCGAAACCGGTCGATGTTAAACACAAGTGGAAGCACACTAAATATATAATAATGAAGACATTTTGTATTAAAAAAATGTTTTCATTTTTCAAAATGAACTTCTACTAAGAAATTTCAATTAAAAATATGTATTGTATGCTACATATCGTCACCTGAGAGTAAGAGGGTTCCAACTAACAAAATTTCACATTTGGCTTTTTTTCGTGAAAAGGGTTCTTTCTTACTAACCATATCTATACGTACAATAAAAAAAAAACATGTAATAGTATCGTCATTTTGATGTTACGAAAAGAATCAAGTTTCATCTGATCATTCAAAACACACGATTCACTGAAGAAGGATTCATTTAAGCTTAGAACTTTATTATTCTAACTGTTGCCAGGCAAAATTTACACGTTTCTCGGTAAAATAATCTCTGGAAATTGGAATAAAACTCTTTTATTCCCAGATACGCATCCGAAACCATCAAAACTTTGACTTCATTTTTCTCAGCTTTTTACTTTTGTCAGTTGGAACCTTCTTATCCTCAGGTGACGATATACTAACCATTATTTCTTCATTCATTCTTTCCATGTGTCCAAACCATCTTAATGTTCCTTTCATTATTTTGTTCATAACAATTTCATTCGCACGCATTCACTTCTTATATTTTAATTCGACACTCTATCTTACATTTTGTCATGTTATACGATAAGAAGGCCTCTTCCATGCCATAATGGAGGGTATGACCGAGGGGACAAACTCTAGGGGACGCCCACGCCGAGAGTACCTGGAGGACCTGTTGGTGGACGTACGCTGCTCATCATATGCAGATTTCAAAAGAGCCGTACAAGACAGGGAAGAATGGAAAATAAGAATAGAGAAAATTGCTGCAAATCAATCCCAGGATTGAAACTAGAGAGAGTAATCTTACACAGTTTTTCCACACTTTTGAGAGAGATTTTATTTCTATTGCATTTATTCTACTTTCATCCTTCTTTTGCAGTCTCGTATTTTAAAATATTGTAATACGTATAATTAATTTTATTAATTTATTTAATAATGAATTGTGCTGATTCTTAATGAAATAAGTATTGTTATGTGCAATAGACTTGAACTTGCGCTGAGATCATTGAATAAATATGAGTTCTATATATTCTATAGCTCAAGTTAAAACCTGTTTTTCATTTCGCATACGGACAACCTTTCGTTTTGCTCTTCTGGGATCTTCGACCCAGGTAAGTAAATTCTTAGATAAGTACAACGACCTTTTGATTTTCTGCAATCGTGAAAACAAAACAAAATTCAGAATCAACAATTTCATTCTAGATAAATGTCACGTAAAAGTCTATTATTTTACGACGTGTATTTGTACAATATAATTAAGTAAAGGGGATCGTGGATCGGGAGTAAGGGGGATCCTATTGACTCTTCGAGCGGTGCATGGTCATCACGGTGGTGATGGCCATGCTACGCTGGAGGATTGATCTGATCCCAAGTACCTATCCACACCTCCTCGACTTTGGTCTCCCCTGGAAACTATGGGAAATGTTAGAGATCGAGTAATTAACCTCGGTGGACAATATTGATGCATAGGCTAACGTGGAAGGACACCTCGCCAACCCGTCTGGGAAGCGTGGCGTTGTAATGCCAACCATCCCCCGTATGACATGTTATACATGGAGAAGTATGGGCGAGACCTATGTCCAGCAGTGGACGACAACGGCTGTTAAAGAAGAAGAAGAAGAATCAAGTAAAATAACAAAAAACACGAAGTTCGCAATTTGTAATGGACACATGGAAAGAATGAATGAAAAAAGAATGGTAAAAAAGTATATGTAAACGACGTAAACGGAACTAGAAATATAGGAATTTCGAGGAAAACGTAGCATGAAGTGTGAGGCGTGAAAGTTGGCGAGGAGTCGGAGAAATCGACGTGTGTGCATGACACGATGTATGAATATTGAGAAATTGATTGAAATATGTCAGGAAATAAAGGTGTGGCGGTCCATTCTTTCTGTCTCCGCCTTCGTGGAGACGGTGTGATGGTTAGTTGTTTTTTATATATGTTTATAATATTATTCGGAAGAAACATTAACGCAAGGCCAAGAATAAAACCTCTATAAAAATTCTAATCGCTTAAATAGATTCACTTTTTATCTACGTGTGTTGTTACTATAACTGTGATACCCGGCGCCCTTGACAACAACATATTGTCAGCCAAACATTCCACCACACCGGAAAGAGAAGATGATAGATATTGTCCTTTCTGAGGGTAATCCCTACAAAATTAGCTTGGAATTGACAGAATGAATAAGAATATTAACTAACTAACTAACCATCACGCCGTCACCCCAAAATGGTAAGCAGAAAGAATGGACTGCCACACTTTAATCGATGCGGCACTCCATCCTTCTCTTTTCGCCCCCGTGAAAGATGCGGTGTGATGGGTTGTGAACCTCATCGCCACCAATAGGCATCTCCAATATCATCATAAGAATACTGTTTCTCTGAAGAACTATGCTAACTAAATAACTAACTAACTAACCATAACACCATCTCACCGTAAGCTAAGGCAGAAATAATTAACCGCCCACTTTTCTTTCCTGAAATATTTCTTACCTTATCTCAATATTCATATAACTTGTCATGCACAATTTGATTGAACTGATACAACGTTTTCTTTAGTCTTCTTCTATTTCTTTTTCGTTTACATTGATAATATATACTTTCTTTTCGTTCGTCCAAACTCTCTTAATAACGCTTTCGTAATTTTGTTCTTAACACACGCATTCACTTCTTATGTTTGCTTTAAGAGATCTCATTTCTACTGAATTTAATCTACTTTCAAATTTCTTTTGCCAGTTCAATGTTTCACTTCCATACTCGTACATAAGGTTCGGTACAAGGACACCATTTTGCATTGCCATTTAAAATGATTCCAATATTCCATATTATGTCCCGTTCACCGTGTTTCACTGCATGAGCATTGTGTATGAGCATGCATTAATAAATTAATTATTATTATGGAATGAATTCCATCCGTGATTGGTACCAGAAACTTTCTCCATCTTGTTAGCACGTGACTGAATATCTAATCTGTTTTCGAATGTCACGTTTCAATTATTTCTCTAAGTTGGGGAAATTTTTTATACATTGTGATTTAATTATACGATAGTTCAAATGCATAAAGTCTGTTGCTCCTCCTGTGAAGTGGATTTTCAGCCTCTCTTTCATTATCATAATTAATATAATAAAACTTCTATAACACGTACGTATTCATCCATATTAATTAGTTAGTGAAATTAATATTTTCGTTTATTCGTCATATTGTCCCTGATAGATATTTTCGACAACGACAGCATAGATTGCGTTACCTACCGGCCGCCAGAACCAACCTGTATCTGGTGACACCGGTGGGAAGAACAATTAATCTTCTGAACGCAGTCTCCTCGGAGATCGACGTCTTTCGTATTAGTGAAAGTACGTTCAGAAGGCAAATACTCTTGACTTAGGAGAGTATCTTGTCTTCCTAATATCGAACCATTTCTAGTGTGCTTCTGTAATTTTACTATACGAGTATACTATATATTATTTAACCTGTTCTTATTATATGCCGTAAATTAGTGGTTCCCAAACTTGTTTGTTCCATGGTCCCCCTACTGATTTTTTTTTTTTTACAAATTCACCTATAACTATAAAATGAGTTTTTGAAGCTGACATAGAGCAAAATTACATAATAGAAAAAAAATCTGGAATACGTTGACGACCTTTTTTTAGCTCATATCAGAGACTTCCGGCCAGTAGAAATCGGCGACGACCTTTTTTTATTTTTAGCTCATTCGATATTATTAGCTAATAGACGAAGCACCGCCAATTTCGACTGGCCAATTTTCACGAATTAGCTATAAAAAAAAAGTCGTCGTCAACTTTGCGCGGACCCCCCGACGTTGTTCAGGGACCCCCAAAACAATTTTAATTTTCACGGACCCTCTGAATGATCCCAGGGAACCCTGGCGGTCCATATGGACCACTTTGATAACCACTGCCTTAAACCTTAATTTTGTAATGTCTATTGATGAAATAAACTGATTTGTTTTTATAATAAATTTATTTATGTTTACAGTTAAACACTCTTAAGATCTGTGACACTATATTGAAAACGATATTGTAGGTGTAGTTTGAACATTCAATACAACCTTTCAGCTTGGTTGGGTAATCATTATTATCTTTACATTACAGTAACGTGACATAAACATTGCATTGTACAATCATCATTGTTTGAACTATGACAAGAAAAAATATTCTGTACTTATTCCAATACAAGAAAAAAACATTTCGATGTCGATAATCATATGAATATATGACAACATTTCCAAAGAAAAATTTGATTTATTTGATCGTGCCAAGTTTTCCTCGGTATTCCTCTATTTCTGGTTCCATTTACATCGTTAACATTTAATTTTTAACCATTCTTTCTTCATTCATTCTTTCCATATTTATATTTATTTACTTTAAAACAAATAAACACTACGTATTTCGGAGATACACATCAATTATAAATATAACTAATTTATAATGAGCAGACGCAAAAATATAACTAACTAATTGACTAACTGAGGGGCAAGCAGAGAGAATGGACCGCCATACTGCTCTATCCTGACATACTTCTCTAGATTCTTCTACATTCAAACATCGTAAAATGCACGTTCGATGATTTTTCCGACTTTGAATGTTGCCGCCTTTCAGTATTTAATTAATTTGGTCATACCATGCTTGTCTTGGTCAATGTTTTAACCATTCTTCTTTTGTCTGTTCTACGAGTATATGTCCAAATCACTTCTGGTACCTTATTAAAATTTTATTATACTTATGATACTCGTACAATCATGTTACAATCAAATTCATGCTTCTGCCAAAAATATAATAAAGTGAATTGAAATAATATGGTTTGAATACATTGAAATGATAAACTACAAAAAAATAGAGTGATGATAAACGTAAGCAAAAATAACAACAACAAAAAATCATAACGCCGTTTCGCCGTAGGGGTAGGCAGAGGGAATGGACCGCCACACTACTCTATCCTAGCATACCTCTCTTGCTTCCTCCACATTCATACAGCGAGTCATAAACGCACGTCGATTCTAGCGCAAACATACATTTTTTATATTATAGCATGAATTGTGAAAAACACAAGACTTTTTCAGTAAAATATAATATTAAATATTCAATTCATGATTTAATTGTATCTCAATAGAGACGAATATGCAAATTGGAAACTGAATATGGTTGATCAAGGTGTTTACAGGACTTATGACCTGTCATTGGTTGGGTTAAGCGCACGCTTTACGTAATTACAACATTCCCCATTCCACCTTTTCTTTATGACCATGTATGACAAATTTTTGGAAGTTGTATATATGTTAAAGTCCTATGCCAGATTTCACATGTCAGTTTCAATATGCCATCTATGAAGATTTTGATTACATATGTTAATCTTTTTAAGATTACTCTATATATAATCTACATACTAACGCCATCTATGGAGATTTATGTTTATTTAGCATTATGCAGAACATCTTTTTAACTCAATGTGAATGGCTACCTCGCCATTAGCGCATTGTTAGAAGCCGCCTGGAGATTTCACACTCCTATCTATATGCCAAACAATAGACCAGATATTAAATATTCAATTCCAGATTGTGATTATTACAGAAAGTTAAAAAACCATTAAGAGTAAGAACTAGAAATAATCATAACATTGATATTGCATCCCTAAGGCAACTCCCACTATCACGAAATGTCGAAACTATAATTTTTGTTTCAGTAAATATATAGTACATATAGTACATAGTAAATATATAGTAGTATAAAAATAAATTGGCGTATTTTTCAGATAAAAGGGTTACCCTAAAGTAAATAAAAATACTGAATATTTGTAAGGGCCATTAATATAACCTGTAACCTGTATCGCAGGTCAATAGTCTTGAGTCCGAGAATCACATTTTTTATAACTCCAGTCACGCCAGACTTATTCAAACACGAACATTACGAGTTTTTGTTGGGAAAAAACACATTGCGTTGAAATATTATTTTATTACTCATCCACCAAAGATACCAGCATTTTGGTAATCAGGTCCCAAAACCAGATTTTTGTATCGAATATTATTCTAAAACATGAATTAACATACGATAGGTAGCTTATCTATGCCATTTTATTGTCACGCCATTCGCCGAGGCAGTCGTAATTGATACCACTGTGCCACGAAGGTCGTAGAATTGTTTAAGAAATGATAAATACTTAAAAAAATAATGTTGTTATTTGAAATTTCATGATAGTTTCATTGTATATAATGAAAAAAAAAATGGAAAAAATATTTAAGAAATGCTTATTTAGTTAAAACCCACTAATGTAGTTAAAAAAGTTAAAATCCACTAACATTAGTGGATTTTAACTTCATATACATTTAAAAAATAACTGAATATACATGGAAAGAATGAATGAAGAAATAATGGTGAAAAAATTATACGTTAACGATGTAAATGGATCTAGAAATAGAGGAAGACCGAGGAAAACTTGGCAGTGTAAATGAAATCTCTTAGACGAATGTGCGGATACTCTGTGTATGATAGAGTGTCTAATGAAAATATTAGAAGTAAAATAAGTTTGGACACATAGAAAGTGAAGCGACAGGGCTTTTACAAAAAAATTTCATGTTTAGTTACAAAGGTAATTAATATTTGCACACATAAATAGACAACTAACATATAATGGCTAAACACAAAAACAAGAATAAGGATAACAACAACAGCAACAAACCATCATGCCGTTTCGCCGCAGGGGTAGGCAGAGAGAATGGACCACCCCACTACTCTATCCTGTCACACCTCTCCACATTCATACAGCGAGTCATACACGCACGTTGATTCTTCCGACTTCTAACATGACCAATCTTTTAAATTTGATTGGTCATGCCATGTTTTCGTCGGTCTACCTCGACTCCGTACTCCATTTACATCATTAACGTATACTTTCTTAACCATTCTTTCTCCATCCATGCTCTCCATATGTCCGAACCAACGCAGCGATCCTTTCATAATACCTTCTTCCGCTCTACATTCCTTTCTTATATCAGCATTTGAGATTCTATCGTATATCGTTCCACAACACATACGTCTTAGGGACCTCATCTCTACCGCATTTATTCTGCTCTCATTCTTCTTCTGTAAGTTCCATACTTCACTTCCATACGGGTTGGGACCAGAACTCTATTGTGAATGTCCGTTTTTGCTTTCATTGATAAATTCTTGTTTCCAATAACTATTTTTAAAGCTCCATTCACTTTGTTACCCGCACCAACCCTTCTTCAAACGTCACTATCCGTTCAGCCATCCGCTGTGAACATGGTGCCTAAATATACAAATTCACTCACCTGCTCCAAATTCTCTTCGTTCACATTTATGTTACAAACTGTCATTTGCACTTCGTGACTTATGATAAAACGTGGTACGATCAAATATTGAATGTCGGCCACTCGAGGAGTAAGAGAAATCAACGCGCGTGCAAGACACGATGTATGAATGTTGAGGAAGCGAGAGAAGTATGTAAGGGAAGAAAAGTGTGGCAGTCCATTATTTCTGCCTACCCCTTCGGGAAGACGGCGTGATCGTTAGTTAGTTTTTTACATAATTTTTTTTTTTTTGATATATACTAAATTATTTTGTTGAATCGCTCTTTACATCATAACAGCGCAAGCCAAATCGATGTAAAGGGTATAGCTATCATATTGATTCTCGTGTCATGTGATAGGTAGCTAATCTATTGCCATTTTATTGTCACGTGAGTTCTCCACCAGACCAAAGACATTCTATCACAGTGCTATCGCCGTAAATTGAACCCGGGACCTTCGATGTGGCAGTCAAAGAACTTATCACTCGGCCACGAAGGTTATATTGTACTCGGAAACAATGTAGGTTAAAGCTTACTAGTAGTTGTATACCATTTTTTCATTTCAAATCCTTCAACTCGTTTTCACGTAATTCCGACATTGGCTGTCACAGAATATACCGAGTGTGCCATATTAATTATGCCAAGGTCACTTTGCCACTTTCTCTAAGAGATCCAACGCAGTCTCATCATGAGAATACTTGAGAAACCGCACGTTTAATGTTACATCATGTACGAGCTTGACGATAATAATAGCCCCAAAGACTGACAATATTCCCGAAAAGGGACATGTTGTAAAGTAAATCAAATTGTCTCAATATACGAAGAACAGGTTTTTTTATGACGTGGCTTTACTGTTTTGTAGTGCGGACGCTCTGGCTGATTCTTGTGGCTGTAATTTGGAAAACCAGTGACGTAATAAGTAAATATCCGTCGGAAAACTGATACGTTCAGCTCGTATGTAACAAACACAGCATTTATTATATTGAGAAACATATGTAATGTCAATGTTGGTGTATTTTAGAACAGATTTATCAATGATTTGTTTAAAAAAATTGTTGAAATAATTTATTTTTTAAACGAAAATACTTTTTTAAAATTAAAATTTAGTGCATTGAAAGAGTCACACGGTCACAACCGAAACATCTCTGTTAAAAGTCTTAAAAAGTTGGTAAAAATACAAAGTGCAGTTATATTTATTTAAAAATGACACTTTTTTATTTAAAATAATCAGGTCTGTTTTTATTTATTAAAAAAAAGACTAATACCATGGAATTAAATCAATGATATTATGTTAGAATTTATTTTACAATCTTCAACATGAGCAGAAAATAGATCATTATTATGAAGAAGGAATCTGGTCGTGTCCAGGCTTGAACCCATGTCCCCTGGATTAGGAGCCAAGCGTTCTATCCCCTAGATTACCACTCGGCAATAGCTAAGCTATCAAGGAAAATGAAAATGATAATACTTTAGCAGGTCGAAATTTATCATTCCCATAAAATACAATAACGTTTCTGGAAAACCGTGGAGTTTTAGTAATTTTAAATAGTAAAAATATAGTTTTATATTGTATAATTGTTAAAGGAAAATATACATACAATAATTGAGTTGAAATATCTAATTGATTTGAAACAAGCCTTGAATATGAAAATGTAGAATTGAAAATTTATATTTTTGGGTTCTACAATATAAAATATAACATTTAAAATGAATCTGATAATTCACGAAATTATTAATAACAATCAAAAATAATTTTGTGTATGTAAATTATTTATTTATCTTTTTTATATTCTTTATCCGCCACTGGTCAAATGAGTGACGTGGTAAATCGCTAATTGCCAATGAAAATTCTTAAAGCGGATATCATCCTTGGTTGCGATTTACAGATTATTTGCCGGACCGCAGAATCATTGAGGTAACTCACCGTAGAGCTATCTTTGATTTGTCATATGAGGATTTTAAATTAACACATTTTTTCATAATTCACGTAACACTATTCGGTTAACGCAATATACTCATATATGAGTGTCTATATATTATACTACGATGTTTAAACAGTATAGTTAAAATTTTATGATAAGGCATACCGTAAAGCGATAATTCTATCTTTCTTCTATATTCGCCATAACTCTGTGTTACGGAATCATGAATGTTTCTTTTTTTATATACTTTGTACACAACAAACACTTTACTGCAAAAATAAAAATTAAAAAACAAACATGTTTCGGACACAGAATCCCTTCATCAGTGATATATGATAAATATTACAAATATAAATGGTGCAAAAAATTATGTTAACGATGTAAATGGAACCAGAAATAGAAGAAGACCAAGGAAAACGTTGCACGATCAAATAAATCAAATATTGAATGTCGGCCATGTGAGGAGTCAGAGAAATCGACGGGCGTGCATGACACGATGTATGAATGTTGAGGAAGCGAGAGAAATATGTCAGGAAAGAAAAGTGTGGCAGTCCATTCTTTCTGCCTACCCCATAGGGGAGACGGCGTGATGGTTAGTTAGTTAGTTAGTTACAAATATATACACATTTACATATATATTTCAATATTTGTAGTATCCATATAAACTAACTAACTAATCATCACGCCGTCTCCCAGAAGGGGTACGCAGAAAGAACGGACTGCCACACATTTCTTTCGTGACACATTTCTCTCACTTTCTCAACATTCATACATCTCTGACTCCTCACGTGGCCGACATTCAATATTTGATTTATTTGATCGTGCAACGTTTTCCTCGGCTCTCTCTCTTTCTAGTTCCTTTAACATCGTTAACATATACTTTTTTACCATTCTTTCTTCATTCATTCTTTTTATGGGACCAAACCATCTTAATGATCTTATCTTTATAATATTTATCATATATAACTGATGAAGGACTTCTGTGTCCGAAACATGTTCGTTTTATTATTTTTATAATGAAGTTGTGTTTTGTACAAAGTACTCGTATATAAAGAAGAAACTATCATTAATTAATTCTGTGTTTAAATTTGTTGCTTTTTTACATGTTTTTCTTTGGATAAGAATATAATAAATCTGTATTTTTTACCATACATAGACGTAAGCTGAGTTAACTACAAATAAAATACGAATTTTCTCTGAAAAGAAGATAACACTAAATAACCATCACGTCGTCTCCTCGAAGGGGTATGCAGAGAGAATGAACCGCCACACTTTTCTCTTCTGCAACTGATGTATGCCATGAAAGAACAGTGAAGTGGTCTAATATTTCTCAATACGACTGCGTGGTGGACTTGGATATTCTGGCTTACATAGGTTCAGGTCTATAATAATAATAATGAATTACTCATTTCAAGGGTGGTGTAGAAATAGCTCTGTTTTATAAAAAAGTTAAAAAATAAACATATTTAGTATTAGGATTTAGTATTATGAGGTCCGCAACCCATCACGCCGCGTCTCCCGCGGAGGCGAACAGAGGAGAGTGGAATGCCGCATTGGAACGTTAAATATTAGAGGGGGTATGAAAGAAAAGATGAATGAGATGTGTGTAGAGATAGAAAATAAGAGTTTAGATATTTTATGTGTGACTGAATGCATGATGAAAGAGTGTGGATCCAAGGAGCATGCAGATAAGCTTGTTCTGTGGTCGGGAGTACCTAAAGACCACAGAGCATGTCAGGGCGTGGCGGCGGTGCTGGCTCCAAGGATGATAGAATGTATGAAAGGGTATGAATGTGTTAATCCAAGACTCATGTGGATTCGCTTCAAGATTGGGTTAACGAGAGTATTCCTGTTGATTGGTTATGCTCCCGTCAACAACGAAATTGAGGCGATCAAGGATGAGTTTTGGGATAAGGTGAGCGAGACATTGATGTGCAAGAAAGACAATGAAAGGTTAATAATTGCCGGTGATATGAATGGTTGGGTGGGAATTCGAAGGAGTGGATATGAGGATTGCCTGGGAAGGTTTGGAGATAGAAGAATAAACGACAATGGAAGGAGACTGTTTGGAGTGTGCATGGAATGGAGTCTCTTTGTGTCGAACTCCTTTTTTGATCATAAGAGAATCCATCAATATACTTGGGAAAGAGGAAATGAAAGGTCAATTATAGATTACGTCATTGTTGACTCTAGATTGCGGGCGGATACTATTGATACGAGGGTTTTCAGGGGAGCCGAAATGGAAACGGATCACTTTTTAGTAGTGGCAAAAGTGATCCTTTTCAGGGGATGGCTAACCAGAAGAAGCAAAACAGTGGCCGCACCAACTAGAGTCAAAGTTGAAAAACTACAAAACAATGACGTAAGAGATAATTTCGTGAGAAAAGTGAACGAAAGATTGTGTGTGTCTGATGTAAATTTGTTGAATGTTGACGATACCTGGGAGTATTTAAAGGAAAGTTTGTGTGAAGCAGCGAAAGAATCGTGTGGTGTATGTGTACAAGGAAGAAGGAAAGGGGATGCGTGGTGGAATGATGACGTAAAGAGTGCAGTTAAAGAGAAGAAGGATGCTTGGTTGAATATGCTTTCGATAAATAAGAATGACAGAGGTAAGTATGAAAGTGCAAAAGATTTGTATAAGGTATGCAAGAAGAAAGTGAAGTCAGTAGTGAAAGCGCAAAAAAAAAGCTGAGGGAGGAAGAAGGGCTCAAAATGACAAAGAACTTCGAGGACAATATTAAAATGTTTTGGAAGGAAGTGAAGAAAGCCCGAAATCCTCCTGAAAGCGGATGTGTGAAAGCAATTTTAGATAGTGAGGGAAGAATGTTAACGGAAAGTAAGATCGTACAAGAGAGATGGATGGAGTATTTTAAAGAAATGTATGGTGGTGATACAAGTGTTGATGAAAGCATTAGAACTGGTGTAAACGCGATGGTATAAATGACAATACAGAAAAAATAAGTATGAATGAGATTGAAAGATCTGTGAAAGCAATGAAAAGTGGAAAAGCTGTAGGGTATGACTGCATCGCTATAGAATTTATCAAAAACGGTGGCAAAGTAGTTTCCGCATGGATATGTAAACTGTTCAACCAATGCTTGGAGGAGGGATATACCCCACTCGACTGGAGGAGAGCAGTTATCTTGCCTCTGTACAAAGGAAAAGGATCCCATATGGAATGTGGAAACTACAGAGCTATTAGTATTTTGAGTGTTGTTGGTAAAATCTATGGCAGAATTTTAATAGAAAGAGTAAGAAAGACGACGAGTGATAGAGTTTGGGATGTGCAAGGCGCTTTTATGAATGGCAGAGGATGCATGGATCAAATTTTTGCACTTCGTACAGTGACAGAGAAGTTTATGGCCAAAAACCGTAAACTCTTCTGTGCGTTTGTCGATTTGCAAAAAGCATATGATCGCGTAGATAGAGGTAAACTGTGGGAAATATTGTCGGAATATGGAATAAACACAAAACTGATCACGGCAATTACATCGCTGTACACAGAAAGCACTGCTAGTGTCAGAGTAAATGGGGATCTTACAGCCTGGTTTGATATCAATAAAGGTGTCAAACAGGGGTGTGTAATGTCTCCATGGTTGTTTAATCTATATATGGACAAGTGTATGAAAGAGCTGAAAGGGTTGGAAGCAGGTGCAAAAATGGAAGATGTTTCAGTAAGCTGTTTGTTGTATGCGGACGACGCTGTGCTACTTGCAGACAACGAGCACGAACTGCAAGCCCTGGTGTCTAGTATGTATGAGGTATGCAAGCGATACGATTTGTTGATGAATGTGAATAAGTCCAAGGTAATGATTTTCGAAAAAGAAGGAAGCATGACAGTCTGCAACATTAGTGTAAATGGTGAAAATCTGGAACAAGTGGATGAATTTATTTATTTAGGAAGTATGTTTACAAAGGATGGGAGGGTGGAGAAGGATATTGAAAGAAGGGTTGGGGCAGGCAACAGAATAAATGGTGCACTTAAAGTTGTCATCGCAAACAAAAGCCTATCCAAAAAGCTAAGATGGCAGTGCACAATGGTGTTCTTGTGCCGACCCTTATGTATGGAAGTGAAGCATGGAACTGGCAAAAGAAGGATGAAAGTAGAATAAATGCAGTAGAAATGAGATCTCTAAGACGAATGTGTAGCAAATCTGTTTATGATAGAGTGACAAATGCAAGTATAAAAAGTGAATGTGGTGCGAATGAAAGTGTTATGAACAAAATAAGGAAAGGGTCATTAAGATGGTTTGGACACATGGAAAGAATGAGTGAAGACAGAATGGTAAAGAAGGTATATGCAAACGGCGTGAACGGAGCTAGAAATAGAGGAAGGCAGAGGAAAACGTGGCACGATCAAATCAATCAAATATTGAATGTCGGTCACGTGAGGAGTCGGAAAAATCGACGTGTGTGCATGACAAGATGTATGAATGTAGAGGAAGCGAGAGACGTATGTCAGGACAGAACAGTGTGGCGTTCCATTCTTTGTTACATTTATGTATTATTTTTATAAGCAAATATTAAAATATTATTATTAACTAAAACATAGTTTTCTTATTGATAATTGATTTTTGACCGAAATTGCATTTTTATTCAAAAAATTCTCAGGGGCTCAGGAATACGGTGCTAATACAATGAACGCCTTAGGATTCAAAGGGTTAATATGTTACATTGTTAACAATAATTATAAGGTAGATGAAAAAATTTAATATGCGAAAGTATTGGACCTGGAAAGTAATCTTTACCTTTATCTAAAGTGTGTAGAAATAATTCAGGCACTTGGTGACTACACGTACCTGCTGTAGGGCTCAACCGATAATCTGCTGCAACGGGAAGATGAAAGTAATTTCTGTATGTCACAGTGGGAGTGGCACCCCCATTACACCTCAGTTAATGTAAGATGGCGGAAATGTTGGCGTTTGGTGCAAAGTCATTTACTCGTCATTTCCGCAATCCAGCGGGAGCCTGTCTTCGCATAGGGGCCATACACGATAACCGTTCTGCATTCATGCCGATCAAACAATTATATGAATCCATCTCACTTGTATGCATCATTTTTCAATTTTATTCCGTCTTCTTCTCGAATTGTTTTCTAAGAGTTTCATATCAATATTTTTTTATCCATTTTATTCATAAAAACTCTTCGTTTTACATTCTTCTTGCATATCTTGTATATTTTCATTACTTTCGCCACTGCAAGCTAATTTATCCACGCACCCTTCTAACTTGGCATTGTTTAATATCTAACACCATTCTCTCGTTCTTGCTCCTTTACACATATTTATTTCTTCCGAGATAATAAAAATTGGTCAGCCGAAGTGTAGAATACATTGCTAATAAGCTGACGACCTTCGAAGGAAGTAAGTAGAGAGTAAGTAGAGCAGTAGATGTAAGTGCAGAGGCCCACCCGGGTGAGGCGCGCCCTCCAGTGTTTAGCAAACAATTAAAACTCCCGCAGTTGAACCGTTCGTTGGCAAGAAAATGTGATGGTTAAATACGCGGGCAGACTTTATGGCCGGCACGGGCCGAGTTATTAGCTCTTTAGGCAAGAGTTACAATCGGCTTCATAATTAATCTGCATTTCTTCTCATTTATTTCCCCACTAATGTACAGTATACTTTCATACAATTATTCATTTTACCTATAACTAAACGACTCTATATACAAGTATTTTCACTCTTTTGTCTTAACTTTCAAAGACAATTCGTTTTTAAATATTACGCAATGAATAAGGCCAAAGGACAGGATTCATAACGGACAAGGAAAGGAGGACAGGAGGGGTCATTAAAACGGAGTTATTAGGATTCAAATTGGTCAAAATATCTTGTTGAGTTCGAATACAAAAACATTCTTAGAATTGCTAATTGGCGCAATAGTTCAGAGACCTACGAGAAAATGATCTTAGAAATCTTAAGTATAAAATAATAATACAAATATCAAAAGTGTATTATTATTTTATTTAACAATGTCACACCACAAATTAAGTGCTTCATGCGAAAGATAAATTCTTGAGAATGTTCTAAAAAAGGTAGCAATAAAGTAAGAGGCTGGAACACAAGGGCGACTGGAGACGGTGCGAGATTCGAGGTGTTGGAGGACATCCTCTTGAACTCCCTTGCCCGTGCCCTGTCCTGACTAATGGCCGGCAACTGGGGGTCCTGCGTGCAAGCAACGTCGGGTGCGACATGTCTGATTACCACACCGATCCAATAAGCCGCCTCGGAACATATTACAATACATAATATTACTGGCACAGACAATGGACAAAGGCACTGCAAGCAAACAGACGAATATAAAGCAAGAAGCAACGCGCAGTGGACACTCCACCCAGCCATGGAGATATTTGATGCGGGGAAAGGAAGCACAAGGTTGAAAGAAACACCGAGTACGCGGTGAGTAAGAGGTATGGGTGCAAATTGGAAATTCTCTTCCATCGCACGATGACACCACGGATGACCTCCGTTTAAACCTTTAAACATCGTAACTCTGACTAGCGACGAGACACTTAGAAAAATATATACTTGAACAAAAACAAGTTGTTAGGACTAGTTCCATCTCACTAGGACATCGGCAACTGAATTTCTATCGCGCGATTATTAGTTTTACAAATCCTAAATAATAGGAACGATACTAATATCAAACCTGAAACAATCATCGAAAACGACACAAAGTCGGCCAACCTTCCACCACACTGGCAATAGCAAGAGACGACCTTCGCGGCAGAGTGGTGAAAGCTCCGACTTTCATACCGAAGGTCCCGAGTTCGATTCCCAACGATGGCAGTGTGATTGTCACACTGTCTTTGGTCTGGTGTAGAATTCACGTGACAATAAAATGGCGATAGATTGGCTACCTATCACATGTCACGAGAATCAATATAATAGCTAAAAAATAAATTGTATACAGTAATAGGGTTCTAACGACCTGTTGTATACATAAAAAAAAAGAGCAAGGGAAGAGCGCAAGCCCCACGGCGAGACATCAGGAGAGTAGTTCCTTACTCTCGGCAGTCCTGCTGCGAGCTGCGCCTCCGGACCTCGGATGGGTCGCTATTAAGGGATGAGGGTTTATCTGCATACCTGATGTGTAACGAAAAACAAAAAGGTAAAATATAAGATTGAACTCGAGTGGAAACTAAAACAACGAATATTGTGTAGACAGTCCCGAAGGGCTTTAACTCCCCATAAGTGGGAAGCGGTAATGACTTGGTGTTTGTGTTATGCTCCTCGGAGGGCCTACAAACACAATTAGCGGACAATAGGCTGCGGTAACTGTCGCAAAACCATTCTAATAGTCAACACTAAATTAATACCGCTGTAATCAACTTCACAACATACTTTGTTAACAAACGGGGCTCCCCGCACCCGTCGGGTCAATTCGTTGGAAGAGTTAAGTTAATCAAACAAATGAACTCTATTATATAATACATCTGCCTTCACTTTGTACTGAAAACTATTTAAAATACAATGTTGTTAATAATAACAGAAGCTTACTTATTCTGAATATTGTATTATAGTTGGCAACTGCAGCTTCAGATGCGCGCAAGAAATGGATAATCGACGAATAGGCCGACAGAAGTGCCGCAGTGCCTTGGAGACTAACGAAACTCGGAAAGCTCGAAAACTAAGGATTGCTATTGGGTTGATGCAAAAGTGTTGACGTTTTTTTTAAATAAAATAAAACTATTCCATTTTTCATTTGTGCTATTTAATTAAAAACTAACTAACTAACTAACCATCACGCCGTCTCCCCGAAGGGGTAGGCAGAAAGAATGGACTGCCACACTTTTCTTTCCTGGCATATTTCTCTCGCTTCCTCAACATTTATACATCGTGTCATGCACGCGCGTCGATTTCTCTGACTCCTCCACATGGCCGACATTCAATATTTGATTTATTTGATCGTGCCACGTTTTCCTCGGTCTTCCTCTATGTCTGGTATCATTTACATCATAAACATATAATTTTTTTACCATTCTTTCTTCATTCATTCTTTCCATATGTCCAAACCATCTTAATGATCCTTTCATTATTTTGTTCATGACACTATCATTCGCACCGCATTCACTTCTTATATTTTCATTCGGCACTCTATCATACACAGAGTATCCACACATTCTTCTAAGAGATCTCATTTCAACTGCACTTATTCTACTTTCATCCTTCTTTTGCCAGTTCCATGCTTCGCTTCCATACATAAGGGTCGGAAGAAGAACACCATTGTGCACTGCCATTCTAGCTTTTTTTGATAGGTTTTGTTTGCGATGACAACTTTAAGTGCACCATTCACTCTGTTGCCTGCCCCAACCCTTCTTTCAATATCCCTCTCCACTGTAAACATACTACCTAAATACACGAACTCAACTACTTGCTCCAAATTTTCATCATTCACGCTAATGTTGCAGACTGTCGTGGTTTCTTCCTTTTCAAAAATCATTACCTTGGACTTATTAACATTCATCATCAGATCATTTCGCACGCAAACCTCATACATACAATTCACCAGGACTTGTAGTTCGTGCTCGTTGTCTGCAAGAAGGACAGCGTCATCCGCATACAAGAGACAGCTTACTGACACTCCGCTCATTTTGGCACCTACATCCAACCCTTTCAGCTCTTTCATACATTTGTCCATATACAGATTAAATACTCGTAACCACGGGGACATTACGCAACCCTGTTTGACACCTTTATTGATATCGAACCAGGCTGTAAGATCTCCATTTACTCTGACACTAGCAGTGCTTTCTGTGTATAGCGACTTAATTGCCGTGATCAGTTTTGTACTTATTCCATATTCAGACAATATTTCCCACAACTTTTCTCTATTAATTAATCAATTATATAATTTCCATCGATTCTTATAATATTCTCCAAGCTTTCTATTAACTTATTAATACCGTTGACTTTGATTCGAAAAATGTATTAAGGGATGTTTTTACTTGCTCTTTTGTATATAAAAAAAATTATCATTAAAAAAAAATGCAGTGATCTGAATAAATGATAATCAGATGGAGCCAGATCTGAAGAATACGGTGGTTGCTTGATAAAATCACAATTCAACTAATTTAGCTTATCATATCGCCACATGTGTTCGCGCGTTGTCGTGATGTAACACTACCCAATTTCTGTTTATCAATTTTGATCTATTCTTTTCAAGGGCGATGTTTAATTTTATTAATTGTTGACAATATCGTTCTGATGTATTATAATTGCGTGATTGCGTTTTAGAAGTTCAAAATACACAATACTCTAGCAATCCCATCAAATAACAAAACATTATTTTTTTACGAATCCCGGCCTTGGAAGTTGTTAATGGGGCTTGTCCAGTTATATCTCAATGTCTTTTTCGTGTTATGTTATTGTACGCAACCCATTTCTCATCTCCTGTTATCAATGCATGCAAAAACGGTCAGTGCTTTTCACCCAAAGCAACGCATGCTGCATACGATCCAATAAATTGGCAGTAGATAATGAATGAGGAATCCAAACGTCGTACCACGAAACCATCCCTATAAGTTTCTAATGTCTCAAAACAGTTAATTGGTCAACTCCTATCATCAACGTGATTTTCACTCGTGGTTAGATGTGGATTAGTGTCAATTGTGACTTTTAAATTGTAGTCACCAGACTTCAAAGACCGCCCGGCCCGTGGTTCTTGAATTAGTGAAAATCTCCAGATCGGAATTTTGTAAACCATCTTTGTGTTAGTCAAACTTTGATGACATCTGCTCCATACGCATCGCAAATGTTTTTGGTCGTCACAGTCGCACTATTGTCATTACGGGATTCATACAGTAAACAATGATGTAAATGCACGTTTTCGACCGAATTTTGAAAAAATATAAGGGCTCTTGAATGTACCCTGGCCGGGCCAAAACCGAATAGAAAGTAGAAAGGAAACATTACTTACACAATAAAACAGATGTTATTCATCAGTTCCGAGAAAAAAAAATTTCGCCTAGGAGACAGAGTCAGAAACGATACGGTGACAGAAAAAACAAAGATCACTGACATCATCCACTGGGTAGCGACTCTAGAGTGGCAATGGGGAGGTCACTTAGCCAGAAGCTGGGACGAAAAATGGACAAGAAGACTGACTTGGAGACCGTGGACGGCAGAAATAAATGCAGGGCGACCGCAACTACGGTGGAAAGATGACCTGAACGGACATGTCGGAATAACCTGGATGCAGTCTGCACAAGACAAGTGGCGTGGAAGCGAATGGAGAAGGCCTTTGTCCAGGAATGAACGGGAATAAGTCAACGAAGAAGAAGATAAGAGACCACACCCGAGCCGGTTCCGGACCAATCAATTATACAGTATTCACGAAACATGGGGAAACTCTACCAGTTCAGAGAATAAATCCCAACATTTTCAGTGCAACCTCACATATGTTCTCGATATGAGCAAGGAAAGTCAGCCTACTTTCTTAAACAACACCAAGGTCCTGTATCGTTGAAACACGCTTCAGTTGCTGGTTATCCGTTGTGTATACGTTATTATATAAACAGTTCGCAATGCTCTTTGATTGGTTTTACTCCGGCGAATGATATTATTTAGATCTTACAGGAGACGGAGGCAATCTTCGTGGCAAATTGTATAAGGCTCGCGATATCATGAATGAAGATAGTGAAGGTGATAAGAGTGGACCAAGAAGGTATTGTGTGTGAAAGTTCAGATTGGAATATGCCGTGCCGTATGACGCAAACTGTTTCCTCTCCCTCAGAACGCTAACCAAAAATATAACTAACTTAGAAGAGAAATCAATTTCTATTATCCCATTACCCAGAAGCACATCATGGCTGACGGTATCAAAGGCCTAAAACAAGTTATTATAAGAGCTGTCAACCTGGTGACCATTGTCACATAATCTGTGAAAATCTTAAGATTGGTTTCAGTCGAGCGCCCCTTCCTGAATCCGTGATGCTTGGAAATTATGAAGGGTTCAATTCTAGGGAGAATAATTTTATAAATAATAGATTCGAAGAGTTTGGCCGGAGCAGACAGTATTGCTACAGGTCTGTAGTTTTCAACTGATTCTCTCAGGCCACTCTTGAAGATGGGACTGATCTTGGAGATTTTCTATAGATCGGGAAATGTATCAGTATTTACCGATAGGTTGAAAACAAAGTGGAGGAGAAGAACCAAAAATTCAGAGCATCATTTCAAAATACCAATTAAATATCATACCCAAATTGAAAACCAACTTGCATATTTGTTTTATATATTATATAATATTATATTCTAGCGCTCTATTAATTAGAAATTTAGATTTAAAACACGTCTTAATGCGTCCTCTATTATTTATAATATTATATAATATTAGGTTGGCTGGTGGGAACGGAACAATGATTGTGTGCAGCCTCCGGAGAGATAGTATTACAATAGTCCAGCGAACACTATTTTCACATTAGTTTCCAAGTTCGCGAACCTTTTACCACTTCCCAGAGGGTCTTCCGTGCCGAGCTGCCAAGGGTCGTTCGAGACCTAGAAGCGACCCACTTTACAAAAGGTTAACACCTCACCTCGGTATCGGATATTGTACTTGAAAAGGCAGAAATATTTTTTTACCGATTGGTGAATATTATATTTAGTTTATTCCGGTCACGGAAGGCCGACCCGAGGGGACATTACTTATTCGTGAAGTCAAGTGTTCGTAGCTGTTGTGTGCCCGGACCCTGCAGGTAGTAATAGTTGATGAATACACACGACACAACACATCTACTACTCGACTGCTCGACATTCCGGGGGTAATGAGGCCGAACAATGTGACAGGTTAGGCAATCCAACTTCCATGCCCGAGTGAGTGCACTCTACTAATATTGTAGGAATGGACAAATATCGTACGCCAGAGTAAAGGATCTTGGAATACCTACGACGTCCTGCAGAACCAACCTGCCTTTGGTGATGCCAGTGGGAAGAGCAATTCGGACGTTGAATCTATTCGTCTCGGATTTGGACATCTTTAGTATCAGTGCTGCCTCACTGACGTTGACATATTTGGGATCCTTCCATTTTATTTTTGTTACACCATTTTGTGTCCGAATCAGAGAATACTCGTAAAGTACAAAGTATCGCGGGATCAGCAGCCGCGGTGTGGTATGGTGTGGTATGGCGAGGTATGTATGTAAGTATGTACTAGCATAAGCTTGCGAGAGACTCGCCCGCGGGGGACGGCTTCATCAATCAAAATCGCGCGGCAAAGTCGGGAATGTACGCGGGAAAGCAGGAAAGCAGGAAGGCAGAAAAGCAGGAAGGCAGAAAAGCAGGAAGGCAAGAAATTTCGCACACTTCCGAGTATATATTTTTTCAATCTCGTTTAATCCTCGCCTCATCACAAGCAGTTGTCAGTCGCGAGCGCGGCGGGGCCGGGGGAGCATTATTCAAAGCAGATGGAAATATTTGATTGGGGGAGACATTCGGCAGATTAGATCCGCGTGATCCGGGGGAGGATGCTGGGCGCGGGGCGGTTCGCGAAATACATCAATAATCAACTGAAAATGGAATGACATTGTTAGGGTAATCAAAAAGTGATAACATGTTGATTATGGCATCAGATATTCCAAATAAAAAAGTAGCAAAGTACGCGAGAACGGCCGATGCCCCACACCGCTATCGTTCTAGGTATAGTATAAATACTGGACAGAAGGTATACAGGTATGTTACATAGTTTTAGACCAGACTCAAGTAAGTACTCTTTAAAATATGTTTCAAGCGTAACGATAAGGTGGTAGGCATGAAAAAGAATTCTTTGTTTAGTCATTTAAAGACCTACACAAATATGAGTCAGCCAATTCTCAGCAAACTTTCCAATTCGAAATTCTTGGGGAGGGGGGGGGGGGACTTGTAAATTTATCGGGTTAGAACGACCCGAATGAGCCGCTAAACTTCTAGAAAATTCGAAAATACTTTTCGGATTACGTAAGTACCCGCCGGTACCTACGTGCTCGGCTGATCGTTCCGAGAATGTTCGGCATTAAAGGTTGGCGGGTGCCGGGCCTTCAGCCATGAAACTTGGTGTGAATACAATCGAATATAGGAGCGTCAACCTTATAGTCGACTAATAACTACTAACCAAAACGGAATCAATTTGCAAACAGGAGTCTTGGACGGGTCGCCGTTCGACAACCAGAGGAAGAGGGCGGGGAGCGGGGTCCGTGTCATTCCGGTGGCCCCTGCAGTCGCGCCGCTTGAACCTCGCCAGCCAACGACCTCGTCCACGGAAAGTCTGGCGCGGAAATGACTGAGTGTCACCCAGGTTGTATTTTGGAAGGAAATAGAAGGTTACCCACTGCTTGCCTGAGGCTGTCACAGGACGTAGCGGCGCCCTTTAGTCAGCCAACGTTACGCTGCGGACTACGGGAATACGTACGAGTAGATGAGTATCTACAAACTGTCACAAGGAAACCATCTCATAGTCAAATAAAGTAACATCTGCGATTTCAACATAAGCTTGACTTTAGCGGGTCTAGCGGCTTGTTGCGGTAAATAAATACGAGTATAAGATCATAATACTCGTACATATTATATATTACGCCTAGTAGTAGTGGCCTCCTCGCTGGAAATATCCATATTTTGCTCATACGTTATCCGTTCGGCTTTTCGTTCCTAAAAAGCTCGTCGTGATTTATTATGCTCCCCCCACACCTACCCCTCCCCCCTCTCAACGCCCAACCCGCTGTCCGCTTCAATTTAAAAATGGATCGCTTTTCAGTCAATATGCGCAACGCCTTTATTCCGGCCGGCGGACAGGCCCTAGCCGTTCTCCGTAGACTGGCAGGCCTCAGGAGCCCTAGCACGGTGGCCGTGGGGCGCCGGGCGGCGGGGACTACAGCGACCGTTCCAACAGATCAGTCTCTCCAGCAGTAAGCATGGAAAGAAATATCTCTAAACACTCGATGTTAAAAAGTAAATAGTAATTATTCAAGTTTTAAAAAATAGGAAATATGAAATCGATATAGGTACGCACTCGTAATTGATTGATTTCTAGAGTATTGACTAGATCCATTTCCTAAACATAGAAAACAAGACAGGCAACGTCTGTGTACTGGGGAGATGTCAGATCCGCTGTGCAGAGCTGGATGGCCCGACAAACAGACAAATCGGAACTGAAGGGTTTGTTGCTAGCGATGTTGATCTCGGCTGGAAGGGTACGATGAAATTGCATTGCTCGGATATTTATTACTCCATGTATTCATACAACTTTTCTTATATGATATACTCGTAATTTGCGTTTGAGCGACGTAACAACCACTCCGAACTCTCCTCGTCGTGAGTCACGCCAATAGATAGTATGAAGAGCTCACAAATCCGTCAAGTCATACGTCCGGAGTGGCCCGCCTTGTCACGAATTTGGATTGTGTATTGTAGAGTACTTCAACAAATCGAGACTTAGGTAGTCGAGGGGTAGTGCGAGACGAGTGCGTTGGTCTAAAAATTCCGAGCGAGCCAAGCTGTGCTCGCGTCCAAGAGACGAGAACTTGGATTATCATAAAATAATGTTATCTCAGATGATCGCCTCTAACTCAAAATGAAACCAAGGACCGTGAACATGAACATAAGACTTGGCAAAGACCTTCGATACAGTGTCCCACAAAATCCTCCTAAAAAACTTTCAGACATTGGAATCAGTGATGGACCCCTCGAATGGTTCAGAAGATATTTATCTGGACGAGTTCAATCTGTGAAACTTGGAATGCTGCTTAGTGATCAACCAGTTACCTTCGGTGTGCCTCAAGGTAGCACACTCGGCCCATTGCTATTATACATCGACCCGCTGTGTAGATTTGTAACTGGAGGGGAAACTACCGTATTTGCAGACGACACGAACACATGGGAAGAAGCATTCAGGAAGGCAAGTAAAGGACTCAAACAATAATCAATAGACGACAGCCATTAGGGCAAGATAATCTCATTATACAATACATAAATGTAATAACTGCAATTGCCTGCCGCTGACTAAAGTTACTTCTACCAAATACTTAGGAATCCATTTAGACGATCATCTTAGATGGAAGCTGTCTCCAAGATAATCAGTTACCGACAGCCACACTTCAAAGAATATATTATGCGTTCGTCCAATCCATCCTAAACTACGGCTTAATAGGACAGGAAGGAACTACACTTAACCCAGTTATTGTAGCCCAAAAGACAATAATTTAGAGTCGTTAACAAAAAACCATATCGTTACGAATTTTAAGTACCGGACAATTAGTCGTGCACTATCACAAGCACACTGACAGCCACATAACAGGACAACAAACAGAACCATTCTGCACAAAGACATTCCTACTATCTTGGACACAAACTGTAAAATATATTTAATCAAAAGATATTACAAACAGCAACATGTTTAAGGCATCTATTGAGTACAGCTAAAATATTATAAAAATACAACACAATACTAGGAACGAATTAGAGATGGTTCGACATTAGAAAGACAAGATACTTTCTAAAGTCTAGAGTATTTTATCCCCTGAACGTACCTTCACTAATATGAAAGACGTCGATCTCCGAGGAGACCGCGTTCAGCAGACTAATTGCTCTTCCCACCGGTGTCACCAGAGGCAGATTGGTTCTGGTGGCCGGTAGGTAAAACAATCTGTGCTGTCGCTGTCGGAGAAATCCATCAGGGACCAAAAGACCATCACCCTCTAGAACACTTCTTAAACAAAACTATAAACGACCCACAAAAAATGACAATGCACAATTACAAAAAAACATGTTACTTCGGAGACATTAAAAAAGGGCGGCTTGAATGTAGTACCTATACTTTTAAAAAAGTACCTAATTAGTTTTAAATAGTGTTATAGTATATTTTATAAGACAATTAATTTTAAGTTATACACTTCAAGATATGTTTTGTTCCCCTTGTTCATGAACTCTTGTTCCCTAAATTACATAGAGTGCGAAGAATGCCTCCCTAGAAGGGGTAACCCCAGTCGGGAGGTACTAAAACCACGTCCTTGGTAAATGATCAATTAATAAATAAAATGTCATAGTTCCGAAATTGAAATAATAGGTTGAACCAGTTAGAAGAGTTGGAAAAGGGGTCGAAATCGGAAATCAGAGAAATTCTCTCTCAGCCCTTTGCGAGTTGCGGTGAATCAATAACGATAAAAAGTACACAATTATGGGATGGAGACAGAAAGGAAGCTTGGGAAAGGTCAAAGGAGGCGCGCGAGATACGTATCTGCTTTACGATCGATTCTTGTTTCGGGTGGCTTGGGAAATTATCCAAGCACCGACGATTCTCTCGATTCACAAACCGTACTGTTACAGATAAAATAACAAAAATAATTCCTTCGAATACAGACAAAATAACAAAAATAATTTGTTTCGGCAGCTCGCTACGACCTTCCGGTAGGGGTGAGACGACACCTTAAAAGACATTTGTACCGGGCTCTCTGTGTTCGGTGCGAGGGCAGATCTAGACTAAGAGACACCACGATTCTCGATTCACAAACCGTTCTGTTACAGATAAAATAACAAAAATAATTCCTTCGAATATTTTTCGAGCGGTTTCGGCAGCTCGCTACGATCTTCCAGTAGGGGTGAGACGACACCTTAAAAGACATTTGTACCGGGCTCTCTGTGTTCGGTGCGAGGGCAGATCTAGACTAAGAGACACCACAAGGTGCACTGACATACTTCACCAATCTTCTCAATATTCATACATCGTTTCATGCAGGCGGCACCGTCCTATATTCCTAAGTCGATTCACATAGCTAACGAATACTTCATACTAAGAATTATTATAGATTCTCAAAAATAGTATGACGGTTGCGTGTATAATCTTAGTTCTGTGAGAAAATGTTTGTCCAGGAAGTAAAAGTTCACAATGGGTGTTCATATCGTATGGCATATATAATAAATGTTGTTGGACGAATAAAAAATGAAGAAATTGAAAAGTTATACAACGAATAAATATGTCGAAAACATTGAAATGCTTGATTTGAGAAAGTTTAGTCGGTTTCTTGGCACGTTTTAAGAATAAAAGTAGATTCGAATATTACGCAATACCCATATCGCGGTTCGGGTACTTTTTATTTACCCCACTCGAGGGGAATTTGAAATGAGACGTCGGAGTCCGGGCGCACCGGCCGGCTCGGCTCGGGGCTGCTAAACCTGAGTGCCGTATGCCGGCTGTCCGTGGAAAATGGGAACCGGGAAACCGCCATTAGCTCAATCATAAAACGGCAGCGGAATCGCGTGACCGCTGCCGTTCGGTGGAACTCGAGCTCCGGTCGATCGCCTCTGCCGAGGGAGAGGGGGCTCTGCGATAACACTTCGCTCGCCGCCAGCGGAGCCTGGAACTACGGCTGTTTGTGACTGGAACTGTTGACTCTTTAAAGGTGGACTCGTGCCGCCTTACATCACACTGTGCGAGTTATGGAGTGCAGGAAGGTCTTGCGGACGTAGAATTCCATCGCCTCGGATGTGGACTTTTATCATATGGAAGTCTGCAGATTGTCTCTTGTGGTTTTTATTACCACGTGTTCTTCTTCTTATGTCAGTGTATCTAAATAAGTGTCCAAATGTTTCTTATTACTCATTTGGATCATAAAGAAACGTGTCCATATGTCCGAATGGAACGAATGGACGAGAGAAGAATGATTTGACATGGAATGACATGTTTCGCCCATCTAAGGCATTATCAAATGTCATTTGATAATGCCTTACAAGGGCGAAACATGGCATTCCAAACTCCTAGAAGACAGACGTTTTCATCCATATTAATTATTTAATATGGAGTTTTATATCACTGTTCAAGAAACAATAAATGTATGGGAAGCTAAGGAGGTATGTCAGGACAGAGCAGTATGGCGGTCCATCCTCTCTGCGATGGTAAGTTAGTTAGTTAGTTAATAAATAAGTCACGGGTGATCGACTAACGGAGTCTGAAAAGGAGAAATCCACTTCACTTACACTTATCAGCCGGAGTTATAATGTCGCATCGCCAGCCCGCTACGCTTTTTCTATTCAATTCAAATTAGATTGCTTTCCCCACCATTATCACCGGAGACAGGTTGGTTCTGCATGTTGGAAGATAAAACATTCTGTGCTGACGCTGTCGAAGATGGATACTCTCCAAGAGGGCATAGTCTCAAAGAATCCCCTAATAAGTGTGAAGACATGGAAAAGTGTGAATCCATAGCCTGCAAACTATTGCTACGAGTATTACCAAACTGCCTACATGCGCAAGAGGAATGTGGTGGGTGAAAGCCACGGATAGCTACCAAACTCCCTCGTGTACAGATACTTCTGAAATAATCTTTTCTGGACACTCTCTAACCTAACATAGCGAGTCGATTCGTCTCTGCAACCAGGACTGACTGACTGCCACGCCCGTTCTCTTAGCCATCTACAGCTCTCATCCCATCTCACTGTGGATCCTGTACTGTAGTCGGGCTAAGCACGTGAGCGTGGTATAATGCGATGGAGTATACATTGCACTGACTTACAACACATTACTTTGATCGTGATTACAGGAAACTTCTCCGGAGAGATATTCAATCCATATTCATCGAAATTATATTATCATATATATCACTTTTTTCAAGTTTGTAATATTACCTAAGCTTTTCTAAAACACATTTATTTTTCCACCAAAATAATAAATTGACTGACGCGAGGAAAACGACGCTGCTCCAAAGTTCGGGCGACAGAACAGATTACCAAGTTGGATCAACCAACATGCAACACTGGCTTGTGTTATATGTACTATTATATATTATAGAAGTCTCGCCAGCGCCGTGCGTGTTCATTCAAAACATAGAAAAAGGCTTCTCGAATTAAACAAAACCACGATGACAACGTAACATGCGAGTATTTATTACAAAATCCCCTTAAAACTTGTTTTAAAAGTTAGGAGCACTAGTGAACAGTGGAATAAATGATAAGATCGGCCCTCGCACTTGTCGAGAGGTGCGCGGAGAAGCCGGGGCCGGCAAGAAGTTCCTGTGCAAGGTGGCATTAGGCCAAATAGCGTAACTTAAATCTGGGAGTGAAGGCTTACGATTACTACATTGCAGAGATGTTTTCAACTGTCACTATGCATTACAGGACAACGAGATTCACCAAGAACAGAAACCTAACATTTGTTTTACACTAAGAATATTTAACTTCTCCGCAATGCGGGACCCATATTATTCACCAGAAAATCATAACCTCTAAACCAATACTCTCTTGTCTCGCATAGTGCAATCGTGTGAAGCGTAACATGACGCCATGAAATTCCTAATACAGGTATAATACTACGTGAATTCATTTTAAGTACCGAGTTTAACAAGTTGTTGCTTAAGAAAATTCCACGGATAAATTGATTAGTTCCGTAGATGACCATGTTTTATGATTCTAAAACTCTTGTACAAAGAAATAAAATGTGACGAGCCGCTCGTGATATAATACTTATTGTTAAAGGGATTTTTAGTCATCTAAGAGCCCCATCTCGAGCGCTCTCGAGGCGCTTTATTATTTTATTATATTAAAGCACATATGTATATGTATGTCAAAATACCGCAAACGTTCTCCGCGATGTATGGACGCGGCGGGTATTTGTATACAGAGAGGAATATTGATAGAAACTGATTGACATGTTGATACGGTGAAAACGGGGGGGGGGGGGTGTTTTCTGGAATAATTTGGCGAGTAGAAAATATATATTAGCCCGCCATAAGGTAGCGGATCGGGCGGATTTCACTTTTCTATTATCACCGGACTAGAATGGGCCGTCAATTTGTCAGTCGGCTTCTGGCGGGCCCGCCCATCTCACATTATACGGACATTTGTACCTTGGCGCTGCTGGACGCGATTCGTTCATACGACTAGTATGTCCATCCATCACATCGCTGATATAATACGTATTACAAGTAGGTACGAGTAATATCTCGGCGGATTAATTAGCGAGGAGAAAGATCGGGGCTGGGGAAGAGGCGGGAGGGGAGGGCCACCGTACCGGGCCCCATCCCGAATTTTAAGTAAATAAGCCTTTGATGTTACTAAAGTTGGCTCGCCCTTACAATCCAAACACAATACATTCTTACAGAATATCTGTCTATGAAAGGAAAACTTTTGGGAAAAGAGGGATGGTATTTATTCGGCGTTATTCGTGCTTTACAAATATGCATACACCAGGACTTCGAAACTGGAACAGTCTTCTTCAGTCTCTCTTCTTCGGGAGTACCGTGCCAATGTAGGTGGAGGTTCAGACAGACTTTGTGAAAATACAATCAAAGAAACACGACGGAAACTGCCGCGCGGACAGCAGGACAGACTACACACCGCACCCATTACTGTTATGTGAGTCTGTCTCTCCGGCTGATTGGGCTCAAGATGACCAGCTGACTACAGGACTACAGGCCCAGCGTGCTGACTGGCGTTGCACTAGTCGTATAAATTGATTAAATATTTATATATTATTTATTCTATGCATTAAAATTACATAGCCTTCCTAAATGATTGGTTTTACATTACTATAATACAATACATTGCCTTATATCCTTGCTTGCAAATTACAAACATAATAATGAGTAGCCTCTACACCCCGCACCGGACACGCCACCCGCCCACCTGCCCGCCTACCTTCCCCTCCCCCTCGCGCGACGCGATACCATCGGATTCCAGCAAGACTGGTGGCGAGTTCCACCCATTCCGTGAAGGAACCCTCTGTCCGCCTGGTTTGTGTGAGGCGCGCCCGGCACACGCCTAGCTCTAGCTGTAGGTGCCAATCATTATTACACAGCTCCGCATAGCTGGATCGTCATATTAGCTCTAATTCTATAATAGTTGGGAAGCTTTATTCTGTAGCTCCGTGTACTGGAATTATTTTTAACCACCGCAATTACAAGAGGAGAGATATGGTCTGTGCGACGATGAGTATGGTTCACACAATATGGCGTCTCCGTGACTGGGCGGGAGTAGAGCATTAGAACTTGTCGTTGTTATATACCTGTACGAGTATATGATAGTCCTGTCCTGTATCCAATCAGGTCAGTCACAGCCAAACTAGCGGAGGTGGCGGGCCAAACTAATATTACATGACCGCGAAGAGAGTGCACTGTAGTACTCGTACTTCAAATAGCAGCTGTGGCCATGAACACTCTGGGATTTGCGCTCTTTTTCAATCAATTAAACCACAGTTGATTTTCCACTTTTGTATTTATTTTTCTCGACATGTTTCGAAGGTTTTTACACCTTCATTATCGGGGGTAAACAGTTCATATTGTTTTTCTCGATATAAATTCAAATGTGGAAAAACAAATGTTTTAATTCATTAAATAAATATGATCATGATTTTCTTCACTGTTTTTATTTCTGGTTTTCTGATTCTACCGAATGAAAGAAATGATTATGTAGCTTTAAATTACGTAGGAAACAATCACGTCCTTCGAACACATTATAATAATGAATTAGATGCCGAGATCTGTCGGCTCCCATTAGAATAAAAGCCGTCCATCCAATCTGCCTTTGGAAATGAAAAGCGGCGCCTGCGCACGGTGGCTGTATCACAGCATAATCCAATTAATTAATGGCCTTTCCGCAGAGGTCTAATATAATGGACACGCGATTTTCTTGTCAAGTCATCCGGCAGGCAGCGGGTCGCTCGGGTCGGGGAGCATAAAGACAAGTCCATCAGGTGACCGGCGCGGGCGGTGGCGGTGGCGGGTAGACGGTAACTCTTATACAAATTACACACTCCCATAATAAAACTTGAAGAAAACGGACGGAACTAATCAAGACGTCTCGTAGGCAGAGAGGCTGAGCCGCCACATTGTTTTTTACCGACAGGCTTCTGTAGCGCTTCCTCAACATTCATACATCGTATCATGCGCGCACGTCGATTTCTTCGACACCTCACACACTATTTCGCTGACATTCAATATTTGATTCATTTGATCGTGCCACGTTTTTTCTCAGTTTTCCTCTATATCTAGTTCCGTTTACATAAACTTTCTTTACAATTTGATGAAAGAAAATCAAATCAAATAGTAAAGAAAGTGTACGCGAACGGAACTAGACAAAGGGAAATACCGATAAAACGTGGCATGATCAAATTAATCAAATACTATCGAAGAGTTGACATGCGTGTATGACTGGCTATATGAATGTGGAGGAAGCTAGAGTAGTGTGGCGGTCTATTCTCTCTGCCTACCCCTCCGAAGAAACGGCTTGATGGTTATTCTTTACCATTCAATCTTCATTCATTCATTCTATCCATGTGTCTGAACCAGAACACTTTCATTTGACATTATCATATACGGATTTACACATTCGTCCAAGAGTTCGCACTTATACTGCATTTCATCTATTCACGCTGTGTTGTTGTTGTTGCAGACTGTAATGCTTTCTTCTTTGGACTTATTCACATTCATCATAAGATCATTTCGCATGCATACCTTATTAGGGTGGCCCTTAGCATACAGGCAAAAATATAATTTTATATTTTTATAAGTTTCACCCCCCAAATCTGGTAGTTTTTTTTGTAATTTTAATTTAATAATAACACGTGCCCAAAAGGAGGAGAAAATTTAAAAAAAATTATAAAATTCTTAAATTTTCGGAAAAACTATTTTATTAATTTTGTTTCAAATTTAAAACGTCTCACCCTCAATTCTTTTTTTTAAGGGCTAGTTAGTAAATGTTTTCTTTGTAATTTTATCTAATAATAAAACGCGCCCCGAAGGGGGTAAAATTGAGCAAAAAAACTATGGTATGAATATTGTTTCAAATTTTAATCAAATATATTTTTTTTTAAATTTTACTCAATGCCTAGAACTCCTCAGCCATATAAATAAGTTTTTATTACAATAAATTTTAATTTTAAAAGTTCAATTTTCTGATAATGAATGCTTTGAGCGATATGGAAAATGGATCTGACAGTATTATATTTGCAATAGGTATTGCTTTTGCTCGTCATCTTGTGTTACAATATTGCTGTATTCTGATACCTTTACCATATAAGTTTCACACCAATTTCTGCGATGTCGTTGATAATCATGAAGAGAATTCCAGGTCGCAGGATCACGATCAATAAAATCGGACGATATTTGAAGCTGCTTAAAAAATTCAATTTTCATTTTCCCACAAAGTAATGTGGTTATTTATGTGTTCAATGGGGACGCCATACTCGTACGTAGGAGCCACAATTAGTTGATCCTTTTTCTTTACATGTTTTGGTCATCTTTGCTTTTTATTCAACAAGAATTGTATCATCAAAAAAAGGTAAAGCCACGATTTCTTCAGTAGATACCGCAAATGTCCACGCTGTGTCCTTACCGATACTGTAAGGTCGTCAGCCCTTCCATTGTGGGGTCGACCGTTGCTCCTTTTCCCCTTTCATAATCTTCATCCCTGTCTAGCGACATGTCCTGTTCACTTTCACTTGGCAAGGCGGTCCATCACATCGACAAGCTTTGTACGGCGTCTGATGTTGGTATTGGGTATGTTGTCCTTCAGACTTATATTAAGCATTTTTCTCTCCATAACCCATTGTACACATTTCAGCTTGTGCATGGTATTGGCTATCCAACAATACGTTTAGAAATATCGTTATTGGCCCAATAATCTCGGTTCGTGTCCAGAGGATGTAGCAATGCATGCTTCAAAAACAGACTTTAAAACCAATTTATATACAGGGTTATTGGTTATTGAATACATTCCTTCTAGAAGGTTGTAGGGGAGGTTATTTCCGATCAATTATGTTAGTAAGGCATTATGCAAAAGTGAACCATTTTTGTGATAAAACGATTTTGAGTTTCTTTGAAATTTATCGAGGTCGGGTGTTTTAAAAATTACTCGTAATTTAAAAATAACTGTTGGTCATAATCAAACTTTTATTTTTTCTTAATTAGTGAATATAACTAACATTTATTATCAATACAAAAACTAAAACTGTCTCTCCACATTAGAAAATATTAGACGGAAATATCATACAATTTAATTATTTTTATTGACAAACTCCGAAAGAAAGACGATTTAAAATTATTTTAAAAACATCTACGTAGTGGCGAGGAATAGAGCGTTGTGGAAGTCGGGAAGGAAGGCCTTTGTCCAACACTTTTCAACTAACGGCTGATGATGATGACGTTCATTTTGTTATTTTATACCATTGTATTTTATATTATATTAGTCTCAGCTTCCAAATTGAAGGCACAGGAGAGACATCGTAAACTAACGATTATATATGATCCCAACCATAATTGTCCACGAGGTCAAGTCTGAACTTCTTGCAGGCCAAGAAATGGGTCCTCCTCTACCAATCCACCGATTGGAACGTGGTTTGAAACATCTGGTTCCCGAGAAATTCTAAAACCTTATAACCGATCCCAAGTATAAATACCTCGTTGGAAAGCTAAAAATACTTTGATGTTACCAATTAAAATAATTTGCACGAAAAATTATTTTAATAATGTGTTTTTAAATATAATTTTATTATTTCTGATAAATTTGTGAAAAAAAGAGTATTTTTTATATAAATGCCGACCTTCACAGCCTCTGGGGCACCACTTAGAATTATTGAAATGACCTAATTTTTTCTGACATTAGTTTATGACAGTTGGAAAAAAACTGAGGGGGTGAGACATAAAAAAAGTTGAAAAATAAGGGCCACCCTAATATCTCATATGTACATAAGATACCAGGACTTGTAGTTCATGCTCGTTGTCTGCATGTAGGACAGCGTCATCCGCATACAATAGAGAACTTACTGACACTTCGCTCATTTTGGCACCTACATCTAATGCTTTTAGCTATTTCATACACTTGTCCATACATGGTATATTTTACGCAACCCTGTTTGACACCTTTATTAATATCAAACAAGGCTGTAAAATGTCCATTTACTCTGACACTAGCAGTGCTTTCCGTGTACAGCGACGTAATTGGCGTGATCAGTTTTGTACTTATTCCATACTCAGACAATATTCTCCACTGTTGTGTTCAACTCAACTCTCGTTTACATTCATACTCTTCATTACATGGTAACAAATTTGCTACAAACCTAAGTCTACTAATTTTCGTATAGAATATTCGAGTTTTATAATAATTCTTATTGTACGCTACGCGCTAAATTCCCATCTGCCTATTAAAGTACACGTGATATCCACGTGATAAGACATATTTTGAGTTAAAAAAACATGAAATAAATAATAATTAAAGAATCTAAATCGGAGTTTCCGCTGACAAAGGCCATAAAACAATCAGTAGTTTTTTAACGAAAAATATTAATGAAAGAGAATGTTGTTGGAAGCTGCGCGTCCCTCGTCTAAGACTAAAATGTTCTCTGGGAAAGTGTGATTCGGGTGAAAGCACCCCCGTTTAAAGAGAATGTTATTTCATCATAGAAAATAAACAGTCCACGTCTTCGCATACGCGCTTTGTCGTGGGCCTTCCGCGTCCCTGCTCGATACTCAGGTCGTATTTGTTGTACACAAACGTTCGGCGTAAGTTGATGGTGTAACGGCTACGAGGATAATATAACTCTTTGGAAAGGCTTATGTTTAAATATGTATATCTAATTTCAAAAGAAACTGCAAAAAACAAAGGTATATTAATCTTCCTCTCCGTGGCCCGACAGCTTTAAAGCTGGGTGAGTGGGGCGACGGGCGGGGGAGCGGGGGAGCGAGTGCGGAAGGGGAAGGGGAAGGCGCATTTTAAAGAAAAGAGTTTCACAAATAGGGTATCATTCTTCAAGAAGATATGGCCTGGCACCGTCATACTCACTGGCGCACAGTGTGAATGGCTAGCCATACCTGAAAGGTAAATGACCACAATAGACAGAGAAAATACAATAGATTTACGATCCAGGGTGCGTGCACAGGTCACGGGGAACCAGGCGCGGGCGGGGTCACGGCCGGGGTATTCTCGTGTCGGGTGGTGTGGTGGTGTGGTCGTGTGAGCCGAGCTACACGCGCAGTCAGCTGGGGCTGGCGAGGGCTGTCACAAGGGCGGTAACATGGCCCGATATCGAAAGGAATAAACTGCCAGGATGGCGATATATTTTTAGTCAAAGGCCACGGGGAAGCGCTGTTAAGGATGTAAGACCGGAGCAACTTCTCAGGCGGTGGCCCGCTACCGCACAGGGTATCTACTTTAGAGGGTAAACTGAGAAAAGCACCCCCACTGACGAGGCAAATAACGATCAGCGCTAATGTAATGGCGCGATTTCAAAAGCTAATGTGGCCTATTTGTATATTTCATGTACAATAGCGGACATCAAATGTAAAACACCGAGTGTACACATTGCTAATATTACTTTTGAGGCGCTACTTAGCCCAGAATCGTGTTGTAACGTAAATGTCAGTCGGTCTAATCCCTATCTGACCGGACTGGACCGGACCGGACCGGGCCGGCCGAGTAGGACTGAGAGCAACGGCTGTTCATGCATTCATTATATAATTAACGAAATAATGTCAAATTAATTCCCAAACATTTTTTTTATTTGTTAATTTTAAATGCTTGAACACAATTGAACGTTACTAGAACAATGATAGGGCGTTAACAAGTTGTAAATTATCATTTGATAATGCCCAACATGAGTTACTTCCTTAAAAACCGGAAAAGGCCGATCAACCTGAAATGAAAAGTCTATGAAGCCTGCGTTCTGCCAGTTGGTAATTATGGACTTGAAACTGTTACATTGTCGTAAAGAAAAGTAAAGTGCCGAGAAACTGCGAGTGACCCAAAGAGCCATGGAAAGAGCCATGTTAGGAATAAGCCTAAGAGACAGAGTCAGAAACGATACGGTGAGAGAAAGAACAAGGGTCACTGACATCATCCACCGGGTGGCGACTCTAAAATGGCAATGGGCGGGTCACGTAGCCAGAAGCTCAGGTGAAAAGTGGACAAGAAGACCGCTGACTTGGAGACCGTGGACGACAAAAAGAAGTGCAGGACGACCGCAACTACGGTGGAAGGATGACCTGAACAGACACGTCGGAATAACCTGGATGCAGTCTGCACAGGACAGAGTGACATGGAAGCGAATGGAGGAGGTCTTTGTCCAGAAGTGGACGGGAATAGGCTGAGGAAGAAGAAGAAGAATGCCCAACAAGGTGACAAATCTCACTCCCTTAAAACACACATCTTGAACAGACGTTCATAACCAAGGCTGTGTTTTTTTTTTCAAATACGAGAAACATTCGAAAAACAATAGTTTTTGGGAACATGGGGGCAGTCATTTAGATCAGCGGTATAGCATCACTACAACCTTCGCCCGAGCCTCTTCAGCGTCGAGTCTACTCTCTGCATCATGTTAAAAGTGACGAGCCCTGCATCTCCCGCGGGAAGGCTGAAGGCAGACAGGAGGTCGATACGGACAATCCTGATTTCGGTAAATGAATTTGTTTGACGAATATCAAATTCAGAAAAAAAGGTAACCAAACAATGTTGAATACAATGTCTCGTTTTAGTCCACGCATTCCTCTCCTAGTAGGATAGCTCTTGCCCCATCTCTCGTATCTACTCACGAATTAGTATTCAAGTCCTGCTCGATAAGGATTGGCTCTTCTACTTAGGGTAGTAGACAGCAGACGATGGAACTAAAATAACGATTGTTTCATGTTTCCCGTCACGAGTCACTAGAAAATAATCAAAAGAATGAATTAGATAATAGTAACGCAGATACATCTTCGCGGACGAGCTTAGTACCCGCGTAATCAGTATTGATGGCAATTTCCCTTTCGAGAAGTTTCTATATCCTCGTATTTTGTGGAGGCAGCGTCGTTACGCTTCGCTACATCGCATCGCATCGCTGTGAAATGGCATCCTCTCAAATAGTAGTGCAGTTCTTACAAACAATAATTAACGGGTCGGGATATTATTCACCATATAATACTCGTACAATCGTACAATCCCGAGAACGATATTTGGCAAAAGATTAAGTTCAGCTCCGCCTTTCACAAATGATTAGTCAGTAGGGGATATTGAATATCGGAAATTCCATTTCGAAGGAAGCGGGCGGATCAGTGATTAATGAAATTATTCTCATAAAAGATTCGGTTAATAGACCGGGGGACGGGTTTAAAATTATTTCCAAATGATCTTCCCAACCCAAGAAAAATTCACTCAATTCGGCTGTCGATAGCGGCTCCACTCGGCGCGGCTGATCACTAGACTTTCATTAGGACAGAGCGACTAGGGCTCGAGGTCGACGGGGGCACTAACTTACAGGGGCAAGAAATTGATCGAATGAAATGATACATTTATCAAGACCTCTGGTGGGAATTTTTATTCAGTCAATTACCTACAAACAGAATTCATGGTCACTCGTATGTGTGCTCGGTGGCCTTCTCGAGGTTATTCAAATCCTATAGCGGTAGACATTATTTCTAGACATTTATACATGTATACCATAGACAATTTGTTTTTCTTCGCTAATTGTGTCGTAACTTGTTACTGTATTCCTATAATGCGTAGATTAATGTGAATAGTACCAATGGAGGGCCGTGGCCGGGCTAAACGTGGCAACTAAATGAACATGGGATGAAAGAAACGGGTGAAGAGGTATGTCGCAACCTTCGTGGCCTTCCTGCGGTCCATCCTCGCTCAGTACGCTCCCCCACCTCGGTACTCGTATTATCGATCGCGCGATTTTTCTTTCATCGAGTTAGTGCGGATTGTGACGTAGGAACATTGGAGAATATTGATTTAAAAATAAACGAGGAGCACATGCAGAGTACAACCAAGTTCTAAATAGAACCGCCCTCCGCAGATTTACGCGATGATAATTTCAATTTCAATTTATTTAAAAAAAAAAATCATAAACATCACAGTACATTACCAAATCGCTTCTGAAATAAATAAAATACAAAAAAAAACTATCTTAAACACAAAGAAGATACAATTGTGAAATTTAAAAAATACAATATAAACAATAAACACAAGATAATTAAAAATTTAAGAACAATTAAGTAAAAAGAAACAATAAGAAGAACAAGAGAAGCAAATATCCACTTTATACATTATATAATAGATAGATGCTTTCTGAGGGTAGCCTCACTATCGTGGAAGATGTAATTTCCAATGATTGGTAGTCCAGCATACCCAGCGAGAAATCAGTTGGGTACAGCCAGGGGTAGTAACTTTTTCTGCACCTTTTCAATCAACGGGCAATATTTAGTTTCATGCGGTGCCCACACCAGTGTACTCAATTCCAACCGACTTCTTACCAAAGAATTATACAACAACTTCAGGACTTTTGAATTGGTAAAACTTTCCCATTCCTAAGAACAAATCCCAAAATCTTATGGGAGCTATTACATACGGATGTAATATGAAGACTGAAAGATAATTTAGGATCGAATGTACTCGTAACTCCCAAACCTTAGAAGACGTGGTCCTATCCAGTGATGTACCATCCATTGTATAGCTGTGATAGATCGTCGTGCGAGCCCTAGTGTAGGACATGATGAAACACTTCGATATATTAAAATACAATTTGTTTATTTTACTCCATTCCAAGACGCTGTGAATGTCGTTTTGGAGTTTAAAACAATCGTCGACAGATTTAATTTCTCGACATTTTTTTTAAATCGTCGGCAAACAAGAGGCTATTAGAAAATTTGATAATTTTAGTATTATCATTTATAAAAATTGTAAATAACAACGGCCCTAGTATGGAACCCTGAGGAACTCCAGAAGGTGTGGAGAACTGATTGGATTGGAAGAGTCCATAAGCTACGAACTGTTGTCTCTTGGAGAGGTAACTATTGAAAAATTGGACAACGGTGTCACTGAGACCAATTTTACGAAGTTTAATTAAAATAATTGAATGATCAACTTTGTCAAAAGCTTTTGAGAAATCACTGTATGCGCAGTCAACTTGAAAACCTTTATCCGGTGGTTTCGAGACGAAGATTGTGAATATCATAAGATTAGTATTGGTAGAACGTGCCGGCCTAAAACCATGCTGCTCATTAATCACGAAGGGTTCAATTTTTGGATTAATAACTGAATGGATCAATGATTCGAATGCCTTAGCAGGGGCTGACAATATTGCAACCGGTCTATAGTTTTCGACTGGGAGAGACGCATCATACCTTGATAGAGCGTTATCAAACGTTTAAAACACATTGAATGCCCCCCAGCCAGGCGAAACACAGTACACCAGAAAAGTTCTCGTGCGGAACAGTGACAGCAGACTTCCTTCACACAATGTTCATGTTTACTTACGAGTATAATATATTCGAGGATTTGACTTGAACATTTTTTGAATTACATGTTTGTACCTACTCCGCGAGCCATCGCTCAAATTTAATCATATTGGTTTTTTAAACCAAATTATTTCAAGCACATTCAGTATTAACTTAGAATATTTTTCGCCGGTGGGAAAGCGCAAGAACACGAGCTAGTGCGAGTGCCTCTCCACGAGAACGTACAATAACATAGTCGACATCCCGCCACGGGCTATGGCTATACAGTGATCACTAAAATAAAAACATTTTTCTCGACGAAATAATCAGCCTCAAATACGGTCACGGTAATGCCGTCTACCTCATCATCGTCAGGACCCCCGGGGTGGGGGTGGTGGGAGGTCCCCCGGTCGTTACGTGATAAGACCCTGCTCCGAGAGAGCGGGAAAACGAAATATATTGCATTTTGAAAATGGAATGCTGCCACGAACAGCGCATTGTATTTGGTTTGTTTTGCTACATTTCTAGTCGATTTTTGACACGTCTGTTAACTTTCCAGGCAGAACAAAGGAAGAAAATAACATTTTTGGAAAAAGATTCGAAAATGTTCGTAAGAAAATGACTCGGGAATGGTTGGTGGGAAAAGATAAATAAAAAAACGCATATTTGATGGACGAAAAATATGTTACTACTATTTTACAAAATCATAAATTCGTTTTCTAATAAAGCAATAAAATAATCCACTCGCGCAATCGGCGCGCTACACGCAATTCTATTCCCGCAGAGACATCTGTGAACAGAGAGTTGCAACTACACATCACTGGATGGCAGATTCCTGAGGTAATAAATATTGGACTATCACTCCTGATGTACAATTCTGTCGGCGGGAACTCACTAAGTCTAGCACCTCATAATATATATTAGGTGGACCAGAAATTAAACCTTTTTATTTGTAACGTCACATTGAAATTCATTTAAAAATATTTTCAATACCCCTTTTATAAAAATCTATTGAATTAAAATATCGGATGAAATAATTTTCAACATTGACGACATTTTTGATTTGTTTATCTTTCAAGGAGTACTCCATAGACCGAAATAGATGATAGTCAGACGGAGCAAGGTCTGCTGAATATGGAGGGTGAGGAATAACCTCCCACTTTAGGTCTTGGATTTTTTCTCGGGTCATTTTTGCTGAGTGAGGGCAAGCAATTGTCTTGATGCAGTATAATTCCACTTCGGTTCGTAATGGGTGTTTGATTTTGTGAAATCCATTATTTTTTCGCTTTACATTATCATAAATTATCCACTTTTCGTCCCCTGTCAAAAGTAGTGCCAAAAAACCGGGGGGTTCTTTGTCATGATAATAAACAACTACATACATATGTTCACGTGCGCTTCTTCGTTATGTTAGCGGCTGATAGCTTGTGCGGCATCCAAATTAAACTGCACTGTAGACCAGGAAGATCCAAGTTTCTGGCTTAATTCTTCAATAGTTTAAAGTGGATCTAAGGCAAACTGGTTCAAACCTGACCATTTCAAAACAATGGCTTAATTCCTGGTCCACCTATTTTATTTATTTTAAATAATGTATGTTCCTCGTATATTATATAAGGTCTGGCCATTCGCGCCAACTTTTCAAAAAAGTGGGCTGTGACTCAAGAATGTTGGAAAAGTACGAGTTACACTATTGATTTCAAGAAGAGGGGGTTGGTGAGTTATATTTTTTTTTGGTAAAGGGGAGGTAAATCAAAAAAGTTTGAAAATCTGATATTAAGGAAGCACTCGGGCAATGGAAGCGGAGCAGCAACGCAGGGGATGTGGTAGGCCCAAGTTGACATGGATGGGACTCATCGGATACCACCCAGGACAGACAGTCCTGGAGACGCCATACAAGAAGAGCCGACCCAAAATAATGGGACAAGGCTAGGAACAAGAAGACTGAAGAATAAGAGATGGGACGCCAATAGGATGCAAACATCGGCACACAACTCTCCCAGCCAAAGTGTTTGAAGAGAAAATATTCCAAATGAAACTGTTGTCAGTCAAGGGCTGCTCTATTATTGAGCTTCTAAAATTCACAATTCACCAGTACACCGAGTAGAAAGCATTCACAATTAGGGAAATTACATTGCTCCAAAAATATTTATATAGTATTCAAAATATATTCCTTTCATTGGATTCAAAATATACAGAACTTTCCAGTGTATACCTAAAATCTCCATCGCCAATAGAAAAAATTTGGACTTACCTTCCGCTGGTCAAGCTGCGTATTGTGCAACAGAGTGGGTGTCATGGTGGGATACAAGGTGACCATGACGCCCGTCTCGCGCAGCTCCACAATGCGAGCCGTGTAGATGGCACCGAAGTCCAGTTGCGGCTCACGCTCCTGTGCCAGCCAACCAGAGATCATCTCGCGCGCCTCCTCCATGGCCTGCTGCGATGGTGCAAACATGCTGAAGGTCGTATCATCCACTTGAGATACCTGTTGCGACAACAATTAATTGAGTAAGCAGTCCCTGCCGCCAGGAGGCCAATACAGAGCTTGGAGAGATCTGTGATTGAACCTACTTGAACACCGGTGAGCACTAGTAGTTTCTTCAGGTTCCCACCTCCCAGACCTAGCAGCTTGGCTCTTTTATGCATTTCTACCTCCAACTTCTCCACGACTGGCATATTGTCTTTGCGAACCTTCCTGAAAAAAGCATGTTCCGCTTTGCTGCATCATATCAATCAGTCATTGAATATAAAAGACATGCATTGGTGCACACAATTACGTATTTTACCTCGGTGTGCTGAGGCATTCGTTCATAGTAGCAATAATTTTGGATTTGGCGTCACATCCTTTTTGAATAGCTTCCATCACAATTTTCAGAGGTAATCCAGGAATTTTAATGTCAGCCTGAAGAGTGCTCACCCCCTTGGCAGTTCCAGCAATCTTGAAGTCCATGTCACCCATGTAATCTTCTATTCCCTGCGATGTGTATTCATCAAGCATTAGTCAGCATTGGCATTAGCATTAGCAATGGCCAGAGTGTAGCCGGAACAAGATCACTTCAGTTACCAGAATGTCTGTCAGGATCCTGTAATCTTCAATGTGTTTGGTGTCTTCATTGGAGTACCTGGAGACCAAGCCGATAGCAACTCCTGCGGCAGGCGCCAGTACCGGCACGCCGGCGTCCATCAAGGCCAGGCTGCCAGCGCACACGCTGGCCATGGAACTGGATCCTGGACAACACTTTATTTTAACCAAATATGCTATTTGTGCATGACCACTTTTCATACATTAAAAAATTTACAAAAACCTTATTTTTTGTTTACTTTGATCAAAAATTTTACAATTGGGTTAAGTGTGGTGTTATGATTTATTTTGACTTCAAAAATTTCTTGAAAGGAATAGAAATATAAATCACCATTGGATTCCAGCACCTCTGATGTCAGTCTTATAGTGAAGTCATAGTCCTTGGGAATGATAGGAATGAGCCCTTTCTCGGCCAAAGCTCCGTGACCCGTCTCGCGCCTCCCCGGCCCGCCCACCTTTCCCACTTCCTTCGTAGCAAACGGCGGGAAGTCATAGTGGAGGAAGAAGTTCTTCTCCTTTATACCGCTGAGGAAGCACTTATCATTTATATACTAACATAATAACCTTTGATATCGTTTCCCCCTATATTAAGATTCAACCTTTCATTCATATGAAATATTTACTAATGAAAATAAAATCTTTTTTTTAAATTTGTATTTAGTTAAATTCCACTTAGGGTTATGTCTTTCGGTTTCCGCAGTTCGCTGCCATCTTCTGGATACTTCCACTTCCAACAGAAGATGGAAGCGAGCTGCCGAAACCAGCCGAAGACATAACCCCAAGTGGAATTTATCTAAAAAATATATATTATTTTTATTCAACAATTTTTTTTCCTTCATTATTTACAATGAACTTCTACCATGAAATTTCAAATAATATATATATATATTTGTTTGAATAGTTACAAATATATTATGCAGTTCAAGAACATTGTTTAAAAAACAATAAATATTACGAGTAAAGCGAAATTGAAATGCAGCTGTTTGATTTGGGAGAGGGCCAGAGCGGAAACTATTCTGAAAGCCTCCAATCAAATACCTCGTGAGCATGGTCAGGGCATCCATTTTGAGAGCGCTCTCGGGAGAGTCTAGAGTGACGGTGCAGAACACCTGCGTCTGCCCTCGCTGGAAGAGGGAGCTTCCGTGAAGAGGCTTGTGGAGATCAACCTGGCAAACACAATGTCACAATCAATCTCTTGTTAGGAAGTAGTCCATCTCTGTTTAGCATATTCACCAGAGAGAGTGAGAAGTGCTAACCTGACATGAAATACTCCTAATTTGGTCCAGATGCCTCCCATCACAACGCACATCCTGCTCCAAGATCATTTCTCTGAAGACTTGTTTGCAAATAGTGTTGAAGCACTCCGTGGTGGTGGCTCCGTCCGTGTCCTTCTCCCCAAAGGTTTCCCTTATCTTGGCCACCACATCGGACCTCACCTCGTTGACTGCCAAATCTCGGCTGAGCTTGTCATGAGTGAAATCACTGGAAAGATTTTTACTTTTTATTTTAATTTAACTGACTCGAGAATCTATATTACTTATTGCCAACCTTATTGCAACTCTCCCGATATTCAACTCGTACCTGAATATTTCCCGAAGCCTCATCACAGAAAATGTTTTAATAGCTTCAACTAGCTCTGTATTGTCATCCTTAGCCTCTTCGATGGGCCTTTTGGTGATGCCATAGGCTTTCTGTAACTTTTCGATTGCTGCCACGACTACCTGGGCTTCTTTGGTGCCTAAATAAAATAACTGGTTTGATATTTACTACAATTAAATTAAATTTTGAAAATAACCATTTACTGGAATTACACAAAAACACTGATCAACTATTTTACCTAATTTGATTGCTTTGAGCAAATCTTGCTGAAGGATACTGTCGGCACTTCCTTCCAACATCACCACCAGGTTCTGCTTCATGGCCGTAACAATCATATTTAAAGTGGACTCCTGGAGTTCTTTTCTTGTTGGATTAATTATAAAATCGCTTCCTATTTGCCCTAACCTAAAGCAGTGTTGGTAAATACACAATAAAACAAAATAGAAAATACTGAATCAAAATGAAGGTAGCGGATATTATACCTGACAGCACCGACCGGTCCGTTCCAAGGAATGTCGGAGAGACTGAGAGCAGCACTCGCCGCATTGATGGAAGTGATGTCCGGGGAATTGACCGAGTCAACGGCTAACATATTGCAGATTATTTGAGTCTCGCAATTAAAACCAGACGGGAAGAGGGGTCTCAGAGAGCGATCGATGACTCTGGAAGTAAGAATCTCGCGTTCCGATGGTCCTAAAATAATCTTAAGAATTTCAGACACTATTTTTAATCTCAAACTTTAAGACAATTAATTACGATTTTACCTAATTCTCTTCTAAAGAAATTCGTCGGTATTCTGCCAGCGGCGGCGGCTTTTTGGCGATAGTCTACGGTGAGCGGAAGGAATGAATTGGAAGAGGCCTTTTTCTTTGATACTGCGGTAACCAGCACACTGGTGTCGCCCAACTGTGCAACCGCACACCCATCAGCAAAACGAGCGTACTTTCCAGTAGATAGCAATAACTTCCGCCTGTTAAATAAAGAATATACTTTTTACGATTGAAAAATATAACCTATAAAAATAAAACAAAAAAACAAAATGAATACCCATTCGAAAATATCGCTTCTACTTCGGGACATACTAACTGAGGTTTACCACTGGAAAAATTTTTCGCATTCAAAAAATGTTTTAATGTTCTCTTGTACTCAATTTTACTTAATATTTTCAAATCAGAAAATGATAACCCCAAACACCCGGCCATTATTTAAAAGTTGCTGTCACTTTTTTATATCTATGGTTTCTTACGAACTGTCATTATTTAATCAATGGTGTCTCGAATCTATGGATTACCATAGACTTCGAGACGGTATTGGGTCATCACGTCTACCCCAATTGTTACGAATTTGCTGTCGACACGGGGTGAAACATGAAGATTTGTCGTATCTCACTCCAAATCTCGAACCAACTTTCACAACATGTTCATGCCCAAATTACTCGCTAATGTGATTATTATTCGATCTCTAAGATGCTCCGGGATGTATAGTGAAATGAGATTGAAACCAATATTTACTATTTACAATTACATTTAAACATACAATATACAAAAAGAAAGAAACAAGATCACTTATAAACTAAAGATGACTTACTTGCTAATCGTTGGAACGACTTAAAACTACTCCGTCACTGAATAACGCTACTTGATCTGCGGCGAGGACCGACGCTGACGCTGTCGGGGCCAGCATCAAGGACTGCCGGAGGCTGCATAACACAGAAGCATCACGCGGATGATGGACCGCGGAGGGCACGGGCCTTCTTCACAGCGACAGCGGTGGCCAGCATCACGCCCCAATGGTGATTAGCTGGCGCGGCTGGTTAGCACGAGGACGGTGATCTGCGAAGCCAGCGTGGTGGCGAGTCGGCCGCTAATGGCGTCCGCGCCAAGAGGGACGTGCGAGGCGGGAATGGCCTCTGGCCAGCGCGCCGCGGCCAGCGGGCGCGAAGCCGCACGTCCGCCTCCTCTGAAGTCTGATTTTCAACTGTCGAGCGCCGCTCATGCAGCCCTCTCGAGCCTGCTCCGCAGGGTGAGGGGTTAGGTCATCCCCCTTCAAAGTGTGGCCACTCACGAAAATTGGGCCCCGCAGTACCTAACTGCTATGCGATACCGGGGCAGAACGCTATTTTTTTTTATCACCAAATTGTCACTATCACTATTATTGTTTTTAAATTGTCTTTCATAATATTATCACTAATTAAAATTAAACTTAACTAAGATCAAACAAGCCTCCAGAGAGAAAACGCCTTTTCGGTCATGTAAAATTTGTCTAGTGCAATCTCACCTATTATGCCATGAAACATGGCTATATCACGATCAATACCGTCTTGAAAGTATTTACCAAATATATATAACATAAGAGCTGTCAAATGTCAAACAATTGTAAAAAATATCGCGATTTTTTCGAAACAATTAATTAATATAAACATTTAAAACAAAATTAATGTATTGAGTTAAAAAATATCGCGACTTTTTCGCAATAATTAATAAACAAACATTTTTACAATATTAATGTATTTTGTAATGTTTTTTTCGCATTTTTTATTTATATTATATGCATATATTCAGCAGACTAATTTCTCTTCCCATTGGTGTCACCAGAAGCAGGTTGGTTCTAGCAGCCGGTAGGTAAAAACAAATTATGCTGTCGCTGTCAGAAATACCTATTAGGGACATAAAGATCAACATGCTCCAGTACGGCCGAGTGCTCGAAATATCTCCCGATTAATCTAAAAATCTGCCACCGAGGTCCCAGTCCTGTAGACACCGGTCAGAGCAAGAAGAGGGACAAATTGGCCCCTCAGCAGTGTGAAGGACACAGTCCGAACCGCAAGGTGATCCGACTACACTCCGACCGCGTATGTGACTCTCGTTACATACACAACCTTGTATAGTAGTCGGGTCGCAGGTAATCGGAAGCCCCACGCCGCAGTGCTGAGGCGCCTGACCTGCAAAAACATCTGGCTAATCGATGGCTAAAAGGTGCCTTAAACGGGGCGAGAGGGTGACCTATTTGGGCCTCTCTCTTGACCCCGAAGACGATGATAGGTTTATCGTTTTGTGCGGGAGACCATGGGAAGCTTCCTTATGAGTCGTCTCCTGGAGAGCACAAGAGACAGAATGATCGAGAATGTAAGAGTTACTGCCCGGCCGGTCTGGAATTCGGACCTGACTGGCAGCGAACATAACTTTAGATGCCTGAGGACTTTTGTAAGAGCGTGGACTGATGTTTTTAGTTAGGCTGGCACTTAGCCGATTCAAATAGCTGCCCATAATTGGCATTAAAATCTCGATCACCGGGGCTCTTGCTCCTGGATCGCACTGGTGGGTTTCTCGGCTGACTATCATGCCGAATGTCGCTGTCTTGTGTCGTACATCCGCCGCTTTGAGGGAATGTCGGACTCCTCGCCGGAGTAGAGGGGGCACCTTGCAATATAGGTCTACAACAAGGAAGAAGAAAAATAAATATATTACTTTTTCTAGGAGCGATATCACCTTGCTAGAGCATTATCAAATGTCATATATGTAAAACCGAAATAGGATAACTGGAAACGAAAAAAGATTTTTTATTCATACTAAAATTATCTGTATTTACATTTGTAATAACGTTATTAAATTTATATTTTTGATTGTTTTGAGTTAATTGCAATAAGCAATCTGTAGCGCACATTTCAAGATCTATAGTTTGAGTTCTCTTACAATCGAATTAACGCATATATTCCAACATATCTTGAGAATATAATTATAATGTTATACGAGTATATATTAATCCAGGTAAAAATGAACTACATTGAAAGTGGTACTATGAATTTTGAAGTTACATCGAAAGATTATTTTGAACATTTTACATACCAATGTTGTATACAGACTATCTCATCCAATTCAACGTGCGTTCAATATATTACTATAGTACAGCCGAAATGAACCGAGTCTTGAGGCCATAAATGTCAATAAAGATAGGGATGGGAAGCGCGCCGGGACCGCTATCGATTTTTTCATCGATCGATATACGATACGATCGACTATAATGATTTTATTATGATCTGTACGTTATGATATGTACGATGAGTCACTAATGATTGGTCTTTACCAAATGCAATTGCAGTGCGCGTTTTTTTGCTATAAATGTGTTTACAGCAACTAAATAAATATATTCGTGTGTCACCACTCGTTGCGCACTATGGATAGTTTATTTTCTAACGTTGATTTGAAGAAATTACATGATGATATTGGCCCTCAAACTCGAACAGTGATTCACAACGTATTCCTGTTTGTCAATGAATTGAAAAGTGATCCGAATAAAATGGTTTCTCTTAATTTCAAAAAACTACGTGAAATGGCCGCGTTTATTTGTGGTGTGAGTAGAGCGAATTATTGCAATCAGGCAGCCCCTGTACACCAAGAGCAAATTTAAAGAAACCAGAAACTGTCACCAATATTGACGATTTTGATAAAAGTGTGTAGAAGCGGACTGTTGGTTCATTTTATGATAGTGGATAGTGGAAAATATTAGAAAAATACCGAAAACAATTACCGATTCGATGAGAACACTCATGAAGGAGATTGGGTTCAAGTATAAGAAAAATGCCGAAGGACGTAAATATTTAATGGAAAGAACAGATAAGTATTGTTTGTGCCAGAATGGACTTTTTAAGGAAATTGGATTTACTTAGAAGAACAAACGATCAGCGGTCGCGTTTCTATCTGGATGAAACATGGATTAATCAAAACTATCAAAGAAAGCGTATGTGGCTTGGAAGCAACGATAAAGGAGGTTTCAAGAATCAGCCTGTAGGAAAAGGTCAAAGATTGATAATTTGCCATGCGAGTTCCACAAGGATTGGCTTTGTTCCAGAAGCGAAGCTAATATTTAAAGCGGTAAAATCGAAGGATGCTGATTATCACACAGAAATGGATGGCGATACATATATGGCATGGTTTTCCGCATTCGTAAATGTACTTGAAGAGCCCTCAGTTATAATCGTCGATAACGCAAGCTATCACTTGATGCGGTTGGAAAAGGTACCCACAAGAAACACGAGGAAAGCTGAGATTCAAGAATGGTTAACAAAGAAAAACATTCCATATTCCAACAGAGAAAATATAGAAGAGTTAATAAGAAAAGTAAAAGCCAGTAACCCGCAGAAGGCTACGAGGCCACGAAGTAATACGGCTGCCTCCATATCACTGTCAATATAACCCAATAGAATTAATTTGGGCACAAGTAAAGGGAGAAGTTGCAAATAATAATAATACATTCAAGATAGCAGATTTGAAAATCACCTCCACCGAGCCATCGATAATGTCACACAAGAAGACTGGGCCAAATGTGTGAGACATGCCGAGGAACTTCAAAACAGTGACCTACAGAAAGTTCTTATTAGAGATCACGATTATAAATTTGGCAGATGACACTGATGAAGAAGACTCCGATGAGGATTGATACATTTTTTTTGTAATATAAACGGCTCTTTTAAGGGCCACAATATGATCTACTTTGTTTTTTATACTTAGCTTTCTTTCTGTGTTTATAGACATACGGTATACAATTTTTTAAATTAAACAATTTTTCGGTTTTTACTGGTATTTAATTTAGTATCTTGTAGTCACTAATTTCATACTAATTTAAACGCACATAAAACCCGTAAATAAAGTTTAATATGAAAACTTTGTTAACTTGTTACTTATCGATATATTTATTTTATTGTTACGCCCATCCCTAAACCGCTCCATAAGGCCCGTAAGTGCAAGCGAGATAGACATAGGGAAATGATTTATGGCCTGAAGACTCAGTTCTTACCGTCTTTACTATAGTACTTTTATAAAGTAAACACACTGAAGGAAATGCAAATACATACTTTTGAAATGGTCCGGCACGAGGAGAGAGGTTAGACAGAGTAAAATTGATATACCAGCACTGTGGAAACACAAATGTATTATATTGAAGTGTTTGTAACACGTATATAATGAGTAATAATACGACCGTAGTCGTATTTTACATTAATTTCACATTTATAATCGAAATAAAATACGAGATCACGGCACGAGATACATACTGACGGCCCAGAAAAGCTCCATGTTGTAATTATTGTCTATGTGCTTACGGCGTGGTAAATACTTTCACGACGGCACTATAATAAATAATTCATATTTATTATTCTGTGGAAATAACTTAGTCTGTCAGGATTTAGGAAAGCTTTTGTGTCGTGTTTGTTTATTATTTATTTGTCTTGAAGCGATCCATATTGATTTTTCCCTAAGAATGCATCTCAGTTACAATATAAAATCTAGGATAGTTTATTATTAGCCTTAATCAATTAATAATGTATCTTTAAAATGCCCAAAATAATCCAAAAATGCAAAGGTTTCGAAATATTTCAAAGAATGAACTATCTTTTCCAGGTAAATTACTTAATTAACTTACAATGTTTTTCTGGGCTTTCGTTGTGAAATCGTAATATATTTGTAATATTGTACAGGCGAGGGACCTGATGGCATCAAGCCCGATGCTATCGACTTATTATGGAAATCTTATTATAAATATAGCTAAAAAGGCTGTTCTCCGAATGTGAGTAATTTATATTTTATTGTTTTAGTTTCAAATTAATTTTTCAAAACTTAAAGTAGATGATAATTTTCTGTGCAGAGACCCGATGTTAAAACGACAAATTTGTAAGAGGTGCAGAGGACCACTTTTGTCAGGAATAACAGCCCGAGTTAAATGCAAGAGCAAGAAAAAGTCTACCATGGTTTCCTGGCGATGCTCAAATTGCAAATTCACCAAGATGTTTCCCGCCACTTCCGATAAAAAACTCTGGTTGGAGAGTCCCGAGTCTACGATAGAAGAAATGGAATACCGCCGAGGCAATCCAAACTAAAAGGTGTTCCACAAACATGTGTGTAGGTTCAGATAGTAGAAATGCAAACTAATTAGAAATGGTATTGGTGCTTTAAGTACCACAAATTGTCGGTACTTTATGAACGCAATTAAAACTTTGTATGAAAATTAACAAATATAAAAGATTGGAAGATTTTATTTGGATGTATTAATGGATAACCCATGAAAGTAAATTCATTGTCCCGGCGCACCCTGCACAAAAAGAAAACACATTTGAATGAAGTAAATATTTTAATGTCAAAAATAGAGTATAAAGTTCACGGTACACACTCTGGTGTATACATGTAAATACCGTATCACATTCCTCGCGCAGAGTAAGGCACAATTCCTCGGTAGATGAATATTCTTTAATGAAAGTTTTCACCACCTAAGAACAAGAATAAAAAAATACTATTTATATATTATATAATCTTAGAGCTCAATAAAATGGACTTCTCCTAGCTACCGGCAGCAGTCGCGTCATTACTACATCACTATCACTTGAAATATATCATTATTTGTGTTAGAGGAGCGGTCTTAGGAAGGGAGGTCCGCCCGTTGCCTCGCTGACTAGTCATCTTACAACAAAACTAGGATACGTTAGTACGTTAGTTGGATATGTTCATTAAAGCCATTTCAGTTAAACCAGCTAAACTTGGCTATGTAAATCAGTACGGATCAGGTCTTTGCTAGCTATGTACGCTTATTCATAGCCTACCGAAAACATTACCATATTGAGAGGCCATGCAAGTATATACATACACACAGTCAGTGCTATCACTGGCCGGGACCTGAGCGAGGTTCTCCGACGAAGCCCACTCTACTAATAGTCAAATGAAAGTTTCCAACACGTTCTTAAGTTGCTCAATATATAATAATAAAAATTGCACAACGTTATTGTTATATTCATCCTTGCACACACACACCCCTTGTTGAGAAGAAGTTGCCAACAATCGTAAATAAAAATGCAAAAATAAATGGTACATGTTCTCGCAACTTATTTGCATCACCTGACAGCGTTTCTAGGACACACCTCTATTAACAAATATTGTGTCCTAGCAAATACCATCCTTGAAAATACAGTCTGACGGTATTAATAAACATTAAAATAAGAAATACCTAAAGTGTACATGTATTTACATAAACATACTTCAGTGGCGTGCATACATGCACGCGTACCACCTCTAGCAACAAGGTCACCCCTTTAGGCGGACATTCATCATAGCGTCATTTGGCAATTAAGAGAGTGAGAGTTCTTCTAACAAGTGTAGATAATCTAGGCAGTGCAGAATAGTGCACCATTTCATACTTACTACATAACATAGAAATAATAAATCAAGTTTCCGTTACGTACTAGGACAGGACGACGGGCGATGATAATAATCACAATTTCTTAACAATAATAAAATGTCCATCTTCGTCTGCAGAGTGAGCAGCAGAACAGTACAATTATAACTATCCCGTCTAATATTATGTAATACTAATTCAAGTTATTCTAAGATTGGTGTCTCGTGTAAGGCAGATGCAGTTGGGCAAGATGCAGTTGGGTCCGAGTGTAGGATGCGGGGGAAGTTCAATTCCTTTGGGAACCATCTGTATTCGTCGGGCAAGAAAAAAACAAAATTATTAATGTCGGAAATACGGCATAAAAGGTAGTATGACGAAAAGAGGATGGGAGCACTCACAGGGTTACTGGCTCAGTCCGAAGAGTTTGAGGGCGTTGTAGGCAGTGGCGAGCGCTACCTCCTCCGCCCCGCGGCCCATGAAGGCGGCCACCATCTCCACCACGGCCGGCAGGGAGCACGGCTCGTTTCGTTGAAATGTACAATATCGTTGGAGAAATGTCATGGATCTGGCACAGAAGATTGGAAATGAGATAATACACACAATACATATCACTCTGCAGGCAGAATGGCTGGAATGCCATACTGTTGTTTGATGACTTCATTCATATCATTAACATAAACTCTCTTCACCATTCTTTCCATGAGTTGGCCCTGCTTTCACTCCTTCTATCGGATCTGTACTCTTCTATCCTTCGGTCGTGCACCCCTCACTTGCTTGCCCCAACCCTTCTTTCAATAGCCCTCTCCACTTGGCCATCTTTTGTGAACATACTTCATAAATACACAATATAATCCACTTGTTTCATAATTTAACAATTCATGCCTGATTTTGAAGACTGTCATGACAATCTGTTTATTTTGATGGCACTAATCCATCGGGAACATTACCCAAACCCTGCTTGACACCTCTGTTGATATTAAACCAGACTATAAGGTCTCCATTAACTCCTAACACTAGCTATGCTTCCCTTCAACAGGTTAATCAATAAATGCACAGAAAAAAATAGCTTTAAGCTAAAAACTTCTCCGTCAATGTACGAAGTGCCTTGCACATCCCTCGTCAGCTTTTTATTCTGTATTTAGCAAATATGTCGAAGAAATAAAGCAGAGCGATAAATATTGACCGGTCAGTGAGGGCGTCCTTGACATGGGAAGGGAGCTTGGAGGCGCGCGTGTTTGGGTACATGAAAGGGGAGTCCGTCTCCACCAGCAGCTTGTCCAGAGGGATCTTGCCATCTGACAGGAGCATTCTCACACCATTATCAGATTTATCTTTACAGAGGTACCCTGCAACAACAAGAAATGGGTCGTGTCTTTATCATGTTCATTTTCAATGGTGAAAGCTTATGAAGATGGTAAGTCGTAAAACAGGACACATAATTATAATCATTTTAATTAGTTCTCAAATAACAAATCTTGGATATCTTTTGTCTTACATGTACCATTATTCTAAAAAAAGACGACCTTCGTGGCAAAAGCTGTGACTCCATACCGAAGGTCCCGGGCTCAATTAAAAGTCGTCATTGGTAAAATGAGCAGGATGGAAATTCAGGTACCACACGAGCTGTCGACCATCGGTGCCGAGACATTGAAATCAACCACATTAGGAACACTTATTTGAAGAATCGACACCAGATGAGAGAAATTGATAGTTTATGATAATTTCTAAAAAAAAAACAGTGCTTCTCAAAACATGGAACTCCTAATTATAGTCCCTGTTTAACAAAAGTTTGCAAAGTTATAAGAATAAGTGTAGAGGAGAAATGGGTGTTATACTCGAACCACGGATGCAAAAAGCAATGGCTTTCGAAAGATCCGATAGCGAAGCTTACCGCTAAGCCTGACCTCGAAATAAGAAAAATCCTTTTGACTGTTTGGTGGGGTTGCAAGAGTATATTTGAAAAACTAACATATTGCAGATAAAGCATTCAGCAGCAACGCTATGTATTGAGTGAGACAGGCAGTACTCACCCGTGAGCCCGAGAGAGTAGCCCTCCTGGATGTAGCGGACACCCTGGTCCGCAGTGCCGCAGAACGAATGTATGAAGACAGGGGGTAGACGGCTTCGGTAAGATGACAAAATGTTCAGCAAATCTTCCTGCGCCTCTTTCTCGTGGATATACAGCGGCTTCCCCACCTCGCAGGCCAGCTCAATCTACCGTCACACAACATCTGTTATTACTTGTCACCCAACACCACCTCTCTAATGGTTTAAACTGTAATAATCCAGATTAGAAATGGACCTGCTTGATAAAAATGTCCCTCTGCACGGCAGGCTCCGAAAAATCTTTCCCGTAGTCCAGCCCACACTCTCCGATGGCCACGCACTCTGGAGACACCGCGATACTCTTCAGGGACTCCCAGAGGTCTTCTTCTACCATCGTCTTGGCATCGTGCGGGTGGACACCTTCAATAAGAAACAACTTTGAAAATATTATGCAGCAGCGAGCATAACTTATTCAAAACTATTAGGACACATTCTCCCGGGGATTTTTGTTGATGATGTTATTATATAGGATACCATAAATCTCTTTGATGTTCTATTATTTCATTATATTTTTCTCACCTATCCTAACAATACTACAAATATCCTTGTGGACTTAGAGTGGTACTTGACCACTATAAATCTTAAAACTTTAATATTGTTGTATTTAATATTCATAAAATTATAAATTGCGTCTAGAAATGGAAATTGTATAAAACTGTCACTCCGTGAAATATAATAAACCATTTTAGTAGTGTCCAATACAGGAGCTACCCGCCACATAATATAATAATATATGGAGCGTAAGAGATTGCCGTAGAGTCAGTATATATAGGTTAAATTAAAATGTAATGGGGGAAATATACATGTCTGAAAAGTATTCTGAACCACTCCCATTAAATGTCACATTGATATAATAAACATGACAAATGATTCAATTTTACAATGAAAAAGCATGTATTGAGTAGATGTCCAGATGATTTAGCAATCACTGTTAATCTGATATTTGAAATTCTGATAAGACTCCATTATCAAAGAGGAAGAATAATCATTTATCCAATCACTTCTTCACCAATTTACCTGCAGTGCAGTATATCATCCCGGGGTATATCCTCGTGAGGCGTAGGGCTTCTTTGCTATTTCGGACGGATGTAGCAGTCACTAAAATCTTTTGGACACCTAAAAATACATAACTCAAAAATAAGAACCAAAATTTACTATATTAATCATAAACTTTTAATCATTCAAATATGCTTAAGATACGGATTTAAAAATGCATATTAATGAAAAATAATATATCTAATAAAAATCCTTCTGAAATCAGATTAAATTTTATCGTGACACAGTTCTATTAATAATAACATACTACTAGGACATTCATTTATTAAGTGAGGTAAAAGTTACCTGAGTCTTTTGCCCTTTGAACTACAGAATCTAGATCTCTGCTGTATTTTTTGTTAGTTAAATTAGCTCCAACATCCACAACAATCAAATTATCGTAGCAATGCTTCATGACATCAGAGCTTTGCGTGGGTTGAGAATCCATTATGAATTATTGTATTCGTTTAATAACTTTCGAAACTAAAATTTGAGCGGAACAATCTAGGAATATTTCGCTAACAAATCTTTAAATTTTGTGGAGATAATTTAGCCGTCACCCCCTGATTTTATTCTAATGTAAATATATTATTTACATTACAACCTAACAAAAATAACACTCTACGTCGATTCGCGTTTCGAAAATATCATTACCATAGACGCCAAAATTACTTAGATATTCCTGAAATCATCTTTATCAATCCATAAACAAATTTTATCGATAGTTTGTTTTTTGTATTGCCGCTTCCCGCGCTATTTCAAATAAATGTATAGTGTGACAAAGATTTTCCTATTTTATAGTATACATTCGGTAGGGCGGGGCTAAAAGTTCTGAGGGCAAAAAGTTCCTTTGGCTATTTCTTGGATGACTAATCTTTCGATGCCAGCGAGCCTGGCGAAACCGGTCGCTGTCGAAATAAGATAAAAGTGGAAGTAGTTAAAAAAAAACATCGTTTTATTTAATAATTATTTAAAATGAACTTCCATCAAGAGATTTCAGTAAAATCATTTGATTATCTTATTTCTTGAGAATTTAAAATTGTTGGAAGTGGGTTTTGCCCACCATAGACGTGGAAGAAGTGAAGTAAAGGACCAACCAACTCTAGTTGTCGCCTGGAACACACAATGCGAGTAAAGATGATTTTTTGATTTGAAGCATGCTTCATGAAAAGTATTTTTGTTTTTCGGCGAACGTTTCGGTATAGTGAGCTATATATTGTGTTTCTTCGAAAATGTTAGTTTATTTGTATGGTATTATTAATGTTCTTTATAATGTCACTAGTTTAATCAGTTAAAATACAGCAGTTGTAAAATAATTGACCAGATAACATGAACACTACTAATGGGGCAAAAGGTTCCATTTGGAGTGGGATAAGTAGTTCCAGGTGGAACTTTCAGCCCCTCGATTCATATTGCCTACTTATCACTTTAATATCATTGTTTAAAGACATTTTCCAGTTTTTACTGTGACCTCTGTTTATTTTTACTAATTTTTGTTTGTTCCAAAATGTTTCGGGAGATGCTTATTGGTGGCGATGAGGTTCGCAACTCATCACACTGCGTCTCCCTCGGGGGCGAAAGGAGAAGGATGGAGTGCCGAATCGGATAAAGTTTGGCAGTCCATTCTTTCTGCCTACCTCTTCGGGGAGACGGCGTGATGGTTAGTTAGTTAGTTAGTAAAAAAAACATATATGGACCATTATGTGAGACACGAAGCTCCAGATTTCATTGTAAGTGTAGTAGGGTGTACTTGTATTTCTGACCTAGAATTACGCGGATGGACACAGCATTTCATCAAGCATGTTAATCCCTCGAATACTGGTTAATCCCTGAATCTCGGTGCTGATTTTATTGGATTACCATTAATAAATAAACATAATCATTACCAACTAACCTCATTTAAAAAACTTTAAAATAGTTGGCACTTTTTATCCCATACAATTAAAAAAATACGTTTAATTCTCAAAGAAATATTTTAAAAAAGTAGAATTGCAAGGCTTACTGTATAGCCATATAGCTATTCTTTCGTTGCATGTTAGTTTATTTTTTTGTGGGTAGAATATAATACGAGTATATCGCACAATTATGGAATATGTCGATATTGGCACTTTTAGCCCCGCCCTACCCTAGGTACTATGCTTGAATGCAGGGGAAAAGTGAAGTGGAGGGCCCAACCAGTAAAAATGTCGAGGCTCTCGAATTCGAATGTAACTTATTAAAAAGGAACAAACAAACAAGCCATCGCGCCGTTTCCCCGCAGGGGTAGGCAGAGAGAATGGACCGCCACACTACTCTATCCTGGCAAACCTCTCTAGCTTCCTCCACATTCATACAACGAGTCATACACGCACGTCGATTCCTCCGACTTCTAGCATGACCAACCTTTAACATTTGTTTAATTTGGTCATGCCATGTTTTCCTCGGTCTGCCTCGACTTCGTACCCCATTTACATCATTAACGTATACTTTCTTAACAATTCTTTCTCCATCCATGCGTTCCATAAGTCCGAACCAACGCAACGCAGCGATCCTTTCATAATTTTGTTCATAATACCTTCTTCCGCTCTATATTCGTATATCGTTCTACCACACATACGTCTTAGGGACCTCATCTCTACCGCATTTATTCTACTCTCATCCTTCTTCTGCCAGTTCCATGCTTCGCTTCCATACAATAGGGTTGGGACCAGAACTCCATTGTGAACGGCCGTTTTCGCTTTCATTGATAAATTCTTGTTTCCAATAACTATTTTTAAAGCTCCATTCACTTTGTTGAATGAGGAATGACGTCACTATCCGTTCGGGCATCTGCTGTGAACATGCTACCTTAATACACAAATTCCCTCACCTGTTCCAAGTTCTCTTCATTCACACTTATATTACAAACTGTCATTTGCTCTTCCCTTTCGAAAACCATCACCTTTGACTTTCAGACATTCATCATTAAATCATTTGACTTGCATACCTCATACATTCTCGACACCAAGACTTGTAATTCGTCCGCACTATCCGCAACGAGAACGGCATCGTCCGCGTAAAGCAGACAGTTTACAGACAGAATACTCATCTTAGCACCAGCATTTATACCTTTAAGTTCTTTCATACACTTGTCCATATACAGATTGAACAACCATGGAGACATCACGCAGCCCTGCTTAACACAAATAACATCAAATAATAATATCAAACCAAGGCGTGATGTCTCCATTTACCCTAACACTGGCAGTGCTCCCTTCGTAGAGAGAAGCAACCGCCCTAATCAGTTTTGTGTTCACTCCGTATTCGGACAAGATTGACCACAGTTTATCTCTGTTCACTCGATCATAGGCTTTTTGCAAATCGACAAACGCACAGAAAAGCTTACGGTTTTTGGCCATAAACTTCTCCGCAAGCGTTCGAAGTGCAAAAATCTGATCCATACATCCTCTTCCGGTCATAAAAGCGCCTTGAACATCCCATACTCTTTCAGTCGTCGTCTTTTTTACTCTTTCTATTAAAATTCGGCCGTAGAGTTTACCAACGGCGCTTAACAGACTTATTGCCCGGTGATTTCCGCAGTCCATACGAGACCCCTTTCCCTTATATAGAGGCATGATAACAGCCCTCCTCCAGTCGAGCGGCGTATATCCTTCCTCTAAACACTAGTTAAAGAGTCTGTATAACCACGCTGCAACAACCGGCCCACCGTTTTTAATAAACTCCAAAGCGACACAATCATAACCAACAGCTTTTCCACCTTTCATACAGCTTACAGATTTTACTATTTCGTTCAAACTTATTTCTGTCATATCTCTTTCGCTATTCGTGCAACTCACATTTGTAACGCTCCTTCTCATTGAACTCTCAGTCATTTCACTGCCATATATATCTTTAAAGTATTCCATCCATCTTCCTTGTATACTGTCAAAATCAGTAATCATTGTTCCCTCACTACTCAAAATTGCTTTCGCACAACCATTTTCGGGAGGATTCCGGGCTTTTTTGACTTCCTTCCAGAACATTTTTATGTTGCTCTGAAAGTGACTCGTCATCTTGAGACCGTCTTCCTCCTTCAGTTTATCCTTTTTCTCTCTCACTTTCAACTTGACATTCATCTTACAAACTTTGTATGCTTCTTTTGCTCTTTTATATTTCTCGCAATCTCTTTTATCCACAGATATCATATTTAACCATGCATCCTTCTTTTCTGTGACCAGAATTTTTACACAGTCATCCCACCAAGCATCTCCATTCCTTCTTCCTTGCACACATGTACCACATACCTCTTTCGCTGTTTCACATAGACTTTCTTTCAATTTGTTCCAGATCTCGTCTTTACTTATAAATTCAGATTCTCGACCACTCAGCCTCTCGTTCACTTTCGTCATATAACTCTCTTTTACGTCATCGATTTGGAGTTTTTCTATTTTAACTCTAGACGGGGCGGTCACTGTTTTGTTCTTCTTGGTGCGCCAACCTCGGAACAGGTTTATTTTTGTCACCACCAAAGGAAGTGACAAAATAAACCTGTTCCGAGGTTGGCGAGGTTGGTTATTAAAAAGGAATAAACACTTTTTCTCGTGAATTTCCGTTTTGATTTATTGTTTATAAATTCATTTTACCATTTTCTCACTCTCCACACACACATCCGGTTTAAAATTTCCTGCTCCGTGTACTGTAACATATATTTTATATTATTATTTAGTTTGTTTTGTTTTTTGAGTTTCACGGACTTTTAAAAATATGTTTTCAATAGATATTAGGTTTGTTAAATTTTATTACAGTGGGAGTTCTTCTTCTTCTTCCTTTCTATAGACCTGTGTGGTCTGTTCCCAGATGTTCTTTCATCTTTTAGGACGTCTTTCGGGATTCTGGTGGTGATCATTCTTCGGACATGACCGCACCAGTCCCTACTTCGTTACTTACTTCATCGCACGATGTCCCAGCTATCGCATATTTATCTTATTCTGGTGTTTTGCCTGCTATCATCCTCAGAGTCATCATCTATGAAGTACTCCATTGGTCTTATGCAAACTTTATAAGAGGCAGATAAATATCATCTCCCCCAAACTTTTCACTGCCACACTTGAGGATGTCTTTAAGAAACTTGACTGGAAACACCAAGTAATAAAAATAGATGGCGATGAGAATTGTATAAGTCGGGAAGGGAGGCCTAGGTCCAGCACGGGAAAACTAATGGGTGACGATGATGATAATGAAGCTTTACCTATACATTTTTTGTCTTACAGTTAATGGACATATCTTTATTTTTCCATGTCGTGGATTTTAGAGCACCAGGTATTGCAGCTGCCTTGTTGATTTGAGCTTGTATTTCCTCACCCAGATCAGCTCCTACAACCAGATATCTTGTTTGTTTTCCACAGTCAGGTTACATGTTTTTGGTGTATTAAAGGAGGTCATACATTTCGTATTTTCGATCCCATCCTATATCCTAGCGATTGGATCTCTTCTAAGAATTCATCCATTACCAGAATGAAGTTCGGCTGTCCCCTTATCGTATGCCTGGCGATCAGTAGGTCATTAGTCCAGATTAGTGATAGGTATTTCCGTCTTCCTCTGGAGGCGAGTATCTCGTGTTGGGCTCAATATAGGTATTATATTATATCTCACTATCGATAATGGTACGAGTATGTGCAAGTTTGAAGCTTTGAAGCTCACTTAATATTTTCTCATCTTATTCATTGTAATGATATAAATTAGAACAATCGCCGCATTAATGTCAGAAGATATAATGTTGTAATTAAAAAAGATTTTTCTCTTTCATTGCGCGCCATGAACTCTTCGGCTGTTTGCTAACAGAATCAATTGTTATTTTTTTTCAGTGACTTACATTTATCAGATATTATTTATTGTTTCTTGAACAATCATGTTAAACTGCATATTGAATAATTCGTATAAATGAAAACGTATGTTTTCTTCAAGTTTTATTATATATATTTTTTATAGGAAGGACATGCTTCGCCTCGCTAAGACATTATCAAACGTTTTTATCATTTGATAATTTCTTAGCAAGCTGAAACATGCCATTCCCAAAAACTAATACATAATACTCGTACCTAATATTTCCATAAAACAGACATTTAATTTTTAATACCTTGAAGTAATAACTTTAATTTTCTTCAGGTTGTCTATGTTTTTGTTACCTTGAATATAAATGTTGCAAGGTGGTGTAAACTAATTTTGTTAAAAGGTGTTTATGTTTGTATGGTAGGTAAGTGTGCCTGACTTGGAGTTCCGTGAGCTATCTTATTAGCATCCCGACATTCGTCTTACAGCAGGGAACCATCATCTGTTATTGGCAGCTCGAAACAGCTCCTCAGCGTTTTAAGCCAGTCCAGTCCAGTCCAGTCCCTTACGCTGCGGAGCCAGGAGATTCGTCCCTACACTTTACCCTCCGATGTAGTACCTACCATCAATTATCATTTTTCCAAAATCTAAACGGAATACGGAGCGTGGAGGAGTTAATCTCGAAATCAAAATATTATGTTGGAATATTACAAGACATAATAGAGTTTTCTTATCGATTTTGCTTTCATTTAGTCAGGATTAGGTATGCTTTTAATGTTGAATACCCAGCTTGTCACATTCCACGAGAGATGTTGTGCCCATCTGATATTCCTGTCCAATCCTGGAATTTAGTTCTTTCTTCTTGGCGTGTCTCACAGCCAGCTCAGCTTCACAAGCCGAGATGATGAAGCGTTCTGTACCGTGACCTATCTATCGTGGTTTGAAGAGCAAGAGGAAAGCAGCTCAACTCAATTGCTTTTATTAAAACGAATCCGCGATTTAGCTGCAAACAAAGACGAGGAAATCTTGTTTTTAAAAAATCTCTGATTATTTTTCTCTGACTACTGTAGAGTAATGAAAGCCTTTTTATGTACATGTACTACATACATACTTGTTTATGCAGTAAAATTTGTAATTTCACAAACAATAAATGAGCTGAGGAAAAAAAATTGATTTACACCTTATTTTGCTAAAAGGATTAGCGCCTGTTTGATTATCCGGAGCAATCGGTGTCCGGTCCCGATTAGTCTGGATATATTATACAATATCCAATCTCCAAGAAGTGAATACAAGTCCTCTGAATCAAGGAACCTGGATGCCGTACTTTGTTGACTTTACTAAATATTGTCATCACAAAATCCTGGTTCCGATAATTTTTCGACTATTTTTTACGATATGTACCTATTCGTGGGACATGTGGTGTGGTGTATGCTAGATATTGTCGTGTAAGGTAATACGGACAGGTCTAGTATTCTATTATATTTATAATAACTAATAACAAGGGTTCGAAATTGACATCAAAAGCATATTCTCCCGCCATCACAAGTTCTTACTGACATCGTATATACAATACAATAGTTTGTCACGCATAAGATCATGCTTTATCTTGTTAACAGTATACATATCAAATAATATTTGTGACATAAAAAGAGAAATGTTTAAACTTTTTGAATAAATTACAAATAATTCTAGTCTGATAATTACAGAGGGGCCATGTGGAAAATGAAGAATCCTATAACTTATCTCACCTGTGAGGTAGGTAGGTGCCGAGTATAACGCACATTTCTCAGTATTTTCAGTGACCGCCCGCTGGTGGAGTAGGTGCGAAGGTACTCCGGCATGGCATGGGGCCGCTCACCAGCACTTGGATGGCTCTCCTTGTTTTAATGTAATACAAAATATTTTGAACTTGAGCCTGCTGACTGAATCAGTTAGGTACAATAATGCCGTCATTACCATACATTTTGTTAGACACTAGGTACCTACCATAACTTACTAACCATCAGCAGAGAGGATGGACCGCCATATCTCTCTAGATTCCTCTACATTCACACATCGTAACATTTTACCGACTTCGCGTGTGGCCGCCTTTCAGAATTTGATTCATTTGGTCATACCATGCTTTCCTTGGTTTTCCACTCACACTGGTTGTATACAACATTAATTTGAACCATTCTTCTCTCGTCCATTCGTTCCATATGTCCAATCCATATATTATATTTGTTAGATCTTTATAATTTTATATCCATACCTTTTCTCGGCTTTAGCGATAATGGATAACAGTTGCAGTCTTCGCGTTCTACGATATGTTATTTTTTCTAGAAATACCAACTCTGGGACAGAGTCCAGGTCGACTAGCTCGTCCAAGTCGTATTGCCGTAGGTATAGGGTACATTATTCATTTGTTTTCGGCTAAAGAAAAATTCAGGGAGACTGGATCAGTTGGAGACGAAACACACTGGTCGTCCAAAAACAAGCCAAAAACAATATTGTTTAAAAATGAGAATGGTCAAGCAGTGAACGTTACTGGTGCTCGATATCGCGACATGATAACACAGTTTTTTCTACCGAAATTGGATGATATTGATGTGGCCAATATGTGGTTTCAAGTGCCATTCAGCCCGTGAAACAATTCTTCCAACAATTCCAATTCAATTGATTTTTTCCATTTTTCCAACAATTCGATAACATATCTTATAAAGCAGAAGATTATCTACAAGGAAGTACGAGTATTAACACTCAAAACAGACAAAATTGATTTAGACATTTGCCACTTGCTCTTAGATATCGCCATCGTCTTGCCATCTTGCTTTTCTCTTATTGAGTGTTACCCTACTGTTGTGAACAGTTACAGGACCTTCAAATATGATTAAACAAATGGTAGCATAAATTTCTAATATTTTTTTTTTACTTGATGAGTTTCTGTATAATATGGACTCGATTTTCCGAACCACCAGCCAGGAGGTACTCTAAATTTATACAATTATCTTAATATTTTGTTTTGAAAGTGTTTTTTTCTATTGTATCTACTTCTGAAGAAATCCAATTTTTGGGTGAAAGAATATATTAGGTACATATGAAATTGGCGTTTTGCCGTACTGGCAACTTTGATCTCAAATATCTTCTCTTTGGTTAGGAATTCCTAATTCAAATTTATACAGCAATTTACTCAAGTATTTGTGTTTCGAAAATTATAATTAATTTGTTTTTTCCTCAATAGTTTATTTTCTTTGCGTCACTCAGTTTACAAAATGGAAAACTTGAAATATCGCGTAATTTACGAGTACGAGTTCCACTGTGGCACCAGTGCTGCAGAAACGGCTCGAAGGATTAATGATGTGTATGGCGACGGTGCCGCAAAAGAAAACACAGTGCGTTTTTGGTTCCAACGTTTTCGTTCTGGAAATTTCGACCTGCAGAACAAGCCCCGTGGACGGCCGGAGACCAAAGTTGATAATGAAGAATTGAAGGCTATTGTGGAAGCGGATCCATCGCAAACCACGTCCGAGTTAGCTGCAGTCTGCGGTGTTAGTGATAAAACTGTTTTAATCCACTTGAAGCAAATTGGGAAGGTGAAAAAGCTTGAAAGGTGGGTACCTCACGAATTGAGTGAAGCAAATCAACAAACGCGCGTTGACTGCTGCGTTGCATTACTCAACCGGTACAATAATGAAGGGATTTTGAATCGAATCACCTGTGATAAAAAGTGGATCCTGTATGATAATCGGATTCGCTCATAGCAATGGCTGAACCCTGCCGAACCAGCCAAACCATGCCCCAAGCGAAAATTGACTCCAAAAAAGTTACTTGTGAGCGTTTGGTGGACTAGTGCTGGTGACGTTCACTACAGCTTTCTTAAATCTGGCCAGACGATTACGGCAGATGTCTATTGTCAGTAACTGCAAACCATGATGGAAAAGCTAGCTGCTAAACAACCGAGGCTGGTTAATCGCTTCATGAAAACGCTAGACCGCACACTGCACAACAGACGGCTACCAAATTAGAAGAGCTTCAATTGGAATGTCTAAGACATCCACCGTACTCTCCGGACCTTGCCCCAACAGATTACTATTTTTTTCGAAATTTGGATAACTTCTTGCAAGGGAAAAAATTCAACTCCGATGGGGCAGTCCAAACCGACTTCAAAGATTTTATTGATTCCCGTCCGAATGGTTTTTTTAGTAAAGGGATCGATGAACTACCTATGAGATGGCAAAAGTGCATAGATAGCAATGGTACGTACTTTGATTAAATAAATATATTACATTTAAAAAAAATCAACTTTATGTTCCTCCCATACAAGACGCCAATTTCATATGTAAGGACCTAATATTAGGTTGTATTATTATTTATTTTTATTTTTATGCATTTTGTAAATTTTTGTTGTTAAAACTTTTGACGCATCGTCGTCATCAATGTTTAAAAGGGAGTAGGTAATATCGACTAATGTTGAGCCCGGTTCTTCAGTACTTTCAGCATCCAAAGTCCGTGTCATTTTGGTGTATCTTGATTACAAATGTTAATTTTTAACTTACCCAAAAATGGTAGCCGTTGTTAAATGACTTAATTTAAGAATATTAATTGTCGTGCTCGTACTGTAGGTAGATACACGCATTAGCTGATGCAGCCAAGAAGAAAACAGCCCGATTAGAGGCAGCCGTAATTGCTCTGACAACCGTCACATTAGAGAGGTATGATACCTAATATCTAGTAATTACTAGTGTTTCTCCTTCTTTAATTAGATCGGGCAATCTGTTGTCTCGGAAGACCAGCCTAGGGGTCCTCAGTATTGAGGATTTTCCTTATTTCCGTATTTATCACGCTATTATCAATCATTGATGTATCACAATACAAACATCTAAAAAACGTTAGTTTTATAATACTTGTTATTCGATTTCTAGAAAAATGACTTTTTCATCAATATACTTAGGTATTTTATTATTCCTCGTATACATTTTATTATTATCAATTTTTGAGTTTTTATTCAATATGTCAATATCGAGAGATATCTCTCATTATTAAATACTTGTTATTCCAGTTCCGATCGGTTTCTACTGATATTTGGAAGATCTTCCGGATGGATGCAATTAAAGGAACAAGTGGAATAAAACGAAATTTTTGGTCTCAAGATTATTTTAACAATAAACTTTTACCAAGAAATTTATAATAGTTATCTAAAAACTACGGATAAATATTCATTTTACTTCATGTAAAATCTAATATCCACAATCAATCGATATAGTTATGTGTAGGTATAGGTAAATAAGTCTTTTGATTTCCATGTTGAGAACTACTTAAAGTTCAGTTTAAAATAACAGTAAAGAGTACCTACCTAGTGTGTAGAACGGATATACATATGTTTTTCACCGATCATGTAAAAAAATACTAGCTTGAGTATAATTATATTGAGAATACGCAATTCCGAAACGTCTATTGCCGGAGACAGACCCGGCTAAGGCATACACATTCTGGAACCATAATAGGTAATAATGAACTCTGTGTTATCTCTTCGAAGATTCTGCGCACCAACTAAATTACAGTTAAAGTGTGAGATAAATGAATTGAAGGCTAAGTTCTGATTTCTAACAGATAAGTCGCGTATGATAAGATAGGCATATTTTTAATCAAATTCAAGATTAATAGTACCCATACGTAGAAGTTAGAACACTCCATGTGCAGGTGAGTGAAGTGGGTGGCGTTACATCAGAGTGCGCCGCGCCGTCCCCGGGTGGATAGAAGTTAAAACACTGAAAGCGTTTCCTTCGCCCGCCGACACGAGGCGAGGTTTAGAGCTGCTCTGGTTTCTTTATAAGGGGACTGGCCGTAGATTTCAGTGCGCGGTGACAAACGGACGCGGTGAGTGTTTGTTGACATCTCCGCCAGAAACAATTCATGCTCAACTCGCTGAACCAAATCGACCCCAAATGGTAAGTTACTCGAGATTGACATTATCAACACACTTCTTGTTTGTCTGTAATGCCGGAACTAGATTGCCTGACGAACTATTTTTAAATCGATTTCTTATAGCGCTTCCATGGAGACGGACGCCGACGCCGCGGGCAGGCGCGGCGTCTGCCAATCGCCGCTATTATTGGAAACGTTCTGCTTTCTTATCGAATGGGGTAACCTCTCTTTGCAGGACTTGCGTGCTCTCTCTGCTCCGCGCACGATATATTCATTTGTTTAGTGTTTAGTACAACATGTTGAGTGCATCCTTGTGGCTACCGTGGTCGTCGCTAAGTGACCGTCCAATTACATTATCGCTTTCTATTGATTCATTCGCGGAATAGACGATTGTCTTACTAAAATACTGCGTATTTGTGTCACTAACCCATCAGTGTGGGGTGTTTATAGTAATTTGATTGTTTATAATATTAATAACATTAGGAATTTATAATATAACGCAAAATAAATAAAATATGACTTGTATTCTCGGGGTACTGTTCACTTGATAGGTTTAAAAGTCGACGAGAAGAAATAGACATATTCGAAATATAGCGCCATTCTTTTTATCGCAGTATTACACGAGACTCTCTTCAGAACTTCTCCTACAATCGGGTTAGCTTCGTTCCCTACAATAATAACAGGGCTAAAATTAAATCTTTTTATTTTCAAGAAATACAAGTAACCAACATTAACATGTTTTTATAAAAATATTATAATTAATGTATTTAATTAAAATTTCTTGGTAGAAGTGCATTTTAAATAATGAGAACAAAAAAAAATTATACAAAATTTCTTTATTATTATGTATTTAGTGTGCTTGCGTTTATGTTCGACAGGTTTCGGCAGCTTGCTGCCGAAACCAGAAGAGGGCAGCAAGCTGCCGAAACCGGTCGAACATAAACGCAAGCACACTAAATACATAATAATAAAGAAATTTTGTATAATTTTTTTTTGTTTTCATGTTTTTATACGTTTGGAATGAACACTACTTACTGCTTTTCTTGTCCGAGCATATTGAGACCGCTACGCTACTTTTCTTGTCAATATTATTATAATACAGTCGAACTTGGTTATTACGAGGAATATGGGACCGACTGAATTTTCTCGTTATATCAGAGAATAATAGGATTTATTTACACACGTATTACATCTTTCCGTTAATCCACTTTTCTTATAAACATTTTAATTGATACCTGGTTCATTGTTTTCACCATTAAATTATAATAAATATAAATTTCAAATGTTGCTGTTAAGGGATCGACACATTAATAGTTTAAAAGAAATGTTTTTTCGTTACATCCGAGATCTCGGTATTTCCGTGATCGTAATAACCGAGTTCTACTGTATCTTTTGAACCGGTTATTTAAATTTTTATTGTCATTATTTATTCCAAATGAATATTAAAAATGCAAAACCTAAGAACGGTCTGGTGATACACGTAGTATAACACGTGCGACTATAAAATATAATACAACACTTCCAACATCAATTGTAATATTCACAGGTCGTATTATATTGTATAATAGTATAATATTATCCTCTCGGGCAAGGAGATAATACATTCTTCGTGAGAACAATGACGACTCCTTTATGAATAAATAATATTGCTCTTTTTTAGAAGAAACACCATTGACATCGACCTAGTTTTTCGTAAACAAATCGAATCACGCTCTTGGCATGGCGCTATACACTGTTCGGTGGGGGGGACCTCGAGATAATGATTCTTATCTTCTCTCGGAAGTTGGAGCACCAACTGGTCTCCTACTGGTGGTCCATCCAATAGGAGACGTCATATAATTATAGACTATTAAGCCTGAAGAGCCATTCTGATTTACATGTCCGCTTACTTTACACGCTGCAGGCCGTTGGTTGTGTGATATTAGGGATCTAGAATCGGGAGAACTAAAGTTTTCAGTCAATATATACCTACTCGTAATATCATTTGATAACCTTAGACAGGCGCTCATTCCCATCAAATATAATAAAACTTCTAGAAAGCAGATGTTTTTCTTTCGCCAATAATATCAAACTAATATGTAAATCACATTCACATAAGGCATAGTTGTATGAAAGGTTTCAAGCGGATCAATCGGTAAGGGTACGGCCACACCGGAGTGCCAGAGTAGGAGTCGAGACTCTTGTGATCGCGCACCGTGACCGGTCCCATAGTATGCCATATGCCGTACCCTTATTGAAAAGGATGGATGTTTTTTGGTGTTATATATTGTGATAACCCTCTCCGGCCACCGGCGGAAGTTAACCCTTTCGTGGGCGGTGGGAATACGTATTCCCACATTCGAAATTACGTTTCCTAAATTTATTCGCTCCAGTCATCTAGCGCCATTATTGGGTATTACGATAAAACATTTACCAGCTTAATCGGTTGAACTTTTAACTGGCAGTTGAATTTTACAAAAAAACACCGTTTTTTGTTTTTGAATGTCGTGCGTCAGATAAGTTATTTTTTTTACAAAACTTTCAAGTAAATAAGAATTTTGACGATTGATTTGAGTTCTATAGACATATACATATATCACTGTATGATATATAAATACATAGCTGGTGATTTGATGTGAATTTCAGGGTATTCCATATTTCAGATGTGGCAATATGATTTCTTTTTACAAAAATCATTTTAATGTTTTTTTAGTTAAAATAAAAATATATTTAAATTTTTTTCTTACGTACAATCGGTATTCTACCAAGTATCAGTGGGAAGTATAGATCCTTTTTTTTATAAGTTCCGATCGATTTAAAAAAATGTATTTTTTTTTAAATATGAATGACGTTAGTCATTAATATTTGCATTTATTAAAATGCAAAAATAAAATCTCCCGAAAGAAAAAAAAAATGAGCACAAAAGGGTTAAGTAACAGCACCAAACAAGAATGTAGGTTAAATCGAGTCAATATTTTTATCTATGAAATCACATTTCTTAAGATAAATGAATGCGCGCAAATAAAAAAACTAGCGAACGAAACAAAAAAGCAATTTATCATAATGAATATAATAGTCCCGTCCCTCCGCAATCTAGAGGATGAGCGTACCTTACTCGCCCATATAAGTAATAATAGGTATAAACCACAAAATATTAAATGATGTGATTTAAAAATTATCTTAACCTAGAATTTCCATGAAAAAGAATGAAACGTTCTCGCCCGGCCCGGCCGGCGCATCCCTAGGTCACGCAGAAGGGGGCGAGATATAGGTAGATTCTACGTAGCGCCCTCGTGGAAGCTCGAGTTGTCCTTTGCACTTTTTCGTTGAGCGAGTGGTTCGTCTGGTCAGATATGATGAATATCTGATCACAAGTTACATGAGATTTATTCCACTTGTTCATCTAGACCAGTGCGTTTTAGAGGTCTGGGGGGCGTTTATATTTTTTTAGAATTTAGGGGGCGTTACAGGAGTTCCAGTGGGCGTTATGTCGAATTGGTGCGTGCACTGCACACATCATCTGTAAATCATCGCGTACACAATATTGCGATCGGGTTACCGTGTTGGGTAGTTTTGTTTATAGTAGGAAATCGATTGCAAAAAATACATTGGTGAAGAAAAGTGTAATTTTTCCGTGGTAAAGGGGGCGATTCTTTCAATGCGGTTAAGAAACACTGATCTAGACCGAACCGACCGGACACCATGAAATGACAGCAAATTGCCGAAAGAGAAAAAGGTGGAATAAAATCCAATATTCATTATGTCTCTCTCCAATTGCGCTTCAGCCCAAATCGAGCCTTGCCCTTCCATAACAGGTGCCTCCAACTTTGCCTGTCCTCTGCCGCCGTCTTCCAATTAGCCACCTGTAGGAGCTGCGCTGCATCCTCCCATCTCAGCCTGGGTCTTCCCACTCGTCTTCTATTCTATGTCCCTTCTGTGAGATTGGGACATAGAAGTGAATTGAAATTAAACTAGATTAAATGTGGCCTGGAGACCCTTTTGCCTTTTGCTTATTTTTTCTGGAATGGTGCATTCACCAGTTAATATAAGTCCCGCGTGAATGGGGGGCGGGCCTAAGGTTTGTATATGAGCGAAGCTGACGAAAGGGTGCCGCTGCGTCATATAACAGATTATACTCATGGGAATACAGTTTTACTAGTGTATGTCTAAATTCGTGTAAGCGGTGGGTAACCTTTTATGCCTCTTTCTCCGTGAGATGGGTTTCTGCTCTGTGATTATTTGTTTTCTCCACATTAATTTGAGAACCCTGCCTGAAATGTTCAGCGTATCTCTCTGACTCGTATAAGGCTTTAGTAAGTGGTGAATATTTAGTATGCTGTGCGCAGAAGTGACATACCTACCTCTATGATTGTCACATTTAAGTTTATCATCTTTCTTGTATATGGGGGATATTATACTTATTTGCCACTCCTCTGGGATTTTCTCTAGGGTAACCAGATTATTCCGTAGGTTCCATAGGTGGTTGCCTCCATATTTGAACAATTTAGCCGTAAATTGTCTTTCCTGGGCGTTTTATTTTTTCTCCGTCTTTTTAGTGCTGTTCTTATCTCTGGCAAAGTTAGCAGATTCGTTGATTCTGTGGGGATATTGGTAGAATGACTTCTTACATTCTTATTATTAGGTTTAAGAAGTCTATAGAAGTAGTTTTTCCACTTTATCTGTTCCTTGTCAGATACATTTGTTCATTTCTTGAAGATGCCTCTATGGTATTATTATCAGCGAAGTCTTGTTCCATTTTAAGAAGTCATTATTCAGGCATTCTCTTTTCTTCCCCTTTTTCAGCATATTTGTTTATCTTCATGCTTGTTCATAAACCTGTCTTTTTATTACTGTTGGTCGTTCAATATACTGTTTTCTGAGTGTGTTTATGTCGGCTATATTTCTTCACTACACTACACTCATCATCAAACCATGGCGTCAATATCTATTATAAAGACATATTCATTATTTTATTGACGTTATACTTCTTTTGAAGCATTTAGTAGAGTTCGTTGTAAAAATAAAATTATTGAAAAAAGGACATGTATCAAATCAAATCAGTTTATTAACTCAAAAGACATTACAAACAGGAAAATGTTTAAGGCAAAATTAAGAAATTGATTAATTGAAATTAAGAAATTAAGAAATTAAAAATTAAAATTAAAAATTAAGAAATTGATTAATTAAGAAATTGATTAATTAAGAAATTGAGTACAGGTAAAATATTATAAAAATACAACAAAGTACCAGGAACGCATTAGAGATGGTTAGACATTAGGAAGACAACATACTTTCTAAAGTCAAGAGTATTTGTCCCCTGAACGTACCTTCACTAATATAAAAGACGTCGATCTCCGAGGAAACCGCGTTCAGCAGACTAATTGCTCTTCCCACCGGTGTCACCAGAGGCAGATTGGTTCTGGTGGCCGGTTGGTAAAACAATCTGTGCTGTCGCTGTCGGAGAAATCTATCAGGGACAAAAAGACCAACACCCTCTAGCACGGCCGAGTTCTCGAAATATCCCTTGATTAATTTAAAGAAATGGGTTATGAGATGCCCATCTCTTTGAAGCTGTATAGAATTGGTTCCGAGCATTCCTAAAAGAAATGCCGTGGGATAGAGCCACGGATAACTACCATACTCCCTCATGTAGAGATACCTACCTCAGAAATTTTTTCTGAACTCTCTCTAGCATAACGGAATATCTCGCCTCGTGAGGACTCCATATCACAGAACCACTTTCGAGTCTGCTCCGAACCAACGCGTTGTATAGGACTCCGAGCACATTGGGATTTCTGAAAACTCTTCCGGTCCGAATGATGAAGCCCAACATCTTCAGTGCAATGTCACAAATCCTCTCGATATGTGCACGAAAAGTCAGCCTACTCTCATAAATGATCCCAAGATCCTTCATCGTAGATACGTGTGTTAGTTGCTGGTTGTTCATTGTGTATCTATAATACACAGTTCTCAATGCTCTAGTAAACGATAGCATACGATTCAACATATCAGTATAATAATTCGATAATTAGTAACACTAATCAGTTTTTGTAGTTACCTGATGAAGTAACCACCAATGATTAAGTATTAATTTCCCACATTGTGTAGTGAAAATTGTATATTTTCTAGCCAATCGATCTCCCGGTGCCTTCTTCTTCCGATTGTAGATCTTGCGATATGTTTATGCAGGATATCAACTTTCTTCCTGTGAGCAACATTGCATTTAAATCAAATGGTAGAGATACCAGAACCAATGAGTAGGTGCTACTCATTGCTTCTAATAACTTAAGTATCTCTACCTACCATATAAATAAAATGAATACTAAGTTAACCCTTGGTTGCTACTCGAGGATCACCGCGACCCTGTGAACTTTTGGTAATTCTTAGACAACCCCGCTCCCCCGTCCGTGTATTCTCAGTATTGGTGGGTGTGATCAGCCGTTCTGTGCATATTTCGCGCCAAACCAATAGTTACAGGGTCACGGTGACCCTTAAGTAGCATCGACGTCAGTAAGCGAAAACTATTGTTTTTTTTTTTAAACCGTTTTCTGTAGTGTAAAATATATATTATTTAAAGAGGTTTTTATACGCCATTATAGCATAGGATTTTGCCGTAACTCAAATGTTACTCCTCTGGATACCTCGCCGAGGGTTCTAATCGAAATATCACGGAATCGGAATTTTCCATTGAATTAGTAGAAGAAATGTGATCCCGAAAACTAACATATGTGGGGACCGTGAAGTCAAATTAGAAAGAAGTAGAATCGTCTTTGTTTAGCTTCACAGCTAAAATAACAATGACATCAAATGTTCCTAAAATTCCGAAGCTGCGGTTCCCATTTCTAGCATGCATCGCGATAATAAGATACTTCCTGGTCAACACAATAACGTAATCCAGAGATGATCACATTTTACAATGAGACAAAAGTCGGTGTTAACGCCTGAAACTAAAAGTGTGCCTAGGTACTTCTAGGCACTAGGCACTTCTCAATTGCCAGGGCCACTTAACGGTGACCGATGGTGTTATTTTACGCAATGGTTAATATTACAGGCGTAAATAGTACAATTATATACTATGCAGTCAATAAATCGACCCAACTACCTTGGTGGGCGTGGCATAGAGTTATGCCTACTCCGGCTATTGCGTTTGATAACACCAAGGGTGTTCAAACTGCCGCTGCCTGAAAGATCTGTTCCGGCTGTACCATTTGCCCCTATAAAAAAGATTCCTCTTGTGAAATTCCAATTTGCAACACTTGCTAAATAATTATAGGTATGTCCAAACTGTTTAGATAACAAACACTCGTGTGTCGTTTCATTACTAAATACATATTTTTTTCATTAATAATGTGTTTTATTTCCATTCGTAAACAAAATAAACAGTATTTTTATGGGAGGGTCAGATTGACCCTTGAATAGTAACCACGACATGTTGGTAATTTCAGCGGAACCAGTTGCGCAATGCATGCGTCGTGTCGGTGCCCCTCGTGTGGCTGGTGTGGCTGGGGGCGTGCGGGGCGGCGCGCGTGCTGGGCGTGTTCCCCACCTTCACCTCCAGCCACTACGCCATGTACGGGACCATCATGCGCGAGCTGGCGGCCCGCGGCCACGACGTCACCGTGGCCAGCCACTTCCCCCAGGTTCGTGTCGTACGAGTACCTACTGTGCGCGTACTGCGTGCGTGTACAGGCAGCTGACTGTCGTCTTATTCCAGAAGAACAGCACCGCCAAGATGAAGGAGGTGAGCCTGCTCGACATTATCGACAACCCGTACATGACCGTGGAGGAGCTGCAGGACCTGACGCACGTGCAGAACATCTACGACATGTTCGAGTTCACCCTCTACACCTGCGACGGGATACTGAAGCACCCCAGCATCCGGCAGCTCGTCAAGCCCGGAGAGTACGACCTGTTCGTGACGGAAATATTCGGCGCGGAGTGCTTCCTTCCCATCGGGTACAAGCTCGGAGTGCCCACCGTCGGGATCGTGTCGAGCGTGACGCTGCCGTGGGTGGGCGCGATGACCGCCAACCCGGACAACCCCTCGCACACGCCGCTCTACTTCTTGCCCTTCACGGAGCACATGAGCTTCTCCCAGCGGGTGGTGAACACGCTGATGGCCGTGTACGCCAACTATCTGTACGAGACCCACTCCAGGGCGCCGAGCCAGCGGCTCGCGGAGGCCGTGCTGGGCCCGCTGCCCCCCTTGCGGGAGATGGCCAGCAACTTCAGCCTGATCCTGGCCAACAGCCACTACAGCGTCAACCAAGTCCGGGCCACGGTCCCGCAGCTCGTGGAGGTCGGGGGGTTGCACATCCCTAAGAGCATCCCTCCGCTTCCTGAGGTATGTCCTGCATGGTACAATAGGGGGAAGTGGGGGAATCACGAACTAACATAAATAATTAGTCTTCAATCACATTTATATCCCACCGATGTTGATTGCCCGCGTACATTTCTCATTTCTCTTGATTAGAATCATAAAAAATCATCAATACTGTTGAAATTTTTCAATGCTTTTCTGGTTCTTTTGTTTTTGGATTTTTCATCGCGTTGCAGTCTTTTCATACGTTCGAGATTCCCCCGCGTGGACTGTCCGTGATTGCCCCGTAAACATTATTTTAGGTAATGTTACAATTTGCTGTTAGCGTTAGTCTCATTGGAATCTTTGATAAGCGTCTATTCAAGTTTCTAAACGTTATATTTATACTTAATCGTAAAAGTAAAGCTACATCAAGTTACTTTCATGAAAAATTTACATCGAAAACACAAAAAATATTGAAATATTCATACCTTGTATCACGCGCACGTCCACTTCTCAAAAATTTCCGTCATCACTATAATAGAGGTGGCGTGATTGTTAAGATGGCGGTCTATGCCTAACATATAATAGTAAAACTGTTGAATTCGGGATTACGCCACGTTCGTGATTCCCCGACTTTCCCCTACTGGCTATTTCTCTAGCGGAAACTTGTAATTATTATCCACAATTACCTGCCTATATCTCATTTCAATTTTTATTGTATTGTAGAAAATATTCAGAAAGAAAATTCAACACGTTTAACCGTTATTTATATATATACAGTAGCGAGCACAGAAATCTTTCCACACTGAAAATATCAGTTTTTTGTAATTAAATAACTTTTTTTGTGATTCCTTGATAGCTTATCCGTCCAAATTATTAAACAACACTGTTTAAAGACGATCTGCAAGGAAAGTGCCTTTTTAGGGATCAAAAAGTTTTTTTTTCTTAATTTTAGAGTTTTGTAGATTTTCGATATTTGCCACAAAAATTAAAAATGCTCACATAATTAAAAAAAAACACATATTTGTTTAAAATAAAATTACATAGGTGTATAACACTAACAATTATCAAAAACCAACAAAATCAGTACTTTGTTGTTCCTCCTTTTTTTTAATAACTGCTTCGATACGTTTAGGCGTGGATTTCACCAAATTATGTATGTAGTCTTGGAAAAAAAAATTGAATCACACTTTTTCGATGATGTTAAGGTTTTCCTTTGACGGAGGCTTCAGTTTATTTATTTCAATTGCCATTTTATGCCACAAGTTCACGATAGGGTTAAGGTGAGGGCTATTTCCGGGCCAATCCAGTGTTGGAATCCCATGAATTTTCATATATTCTTTGACCTAAAAATTATTTTAAGTGTTATATTTTTTGAATATTGTTTTGTGAACATTATAAATCAAACGAAACGTATTGAAGCAGTTATTTAATAAAAAAAGGAGGAACAAAAAGTACCGATTTTGTTGGTTTTTGATAATTGTTAGTGTTATATACCTATGTATTATAATTTTATTTCAAACAAATATGTGTTTTTTTAAATTATGTGAGCATTTTTAATTTTTAAAATCGAAAATCTACAAAACTCTAAAATTATTATAAGTTTTTTTTTTTTGATCCTTAAAAAGGCACTTTCCTTGCAGATCGTCTTTAAACAGTGTTGCTTAATAATTTGGACGGATAAGCTATCAAGGAATCGCAAAAAAAAGTTATTTAATTACAAAAAACTGATATTTTCAGTGTGGAAAGATTTCTGTGCTCGCTACTATATGTATTGTCATGAAAATAAACTTACAAGCGCTATAACTAATTAATTTTGGTATTTAACATTTCATGATAGAAGTTCATTGTAAATAAAAAATGTTTTATTTGTTTTTAATGTATATTTAGTTGAAATCCACTCGTGTGTGACACAAACATTGGTGGATTTTAACTCAATATACTGTTTAATAAAAATTACAAATAATTTGTATTTTCATTATGAACTATTAGGTAATTACATTGAATTAGAATTATTCATTGTTTTGATTTACTTGTTTATATTTATGGCAACTTTTCTTCAATTTTAATTTTGTTACGGTTGGAATGTATCTCTGCAACATGTAGTGTTCATTTATTTTTAAGACAATATAATATATAAAAAGGTTTTGCAACTTTCATACGTTGTATTTTCTATGGAAATAGAATGTTTTTCATACAAGTTATTCAAATGGGAAACCAAAAGGTTCTATTGTTTTGTAGAAGAAGTGCTATTTTTTCGGATTGAATATTTTAAAATATATTTTTGTAATTATTGCTACAAACAAGGAACTACCAATGGAAGGGAAGAGTTTTGGTTTATGAATGAAAAGTTATGATTGGACAGGATTTGGAAAACTTCATAAATGAGTCAGAAGACGGAGTGATCCTGTTCAGTCTCGGGACGTTTGTGCCGACAGACTCCATCCCCGAGGACAAGCTGATGGACATCATCAGCGTGCTGGGGGCTCTGAAGCAGAGGATCCTGTGGAAGATCAACGGCACCGGCCTCCCGCCCCTCCCGCCCAACGTGCGCACCGGGGGCTGGCTGCCGCAACTCGCCATTCTATGTGAGCCACCTGCCATATCATATAACCTGTTACAGTTACACGTTCCACACAACTTTAAATCAAATTGAAAATGAGTGACTTATAGGCCACCCAAAGGCTCGCATGTTCATCGGGCACGGGGGCCTGCTGGGCCTTCAGGAGGCGGTCTTCTGCGGCCTCCCCGTGCTGGGCATGCCGCTGTTCGCTGACCAGTACATGAACATGGCCGGCCTGGAGGAGAAGGGCGCCGCCCTGACCCTGCGCTACCGCCAGCTCGACAGGCACTCCCTCGCCGCCGCTGTCAAAGCTCTGCTATATGATGAAAAGTAAGTCCGAACAAAACACTATTATTAAATATTATTAAATACATTTTGTACGAGAAAGGTCCTCCGAACTCTGGCAGGTACAGAGCGGCAGCGCAGCACCTGTCGCAGGTGTTCCGCGCACGGCCGCAGCACCCACTGGACGCGGCCGTCTTCTGGATCGAGTACGTGTTGAAGTTCGGGGGCGCCCCGCACCTGCGCTCTGCGGCGCACGGCCTGCACTGGGCCCAGTTCCTCCTGCTGGACGTGGCCCTCCTCCTGCTGGCGCTGCTGGCGCTGGCCGCGGGCGCCGCCTGCTGCCTGCTCAAGGCACTTTCTACTAAACTAATCGGCTACCAAAAACATAAAAGTGATCATATAAAGAAGAATAAATAGACACTAGTATTAGATAATTGTAACTTAGATTGTATTCCAACAACAGTGCACATTGTAACATATTTGGTCTTACTCTGCCTGAAGACGGGGACAAGTCCTTATATTTCCATTAGTAGTTAGCAGCTCCCTGTAACAGAGTAGCTTACCTAGACAAGTGTGAGCAGGGTATTTGAAGCATTCTTCTACGAGTCCACATATTTAATACTTCTAATATTGAATCTTCACTCCATATTGAAGCACTAACAATGTGTACATTTTGTAAGTAAAATCTCAGGTGAGATTCCACACGAGGATGCTTCAAATATACTCCACACATCTTCCCCTCTCCTGATGTAACAGCTCAGTTTAGTTTAAAATATGACCCGGCGTACTAGTTTATATCAGACTCAGTATTCCCCATTATTATTTCAATTTTCATGTGATCAGGATTGTAGAAAGCTGTGGTAGATTGTGCCCCAACTATCGTATAATTGTGTTCCTAGGAATGGCGTGGAGTATCACGGTGATAAAACAGACTGAATGTAGTAGTTAGGTTCACTTAGAAAGCATGTTTCTGAAATTACGAATTATTCAAATGTCTGATTAGTGTCAGTGAAATATAAAAAAACTAAATAAGTATTGGTATTTATTTAAACACTTGTTAGTGTTGCATGTATTAGAACTTGGTGCTGGCAATGAAAGATATTCTCGCAGAGAGCGAATTGAACATGCAAACCTTCCCAGAGGATCGAGGTGCAGGTGCAGGTGGGAGACCTACTCTTGGCTTGCTACGCAGGGAAGGTAAAATAAGACGATGCACGTTTTGATTTAGTTTATTATGTATAAATAAATCCAGAACCTGAAATCAGATCAGATATATATCACAAGCGGGAGGCGGGAGCTAGGAGCGGGTGGAGGTTCTCACCGCACCGGTGTACAGAACATGATTTGTATATTCATTATTATAATAATAAAAATAAACATTTATTGATACAATGGCAGTCTTAAACACTCACTCTCCTCGGCAATTATGTTCAGCGGGGATAGCTTCAGAAGGGAAGGAGAAATGATTGAATCTTATTACACGTATTATAACATTGTGGAGTATAAAAGTGAGATGACAACACGTGGAAACCCTAAAGCGGGCTCCCGAGATACAGATGATACATTTAATTACACAAATACAATTTACAAGTGAAAACATTATGTACACGATAAGTGGAAGGAATTATCCTACACTATCCCTCCAGAGACGGAGACCCCGGGCGCAGCACGCCGGCCCCGCAACTTGTAAGACGTCATATAAACACTTATTATTTGCATAAAGTATTTTCGATAAACCACTGAATTTAAAACACAAACAAACCTGTCCCCACGACGGCGAGAGGGAGCACATCTTACCTTCCGTCGGGCGGACTAAATCTAAACTCCATATTTTATGAATATCAAACACTGAACGAGATGTCAAAGGTAGATTGGCTAGGGCGCTCATCGGGGAGGTCAGTGGTGATGGCCGCCCTGGCAGCACTGGTGCAAGGAGGGGGGGAGGGGGGGCCGCGAGGGCCCGGGGCCCGCGGGGGCGGCCGGGCGGGCCATCTTGGGATTGTTCTTACTGAGTATCTCGTACGGAACTTCCTCTTCCTCGTCAGGATTCGTCTCGTCCACTGTGTACCTGAGGGCCTTGAAGAAGGAGATGGCAGACTTGTTGTTGGTGAGCACAGTTAGGATCACCTTCCTCATCTGGTTGGTAAAGGCGATGAGCTCCAGCGCATGCAGCAGGAAGGAGCCCAGCCCGCGCCGGTGGGTCTTAGTCTCCAGCTGCAGCTCGTAGCTACAACAATCACAACACTACGTCAGTCAGGGACACAATACCTTTGGAATAGTACAACTCCTTCAAAGTTTCCAGTGGGTAACATGTAATTTGAACCATAGCAGAGCTAATTTAATGACTTGAAACTAGTAGGGAAATGTCTTCACGAGTTCATACGTCCAAACCAAGTCAATTACAAATAAAAAATATCAAAGCCGGCGGTTTCTTCACAAATCCAAAGAACCAGTTAAAAAGATCGACCTGTACGTTTAAGCCGACGGGTTATACCTTGTTGGTAGAACATATTTATAGTTTAAGGCATCCGTTTAAGAACTGGTAAAATACCAGGAACGCATGAGAGATGATTCGAACTTAGGAAAACAAGATACTCTCCAATATCAAGAGTACTTTCACTAATATGAAAGATGTCGATCTCCGAGGTGATCATGTTTAGCAGACTAATTGCTCTTCCCACTGACATCACTAAAGACAGGTTGGTTCTTGCGGCCGGCAGATAAAACAATATATGCTAGCTCATGCTGCAACACGGCCGAGTTCTCAAAACATCCCCTGATTAATCTAAAGAAATGTGTAATGAGAAACCCATACTTTCAAAGCTACAAGGAATTGGTCCCCAATATTCTCAAAAGAAATGCCGTGGGATAGAGCCACGGTTAGCTACCATACTTCCTCATGTAGAGATACCCTCTCTCCAGCTTAAGAGAATATATCGCCCCGTAAGCCCATAGAGGGCAGTGAGGTATTTATTCCATCAAAGGTTTAGTGTTGTCTTGATACCTTGATTTTAATTTTTGAAGGAGGTGTGAACTTTATTATTAGCATACTTTCGTATGAAGTACTTAATTGTGGTGTGGCATTATTAAATATAATATTGATACACTGGTTTCGCTCCCGCCGGAGCTTCGTCAGGGTTACAAAATATACCGACAATCTCACATATACTCGTATTCAGCGACTTTTGTAACACTGACCGGTTGGCTGTTGTAAAGAATAAAGTGGTCTAAATACAAATTTACAAGTGTAATATTATAATTATTATTAGTGATTCTGTGTGCGCCTGTCTTGTGGTTCCATGGGCCATCTACAATAAATAGCATCCCGACATTTGCCTTATAACTGATGGAACAATGGAAAACATTCCTTCTCCAGTTTCCATCTCTCCAATGATGTGTTCAATAGTTTGATCTGTTTGCGTGTTGCAGGGACAGCGGGGTGAATCTTTAATTTTGAATCTGTGTAGATATCAAGTACAAATGTTTTTTTAAATATTTGATGTACTAAACCAGGGGTCTCCAAACTTTTGGGCCTTAGGGCCATACGGATTACTCCAGTAAGTTCCAAGGGCCTAAGTTAACCGATTAGCATCTAAAATCTGTTTAAATAATTGGTGCAAGTAAAATTGGTCCACAACTATAATACATAGTGTCGTCAGTGGAAAGGGGCGTGACGGACGATATTACACGTTCAGACGCAACACTACGCGTCTCTAAAATGCAAGGTAATATAAAAAGATTTCAACTTCAAGTCTATTGCAACCACAAAAATCTCATTGATTTTGTTTACTTTAATTAATGTCGTAAAAATATACAATAAGCATTTTATTTTTAAAACTAAAATATTTATTCACAAATATTGTTGGAGTGGGAGATGTCAGAAATAGTTGCCGACCCATGAACATGGCGTGTCCACTACATTCCGGCAATACGCAGTTGGCTCTGTCCAGATAATATAATGACTAAATAATGAAAGTGGCACGCAATCAGTTTCAGCCGAACCGGAGGTCAATGGGTCAGCGGACCGTCCTGTGACCCCTTCAGCGGCAGATAGCGGCCGGGCCTGGAGACTCGTCCCGCACGAGGAACTGTCTAATAAGACCAGAGGGCGAGAGCGCTGGTAGGGTCAGCCGTAGCAGTCAGCTAGCTGGTACAATTGGAATTGTTGGAGCGAGTAACAGCACTCCGGCTGTTAGGTAATAAGTAGGACTCGGATTTATATTCGCTGTTACTGTTAAATAGAAAAAACAAGATCTTATGTGTGACAAACTATTTTTTGTATCGCACAATTATATATTTTTATTTATTTTCGAGGGAGGGAAGCGAGAACGAACGTCTGCCGAGACAATCGGTAGGAAGTTGAAGATTGTGCTCACATGTTCTCTTCTTCATCAGAGTGAACAGTTTTTCCTGGCAAAGTCTCCCCTTACCCTCGGTCACGTCGTCAATTGTTTTTTCGGTTGCAGAACCAATTCCATAACCGAAGTTAAAACGGCGCCCCGCGCCTCCAGCTTTTCAAACATCGCCGGACAATTGTGAAAATGAGCCACGATGAAATTGTTAAAGACCCACCGCCTTGGCTTTGTAAACTGTACGGCTGTCTTCGTCGTCAAAAGTAGAGATCACCCCCTTTACCTTTTCGCCGTATTTAACTTAGAAGAGCGCTGCTTGGATCCGCGTACCCCACCGCGAGACAAAAGGCTCCGGTGGAAGCGACGTTTGGGGCATCATCTCCCTGTTAACCGTCACTCAGTCATCAGACTAGGAGTTTTCACAAATATTTTTGTGGCGTTGAAATTAAATCGTACACCACAGGCGAAAATTTTCGTACTTTTTCAGCAACCCTATGTATCCCGTGGGCGTATCCAGTGACGTACACCATTTTAATCTATATAAATAAAAGGCGATCTTCCGGGTGTGTGTCGACTATTTCTGAGGTTATTCCTGAGCTGATCCTTCTGTATCTTGGGGAATGGACTAATTGGAATTTAGCGGTCGTCATAGGCATATTTTCGTTATTAATCGAGCTCTAATTAACTTTATAAATTAATCAATTAATTGAAAATTTTCGTAGTGCAAACGAATATAGACCTTAATGTTCGTATCACCTGAGTATCAATCTTTTGAGTCTATATTCGTTTGACACGGTCTGGAGAGAATTCAGTCTCCATGTAATTTTGTGTAGTGGCAACAATGTGTTTTGCTTTCTGACAGTCCAATATATTGCGTTTTACTTTGGGATGTATAATACTTAATACGTTTTGCTTATTACGTACTAAAATAATTGGTTGTTTAATTGGTACAGTATATTTTATTGGCCATATTTTAATGTACACTAATGCAGACAGGTAATTATACTTCTTAATTTTGGCGAGTATAATTTTTACGCGTCAATTTGAGGTTATGAACGAAATTTTATTTTTTCGTGTGGCTGAAACTTATTCGTTTCTCTTACGTTCGACGGTGATTACTTAATGATATTCGTTTTCTAGAGTTCTAGCCGTTCGATTGGTCACGTGGTCTCTGAACTGTCACAATCTCTTTGTACGTCGTAATATTTTGTAGGTATGAAGTTTCGGTACTTTTAGGTTATGAAGTTTTTGGGATTAAAAATATTCAATGATAATTAAATTGTTCAGGTTATTTCAAAGGATGATAGCGAAAATATAAAATATTGGACGTCGAAGCTCTACAAGAATATGAAGAAACTTGCTTCCGTAAGTATAATATAATATTTATATTTCTAATTCATAAATATATTTTCAGTTTATTCTATTTTGCTGTTTTCTTTATACGCATACTTTGGTCAGGGAAATTGTTACATTACCACAGCAACGGTAAGAAAGTTCTAATGATATACAATATGAATTACAATATGAATGAATGACACAATTCTTATGACTTTTTCCGTTTATTTCTAGGAAAATAAAGTAACGGATCACAGATGGGACGAAAATTACCGATGCAGCGTGCAAAATAACTTCGTTAAAATGGAATTAGATCAATCAAACAACGGATGATCAGTGAATTAGATGTACCCTGGAGTGGCGAATGAAAACCGGCTCATTTTTACATTACACATAAGCTACTTTTAGTAGTTTTCATTCATATATGAAAATTCCATTATTAATTTCAGGTAAAGTTTTTAAATTTACAGTTTATAGACAATAATTAAGCACATTCCCAAACGTGCCACCTATATATCTGAATTTTGTGTTGCTCGGGCTGCCTGAAATATGCTTCCTGCACGCCTCAGATGCATTGACAAGCCGACAGACTTTAATTCTCACCTAAAAACCCACCTTTTCAAATTATCGCATAAAATGGTAACAACGGTTGTCTGTATATCAATAAACAATATTATATCACATTTGCACAAAACATTCATATGTTTAGAGAAACAAAATTCTTGATTTTGTTGTCCATGAAATTCACATCAGAGCCAATAAAGTAAGTTTCTACGATCGTGATTTCGCTGTTGTTACATGCACCTTTCATGACTAAAAACATTGTCAAAGCGCCCTTGAGGTGAGCTATTCACGAAAACGGCGATTATCAGTTCCGTAAGTTCAATGTTTATATTTTGATATGTACAGGTTTAAATTTTGAATTAATTGGTTTATTTTGTATATATAAGAATATAGACAATTTATATGAAGGAGTCTGGTTGTAATGAATGCTTTTGTAAAATTTTTGTTATTTCTTTAGCACAATCATAACTGCATTGATTAGCATAGTTTTTGATAGTTATTTTTGCCGTTCAGGTAAAGTTTCTAAAATCTCCTACATATAATATTAACACATTTCCACGCAACTCTTGCAATGCTCGATCAAGAGCCTCGAGTATTTTTTTTAAATATACTGCTTAGTGAACACTTGGAATTCATTAATTGTATGGAAGTTGAAAATTTGCCATATGCGCCTCTTCGATGTCCGCCTTATGCCAATTCCAATATTATTTTTTTATTTCTAGGAAACAATATTAATTAATCAGAGATCGGAATGGAATCGGTCATATAGCAGGGACAACGGATGATAAGATGCACCCTGGAGTAGCGGGCGAGAAACAACTGGCAGAATTTTGAATGGTATTGCGCTATTTTATTAATGTTATTTAATTATTATGATTTTAATTAGTTATTTAAAATACAATTAATATGACATTTCATGAATTCAAACATAAAGGTGTTCTTTATACGCGTACTTTGGTCAGGGAAATATTAAAATTACCACAGCAACGATAAGAAAGTTCTAATGATATACAATATCAATTTATTCGTTTTACTTACGTGTCATTTTAGGTTATGACGTTTCGTTGTGTAATAATTAGTTAATTGGTATAATCTATTTTAATAATGTTGTTTTAATGTAAAATTGTTCTGGCAGGGCGAAAATCTATATCTTTGGGATTAGATATTAAGTTTTGATAAAATAATTGCCTGGTTGTGAGAGACCACTGGTCTAATGGGGATATTTTTGTATTGGGATTGAAATTATTTTGATAATGAGCCGTATTGGTGCATCTGCATGTTGCAATTCTTCTTTATTTTCCATTCCACTGAGTAATTCCAGCAGCACACATACCCAAATACACTATGAGTTACTTCAGCTGTTTTAGTTTTTCTCTGAAAACAAATGCTGTGATAGGTAAACATATCCTTATATGCAGCATTAGCTGCCTCAGTTAGAAGAGTCCAGTAATATTCCATTTTTGACCATTAAATTCTACATTATGCTGAGATTTAAAATATTCAAAGATAATGAAATTGATTTCAGGTTATTTCATTTGCTTGAGGATGGGGAAGACAACGCAGAAGATAATGGATTGCGCATGTGCAGAGGATGGGGAAAACAACGCAGAAGATACTGGAGTTCGCATGTCCAGAGGATGGATCCCACACTTCGATATATGCGTATCACAAGACAATGTTGTTATCTTTATGAACTAATTTGGAATGGTATGTACAGGTTTAAATTGGATTAATTGGTTTAATTCGTTACATAAGAATATAGACAATTTATGTTTACTACTCCATGATACATTCTCATCTGTCTTACCTTTCCTGTATTTGGGGCTTTATTACAAAGAAGAAAGCTAATGAGATTCAGGTGATCCAAAATCGGGCTGTTAGAAATATTTTCCGTCTACCGTGGTACACTCATGTAAGGGCCCTATATTCTCAGACGAAAATAATTCCATTTCAAATCCATCCAAAATTAGAGATCACTAAAACTATAATACAAATAATAAAGTCATCAACGCGCTCTAATACTCGACCAATATTCAATACGGACGTACACCAACATGATACGCGCTCACAGAATAAGAAGCATTGCGTTCAACTAGATTCGGTGTAAAATCCTTACAATTTATAGCCTCTACAGAATTTAATAAACTCCCTAATGATTTAATAATGATGTCGAACCAAAAACTTCAATCTGATCAACTTAAAAGTAATTTTTACATTACATTTTTACATTTTTACATTTTTACATAAGCTACTTTTAGTAGTTTTCATTCATATATGAAAATTCCATTATTAATTTCAGGTAAGGTTTTTAAATTTACAGTTTATAGACAATAATTAAGCACATTCCCAAACGTGCCACCTATACGAGTATATCTGAATTTTGTGTTGCTCGGGCTTTCACAGTAGTAGGTTCGTCCGCCTGAAATATGCTTCCTGCACGCCTCAGATGCATTGACAATCCGACAGACTTTAAATATCACCTAAAAACCCACCTTTTCAAATTATCGCATAAAATGTTAACAACGGTTGTCTGTATATCAATAAACAATATTATATCACATTTGCACAAAACATTCATATGTTTAGAGAAACAAAATTCTTGATTTTGTTGTCCATGAAATTCACATCAGAGCCAATAAATTAAGTTTCTACGATCGTGATTTCGCTGTTGTCACATGCACCTTTCATGACTAAAAACAATGTCAAAGCGCCCTTGAGGTGAGCTATTCACGAAAACGGCGATTATACAAATTAAACAAACAAACAAACCATCACGCCGTTTCCCCACAGGGGTAGGCAGAGAGAATGGACCATAACACTACTCTATCCTGGCAAACCTCTCTAGCTTCCTCCACATTCATACAACGAGTCATACACGCATGTCGATTCCTCCGACTTCTAACATGACCAACCTTTAAAATCTGATTAGTTTAATTAATTTGACAAATTAATCAGATTAAAAGGTTTTATTAGTTTTATCGTTTTTGTAAAGAATTTTGACAGGTGTAGAAATAAATTTTTCATTTGTTCCAATGACAATTTGAATCATTTCTTCAATATTATTTTCAAGTTCTTGCTGGTTAAGTGCCTTACTACAGATAATTTAAAAAATGGTGGATACGTGTAACATAAATTAAATAAACACAAATGTCCGGATCGTCCAAGTCAACATGTGCAACATCGAAAAAAACATTATGTGTTATTACATTATGTGCTAAATTAAAAAACAGTGGATACGTGGAACATATTATAAATTAAATAGACAATATGTGCACCGTCTAAAAAGAACATTTTGTGTAAAATTATTTTTATTTTGTTATTTTATTTTATATCATTGTATTTTATATTATTTGTTTTAGATTTATTTTGTGGGTGTTGGACGATCGAAGTGTGCGCGGGAGATGCCTATTGGTGGCGATGAGGTTCGCAACCCATCACACCGCGCCTCCCGCGGGGCGAAAAGAGAAGGATGGAGTGCCGCATCAGTAAAAGTGTGACAGTCCATTCTCTCTGCTTACACTTTCGGGGAGACGGCGTGATGGTTAGTTAGTTAGTTAGTTAATTTGACAAATTAGCCTAATTATTATTATTATTATTATGCATATAGCATGAACTGCCTTTTATATGAAGAATATCTTCAGCAAACAAGTGAAAAACAGTTGTAATTCATTCATTGTATGGAAATTTAAATTTTGCCTTATTCTCTTCGGTGTCCGCCTTATGGCAATTCAAATTTTTTTTTTTTTAATTCCAGGGCCCAAAATTGATGAATCAAAGATCGGACCAAAGTTGCCGATGCAGCGTGTAAAATAACTAATGTTTAAATGGAATGGGATCGGTCATAAAGCAAGGACAACGGGTGATAAGATCTTCTGGCCTGGAGTGGCGAAAGAGAAACAGCTACACAAATTCTGGCAGATCACAAGCAAGATGGTCTGATGACATTAAACGAGTGGCAGGAGGTCAATGGCGCAGAGCGGCGAGGGATACAGTTGTGGAAGTCGGGAAGGGAGGCTTTTGTAGTATTATCATCTATATTACTATTCCACGCCAGCGGACTCGCAGTGCCGAAATCACGATCGTAGAAACTTAATTTATTGGCTCTGATGTGAATTTCATGGACAACAAAATCAAGAGTTTTGTTTCTTTAATATAATGAATGTTTTCTGCAAATGTGATATAATATTGTTTATTTGATTATTAAATTTCATATAAAATATTCAAAAAATAGTTTTTCAATTACCTTAGTAATATGTATTCAAGTTTATAATTCACAGCGAGTTTGCTTGGATTGAAACTTTGTTTTAAAGATATAGACACACATTTTTGCATCCATACACATGGCATTTAATCCAATAAATAAACGAATTGTTATTGAACTTTAATTGTATTTGTTGAATATATATTGGGTTTATTTATGTACTCGAATTTAGCAATAGCGAAGCGTTGCCGGGTCAGCTAGTATTATATAAAACACCTTATATCTGGGCGAGTATCTTCTCCGCTATGTCCAGTTTTCCTTGTCACAACAGTAGTGAGGTAGAAAGGGAAACTACATATAATATATTATGGCACAACACGGGCAAAAATATGCCACTTAATTGCTCTCAAAACATAAAAAACGGCGTCTTTTACGTCAATTCCGAGCCCTAGTAATACGTCACACGAAGAGCGGAACTCGATTAGTGAACTTGATCTTGAGCGGGAGGGGAGGGGCGTGGTGGGGGGGGGTGGCCTAAAAATTAATAATAACCGACAACTTAGCAACGACGTCTGCGGCCATGGACAGCATGCCGCCGGTTAGTAGATAAAGCAGCAATTCACACTTCAAGCCTCCCTTAGCATAGCATAGCAAAGGCGGATATATTCCTGAACAAGTATAAAAATCGGAACCTGTCGCTATTCGATATGTTATGGACACGCGCCCCCCGGCTGATGGGGGGAGCTAACGGCGAGCAGCGTGCTCCCGCGTGGGCGGGCGAGATAGCGATTGCATAATACTAGTATAATTATATTGTTTTATGTATCCAGGGAAGATATGGTACACCGGCAATAAGAAGAGGCAATGACACACATTCCCAGTGCAAGTACAACATATCGCGCTGATTAACAATAGAACTATGGACGCTCGACAGTACGAATGGGAGCGATCCCACCGCCTAGATTAAGGATACATCTTGTGGGGCAACTTTGGAAGATTAGTTCTTCGGTTTTTTAAGTCTATATGCAGTAGGCCGCCATACTCAAACGGACAAAAATAATTCAATTCCCAGAGCATATACTTAATATTCTGGCCAGCCCAAGTTTGTTATGATTTCCGAGTGCCGATAAAAACAAGAAATTATCGATAATTTATTGGACAAAACAGATGCGCAGTGAACCTCCCCCCACGCTATCAGAGGAATATTTCACTACAACGGCAATACGCTCCGCTCCAGGCGGAACTACGGCCAAACGAATCTTACTCGTTGAAATTCAAAAAGTTTTATTCTCCGATGCGTCAGTGCGCAGGTCAGGACCTACTTCACACTTGCACGCGCGCGAGCTCATCTCGCGAGCCGGCATGCATGCGGCAGTAACCTCCCGGCCTAATAGTTTACTCAACCACTCGCAACCCTGACAACCCCAGCCGAGCAGCTACAACAGTCGGTTGTAAACTACTGTTACCCGATACGATCTTATCTATGAATGTGGTGATACCAGAATCAAAAGATAAATGCCCTAGACAGGGCAGTTTCTAATGAATGCGATAACAATGATAATACGTAACAAGACAGGGGAGGTCAACTCGGTTGACAAATCTCCGTCGCTAACATTGCAAGTAACGGAGGCGCATTAAGATTGGGCAGGCCTGCTCTCCTAAACCAGCTCCGCTATCGGCCGAATGCGACTTAATGTCTTCACCATTATAGATTTCTGTATAAATAGGAAGTGTCGGCTGAAATATTCGGTAGAATTTCATCGCTCATTGGAAGGGTTCGTGAAACTGTGATCCAAAGTGACGTTGGTAATCCAAGGTAGGAAACGTATTGTCTCTTGTGATGTGAAACTCCATATTAGAACTAGAACGACACGTTTCGCCTGCCCGAGGATCTCATGGGCGGGCGGTCCGTGCAGAGGAGGCAGCTCCCCGGTCGGGCGTGTTTGATAAAAGAGTCAATGAACCCAAAGATCATTATTCGGAACCCGCAATTGCGCGATACAATATGTATATTAATTGTATTATCTACTCAATTACTTATCGTTTGTCGAACTCGGATAAAATGGCTTCAGACCGACACTCGTAACTGACTACCCGTCGTCAGATTTATCGTGCCATGTTTCCGTTCACACGGCTCCCAACATCACTAAAGGTGCCCAGTCCAACTAACTGGTTGTTCAATACTTAGAAAGTATAAAGGCTAGTGCTAAGATTGGCAGTTTGTCAGTCAGCAGTTTGATATATGCAGACTACGCTGTATTAATCGCTGACAGTATGAAAAATCTGGACGTTTTAGTATCAAGAATGACCTTCTGACGAATACGTCCAAGTCTAAAGTGATAGTTTTTGATAAGGGAGAATGTATGACGAATTATGAAATAAGCGCGAACGGCTAGAAATTGGAGCAAGTTACCGAATGTCATCATTGCAAACAAACATGTCAACAAAAGCAAAGATTAACTAACTAACTGACCATCACGCCGTCTCCCTGAAGGGGTAGGCAGAAAGAATGGAACGCCACACTGTTCTGTCCTGACATACTTCTCTCGCTTCCTCTACATTCATACATCTTGTCATGCACGCACGTCGATTTCTCCGACTCCACGCGTGACCAACATTCAATATTTGATTGATTTGATCGTGCCACGTTTTCCCCGGCCTTCCTCTATTTCTAGCTCCGTTCACGCCGTTTACATATACCTTCTTTACCATTCTGTCTTCACTCATTCTTTCCATGTGTCCAAACCATCTTAATGACCCATTCCTTATTTTGTTCATAACACTTTCATTCGCACCACATTCACTTCTTATACTTGCATTTGTCACTCTATCATATACAGATTTGTGACACATTCGTCTTAGAGATCTCATTTCTACTGCAAAGCTGGCAGTGCAAATTGGAGTTATAGTGCTAACCCTTATGTATGGAAGTGTAACTTGGAGAATAAGATGAATGTGCGGGAATACCGAACGAAGAAGTGAGGAAGGAATGCAAGTCTAGGCAGCGCAGAAGAGCAATATGTTCTACTTAGAATAGAATCGTTTTTATCGGAAACACTCAGTTAAGCTCCAGTCATGTAGTGGTCATTACCTATGTAAGCATTGCATACATAAATAGTCATACAATTCTTTAATTAGTTTCAGTTCACATTTCCCTCCTTTAATTCGGTTATATAAACAACAACGTGTTTGATACTCGCTACATTTGATAATGCCTTAGCATGGCGAAACACGTCATTTCCATAAAATATAATGAAACTTCTAGAAAACAGAGGTTTTCATTCGTATTAATTACAATATAAATACATTTATCAAACAGCCGGAACATTTGGTAACCGACATGGCCAGCAATCTGGGTGTTTACGATGATAAAGTGTTCTATTAAAATTAATCCAATCTTAGAAGACTGTAACACAATGAACACAAAATCAGGTGCAGAATATTGTAAACAATATTAAAGATTAAGTCATGTGACGACCTCATTCTCTCTAAAGCCGATAGAGGTAATGCCACTGTAATCGCTAATGAATTAATAGGACTGCGATAGCAAGATAAACACACACGCACACAAACCAACAACGCCAGGCTCTGGGTGAGCCGACCCGGTCCAGCAACGGGATCACCGAGAACATCGACTGTAGCATGCACAGTGGATTGCACTCGACACGGATTGTACTCAACTACGAATAGTGTTAAGGAATGAAATATAATAAAACTTATATCGAATTTCCCAAGTACATGTTCACACGATGTATAGAGGATATGTATGGAGGTGTCAGGATAGGCAAGGCAGCAGTGTGGCGACCTCTGCCCCGGAGGCGGCGGTCTCTCGACTTTGCAGAATGGGTGTTATTTAAATCTTGAATTCTAATCGAGGCGAAATTTTGTATTTGACCCATGAATATCAGAGTGAACCTGAAATTATTCCAATTATGCAAAAATATACATTCTTACATCATCCCAACAAATATTTTCAAACGCATTTCGAAAAAAGATTTCATCAGAACGGAGGCCCTAGCACGAGGGTGAAGACAATGTGCGAGTATGTTATAGTCCGCAAAGGCGTACGAAGCGGTAGCACCAAAACACGGTCGATTGGTCCCCAGATGGCGTCAGAAATGTTTTCGGTTGAGACGACCCATCACTTCCACTCTCGAATAAAGTGAAGATGAATGCTGCGGCGCGTTTCATTTTTGATGTAACAAAATTTGCTCACGTAACCCATTGCTCTACCGACTTCACCGGTTAAGGTCGCCACATAGCCCTACGCGGACGAGCACCCCACTACCTCACAGACCTTTGCAAGCTCATTGATCTGAACCCTCGATAGATAAAATTCAAAATGCCGCAGATCGTTCTCTTTCGGCGCTATAAAGATCATCATCATGATTTTCCACTCCGACTCTAGCATCGCGAGCGCAGAGAACGTTCACGCACGCAGCGTTAGGTAACGTTGATTGGTTACATAACCATCCAATAATACCACTGGCCTTGCGCGTGAATACCGTCCTAGTGCGGAAAACAGAACGAAAACAAACCCCAAAGTACTGGCGAGCCTTGAGCCGCGGGCTATCTCCACACGCCGCGCCGCGCCGCGATAACGGCCAGCAGTGTGGGCACCACCATACATGGATCATGAAGACTACAGGGGAAAAACAAGGAATGTCAGTTAAAATTCAAAATAAATGTAATAATGCCATCTAGCGGCATTTGTACTATCTATCCACAGTAAAATTTTCATTTTCAAAAATCATGTGTGTCATCGACTATGGCCAGATAATCGATTGCTAATTGCTAAGAAATATTATACTCGTATAGACTTTGATTAGCTTTATTCTCAATTTACTCAAATTAACCTTCTACTGACATTCCTTGTTTTCCCCTGTAGTCTTCAATTGTGATAGCCCAGTTCCAACTCCATTTTGGGCAATTGTTCGGGAGAGCGAAAATAATACTTTTTTCTTATGAAAGTGAGGAAAAACCCATACATACGACTAGGACATGGAATTACAAACAAAATGGGAAATTATTTTTTGTTTCTGCTTTACAGCATACTACGAGTATGTTTATGCAATAAATTGTGTAATTTTTAGATTTATTACATAAAAACACATACATAACGATCCTTTAATTATTTTATTCTTTATACTTTCATTCACTTCTTCTATTTTTATTTAATTTATTATATTTGACACTCTCTCATACACAGATATAGCGCACATTTGTCTAAGAGATCACATTGTTGCTGCATTATTGCTCAGTTAATAAGCTGCTTTATTATATTTCCATCCTTCTTTTGCCAGCTCCATGCTTCACTTCTATACATAAGGGTCGGTACAAGAACACGATTGGGCACCACCATCTTAGCTTTTTTGGAAAGACTTTTGTTTGCGATAACAATTTTAAGATCACCATTCACTTTGTTTGCCCCGACCATTCATTCAATGTCCCCCTCCACTTGTCCATCGTTTGTAAACATTTCCCCATTATGTTGTCATTAATAAAACTATATATTCGTAAGGCGTTAACGTTTAAAACTGTTTAAAATAATAATGAAACTACATTTATTGAAATGAGTGTTTTAATGTTAGATTGCTAGGCGGCCACATTCCAAGTCGGAAAAATCGACGAACGAATCGATGTTACGATGTTTAAATGTAGGAGAAGCTAGAGAGGTACGTCAGGACAAAGCAGTATGGCGTTCCACCCTCTCTGCGCACCCCTCCGGGGAAATAGCGTGATGGATAGCAACCAAAACCTTCATAATTATCAAGCGCCCATGCTGCTAACGCGCTGCGCTGCCAACTCGCATACAAAATGACTCTCATACGCCGTATCGATGTTTTACACATCCGTAGAGTATTTTCCACACTTCAGTGTCAGCCAGGATTATCTAATATCAATTCAGTAGCTTTATGTTTACATTGGTTATACTACGCAATACCCGGATGTCACCAAGAAAGAGTACGAGAATATTTTGAATACAAGAGACTGATTATTGTTGCGTAGAAAACAAAAGGTGTTGTTAATTGTGGAATTTTGGTTTTATTTATATTAACATTTAAAACATATTGTTGTACAAGTGAACCGAGTTTTTAGAGGGTAGAAAATATTTACCATTGCAACTAGTTTCTTACACACCTTATTCAAGATATTGACATTGCATTAGAGAGAAACGTACTCAAGTGCGTAAGATATAGTCAATCACGGAACACCGGGTTGGAAACCAGGAGCTCTTCTAATTTGGTAGCCGTCTGTTGTGCAGTGTGTGGTCTAGCGTTATCATGAAGCAGCAGTGGCCTAGAGCGATTAACCAGCCTCGGTTGTTTAGCAGCTAGCTTTTCCATCATGGTTTGCAGTTGCTGACAATAGACATCTGCCGTAATCGTCTGGCCAGATTTAAAAAAGCTGCAGTGAACGACACCAGCACTAGTCCACCAAACGCTCACAAGTAACTTTTTGGAGTCAATTTTCGCTTGGGGCATGGTTTGGCTGGTTCGGCAGGGTTCAGCCATTGCGATGAGCGCTTCCGATTATCATACAGGATCCACTTTTCATCACAGGTAATGATTCGATTCAAAATCCCTTCATTATTGTGCCGGTTGAGTAATGCAACGCAGCAGTCAACGCGCGTTTGTTGATTTGCTTCACTCAATTCGTGAGGTACCCACCTTTCAAGCTTTTTCACCTTCCCAATTTGCTTCAAGTGGATTAAAACAGTTTTATCACTAACACCGCAGCCTGCAGCTAACTCGGACGTGGTTTGCGATGGATCCGCTTCCACAATAGCCTTCAATTCTTCATTATCAACTTTGGTCTCCGGCCGTCCACGGGGCTTGTTCTGCAGGTCGAAATTTCCAGAACGAAAACGTTGGAACCAAAAACGCACTGTGTTTTCTTTTGCGTCACCGTCGCCATACACATCATTAATCCTTCGAGCCGTTTCTGCAGCACTGGTGCCACGGTGGAACTCGTACTCGTAAATAACGCGATATTTCAAGTTTTTCATTTTGTAAACTGAGTGACGCAAAGAAAAAAACAATTGAGGAAAAAAGAAATGAATTATAATTTTCGAAACACAAATACTTGAGTAAATAGCTGTATAAATTTGAATTTGGAATTCCTAACCAAAGAGAAGATATTTGAGATCAAAGTTGCCAGTACGGCAAAACGTCAACTTCATATGTAAGGACCTAATAATTTGTCCCATTAGTGTAATTATTAGTTCTAAAACAAAATAACAATTTGTGAGAAGCAATGAAGAAAGGTCATCGGTGTGAAAGATATTTTGTTTCAAACTCAAAGTCTTCGAGGGTGGTAGTCTGGCAGTATACGGCATTAGTGTAATACTTGTATAATAGTCAGTGTGTGGAGACGTGAGACAAGTTGCAAATTTTAGGAATACGTATAAATATTTAAATCTAGAAAATATTTGGAGTTATTGAAAGAAATTTTTAACAGCAATGAAGAATATTCTGGAAGAACTAGTTCTGAATACGAGTCGAAGATTAGAAAAGCGGAAAGACAGGAGAGTCATCTGAAATAGGAAATATAGCAGGTCGTGGCAAAATAAGAATGAAGAAGAAGAAGAAGTTCTCAGATTGATGGAATACAATGGGGGTGATTTGAAGCAGGCGGGTCCAGCGGTAGACTTCCCAATCCAAAATAAATATGATGTCAGGTCATGCACGAACCGCTTTTGAACTAATAATTGATACGCACGCATGGATTATTATTATAGAATGCACTGCACTCCATGAGATAATGAACCGCTCCAGACGCCACCTGCTTCTTCTCATTCAACGAGCACTTCCTAAATGCGCAAAAGTTGTCAAATAAGCTACTAAAAAGAAATTGAAGCAATAACGCACGTAAAAAGATTTTGTGTGGGAAATGTACAAACAAAATTGAATAAATTAATTTTACTGGCACTTATACATTACATTACCTTGTAATAAATATTTAAATTGGCATATTCTGCCTATTTTAATCTAATTTCCTTTAAATAAAACATTTAAAAAGAAGTATTTGTGTTTATCCGTCAATATGACGGGTCCCTCTAGAGGTAAACCAAGTGTTAACCGCGGATGACATTTGTCTACAAAATAGTTCTCAGACGTCCCTACGATCTTTTCCGACCGTGACAACCACGCGCATACTTGCCCGCCTGTCTAAGGGCAGGTCAGTAAGCCGTCAGTCAGTCAGTCAGCCAGTGCAGTTAGTTATGAATATACATTCTGTAAACAGTTATCGAAGGGTGAAATCGTTTACCGGCCAGACGGACTTCCTCTAAAGATGGTTCCTCTAGCTCTAGACATTGGGGAATGATGAACTAGTTTCTCGGGGTAAGATAATAATTTAAACGTTTGAATTTAATCTTTTCAAACGAGCATTTATCCCGAAATGAAGAGCCGATAGTAAAATATGGGTCTCGGAGTGTCGGAACAAAATACAACGCAGATAAGAGTAGTAATAAGTGAATGGAACACGTTCTCAGTAACCCGCGGCTCTCTTCACAGCGTCGATAAGATGGCAGATTCTCAATTTTTACGATTTTGGTGACAGTTTCGATCCGGTCACGGCGGAGAGCAGCCGAGAGCAGCAGCCCGCGACTTCCAGCCCAGGAGCCACTGGCCAGACGAGAGTGCACTTGCGATTGCCGCCCCTTCTCGGAGTGATGAAAGACAGAGTGCTCAGTTTTATTAAGTCTTTTCGGTCCTCCGCTAACGCAAGGCAACTATCGAAGCAGTGTGAAACTAGAGTGCGAGAGGAGCGCAGATGAACATCGAGTGTCGGCCGCTGCGCGAGGCACCGTGAAGGCTCTACATCCGCCCGAGATGACCTGGGGGGCGCTGCTGGTGCTGGGACTGCTGGCGAGCGCGCGGGGGGCGCGCGTGCTGGGCGTGTTCCCCACCAACACGCAGAGCCACTACGTCATGTACGGGAGCCTCATGCGCGAGCTGGCCGCCCGGGGGCACCACGTCACCGTGGTCAACCACTTCCCGCAGGTAATATCTCCCGAGCTCCGAGGTCGGGGCCGAGCTCCGTTCCATCCGCATCCCACTCCAGAGTACAACCGTATAGTACTAGCCGACGAAACAATAGGTTATCAATAGGCGCGTTCATTGTGTCTGGAGAGCATTCTAATCGATAATAGAATAATTATTATATTTCATGCTATTATATTGGGGGTACAGATAAGGTCTCGCTGTTTTTGTACACATATGGCAATACTGAAACCAATTTTATTTTAAAGCTTAACCTTTAACCAAAACGTTAGTAGGTATGTGTCGAACTGTCAAAGGGTAAAGAACATTTTTTACATCGCCTCAAACATGTCGAATTTCGTACCAAAAAAAAAAAATTTCGGTGAAATTTATAACATTATTATATCCAAAACAAACCTGGAGCGGAAGGACATCGAATTCTTGTGGATACTAATAATACGGCAACCATGCTCAAGAAGAACTTGGAGAATTAGGAGTTGAACAACAAACAATTTCAAAATGTTTGAAAGATTTAGGAATGATTCAAAAAGAAGGAAATCGGGTTCCGTATGAATTGAAGCCGAGAGATGTTGAACGGCGCATTTTCGACTGCGAACAATTGCATCAACGACAAAAAAAAGGGTTTTCTGCATCGTATCGTGACTGGTGATGAATAGTGGATAGGCTACGACAATCCAAAGCGGAAAAAATCACGGGGAAAGTCTGGTCATATTTCAACATCAACAGCAAAGCCGAATATCCATGGCTCCGAGGTCACACTCTGTATCTCAAACCCAATGAAGCCATTACAGGAGATCGCTATAGACTGCAATTGATGCGTTTGAGCAGAGCAGAGCGTTGAAAGCTAAAAATCGCAGTACACCAACAGACACGACAAAGTTATTTTGCAGCATGACAATGCCCGACCCCGTGTTGCAAGAGTTGTCAAAAATGATTTGGAAACGCTCAAATGGGAAATTCCACCCCTCCCGTCTTATTCACCAGACATTCCTCCTTCCGACTACTACTAGTTTCGATCGATGACACGCGACTTGGCTGATCAATATATTTTTTATGACGTTACCAAAAAATGGGTCGATGACTGGATTAAATCAAAGACATCGTTCTTTCGATACGGATTTAGAACATTGCCTGAAAGATGGGAGAAAGTAATAGCTAGCGATGGATTATACTCGGATTTGATTATCAAAATTTCAAATTTAAAGAAAAAACAGCGAGAACTTACTTGTACCCCTAATATCTCACAGATCGCATCGCGCCGAGAACATTAAACTGTATCCGCACTCTGCGCATAATGTGCTCAATAATTAGAGATAAACTTAAGGCGTCAACACTGCAAGTCCACAATGACCGGGATAACGATATAAACTCGTTGAGAGTTTTAACAACAGTTTAACTAACCATCACGCTGTTTCTGCACTGTCCCGATATATAATATTATACCTCTACATTCGTATATAGTAACACTAATTGATTAATTTGGTCATGCCACACTGATTGTATGTAATGTACTACATACGAGTATTAACCATTCTTCTCTCATCCATTCGTTCCGTATGTCCAAATCATCCGAGTGATCCATCTATATGTCCAAACTTTTTTTATTTTCTCTCAGGATGCAATCGTGTGCCTTACATTTCTTCCTTATTTCTTTTTCTCGCACATTCTTCTCGGTGATCTAATTACTACGCACTTATCCTACTATCACTTCCACTTCCACACATAAGGGAATATAATACACGGGTACTAGTAAGAAACTAACTAGCCATCATGGCGTCACACTTTTATATCCTGACATTCTTGTCTAGTACATGCATACAACGTGTCGTGCGCCACGTTGTCTTCAGTCTTCCTCTATTTCTATTTCTATAACGATATAACTTCGTCAGTGGCCTCCACTCCAGGGATCGCTATACGGATACAGTCGGTTTGATTTGGTTCACAGAAGACGCCGGTAGAGAACTTCGTGGACATCAGCCTGGAGGGCACGCTGCCGGCGCTGTCCAACAACATCTCCATAGACGTGCCCCTGTCCATGTCGCCCATCGGCAACCACCTGGACATGATCAGCGACTGCCTGCAGTCGTGCGAGGTGGGGCTCAACCACCCGGAGGTCCTGCGCCTGCTGGACCGGCCGCACGAGTTCGACCTCTTCGTCACCGAGATCTTCGGCTCCGAGTGCTTCCTGGCCCTGGCGCACAGGCTGGGCGTCCCTTCCGTCGGCGTGGTGTCCAGCGTGAACCTGCCGTGGGTCAACGACATGGTGGCCAACCCGGACAACCCGGCCTACGTGCCCCTGTACTTCTACCCGCTGACGCAGTGGATGAGCTTCTACGAGCGCCTGTACAACAGCGTGATGACGGTGGTGATCAAGGGCACGTACGAGGTGCTGGCCAACTGGCCGGCGCAGGGGCTGGCCGAGGCGGCGCTGGGCCCGCTGCCCGCCATCTCCGCCCTGGCGCGCAACTTCAGCCTCGTGCTGCTCAACAGCCACTTCAGCATCAACCAGGTGCGGCCCTGGGTGCCGCAGATCGTGGAGGTGGGCGGCCTGCACATCCGCAAGCCGGGCGTGCTGCCACAGGTGAGTGGCGCTCCTCGGCGGTGTACGCTCGCGCGGTCGGTCTTTACGCTTTCATCTGCTGATCATCGTTCATCGTTTCGGCAGGAAATACAGAGGTTCATGGACGAGTCTCCGGCCGGCGTGATCTACTTCAGCTTCGGGTCCATGCTGAAGATCGAGTCCATCCCGCTGGAGAAGCTGCGCGAAGTGATAGCCGTGCTGGGCGCGCAGGCGCAGCGCGTGCTGTGGAAGGTGGACGCCTCCCTGCTGCCCCCGCTGCCGCCCAACATCCGCACCGCGCTCTGGATGCCCCAACTGGAGGTCCTCTGTGAGTCGCGCTCCGCTCGCTTGGCGTTCTTCACTCCATAACGATAATGTCAATAATTACAAGTTGCAACCTGTCGTGTGTCATGGCAGGCCACCCCCGCACGCGCCTGTTCATCAGCCACGGCGGCCTGCTGGGCAGCCAGGAGGCCATCACGTGCGGAGTGCCCATCCTGGGCATCCCGCTCTTCGCGGACCAGGCGCTCAACCTGGCCGAGCTGCAGCGCCGCGGCGTGGCGCGCGTCATCGACTACCACCACCTGGACCGCCGCTCCTTCGGCTCGGCCCTCGGCGACCTCCTCAACGACACCAGGTAACAAGTCCTTCCTTCCCTCTTCTTCGAGACGAAACCTCTCCCTGACTAACCGAGCGGTGTGTTGTTGTGCGCAGCTACCGGGACCACATGGGGCACTTGTCGCGCCTGTTCACGGACCGGCCGCAGCACCCCATGGACACGGCGGTGTACTGGCTGGAGTACGTCATCCGCTACGGGGGCGCCCCGCACCTGCGCTCCGCCGCCCTCGACCTGGCCTGGTACCAGTACCTGCTGCTGGACGTGATCGCCTTCCTCCTGCTCGCCGCCCTCGCGCTGCTGCTTGCGCTGCGATGCGCGCTCAAAGCCATCGCGAGCGCCCTGCGCCCCCGAGGGGGGGCCGGCCAGAGCGGCGTGAACAATAACAACGTGTACGGCAACGGTTCCGCGAGGAGCAACGGCTACTACAACAAGCCCTTCACAAACGGAGTCACGTCGTTTCAAAACGGAGACACAACTATTTATCAAAACGGAGTAACGCAGAGTTCTCAAAATGGCAGTTCCCATCTAATTCGAAACAATAAAATTGAACAATTGTGCGGGACAGGCCACCGCAAGTGGGAGTGAGGGGGTTGCGCATGTCAGATCACACCGAGCTCGCGGCCTCCAGGCGGCGTTGGATACAAACAAGTATTTATGAAATGAAGTATTTAATGGGAGGGTCTGTGGAGCTCCACTCGAGGAATACGATAGTGCAACAATACACCTACCAGTACAACACTTCCTCCCCGTAGTCCATGTCGAAGCGGAAGTGGGAGAAGCCGAGGTTCTTGCCGGAGGGATCCTTGGCCACGAGGTACCACGCCTCGTCCTCTGTCATCTCCAGCCGCTTGTTCTCTGTGCTCCAGCCCCACGAGCACTGCTCGTACCTGCAACAGTGTCACGACCTTGTACCGTACGACAGCAAGACCAGTTTCTACCGCCCAACCTAACCTAACCTCGTGTACCTTTACCTATGTTAGTTACTCAAATATAGTTAAGGCTTATTTATGACTTTTTTTGTTTTGTTTTAATAATAAAGATATTTTATAAATAAAAATGCTCAAATTCAAGGATGATGGTTTATATCGTGGGTATACTGGCAAAAAACGTTAAGTCTAAAATCGCTGTTTTGAGAAATCGAACATTTAAGTTTTCTTTAAATTTGAAACAAATAAGTGTCGTTGTCAATAGTCAATCGAGGGAATTTTTTTCAGCCGAAGACAATAAGTAGAGTTAACGTTTTTTTCCAGTACAAAAATGTTCAACAAGACTCTTCGAAAAATATTAAGTTTTTTGAAGCTTTTAGCCTGTATGAAATACCTTTTGTACGATTTAACGTTAAATTTATTTTTAAAACTAGAGAAAAAATCTGTTTCATTCGACTTCGTGTATTTTGCCAATTTGTAGAGCATTGTAAACTTTACAATACTGCATCACTAAGTCAAAACTGCCAATTTTCGACTTAACGTTTTTTGCCAGTATACCCACGATATTATCCACCCTTTCCTAACCTCACTAAACACAAACTATCCCTATCCCTATATCCTTCTGCATTAGGTACATTAGTTTCAGAGAATTATGTAGTAACAAAAATATACCACAATACTGGCAACTTAAAAATACATGCCTTTACTCTCAAATATTATAAACAACATAAATTGTTTCCAACTGAGTTATTCCCTGAATCTGAAAGATTTATGGCTAGTATGGGCTGATAGTGTACGGCGGAAAGGAGGAAAAAAAAGAGAATTATTTGTAAACAAATAAAGCGCCAAATATTATAATTAATTTGCACATAAAATGCTTTGAGCGCTCAGATAAAGCACTTACTGTAAAATAACTAAATGTCTGGGAGGAGGTCGACAGGCGGCGGTACTTACGACTTCTTCATGTTCCTCTCCGTGAGATCGAAGACCCATTCCAGAGTGTCGCTGTCCAGCTGGCTGACCTTGCGGCAGGAGAGCTCGGCGCTGAGGCCGTCGCGGTCGAATTTTCGAAAAGCGGGGAAGGGCTTCAACGGGTCTTCCAGCGCATTGGCTTTCGCCACAGCCGCCATAGACTGAGCCACCTTTTGACGCTCTTCTTTTCGCGCCAAGCGCTTTTCCTTTCCTTTATTAGTAGGAATCTTCCGCTGCAATGCGTAATAAACATTTTTTTAGGTTAGGTAAACTTCACTTTTTTATCTAGCCGGCTTCCGAGTTTGCAGACAAATTGTTACTTTAGCAAAGAAACACATGGGACTTAATGTCTAAATATAAGTAGATACTTACGCCCATTTTTAAAACGACAAATCGTGTTTATTTTTATAACTAATTTATTGAATTTCAGAGGCCCGTTAACCGAGCAAAACTACACTCTTGAGAATAATACCGACAACTTAAACCGCGGCAATAAACGGATGTCAACAGGAGCCTTCGACATTATTTTGACTTGTTTTAAATCTGGATGTGCGCATGCGCGAACAGACTCAAAATGGGCCGATTGATTGGTTTTCATAATATTAGTTTTGTGGGCGAGTCAACTAATTTAAATATGTGAAAAATTATTAGTTCTTAGTTAATTTTTGCCTTAAAATGAAGAAAACCATATCACCCGATGAAAATTTATTTTTACGTCACAATATACATAACAATATCCACGAAAAAAACATAATGCATGTGTTTTTTGTCATTTCTATTGAAAAGCTTACTCACAGATAAGAGGAGATATATTATACTATAATAATTTTTATATTCTGTGATGCTTTGATTCAATGTTTTAATATACCTTCTGATGAGGGGTAATTTTTGTAGCTCCGAGAAAGGAAATTCTTACAACCATGGCTTAAACAATATTTAAACTTTAAAACAAATAGCTCCCAATCATCAAAATATTTTTTCCTAGCATGTTTCCCTTTTTATTAATATCTCATTCATGGACTTTTACGAATGTAGCAAATCCAATAATCAATCTAAATTACATTAATGGGCATTACAACTGCAACCGCTTATTAAATTAGTTCCTATTTCTTCTATATTCACCATAACTTTGTGTTCCTATTTACTCGAAAACGACGGTTAATATTTACGAAATTAAATATGAATACTAACAATAACAAAACAAAATTGGCTCGCATAAACCCACAAGATTTTTTTTAAATTCAACCCAGCGTAACAAAAAATCTTTTCTCTGTGCAATTCCCCAGTATTTTATTAAATGTGTTATTTTAAAATTTCGCGGAGATAATTTACCACCGTTTTGCTGTCCGCGTGGAATAATAGCCAATTACAAAATAGGGTGGACATCTGAACTGATTTATTTTTTTGGACGTCAAAATGTTCCCATACTTTGAGACTATAAGAATATTGCAAAATTCGATGTGATAATATAGCCAGAACAAAAGCATCTAGGTTTTGCAAAAATAATCAGTTAAACTCCGTGTTGGGTGCCGATTAATCCGAATAGAAGAACGTGCAAGAATATCGAAATAACTTATGCTGGTAAAAATAAAATAGGTAATCACAAAAAACACTGACCCCCTTCCCCCTTTGTTGAAAAGAAAGAAAAATGTACTAGTTTAAATGTATTTAATGCGTATAAAGGAAAGTACTCACGCCTTTTATATTATCAGCGAAGCTATATTTGCGATCTAGAAGTCTTCTCGTCCTCTAAGTATTAATAATTGACAAATCGGACTAATGATTGTAAACATATTTAATATAGCAATAAAATAATATATACGCATACAATAATATTTGGCGGCTGCTCGGCGTCAAGTTCCTTTCCATCGTCTACACTGGAATATCGTACCATGTCCTGCTTGACATGTCCACTGACTGTTACCGGATACTGACTCCTCTTTTCCTTTACGAATTTTTGCTTCGAACTTCATTCAGTCTAATGTAGCTAAACAATTCGACTTTTTATTTCTATAACTGACATACTTCTCTCGCTTCCTCAACATTCATACATCGTGTCATTCGCGCACGACGATTTCTTCGACTCCTCACGTTGCCGACATTTAATATTTGTTTTTTTTATCGTGCCACGTTTTCCAAGATCTTCTTATATTTCTAGTTCCGTTTACATTGTAAACATATACTTTTTTTACAATTCTCTCTTCATTCATTATTTCCATATGTCCAAACCATCTTAATGATCCTTTCATTATTTTGTTCATAACACTTTCATTCACTTCTTATATTTACATTTGACACTCTATCATACGCAGATTTCCCACACATTGGTCTAAGAGATCTCATTTCCACTGCATTTATTCTATTTTCATCCTTCTTTCGCTAGTTCTATAGCTCAAGCACACTCACCTGGTGGATGGAACACTCAACACAACATGCCACCCTATTGCGGGACCCTCTGAGTCAGAAGAAGTATTGCCAACAGCGTGATAAGGAAACAAGTGAGTGGTACTAGGCACTAGGTTTAGGTTTGAGACTCAAATTGAGGAATAGCTTCCTATACTCCACTGCAGCACCCAATATATGTTGAAAGACTGGACAAATGGAAGAAAACTATGGGTGTCTCAACTGATCGAAACCCGAGGAGGCTTTATCAGTCACACTGTATATGTGGCGCCGAGAAACAGAATCCGAAGAAAACAGATCCCACATTGAAAAACATTGTTTGCATTTATTGATAGGACATGCGTGTATAACTCGAGGAGTGTGACTGTCCATTCCCTCTGCCTACCCCTCCAGAGAAACGGCATGATTGTTTGTTGTTGTTGATATGATAGGGGGCAAGGAAGGGGCCTTCACGTGTGGTCTTACTTAAACACCCAGTGCCCCTGAAAGCGACATAAGGAGACCAAACCTTCCACCACAATGGCAAAAGCTGAGTGTTGCATTATTTTTTTATCATACAAATTTTATTTAGTTTTTAATGTATTTAACAAACAATTAAAAACACTTGGAATATAAATTTTTCATTATCTTTATTATTACTATAAAACAAAACATTTAAATCGCATTGGAATATTAACAAACTTTTTTTTCTTCATAAATTAATAATGGCAAATTGTACATTTCTATCCAAATAATAAATGGTTTGATACAAATTCGGAGATCTGTTGGAAAATATAATATTGCCAGTAGGTGGTGTATTATAACTAAAACATTTATTAGAATATACAACGCTCATCAAGAGCATCACAGACTATCCGGGCTACTCCACCATAGCGGCTGCTGCAAAACTTGTAATATGGTTCTCTGCAGGGGAAGGAAGGATTGTTTACTTGCTTTAGAACTTCCATCAGTCCTTTTTTCACAGCTTTTAAAACTTCAGGAGAGTAATACCTACAAATATAAATATTATTTTTAACTAAGATGTAGTGTCAATGTTGATTTTATTTAATATCAAGTCATATTATGTGAGGCAATACTATTAAAGAGATAGATGAACATTTAATTCGTTTAACAGAAATGATACTCAAAGGCAAGGCTGTTTAGGCAGTACATAGTTTACTAGGCAACCTGGGTGTGGCAGCCGGAAACATTGAGCAGCCAGTTATAGCAGCCAATGAGTCAATCGACGGCAGGTTGTAACCATTCCGCCGATCGATATGCCTGTGGAAGATCTTATAATTGGAAAATCTTAAATCACAAGAAACGCAAAGTAAAGAAAAGACATTGGATTCATAATATATAAAAATAAAAAGTTTCAAAATATGTCTGGCTGCTACGACAAATGTACGAAGACCGACGGCAACCACATTCATTCGCCTGCACTAGGTGCTGTGCAATCATGCATGTTCTATTGCATGCATGTTCTATTGTCATATGCTGGACTGGCTGCGGCAGCCAGACTGCCTAGTGTTGGTCACTTTACTTGGGTTGGCTGCATATGAATGTGTAAGATTCTTCAAGCGGGCCGTGCCCACCGAAAGAAAATAAGTATCACATGTATTATCACCCACCCACAATGAAGGCATAGCTGCACCCATAAAGTATCGCTATACTGTTTCATTAAGTGTAAAGATGTAAAGACAGCTGCAGCAGCCATCATGGATGGTAATGTGCGAACAAACCGACTTGTGAGTAGAGAGCAATCCAGCAGGTAATGCGAGCAGTGCGCAATAATCTACAATCAGGAATAGGCCTTTATTTGGTTGGTATATGTTAATAGATACACTTTTGCAACAAACTCCACACCAAGATATTGGAATGTTTTACACTGACATCAGCATTAGAAATCCTAAGATTTAAAATATAGTAATGAATAAATGTGCTTAGGTCCACAGCATCAACATCAAATTTATTTGTTCGAAACACAATGCGTTCCATTTCTGAAAGTTCTTCTGCTGTGTATGCGCCACCAGACTGCTTTACCATCCATTTAACCTGGGAAGAAATTAAGTGTGATTAATTCATTTGAAATTATTGAGAATATACCTCAATTACATTGATTGTACATTTACCTCCTTTTGAGTGTTATTGTGGTACTTAAGTGATATCCAGAAAGAAGCGAGTGCTACCAATTGCAGCATACTGAGAGGTATACGACACGAATCTATCGTGACATCCATAATTCGTACTGCCGTATACACTAATATGTGATCAACCCTCATATAAGTCTAAAATAAGGTTAGTTTGTTCACAGGTATGGGTAATGTATAAAAATCTTATATCACCAGTTCTATAGTACTCAATCAAATGATTTTACTGAAATCTCTTGATGGAAGTTCATTTAAATTAAATAAAGCAATGTTCTTCAACTACTTCCAATTTTGTCTTTATTTTGGTGACACTATTGCAAACTGAGTCCTTTATATACATACAGATCAGGGGTGGTAAATATGATTCTATACGGGAATGTTTATGGGAGGACTCAGTTTGCAATAGTGCCACCAGTCTGTCGATGCCAGCGAGCCTGGCGAAATAACGACAAAAGTGGAAGCAGTTAAAGGACATGGTTTTATTTAATTATTATGACCAGTAGTTTAGTTCAGCCGTCACAACATGGTATGTCAGCGAGTGATCTTCTGTATCCGGATACTACAGTACAACAGAGCTGAATATGGATGTAAGCAAGTCCTACCTGGAGTTTTATCAGCCAATTTATTACTATTGATCTATTTGAATCTGTGATGAAGTATTTCTTGAGAAAATCATCTGATAATTGGAATTTCAACTCTTTTTGTAACAGATGTTTGATAATAAAATCAAGATATGTCATAGAATACAGCACTTGTTGAAATACTGAAAAAATGAGCATTACTCACATCATTTCTTTTAATATAATAAAAAACACAAGCTCCCCACATGTACTCGTATAAAAAATGTTCCACCTACCAAAATTTTCTTGACTATCCAAACAAACTGCGCCTGGCACTTTATGGAAGTTCCTATTAAATTTAGCAGAATCAATTGCTTGCGGCTCAATGTACACCATTGGAGATGGCACGCTTCTAAGAGAATCTTTGCGTTCAATTAAAAGCATTTGCTTGTCTTTAAATTTTGAAATCAAACTGTTGGCAGGTGCAATGTTTTCTTTCATTTTGTTATGAAAAGATTCTAGTAATTCTGGATTAATCTCTACTCTGTCTTCACCGACATTGTGTGCAAGCGCATTCTTTCGTATTTGTTTAATGCCTTTAAATTCTGGCACCGGGTGTACGTTTAATGGAGTACCTTCAGTGGAATGATGATTGTCGGGCGATTTAAAAATCAGAGAATCTATTTTATTTTTTGATTCAATGTGAAACAGCTCTTTCTTTTTATTATTTTTATGTTCATTTAAAAAACTAAAACTATCGTCAAATAAAATGCTGTCATCATTTTTTGGAATAATAATATTATCCATAAGAGAATCATCCAGCATCAATGGATCAAAATATCGTTCAGCTGTAACATATTTCAAATCACCTTGGCTTCTATCTTCTTCAGATTTTGAATCTGCTTTTTGGATGTTCAACCTTTTAAATGAAAGTGGTAAGGAGTCTCTGGATATTGTAATTGGATTTGAGTAGTCAGAATACGAAGAATCACTTTTGTTATCACTATCCTCATTTTCATCATTTGTATTATGTGTTTGGTATTCATCCTTTGTTTTATTAAATTGTTTATAATTTCGGGGTTCCAAACGTACGTAATGATTTTGTAGTGGTACATTAATATCTTGCAATGGCACCCTTCTATCCATTAATCCACTATTGAACATTTTTTTTCCATTTTTAGTTTTAGATTTTCTAAGGACTCCACTTTTCACTACTTTGTCACCAAATGAAATATTTTCTTTACCTAAATCTTTTTGTGAATTTAATATTTTATTTTCAGATTTTATTTCACTCAACTGTTCAGCCATAACTATTTATTTATTTACACATCTGACTCTACTTCTAAAAACACTAACCATGGGCTTACTTAACCACCAACATAGATTTGTAACAATTCTATGTGCATATTTGTTATGTGTGTGTAAATGCCATCATTAAACCAGGTATATTTTAAACAAAATATGAAGAAAAAAAATTACACTGGTTTCTGAAATGAGTAATAAGTCCTGGAAGTTCAATTCGGGTATTGAGGTAGTCATGGGGGCGGCTATGGCGTATATATTTTCTTCTTGTTCTTGGAGCGCCATGTCAGGTCCCCCCGACGTCGTCTATCACTTTGGCGTGGGCCTCTCTCTCCTGTGCTAGACAGAACAACTCCCCCACCCTCTTCGATATTCATCTATCCTCAATCTTGCCTTTCATAATGAGGCGCAGCAGATTGTATTTCTCGTTGCGGAAAATGTGTCCTAAATATGCCATACTGTCGGCTCCAGCCAAGCTATTTGAATCTATTCTGCACAAATTTGTAAATCCCAAAGTTGACCCCCCTATTATAACAGAACAACATGGGTTCAGGAAGGGGCGCTCTACTGAAACTAAACTCATGGTATTCACAGAATACATAACAAGGGCCTTGGATAATGGTCACCAAGTTGTCTTCTAATCTCCACGTTGTGTACATGGTCTCTAAGCGAGATACCCAATATGAATATTTTCGTGGCCCGTTGTGCAACATTATTTTGAGGATTGCATCTTTAGTTAGCGTCCATGTCTCGCATGCATCCATACACTGCCCCACCGTCACCGTGTGATGGTCATTACTTTTGTCTTTGTCATATTCATTTTAAGGCCATTTTTTTGGATGATTTCTTTAAAACTTACAACATTTCTCGTCGAGAGACTCTGACAACAGAATTATGTCATCAGTGAATCTGAAGTGAGACGGATATTCTCCATTGTTCAATCTAAGGTACAGTAGAACTCTAATTATCCGAATCAATTGGCGGCCTGCATTCGGATAAAAAAAATCTGAAAAAGGGGTCTATTTTAATTAATAACTGTATGTACTCGTATGTTGAAAATGTGAGAAAAAAAAACTATTCTTCTCTCCCACTTTCAATAAGTTCATTATCATTTAGAATTTGAAACCCAGAGTCTGGACGAACCTAGGGATGGTTCGTTAAAACGAATAGTGACAGGTGGCTTCGCGGAGGGAAGGACAATCATTATTTTGCTAATCGCAATACGTTTCCGTATTATTTTTTTTCTTATAAAAATCTGAATGCGATTCGGATAGTCACGAGTTCGGATAATCGGAGTTCTACTATAATGCAGAATGGATATAATTATGGGATATTTTTATTGCGATCCAATGAAAATTGTACAAAAAAGATTTATATAATAATTAATTTAAATTCACAATTATTTTAATCAAACATTTTCATAGTGACAGTCAGAATATATAATTACAAACACTTCAATGTTTTTTTGAATGTTACCAATGTTTGTAGACAAATTCTGTTTCCAAAAAAAACTTCAATATTTAATTTGTCTTTTTCTTTTTTATATACTTTATATATACAACACTATTAAAATTACATATCAGACATGTTTCGGACAACCAGTCCTTCTTCAGTGATACATATTATAAAAATACATATTTAAAATTGTTAACAAATACAATCATTTTTGACAAATGTTATAAATCTTTAAAAAGAGTCTGGAACGAATTATTCTCGTTATAAGAGATTCCACTGTATTGGGGTTTTGTCTTTACCTCTTCTTTCCAGGTGTGCTATTTCTTTTAAATATAAAATAAATAAATAAAAATTTGTATTTAACCACGGTATATTTTTGCTGAAGTACTCGCGGCTGCATTTCCCTCGGTAACCATTCTCTGGACCGAGCGATCAGATACACATAAAAAATAAATACAAAGTATACAATAAAACAGGTATTCTTATTATTACACTAATCATAAATCGGTTATTTTATCTCTATGATTCATATAATAACACTTATCTATTAAATAATTAATACGAGTGAAAACGTCAGTTTTTTGGAAGTTTTATTACATTATATTTAATGGGAATGACATGTTTCGCCCATTCTAAGGCATTATCAAAACCATTTGATAATGCCTTAGAAGGGTGAAACATGTCATTCCCATAAAACATAATAAAACTTCTCGTTTTCATTCGTATTGATTATTTAATATGGAGTTTTACATCATTGTTCAAGAAAAAACAAATACTTATCTTTTATCTTAACAACACGCGCGTTGACTTTTTCGAATGGAATTAATGACACAATTATTATCTGTTCTTCTTCACAAAAAGGCAATAATAATTATCTCTCTTATACCGATTTTTATAACTTTGGGCAATGTTAGTCTCAAATAAATAAAGAAAACTAAAATCACGGCGACGATGCAAACAAAAACTTAAATCTATTAGAACGACATTGGGCGTTTAGTTCACATTTGCACCACCGCCAATATACGCGTGTAGGTCTACAAAAACTTTCACTCTTGACTACTACTGTGAAATATTTAATTAAAATAATTGTATATTATCACATAAATTGTTTTTGTGATTTTTGATAACAGTAAAAATGTTCTGAATTACTTTATAATTCGAGACAAAGTCCAATCTGGCAGCCCTAAAATGTATAACGGCGCCCTCGTTTTAGGCCAACGTATACGTGTAGGTCCATAATGAACTATTTCTACGAAAATTTGCTAACCACGGAAAATCATATTATTTCTATATGGATATTTTTAATTTATTGGAACCTCAGTAATGTACATCTATATCAAATTCACGTTAAAATAACATTACCCCATATTTCATTATATATTAAGTAAGTACTTAAGCATGACACATAAATAAAAAAAATCTCTATGAATAGTCGCACCTCTCCACACTGCCTTGCTATTTGCATTTGTCTTTGCGTGAAACAAATGGCGATTCTTACTGCCGTCAAATGTATTTATAAGCATAATGGCTGATGATTCCTGGTTACTGCGAGAAGACGGCTATTTAAACATCATTGACACCAGTACTTCCAGCATTATTTACCATCCAAATTTAAACGTTATATTGTTATCAACCGAAAATGGTAAAGTGCATGTATTGGACGTCAACTCGGGAGTCATTCTGCAGTCAAGTTCTTTATCAGGTGGGATACAAGGTTATAATTCGCGACATCCTTAACTGTAACACTTTTTTATAAATACTTTATTTATTGTGTGTTTGGTTTATTTTGATAGTTAATTTAATCTTCCGGCCGCTTCCCTTTCTCAACGCGCATTTCACAATGTTTTTGTTTTGTCTTCATTTTGCTTTAAACCTTGTCATTCGGAATGAGCAACGTAGTTTATTTCCATAAAGTATTTATTATTGCGCAAATCAGTACATGTTAAACGATTTTTGTTTAAAAAAAATTGCCGGTCTGGGTCTTCAGACAAACACGTTTCATAATTTTGTTCGTTTAAATATTCGAATATGTTTCACGAAACCATACTCGTGATTTTCGTTCACAATTAATTTCAATAGTTCATTATTGGGCACTTGTATGTAATCTTGATCTTTATACAACTTTTTCCTTTCAACCTCGACCATTTAATTTTGATTTCACGGATACTTATATTTTCCTTCTCCGCGCACAGTACCTACCTGTCGTTTTCATGACAATTAAATGTGGACTGTTATTGAAAATTGCGCAAATACTTTTTTATTGGAATTGTTATCAAATCAATTGGAATTGATATTCTCGAGCGGACTTTAAACAGCGAGTATTATTGCGCAATCGAAACGAGTATCGAGTCTGTTCCAGGGGAGGGCTGCAGCCCCATCGGGATACAGTACCTGCCGGGCTCCGACCGGATAGTGTTCTGGGACGCCAACGGGCTCGGGGTGCGCTCCGACTACAACGGCGTGCTGCTGCTGCACACCGTCCTGCAGCAGACCCTCAAGCCCTCCAACCCGGACCAGATAGTCAAGATAGAACTGTTCCTCTCCGAGGTACGTCTGTCTCTGTCGGGGAGTGTTCTCTCTCTCTCCCTCCCGCGATGGCAGGTTACGGATGTTGACGGTTGTGTCTGTTTCCAGGCTATCCTGCTGTACCAGTGCTTGCAGAGCATAGAACTGATCTCGGTAGAATGCTCCGGAGAAGTGGTGAAAGCCCTGGGGGAAGCTATAGAGCAAGCAAACGACCAACCAAAGAAGGGAATCAAGGCCCAGAAAGTAAGGACTAACTGTGCTGTGTTGACTGTATGTCCTGTTGTATGACTACTACTAGGGTGGGCTACTAACGCTTTCTGTTTGCAGTGGAGCACCGTGTGTTTAGAACTGCCGCACCTCTCGCTGAAGCTGGTGGCCAGCAATATTGTGTCGGAGCTGAAGCGGCATAACCGGCATGTTCCTGCCCTGGCCATCGCATCGGCTCTCAACCAGCGCATCTCCGACCTCATGCCCGGCCCTGCTGGCAGCTCCAAGCAGGACACAACGGAGCGGGGGCTCATGTTCTCCGAGGCCGCCCGCAGGGAAACATTCAAGAGATGGCCGCACATGGATTACAAGTGAGATGTTGCGTTTCACCCGTTGATTGGCTCCCGTGCCATGTTGTGTGCGTTGTGTTATAACGTGTGTGTCTCGCCAGGTGGGCCCTCCCGGCGCAGATGGCGCAGGCGGGCTTCTACCACCAGCCGTCATCCAGCGGGGACGACCGCGCCATGTGCTTCACGTGCTTCGTGTGCCTGGTGTGCTGGGAGCGCACGGACGAGCCCTGGAGCGAACACGAGCGCCACTCCCCCAACTGCCCGCTCGTCAAGGGGGAGTACACGCACAACGTCCCCCTCTCCGTGAGTCGCCTCGCTCCCTCTGCACTCTGCACCTTCTGTGTATGTACTTTGTACATATTAACTTGATCTCTGTCTGTACTCAGGTCACGTACGCCACCAGTCCCGCCATGTCACACCCGGCCATCTCCACCGTCTCGAGGGGCAACTCCGGAGACATCTTCCTGACCGGGACCAAGGACGGAAGAGTCTCCATCTGGAACATAGACTGCAAACTCAAACTACAGCAAGAATTCACCATAAGCCTAGAGGAGCCTTTACTTCAAAATACCTTTTACGGGCCCTACTCCAGCGTTAGGAATGCCTGGGATGAAGATGTGGAGAAAGATAATGGTGCGTACTATTTGTTGTTGTCTTTATCTGGATAAAAGGAAAAGGTGTTTCCTGTGCTAACAAGGACTACTTTACAGGCCTGCAGCTGCATCTGTCCTCACTAGCCATAGTGGGCAGGTGCCAGAACAAGGAGCAGCCGTGCTCCAAGGGCAGTGCGAGCAGCGAGGGCGCGTGCCGCGTGCGCCCCGCCGTGGTGTGCGGCGTGAACATCCACAGCGCGCGCGCCGGCCCCTCCAGCATCTGGGGCGCCGGCTTGGGTTTGGCACCCAGCGAAGCCGTGCGCGCCATGAACGACCATAACCAGGCCAAGAGCAGCGCTGCCACCCGGAACAGCTCCTTCCTCCTGGTGTACGATTTCCAGGGCAAGTGTGCGCAGACTGTGTCTCCTCTCACCAACGGCAACGGCTGCGTAAGCCTAAAGAACAGCAGCGGCAAGTCAGGAGGCAGCAAGAAGTGTGCCGGGGTGGCGAACCCCAACTGCCGGAGCGGGGACCTGAACATTTACGACGACATCTACCTGTCCAAGTACATGTGCTTGGAGGATGAGCCCGAGCTGTCTCCGGAAGTGTTCGTCACGGGGCTCAACGATCAGGTCACGGTCATCGACTTCAAGAACCTCGTAGGCACTTCCACCAAGGACCTCATGGGGCAAGTGAGCGACATGCTCCCTAAAGCCTCTCTGAAGTCGCTCAACCCCAACAGCATGCCCAAGTCCATAGAGTTTATTTCCACAGTGAACATTCCCAGCAACATGCAGCATCCCATTGCCATTCACCCCTCCGGCAAGACTGAAACTAGTTTCCAAGCATTTAGCCCTATGGATTCCGGAAAGAAGAAGAGTTTGTTTGACTCTGCGACTAGTATAGATTTCAAGAAAATTACCGACGAATTGGATGCGGTTCAGGAAAAACATAACGAAGCTCTCTACCACAGCCACCTGCCTTTCCTAGGAGTGTCGGACATTCTGTACGAGTACAAGAGTAGCGGAATCAAAATGAAAGTGCCATACAGTAAACCCTCCACCGCCAAGAGCTCCAACGCCAAGAGCGCGTCCAACGAGTCCACGGAGAGCGAGGCCGGCGCGGCGGAGGAGCTGCCCCCGCCCAGCGTGGTGGCGGCGCAGTGCGTGGCGCTGCCCGCCGCCCTGGGGGCCCGGCCCGACCTCGCCATCCTGCACGTCATACCCACCAACGACGGGGACCACCTTTTTGTTGTGCTCTCCACCAAACACACCCCTTTGCCAAACGGCTTTGACGACAGAATGGAAGTGGAAGAACTACTTGAAAGTGATCCTTTAACTGTGAACACGAGTGAGGACACCGCTAGTGACGTGAACACCCCCACCTCCTATCTAGTTATGTACTCTTTGAAGTTTGATACTGTTGTGACTTTAATAAATGAGACGCCAATCCTTGTGCGAGAAATTCCTTGGGGAGAAACTCCCCTGGAAGTGTGCCTACTGCCCAACCTAGAGGCCAATATCCCCGGCCTCGGTCTGGCGGCCACCGTCGGTCAGGACGGGGCCCTGAGGCTATTGGAGCTATCTACCCTCGAGTCCATCGCTGAAGCCAAAGTGGATTCATCCAAGTTCATCTCGGTCGCTTTCTGCTCCAGTCTAGAAAAGCTATGCGCCTGCACAGAGAAAGGAGCCATGTACTTCTACGCTGTCAGGGATAGTGAAGGCGACTCCACGGAAGATTTTGATGAGGACGAGGCTACCTCTGAGAACTGGCTGAATCAGTTTGCCACCCAAGGAGCTACCGAGGACCAAGCACAGCCTCCGCTAAACCAGTCCAATTTGATTGCCCAGAAACCAAACCTGAGCCACCAAGATCTGGAAAGCTTAGTGCAGCTGGCGGGAGTGGGGGGCAAGGGAGACAACGTGGTGGCGTACAGTGCCGTGGTGCCGAGCTGCTGGTGCGAGCTGCTGCCTGCCCAACGCCCGCGCTCTGAGAGTCAGAACCTCAGCCGCACCTGGAGACTGCAGAACACGGCCTCTACTTGGGACGAGCACGTGCTGGAGCTGACTCTGCCGTGGAGCCTCTCCATAGCGCACGTGGAGCTCCGCTTCACCCTGCACTCTCCTTGCCCCACCCCGCCCAATATTCAAGTCACCCTGCTGAAGCAGCATCTGCACGGTATAGGCCACCGGAAGGAGTCCTCCAAGTGTTTCTCTAGGATTGACGATCAAATCAATTTTAATCTTATGGACTCGGAGCACAAGGGGCCCGTAGAGAATCCGGTGAGGAGTCCGGAGTACCTGCGAGCACACAACGCGGAGATCCTAGCCGGCCCGCTGTCTTTGGCGCAGGGCCTCGACCTCACGCAGCAGGCGGGGACTCTCACCCTCACCAGCCCGCGCCTCTTCAAAGCCCGCGGTCGCACATTGCTCCTACACATTAAGACTCTCTTCGATCCTTCCAAAGAAATGAATCAGGGCAAAATACCTTCATCTAAGAAAAGCAAATCTAGCGATGGCTCGGACCAGGTGTTCACTCTCCCCGGCTCCACGGTAGAGCGTTTCGCGATGCCCACAATCAACAAGAAAGTAGAGTTTTACATCGGCTGCGATTGGCTGCATGAAATCTCCATCACTGTGCGAAGCAATAAGCATACGGAGATCCCTCAGGAGAGAATTCAGCGTATCGCCATGCTAGAATCCAACGCCTTTCTAGATAACCTTTTAGGAATAGCCTCCACCAACACGGACAAAGAATCCCAGTCTATGGCCTTGGACCTTCTAATTTGGGTCGTCTCCATCCGCCTCGCCCGCTTCAGGAGCGCCAAGGCCGAGACCACCAACCATCCTGAATCTGACGACACCAAGGACGCGCCCGCCCCTCAGGCCTGCCCGCGCACGGACCCGGAGAACCAGCAGTTTGAATGTATTAAGATAGTGCAACAAACTATATTTGCTCTGATCAAAAATTGCATTCTATTGTCCAAAAGAAGTATTGCCAAGAAGTGCATAAAGTTGATCCTGATATGTAGCGAGTGAGTATTTGTGTCTTGTGTGGATTATTGCGGCCCATCCGCCTATCCACCTATCCACCCACTAACCGGCTGGAGACCATCTTTTCAGGGGCGCCCGCAATCTGGACCAAGACACCTCCAGCCAGCTGGAGATGGCCATCCTAGAGAGCGTGACCCTGTGCCTGCCGCTGGTGGGGGCGGTGCGCTCGGCGGGCTCTCTGCGCTGGTTCACGCAGCTGGCCGTGCGGGTGGCGCCGCTGGACACGGAGATGCGCTGCGCCAACATCTGCGTCCGGCTGCTCCGGGACATCGCCTCCATCGTGCGGGACCTGGCCAACCCCTACCACCTCATCCTGCGCTCCAGGTTCGGACTCTACGGCCTGCCCATGGAGTCCACCATATTTGACGTGGAGCCCCCGGTGCTGGGCAAGTCCTCGTCCATCCCCCTGACCTACGCCAGCATCGTGGCGGGGGACACGGCCGGGGCCAGCAGCAGCAGCGGGCCGCAGGAGATCGACCTGCGAGACCTCTACAACCACACGGGTATTTATTTCTGTCATCTCCTCCTGCGTGGAGCCCGAGACACGTGGAAACAGTTCCAAGTTGACGATTGCTTGTGTTCCCCCAGGCAAAAGCAGCGCGGGCTGGTGGTGGCGCGAGCGCGGCGGCGGCGGCGGCGTGGCGGGGCTGGGCGAGGTGATGGCGCTGCGCGTGGCGTGCCACTCGGCCTCCGACGGCACGCAGCTGGAGAGCGCCCCGCACCCGGGGGCCGCCACGCCGCCCGCCGACCACTCCCAGGTAGTGCTGCCGGTGTGGGTGTGCTGTGGTTCTGGACTAGCGTAGATGTGCCCTTAATTAACACAACTTGTATACAATACTTCCTCTACTAATCCCCTTTGTCCTCTGAAAATTTTAGTTTTGGGACTTGATGGGACCGAAAGAATTTACGGATTACATCCGCGCATCCGTGGAGACAGACACGATGAAAATAGTAGCTTCCGAACTGAATCAGATGGACAATTCCGAGTGCCCCTCCATGGAGTGCGACCCGCCCTGGGCCCCGCCGAGGGCCGGCAGCCCCCCCTCCACCTATAGAGATGGCTCAAAGGTTCACCACTCTCTGCCATGAAGTTAAACGCTCTTCCTCGCTCCAGCTCTACACGGGCTCCAGCCACTGTTCCGAGCGAGGAAAACGTTTATCCTTAGAATGTGTGTATTTATGTCTATTGGTTAGCAACCCCAACTAATTGTGTTCTTGTGGGCTAGTGCGCCAACGGGAACGGTTCCATCCCGTGGCAGCAGCTGGTGCAGCCGCCCCCGCAGCAGGTGCTGGTGATCAAGAGGATGCACTCTGGTGCCCGACACTTTGTAGTCTTGGACTTTGGCCATCCCATCAAACTCACCGACTTGGTAAGATCTCACTTTCACCTGAAACACCTGAGAGATGGAGGGACCTCTTCTTTTACATTGTTAACATATTCTTTCTTAACCCTTTGCACGGATTGGCTTTCTGGTACGGGGCGAATTTTAGGAATTGTATCATTGGGCGTTTGGCCTCGCGTGTTTTACCAAACTGATTTAAAATTATGGAAAAAATTCTATCATATTACTAAATGTTAGCAGATTGTGATTTTATCATAAATATAATACTTTTGTTTTGTTATTTATGTGTTAGATGAAATTTAAGTACAGAATTACCATCAAAATGATGCTAACACACTAATTATGAAGATTTTTCTAATAGTACTCTGAAAAATATTCCGCTGGGCACACGTACACTCACACTAGGCTGAACACAGTACCTTATCAAGTGGATTAGGTGACCACACGATTGTATGGAGGACGATTATATGACCACACGAATAAATGATTAGTTCTTACTGATAAAAAAATAATTATTAGTACCTATAACAAATAGCCCTGGTTCATTTTTATATTAGTCATTCTTTGTTTAGTTTTTATTATATTTTTACACCTGAAGATGGAGGTATCCTCCCGAACATGTCGGGTTTATTAATATATTTTTTAAATATTTTGTGGGTTAAACAAAGTTATTTTCAATTTCCTAAGTATATCATGTACATCTGGTTGGAAGTTAATACCGTTTACCCAAGTGGGCAAAAAATTTGTGAAATTTATTTTATTGAGGGGATGTTCTTCCAATATTTGAAAATTGTCTTTTTCCCCATCACTGTTTTCCGACGGTTCATCCTCCAAATTTTCTGGAATATAATCTTCATCACTAATGGATAAATCTGAATGGCAATCTGGCAAAAAGTTTTCAATATTTTCCTCATTCGTTTTTAAGGCTCAAAAATAAAATAATTATGAATAAAAGTTCCCAAAAACACAAAATGATGTCGTTAATTTCACTTGGGTTATGAACATAAACGAAATTAGAAATCAGATAGAGTCATTGTAAATAATAACAAAATAAAACAAAACAACTGTGGCTAGTGTAAATATTTACAAAATAAAACAAAACAACTGTGTTCTTTCTTGGAACAATTCCAAAACAAGGACACTCTAAAATAAACAAACCCACGCAAGGGATATCGTATATCAACTCAGCAAAGAAGTACTCTAACTTATGAATAGATAGTGTCACAAAAAAAATCATTAAAATTCATCTGTTAGTAAAAAAGAATTTCTGCTAAAAGGGTATTGTAGATAAACCTTTACTTTAGGATATGATCCTTTTTTTGTAGATCTTTTCTGTCAAATTAACGAAATACACGAGGACAAAAGTGAATAATATTCACACTACGGTGGCAGTTGGTCGTACCGAAGGCAAATTTTTCTCGCACTACCATTGCAGTTGGTCGTACCCTAGGGGTTAACCATTGTTTCTCATGTTAAAAGATTAATACAAGGATTTGAATGAATGGTATTAGTGAATGCTCCTCATTCCAGATAATTCCTGCTTGCCCTGAATTGGTAACGCTGAGTATTCACATATGGCTGGTGAGTGAAGACCAGGACAGCACTAGGCTCGTGATGGCGCCCGACATATCGGCCAAGAACCTCATCATGACGGACATTCAGCCGCCGCCGTTGTGTAGATATCTGAAGGTAGGCACTTGTGCATCTCGGAGTTCCACACCCACCTTTAACCAATAGTTAATGCATTTTTAATGATTTCAGATAATAACCATCGGCAGGTACAACATGTCCACGACCAGGTGTAAAATACCACTGGGCTGGTTCTACGGAGAAGTGGCGGACTCCGTGGTCAACTGCGAGCAGCCGCACATGGGCACCCTCACCGCCCTGCACCAGGACCTCACCTGTCGCTTCAGGTGGGCAGAGACCACACGCGCTCGCAGGCACTTCTTGAACACTTTTCTTTCTTTATACTAAACTTCCTCTTTGCAGATTGGCTGTTGGAAAACTGACTGACTCACTAGATCCCTACCTAGACATGTCCGGGGGCAACGCCGCCCACATGACGGCCTACTTGGACCAGCAGAGCGACACGGATCCCGCAGTGAGGTCGGCCTACCAGGTATACCGTCGCTCCGTCTTCCCACAGTACTCCCTACGCCACCGCCGTGTCTGGGTGTGCCATCATTGTATGCCTGTTTCTAGGAATGCTTGGAACTCCAACAACAGATGAACACTGTAGAAAAAATTATGGAAAAGTTCAAAGCACCGTCTCAGGACGACATGGAGAATTCTATATTGCACGATCTACAGAAGCACCCCCCTGCCGCGCTGCTGAAGCGGGCTTCCACTGACAAGCTGAGGACTCTCTCCGAAGAGATTATCGACATCCTTCTCTACATCTGCTTTGAGTGTGATAATAATCATTTGAAGGTATGTGGTACCATCAGGAAGCTGAATGCCTTTGACCATTGTATAGCACCGGCGAATATTGTTGACCGAACTGTAATTGTAGCGCCCCCTGGTGAGCGTAAGTGCCTCCGCCTGCGATCTGATGGTGCGCTGGTTGGTGGTAGTGGGGGGCAACGCCGGCCCGCGCACGCAGACGGCCCTGGCCTCCGTGCTGGCCCGCCTCTGCTGCACCCAGCCCTGGTGGGGACCTTTCCTGGCTGACACTGCGGCACACCTCTACAGCCCGGACAATACCTTGATCTTTCCCCAGGAGAGGTAATTCTCGCCATACTTTATTATTGTAGTATTGTATATGGAATTAGAATTAGTTGGCTGATGATGCTTGACAAATTGCAGGGTGTTGATCCTGCTGGTGTATATGGCCCGCAAGAGTCTGTGGCGGGGGGGCGTGGTGGAGTGCGTGTCCCGCCTGGTGACGCGCCTGCTGCCGCCCCCGCCAGCCCCGCCGCACCCCGCCCCTCCCGTCTGGCAGCAGGCCGACCTCTGCCTCCTGGCCTGGCTACTGATGTTCCTCGGGGCGCTGCTGGATTCGGCACAGCCCAAAGACGCCTGTAAGTCTACAGTTGCGATTGTTTCTTTTCCTCCTGCTGACTCTATGAGGGTGGTGAGATACCTAGTCCTCCTGTGGTGTCCTCCTAAAGGGTGTCCGGTGACAGAATTAGGATTTAAAATTTAAATAAAAAATAAACTGCAAAGGATATACATTTATTTCAATAACTATTACAAAGAAGAGAAGTGCGTCTTAAAAATTATTTCGCGTCGAGAACTTAAAAATTATTTCGTCTAAATGTAGACCGTCACGTCGGACACGCTCTTGGAATCTGGCTTCAGTATTCCGTGCCACTCGCTGGAGAAGTGACGTCGGGATGCCATTAAGTTCGCGAACGATATTTTCTTTTAGTGCAGATATGGTTGCGGGCTCGGTTTCAAACACTTTACTTTGGAGGTACCCGCACAGAAAAAAGTCCATAGGAGTGAGATCTGTCGACCTGGGTGACCAGAGGATGTCACCGAAACGGCTAATCAATTTGTTAGGGAACAAATCATGAAGAAGCGCCATCGTCTCTCTAGCAGTGTGAGGCGTGGCGCCATCTCGCTGGAACCATGTGTGCGAAGGGGAGGCAGGATGATCTCTCATTAAGCATGCGCCGATAAGAAACCCCGTTCACAGTAATGGCTTGCCCTCGACGATTTTCAAAAAAATAGGCTCCGATTATTCCACTGCTTGACAATGCACACCAAACTGTCACTTTGGGACTGTGAAGTGGCTGTTGATGTTTTAAGCGTAGGTTCTGTCCTTTAGGTGACCAATAATGGCAATTTTGCTTATTTACGCTTCCATTTAAATGAAAATGGGCTTCATCACTCCAAAAGATAGTGTTTACTGTACGAAATCGCTCTAACATTGTCTCGCAGAATTTTACCTAAATTGTAATCATTAGGTTTTAGCGCTTGCACAATTTGAATCTTAAAAGGGTGAAATTGAAGTTCCTTCTTCAATATTTCGTGCACAATAGTTTTTGGAAGCCCTAGGGTAGCCGCTCTCTTGCGCACGGACTGATGCGGACTATCGTGCAAACTGTTCGCAACAAGTTCGATGTTTTGATTTGTTCTCGACGTCCTGCTGGGCCCCGGCCGTGGGTCTTTGCCGCTGAACTTGTTGCCCGGAACCTTCACACCCATGATTGAATCAAATCTACACTTTTGGCGTCACGTAAACTCGAATATTGTAACGTGTACTAAATCTTCGACGCGCAGTTGCACACGAATCATTAGCCTTTAAACACGTTGCTCTCCTGTCCACTGCAATATCGTGATTAAATAACCCACACGAGCGGTTACAGAGAAATTCGAAATTTAAAACCTAATTCTGCCACCGAACACCCTTTATAATATAAGAATAAGTAAACCTTCTCTCACTGTAGACACACCAACATTTAATTTCTTTCAATTAAAACAGAACAGCAGAACTTCCCGCAAATGCTTTTTATTTACCATGAAAGTGGACATTTTAAGGAGTGATAAAACAAATGAAGGCAACTGAGCTTGAAGGCTTGAAGCAGCCAGAGCCCTCTGCTATAAAACGGTTTTATCCATTAGGATAAAATCGCACAATAAAAAATTATACTTATTAAATGTTGATATTGCCCACTTATGATAGCATGTGTATGACTAGCAGCAACGGCGTGGTCGCGCTGGGACTTCCTGGCGGGCTGCTCGGGGGAGGGAGGCGCGGGAACGGGAGGGCCCCCCGGGGCCTCGGGTGCGCGCGCTGGGGGCCCAGCCACCCGCCTGCACCGCCGCAAGCTGCACAAGAGGATCTTCCACCATCGCCTGGAGGAGCTGGAGGCAGTCAGGAAGGCCTTCCAGGTGCAGGTTCGTAAGACCTACCGCACCTCTAATCCCTCGTGTTGCGTATTGGCTTGTCCCATTGCGAAGGAAGATAAAACTGAGACAAGATACGCGAACCCAATGCGCATGTGAACTGAAATGATTACTGTTTGTTTGGCAGGCTCTTTCCGCCCTTTCCAGCCAAGCGGCTAGCCTGACCCTGCAGCAGGCCACCAGTGATCTCTCCCACGCCATCAAGACTCAAGAAAGTATTTTCAAAACTTCACTCAAGCAACATTGGGTCAAGGTATCCATCTCACTTTTATGTTCCCCTCCCCTCGTCCTTCATACCTTGTGAAAGTGGATTAACACGCTTCGTCCGACTAACTCCAGTTGAATTGAAAATTACAATTGCATCATTGTCGCCGACACCGGTCACTGACCCTACTTTCATTTGCTTCCAGCGCTTTGAAGACTTCATACAGAACCGCATCTCTATGTTGAACAAGCGCATGCTGGGAGGCACGGGAGGGGGCTCGGGGCGGGGCAGCGCAGCCGGGGGATCCGGGGCAGGGCCCGGGCGCGCGGAGGGCACGCCGACCTCCGAGCCCCGCCTGCCGCCCATCCTGCCCCAGACCCTGGCCCTGCAGCTCTCCCGGGGACTCGTCTCCCTCATTCTCTCCATGGACTTTACCTGCAACACGGACCTGCTGCTTCTGGCTTGCAAGGTACGCAGACAGCAGACAGTGCGGTGGCTTGCCATCGCGTGGACCGGCCACTAGCGTGATTGTCTGACCTGTTGCAGGTGGTGGGTCGCCTGAGCGGCGTGTGCGGGGGCCTGCCGCGCGTGGTGCGCGAGCCCGAGGTGGCCGGCCTGCTGCGCGCCGCCTGCTCCCCGGCTCCCTGGCACCAGCACACCATTCTCACGCTGCTGCAGGTAATACTCTACTAGGTTCAGTTAGTTGATATTATTTGATTGGACAAGGCGTATATTGGAATTGTAAAACAGGACTTGGTGGAGTACGACCGCAGCGGCTGGCGAGGGCCCGTGCTGCCGCCCTCCATTCTGCCGCTCATCCAGACCGAGGCGCCTGATGGCACTATCCAGTGGCACACGGCCCAGAACATCCCCATCTCCTTCGCACACGACCTCGGACACGAGCCTGCGGACACGGAGATGGCTGCGTCTCCCACTAGCAAAGAAGAGATGGCAGGTTGGTTCCGCTACCGCAGGCCTGGTTAGTACCAGCTACTGGGGACACTATTTAATTCAATGGCAACTTTGTTTCAGCATCCGGTAGTGCGGAGATGTTGCCGTCACTCATAGAGTCTGATGATTCCGACATGGAAGAGTTCCTAGATGAATTTTCTGATAAAGGCTGTGCGTCATCGCCGAAAAAGAATTCCTTTCCCAAGCAACCCGCCAGCACGAGCAACGGGTGAGTCAGGACTTGTCCCAAATCTGGATTGGGCACTTGTAGAGATCAAACTGGTGAAGTAACTCTGTATTTGTTATTCCAGCACATCCATCGCGGTGGACGCCCGCTTAGAGTCAGGCATAGAACTCTCCGGAGAAGTCCTAGTGCGCCGGCTGGCCCTGCTGGGGGGCGGAGCCCTGGCTATAGCTGTTCACACGCCTGCGCCACCCCCCATGCCGGCCGCCACTCCATCCCCCGCTCCTTCCCCGGCCCCTTCCCCAGCACCATCCCCCGCCGCTGCTCCATCGCCCGTTCCGTCCGAAGCTGGCTCCTCACAGGCGCCCCGTAGAGACCTCACCACCATGCTCAAGAGGTCCTTCCACACGCTGTTCTCAGAACTCGAGGAGCAGGTGAGACATCTTGATGTATGTATGGCAGAACGTCTAGATGTGCGTGCGGGCCAGAGTGTGAGAGTGTGGTACGGCTTACAGGACGACAGCGGCCACCTGGAGCGCGTGCTGCAGCTGTGGATCACTCTCAACGGCTGCAGCTGGGGCGTGTCCAGCGCCACGCCGCCCGCGGACTGCGTGCTCACGCCCAAGATCAAGCTCTCCTCGCAGGCCGTCAACTCCCTGATAAATGCCATCAACCAGTAAATACAACGCACACTTTCTTTGTAACTTGGTACCACTTGTACCACCAGATGTTCATGCCTTATCTTTTATTTCTTTCTAGACAATCAAATGTTTCTTTGAGATGCTGGGTCCTGACATTCCAGTGCCTCTCGTGGGTGGCCAACTCTCCCATGGTGAGTTCCGCAGGATTGTGCGCGCCGGTATTATTCCGAGTGATCCTGTATGCCGTGTGATTGATGACTCGTGTGCTGTGTGTTTGCAGGACAACGCCATCCCCGATGTGACTACCACGGTGGTGATTGAGGGACCCAAATTCAGCAAAATGCTCGTCAAATTCTTGTCATCAAATTTGTCCAGCGACATGACTTCCGTCGGAGGAGACAAGTCATGCGTAAGTTGATCAATATACTTAATATATATAGCCATAACACCTACGTCTTTTTCCTATAAACCTTCCCACCCCTGACTGGCATTTGAACCGCAGGTGGGCCCCGTGGCGTGCAGCATGCTCTCGTGCCTGCTGGGGCGCATGGTGTCGCGCTCCCCGGGCGCCGGGCGCGCCGCACTCATGGGATGCGTGCGTGCGCTGGCGGCCCCCGGAGGGGCTCTGCGCAGCGCCCAGGGCCCGCTGGACGCTCAGCGCGAGCTGCTCCGCGTGGCACACTCGCACGTCTACTCCTACGGCCACGAGCATGCAGACGCTGCCCTGGAAATCATGGAGAGCATCGGTAACACTTGTACCAACTGATTTATATTCCGTGTGCCCGCACCTGCGACAGGACACTGATGCGTATGATTGTAGGGATAATAGCGCAGTGGACGTGCGGAACCTCGGGCGTGGAGTCGTGCGGCATGAGCGAGTCTATGTCGGGAGCCGGGTCCAGCGCAGAGTCCGGCGGCGCCGCGGGGCTGGGCGGGATGCTAGCCGAGGTGCTCAGCGGCACTGAGGGGTCTCGCGCCGCGCGCCCACCCGACCGCCGCGAGCTGCTCATTGCCCTCCTCGCCTTTGCGCGTAGCCTGCTGGCCATGCCCCTCAACGCATCGGAGCACAACACCACCAACGTGAGTGGCCGAGCCCCGTAGCGTAGTAAATGGAGTATATTAAACGGAGCGAGACTTATGTGCCGTGTGTACAGCTGGAGCGCACCGAGCCGATGGCGGCGGAGAGCCAGACGGACGAGAGCAAGGCCTCGCAGCAGAGCGCCACGGCCGAGGGCGCCGCCTCCTCCGGCTCCGCCCTTCCCTGCCTCGCAGACAGAGGTGCCCCCCTACTCTATTTCTACTCTACAAATATCTGTTTTGCACCCTAGGTGCACCCTTTTTAAGATATACAACACCACCTAACGGGTCACATGTTGTAGCCGCCTGTAACCTATTAGGTGCCGTGTCATATCATAATATCTTGTATATTTTTCTGTAAATAATGATTTTGAGCAAAATCTTCATACAAAGTTTAATGCCATTTTAAAATATGGCCAATTGTAACATCATAATTAATGTATTTTTCTAGTACTGGAAATGTATCCAACTATGAAGAGAATCTTCAAAACGCTGTCCACCTGCCACGCCCCGAACATCGCTCTCCTCTCCAACTTCGGTGAGTGTCAACTAGTCACCATATCATACGTACTACTGTGATCAAATAATAAGGTGAATCTGTGTCAAATTTCATGTCAATGTCTGCATTTGTCTAATAGTTACGCATGTGTTTTGTGAACAACAAAATGGTATTTTAGGGATTTTGTTGAGTAAAGAATTTGAATTAAATTTTGTTATCGGAGTGATGTTTCTGATGCAGAAACTTTGAGAATGTTGCAGAAGGCCTTCGATGACCAGGTAATGTCACAAAAAAATGTTTACAAGTGGTAGGAAGGTAGAGAAAGTGTCGATGACAAAAATCAAAGATTTGGTGCTCAAAATTCGCCGATTGACAATTAGAGACCTCGCTGATGCTGTTAACATTTTATTTGGATCAGTTCAGACTATTTTAAAGATGTTTGGTGCCAGAAAGATTAAATTTTTAGCAAATACAGCATCGCATTGAAGTCTGAAACAATGCTTTCTGACACTCAGGATAAGATGAAATGCATGATAACTGGAGAAGAGACTTGGATCTATGCAATTACCCCAAAGTTGTTAACAGTATTCTTGGATTATTGTGTTGTGGTGCATTATGAATTCCTTCCACCGGGCCAAACTGTAAATAAGGAATATTATTTGAGCGTTAACTTGAAGCTATTCGCAAAAAGAGACCAGAATTATGGGCAGACAATTCTTGGTGTCATCTCACACTGCATTGGTGCTTCGAAACCGTTTCCCCCAATTGTTCTACAACCATCGTATTTGCCTGATTTAGCACTGTGTGACTTTTGGCTATTCCTTAAACTTAATGGACCGCTCCGGGGACACCGTTTTAACATGATTGAAGAGATAATAACTGAATAGCGGCACGCGTTAAAGGCCATTCCGAAAATCTACTTTATCAATTGTTTGGAGGATTGGAAAAACATTGGCTTAAGTGTATTGTATCGGGAGGGGAGTACTTTGAATGCGATTTCACACTTCTTCAGAGTAGCCTTGACTCATTGTTGTCACATTTTGCACTCCGCAGTCATCAACGTTGACCACGTAGACAACCTCACGGTGGGTGACGCGCTGTTCAAGTTTGTCTCCGCGCTGGCTGACGCCGCCTCCCACCCGCGCCTGATGCTCATCCCGCTGCTGGACTTTATCGGTGAATATCTCTCTCTGGACACCTTCTTTTTCTGTTTATATACCCGGTAACAACAACTAATGATGGCGCTCACTGTCACACTCAGGTACTTCTGGGGGAAGTCTATCAGAAGCGCTGGTGTCCCTGTTGCTGCGCTACTTGGAGAGCGGGCCCGCCTTGCAGTGCTGGGTGGGGCTGGGCGGCTGCGAGGCGCTGTGCTCGCGCCTGGTGGCGGCGCACGCGCGCTCGCCGGGCCCGCGCGCCGGCCTAGTGGCGGCCCTGCACACTCACCTGCGCCGGCCCCTGCAGCCCCCGGTGCTCGTCATGCAGCCCGCCGCCGACCTGCCGGAGGGGCTCATCAACTACGCCGTCCTCAGTCAGTAACTTAACTCGAGTTGCTCCCCTTGCGTAGTTGCTGAGCACCTTGTCATACAATTAATAAATCCCTCAGGTACTATAAGCTCCAGCAACCCGAGCGCCCAGTCTGCGGAGGCCCTGCTGGGACGAGGCGCCGGGGGCGCGGGCGCGAGCGGTGCCGGGCCACCGGGAGGCGGCGCTCACCGCCGCACGCGCTCCCCTACGTGGACGCACCACTTCTGCCGTGCTGAGGGCTCCGTGGACCTGGCGGTGCGCCTGCCCCACGCCGTGCTGCTGCATGAAGTGCAGCTTCAACCGCACTCTAGCATCCTGTCCAGTATGTTCTTTCTCCAATGAAATGTCACTCGGGGAGACAAGAAAGTGTGCGCCAGGGCGTGATATAATTATGCTGTCATTGATTCTAGCTTGCCCGAGCGCCGTGAGCCTGGAGGTGTGTGCGCAGGGCTGCGTGATGACGCCCCTGGGGCCCCCTCAAGCGACGGCCGGCATGGCCTACATTCGCCTGAAGCTTGTACAGCCGCAAGTGGTCAATAGTGTCCTGGTGAGCAACACCTCGTTGCGCCCTAACACACACCATCAATGAGAACATACCTAACACACTGCCCCAACCCTCTCCCGTTTCAGATCAGGCTGTACCGGCCCCGCGACAGCTCCAACATGGGTCTGCAGAACATGCGGATCTTGGGGACGGCTGCTTTCGCCGCTCCCTCCTCGCCGGACCGCCTGGACGCCAGCACCAGGTGGGGACCACCACCACCTTGAGTGAGTTAGCTCGGCGCACCAGCGTCCCTACTACCGTACTAGCCAGTGTACTCTGTTGCAGTGTGGGCTGGGCGCGCGTGCTGGTGGCCTGCGTCCTGGGCAGCTCGGAGGCTCGCACCAGGGCAGCGCGGGTGCCGGCGCTCACGGAGGCCGCTGCAGGCCTACTGTTGGGAGGGGCGGCACCGCCAGCCGTCACCGGACCGCTGCTGCGCGCTCTCGGCACCGAGCCTGCTGCCGCACTCCACGTGCTGGACCTCATGCTGCGCAACGCCCACATTCCCGCACATCACGGTACCCCCCTTCCCATGTGCACCTTGCGCTCCGCTAGTTCAGTCCGCAACCTTTACTGAGTGTGGGTTATCCCGCAGGATACCAGTACACGTCGCAGCCATCCCCCAGCAGGAACTCGGCCGTGGAGGCGGCATGCGACCTGCTGTACCAGCTGTGCACGCTGCAGAACAGCCTGTCGGCGCAGCGCATCCAGCGCTACCTGGAGTGGCTGAAGGAGTGCGGGCAGGCGGCCATCGCGCAGGCAGAGCGGCGTGAGGAGTCCAGCTTCTCCTACAACACCAAGTATCTCAGCAGCGTGTACATCCAGTGCCTGGCCTCGGTGCTGTGGGCCGTCCGCGAGCAGCAGGTGCAGTATGAGCTGGAGCCACTCATCACCATCCAGCTCTTTGACACTGTCTACAAGTGGATAGCTATTTTACCAAAGGAAGCCGCAACCAAGAAGGCACTAGATGCAGGTTTGTCCGTTGGGCTCGCTTACACCATGTTGACTTGTGCCATGTTACTTAATAATTGTTTCCTCCTACCTTCCTTGCAGTCATGTGTTCAATCTGCTTCATAAGACCTGAGCTGTTCACCACCATGCTGGAGAAGATGGGTGTCCTCGCCCTGGACATGCGCACCTCCGCCTTTAGCTCCGTCAACGTAGAAGCGTCCATCTCCGACGACAGGTGAACATTGCCTCACATCCCTTTACCTCCCGCATTACATTGCTAGGGCCCGCCATCTAATTGTGCTCTCTTTCTTTTCACTTGCAGCAAAGACCTGGAGGCTCTGACCCCCAGCATGACAGACGACACAGTTTGCAGAGTGCCGAGTCACCAAAGTTTAAAGTCGACTCCTCTGGAAGATTTGGTGCTGTCTCCGGGCCAGCTGATGACCATCGCTGCGGCTTGCATGTCTCCCGACGCGATAAAAATGCTCATGAAGTCGGATCTCCCTCTTAATGTGGCCGAAGCTATTAAACGTACGCACGCAACTTCACTAATGTTGTTCACTAACTCGCACGCATCCTTTAGTCCATAGATGTGCCGGCCATTTACCCAATTGTCCGTGATTGCAGAATTTTGCCTCCACCAATGCCAAGCAGACCCGACGAGTCCGGGAGGTGAGTCCCCCTCGGCAGACTCGTCCAAGGCTGGCAGCCCCTCCACTGCAGATTCAGGCCAGTGCCATATTGTTATTCCACTATTTGTATTATATACTCCACTTCAGAATCCACTGCCATTTCAGCTTTGGTCGACGTCTTATCACGGAGACTGACGCCCGACATGTTACGCCCTTTCCATTGCTCGCTGAACACACTCAATCCTTTGTAAGCTTCGGTCATACAGTAAAAGTCCGGTAATTTGAAAATAAGGGACCAAAAATAATAATTATAATGTCAAGTGTTCATAATAATAATAACAATAGTCTTTGGATAGCATAATGACGTTTTTGTGGGTCTAATGGCCTTTGAAATTAAAATTAACTTTTTTATTGGTTAAAAGAATCCTATTAAGACAGGCATCTCATACGAATAAAAAAAAAACTATATAAAAATTAATACAGTGAAACCCGTATTTTACGTTTTCCCGCCATTTGCGTGTAATTATTTCAGACTCGATATATTTTAGTACATTTTTTTGCCGCAATGTACGTCGAAAATATTCAAAATATTCGCGCTTGAGACATTATTTCGGTCGTGATTGGTCAGCGAGCGACGTTGCGATTGGTCAACGGATATTTATTTATTTATTTATACATTTACAAATGAGACATTACAAACGATAAAACATTTAGGCGACTCATTTGGACACAAAACGGTATTAAAAAGATAAAAAAACAAAACAACATGAGACCAAAAAAAACATACATATCAGAAGGAATCCAAATATGTCGATGTCAGTGAGGCAGTACTCTTTCCAGAGTTTGCAATATTTTTTTTATGAATACTGCCTCACTGACGCTGAAAATGTCCAAATAGGATAGCGCCTAACGTGGTGATTTGCCGACATCTTTCAATTTTAGCCGTTTTTGTTCTATCGTTATCATTCGGTTTTCAACTCGATTTATTACGCTTTTAACATTCGCGATCGTGTTTATATAGTTTTTACGTTTTTTGTTTTGTTTTATTCTTTAAATTTATTAATTTTCTTCCTTTTTATATACTCATTCTGAAGTAATGTCTCAAAAAAAAAAAACTTTGTCTAGATTTGGAATTTCTCCAAAAGCTTTGTGAAAGAAATATTGCTAATTTATAGAAAAGAAATGATGGATACACGAAAGATGCTGAGTATATATGCAATGAAGTTATCCTAGTTAAATTATTTTTATTTTGTTATTTTATTTTATATCATTGTGTTTTATATTATTTGTTTTTGATATATTTTGTGGGTGTTGGACGATTTATTGGTGGCGATGAGGTTCGCAACCCATCACACCGCGTCTCCCGCGGGGCCAAAAGAGAAGGATGAAGTGCCGCATCAGTAAAAGTGTGACAGTTCATTCTTTCTGCCTACCCTTTCGGGGAGACGGCGTGATGGTTAGTTAGTTAGTTAAGTTATCCTTTTTACATAGTGTTCTCATTTTATCGCTTTGCACTTTTTTAGCGTGTGATATTTTCAAGAGAAATACGTAATATATAGATATCTCGCTTGCACTAATTTATTTTAGCGCTCGAAACGGATTCTCTCTCTGATGTGATGTCTCATTTGAATTATCAGAATTGCAGGTACATTATGACGAAAAAAAATACTTCTTACGAAATACGTGATATTTCGAATTAACGGTAGAATTTACTATGAAAAGTCAATTTTTGGACCGAGCAAATTATGAAAATTATCGTTGTTGGAATAAACGGACTTTTAGTGTAGTCTCTTTATTTCCAAGGCAGCCCAGCTTAGTCCTATTTGGTTCTCTTTTCCCAACTTTATGTTGTGTCCAAGATATGTACTCCAGGATATTCATTGACAAGCGGCTCGGTCTGGGGTTGGACTTTTGTTTTCCCCAGATTCATTTCCAACTCAACTTTTGAGGATGCATCATGGAACTCTCAATCATTTCCTTGAGTCGGTGCATTTCTTCATGGATTAAGATGATTTAGATATGTACCATTTATTGATTGTTTTGGTCGCAACCAATTCTATTGTTTCACAGGGGTCTCAGTATTGCTCACGTTTGTCTTGTCTATATTATATTCTGTAGCTTCTTCTATGAGCAAACACACAGCCTGGATATTATCTGTGGTTCTGATTTGTCAATATCTATGTCATTCATTTGTACAGACGGCGTACAGAGAGTCAACGTATTGGTCTACTATTTTCAAGATTTTCTGGGTCCCAACTTAATCATATTGCCATGTCAATTTCATCAATATTATTTCTGGCAATTCTTCCGATCCCATGTTTAGTACAACATTTGAATCTAGGACTCCTTATCATATATTATTTCACCACTGGACCATCTAGTTAACATGATGTATATATATTACACAGGAGGTCTCGTGACACTGGAGATGATGCCGGTGCTGGTGGAGTGGCTGTCCTGCCTGAGCATGGACGCGGAACTGAAGAACTGGCTCGGGGGCCCGCAGGGCTCCTGCTTCTGGTGCCCCCTGCTGCTCATGCTCTGCCTCCCGCCCTCCTCTACATCCAGGTATTGCCAATACATGTGGAATACTTTGGAACAATTTGTTCAATTCATTCAGCTCTATTATTATTGTCCTACTGAACCCGACTTGTACTGTGGTAGGCCAAAGACAACCATCACACTTGCATCCTTCTAACCAGGAATGTCCACAAGACGTTGTTCACAACAATTAGGCATTGCAAAAACCAACCACCACATGGCGATTTAAAAAAAAGGATTTGGTCTTAAAACCTGTAAACCACCAATTATTTGAAATGTCGTAATGTTGGTTGAATCCGCAGACAATTGAAAGAGGAGATTACCATCTGTAGAGCATCAAGAGGTTTTCACTTACATTATATTCTTTTTAAAACACAAGTCCTTAATGGAATATCCTTTTTTAGCACAGTCTACCGACTGAGAAGCTGTACTTATAACACACGATGATTGTAATATTGCAGGTCTTGGCAGAGGAAGGAGCTGTACACCCAGCTAGAAGAGAAGACAATCCGTTTCTTTGGGTCTGTCATCACTTGCCACCACCCTAACCAGCAGCTGCTCGCCACCACCCTCTACCATGTCATCAGGTCCCACCCTGAGACGTCGCCAGGTAACCACTGTTTGTTGTATCGTCCTTGATCAACAGAAAATTTTAAAATACTGCCTTTGATATTGACTTTGCCTATCAGCATTGTATGTCCCCAGCGAGCTAGCTTTCGCTCTGATATTAGTTAAATCGAAATATCGCTTGTACAACTTAATTTGTAATGTTTTTCATCAAAATGTATTTCTAATAATTCAATATAAAGTGAAATATCACATGAGAAAGAATCGGGTTGGAGCGCTTACATACATGAATGCAAGCGAGATATCTATATATTAGGTATTTCTATTGAAAATATCACGTGCTATAGAAGTGCAAAACAATAAAATGAGAACACCATGTAAAAAGGATATCTTCATTACATATATATATATACTCGGCATCTTTCGTGAACCATCATTTCTTTTTTTTAAATTAGCAAACCTTATTTCACAAAGTTTTCGGAGAAATTGGTCGAACAATCTGAACGGTCAAAGCGCCAGGCTTGGGCATTTTTATTGGTTTACTTAAAGTCTGTGCAAACAAAAAATACTCAGAATCACTACATTCTAGAGAGGCTATGACGGCTATTCCTAGCATTCTTCTTTAGTATGTACAATAACAACAAACCATCACGTCGTTTCTCCGAGGGGGAATAATTGCAAACCCTCCCAGGTAAAATAGTCAGTGTGGAGACGTACAAGATAGAGTAAGGACGTGTCCTCGAAATGTTGTGAATTAATATTTATCGTGATTAGTGTATTTTCAAGTGTTAAACAGTCGCAATTAGGATAGATTCTTACAAATCCTTGACCATAAACACAATAAAGATATTAGATGACGTGGAAAAGAAGAAAGAAAAAGCCAAAAGGTAAATTGACCAAAAAATATGGAATTCCGAGTTCTACATTATCTTATAATTAAAAATAATTGATGCCTTTCATAAGTTCAAGGAAAGTTTTCCCAGACAAAGAATAAGGCCCGCTAAACAACTGGAATCACAGGTGTTTTAGGTCCAGTGCTCATGAAAAGGCAATATCTATAGAAAGGAACTAGGAATCGAGGGCTTTCAGGCTTGTGGTGGTTGATTCAATCGCTTCAAGGGTAGATTTAATATTACGAGTCTCGCAATGTGTGGCGAAGTGACTCCATGGTTAGGCAATAAAGCAAGATCATTGAAAAAGACCAGTCCAGAGACATATATAATATGAATGAGACTGTGTTTTTTACAATATGTTGACAGAAAGGACGACCTTCGTGGCCGAGTGGTAAGTGCATTGATTGTCACACTGTCTTAGGTCTGGTGTAGGATTCACGTGACAATAATAGGCGATAGGTTAGCTACCTATCACATGTCACGAGAATCACTATAATAGCTATAATAGCCTTTACATGGATTTGCGATTCAACAAAATAATAATAAATAATAAAATAATTAGCGCTCAAAGGAGAAAAATGCCAAATGGTAAATGGTAAAAGTAGCAAAGAAGTGCAGTGCGGACGGCTCTGATAAAGTAGAGCCAACTATTATTGGGAAAGCGAGAAATCCTCCTGCATTTAACAATGTGGCTCGCCTTACCGGTCTAGGCTGACTCTAGGCACGCACCGTCTCTACTCTTCTTCTTACTTACCCACTACACAACACAACAAATGTGGACGGGCTCGCCTTACCGGTTTAGGCTGACTCTAGGCACGCACCGTTCCATCACATTCTTTCTATTTATTCTTTTAGGAATGATGCCAATAGAGCTCTTCAATCTTGTGTTTCAGGTGTGGGTGCCCCTATAGGTGGCTTCACACGCGGACTGCTGCTGCGCCTGGTGCTGCGCGGGGAGCGCGTCAGTGTAGGGGTGCGCGGGGCTCCGGGCAAACCTGCACCCACTCCGCGCGGGCCCCCGGCCGCTGCCCCCTCCTCCCTGGCTGCACACCCCGCCCTGCGCGGCCGCACCCTGCTGGCACTGCCGCACCACACCAGACTTGCAGACATCTGCACGCAGCACATCACCTTCGGTACCCCCAATACCAAGAATGAACAATATGTTGCTGCGGTGCCAGTGGGAAGTTATGCATTACATTTTGCTTGTCCGCTCAGCAGGTGGGAACGTGTGGTCCAGCGAGTCGAGCGGCAGCAAGAAGGGGGGCGGAGTGGCCCGCTGGGAGTTCAGCAGCGGGGCAGAGGCGGACCCGTGGGGGCTGAGCGTGGCGGCCGCCAATACGGCCAAAGACAAGCGCAGCAAGGACGTGCGCAACCTCTGCGCCAAGCAGGCCATGCTCAGCAAGAAGAAGGGCAAGCGCGACGAGCAGCCCAGCGGGTCCACGTCCAACGCCAACAGCTCTCAAGGTCTCCCGCTCGGCTCTCACACTCACTCTCGTCTTCTGTCTTCACTCCCACCGCCTGAGCCTAATTTCACGAGTATTCCTGTTATTGCAGACTCCTGGACCCTGCAGGGGGTGAAGGTGTACGTGGAGGGACTGGAGGGGCCTGTAGCCCTCAACACCAACATCGGCACCCTCTGCGCTGTAACGGAGCACAAGTTCGGACCCAGCCTCAACCTCACCGTCATACCTCAATCCACTAACGGTGAGTTATTACATCTTACACTTGCTTCCGTTGGAGGACGACGTAGATCATGTTTGCCTATTGCCCGCCTAACCCACCACCGTGCTACAGATGGGTGGTCGGAGAACTCCCTGGAGGGCGTGGTGTGCCGGCCCGCCTTGCTGGCGGTGTTCGCCTGCGCCGGGGGCCTGGCGCTGCTGGCCCGCCACCTGCCCCCCGTGTGCCCTGCGCCCCCCGCGCCGCCCCCGCCGCCGCCCCCTGCCACCTCCAACAACGCCGACACCGATTGGGTCAAGTTGGACGAGATATACGAGGTATCTCTTGCTTTATGCCCATTGGATCTACATAGGTCCAATTTGAGTTTTATCTACTGAAAGTTTGTAAATCTTTTGCTGCTGGTGAAGTGTGATCCCCACCATCCCTTGGTGTAATTTGTCCTTGATGATTGTGTCCAGGATGTGGGAGAGAGCAGCGGCACCGCGCCCCCCGAGGAGGCGAGCAACTCGGTCCCCACGCACTCGCTGGTGGCTCTGGGGCTACTGCTGCGCCTGCCTGGCTATGCCGAAGCGCTTTTACGTGAGGGCCCCCGCGCCGTGCACCTTCTACGCCTGCTGCTCGGAGTCACAGACGACGGGGAGGGCAGTAAGTGACACCCATATCTCCACATTACCAAACTCTACTAATAATAATAATATGCTAACTTTTAATGCACTGTTTTTGTGATGTAATTACATACCTCGAGCGCATCTAAATGTTTTTTAAATCTAAAAATCTAAATATGAATGCTGCATCTGATATTCACGATGGATTACATAGAAAGTATAATAGAACAAGATATAGTGTTTTATTTTGCAACAAGGTGACAGCATCTCTCGAGAAGCCATGTCGGGATTGGATTAAGCGTACGCTGAAGTGTTGCGATGATAAATTTAGATGTAATTTTTCCTTCATATATTGTGAAAGTTGGTGGTGATTGTAGATGAAGTCGTTGTACGAATCACAATATATTATCTTCAAATAATTGGGCAAAGTCCTTAGGAGATAACTTGGTAAAGGCCTTTTCTTGATGATGTATTTATTTCCGAGTACTGATTTCATGAAATTCCATAAATGTCGGGGATTTCTCTTTTCCGAATCAATTTTGGATTTTTTTCTTCTTGATCATGGCTCTAAAAGAATTCCGCGATCTCCCCCCGGCTTCTCTTGAAGAGCTCAGGCCTGTGTTTCTATAGGTACATGCGTGTCGAGAAGAGAAGTAAAAAGGCTGCGATAGGTTTCAACCAATTGTATTAAGTCTGAAGGGGCGTGGCTTGTTGCAGAGGACATAATGGCGGTGTGCGGGACAGGGCTGGGCACTCTGGCCTTCCGCGTACTGGTGTCCCTGCTGGACGGGTCCCCGCTGCACACGGACGACGGGCAGCTGCTCCGCCGCACCCTGCTGCACTCGGGCTCCATGCGCCTGCTGCTGGCCTGCCTCGCCGTCTTCACCCACCAGCAGCCAGACTCCCCGCCGCAGGAGACAAACAATGCCAATGGGTCATCATCCAAGGCAAAAGCGGAAGAGAAAAGCAAGCTGTACTGGGCCAAGGGCACGGGCTTCGGCACCGGCTCCACGCAGCAGTCCTGGAATGTGGAACAGTCTCTCATGCGCCAGAAGACGGAGGAGGAGCATGTCACCGTGCTGCTGCAGGTCATAATGCTACTCGTGTTGGTTGTTTTTAACATTAGCGGAATACGATGCACCTTTCCTCTATCCAAGTTTTGATTCCATCAGGTGATTGCGGCGTACATCCAGCCGGGGGAGCAGTGGGGCCGCGGCGGCGCGGAGGCCGGCTCCTCGCCCCTCGCCCTGCCCTCGGACTTTGCCCCCATGCTGCGCCGCAGCGCCCTGCTGCCCGCCATCTCCTCTTACCTGCGCAATGACTCGGGTCAGTACTCCCATCACATTCTCCCATCACACCTCGCATACGTACCTCTCGTTTGCTCCTGAATGATGAAATGATTCCTCCTCAACAGTGCTGGACATGTCCCGGCACATCCCCCTGTACATGGCGGTGATGCGGGTGGTGCGCGCCGTGATGTCCACGGGGCTGCTGTGGGGCTCCAGCGCCGCCCCCGGCCCGCCCGGGCCCGCGCTGCAGGCCATCCCGCTGCTGCTGCACCAGATGAGCAACACGGTGGACACGTACGCCACCAAGCTCAAGTAATGCTCGCCTCCCTTCTCTCTTCTCAATATCCTCGCTAACAATCTAGCCTCGTAGCCTCCCTCATAGCCGTTATCCACATTCCAGAATGAACAAGAAGACAATATACGGCAAGTCCAGCTACAGCCACAGGTTTGGAGGCGCCACTGCGGACGGAGGCGAAGATGACGAGGGTTTGGCCATGCTCATTCCCGATATTCAGGTACGGAAAAGCTCCATGTAACACCCTCCACGTGATTTGTGAGGCATGTGAATATTAATGTGTGTGTGTGTGTGTGTGTGCAGATGACCTCGGCAATAGTGCAGGCGCGCCTGGGGCTGAGCGAGGAGGGCACGGCGCTAGCGCCGCAGCTGCCGCGCGCCCCCTCCGCCGCCACCCGCGAGGCCAGATACCTCGAGGTCATGCGGCGCCTGCAGTTTGGTAAATATACATTGGACACCACACACTATAACCATAACCCTGGACTACCACATTCATTTAGTTCTTACAATGTATTTATCAAGTCCAGACAGAAGAGTTTTGTGATTTGAATTTACCTAAATTATAATATCCAATTTTAATGGTGGAACTAGTGCGCTCAAGACTATTGTAGAAAACCCCCAACAAGTCTTGAGCCAGATGCTAACTAGCACTGCTGACGTTTGCGAGGCGATCGCTGAACTTAAGTAGAGGAAGTTCCGATCGCAAAATATAATAATTATATACAACGTACCAGAATTGTTTGTGGTCTCTTCAGAGAAGAGGCTACAGACTTACTACAGTACCAACAACGAAGACCAAACGGTGCAAATCAGACACAGAGTGGTTCGGGACATGATGCTATCTTTGGACCTACATCAACACAACTCTGTGCGAAATGACGATAATCGGACGTTAGATTTAGTTTTTTTTAATTCTCATACGGTTGGGATTGAGACCTCATTGGAACCATCATCCACCTTTAGGTATATCTGCTATATAGCTGCACATGCCGTCATTCAGCTCAAACCCCACAATTATAGCTGAAACTTCAAATAATAATGGAAGCCATTAATAATGCTATTGAAAAGTATGTTCCTTTGTGTAAATATATTCCATCTTCCTACCCGTTTGGTTTTCCAAAGACTTGACTCCAGAGGATTACATTAATTTCAAAACAATTAGATCTCAATGTAAAAAATATCAATATCCTGTCATGATGCTCACATACACCGTGTTGAAGGTGAACAGGACTGACTTCTTCAGTAGTGTTTTGCCTAATATTTCATTTGGAACCTGTCTCATATTAAAAATGGGCAAGTTGCCTAGCTGTCCCTATACGAGTATGTAATTTATTCAATTTATCTCACTCCAATTTATAAGAAGGACGACAAAAGTATTGTCCAATTGCCGCCCTATACGTATCCAACATATTGTATTAAATGTAGATATTCCAATAAAGCAAGGAATAACTTCTTACCAACGTGGTTTCATAACTGGCAGGTGGACTCTAACTAACTTGACAATATACCAAGACTTCATCCCCGATGCTTTCACTAATAAATCCCAAGTCAACTCAGCAAGGTGTTCACGGCTCTCTTTTGAACTAGTTTCACAGCTATCTATCAAATAGATGGCTCACATTTATTTGTTGGACATGTTTGGCAATAGTTTTCCTATTTTTAGACTGTTAATATTCATTCGTTTTCAATAAAAAAAGTAAAAAGTGATTAAAAGTGATACCATATAATATAAGACAATTAAATTGAAAGTGCAAGACACAAACTTCCCTTCTTCAGTGTATGAATTTAAACTTGATATACGTATGTGTAATATACGCAAGTGTTCCCTGTACTCTGTGACCTTGCCCTGTGCATTGTTTGTATTTCTGTATTTGGCCACACCATTCCGCCATCATATGTTTGTTCCCTGTTATGTGTATCCACATATTAGTCGCTACTACTCCCCTGTGGCGTTTATGTCAAGTAAAATAAAATATAAGAAACTCGGGCATTTTGAATGGAATGACCTTGTTAGAATTGTACAAATGAAACACCGAGACCGGATTAATTCCAGAAACATTTGAGATGATATCCGAGTGCCCGGACAACGGGTACAAGTTCACGGTGGCCTACCACTTCGAGGGCACGGTGCGTGCGGCCGGGGAGCGCTCGCACCCGGCGCGCATGAAGAGGCTGGCACAGGAGGCCGTCACCCTCTCCACCTCCCTGCCCCTCTCCTACAGCAGCTCTGTCTTCGTGCGCACCGACCAGGACCGCCTCGACGTCATGAAGGTCAGTGTGTCCCGCTTCCGCTCGGTTCAATGTACTTACTAAACAAGGATACTAACCATGTGCGCATTTCCGTCTGCTGCAGGTTCTAATTACGGGCCCCTCGGACACGCCGTATGCTAATGGCTGCTTTGAGCTAGATGTGTACTTCCCAGTGGACTATCCCAACACGCCCATGCTCATCAACCTGGAGACCACGGGGCGGCAGTCGGTGCGCTTCAACCCCAACCTGTACTTGGATGGCAAGGTGTGCCTGTCAGTGCTCAACACCTGGCACGGCCGACCCGAGGAGCAGTGGAATGCGCAGACATCTAGCTTTCTGCAGGTGCTGGTTTCCATCCAAAGTCTGATCCTGGTACCCGAGCCATATTTCAACGAGCCGGGCTTCGAGCGCAGCCGGGGTACACCGGGCGGCACGCATCACAGCCTGGAGTACAACTCCAACATCTACCAGGCCTGCGTGCGCTGGGCCATGCTAGAGCAGCTGCGCAGCCCCGCCAGCTGTTTTCAGCAGGTACGCCGCCACCCCGCACCGGTACACCGCCACACTAATGCATACTTGCAGATCTAACTCCAACACATACTTGCAGGTCATACAAACTCACTTCTGGCTGAAGCGAGATGAAATCTGTACAGTGATTGAGGGGTGGATCGCCGAACTGGAGATGCAGTCCGGAGACAAGAGGACGCAGAGGAACATCTGCCTGAATGCCATTTCACTGAAGGTAGGTGGGGGTGAGCCGAGGTAGGTGTGGAGTGGTGTGTCGGTAGTGGTGCTGGTAGATCAGCTAACCGTGTAATCTCTGTGCAGCGGCACTACAGCAGCCTGCGCGAGGAGCTGGCCAAGCTGCCGGTGCCGGAGGGGCTGGAGGAGCTGGAGACCCCCTTCAGCGCGGCGCCCTCGCCGCAGGCCGGGCCCGACCTGGACCAGGACATGGAGAAGCTGGTGTCGCAGGTGTGCGAGTGAGCCCCGCGCAGCTACGCCGCCCTCATTCTCCCCTATTTATTTAGCGCTTAGAATTAAATTATTGCCGTGCCCTCGCGACCCTCGTCATCAGCCCGCCACTTCCCCGGAATTATTTGTTATTGTGTGATATTTTGTAAAATTGTTCTTTTTTACTCGTAGAATGTTTAATGGCATCCAACCGGACCATCTCATGTATAGTTTTACTCTTCTGATCGGGTGGACGGGCGCCAGTTCCGGGAGCGGGAGCGGCGTGCATTTTAATGATTGATCCGACCCGCGCCATACCTTGTGTACCCCTTTCTTACCACCATTGTATTTACTTTGTGAATAAACAGGGCCTCCGAGCCCGTTATTATTTTAAGAAATGGTTCGAAGATGATGTGCACAACGTACTTTACGGATACCTTTCCCAAATTATCTGCATGTACCCAGGTAATTGTAAATAAATTTATGTATCAAACCGACGCCCTGTTTGACTCGACCACCTCAACCACCTCCACCTCCAGCCTGTGTGTGCGGGACAGTGAAAAGACGGGGATCATTTGATGAGCAAGTTTTATTACTATTTTAGGACCATAGTATAAAATCTCGTACACGTTACCAGTAGAGGGAGCCAGCCTGGCCCGATTCCTAAAACAAGTCCCAGAAAAAATGGGAACAGTCTGTCGTCGCGTGCCGTATATACAGTTCCGTCGAAACAATCGACCAAAAACAAATTGAACCTACTAAACATTAACTCGTAGTCCAAACTAATAACTTAGCTCCTGGCGAGGTGTCAGTCCACCAAGTCAATCCGCTCCAAGTGTCGGTCCCTCTCGAAGAGGTGGGCAGGGTCAGACTGGTGGGCGGGGGGCGGGGGCGGAGGCGGGGGCGGCGGCAGGCCCGGGCGCGCCCAGGTGTAGACGCCCCCGTCCTGGCAGGCCGTCAGGAGGCAGTCCCGTCGGAAGAGCAGGGCCGTGAGCCGCTCTTGCGCCACCTTCTTGCTGAGCAGAGGCTCCAGTAACGGGCAGTCCTCCAGGCGCGGGCAGGCCGGTGTCCCCATCAGCCGCACTGCGTCCATAGAATTGGCCGCACTCTTCATGCGCATCGCCACAGAATTTGATATGGAATTATTTTTACTATCGGTAGTGGAGTTGCCACTTTTGGACGTTAAACTAAAATTACGGCGGTGAGAATTGTCTTTGCGTTCCCCGAAAGAAAAGCCGGCTAGGCGTTGCGTCACCGAACTGAGAGTCCCCGCCTCGCTGGGGGGAGGGCTGCGGCCCCCCACCGTGATATTCACCGTGGCCACACTGTTGGATTTGTTGACTTTGTTTCCCGGCTTGGGGTCGTGCCCATTAGCTCCGGGCGCCTCCGCCGTTTCTCCTAATTTGAGTCCTATTTTATTATTCTTTAAACACTTGGCTGGAGGTTTCCCCAGAGCTCCGTTAGGTGAGGAAGGATGCGGGTTAGAGACGAGATGCGCAGACACCCGACTTTTAGGGGGCCGCAGCACTTCCTCTGTAATGTCCCAAAGACAAAGCTGAGTATCTTGCGACACACTGCCCAGCCGGTAGCAGACTTCGGGTCGATCTAGTTTTCCTGTTCGCAAATCCTCGTCTGATCCCATCGCTTCGTCATTTTCAAATATACAAGAAGTGTACGGATCAAAGGCTACTACGGACACCCACGAGCGGTGGCCCTGTCCTCTGGCCACCACCTTGCTGTCCTTGAAGGACCATATTGTGACGAGGTCATCTTCTCCCCCAACCACCACATAGCGTCCGTCAGGAGACCAGCAAACACACAAGAATCCGCCGAAGTAAGATCTGGCATGGCCTATCAGCTCCATCGTGTCATAATGGAAGACCCGGAGAAAGCCATCCTGGGAAGCCACAGCCAGGTGAGTACCGCAGGGAGAGAAGGCAAATTCGTGAATACAGCAACCCTCGGCACCCACCACCCAGCGGTACAGCGGATTCCTCGTGGACTTGGTCTTGCAGGTGTGTATGGCATAGCCCTCGCCCTGCTTGAAGGGTTGGTAATGCGGCGCGGCAGGCCCGCAGGCCAGCTCCTCGTTGTACACGTAGAGTTGCCCCGATGCGTGCGCCGCCACAAACAGGGTGCTGGAGCCCGGCACCCACCGGATACACGTCACCCGGCTCTTGTCGATCAGCCTCTACAATAAGAAATGTCCATCAGCCTATGCAATACTACCAACGGATCTTAAGAAATATAGGAGGCCAACTGATTGCCTGCTTGTGTTTGGAAAGATCTTTATTTATTTTGTGTGGGGTGCAGCGATTTGAACAACTTCTTTCCTAAATTTGTATGTTTGTTTATTGATTTATTTATCTCTTTACTCCCGAGGGTGAGATAATTCCATGCAAACAGACCCAGTATTACAATATTATTGGTATTGGTTTCCTCTGATCAGATGAATGTTGTCGTTCTGTTGGCACGGTCGTCGTGTAGAAATCTGAAATGGACCCCGAGCCAGTGAATGGTGAAATCCCCGCAAAAAGCTGTTGGGACGTGTGAATAAATGAGAATGAAAGGACAAGCAGTGCGGGATAATTAGTTAATGGCGACTCACTTCTTCGTTGAACAGCTTTAAAATCTCCCTCTTAATTGGATCTATGACTTGTATTTGTCCCGTAGAAAATCCTATTAATAACTCTAGACTCTCCTGCGTGGGCGTGACGGAATTGAAATCGTGGCACGTCGGGTTGATGCCCTTGTATATCTTCTTGTCTATGGGGTTCTTCAGATCAGCGGCCTGCAACAACACCACGTAAACTCCTTTGAGAAATTGCAGGCGCAAGTGTGATGCGTCCGTGGAATACAGAACAAACATACATTTCAACATTGTATCTTCATCCGAGGGTAGACTAATCAACAATTATTTAGTATTTACATTCCTCCCGACGTGAATTAGCTGCATAGTCCACAGCTCAAATATTGAACCCAAAACAGTAATAGAATACTTAAGGTAAGTACCAATCCTCAAATAAAGACCCGCAGAGTGGAATGATTGAATAAGCTCAGCACTATTGAGAATAAATATTATACATTTAATACGGTTAAGAGATAGACAACGTGAATTACCTTTTTCACTCCTTTGTAAACATACACATAGAGCTCCTTGCCATAGTTAAAGCAGATCCTGTCGTCGCTAGAGGCCTCACTGGGGCCGCCGGGGGAGCCGGGCGGCAGGGTGACCAGCGACACGCGCACCTGGGAGTTGCCTTGTGTGTTGGTGTATCCGACTCTGTTGGGACGAGAGTATTCGGACAGCGTCATCAGCCTATACGTGCCTTCTCTCGTGACAAATTGGGTTTTTAAATCATCCTTTCCACCAGTATCTGTTTGCACAGACATTTTCTCTTACGAAATATTGCTTTCCTGTTGAAATTCATGGGAGTAATCACACTTCACGCACGCATTGAAAAACAGTAAACTTTGGAACGTAAAAATGTTAATTTAAGTTAAAATTACAGACAATAATTTCACATATAATCATCGTGGAAATAATTTAAGCTACATTAAATACTAGAAAACCAGAAAAGGCTAAATAATACGATGCTGACCGCCCTATCATCTGTAATTTTTGACAATCGAGCAAGCATCCTGTCGTATTTTATTTGTCAAGTCGAGAATCAGGAATCGCTCTCTGCGCTACGAGCAGAGACAATTTAATATTTCTATTTCATCTCACTGCTTATATTGGGGTAGGTTGATATAGCCATGTTTCATGGCATAATAGGTGAGGTTGCACTAGACAAGTTTTACACGACCGAAAAGGCGTTTTCTCTCTGGAGGCTTGTTTGATCTTAGTTAAGTTTAATTTTAATTAGTGATAAGATTATGAAAGACATTTTAAAACACTAATCGTGATAATGACAATTCTGTGAGTGAAAATAAATAGCGTTCTGCCCCGGTATCGCAAAGCAGTTAGGTACTGCCGGGCCCAATTTTCGAGAGTGGCCGCACTTGAGAGGGGACGATCCAACCCTCCGCCCTGCATAGTTCCGGGCAGCTCTCGGCCCCAGTCCGCCTCCGCCCTCGGTAGGAGAAGTGTCTCTGCCCCGGCCACGCGCCGGGGAGCAATAGTCTCAAAAGATTGCGAAGTGTTATACCGAACGCCGGGAAGTGAATCCGAAAAAGATCGCGATATCGCCGCATGGCGTCAGCTCATCATCATTGGGACCTGATGCTGACCACGGCTGTCTCAGCGATGGAGACCACTCGCTCCTCGCTCTCCTTCGCTCTTCCGCCTCGGACGTCCTCGTGGTGTGGACGCCACGTGTCGGCTGGATCGTCGACTTCTCAGATCAGATCAAGTAGTGTTAATTCAGTGACGGAGTAGCTCTAAGTCGTTGGCCAACGAATAGAAGTAAGTCATCTTTAGTTTATAAGTGATCTTGTTTATTTGTTTTTTTGTATGTTTGTGTTTAAATATAAGTGTAAATAGCACATATTGGTTTCAATCTCATATCCCTATACCTCCCGGAGCATCTTAGAGATCGAATAATAATCACTTTAGCGAATAAACACTGGGCAATACGTGTGAGGAAGTGCTTCGAGATATGGAGTGGGATACGACTAATCGTCATGTTTCACCCTGTATCGAGAGCAAGTTACTTACAAGGTATCTTAGAATATCTAACGATGTCCGTTTTGTATTTTATATATTTAGTGTTTTCATTATTGTTTTTTAATTACCCTTCTCATTTTATGTTGTTTTTCTTAGAAAATGTATTAATAAATACCCGAAAATATAAAGAGAATACAGAAAAATGAAATGAAATATTCACATATTATTAAAATCTTCTTAATATTGAATCCTGTAAATATGATAAAAATAAAGGATTTAATTTACCTAGAACGCCTTCAGTTGTATTCCCTTTTCTATAAATCTTATTATTTTAAATAAGAGTAACGTGTTTTGCCATGCTAGGACATTATTCAATTATGCCTCAATTCAATTTTGAAAATACGGCTAAGGAGGTTGTTCTTCAGGTGTTTCAAAATGGCGCCCGTAGGCGGCTGTCATTTGAAGCTTCTCGCAATTTTTCTTTTGGATTTAAGCAATCCTTCAAGATTAAAAACAATTCCGTATACATGTACGTATATGCAAAATCATCAGTGATTTTTTTTTTTTTTTATGGTCCTTCAACATCGAAAAACCTCAAACGGTGCACATTCTCATATCCAAATTCTACATCGCTCTGTACGCCAGCCAGCCAGCTAAAATGACAACCTCTCCCTTTATAGGCTTTTGCCTCTGGTGCCACCGTCACAGTTCCTGGCCATCGTAATCACTCACTACTCCGATTTGCCGTTGCTACTGTATGGTGCCCTCTCGTAGACCTTAGTTATTCCCGAACACCAAAGAGTCAATAAATGCACCTACTACAGAACACACGTGTGTCATTAATATCACTCCCATAAAGCGCATCCCTAAAGTGGTGACCCCGACGTGATTTCCAGGCGGGTCCCGTCCGTTTAAATGGGAAGCGCTACGAATTGGTGGTTTTATTATTAATATATATTTTTAAAGTGCTATAGTAACAAACAAGTCACTGACGCCGCGTCAGGACTCGTGATTGACTCCAAAACATCGCGAACACATTTCAAGATGATCCACTTCCACAATACAAGATGTGCTAGCCAGCAAAGGAGACCACACTCGACAGAGGAGTAATCTTGGCCTGTATTTCGACCAACACACCAACTGCACGACCTGGATGTCAGCGCCTAACTTACTTGGCACATCCTAACCGCAGTACGTCACCTCTCATCAACTGCACGACCTGGATGTCAGCGCCTAACTCACTTGGCACATCCTAACCGCAGTACGTCACCTCTCGTCAACTGCACGACCTGGGACTGGTTTTCCCTAACCGCAGTTCTCTCCGCTTCATATCATCAGCAGCAACAGTGCGAAAAGGAGCTGGCAGCGCCTAACTTACCTGGCCCTGCCCTCGGCAGTAGTCATCGCCACCTCAACAGACAGCAACGTGCCTGACTCTGAGGACCGGCTTTACGCAACTACTGAACCACTGCACGACCTGGATGGCAGCGCCTAACTTACTTGGCCCCATCCTAACCGCAGTCATCGCTACTTTCCTGCTCTGAAGATTGGCTACCAGCACAAGGAAACGTTCCCCATCGCATCACCAGACCATCATGAGGAATTTTAACAGTGCAAAGATAGCCTTAAAAGCATCTTAACGCTGTTTCACCCTGCTTTCAATGCAGGTTTTGTCCTATGACAAATTACTTGCGGATCATATATTTTTTTTACAACGATTTTTGAAAATGTTCGCCTAAAAAGCATCTTAACGCTGTTTCACCCTGCTTTAAATTCAGGTTTTGTCCTCATGACAAATTGCTTGCGGATCATATATTTTTGTTTTACAAAGATTTTTGAGAATGTTCGCCTAAAAAGCATCTTAACGCTGTTTCACCCTGCTTTCAATGCAGGTTTTGTCCTCATGACAAACTACATGCGGATCATATATTTTTTGTTTTACAACGATTTTTAAGAATGTTCATTTAATGTACTCGTATAGTATTTCTCTGAAAAGAGGTCAAAAGAGTTCATCTCCGTACCAGGGCCCTTATGAAGTCATCAAGTGTGTTTCAAATCAAAACAAATCTCAAGTGCTACCCCTTAAAATATTGATTTTAATTATCGAACCCAAACTACACACGTTAAGTCACTCGACTCCAGTATACGCAGCTTAAACCAATATAACATAAACAAGTGTCAATGAACTGTTCACAAACTTACACTAATACCAGTAATCATGTACCTACCAATGTAACCCGATTGATCCTCCCTGACTTACATGTACCTATTGCATATGTTTGAAATAAGAACTTCATTGTACATTTATTAATATTGCAGCCAGCTATGCTAAACATTTTTTCCATGTTCATTTTCATGTGTAATTTTTAATGTCAATTTTTATGTAACATAACATTGTTTAATTTTTTTATTTAATTCGGGTTTAACGACGGTTCTAGAAGGGGAGGGATGTAGTGGTGCCCTATCGTAGACCTTAGTTATTCCCGAACACCAAAGAGTCAATAAATGCACCTACTACAGAACACACGTGTGTCATTAATATAAATCCCATACCGCGCATCCCTAAACTACCATCTTCCCGACCCGCAACCATCTCCGAGTTGGTGTTTCTCGAACGCCTCCATCCCTTGTTTCTCCTGCCCCGCCACCGCTATCGCTGCCAACCCGCTGTTTACTCCAACGCCTCATGCCCCAACCCTTTCCTTATCTTACCTCATCCCGTTTTTCAACCCCATTGGTATATCGGTCCAAGGCCACTGGCTCACGCCCAAAGCCACTCTTGTCCCACTCGGTTCCGTATCCATGACCAACTGGCTCCCACCCAAGGCCACTCTCTGTCACCGTCCCTCGGTCTCCTCCTCCCTACCCGGGTAGTCAGGTCCAAATATCGGACACAACCCACTACATCCTCCAAGAAACCCTCCCCTCATTGCCACATCTCTGTTGTATTATCCAATGCCGTCTTGAAAGTGTTTACCAGGCCGTAATCACATAGATAATATTTGCAACATGGAGCTATTAAGCCGTTAGTATGTGTCTCGTGCCGTGATCTCGTATTTTATTTCGATTATAAATGTGAAATAAATGTAAAATACGACTACGATCGTATTATTATTCCTTATAGACGTGTTACAAATATTTTAATAAACTACATTTGTGTTTCCACAGTGCCAGTATGTCAATTTTACTTTCTCCTCGTGCCGGGCCATTTGTAAGGTATTTATATGTATTTTCTTCAGTGTGTTTACTTTATAAAAGTACTAGTAATATATTGAACACACATTGAATTGTATAATATAGTTTGTGTACAACTTTGGTATGTAAAATGTTCAAAATAATCTTTTAACCTCAAAATCATTATATATTATCTTCAAAATTTGTAGCACAGAAAGCTCAAAATTCATAATAATAATGCCTAATGCAATAATATCGTTAAAAATGTTTATGTTTATTAATTGTTTCGAAAAATTCGTGATATTTTTACCAAAATTGTCTGACATTTGACAGCTGTCAGATCGATGGACCCAGAGTTATAAACTTGCATTGTATTATCATACAATTTTGGAAAAAACATCGCGATTTTTCCATAATTCAATGCCGTCTCGAATCTATGTTTATCAAGGCGTAATGTTAAGTTTATAACTTTGGGTCTTGACGATCTGACAGCTGTCAAATGTCAAACCTCTTCTACTTCTTAACTTTTGGAAGACTCGGGAGTCTGTTATTTCAGGCGGGTCCTCTTGAGACGCTTAACCCTTAACGTACCGTGTTCAAAACAAAACGCTCGCTCCCATGTGGTAAATTCAGTTTACCGCTAACTTTATCTAAATATCAAGCATATGACTCGATGAATCAAAATTTAATTTATGTCATCTTGTAGGGAATTTCATTAGGAATAGATCGATATCTATAACATACATGGATTATTTGAAAAACATATCATTATTAATTTTTTTCTGGAACCATGCGATTTCTGATATGGAATGCGTCACAGCATACGAGCAACTGGACACCAAGTATAAACTTGTCCCCGCGCCGCAGCCGGCGGGCGAGACTTTACGAGATTTTACGTATGATAAAGGCACCTAGGCAAAATGTATAGTACGTTCAAGACAACGAGTACGTATTAATATTTGTCCCTTTTGGTAAAGTGTTAATATTTTCACAGTTCTGATATTATTAAGTTGCGTGCTGCGTTTCCATCCAGTCGGTATTATTACGTACCTATTGAAAAGGCCAAACATATAATTTATAATACGTTCAAAACAGCGAGTAAGTATTTGTCACTTTTGATAAAGTTGTAAATATTAGCAAAACAAATTCTACCTTAACACGAATGAAGGTGAGGGCAGTCTTAGAAAAATTTTTTTTTTGGGATGAAGGAAGTAATTTTTTGCTTTTTTTTTATTACGAAATATTGAGAACACTTCAATGGAGGATTACAATTTTTTTTATAATATTAGGGTCCATAGGTTTTAAGAAAATCAACTTTAAATTGGCAGTGGAAACTCAATTGACCACATGGCAACGCGACGGTTAACTCCAGCTTTCTCTCCACCGTTTCGGGGGTCTTCCTTATCGGCGTTGTCCGTTTGGCGTTTTCATTTCATTTTTTTTCATTTCATTTATTTTAATAAAAATTACAAACATTACAGAAATATTTCCAGATCGTTTGCAATCACATTATAAGAATTTAAAAGAGAAGCATAAAAACATATAAATAAAATAAAAAAGTTTAAGAATTATAAATAATCATAAAATTGATATTGCATCCCTGAGGCAACTCACACTATCACGAAATATATCGACCTCCGAGGCGATCCGATTAAGCAATAAGATTGCCCTACCCACAGGCATAACCATTGGCAGGTTGGTTCTGCAGCGTGGCAAATAAAACAATCTGTGCGTTCCATGGAGAGCTATGTATGGTATTCTATTTGAGCTCATTCTTTCTACATGTTGATGCCAGTATCGCCGTCTTTGACGTCCCTATCTGACCACATCTTCGGCCTCGGAGATTTCTCGGATTGCTGTATTCCTAACACGATCACATACGGTTTTGCCAGCTATAGCGCGGAGTGTTTTCATCTCGGTTGTCCTGAGCATACTCTTTGTCTTGACAGTGTCTGCCCTCGATTCAATGCCATATGTGAGGATTGGCCGCACACAGGTCTTATAGATGCGTACCTTGCTGTCAGTCCTCATGTCCTTGTTTCTCCATATGACATATTTCAGGCAGCCTGCAACCGCTGCAGCCTTATCTACCTGTGATCTTACTTCTCTGGGGAGGTCATAAGAGCGGTTACTTTGCTTCCGAGATATCTGAATTGGTCTATCTGTTAATTTTTTTCTTGGTGTACGGAGATTTCGTATCTTAGTTGATTTCTTGAGAATGTCATACACTTCGTTTTTGGAATGGATATGATCGTGTTGTATTTAGAGCAGGATTCATCAAATTTTGAGAGCATTGCTTGTAAGTCGTTTTCATTTTCGGCCACGATTGTGGCGTCGTCTGCATAACAAAGCATTCCAATTATTTCTTTACCCAGAGTGTACCCTAAATTGAGAGATGCAACCTCTGCAATGATGTTGTCCATGATGCAGTTAAAGAGACCATTTTGGTCAAAATATCGCGACTATTTCGAAGCAATTAATAAATATAATCATTTTTACAATATTATTGTATTACGTATTATAATTGTGAATTTTGAGGTTTACGTATTACAATTTTTGAACATAATGTATTATGAATTTTGAGTTACATCGATAGATTATTTTGAACATTTTACATACCAAAGCTGTATACAAACTATATTATACAATTCAATATATTACTAGTACTTTTATAAAGTTAACACACTGAAGGAAATGCATATACATACTTTAGAATGTTCTGTTCGAGGAGAGAGGTTAGACAGAGTAAAATTGACATACCGGCACTGCGGAAACACAAATAGGTTTATTATAAATATGAAAGTGTGTGTAACACGTATATAAGGAAACATCTGTCGCGACACTCTCAGTGAATAAAAAGAAATTGTGATATAACAGTGTTTGAAATTTTAACAGTAATAATGTTGAAGTATCATAGTGTTTCGGTCAAAACAATGGACTATTAAACGCATACAAGGAGTAATAATGCGATCATAGTCGTATTTTACATTAATTTCACATTTATAAGCGGAATAAAATACGAGATCACGGCATGAGACACCTACTAACGGCCCAGAAAAGCTCCATGTTGCAAATATTGTCTATGTGTTTACGGCCTGGTAAATACTTTCAGACGTCATTGCCATAATCAGCTGTATTTATATTCTTTGGATTTGGCTTTGACGTTAGAGCAATAGCAATATAGCAAATAGCAAACACTTCTATCGGCAGCAGTTCCGTAGTTTTTGTTTTTAAATTTAAACTTTATAGCTGTAATTGATAATGAGTTTTTCAACAGCTCAATTAAATTCTGACATAAAAAATGAAATTTTGGACGGGTTTTGTCAGTGCTGTTTATCAGAAAATAATTTAAAGAACATGCTCCAGTCGTATAATAATAATGACAAAGTCGAGGTTTATGCTGAAATGATCCATTCCTGTTTTTCTATTGAAGTGAGAATTTGGTTCATTCTATTATTATAATAATACGATATAAGCATTATGCGTTTATTATTTTTATTCCGAAAATAAATGACGATTTATTAAACATAACATTTCATCTTTCGTCTACCTAATTGGATTGTAATATTTATTTGTTTCATTCCCAGGTAATAAACACGGACAGAAACAATGATATCCTGCATTTGATCTGTGAAATGTGTATAACTAAATTAAGAGACAGCTATTCATTTAGGAAGCAAATAGAAGAAGTCCAATTGAAATTGAATGAAAAACTTTATGAAAGAACTTCGCAAGAAGGTACTGCTCGTAAAATAAAAAATTAAAACTATTTCTCATCAGAGTATCTAGTCCAACAATGGAAATAGGCTTTACCTATAGAGCCGTGCTCAATAGCTTGCGGGAACTCTTCCCATTATATTTATTGTAAGGAATTGTCAAATACTAATCAACATTTGATAATGCCTTAGCAAGACAAAACATGTCACTCCCATAAGATATAATAAACCTTCTAGAAAACCGATGTTTTCATTAATGTTAAATATATCGTTTATTGAACAATGATGTCTGACATCATTTACAATGAACTTCTACCATGAAATTTCAAGTAACAACATAATTTTTGTTGTTGAAACTTCTTGTTAGAAGTTCATTGTAAACTATTGATGGTTGGAGTTTTCTCAAACTAAAACTTGTTTGAGAATGCCCTCGCAAGGCGAAACAAATTGGTAACAAGGATTTATATATTAGGTATTCCCGGAATTAATGTCATTTTTACAATAGGCAACTTTGGGTCCATTTTCTAGTAAAGATGCGTGTTGTAATTATTTTCTTTGTGATCCTTTGCCTTTCTTCTAAACAACAAAAAAAAACCTCTTCTACCCCATCTACAAACAATGCTGGAAATGTGTCCTTCGGAAACTCATTTGAGAAGCTGTATGATGTTTTTTTTCATTAAAAAAAATGCGACAGAAACAATGGAATCCATTTGTGACATTTATGGTAACGTACTGGACAAAAATAAAGTTCCAACGTTGGTTAAAAAAAATCGAAAAGGCAATCTCGATTTGAAGGACGTGCCTCAAAGTGGACGGCACAGTCTAGTGGATGAAGCAGCTCTAAAGACGAAAATCGAAGCAAATCCAATGATGACTATCAAAGAAGGTCCGCACATCACAATCGAATACACATCGCTATCTTGAGAAACTGGGAAAGGTTGGAAAATAAAGTATCGGGTTCCTCATGCGCTAACCGGTCGCAACAAAGCTCAACGCCTCAGCATATGTGAAATACTGTAAGAAAAGCAACAATTTACCCCGTTTCTCCATGACCTTATCACCGGAGATGAAAAATGGATCCTTTATTATGATATTAAAAAATCGAAACGGGGTTTCAAACCCCAATTCCAATATCAAAACCAGGACTACGTCCTCGGAGACCATTATTCGGTAAGTGGTGGGATTCAAAAGGTGTAATTTATTATGAAGTTTTAAAACAAGGCCAAATTGTTACCGCAGCCCTCTATTGTGAACAGATGGACAAGTTAAATGCGATGTTACAAAAAATTAGACCTGGTCTTGTGAATAGGTCATTCTTCAACATGATCACGCCCGGCCGCATGTTCCCAATAGTACCGGAAAAAAATCCAGGATCTTGGCTGAGATGTTTTATTGCATCCACTTGGCACCGAGTGACTATCACATATTTCGATCTTTAGAAACGCAATTAAGGAACAAAAAGTTCGACAATATCGAAGAACTGAAACCGAGTCTCTCGGAGGTCTTTGAATCTAAACCAATGGCTTTTTATGAGAGAGGAATTTTAGATCTAGTAAATATATGGCAGAGTCGTAGATAACACTGAAAATTACTTTGTATAAAAAAATAATAAATAATTGAAAAAATCTATTTTGAGTTTGACTATTAAAAATGATATTAATTCCGGGAACACCTAATATAGATAAAAAAATCTCTGTAAAACGGATAAGACAATCGCATTTTCATTATAATTCTTTATAAAAATAAATCTTTATAATATGTATTTAGTTTTATTCCATTTGGTTTTAGTTTCGGACTGACTCGCTGCCATCTCCTGGTGAAGACGATTCTACCAGAAGATGCCAGAGAGCTAAAAATCAAGTGGAATAAAACTAAATACAATAATATTTTAAGGAAAATTTTATTAAATTTTTTTTTTTTTTCATTATTTAAATTGATATACGAGTATGTCCTAAATATTCCATTATTTTGTAGGCATTTATTTGAAAGCGGACATTTCCCCAAGCTATGAGTGTGCCTGGGAAGGTGTTGCTGAGGAGGGGTGCGCTGCGGAAGAAGAGTATTTGCCAAAAAGAGAAAGAAAGAGTGATTGTGGGAAGAAAAAAAAGAAGCAATTAACCAAAAGTAAGAGTGAAGCTGTTGAAAAGTTGAAACGAGTCCAAAGGAAGGACGCAGTGGAGAAGGAGGCCGTGGCGTGCGAGGTGTGCCCAGAGGTGTTTGCCTCCCACGGAGAGCTGCTGTCTCACATGTCGCTGCACTTCCCGAACTACGTGTGCGATCTCTGCGGAAAAGCCTTCTTTGTTCTGCGTAAACTGCATAGTCACCGTAGAAACCACACCCAAGACAAGATAGCCTGCAAGATCTGCAATCAGTACCTCAAGAGCAACAGCATGCAGCGCCACGTGCAGCGCCACAACGGGGAGACGGCCATCTACAGTTGCCCGCAGTGCCCTCAGCGCTTCGCCTCCTTCAACAGCCGCGCCTACCACTTGTCGGATGCCCACGGAGTAAAGAGGAAGCGCTACGGCTGCAGCCTCTGCCCCAAGACATTCACCTTCTCCACGCACCGCTCGGTGCACGTGCGGCGGGAGCACCTGCAGGAGCGCAAGCACCCGTGCCCGCAGTGCGGCAAGGAGTTCTTCTCCAAACCCGCCCTATCGCAGCATGCCGCCACCCACTCGGGGGAGAGGAACTTTCAGTGCTCCGTTTGTCTCAAGAACTACTCTAGGAAATGCACACTGACCGAGCACATGAAAATACACAATAATGAAAAAAAACACATTTGTCCAATTTGCGACAAATCCTTTACTCAGAAATGCACTTTGAAAGGTCATATGAAAATACATGACAAAGGATTTTCCAAATTACCCAAAGATTGTTCACCATAGTATTTAATATACCATATTTTTGAAAAAAATTAAATTCAGAATGGCTAGTTTGTCATTACTGAACTTTATGTACTAATTATTTCTGTATGCAACTAGGGATATATTCAAAGATTGTTATCAAAGGAATATATAATATTTATTGTTGAATACTAGCTACAAATAGTAGTCTTTTTCTATCCCCAGAAATGAAAATGAGTCTGTGAAGTAAGGTTCAGTATATATTATGACTGAAACTAATTGTCACCATAATTGTTGGGATGTCACAATGGGATGTCACAATGGGATGTACAATATTGCAAAGTTGGTAGTGTAGTGCGCAAAGTAAAAACCAATTTATTCAATAAAATATTCAACAAGACCCATAAATCAGAAATGATTTCTACTTTGTCACATCACAAGGGTGTAGGAATTGTAGTGGATAATCAGAAGCCCGGCGGGCTCCAGGCCGTGGCCCGCCGGACCTCCACCATCTGGTAGCAGACTAGGGTGTCTCCGGGCCGCACCTCCACACTGCTGTCGGACAGCTTCAGGCCGCACTCTACATCCTTCTTGATGCTGTCCACTTCGTTTTTGAGGTGTCTCATTGAATCCAGCTTGCCTGATCCAACACAAACACATTTATATGTAGAATATTATAGTGTTTAAAGTATTTCTCCGATCATGGTAGAAGGTAGCCTCTACCTTCGTATACGGTCTCCTGTCCCCTCTCGAGGCGATACAGCAAGTTCTTCTTTAATACCCCTTTGACACATCTGCTTCCTGCCACGTAACTCTTTCTTCTGCCTTCATTGATCATAAAACACTGCAGGACATTTGCCTCGCCTGCAACACAAGAAACTCCTTTTCTACAAACAGCAATCTTTTCATCAATAATTGCCTTTTCACCGTTTCATTATCACTTACCTACAACTTGTTCTTCTTCAGCTAAAGGAATACGAATATTGAGTTCACTCTTTATGTCATCTACCATTTTATAAATGATATTGTGGGATTTAAGAGTTACTTTCATTTCTTTTATTTTTTCTTGCACATTCTTTGGGCAATCTACATTGAAGGCATATATGATGCCTTTAAAAGCTTCAGCCATTACCACATCTGTTTCGGTGATATTACCGATCCCGTAGTGAACAATGTCTAGTTTGCAGCTTTCATGGTCATCATACGTATCTAGGACATCCAAGATAGCTTCCACGGAACCGTCAACATCACCTGATGGAAAGTTGAATAGAATAAATACAAAATGCTACATATTGTGTGCGACTCGATGTTTGCAACCACAGACCCTCCTTTTGGTGTGCTACCTACCTTTTACAACAATACTAAGGATAGGTTCACCAGACTCCACATACAGTTTCTGCCTGGGGCCATCCGGTTTGAGTCTGAACCTTCCCATGAGACGTTTCTTTTCCAAGCGGGCACGGTATTCCGAACGGTGCTGCGCCTCCTTTTCCATAATCACTTTCATGTCGGTCTCCTGTTTATCCTGCATGCGCAAGGCATTTCTGAATCGCATCACTTCTCCGGCCCGCTTCTCCGACTCAACCTCCAGTAGCTCGTCCCCGGCAGAAGGTAACTCCTTCCATCCCAGCAGTTGCACAGGAGTGGCGGGGGGCGCAGCAGAGAGAGGGGCTCCGCCTTCTGCCAGCAACACGCGTGCTTTGGCCCAACCGTGCCCCGCCACCACCACGGCTCCACGCCGCAGCGTCCCGCGCTGTACTATCACCGTGGCCACCTTCCCGCGGATAGGATCGGTCTCTGCTTCCACAACAACGCCCTCAACTAGGCCGGCGGGGTCCGCTTGTAGATCCATGAGTTGTGCCTGAAGCGCCACTGCCTCTACCAGCTCCGGCAGGTTGGTGCCGCGCAGGGCTGACACTGGCACGGCCTGCACCTCCCCCCCCAGGTCCTCCACCAGCACTCCGTGCACAGCCAGCATTCTCTTTGTGCCTTCCTGCAACCAACATTCTGCTACATTAACTAGAAGAAGGCTAAAAAAACTATAAATTCTTGTTGAGAACTGGATTCGATGAAAGAAGCAATATATAGTCACATACAGTTTTAACTAGCAGCCAAGGCGGACTCGTATAACTGAATATGTTCATACAATCAGGGAATACAATTTTGACTAAAAGGAAATTTAACTTGTTTACCTACAATGTCTGCTGTAGGTTTGTCCATTTTGTTGATGGCCACAATTATTGGAACTGTAAGAGAAATAAAATATTCTTGAGAATGTTCTGACAATGAATTAAAACTGCTTTGTTGAAACGGAATTCGAAAATAAAATACTGACCTTTAGCCTCCTTGGCCATGCGTATAGACTCAACGGTCTGCTCCATGACACCGTCGTCCGCTGCCACCACAAGGATCACCATGTCCGTGATGTTGGCGCCGCGCTCGCGCATCGCACTGAAGGCTGCGTGGCCCGGAGTGTCCAGGAATGTCACCACATCGCCACTTTCCAATTTTACTATACCAACAAATCAAACATTAAGGATTCAATCCACTGGTATGATCTCTTTATATACTTAGGCTAAGGCCACACCCAAGTGCTATTCTTAGTGCCAAAAGATCACGCTGCGAGGACCCCTGATTTCTGTGAATCCAGGGCAATCATTGCTCAAGTGAATTCTTCACCAGACCAAAGCCAGTCTGAGAATCACACTGCCATCGCCGGGAATCGAACCCGGGACCTTGGGTGTGGCAGTCAAAGTAATTACCACTCGGCCACGAAAGTCGTATTACTTGGTGCCAATCCATGTAACGGTTTAATGACTATTCATCAGAGTTTGTACCGGATTATTTAGAGACTATGAGATGTTGTATTATTATATGAGGCCACTAGGACAAGGGTGGTCTAACCAACATTTTTTGAAAAATTGAGTTACTGGTCTAACCCACACCTATTTGTGACCTACTATAGAAGAAAAATTAATCTAACCACTATTTCCAAGTGGAAACATAGATATCGCCATAAATACTTCATTTTCTCTGACAAAAAATCAAAATATATGGAGTCAAATCTGGTATAAGTAACCATCAAAAAATATCCTTAAACTTTATATTTCCCAATATTTCAAATACTATTCTTAAGACATTCACCAAACAAACAAGGTTTATCACTAAAGAAGACCCTAACCCATATAGTTTTTAAAAAAAAAATGGGGAAAAAACGTCAAATTTTCAATCACATTTATCTCCATTGTCTAAATTTGGGGTTAGACCACTCTTGCCCTGGCGGCCTCATATATGGGACTACAATGAGTCTCGCTGCAGCTCACCCTTGAACGCAGATTGAAGTTTGTTTACTTGCTAGGTGTTTTGGAATGTTTGCATAAATTCCATTATGATAGTCAAGTTGTAGCACAATTAATGAATTTACAAGAGTTTTGAAAGTGTCATGGGGGATACTTGTATGAAGAAACTGGCACCCCTTAATTGTATGTTAATTTGGGTTTTTAGTATCAGATTTGCGTCAAGATAAATTCCAAGAATCTGTATGAAGTTTTTTGGGAACAATATTAGTCAGCTGTTGAAATTAAAGAGTTATTGATTAGATGTTGAAACGCTTAGCAGATGAAGTCCAGAGAAAATCCATTTTGTAAGCTAAGCAGCAGATAAGACAAATGCTCTCAGTGACTGCCAGGATAGAGAGAGTTGGATGCTCCAATCTGCTACTGTGTTCATTGAAGCCGTGGAATCAGATTATTAGACAAGTTGAATGAGGTATCGGAAAAGTAACAATTGGGTAGCACGTCACGCATTTGCCGGCTCGGACTCGACTGCATTACAGCGTGCCTGCGAACGTTTCGGACCAAGATTGGAGGCTGTTCAGGCCGAAGGGAGATATATTAAATTATTGTGCTCTATACAACTCTTCCATGTGCCACATAATGCTTTTGATCTTTCTAAAACTTTAAATTTGTCCAGGTTTTGGTGATGCACCCCTTCAGTTTATCTAATACGAAGTACTAACCCGAGAAAGCCCCAATGTGCTGTGTGATGCCACCAAACTCTTGTGCCACAACACTGGTGTGGCGTAGGGAGTCTAACAAGGTGGTCTTGCCATGATCCACGTGGCCCATCACCGTAACTACAGGCGGGCGCGGGCGGAGCTGCTCCGGTGGCGCTGGAGCTCGACGGAACGCGTCTCTGTTCACCTGCGGACAGGTGACAACTTGAACAATAAGCAGGCTCAAGACACAGACCACTCAACTTAATTATCATTTGCTTTACGTGGATGAGTTCAATTATATTCCCCACTAAGTTATATGACGTTGAAAATGGTATGAAGTTCAAATATGCAAGAGTCAAATATACAAAATGGTCAACAACAGAGATTCAATTGAACTACTATTCACATTTATTGTTTATTCTTGGGGTGTCATACAATATACAGGTATTGTTTCTTGTCAAACTACATATATCTCTATATCTACATCTGTAGTATCTGTGTTTCAACATCTTTTTTCAGATTTATTTTATTATATATTTATATTCCAATGGCGGGACAAACTAATATAATAATTATAACATGGACGCTGAACCTGGAAGATGGAGTACAACTTGATTTACCTTCTCTTTAGACTCCACTTCATCCGGTCTTGGGACTAACCGAAATCTCTGTCCGGATATTTTGACTACGTCCTTTATAACTTGCGGATTGTCGATGATGGAAGAGCCTTTAGTGTAGCTGATGGAGTTATCAACAAACACCATACATTCTAAAACATGGTCTGCAAAAAAAGAATTCCAACGTATTGTTTAAAGCCTACATTTGGGGAATGAGCCGAACCGGGTGGGCTACTCGGGTGCACTCACCGACGTCCTTCTCGAGAGCTACTCCTAGATCCGAAACGGTCATATTTCTCCAGATGTCGATGATCTTGGAACTATTCTTTGCTTTGTGACTGTAGCGGATAACTCTTTTTCCAGCATTTTCCACAACCTTTCAACAAAGTCATTAAATAAAGTAAATCATAAAAACAAAGAGTTTTAACAAAAAAGTAAGTGGTGTAAAAACTAATAAAAGCTTGTTCATATTATTTGAAATAAAAGTCGATTAGAAATTTCTTGAGAGTATTTATTAAGTTTGATTCCACTTAGGTTTCCAACTATAAACCTAAGTGGAATCAAACTAAATATAAATAAATTTTTAATTGCTTTTCTATAATTCATCATTCACAAAGAACTTTTGCCGTGAAATTTAAAATAACAACATTAATATTAAAACATGGCTTACCCTTTCTTCAACAGATTTTCTCTTCTTTAATAAAAACGGTGAACTATGAAAATTCTGACACACAACACATGCATTGTATATGCCATTTATAGGGTAGGCATGTCTATATTTTTGAAAAAACAAGATATCCTTCAGTTGAGATGGAAATCTGCAACACAATACCGTTAGGTTATAACCTCAAAAGAAAATAATAAATATCAAAATACGAACTGGACATTGTGTAAAAGCATAAAAATGAAGTGAAAATTTTTTTTTTATTTATGAATGTTACGACTTGAATGTCATTAAAAATATAACTTACCTAAAAAATATTTTATTTCTCATGACAGATGCAATCATCTTTGACATTTGGATAAGCCATAGATAAAAACACAATAGGATGGAAAAATCAATGCCGTTTTGAAAGTATTTACGAGAACGTAACACATAGATAATATTTGCAACATGGGGCTTTTCTAGGCCGGTAGTATATATTGATATAGCCATGTTTCATGGCATAATAGGTGAGATTGCACTGGACAAATTTTACATGACCGAAAATACGTTTTCTCTCTGGAGGCTTGTTTGATCTTAGTTAAGGTTAATTTTAATTAGTGATAAGACAATTTAAAAACAATAATAGTGTTAAATAAGTGAATTGACAATTTTCGTGAGTGGCCACACCTTGGGGGGGGGGGGGGGTGACTTAACCCCTCACCCTGCGGATTGGCAAATCCGGACTCGAGAGTTTAGTCAGCAGTCAGTCTGTCCCCGGCCCTCGGGAAGGAGCATCTCTCCCCGGCCGCGCGCCGGGGAAATATTCTAAAAAGTCGTCAGTAGTGAGTCCCGCGAGGGAGATAATCTCAAAAGATCGCGAGTAGTCTGTCACCGACCTACGGTGGAAGTGAATCTAAACGAGGAGGAGATCGTGATATACGTGCCGCATGACGCCAGCAACCAAGGGCCAGATTATCATCATTGAGGCCCGATGCTGGCCACTGCTGTCGCTGCGAAGGGGACCCGCGCCATCCGCGGTCCATCATCCGCGTGATGCTTCTGTGCCGTGCAGCCTCCGGCAGTCCTCGTGCTGGCCAACTAGCCGCGCCGTCACGCCGGCTTCCGTCAGCGTCGGTCCTCGCCAGAGATCACCGCTTTCGTAGTTACGTTAGTTTTAGTTCGTTGGCCAACGAATAGCATGTAAGTACTCTTTAGTTCATAAGTAATCTTGTTTCTTTCTTTTTGTTATGTGTTTGTGTGATTAAATATAATTGTAAATAGTAAATATTGGTTTCAATCTCATATCACTATACATCCCGGAGCAATCTCAATTAACATAATAATAATTAGCATTGCGTCACCTGAGAGTAAGAGGGTTCCAACTGACAAAAGTAAAAAGCTGAGAAAAATGAAGTCAAAGTTTCTAAGACTTGTATTTTAGTAACGAAAGACGATATTTTAATGAAATTTTGTACAAAACCCAAGAAGTTATATATCTTTAATATACATTTAAAAAAATAACTAATTTTTATAGTTAACACTGTTTTTTTAATGTCTTAAAAATCAGATGGAACCCTACTCATCTATTATCGTGACAAAACGTTAGTGAATAAGGGTTCAACAGCAAATGGAACCCTTTTCACTCACTTGCGTATAACAAACCGTCAACTGAGAGTAAGAGGGTTCCAACTGACAAAAGTAAAAAGCTGAGAAAAATGAAGTCAAAGTTTCTAAGACTTGTATTTTTGTAACGAACTACGATATTTGAAAGAAATTTTCAACAAAACCCAAGAAGTTATATATCTTTAATATACATTAAAAAAATACTTATTATTTTAGTTAACACTATTTTTTTATATCTTAAAAATCAGATGGAACGTTACTCATTCATTTTCGTGACAAAACGTTAGTGAATAAGGTTTAACATCAAATGGAACCCTTTTCACTAACTTGCGTATAACAAATTTTGAAATAGGTTGACTCTCCTTTCTTTTGTGATAGCAAATAATAAAAATGAATATTTTATTCTGCATTATTTTTGCATTTATCTAAATTGTTTTTAAATAAGATTCAAGATATTTTAATTATTATAACATTTCAACTTTAAAAATTATTCTACTTGCCTAAGGAAAAAGGTTTTAAATTTTTGTATCAACACATACTTACGGAACGGTAAATGAAGGAAAATAACTATAAATAAAACATAAATCTATAAAGTTGGTATTTATTTAATAATATAGTCATACATAATATAAAGAGTAAAATCGTTCAAATAACATATTTTGGGACAAAGAAAGAATGAATTAGAACTTAACGTGTATTTTTTTTTATTATACTTTTTATACAAAATAAAAAGAGAAAAACAGGAAAAATAAAAAGAAAGAGAACGAAGTAAGACATTATGTGTGGTTTTTTATTTTATTTTTAGAACAGTCTTATAATATTGTTGATCTTGAAGAGGCATGTATTTCAGCATCTCTTTTAAATCATTATTTTTTGGAGTAGGCAATGAATCTTTCAATTTTAAAGCCTTTGGTTCTAAAAAACTTTCACTTCCGGAAGTGCATTTTTTCCGTAATTTTTCGTTGTGACGGAGATTTACACTATTTACGTCACTATTATCTCCAAATTCAGTCCAATAAGATACCGTGTGCAGCGTTTGTGTGAATTTCAATATTTTTACCTGAAGAAAGGGAACTGAGGAGAATTTCAAATTTTTTGATGCATTTCCAAAGTCTTTAAAGTCTCCAACAGCCATTTGTAGTATTCTCAAAGGGTTTTTGGTATTAATTTTTTTTAAACATCTGACCAATCCAATAGGAGAAAAGAATTCGATTTTTGAGAGAGCTCTCTCAATTGTGCTATGAGCACTGTCTACTTCCTGAATACACGAATGCCCAGGAATGGAATATTTCATGGTAATAGAATTGATGTGTGGATTCATATTCAAAAAATTTAATACAGCGCATGAAATAAAAGAATTCCTATTTTGAGGAATGCATGAATCACTCCATGTTTCTAAATCATTGAAGTGATTTTCTTCAGCCACTCTATCCAAAATTTTTTTGAAAGCACTGGCAAGATCATTGCCACTTCTTCCTGATACATTTTCTGTCCACAACGCACAATAGACAGTTTTTGTTTCAGAATAATGTGCCGTTAGGTTATAAATATTTAATTTTCTTTTATAATAAAATGAGCTGACCTCTGCCTTTGGACAAGTTATAACATTTTGTAAGTCAAAGCACAAAATTGGTATATTTTTTTGTTCCCTGTCCTTTTTTCTTTCTTCTCTCATGGCTTCTTTTTGAATTTTGTGGTTGCGAAATTTTGCCTCTAGCTGGTCATTTATAGTTTTTTGCTGCTCTGCATTACAATATTCTTCGCACAAGTCACATCTGTCTGATTTTTTAACGTGAAACGAAAGATTAAATTTAGTATTGAAAATATGACGGTACATAGAAATTTTCACTGGAGAGCTGTTTTTATCCTTGCAGTTTTCAAGGTACAGCTGGTACATTATTTGGATATTCAATCCTGAATCTAAATACAGTCGTGCAGATTTAGCACGACAGTAATGGGATTCTACAGTGGGAAATGAAGATATGTGAATTTTGACATCCTCAATAATTTCCTGACGAATACTGTTGCTTGAACTTCGTCCTCTCATATCTGGCTGTGGAGTATTAGTTAGGCTCTTCTTTTTGTGAACATTATATATTGGCTTTTGAGAAATAGATAATGTCGAGGTATAAAATGTTTTGCAAACCTGGAATTTATTTTCTTTCACTTCAAAAATGTACACGAAAGAAAATGATTTATATGGTTTAATATTTTCATCCTGACGTTTTGGTCTTTTAGTTAAATAGCGTGTAGTACTGTTAAGAATGAAATGGTATTTCCCATTTTGATCTAATTTATAATAATTATAAAACAAATCCATCCTCTCGTCATGGCTGATTTTAGTGGCGCACTTAAACTTGCAGCTGGTTAAACAATTTTTCAATGTTGTAACCTGTCTCTGGCGAATGAGTTTTCCCTGTCTGTTTGTATATTGTTGTCCAGTTTGGTGATTTTCCTTCAATATGGCTGATTTCCATTTTGTCGGATCTCTTACCACCCTTTTAATATACTTTTTTTTCCTTCCGGCTTTTGCAGTATCTCCAACATCTGCATTTGAAATATTACTGCAACAAACACAAATATAAGTAAGACAAAATTTAATTAAAGTGAGAGTTGAAGAGATGCCTATACATGACACATGATACACTAAATATCTATAGAACAGAATAAAATTGTGTCTAAAAATATCGCGCAGTGAAATGGCAATATTCAAAAAGCGGAAAGATGTGATTAGTTATGGTAGATACTTTGATAAAAGTGAATATCAGGATATTAAAAAAAATAGTTGAGTACGACTAATATTTGTATATTTATTACACTTACTTGTTAGGGAGTTCATTCTCAGGAAATTCTCGTAAAGGTATTGATGATATATTACTAACATCATTCGAATGTCTATTATCCGTGGACGGAATTTCCGAGTATTTTACACCTTCACAGAACCTATGGACAGATTACTAAAATTATTATAATTGTAAACAACTATAGATAAAAATAAAAACCTACCAGAATTTCCACTTTTACACAAGGATAAGGACAACATAATTTAACGTACGTTGCAGTGCTGTTTCTGCTGTGAAAGGTTTCTTGGAGCATTTGTACGACTAATATTTATATATTTATTACACTTACTTGTTAGCGAGTTCATTCTCAGGAAATTCTTGTAAAGGTATTGATGATATATTACTAACATCATTCGAATGTCTATTATCCGTGGACGGAATTTCCGAGTATTTTACATCTTCACAGAACCTATGGACAGATTACTAAAATTATTATAATTGTAAACAACTATAGATAAAAATAAAACCTATCAGAATTTCCACTTTTACACAAGGATAATGACAACATAATTTAACGTACATTGCAGTGCTGTTTCTGCTGTGAAAGGTTTCTTGAAGCATTTGTTCGTCACTGTTTGATTTCTGATGAAGTCTGCAACAATAAACAATTAATTTGATAGTAATAATCACTGGATTCAAATATTTAACACAGCTCTACTACGTATAGACTTTTTTGTGACTTGTATTGTAAACCATATTATGAAGTATTTATATTTGACATAATAACAAGTACGAAAAATTTGCAGTAAACATAACCTCAAAACCAAACTTACCTGTTTGTTTCAGCATAATCACAATTAGGATCTTTTGTAACATTTTTCAAATTGTAAAACAAATCTAGGTTATCAGAATCACTCTCGCTCATCATTTCTTCCATTAATTTGCTTACGTTATCTTCAAAACTTGACATGTTGACAGAAAAATCGCGCCGGAACCAGAGAACGAAAGAACCAATAATTGACATGACGTTAGGTACGTTTCGACACTTTGCTGGTTTCGGGTGTGTATCTTGGAATAAAAGGGTTCCATCTGAAGCAGATGAAACTCTTTCAATGAGACGCGTGTAAATTTTCTGGCGGCGGTTGGAATAATAAGGTTCCAAGTGTAAATGAATCCTTTTTCAATGAATCGTGTGTTTTGAATGATCAGATGGAACTTGATTATTTTCGTAACATTAAAATTACGACACTATTAATTTTTTTTTTAAATTGTACGTATAGATAAGGTCAGTAAGAACCCTTTTCACGTAAAAAAGCCAAATGTGAAATTTTGTTAGTTGGAACCCTCTTACTCTCAGGTGACGATTGGCGAAGCACAGGGGCAACACGTTGTGAGGAGTTGCTTCGAGATCGGGAGTGAGATACGAGTAATCTCATGTTTCACCCCGTGACGCGAACATCTTCGTAACACCGTGATCTCGTATTTTATTTCGATTATAAATACGAAACACTTTTGAAGTTTGATGTTTTTTTTATAATCAACTCTATAAAATTACGAAAATGCGTATAATATAGTTGAACTTCGTTATCTGACGAATAAGTCAATAAATGTTATTAGATCGTCGAGATGTGATCTTACCACTTATAACTTCATTTTTGTAGGTATTGTTTCTTCTTCGCTATCTTCACTTCCATCCTCGGCATTATGTCTCAAATTCTAATGCTAGACGTATGACGTGATAATCATGGCCGCTAAAAATTGTTTAAATGTGGCGACACTTGAATTTAATCATTTATAATATTAACGGGACGTTTTTAATTATTTAATATTTTTCGGGTTTTTTGTCCGTTATATCCGAAGTTCGTTAAATAGAGGTTCGTTATATCGAGGTTTTACTGTACTAGTAATCTATTGAACGCACATTGAATTGTATAATATAGTCGGTATACAACTTTGATATATTTATTAATTGTTTCGAAAAAGTCGGGATATTTTTACCAAAATTGTTTGAAATTTGACAACTGTCAGGTTGATGGACCCAGAGTTATAAATTTAACATTCTTCTTCAGCTTGTCTCCATCCACTGCTGTGTATGGAGACCATCCACTGCTCTCCACCCCCACGCCGGTCTCCGTCTCTCGTCGGTGTTCTCCAGGTCCTTCCCGCCATCCAATTAATCCAATTTTGAATGTCATCACGTGACGAGCCAGAGAAATCGGTGTGCGTGCATGACACGATTTATGAATGTGTATCAGGAAAGAGGCGGTCCATCCTTACTTCTAAATACTAATTGTTATATTTCCGACTTTGTCGTAACCATTCGCTTAATGATGTACGTACGTCCGTTTCAAATAACAATAACTTTTACGCTGAATTCGACAAGAATCTAGATGGTGCATAATCATGTTGTGTTTCAAGCGCCTTTTGATTTGTGTCAAAATATGTACCGATACCGAGCCAAACGGCGGCGGCAAAGTTTGCTTTTTCGTGAATGACTTTGCCACGTTCTTGCGTTTGTGGTCGCTTGCCGACGTTTGGCATGAGTATAGAGACGGTATTATCTAGTGTTTAGAACCACTACGGACAAATGATAATACTTTTCAAAACGAAATTGAGCCGGTGCGCGCGTTAAGACTTTTAAAATTAAAATTAAAATATTTAACCGTATTCCGTATGTAATTCGTATTTAGGCGCTTTTCCTGCGCTGTGGTCTGTGTTTACACAGTTTTTTTCTTCTTCTTATATTTATTTTAAACTTATTGGATTCGTACTGAACTCACGATCCTTAAAATCTACTCAAATAAATATAAAGATGGACGAAGTGTCCAGTTTTTTCAATTTATCAAAGGAACCTACACCGAGGAAACGAATCATCGGCAGTCAAACAAGCAGTTCGGTTAAAGTAGACGACGATACTTTAAATGAAATGTCAACAGAAAGGACGGCATTCACTGGTGGTCCGTCTTCTTATAGTGGACATGATTATGTGGAACATTATCAACAAGTTGAACTATCTAATACTTTAAGGGTACGTATAAATATTTCTTGTACAATATTATTCGATATATTGTACAAGAAATATTCTCTTTGTCAATAATAATGGTAAATAGTATTGTGTATAGCACTTTATGTATTTGTAATGTATTTTAATCATATTATGCAGATGTTTGTAAGTGCCCATTGTTAAATTACAGCAATTATCAATGCCGGTGGAGGATGAGAGAAGCATGGAGATGCTGGATGACCTCACATCCGTCGGCGACATCAACAGGGTCTCGGAACTTGTTGACGATGCTCAGTATTATAAGAAGTATTCTATCCAGGCAAAACAAATAAAACTGACAATTAACAGTATGAAAACCAAGGTATGTGGTTTTTCATTATTTGTATTTATAACATTTTATATTAAGGGAAATTTTCCCACATAGCAGAGGAACATTTTGAGTTAGCAGGGGTAAGCCCGTCGTGTCTTATAAAATTGAGACCATTCCCAGAAACATGTTTTCAGCTAAATTCTCTTAGTAAGCTAATCTAAATAGTTTGGTGGCGTCAGATCCTGGAGACAGTTGGTGTGTACCCCGTGACGGTCATCGAGGGCCCCACGGGCTGTGGCAAGACCACGCAGGTGCCCCAGTGGCTGCTGGAGGACCACTACCACCGCCGCCAGTTCTGCAACATTGTGGTGACGCAGCCCAGGAGGATTGCCGCCATATCCATCGCCCGCCGGGTGTGCGAGGAAAACAACCTGGCGATGGGCAGCATCATTGGATATCAGGTGGGGTAGAAGGTCAAGAAGGCCCCTAACTAGTCAGTGTCGCTATATTCCCATAGTATCCGAGGAAAATAATGAGTCTTCCTGTTTCCTTCACAGGTCGGACTCGACTCCAAGGTATCCAAGGACACTCGGCTCCAGTACGTGACGACTGGAGTGCTCCTCCAGAAGTTGAGTATGTATTATTTTGAAGAAGAACCGAATAAATGCTTTGAAATTTTATTTTATACAAAAATATTGTTTCCTCTTTTCAGTCAACAGCAAGAGCATGCAGAGCTTCACCCACGTCATACTGGACGAGGTGCACGAGAGGAACCAAGACATGGACTTTTTACTTATTGTAATCAAAAAGTTGCTCCTCACCAATCGCTCTGTCAAGGTATTCTAATTAGGACAATACAAAGGACTTTTACAATGAAAATATCTTAATTTTTGTTTTATATGAATGTTAAAAGTTTGCCATTTACATTTTAAAAATAATATCATATAAGTAACCACCTCTCGATGCTCTAAAGATCTTGACTCTCTTGTCAAAATGCTCAATGTCTTTTTCACACAAATAGGGCTGAATCTTGCCACTAACACGAATAATCTCTTTGAAATTATCAATTGTCCGTGGATTCTTGCTGTAGCTTTAACATAGCCCCAGAGAAGGAAGTTGGAAGGTGTCAAATCACATGATCAAGAGGCGCCTGTGCCATCCATTAGTTTCCGTATTTCAGCAGGTATGCCTTTCAGGTCCCACGGCTTTACCATTTTTAATTTTGAAATCCAGCTACCTTGAATATGGTTGCAGAGCTTTCATTTGAGGCTGGCGTCGCTTGAGCTACCATCCTTTTCTTATTATTTATCAATAATTGCGGTGTTGATTTCATTAACCAAGTTACTTTTGCAGGTTATTCTAATGTCTGCCACTTTCAATGTGGAGCAGTTCTCCCGCTACTTCACGCTGCCCACCCCGGGGGGGCTGGACTCCCACCCTGTCCTGAAGGTCGACAGTGGGAGGATGTTCCCTCTTCAGATATTCTACCTGCAGATGCTGTCCATCCTGGGAACTGTAGCTATTCTCTCTCTCACTTGAATATTCTTATCAATTATGCTTTTCTGATATGAAGGACTCTTTGCGCTCACTCACGCTTTGCGGAACAATGGTCTAGGGGATAGAAAGCTTGGCTCCTGATCCAGGGGACTTGGGTTCCAGCTTGGACACCACTGGATTCCTTCTTCATAATACTGAGCTATTTTCTGTTCATATTGAAGATTATGAATAAGTTCTATGTAATGCCATTGATTTAGTTGGTGTTAGTCTTAAAAAAAAAGACCATTCCCCGGTTAAAATTCCAAGTGTCCTTTTAACCCTTAACGTACCGTGTTCAAAACAAAACGCTCGCTCCCATGTGGTCAATTCAGTTTACCGCTAACTTTATCTAAATATCAAGCATATGACTCGATGAATCAAAATTTAATTTATGTCATCTTGTAGGGAATTTCATTAGGAATAGATCGATATCTATAACATACATGGATTATTTGAAAAACATATCATTATTAATTTTTTTCTGGAACCATGCGATTTCTGATATGGAATGCGTCACAGCATACGAGCAACTGGACACCAAGTATAAACTTGTCTCGCGCCGCGGCCGGCGGGGCGAGACTTTACGAGATTTTACGTATGATAAAGGCACCTAGGCAAAATGTATAGTACGTTCAAGACAACGAGTACGTATTAATATTTGTCCCTTTTGGTAAAGTGTTAATATTTTCACAGTTCTGATATTATTAAGTTGCGTGCTGCGTTTCCGTCCACAGTCGGTATTATTACGTACCTATGAAAAGGCCAAACATATAATTTATAATACGTTCAAAACAGCGAGTAAGTATTTGTCACTTTTGATAAAGTTGTAAATATTAGCAAAACAAATTCTACCTTAACACGAATGAAGGTGAGGGCAGTCTTAGAAAATATTTTTTTTTGGGATGAAGGAAGTAATTTTTTGCTTTTTTTTTATTACGAAATATTGAGAACACTTCAATGGAGGATTACAATTTTTTTTATAATATTAGGGTCCATAGGTTTTAAGAAAATCAACTTTAAATTGGCAGTGGAAACTCAATTGACCACATGGCAACGCGACGGTTAATTAAATAAAATGAATAAAATATATATTTTTTATAATGTATGTACAATTTTATTGTGGAATTATGGAAGAATCTCCTTCCCCAGAAGATGGCAGCGAGCTGCCGAAACCAGTCGGAATTAATGAGACAAGTGGAATAAAACTAAATGTGTATTATAATTTTTATTTTCATTATTTACAATGAACTTCTACCTCGAAATTTCTATGACCAACATTAGTGTTTTTTATATTTGTAAATTCTCATACACATTCCATATTAATGGGTCGCGTGGTGGAAATGTTTGTACTCTGCCCGCGTGGATTGGGTTAATTATACCTTGTGTTCTAATTATCCTTATGTTCTAATTCTAGGAGATAAATTAAAAACAGTTTGTTTTATTAACTGTTTTCAGTTGCCTGAAATAACTTACGAGAGTCCGGGTATTTCCGAAGATATGTTTATTTTTACGGCCAAACTTCTGAATGCTTTTGAATATATCGATTCGAAAGAAGAAGCTGAGAGTGCCATTAATGGTGGAAGTTTTCCCTCGGTGCTTATATTCTTGCCAGGATTGTACGAGATTGAAGAGCTGTACAGAGTTCTCCGCAACAGAGACAAGTTAAGGTACGTCACACGCGCTCGGGGATGGGCAGCATGTCATTATAAACAAAATAGAATCAGGTACATAGATACTCGTATGTATGACGAGTCCGTTTTGGAAGCAGGTTGAAGAAGGATGAGGACATGATCAAGTCACAGTGGCTGCTGCTGCCGTTGCACTCGACCATCACCACGGAGGAGCAGGTGCAAGTGTTTCGCCCTGCACCACCGGGTTACCGGAAGATCATCCTCTCCACCAACATCGCCGAGAGTTCTATCACGGTGCCCGACATCAAATATGGTAATACACAAGTCTATAGGTCTTTCCTTCTGTAAATTAATCTGTGGGAGGTATAATATTGATTTGTTCATAGTTTCATCACAGAAGACATGTGAAGTCAAACCTAAAGGTAATCTCTGTTAATATCCTCTCCTTTCCAGTGATTGACTTCTGCCTGACCAAGATGCTGACGTGCGACCCCGTGAGCAACTTCTCCTCCCTGCAGACAGAGTGGGCCTCGCAGGCCAACTGCCAGCAGCGTGCCGGGCGCGCGGGCCGCGTGCGCGAGGGCCGTGTCTACCGCATGGTGCACCACAAGTTCTATGTGAGTCACGTACATTATAGAAAACTAATCACTATTCCATTAACGACCACTTAACGCAGACCCGCCTATAGCTGTAGCAGTATTGTGTGCTAGTGTTAAGCTTACTATCCGCAGTGGACATTCTGATAACTGCTGGCTGAACCAATCAGGTAAAGGCAAACTACATTAGATGACTAAAAATGTCAAAGGAGGAAGAACCTCCCTCATCACCGGTGGGAAGAGCAATTAGTCTGCTGAAAGCAAACTCCTTGGAGATCGACGTCTTTCATATTAGTGAAAGTAATACTCTTGACTTTACTTTAGAGAGTATCTTGTCTTCCTAATGTCGAACCATCTCTCACATCTACGTACCAGTTGGTTTACGGGCACCACTAGCTCTGTGAGGGAGAATGATTGCATACATGTGTATACACTGATGTTTTGTCTAATCCTGCCCAGGAAAATGTCAGTCTGTTATCTATTACATCATCTGTGTATCTGTCGAAACCTTTCGTATTTATCATTCCAGGACACTTTGCCCGAAGAATGTGTACCGGAGATACTGCGGTGTCCCATGGATAACCTGGTTCTCTCCTCTAAGCTCCTCAACATGGGCTCTCCCGTCTCCATCTTGGCCCTGGCTTTGGATCCTCCTGACCTTAGCAACATCAATAGAACTGTCCTGAACCTCAAACTTGTGAGTTTCCCGAGGTACAATTTGTGGCGAGGTATAATTTGGTCATTAAAACCAGGACAGCCTTCAGTACAGATATCTCCTGCCTTGCTCTAGATGGGCGCAATGCTGAAGACAGAGTCGGGAGAGCTCTCCATGGAGGATGGGGATATCACATTCATGGGCAGGATCATGGCTAAGCTCCCCCTGGACACCAGGTTCTCCAAATTGATTGTGCTCGGCTACATATTCGGCTGCCTTGATGACTGCGTTATCATGGGTATTCCAAATTGTTTAGTTTCATTTTAATATTCAAATGATTCATATTCACACCCCAACTGTGAGAAGGAAGAGTTTCATTTCCAAACTGAATCAATCGCCTTGATCTGCACTCTACGTTGTGTTCCAGCGGCTGCCATGAGCGTAAAGAGCGTGTTCAGCACTCCCTTCCAAGACCGGATCAACTCCTACAACTCCAAGCTCACTTGGTCCGATGGCTCCTCCAGCGACTGCCTGGCCTACCTCAACGTCTACAAGGTGGGGAGAAGTTAAGATGGCATGTAAGTGGTGTGTAAGTGGATGGAGATGTGTAAATGATACACGTACACTGAATGTTGTTTAGGTGTTTGCACATCTGCTGGAGTCCAACGCCTTCAGCTCGATGGGCGGCGGGGAGCGGCAGTGGGCGCGCGCCGCCTACCTGCAGCTGAACAGCCTCCACGAGCTGCACGCCATGGTGCGCGAGCTGCGCACCCGCCTGCAGGCCGAGGGCATCGCCCGCGAGCCCGGCACCGCGCCCCTCTGGAGCTCCGTACAGCTGCCGCTCATCACCAAGGTAGTCTCGGATCAGTCTTCAGTGTGCGCTGTATGCCTGATATGATAAGCGATACTAAACTGCGGAGTGTTCACCAGCTGCTCCTGGCCGGTGCCTTCTACCCCTACTACTTCACCTTCTCCCGCCACGGAGAGGTGGAGGAGCGCGAGGCCACCAAGACCCTGGGGGGACGAGACCCGCTCAACACGGTGTACTTGAACGGCATGGACACCCGCCAGCCGGGCATCATCTACAGCCAGCGCGTCAAGGAACTCTTCGCCACGTGCACCACTGACGAGATCCTCGTTGCCTTTGACTCCAATAGCTCGTCAGTTCTCAGTCTATTTCCTTCACTCTTCACTTGTAGATCTTCTCAGCAAACTGGCTGCAGATCAATAAGTGAACTGTTTTAATATAATAGCATATTTGTATCGTATAACCCAATAAAGTGGGCTTGTCTGTCTTGTCTCAGGAAAATCTACGTAACCTTCCGTAACAGGGAAACATACGAAAATTACACCAACTCTAAGGTAAGACTATTGGACATAATCCACTCCTAATTCAGTGGTGTTCTCCCTTGGAATGATGTCATGTTCTGCTCATTCAGAGGCGCGCAGTTCCCGGGAAGGTGCCCCTGCCGCTGTACAAGGCCCTGAAGATCCGCCAGCTGAAGTACCCCACGGTGCTCTCTGTGATGCCGTGAGTATGGTGACAAATATCTCAATTATAATAGTTATAATGGAATAATAATAGTTATTTGTGCAACGGGGTGCAGACATGACAAGTCCCTAGAGTACGCCCGCTCGCTGGGGCTGGCAGGCGAGGGGGGCGCAGAGGGCGGGGAGGGCGCGGTGCACCGCCTGCTGCAGGCGCCCATCCCCGACGTGGACGAGAACTACATACACATCCTCATGTCGCATGTCAGTATTTCGTGACATTCTTTCTTTTATTTAAGTTTTAACCAGTCGGCTTACCAGAAAATTGTGTTTGTTTTATCTTTGAATCAAAGCAGGTCACCCAACCCAAGCTCAGGTAAGTCAAACATAAATAGGCAGATGGTTTACAAAAGTATTTTCTGTATAAAAATTAATGGAGAGTATTAAAGTTTGAGAACCAAATTGATGATTATGAGGTTTACACACTTAGGTTGGTACATTTTTTGTGTCATTCATAACATTGTTACTATATACCACTTGGGGATTTTTTCGGAATAAAAACTCGGATATAAAAAGTGTAGCAAAAGGAAGCATTACAGAGTTGTATGAGTTTGATACAAATACATTAAAAATTCAATGTAAATTTGTTAGCGAGATATGCGATGAATTTATTGATTTAAGTAAAAAATTAGAAGGATCTTCGTACCCCTTTTCCCATTTATTGTGGGATGAAATTATGGGAATAAAACATTCTCTCGGTCATAACACAAGGGGCTACTTCTTGAAACGGATGAAGACACAAAACCAGAATTAATGGATTCTTAATGCTCGAGTCGGTTTCCCCTAAAAGTTTATTAAAACTCGAATCACATTTAGATATAAATGGGACGAATTTCTTTTATGAAACATTAAACCTTCTGTTCAATCCGCATGTAGCTGGAAGTAGGTGCAATTTCCAAATTGATGAAACGATATTGTTACTGAACAACTTACCTCTATTTACAACGGTATTTAATCTATCATGGAATGTTAAAAGGGGGTGTCCTGCAAATAGTGTTGATGCAGTACGCACAGTTTAATTGTCGACGATCCACATACAAGATTAAAACAATCATCCATAGAAACATACTCGATTATAATTTTTAATCAATGTTTTTCTTGTAGTTTTAATTAATTTCAAATGTTTTCTACAATAAATTGTATATCGTTTGGAAAATTATGTTTAAATTAGACTTTAACTTCAAATTCGATTCAGACCGCGTGAGAGATCTTGGAGTCTCAATCGACCCGAAACTCACTTTCGTTAGTCATATTGATGACATGGTGGACAAATCTCTCAGGACATTGGGATTTATACTGCGCACATGCAAACCTTTCCAAAATATCACTGCCCTTAAAGTACTATTAACAACCATGGTTCGCTCATGCCTTGAATATGTATCTCCCGTTTGGTCTCCTTATTATGCGGCACATATCCAACGCATTGAAAGAGTCCAAATTTTTTTTATTAAACATATTAATTTTAAAATGGGCAAATCATTCTCTGATTACAAATCTACCCTAAATTTACACTCCTTGGACTCTCTTGAAAATAGACGTACTCTTCATGATAATTTCGTATTATGATGTTGCTTAATAAAATAATTCACTTTAAAATTGACAATTCTGAACTTCTCAGCAAATTGTCACTCAATACCCCCATGTCTCGCACGAGACACACCGCGAGCCAAGTTTTCCATCTTCCTGTTTATCGCACTAACTACGCTCAAAGCGCGGCATTGTATCGAATCTGTGGTAACTACAAAAACCATTTTGAAGACATTGATGTTTTCCATTTGAACAAGCGAAATTTAAAAAAAATGATCGGAGCAACATTTCGGCGTGGATGTTACATGATATTATAATTTATTACTTTTTTTTATTTATCTTAAATTTAATTTTTATTTCCAGTACTATTAGTATTTTAACTCTTAAATATTATGTCTAGCCTCATTTTGTCTTAGTGGTAGCATGTAATTGGCCTTACTTTAATTAAATCCTAAATGTTATATAATACATATATGCTATTGATATCCTTGTAAATAAATAAATACATTTCTGACTAAGGAATAAACGCTAAATAGATGTTAAAATTTGTTATTTTATTTGCTCCAAAACGCTAAATTCAAGCATAAAAATGCTATTTTGTTTTAAATAGATGCTAAAAACACGTATCTCTACTTACAACTCATAAGTCATCTTTATGTAGAGTTTAAAATAATGTTACATTAAATAAAAAATGTCCCGGCCAACAGGTGGTGGATTGCGGCCATTTCTGGTGCCAGCACGCCGAGGAGCGCACGCAAGGGCAGCTGCGATGGCTGTTCAGGCGCCTGAATGGTCAAGAGCCGGGAGCGACCCCTCTCGCGCCGCTGACGGGCCCGCCTCGCGCCGGAGGTCTCGTGGCCGCCCCCTTCCAGGAGTCTCCGGCAGCCCAGCTGCACTACTTCAGGGCTAGGATAGAAAACATTCTGCCAAACAACATGATTTGGGTGAATACCTATACCTTCTCTCATTCTCAACTTCTGGAGGATGAGAGAAGGGGCATCTTTCATTTTTGTTATTTACTGATTTATTTTTTATCAAAGAGTTCATCCAACATTATACTTTTTTTTAAATCAACAAAACACATATTTATGTACATTGTGATATGCAAAGGTTTCTCTTCCCAGGTATTCTACATTGACTATGGAAACAACGGAGTGGTGCCACTGCACTCTCTGAGGACGCTGGACATCACCAGCGAACCGATGAGGAACATTCAGGCGCTGGCCTTTGAGTGCGTGCTGACGGGAGTGGCGCCTTCGCTGGTGCGCGATCAGCGTGCCGTGTGGACAGACTCCGCTGTCCAGAGGTTCCAGCAACTCACTCGAGGAATGAAACTGCTCGGAAAAGTTAGCATTTCTCTGACATAATGCAATGTTATGAACTATTAGAGCTTCATCAACCTTTAAAGTATTGTACACTTTATTGCGCTTTTCACATGTTTAGGGATACAAACCCCCTTCCTTAACTAGTAAAGTAAAATTTTTAACAATAAAATGAGAGAAAATCGTGAGTTCACAACACAAAGTGACGGCAAATGTAGAAGGGAATCTACAAGTAAAAGATACATTTCTACTACTTTCATCCGGATATCTCTGTTGCTGTATTCTTTACAGGTGTATTCCGTGGCCATGGGCGTCGTTTCTTTGGAACTCTTTTCCGGGGATACCAACATCAACCAGACCTTGCTCAGCGAGGGCTATGCCGAGGCGGCCGAGGAGTCCTATATCTCGCGGGTATGGTGACATACAATTGTCTTCACAAGAGGGAGGAGCTATATTTGTTTTTTTCTTTTCTTAACCCTCCCTTCCCTATGATGGGTATCTTCTACAAGTTGTTATAATAAATACAAGGTTAAGATTTTAGGTATTCCTCCATAATATATTTACGCATGTTTTAAAAAAATAATATTAATAATAATCAGAATTTATCGGGTACATCGGAGGTATTTTGTGAAAATCGAAAACAAATTCGCGTATATAGTGCGATTTGAGTGCGTCACACTATATTCGCATCTCACTCTTGCATATGTTCTAGCTCAATGTTCTCACTCTCGCCGTCCCGCCGCGCCGGCAGTTGCTTTCGGGCTTGCAACCAGAGCGGACCTATGCCCGTTCCGTGAGCGTTGCCAGATGTTTTTTTTAATGTTTTTAGCAATTAAATCTCATTTATTATAATTTTTGACTTCAATTATAATTATATAAGGGGATTAGCTATGAATGTTCCTATTTTTCCGATTTAAAATCGCTATTTTTTTAATGCGTACTGACTACCCTACACCGGAACGCACGCTTTTATTTTAGCACCGTAAGGGAAAGGTTAACATCATTTTATATTTAAAAAAAAAGGTAAAAGGAATAAGGCGGGTGCGGTATAATCTCCTTACCCACGCTCCGTATGTAGTTTTTGACCGCGATTGCGATGTGAGGTCGAGCTTTGTCTTTTTTTAGCCAGTGCCTGCTTTAATCGTATTAGTTGTTGTCGGTAGACGTCCCCCAAGACCGTTTCATCCGGTTTGAGGAGTTCTCCCAATCCCCGTAAAATCCAGGTTTCACTGTTGATATGTATTTTAGAAAAAATATTTTCTAGCAATATTACCTCGAGTTCCCTAAGGATAGTTTGGCATTTTATTTTCAAAAAAATTAACTATACACGACAAACTTTCTAGCTAAACTGACTCTAATGCTCGGACAACTTTCATTTTGTATATATGCAGTTACACGCAAGGTCCTATCAATACAAATGCTCTGCCAAAAGTAGTAGGGTAAAAATATTATACAAAGATATTGCGAAAGAAAGGTTGTTCCACCCCAAGCGCTACCACCAGAAACCGGACCCACTAGTATACGGTATGACTAATTATGATAACTCCGTAAATATTTATTATCAAAATTTTTCCTTGTTCCGATATTCTCACAATATAATATGCTTTCGAAATATGAGGGGGGAAAAATAGTGATTTAAAAAAATTGTAAAGGGTTTGCTCCCCTTGAAGCGATAAAACAAATGTTGTGAGAATGAGGAACATTTGCGAACTGAAGTTAATTGTCAGATGCTCAGGTTTGAAGCGGCCAGAGCCCTCTGTCCTCTGTTGTAAAACCCCCAATATATATACTCGTATAACAAAGTACAGTGTGGCGATCATTCTCTCTCCCTACGACAGTGTGATGGTTAGTTATATACCGTTAATCTGTGTATGATGGTGTTATGGCTCTCAGATGGAACGAGAATGAAATGTGTATTGATGTGTAAATATTTCAGCTGAACCGAGACCTGCGAGACACGTCGAAGAACCTGCAACCGCGCCAGAAGAATGCACTCAACCAGCAGCAGCGCAAGGAGCTCAGGTCCACCCTCAGTCTGGCCGTGGAGCCACCCGACATCAGCCAGTGCCCCCGCACCATCAACCTCAAGGGCCCTTTCAGGTTCACATCACCTACAGTGGACCGCCATCCTGCTCTATCCTGACATACCTATACACCTATACACCTTTACATGCCATGTTTCCTCCTCCAACTGCTTGTATCATCCATTCCTTCCATATGTCCAAACCTCCAATGTTTTGACTTTTTACTTTTATTAAAAAATGGATCCTAGTGTTTTTTAATTTGTCCAAATGAAGCGAAAACAAACTATATTTAGAAATAAAAGAGGTTTTGTATTGTCTTGCTGCAGTGTACGACCTCGACTATTCACTAATAATGTTAATAAAACAATGTCCTTGCTTCCTCGCAGCCCGCTGGAGACCAACCTGCACAACCTGATGTACGTGGGGAAGGACAAGTCGGTGTCTGTGGAGTGGAGCTCGGTGAATTCCGTTCTACTCAATACAGATCCGCAGAGCCCCAACGAGAGGTATCCCCCCTTCACCTATACTTTGCAAGTTTCTGGCCTAAGGATGTTTACGGGACATTAATTAATACAAATGAAAACATCTGTTTTCTAGAAGTTTTATTATAGTTTATAGGAATGACACGTTTTGCCTTACTAAGACATTATCAAATGCCTTAGAAAGGCGAAACATGTCATTTTCATAAATTATAATAAAACTTCTAGAAAACATTTGTATTAATTACAATATTTAATATGGAGTTTTACATCATTGTTCAAGAAACAAGAGTCAATGTAATTAAACCCACTGCAGTAATTGTTTTATTCTTCTTCCTTCTGATGGCGCTACAGCCCATAATCAAGTCCAGTCCTCCAGCAGTCCCTGTCATCAGCAGTCGTCTTCTCTTTATTTCTTCCTCCCACCTCAGCCTTGGTCTTCCTACCTTCTCCTTCCGCCCGGATGTCCAGTCATAATGCGTTTGGGGGTATCCTCTGTACATGTCCAGCCCATCTCAATCTTTGCAGCTTTATATGTGTGGAGATGTTGGGGGCCTGGTACATGGAATTCAGCTCATCGTTGCGTCGAATACGCCATTGCTCTCCTCTCAAAGTCCAGCATTTTATTAATAAACCGAATATCTCTCTCCAGCAGGTCTATAAGGCAGGCGGTGTACTGAAGCACGCACCACAACCACCTCGAGAGTCTAAAAATATAATGGCCAAATCTTTTGTACCTTAATACATATGGGGCATATGCCTCCCGTGGCTGTTCTCTGTGGGTGATGTAATATAAGTTGGCTCTATTTTCAGAATGCTGGTGGCCGCGCGCATCGATCAGTCCATGACCGGAGAACACCTGACACTGCGGCACACCACGCTCTTGCCCAACATCCCGGGGCTGCCCGCGCTGGTAGCGCTGCTGTTTGCTCCCACGGCCGAGTTGAAGCCGGACATCGGTCTGCGCCACTACAGCGTCGCGCTCTGCGGTCTCGGCCACTTCCAGGGGCAGCCCCTCTTCCCCGAGCAAGACATACTCGTGCCCATCGATGTGGACCTCACCAATGATGATCTTATGATTGTAATTATCATGTTTGGATTAGTTGATTGTAACTATCATATCTGGTGGTTTCACCACTTCAAAGAAATTTCTTAGCTTTTCCGCCTTGTGGATTGGCATAGGTCTTTCTATTGGAGTGTGGTAGGCGACGATTAATGAAGAAATACAGTCTAATATAATAACGGTCTTATCAGAAACTGAACCCGAGTATTATTTTCCTATAATATATCTCTTCTATACTTCTAGATTAACCAGCTCCGCCACCACATGGACCTGATCCTCTTGACAGACCCCGGCCAGGATACGCCCATGTCCAGTGAGCAGGTGAAGGCCACCACCACCCAGAACATCAAGTCTCTTATTCACAAGTAAGATCTTTCTTCATAGCCTATACTTAAATTGACTAGCTTGTTCACCCCGTTGGGGGGCCATTGCTTTCTCTTTATTGAAGCAGGTCGCCTGACCCAGGTATGAGCTGAAACTCTAACGTAATGCGTAACTCCCTGGTAATGCGCAGGTTGATCTCGAAACCTCGGCGGTACCACGAGGCGGGCAGCGTGCAGCACGGCTGGCGCTGGGCGGCCCCCTACCCCTGCAGAGAGGCAGAGGCGCCCAACTACCACCGGGAACGCGCCATCTTCCCGCCGCACAATGGCCTCATCCTGCAGAAGGCCGATGCTGCCGAGCTGGAGCGCTTGGCCCGGGCTAACAAGCAGATACATGACATTTGCAAAAGGTACCATTTAACTAGATCCACTTAGTTAGATAGCTTTGTCTTATCCTCTAGGAGTTACCTTCAATTTTGCAAATTATTCAATGATTCCCCAGTGTCAATCTGTCCGGGGCCAACTGGGAGGACAGAGTGTGCCCGCTGTGCGAGACGGAGTCCCTGTCCTACCCCGGTATGCGGCTGCACCTCAACTCCCTCGTGCACAAGCAGCGTGAACAGGACCTGCCCCCTCTGGAGTAGGCCCCACCAGCCCCACTAACTGTTGAGGAAAGTTGGGTCACTTGGAAACCTTGAAAAAAAAATTCATTTGATTTATTTAAACAATTCTTTATATCAATTATGAAAGTAAATTGTATAAAATGTAAACAATTGCCTACTATGTACGGTGACCCCAGGAGCATCAACTATAGTGCTGGCTAAGTTTTGGGCCACAGATGTCCTTCCTCGGTGTAGATATTTTAACGACTGAAACATGTTTGTGAAAAGAGCTATAAAGTATTGTAAATAGAATATTAACAAAATATATATATTCAAATGTGAATCCATAAGCCCAATTTTTCCTGGTGTAAGAGCACTATTTGTTAGTTTATTTTGAAGTGACTTAGTATTAAGACGGACTAAAAAGGTACGAATTTACTAGCTTTATGCATTATTTTATAACTGTTGTTACCACGCCGTGTCAATGTTTGGCGAATAATTACTTTCAAAGTAACAAAGTGGATTAAACTTGTTAAAGTACTAGTTCAAGTTTTCTTTGTAATATAACATGTTCACACTCTGATCCTTTCCAAAGGAGGTGATCCTTACCATTCTGTAACACTATGATCCTTTCCAAAGGAGGTGATCCTTACCATTCTGTAACACTATGATCCTTTCCAAAGGAGGTGATCCTTACCATTCTGTAACACTATGATCCTTTCCAAAGGAGGTGATCCTTACCATTCTGTAACACTCTGATCCTTTCCAAAGGAGGTGATCCTTACCATTCTGTAACACTATGATCCTTTCCAAAGGAGGTGATCCTTACCATTCTGTAACACTCTGATCCTTTCCAAAGGAGGTGATCCTTACCATTCTGTAACACTCTGATCCTTTCCAAAGGAGGTGATCCTTACCATTCTGTAACACTCTGATCCTTTCCAAAGGAGGTGATCCTTACCATTCTGTAACACTCTGATCCTTTCCAAAGGAGGTAATCCTTACCATTCTGTAACATTATGATCCTTTCCAAAGGAGGTGATCCTTACCATTCTGTAACACTCTGATCCTTTTCAAAGGAGGTGATCCTTACCATTCTGTAACACTATGATCCTTTCCAATGGAGGTGCCATTCTGTAATGTTTATAGCCACACATTATTTCTGCAACGTGTGGCAATGTGATCAAATATGTTTTATAAATACTCGTACTTAAGATTAACCTTGTACTATGATCCTGATGATATAAAATTTCTATATTATTTAAATATAATAAATATTTGATGTTGCGACTTATATACTTCCATTTTATACCCAAATGAAAGTCATGAATGATAAAAGAAAATGAACGTGCCCTGAAGTTATAGCGGTGTGGCAGTGTCGCAGCTCCTACTAAATATATTTTGAATCCATCAGTTTCTGTGCTTGTTTTCAATTATATATTTTTTCTGCAAACCCATGTGCTTGCTGGTTAAGCGCTAAATCGTCTTTCATGAAAAATAAACAATAATTCTTTAAATATTCATCTTTAACACTTTCAGTCTAAATAGGTAAGCTGTTTTTATTGTTTCAACAAACAACAAACAAACAAACAAAACCATCACGCCGTTTCCCCGCAGGGGTAGGCAGAGAGAATGGACCGCCACACTACTCTATCCTGGCAAACCTCTCTAGCTTCCTCCACATTCATACAACGAGTCATACACGCACGTCGATTCCTCCGACTTCTAATATGACCAACCTTTAAAATTTGATTAATTTGGTCATGCCATGTTTTCCTCGGTCTGCCTCGACTTCGTACCCCATTTACATCATTAACGCATACTTTCTTAACCATTCTTTCTCCATCCATGCGTTCCATATGTCCGAACCAACGCAGCGATCCTTTCATAATTTTGTTCATAATACCTTCTTCCGCTCTACATTCCTTTCTTATATCAGCATTTGAGATTCTGTCGTATATCGTTCTACCACACATACGTCTTAGGGACCTCATCTCTACCGTATTTATTCTACTCTCATCCTTCTTCTGCCAGTTCCATGCTTCGCTTCCATACATTAAGGTTGGGACCAGAACTCCATTGTGAACGGCCGTTTTCGCTTTCATTGATTAATTCTTGTTTCCAATAACTATTTTTAAAGCTCCATTCACTTTGTTACCCGCACCAACCCTTCTTTCGACGTCACTATCCGTTCGGGCATCTGCTGTGAACATACTACCTAAATACACAAATTCCCTCACCTGTTCCAAGTTCTCTTCGTTCACACTTATATTACAAACTGTCATTTGCTCTTTCCTTTCGAAAACCATCACCTTTGACTTTCCGACATTCATCATTAAATCATTTGACTTGCATACCTCATTCATTCTCGACACCAAGATTTGTAATTCGTCCGCACTATCCGCAACGAGAACTGCATCGTCCGCGTAAAGCAGACAGTTTACAGATAAATCACTCATCTTAGCACCAGCATTTATACCTTTAAGTTCTTTCATACACTTGTCCATATACAGATTGAACAACCATGGAGACATCACGCAGCCTTGCTTAACACCCTTCGTGATATCAAACCAAGGCGTGATGTCTCCATTTACCCTAACACTGGCAGTGCTCCCTTCGTAGAGAGAAGCAACCGCCCGTATCAGTTTTGTGCTCACTCCGTATTCGGACAAGATTGACCACAGTTTATCTCTGTTCACTTGATCATAGGCTTTTTGCAAATCGACAAACGCACAAAAAAGCTTACGGTTTTTGGCCATAAACTTCTCCGCAAGCGTTCGAAGTGCAAAAATCTGATCCATACATCCTCTTCCGGTCATAAAAGCGCCTTGAACATCCCATACTCTTCCAGTCGTCGTCTTTTTTACTCTTTCTATTAAAATTCGGCCGTAGAGTTTACCAACGGCGCTTAACAGACTTATTGCCCGGTGATTTCCGCAGTCCATACGAGACCCCTTTCCCTTATATAGAGGCATGATAACAGCCCTCCTCCAGTCAAGCGGCGTATATCCTTCCTCTAAACACTGGTTAAAGAGTCTGTATAACCACGATTCATGTTTTAAAATATTTATTTTAACCCATTTATGCCAGAGATAAATATATCTTTGTATTTCTGCAATAAGGTAAGGATCTACATACACAGGAGACAGTATTTTAAAGAATACAAAGAATAACGTGATAATGTGTTTGTTACTTGGGTTCCCGTTCCCAAGGGCCCCTTAGTAGCTGGCAGTCCTAGAATCATTACCCCGACACAGACTCCGAGTGCCGGCACTTGGAGAAGGGTCACTCATCTCGGTGCTTGAAAAAGATAATGATTACGACAATATTGTAGCGCGGTAGATGATATTGTTTTAAATGTAGCTGAACATTAACCCCATCAGACATGACTAGGTATTTAATGTTAAAATTTAATAAAAAAATATTTGTCTACAAATCTCTCGTTTCTTTACTGATTATTTATATTTTTTCAGAAAATATACAAAACACTTGAAGTTTAGACTGTTTTACAATTTACAAAATCAAAAAAAGTTGCAGTTTTTTATTCTTGTAACTGTTTAGTCGAATTGGGACATTGAAGTCATCATTTATTTGTAGAAACATCAACATACCAAGTTTTAAGATAATGAAATTCACAGAATTAATCAGACTTGTGTGCAGCAAGGATAAAAATGAGTGTCGTCATTGAGCGCAAGTTTACCTTTGTTGCTGCGCTGATGGCGTCTCCCTTAATACGATATATCTGTGCTCACCTTTGACCCCATACCCTTGATAGTGGATAAGATAGATACAGGGGGTATCGCGTGTTACGTAACCTGATGGAATACAATATCAACACTTTGAACATGTCATTACACATCCAGTGTCCCGAGCAGCACCGCACCATGCGCTCATTCATTCTGTGATCATGTTTCATCGGTCTTTCATCCGACAATATTTTTCACTTGGATCATTGGTGTACGGTAAGCATTTTTATTTTATTTTTTAATGCCCAAAAAATATTCTTCCTTTTCAATAGCAATTATTTATTGATGTTTTTTTTTTTTGCTTTAAATTGCTATTAATTATTTTAATAAGAATGTATTTACTAATTAATACTCTGAGAACTCAACAAAAACAGCTTATTAATTTACGTTATTACCTTAATACATTTGTTGATTTTTTTCACAATTTTATTCAACTTAAAACTTTCAGACAGGTCTAAAAGAGTTAACACTATTATTTATATTTTTAGAAATGTTGTTACATTTTTATCTTGCATGTGGGTAAGCATTCTTCTTATACAGTGTCTTGCAATTGGTAAAAAAAAAGAAAGATGTAGGCAGAAACCTCTTCTTATCTTGTATTGTTTCTATGACCCTTTCAACTTGACCATATATTTTTGTTATTCTGTATCTTGATGACGTTTTCTTGTAGAACATTCTTCATATTACTCCCAGATGTTGTCAAAACATGTTTGTGTGAGGCAAACATTGTTTTCTAAAGCCATTTAGAAATGAGATAAGGTGGTTGGAACTGCATTGGATTATCCTTCTCCTTGACAAAGATTGAGATAAGCTGGAGGAGATAGGAGATTCTAGTATATATTTCAATCATTCTTCAATTTCTTCTTTAACAGTTAAAACACATTCTAGATGTTTTAGTACCTCACTCATGTAAGCAGTTTTAATATTCAATTTTCATTCCTGGTTAAATATTTATTACAAGGTTATAAGTTATCATAATAATTATTTTTTAATGCACATTAAAAATCTATTCTTAGGATTTAGTTTTTGTAGGATAATAGTGAGTATGATAACACTGCTTAAAACCCGACAAGAAATCTTGTTGACCCTAAACAAACGAAGATTAAATTATCTCATTTGTTTTTTTCACCGGCACCCGGTTCAGTTTAGGCGCCGCCACGGAACGGGACACTTGTCTTGCCTTTGTGTGAAGCACTCGCTTTAATAAACACTTTCTTTATCGAAATCAGCCAGGAACTTCCACCTCATCATGAACAACACCCGAGGAGTCGTGCTGTCTGGGACGGAGTTGGCCAAGTGAGTATATAAACATATATGTTTAATCCCTTTGATACCAAATATTAACTTTAATGAGATTAGTCTCTCTTGTTATCCTCTTCGATGAACATTTTGGAAATTATAAAAATATATAGATACTTATACGAGGTATGGCAATTAAATTCAGAGAATTTGTAAATAAAACACAGGCCAATAAAGTTACAAACCAGTCTTTTTTAGCGGTCTTCACAGTAGTCCCCTCCTAACTCGGAACAACGTTTTTCTCATGATTGGAAGCAGCCTTGATAGTCCTCTAAAGTTAGGTCTTTCAAGACGACGGTCGCAGCCTCCTGGACGGCCTCTACGCTGCCATGATGGGTTCCTTTGAGGTGACTCTTCATTTTAGGGAACAAGAAAAAGTCACAGGGGGCCAAGTCGGGGCTGTAGGGTGGATGCAGTAACGTTGGGATACTTTATTCGCCTAATATTACCTCACAATCAAGGAGGAATGAGCCGGCGCGTTATCACGGTGCAAGAGTCAGCCGTTTACGGCGAGTTAGGGTCGTTTACGGAAAACACGCTGTCGCAGCCACTCCAAGACTTCAACATAGAACTTTCCAGTCACTGTCTGGCCCTCAGCTTGCTATGAATATGAATATGCTATGAATATCGAAAAAAATAATCAGCATTACCTTCAGCCGTGATTTTGACATCCTTACTTTCGTTGGGCGCTCCCCATGAGTCATCCAACGATTCACGACCATTTTTGAACCGTTTTGCCCATTCAAACACACGTGATTGTGACAGACACTCATTTCCACACACCTGCCTGTAGTTTTGGTAGGATTTCTGCAGGTTTTATACCAGTTACGACCAAAAATTGGATCACAGCACGTTGCTTAACCGCCCTACCTTCAGGTTATTTTCCGAGAAACGTGCAAAAAACAAGCAGGTTTTTTATTAGTGAAATTTAATTATACATTAATAATAATTTTTTTATATTACGAAACGTCAAATACTCGGCCGCATACTTCGCCTACCCCTTTTAAAACTATCATATTTATGAAGACTTGTACTCAAGTGTTGTTGGCACACTTGGTATCCCTAACAGTTTGTACATTTTAGGTACATTACTTTTTCTCAAGCGCGTACGTGATACGGGATAGCGCAGAATAGTACAGTCAAAGTGAACGTATCACGTACGTTCAAATACGTGGTGGTTAAAAACTAAGTCAGTCATTTCTGCGACCGAGTTAAAAAACTTTTAACCGAAGAACACCCGTAAAAAAAAAACCAGACGTCTGATTACCATGAAATCTTCAGGTGAATGGAAGGACCTATCTAACCAGCCGCGCGCGCTAGTTATGCAGTGTTGCCGGTTCGCACGCCGCAACTGAATTCTCGGAATTTAATTGCCACACCTCGTATGTACGAGTACTTTCATTTCAATTGATGAGAATGATGATTTTAGCGCTTGAGCGATTTGAGCGCCATTTTCGTAAGAGATTCACTTTCAGAGAGATTCACAGGATGTTTCCTTTTTCATTCCAGATTCTGGAATGAAAAAGAAAAAGGAAAAATAAAGTTTTTGGAGAGGTTCTGAAAACTCTTTCGTTGTCTTCATTGCGAATATGGTAGGGCTCGTATTTCTTCTAGTTCCAACTGATTTCGGCAGTCAGGTAACCAGAATATGGCGGTACATATTTTATTTATGAATACAGTAAAACCTCGATATAACGGACCTCTATTTAACGAACTTCGGATATAACGGATAAAAAATCTGGTCAAATGTAAAAAATTAAAAACGTCTTGTTAATATTATACATGCTTAAATTCAAGTGTTGCCGCACGTAAACAATTTTTAGTAGCCATGATAATCACGTCGTACGTCTAGCACTAGAATTTGAGACATAATGGCGTCCTGCTCATAGACTGCACCTAGCTGGAGCGATAGTATATTAGTAGATTCTGACGCAGCACACTGGTGTTCGCCACGCTGGCCGGGGATTCACGCAACTCTACAGCAGTTTAACTTGTTTACTCAAATTGAATGAACGCATTTAGTGTACTTCAGTAAATACATTTACATTTTCGCAACCCTACCCTTTAATATGAACAAACGGAAAAGAATCAATCTAACGATCAACAAATGTTGGGGTCTGGAATGTCTGCGTCTCGTGTATGTGAACAATATGGCTTAAAAAAGCAAAGTGTTTCGGACATGAAAACAAACAAAAGCAAAATAAATAAATTTGCATTAATGTGATGTAGGAGAGAACAGCAATCCTTCCTTCCTTTCTCTACCCCCACTACCGCCTGTTATATGTAAAGTTCTATGTATTCTTGTTTAGTTGTTATACTGCCCTGATGAAGTGGTTGGCATCAAATATAATAACCATACCGTGGTTAAATACAAAGTGTTTTATTTAATAAAATATTTACAATACATTTTTAGTTTTAAACTACTCATTCTTCAAGTTTTTATTGGTTTCAGTACATCTTCTGGTAACCATATTATATCATTTTATTTTTATTTTGTAAAGATTGGTATCATTCTAATTATTACTCACACCCTAAATTGCTTTTCTAATCTTTTTCTTCAAGTTAATGGCGAGTTAGTCTTATATATCACAGGAATGGCTTTAAAAATGGCCTCGGCTCTCCCATTGTGTTGGAAGGTTTGTCCGACTTTGTGTCGTTTCCAGGGATGCAGGTAGTAGAGACACCTTCATTACCCCTGCTGTTTTAAATTATAGAATATCATAATAATTAAAAAAACGATGTATTTTAACTACTTCCACTTTTGTCTTTATTTCGACAGCGACCGGTTGCAATAGTGTCACCAGTCTGTCGATGTCAGCGAGCCTGGCAAAACCGGTCACTGTCGAAATAAAGACAAAAGTGGAAGTAGTTAAAAACATTGTTTTATTTAATTATTATTTAAAATGAACTTCCATCAAGAGATTTCAGTAAAATCATTTGATTATCATAGAATATCATAAATGCCAAATAATCTTTGTGTAAACAAAACAATTTTGGAATCAGTTCACTCTAATGACAATGTATTACATAGTATCATTCAATTTCAAACTCCACCGTTAATATTATATACCATACTCGTATATATAAGGATACCAGAAGATGGCAGCGAGCTGTTGAAACCAGTTGAAACAATAAGAACAAATAAAACAAAATATTATATAACTTGTACCAAGGCATTATATTTGAATAAACAACATTTAAATCTAGATTATGTAATTTTTATACGATATAATCTCCAATATGAGTAGAAATAAAAGTTCACTATTACAAAGATGGCCCCGGACCTTGTCCAGGATTGAACCCACCCCTGGATTAGGATTAGGAGCTAGACGTTCTGTATTCTTGGAAATTATAGAACCATGTAAACCCTTTGTTCCGTTCAAATAGAGATATTTTTATATATTGGCAGCAGGAAATGGTAAATAAACCATGTTTAATTTTTATTAATTTATTAAGGGACATTCAAGAATCTCTTCGGAATGATGTTTTGCAAATGAAGAAGAAGTTGGCAGGATTTGAACCGGGGCTGGCCATCGTGCAGGTGGGGGCGCGGGAGGACTCCAACGTGTACATCAGGATGAAACTTAAAGCTGCCGAGGAAATTGGCATCAAGGCCCAGCTTCTCAAATTGCCTAAGTCTATCACCGAAAGTGAGGTAAAGATTCTTCTATTCTATCGGAAATGATCGTGTTGCTTCTTTCTTCAATTACATTTCAAGACAATTTTGATGAGGAGTCAAAGTAAAGCGCACGGATGACTTTTACAAAGTTTCTTTCTTTAAACTTGTCCAATGACATATCCATGTGTACCTTGCATTATATCAGTTCTCCAAAGCAAATGTTTTAATTTGGTTTATTTAAACGGAGTTTTATTCAGTGTTTTCGTTTTAATACTACGATGTATAATCCCTATTCTAATCTCAACATTATCGAGCACTGTAAGTTTATTTAGCGAGTAAAGTTAATATGAACAGCCACTTAAGATGTTAATGTTATTACATTGTTATGTTCCTACTTGTTATCAAATATGTATATACATAGTTCAATATTGAGTAAGATAAAAAACCAAAAATATACGGTTGTTTATTTTTATTTTCTTCTTAAGCAATGATGTATCAGAAAAAGTCTTTCATTTGAAACTTGTTAACTTACCCCAAAATAAGTTGAGATTATAACTAACTAACTAACTAACTATCTGGACTGCCACACTTTTCTTTCCTGACATATTTCTCTCCCTTCCTCAACATTCATACATCGTGTCATGCACGTGCGTCGATTTCTCTGACTCCTCACATGGCCGACATTCAATATTTGATTTATTTGATCGTGCCACGTTTTCCTCGGTCTTCCTCTATTTCTGGTTCCATTTACATCATTAACATATAATTTTTTTACCATTCTTTCTTTCCATATGTCCAAACCATCTTAATGATCCTTTCATTATTTTGTTCATGACACCATCATTTGCACCGCATTCACTTCTTATATTTTCATTCGACACTCTATCATACACAGAGTATCCACACATTCGTCTAAGAGATCTCATTTCTACTGCATTTATTCTACTTTCATCCTTCTTTTGCCAGATCCATGCTTCGCTTCCATACATAAGGGTCGGTAGAAGAACACCATTGTGCACTGCCATTCTAGCTTTTTTGGATAGATTTCATACATTTGTCCATATACAGATTAAATAACCACGGGGACATCACACAACCCTGTTTGACACCTTTATTGATATCAAACCAGGCTGAAAGATCTCCATTTACTCTGACACTAGCAGTGCTTTCCGTGTATAGCGACTTAATTGCCGTGATTAGTTTTGTACTTATTCCATATTCAGACAATATTTTCCACAACTTTTCTCTATTAACGTAATCATATGGTTTTTGGAAGTCGACAAATGCACAGAAAGGTTTGCGGTTTTTGGCCAGAAACTTCTCGTCAATGTACGAAGTCCAAAAATTTGATCCATACATCCTCTGCCATTCATAAAGGCACCTTGCACATCCCAAACTTTGTCACTCGTCAATTTTCTTACTCTTTCTATTAAAATTAAAATTGAGATTATATATTTATTTTTTAAAAGAAAATTCAATATCAAGTCCGCCTTAAACAATAACCTTATTATTTTGATTAGAAAATCAGATTAAAGGTTTTATCTGCCGATTTTTAAATGGCTTAAGTTGTATGTTATTTAATATTGAAGAAGACATCAGTTTTCTAAAAATTGTATTGCTCCCAAAATTGATTATTCTATAAATTGCACACAACGACAGCCTTGTCTTCACATTTGAATGATTTTTCTTAATCCATTTTTCAGCTACTTATAGAATTGAATAGATTGAATGAAGATCCAAAAGTCCACGGGATTATAGTCCAGATGCCGCTTGACTCGGATCATCCCATCGACTCGCAATTGATTACGGATTCAGTTTCTTCTGAAAAAGATGTTGATGGGTTCGTTCATATTACTTCCGCAATATTATTATAATATCTCTCTTTTGAATTAGCATCTACTGGGCTATGTAACATTATAATATTTCTACAATCATTGAGTTTATAAAGGCTTAGTTTCACTTACCCCAGTAATGGGTTTAGAAATATCAAATTAAACTCCTGTCTAACAAATAATAATAGAATGGAAATATGATTTTCAGATTAAATGTTCAAAACGAAGGAAAGGTGGCTATAGGGAATATGTCAGGATTCATCCCGTGCACCCCGAATGGATGCATTCAGCTGATCAAAAAATCCGGAGTGAAGATGGCGGGAGCAAACGCAGTGGTCATCGGTCGCAGCAAAATCGTCGGGACCCCTGTGGCCGAGCTCCTCAAGTGGGAGCATGCTACTGTCACTGTCTGCCATTCCAAAACAGTAGACTTAGATCAACAAGTATGGGCGCACCGTCTGAAATAATGTAGATCTGCCATCAATTAAAGCTATGATTATATAAATGAAAACGTAAATCTATTTTCAGGCAAGGAGGGCTGATATTCTCGTTGTGGCGATAGGCAGACCCGAGATGGTAAAAGCATCGTGGGTGAAACCCGGAGCTATTGTTATTGATTGTGGGATTAATGCCATTCCAGGTAATATATATATATCCATAACATAATTTGTTTCAAAGTTTATTGTCTTAATCAGTTGTAGCTTGTGTTCAATAGAGCAATATTTGTATTTCAGATGACACCAAGAAGAGCGGCCAGAGATTAGTAGGTGATGTGGCGTACTCCGAGGTGAAAGAGCTGGCGAGCTTCATCACCCCCGTGCCGGGTGGAGTGGGGCCCATGACCGTCACCATGCTGATGTCCAACACGGTTCTCAGCGCTAAGAGGATTGCCGATGCTATGCTGAATAAGGAATGGGATCTCAGGAAACTTTCACTGAAACTCGAAAGACCTGTTCCGAGGTAAGATTTTAAATGTGTGAATTTTTATAATATTTCATTTAGTTTTAATTAATTTTCCCATTAGAATACTTCCTAAATTATTGAAGCGAGAAATTGTAACGTTTGTTCTTCTCATCATAATAATGCTTTGCGATTGAATATTTTCCAAAACTTGTTATTTTTATAAAGAATAAAACTTTTAAAAATTCAATCTAAGAAAAATCGTAAAATGTTTGTAGTGCAGTCTTCAATTATCGATTAATATTGTAATTTGTTTACAGCGATATAGTGATTGCTCATTCCCAAAAACCAAAAGACATTCTGGGGCTAGCAAAGGAAATAGGCATTTCCCCCTCGGAAGTGATACTGTATGGTAACAAAAAGGCAAAAATTTCTCTTTCTGTTTTGGACCGACTAAAATCAGTAAAAGATGGAAAGTATATTGTTGTTGCTGGGTAAGAATTATCAATATTTGACTAAATTAATAAATAGATAGATTAATAAATAAATAATGAAGAAATAATGATTTCGGAAGATTAAAAATAATGTCATTTTCCAGCCTTTTTATATTTTTGTTGTAGCATGACACCCACCCCCCTTGGAGAAGGAAAAAGCACCACGCTGATTGGATTAGTTCAAGCCCTGTCTGCTCACAAGGGGAAAAACTCTTTTGCTTGCATGCGGCAGCCATCTCAGGGACCAACTTTCGGGGTGAAGGGCGGAGCAGCCGGCGGCGGGTATTCTCAGGTCATCCCGATGGAAGATTTCAATCTTCACCTGACCGGAGACATTCATGCCGTGACTGCCGCTAACAACTTGCTGGCTGCCCAGTTGGATGCTAGAATGTTCCACGAACTCACACAGAAAGACCAGGCGCTGTACGACCGGTTGGTTCCTAAAATCAAAGGAAACAGAAAGTTTTCCGCAATTCAATTTAGAAGACTGCAACGTTTAGGGATTCAAAAAACAGATCCTGATTCTCTGACGGCGGAAGAGATTACTGCATTTGCAAGGTTGGACATTGACCCTCAGAGGGTACTGTGGAATCGAGGTAAAATACAATGATACAAATTATTGAGTCATAAAAACTACTCTAGACATTATTTAAATTCTTTAATACTCACATTTCCTTTTCAAGTGATGGATATAAATGACAGATATTTGAGAAAGATCACGATCGGACAGTCTGCCACTGAAAAGGGCTTCACGAGAGAAACATCATTTGACATCTCAGTAGCCAGTGAAATAATGGCAATTTTGGCCTTGGCTAACAATTTGGAGGACATGAAGCAAAAGCTGGCCTCGATGGTGGTGGCCTTTAGCAGGAGTGGCACTCCGGTCACCGCTGATGATTTGGTAAATATTTCTGTTTTGTCTATATAGATAAAACATTTTCTCAAGGTACCAAACAAACATTTTTCTTAATTACTATTTCATCTATGTTTTTTGTTCTAGTAAAGCTAATTAAGTCTAAGATTCAACTTGAATCGCTAATGCTATTTTTAATATTACCATTAATTATCTTCAGGGTACAACGGGAGCTCTGATGGTGCTGCTGAAGGATGCTATCGAGCCCACGCTGATGCAGACACTGGAGGGAACCCCGGTGCTGGTTCACGCGGGACCTTTTGCCAATATCGCCCACGGCTGCTCCTCTATCCTGGCCGATAAGATAGCACTCAAGCTGGTTAAGGAGGATGGATATGTGGCTACTGAAGCTGGTTTTGGTTCTGATATCGGTTTGTAAATGTTATTTTTGTCCAAATTTTAAATAATTTAATCATCAAATAGTATCCCTGTTTAAATTGATTCCATCAAATCATGAAATGACATAACTAGATTCTCCTATATTCAGTGATTAGGCCTTGCTTCACAATTTTCAATCAGAGGAATTCATTTCATTCAGATTTCTCAACTCTTAAATACACATTTATTGTTTCTTGAACAATGATGTAAAACTCCATATTAAATAATTAATACAATAAGTTTGCTTTCTACAAATTTTATTTTATATTATGTGAATGGCATTTTCTACCTGTTAAGACTTGAAACATGTCATTCATAATTATTAATGAAATACTTGTTTTCTTACATTGACATAACTTTCAATCCGCGATTAAAGAAATTGACAAAAATTCCCAGGAATGGAGAAGTTCTTCGATATCAAGTGTCGCACAAGTGGCAAGGTGCCTAACTGCGTTGTGCTGGTGTGCACCATCCGGGCCTTGAAGATGCACGGCGGGGGCCCCGCTGTAACTGCAGGTGCTCCGCTGCACCCCGATTATACAACTCAGAACCTGCAACTGCTGGAGAAGGGGCTGTGTAATCTGCAGCAGCACATTGACAATGGAAAGGCTTTCCAAGTTCCGGTGGTCGTAGCTATAAATCAACATTTGTGAGTTCTTTTGTGATGGATATGAAATGTATTAAATTCCTTTCTTTTTGTTATTAAACATGACTTTATTTGACATCAGGCACGATACCCTGGAAGAAATAGCGCTCGTGAAGTCCTTTGCCATGTCACAAGGGGCCCACCAGGCCGTGTTGTGTGACCACTGGACAGCTGGCGGGGCGGGGGCACTGGAACTAGCTGAAGCCGTTATCAGCGCCTGCAGCCAGCCGCCCCGCTTCCGACTACTCTACCCCTTGGAACTCTCCCTGAAGGATAAGATACACCGCATTGCCTCCACAATGTATGGCGCAGGGAACGTGGAGTATTCTGAAATGGCCCAACTAAAGTTGGAACAGTACACCAAACAAGTGAGACAGCTTTTGTTTCTTAACATTGCTTTCTGATTTATACATTGCCTCCACAATGTATGGCGCAGGGAACGTGGAGTATTCTGAAATGGCCCAACTAAAGTTGGAACAGTACACCAAACAAGTGAGACAGCTTTTGTTTCTTAACATTGCTTTCTGATTTATACATTGCCTCCACAATGTATGGCGCAGGGAACGTGGAGTATTCTGAAATGGCCCAACTAAAGTTGGAACAGTACACCAAACAAGTGAGACAGCTTTTGTTTAAAAACATCTGTTTTCTACAAGTTTCTTATACAAACAGGCAAAACATTCACATCAAATATAATAAAACCTCTAGAAAACACATTTTCATTCGTATTAAATTTTTAACATTGAGTTTTACACCAATGTTCAAGAAACAACAAATAAGTTGTAATTTGTATTCAATTAAATTGGTTAATTTTAGAAGATTGGGTTGAAATGTTAATAAGATTAGATACTGCGCAAGGACCTAATTTTGATCTCTGTTATCTTCCGACATTGTTGATTATACAAAAACTACATTTTGCGAAGAGAGACAATTGTCAATAAAGGGTAATTTGTAGTTTTTCATTAATTTTGACATTTTTAATAAAATTTAATAAAACACTTTGTGTGTAGCCCTGATGAAGTTCGTTGGCGTGAAGTGAAACCGGTTTTCCTTTCTCAAAATAAAGTCGTTTTATACTGTTTTATTCAATTTTATTTATGTCAAACCACGAAGGCTTCTTACCAAAGTTTAAACAAAAAAATACATATTTAATAAATTAATTCATTTCAGGGATATGAAAAATTGCCTATTTGCATGGCCAAAACATCAAACTCTTTAACCGGCGACCCGGCTGTCAAGGGAGCCCCCAAGGGCTTTACACTGAAGGTGAGGGACGTTTTAATCTCCGTGGGGGCAGGTTTTGTAGTCCCTCTTGTCGGAGAGATCTCCCGCATGCCGGGCCTGCCCACTCGGCCCAGCATATTCGACATTGACTTGGACACCACCACTGGAGAAATTCAGGGCCTATTCTAAAATAGTTTTATGTGAAAAATATATTCTTATTATGTATTTATATATTTTGTTTGCTTCCGCAATAATTATTAAAAATAAATTTAAAAACACTTACTAGTTTTTAACCGCCCTATCATTGGCCATAATATACGGATATTATCGCCCCAACGCAACAAGCTGTATCACCTACGTCCGGGTACACACAAGTCATTCATCCGCAACCACGTCCTATACATATGAATACTTTATACGGTTATACGGCGAGTTTAGTATTTTGAGGTCAGTCGAAGTTAACGGATATGTTCATGTTTTTTCTGGTACACTGTAGATAAGTATTGTTACTGGGAAATATTATGATTTTTTACCTACTTTTTGAATAATAACCCATGGGTAGGGCGATTAAACTACTTTATTTTTGTCAAAACCAACCGCCTTCGGTCCCGCCAGAGCTTCGCCAGGGTTACAAAATAAACACAATATATAAAATAAGGGGTGGGAAGAGAAATAAGAAACAACCATGAGTCATGAGTCAGGGAAATAACAATATAAACATTCTAATTAATAATCTAGTGGCGTACAGGGGAGTTCATGCCTAAAATGGGGCTATGTTAAGGTCAATTTATTATTTAAGGCTTTCATTTTTTCAAGGGCTTCTAGATTGTCTAATTTTAAACCTGGGGAATTTTTACGCATTTTTAGAGTAGTTTGGCTCTATTCCTTTCACAGAGATAGTTGACAATTAATTGGGGTTTATACCCATAATTTATGGCAATTTGTTTTATGACTAAAAGCTGGTGATTATTAATTCAGAATAATTTGGAAATATAGTGTGCTCTTGTACATCTTAATTGTTTATAATTTGCTTGCTTAGTAAATTTTTAACTTGTAATCTGAATGATTCATTCATCCGGAAAAAATCTACAGAAAGAGTAATTGCGTATAATAATAAACCATTTATCAAAATATGAGTACCAACATTACCCGTGTCTTTTGATTTGTGGTCACTGGTTCACTCACTCCCTTAGGATAATAAGTGGCGTTGAGGACAGATATTAAAAGCAATAACTTTAAGTAAAAACATTTAATGGGTGTGAAGAACAAGCATTTCACTTAATCTTAATGGCAGCCCTCAGCCGGGCGGACCGGCTCCGTGGGTTCTCCTCGATCTCAGCCAGGGAGGGAGTGATGACGTGCTTCAGCAGTGATTCCCAGGAACTTTGCATGAGACAACTCACTACTTCCTTTTCATGAATCAAGAAATGATTTGCGTACTTCAAAGGTATTGGATTAGCTACATTATCTACTATATTACCAAAAATATGCCTTTTTACAATAGTGTCTTCTAATGAGTGAAAGGCGAGAGTCACGAGACGACCGCCGATCTTCAGATATTGCTGCGCGACCTGGATTCCATAATTTATTTCATTCAATTCGTTGTTCACAAATATTCTCAGAGCTTGGAATACTTTGGTGGCGGTGTGAGTGGGCCGGTTCAGCTTGTCCAGTCGGACCTCGTCGCCGCACACCGATGTCACGAGGTCCCCCAGCTCCTGCGTTGTCTCTAGCTTCCTGAACAAGTACCTGGACTGGACTATAGCACTGGCGATCTTTCTGTAATGTTTTTCCTCCCCGTAAACCTTCAATATCCTACCCAGTTCTTCTTCCGTGGCTCTGGCTAGAATGTCTTGGGCGCACGGCTGGTCCGGAAATCGTTGATAATCCATTCTCATATCGAGAGGGCCATTAGTGCTCACAGCGAACCCCCTGGAAGGCGTGTTGAACTGCATGGAAGAGCACCCAAAATCAAATAGTATTCCGTCCACGGAACTTTGACCCATTTTTAGTTCTTTCATTAGCGACGGCAGCTCTGAGAACTTCCCCAGGAGGGGAGTGATCCTCCCGGGGTAGGTCTGCTGAAGCTGGAGGGCGTGCTCATAGCCAACGGGGTCCCTGTCCAGAGCAATGACCTTGCAGTGGGGAGCTCTCTGCAGAATGGCGTGCGTGTGCCCGCCGGCCCCAAAGGTCATGTCTATAAAGGTTTGCTCGTCTTGAGGGTCCAGGTACTTGAGTACTTGATTGACCATAACTGGAGTGTGGGGCTTCTTCACGCTCTGGATTTCCAGACGGGTGGATGTAGAATACAGGGATTTTTGTAAATTGCTGCAGCAATCATTAAGCCGCAGCAAAGATTTTTTATTTCCTATAAGGTATCGCAATTTACTCATCCTTTTTTTGTATAATCCTATGAAAGAGACTTTTATCCTCGTACTTCAAGTAGTCTAGAAACTCCGAAGAAAGTATGAGGTTGCACTCCTTAGCAGTCAGACCAGTGGAGGTGGAGGTCTTGACCCGCTGGTAGAGGGCGGCGTGCTGGTTGTTCACCAGTCTATTCAGGCAAGCATATTTTTCTTCACAAATCCTTGTGTCACCAACAAATCCTTTTTCAGTATTAAAAGCGCTTTTAATACAAAATCTTATATGTTCACCGATGTCCCTAAAATAAAATACTTAGAATAGACTTAAAGGAAGAGATTTTTTTAAATAAACTAAAATTTAAGATTTTTAATTAATATTACAATGTTTGAACAATCCCCGGGGTTCTAAACATTAAACACAAACCTGCCTTTCTTAGTAGCATCTAGTGGCCACCTTTCCAGTATCTTCAAAAAATTCTTATAAAGAGCAGTCATACCTAGAAATTAGAAATAGGTTAATATAACCCCTACAAAGAAAGTTTATTAATAAATAAATATAAACCCGTTTGCCTACTATAACTACAGTACGAAAGTCGAGTTAAATCATTGCTCGTCAAATAATAAGTTAATAAATCATTTACTCCTGCGAACCTCTCACCTGTTCACTAAACAGAATCCACCAAGTAAAATAAAGGTTAGAAATATGTATCTGACATTTCATGAAATCATAGATATTTAATCAAATCATAATACTACCACCATACTTTTGGAACTTTAATTAAAAATTATTATATGAAAATATTTATTCCTAAATACCTACCATAACTTTGGCCTACTATAACTTTAAATACCTTCCGTAACTTTGAATAAATTTCGATCTTGCTGATGATGTAGGAGTTTTCTATTAGAATTTACCCTGAAGATCAGGTGGTAGCGGCCAGATTAAATTCATAGTGTATGGTGGCCGGTGACTATCTCTAATAATAATTAAAGGATCTTGCTTGTGGAGACTGCACGTTCAGCACTAAGTACGTTTTCCTAACGATGGGGCGGTGGCTGACATACTCCGTTCCTCTTTTTGACGATAGCGGCGCGGCGGTGAGTCAATGCAGCATCAGGTTTGGCCGATGGCGAAAACAGCAACTGCTCCAGCTACCGCGCCGCATTGAACGTCATGCATGGAAGCGAAGATGAAAAAGTTTGTCAACTGGCGCCGGCGCTGTTTGCTGGCGCCATGCGGCACGTATTCCGCGATCTTCTCCTCGTTCAGATTATCTCCCCGGCGTTTGACCATCTGTCGAGCCGGGGAGATGTTGCCTCGCAGGGCCCGGGATGTAAGAGACTCCCTAGCTCCTCGAACCTCACGAACTTCCAAAAGCCTGCAGGGTGGGGGTTGAGATCACGTGGAGTGGAATCCCGCCCCTAAAGTGTAGCCATTCACAAAATTGTCACTTAAACTATTATTGTTTTTTCACTATCTTAAATAAATTAAACCAGCCTCCAGAGAGAAAATGTATTTTCTGCCATGTAAAATTTCTTTATTGCAATCTCACCGAGTATGCCATAAAACATGGCTACATTGTTACGAATTTGTTGGTCGTCACGGAGTGAAACATGAGATTCGTATCGTATTCGAGTCGTATCTCACTCCATATCTCGAACCAATCTTCACAACGTGTTCATGCCCAAATTACTCGCTAATGTGATTATTATTCGATCTCTAAGATGCTCCGGGATGTATAGTGATATGAGATTGAAACCAATATTTACTATTTACAATTATATTTAACACACAAAATAAAGAACAAGACAAAAAGAAAGAAACCAGATTACTTATAATTGGGTTATCCTTGGGACAGCAGTGCTGAGTTGGGGCTGCCTTCATCCCGCCGCGGAGATCGGGCGAGGCAGACGACGATGAAGGGTGACGTGGAGGCTGGCCGGATCTGAGGCAGCCGGCACCTGGCGGCTAATGGTGACGATGTGGACGGCGACGGACCGTGTCAGGCGGCTTGGCATCCTCCTCCGTCCGCACCACGAGGGATGTGCGAGGCGGGCGCGAGGACCGGCGAGGAGCGAGAGGCGGCCTGGTCTCATTCGCTGAGACAGCCGTGGCCAGCATCAGGTCCCAATGATGATGAGCTGACGCCATGGTTACTGACGCCATGCGGCGATATCGCGATCTTTTCCAGAATCACTTCCCGGCGTTCGGTATAACACTTCGCGATCTTTTAAGACTATCTCCCCGGTACGTGGCCGAGGAGAGATACTTCTTCCACCGAGGTCGGGAACGGACTCTCCCCTGACGACTCGAGCTCCAATCGCAGGGTGAGGGGGTTAGGTCATCCCCCGCCAAAGTGTGGCCACTCACGAAAATTCGGCCCGGCAGTACCTAACTGAATTGCGATACCGGGGCAGAACGCTATTTTGTTATTATCACCAAATTGTCACATCACTTCCTTAAACACTATTATTGTTTTTAAATTGTCTTTCATAGTCTTATCACTAATTAAAATTAAACTTAACTAAGATCAAACAAGCCTCCAGAGAGAAAACGTATTTTCGGTCATGTAAAATTTGTCTAGTGCAATCTCACCTATTATGTCATGAAACATGGCTATATTAACATCAACATACCAAAATAATTTTGCTATGTCTGCCCTATGATAATTATTGTTTTTTGTGAGGTACTTACTTAAGTTAAAGAAAAAAAAAATGCGAAGTCATAGATTAAATGGGTAGAGGAACATTTTGTCAAAATAATTCGTGGAGTAAAATATAGGAATTTATCGTTATAAGTCTTCGAGGACTTATACTTATTTTTAATGAGAAAACAATGTGATTATTGCAATAATGTTGTAATGCTTAATAAAGACATTTATAGTTTAATTCGACACACATTGGATTTTGCAAGAAATGCGTCGTGGGACATATGACAACCGCTGGGATGAAGGACCAGAGAATTGGGTTAATCATAATACGCGCTTTTCGCGAGGCAATCGGAGGCCAAGTTTTCGTGGGTTCAATAACAGGTCAGAACATTTGTCGATAGAACCATATCGTACATTTTTTTACAAAGATATTAACCCTTTCTATATAAAAACAAATGTTTACAATTTTAGATTATTTGATGTTCGTTATTATTTTTTATGAGGATTCAATTGATTTGGTCGCCGCTCAATTGGGCCGAATTGGAATGTGGTGGTGGTTTGTTGAAATTATATTAAAGAACTAGATTTATCTTTATTCAACCATCCTTCATACATTTAAGCAGCTTTGCACAATCAGCAAATTTCCTCAATTTCCGCACTTTCAGTCGTGTTATTACAAAGTCTGGTGACTATTTTCTATTCTGTGAAATACAAATATCCCGGCTTGTTTGCTCTGGGCAGATCATTTTCCAAGTTATTGAGTATTTTGCAGAGCCCTGGGTCCACGGTCGTGGCGACAAGATGGTGGATTTAGGCCGAGGGCTCCCTGGGGCTCCATGGGGCAAGCCGCACCGCTGCAGCAGTTCCTCCAACGGCCTCCGGGTCATCCTCATCTTGGGCCTCCTGGTCACCCCCAGGCAGCTACAGGGCCTTACAGTTCCCAGCCGCACCACCATGGCTACCAGACTCCTGGCCATCTTGATCACCAAAGTACTCATGATCTGCAGGGTTCCTCCGGCCCCTATGGCCCAGCAGGGCCCCGAGGCTCCTCCGCCGTCTACGGCCCACGAGAGCCTCCGGCTTCGGGTTTGCTTCCTTTGCCCCGCACGCCTCCCTACTGGGTTTCGGGCTCTGCGCCCTCTCTCGAGCCTTCCGACTCCTACCACCAACAGACAGATGGCTCTAAGCCAACCAAGTCCTATGGTTTGCCTTCGGAATTCATAAATGAAACCATAAACACCGTGAAACAAAAGCTCAGATTTCGAAAAGCAAGTGAAACAAATGTTGACAGTGCCAACGACTCCTCTGCTCCAGAGTGTCCGGATGACAGTTCAACTGTGAAGGCTTCGTTAAAGCGCCGAATAGAGCATTCAAAGTTACCTCGGAAGCTAGCGCCCGCTAAGAAAGTGGACTCTAAAGAAACAAACAGTGCAAATAAGTTTTCCAAAGTGTCTAATCCTCAGATTGCTTCTAGTAACGTTTTTCAAAGTAAATCAGAATTTATGCGGCGGAAAATTTTGCAAAAGTTATTTCAATTGGATAAAAAGGCCATGAGGAACTTGTTGATGCATCCCAAGTCGTCCAGTAAATATGATTTTGCCGTGGAAAGCTTAATAACGGAGACTCGCACCGCCATCAGTAACCGACTGCGGAGCATTGCTGAGAAGTCCCTCTCGCTCCAGGAGAATAATGCCGAGGACAAACAGACAGCGCAGGATGCTTTTATGGGCCACCTGGGTTCCATGCTGGACACGGACGCCTCCGTGGAGCTGTCCAATATGGAGCCGCAAGTCATAGCTGAGCTGAGCAAGGTGCTTCAGGAGGATTTGATGGGCGCTGCCAGCCAGACGTCTGCACGGGACCTCGCGGATGCCATGCACGCCTCAGTCTCGCAAGAAGACTATTCCAAGATACGAGACTTTACTAATGATTATTATGACCACGCAGAATTGAAGAACGAGCCGGATAGATATGATGATTTTATCACAGAAGGTTACAATAGTCCGAATGCTGAATATAATAATCTTTGTAGGAGAAATGAGGAAAGTAATGAAAATTTTGTAAATATTAATTCTCGCAATATTGGCCGTTGCGGGGAATGGAATCAGAGTTCTCCCGCTCTTCAAATGGACTCAAATAGTTATTGCTCAGAAAGTGATACTAATTATTATGGTTCTTTCAATTCTCAAACGCTGCAGGAAACTAGTTTGAGTCCTGCGAGTGCCGATCCAGAGGTTAAAAATAAATGTTTAAATTCTAAGGTCAAAAATGACATTGTTAATCCAAATAAATATTCTAGAAGAAAATATGATGTAAGTAACTCTAGCGATGATTTGGGAAATAAGATTTCCCACTCTCATGACTCCAGCAGAAAGTCCAGAACAGTTGAGTCAGGCGTCAGCCAATTGGGAGCTTGTGAAAATAAGAGTACTCCCTTGAATAAGGTCGTCACCGCCGACTGTTTAGGAGGGGCGCAACCTGCCAATAACAAAGTGAAATCTCGGAGTGATTGGAAGAACTCTCCACATTCGGAGCCTCCAGCAGAGGCTGTTTGCGAGAATGCGAGTACTGCCTTAAATAATTATTGTGATATTCAAAATAATGTAGCCGTAGATTCCAATATAAAAGTAATTGAAGCCGATGCCAGGCCGCTGTGTTTGCCAGAGAAGAAAGTTGCCGAATCTGAAAGCTTCGTTGAAGAAGAAGGATGCAATTATTCTGATACAAAAGACGGGAAAATAATTCGAAAGAGAAAAACAAGTGACTCGCTTAATCAACACCAAAAAACGCACAAGAAATCAAGTATATGTGTTCGAAGAGATATATTTGATGATGAAAAGGCAGCAGCTAGTTGTGGGGATTGCTCCCTGCTTGTGTCTGCTAGCTGCCAGACTGAGAACACCACCAAGTCCCAAGGTTCACAATGTCGTCTTAAAAGTTGTGATATTTCTACTCAAGTCTACGAGTCATTGATATTCTCTAAATCTAAAGGTACGCAGTGCATGCGGCTCCCGGGCCGGGACCGTTCTTGTCAGACTCTCAAGCTGGAAGGCATCGCACCCTTCTTAAAGTCAGAAATCCAGAATCTCTTACACAAAGAAACTCAAACAGATAAGAATATCGAGGACAGCCCCAAAACTAGTTGCGTCATTGAATGTACTGATAAAGATTCCGTTAAACCCAAAGTGAACAAACCCGCAGATAAAGGAAAAGCGAATGAAATCAATCCCAATGTCGATGAAGTTTTGGAAAGGATGAAACAGATCGACAATGACATTCACATTCTCGTGCTGGAGAAGCTCAAGCTCTACAGTGTGCTGGAGACTCCAGAATCGACATCTAACCACAGAGCCAGCCCTTCTAAAGGAAAACAATTTGATAAATTAAAATTTCATAAATACCAAGATCTTCAAAAGAATTTATCAAATAAGCCCAATGAAAAACTTAATTTGAAACAAGCCCCTTCAAGAAGTATGAAAATTCCTAAACTATGCCCGTCAAAAGAAAAGTCCTCCACCACTAACTCACATACAGGCCACCACAAGAAAAGTACCCTGCACCGGGAAGTTAGAGAATCTACCCGCAGACACAAAAGTGTCGCCAGTGAAAACAAGGGTGTCGCAAGTGAACACAAGAGCGTCGCTAGTGAACATAAGAGTGTCACTAGTGAGCACAAGAGTGTCACCAGTGAGCACAAGAGTGTCCCTAGTGAACACAAGAGTGTCCCTAGTGAACACAAGAGTGTCCCTAGTGAACACAAGAGTGTCCCTAGTGAACACAAGAGTGTCCCTAGTGAACACAAGAGTGTCCCTAGTGAACACAAGAGTGTCCCTAGTGAACACAAGAGTGTCCCTAGTGAACACAAGAGTGTCCCTAGTGAACAGGAGTGCAAGCGATGAATATAGAAATAAGAGTGCTTCGTCTAGTGTCAAGTTCAAAGGTCCGCGTGATAAAGAGAAGAAACACAGCAGTGACTCCAGAGAGATTGAATACAGCAATGACTTCAGCACCAGGAATATTATTCCTGGCAAAGACATACAGAATGGTAAAAGTGATCACTCGGAGGAATTGTGCGATTACGATGGCTTAGACGTCAACAGCGACACTACGTATGTGGACTCCGCGGGCTGCCCAGTCGCGTTGGACTGCAACATCCTTGTATCCGAGGAGGTTATCATAAAAAGTGAGAATGATAGTGGCGTCGATGTCGGTGCTCAAGTGAAAAATAAAATTCTAATTGAAAAACACAAGAAGGAAAGAACGCTCAGAAGTGGCACTCATAGATCTAAACTAGACAAAAGTAACTGTGATAAAGTACGGTTGAGAAGTAATGCGAGCACGGGCGTGCCGCCCCCCATCCCCCCGATTCGCATCTGCAAGAAGAGATCGACCAGTTCTTGCTCGCAGTCCCCGACTAAGTCTAGTCCGCTCTTCAATCTAATATCTCAACTGAAGGATTCGGAAGATGAATGCGAATTTGAAATAAGTAATCCTCAAAAAAATATGAAATTGGAGCAAACATCTGTTGAATCCATTGACCCGGATTCAATAGGGAATTCCAGTCCGTTCACGGAAAACCTTCTCAGTATAGATAATCTTTCAGAAGACAGTCAGAAGTATGATCTAGTGGATTGTAGAGTTTATTTAGAACGTTTGGATGATAAGAAGATGACGAGTGCAGAGTTGCGGGGAGACACAGAGTGCGGGGGCTTGCCTCTGATGGAGGACACTTACGCGGCCAGCATGATGAGTGACGACGCCCTGTTTGCCTCCAAGGGATACGGCAGCCAGGACGACTGCATCACGCTGGAGCAGCTGGACAACGTGCAGTTTGATGACTTCTGTGACCCCGATGTTCCCACTATTATTGGGAACATCGAGGCTAATGACTCCTTCAGCATAATGGATCAGTGGGATTCCAAACTCTTTGAAAATGTGTCTTTACTGGATGATCGGGAAATCTTTTCAGACAAAAGTTTATTACTCGGCGCAAACTCCAGCGCGGAACCAAACAATTTTGCTCAGGTTAAGAACAATCCCGTATCAAAGAAAGGGGATTTCTGTGATGCAATCAGCTACACGGACCACTGTGACTCTATTGTTGCCCTGAAGGTGCTTACCATTCTCTATTCACTCTTACTTTAGTTCTAGACCTTTTCTAGAAACAACCATTCGAAAATAAGATGAATTTACAAAATATTATTTCATTGGTTACTTAACATGATAGAATTCTGAAAAAAGTAACACTACTTTTATTGTAATAAAGTTATTTTGTTTGCAAGTTAAAAAAGTGTTCCAAAATATCCAGACATTAACTTGATTATTGACATGCAATTGTATTATACATTATACTTTGGTCAAATATTGATGTAATCTTTTAGTGTGTCGGTGACAACTTTTTGGCCGCTTCCATGGATGGGAATGTCTATTATTATTCTACAACGAAAAAGAAAGCCCTGCAGACCATGAAGGTTTCGACCACATCGGCTATCACCTGTCTCACGCTGAAGCCAAATAGGGTGCCTTCCCAGGTGTATACAGGCTCGCTGGATTCATACTTGCGTTGCTTCAATTTTAAGGTATTTGTAATTTGACTGCACGAAGAGTGAGTTCCGCTCCCAATAGCATTCTGAATATCGTCAGTTCGTGTTGATATTTAAATTGTTTGTCTCTTTAGACTGGAGAAAAAACATTGACTGATATTGACATTGGAGGACCTATCCAGAGCATGTTCCAAGAGTGGAGGACCTTGTACATCGGCACCCAGGATGGGCTTGTTGTTCAATTTGATATAGAGGTATGCCACTGTCCTAATTGTCTCAGCAAATTTTAACACTTTCAAAGCTTTGCAGGTAATTTATTCAAAAGCTTTTGATAAAAAAGCTATTGGAAATGGAATGCTTCCGATGTTTGATCTTATTTAAAGAGCCAAAGATTTTTCAGTTTGATCACCTGGTCACCTTTGATAAAATATTTGTTTTCTAGAAAGGTGCAGTGATTCCCAACAGTAGCATAAAGTGTTCTGAAAACGCCATACTGGCATTGCATGCCTTGAAAGAGGGGCCACGCAAGGTACTGCTGGTAGCCTCACGCTCTCAGGAGGTCACGGTGAAGGATGCCACCAGCGGCTTGCTTCTGCGGACTCTTCACGGTCCTGACAACACCGTCTACAGTCTGCTCTTCCATGCCGGGAAGGTGTTCTGCGGCACCAGTGGTCCTGACCTGCAGGTTTTTGATTTTGCGGTGAGTTGTTTTAAAACATTTATACACATTGAACTGGGATAAGGCAATGTTGAAAGGTTTGAAATTATTTAAGCATCGAGAAGTGACGAGTTCCTGATAAGCTTGCTCACGGAAAGCTATTTTGAATGGGAGTTTAATGAGTGTTGCGCGCTGCAGAACGGCGACATGGTGGAGCTGCTGCGGGGCGGGCGGGGCGCCGTGTGCCTGCAGGTGTACCGCGGGCTGCTGTTCTCCGGCTGCTACGACGGCCTCATCTACGTCTTCAGGGTCTCCAACTGCAAGGACCCCGTGGCTCGCATACCCGGACCTGGCAAAATGATGCTGGCTATGGCTATTCTCAATAATAAGGTTGGCTGCGCTAATATGTAATAATAATGATGCAGGAAGATTAAAAGTTATTATACATTATGTGGGAGGAAGTACTACAGAATTGTGCCCCTTAACCCGTTAGTCTTTGGGCTGCCTATAACAGCTTCGGGTAAGCGGTGGGAATCCTCTGTTGACATGGCCAGGGACTGACGTCAGTGGAGGACCGTTGTGGAGTTGGCCAAGTCCCACACCGGGATTTAGTGCCGAGAAATGAATGAATGATTAACACCATTCATAAGTATTGTAACTTGAAAGTGTTTTGACTTTAATAATAACAAATAGAATCGTATATTTGAAATCCATATTTTTAAAGAGTTGTACATATACATACCATTGTAGTATGTATTACTTTTCTTGCCCCTGACATAGAACATGAACATGAAGATGTGCACACCGTGATGGGTTGTATGTTGTGCTTTGCAGATAATCGCCGGCTGTAATGATAAATCCCTATCCATTTGGCCTCTGCCTAAAGAAGTCATCGCCCTCTTGGACACATAGTACATGTTCCACAGGCGAGGAGGAACCGGAGACTTCAGGTTGAACCGGGATTGCTTATATTTATTTTAATATTACATTTAGTTTTACTGTTATACAAATGAAAGAGATATTTATTTTTCGTCATTTGAATCCACAAATAGTTTAAGGCAAACTCTCATTGTGAAATTTGAATAGAAATATGATAAGTTTTATATATTTATTTTAAAGATATACTATTACGTTTTTGAAGCTCAGGCTGGGGCACGTGCTAATCTATGGCAGTAGGTGAATGTTGTTAATTTTGTATTATATGTATGTAGGTCCGGTCCGTATACACACCGATTGTTTTCTTATAAACCAACCAAAATGTGAGTTAAGTTTTATCATGCATACAGATTTGGATTTATATAAAGCTTTATACAGCCGACATATATTATATTAAATGAAAAGAGGCAATAAAACTATTTTTGTACATTTTATTGTGTAAATTTGTAAATAATGAAATATTATCGGTCAGAGATAATCTGTAACAGTATGCTAGCGTAGCTCGGCGGTGACTGTACCAGACTGGTGCTGGTGGGTCCCCGTTGACTCGGGTATACATAGCGATAGCCATATCTCGCGCTTAACAAATATTTTACATATTTATAAATAAAACGCTTGATTTTATATTTCTCTACGTGTTTCCAAGGTTTTTATCGATGAGAAAGGTATAAATTATTTATAAACATGTGGAGAAAACTAAACACAACAATAGAAAAATAAAGTGCTTTAATTAATTTATCATTATGGATTCCCAGAAATCAGATTTCTTTTGTATTTGACATCATCCGCCTCTGAATAGTACCAGTTATTTTGTAATGTGTTTTTAATATTCAACTCCTTTCTCGTTCGCATGACTTCAGTTTTCATAAGATAATCTGCTTGTCAAGCTTCAGTTAAATTGTCAGTTTAAATTATTCAGAAATTGTCTAACCAGCCTACTAGCCTACTTAGGGAATATCCCAATATTTCCCAACTGGAATTGAATACAGTTCATTTAAATGAACTTTTTATTTTGTTAAAGTTGTACAACAGACTTCGATGAATATGAAATTGGTTATTGTATTCATTTTTTTCTTTAGAAAAAGTTTATACCGATGTCATGACACTACTAAATTACGAAAGATATAAATTTATTTCCAGTTTCCAGTGCGTATTGACTGGTGGAGGTTCAAGACATGAGACAACAATTCAATTGTGTAGATTGATCATGTCTTCAATAATTTGTTAATTAAAATTGATATCAGAATGAAAAATGGCAGGGCAGAATAAACCAAATTTCTCTAAATCTACTATAAATACGCGACTTCAGGTTATTTGATTTAACTTTGAAGATTATTTTATTTATAATTATTTAATATCTACAAACATAAAGTTAACTTTTATTACTTTTAGACTCTTTAATGTATGTCAAATAGATTTTTTCTACATTGAATAGATCGTAAATATGAGAATATTCAAGTATCCACGAAAGGTGTAACTATTTTGTAACCTATTTGATAAATTTAATAAACTGTTTAACACACATACTTTATTGCCTACTTCTAGATGAGAAATATCAATACAACTTCTATCTTACAGTAGACCTTGTTTCTTCCATGCCGATTCTTGAACTAATTATCACCTGCATATAAACATATGTTTGTAAATAATAAAAAGAATGAACACCTAATGAAGTATTTTATTTCTTGAAATAATTAATTAGATATGTAGCAATCAACTATGAGACGGGAATGAAACCTACATTTAACTAGCCTGCTACACTAAACTTTTGAAATTTTGGGAAAAAGCAAAGACACCAGCAGTACTTTTCTACGGATGTGCTGCCATAGATGAAAGACAACCTAATATTTCTCTATGGATATAGTTGTCTATGAACAGTCTGTATTTTAGGAAATGAAGGTGCGGGAGGGTGAATAGGGTTGACAAATTAATTTAATATATTTAGACGTATCTGCCAGTTTTTGTAAATATAAATCAAGTGCTAGTTTTCGAGATGGCTACCGCTTTTTTAGCAGGTTCAGTCCGTTTTATTAGAATTTCATCCGGGGTAAGTGATTTTGCCGCAACTGTTGAGCTGTCATTATGTAATGATTCTGCATATGGTTTTATTATGGTTATTGTAAATGGATCACGTGTTTTGTTTATTTAAAATATAGTTCACGAAACCTCGCCTTTCTGCTAGTATTTTGAGCCATGCAGATAAGCACGCTCGCGGCTATTGTGCCGCGGTCTTGAGCAAGAGATCAACCCTACTCAACACCGCTTCTAATGAGAACATATCAGTATTTGAATCGAAGAAGTGCGTATAAAACATTACAGTAGTTTTATTGTTCTTAATTTGCCCAATGATGTTGTTGGATAATATTATGAATCGCATATTTTTAGATTAGTACACAGAAGAAGTTTTCATACTTCGGGAATTCTCTTTGAATCTCGCGATGTGTTGGCCCCCACTTTCCCGGACTCCGTGTCTGAAGGAGACGTCAAGTAAGTTTAAGATTTGTTCTCCTGCACACGAAAACATTTTTTAAAGTGTATACAATACGTAAGATAGGAAATTAGTCCAGGTTTTCAAAAAGTGATTGTAGGTACATATAAAGTGTTTTCGTGTTTAAACAATTATTTTTTATTCTTTCCTATGAACTTCATTTGTTGGGTGACATTTTAAGTATTATTCTTTTATCATTGTTTTTTTCCATCAAATTTTTTGACAAAATTAATTTGGAGACTAGAGAAAATTTAAGTCAATAAAAAAAGAATCCATTCAGAAGGTTTTTAATCCATTAACCTTTTCAATCCATCAGCGACCTACTTCAATACAAAGTAGCAAATAGTAACTGATTATATTAGACTATACATGAACAGCGTGGCGGGCTCATTACCCCTCCAGTGAAACAGCGTGATGTTTAGTTAGTAGAGAGTGCCTGCTATATAATAGTAATCTCAGGTTCATGTGGAGTCATTAGTACAGGAACCCAGTTCACACAACATTTCTTTATAGGACCTCTTATCCTCGTCTTATTTGAGATTACTATTTTTCTCCTTGTGTCTTTTGGTAGGTCATTGTAAAGTTTCTGTCCATTGTTCAATATCCTTGATTGTCCTGTCTTTGTTTGTGCATTGGGTAAGTGATATCCGTCACACTTCCTTCCTGGTCCAGTGTCTGTTGTTTGTAATAGCAGCTTAGAGTGATACTTCTATTTCCAGGTGTCACTATAACAATTTGTGCCTTCTAGGATTGAACGGAAAGCAGGTGACAGCATTCAGGAGGATGAGGTAGTGTGCGAAATCGAGACCGACAAGACAGCCATGCCCGTGATGGCTCCCACTTCCGGGGTAATTGAGGAGTTCTATGTGCAAAATGGGGATACAGTGAAGGCCGGCCAGAAGCTGTTCAGAATGAAGGCTGGTGCGGTGGATGCCAAGCCTGCCGCGGCCGCAGCTGCTCCGCCTCCTGCTGCTCCGAAACCTGCCGCTGCCCCCGCTCCCGCCGCCGCCGCACCCGCCGCCCCTGCATCTGCACCGCCTCCCGCAGCCAGGGTGAACAAAACCTTACTTTTATATTGTTGGCAGAATTTGTTTACAATAAGTTTAAATATTAAAATGAATTCCCAAAAAGTAGAAGTAAATGAAAGAAACATGTAAATAATGGAATGGTAATAATCTCCAGCCCCCGGCCCCGGCCGCCCCCGTCTCCTCAATCCCGGTGGCCGCTATCCGCCACGCGCAGGCCATCGATTCTGCCTCTGTGAAGGTGAGTTAACGCAAATGTGGGTAGTCATTGGATAGCCGAAGAAATTAATTGTATTGACTTGATGAATTACAAGTGGCGCGTGTGTTGTGTAGATCCCTCCCGCAGACTACAGCAAGGAAATAACGGGTACCAGGACGGAGCAAAGGGTGAAGATGAACCGCATGCGGCTGCGCATTGCGCAGAGGCTGAAGGAGGCCCAGAACACTAACGCCATGCTGACCACCTTCAATGAGATTGACATGAGGTACAAGTCTGACTATGTGTGATGTTGTTGATGCAGTCCCTGACTGATCTGTTCAGTTTCATTTTATTGATTCCTTGTAGTTATCATCCATCTCTTAGTGCCTTATTTTAGGTATTTTAGTGCAGAAAGTGTGACCTAATGTTTGTTTACTTGAAAGAGTTAGATCTGTTGTTAGACTTGGCTAGACATCAAAATGTCAGTCAACAAAATGGAGATGAATTCTCTAAATTTTATTTGTGCTTTTTCTTGCTTAATACTCTTATTTGGCAGAAGAGCACATGTCAGTTTTTGTCGATTTTCATGCCAATATGTCATTATATACTACGAAAGCTTATGTTTCTAAAACTTATAGATTTTGCGCAAAACCTATCGGAAAAATAATACATAAAATATTGAACTCAAACATGGCAAAATGTGAATGATATTTGGAAAGTCTGCCAAAACCCTATGCTATAAGCATTTAAAAGTTCAATAGCTACAAATTATTTTATTGTCACTCTTTTAAACATACATATTTTTTATATTTAAAAAAAAAACCTATCATATATGGGTTTGTGGGACTTCTTTAAACTTTGAAAAGACTCTCCTGTAAAAAGTGAAAAAATGACATGTGCTTTTGTCGAATAACACACATTAATTCATCGGATTGTATTATTTAAGGGTTATTATTCTTTGAATCTGATAATATTTAACGCTATTGTGTATTCCCCTGATTGTATCCGATGAATCATTTCTCAGGTTTAGAGTTGGTATCAAATATGTATTTTTAAAAACAATCAAATGATTTGACTGAAATCTCTTGATGGAAGTTCATTTTAAATAATAATGAAATAAAATGATGTTTTTTAACTACTTCCACTTTTGTCTTTATTTCGAGAGTGACTATTGGTATTACAGGTATTCAAGAAGATTCATATTCAATACAATGGATTAAAAATGTTATTATCGCTTACATATTGATATATATATATTTATTTTTTGACTTTACTTTTCAGTTCAATTATTAGTTTCCGCAAGGCGCATTTACCCGCATTCCAGAAAAAGTACGGGCTGAAGCTGGGCTTCATGTCGCCCTTCGTGAAGGCGGCGGCCTACGCTCTGGTGGACCAGCCCGTCGTCAACGCTGTCATTGACGGCAATGACATTGTCTACAGGTGTGTACATGTTAGCTCCATAACTTTGATGCTGTAATATCTAACTAATGATGAGCACTCTGTATATCTTACCATCGCCATATCTCCTTACAAGAATCTTCGTAGGCAGGTTTCTACCCCACTTGCAGGGACCAGTTTATATGTTGTGTAGACCAAACATAGGTAATAGATGTTGTATGTATATGTGTTGTACTATACATTTAGGAATGTGTTTAAAAATAAGTTCTTCGCTTTAGTTTCAACCCATGGCATTGTTTTGCAACAAGATATTAAAAAAATATCTTTGCTGGTTCTTGGAATACCACTTGGGCCTTTTAATGTGGTAGTTTCCCGTTGCTTTCCACAATTGTATACAGCAGGTTGTTTTAACCCAATCACTGTATACAACTTTTTAGCTATTGATTCTCATGACATGTGATAGGTAGCTAATCTATCGCCAATTTTTTTCACATGAATTTTATATCAGACCAAAGACATTGTGATGTCGCCGGGAATGGAACCTGGGACCTTTGGTGTGGCAGTCATAGCTCTTGCCACTACCCCAAAGGTCGTCATAAAGTACAAATCACATACTTGATTGAGTACCTAAATGAATGTCAACTGTCTGTTGAGAATGAATCACCAAGTGCGTGAAATTCACATTCAGCAGGGAGAAACAGACGTGATAAATTTCTGTGCTCTGATTAATTACCAATGTTGACGTAACATTTATCTCTATCCAAGTAAACAGTACTATAATTAGATGGAGTAATGTAATCAGCTTTCCAGTTGAAATTAACCTTGAGTTCTTTACTGAAGTAATATATATTGCATGATGTGCATTGAAATAACATGTACGTGATAGCAGAGGCAGAATGTGACATTGAAACTAATCTATTCTCCTCTTGTGAACAATTAATACTAATGAAATCATCTGTTTTCTATTACATATTTATTATTTTATTATATTTTACGAGAATTACATTTTTCGCCTTTCCAAGGTTCTCTATTATTTTATATAGATATTGATGAAAATGTCCATTTTCTAAAAGTTTGATTATTTTTTTAATGGGAGCGATATGTTTCATTTTGCTGGGGTATTATCAAATATGTTTATTTGTACAGGGACTTTGTGGACATTTCCGTTGCTGTAGCGACACCCAAGGGCCTGGTGGTTCCGGTGTTGCGCAATGTGCAGGACATGAACTACTCCGATGTGGAGATAGGCATCGCACAGCTCGGAGAGAAGGCCAAGAATGGTAATTATTATTATTATTATTCTGATGACTTGTATTTTAAGTGTGCCGTTTTGTAAAATCAATTACTCCAAGGGCGCATTGGGCAATGACTGGCCGAACAGTGCAGTCTTTAGAAGTTTCTTAAATTTAACGTCACTATCCTCATACTTAATACTAACATGGAGGCTATTCCACGCCAACGGACCCGCAACGCTGAAAGCACGATCATAGAAACATGCTTTATTGGCTCTGACTGGTACACTGTCGCATATCAGCATAATATAATGCGCAGGTCTTGCTCACTGCTTCATTTTATATGCAATAAGAATAAAAATGTTTATAATACAATTTACAAACATTTCAGCCTCCCCCCCCTGTCACAGGTACTTCCATACTTTTAATATACATTTATATTGAGCCAGAAGCCGGATGGCAAAAGTAATATTGCCCTACACACCTGAAAATATAGTATTATCTGACATTTGATTGGGTGCGGCCATTATCTGATGCACTCGCACGCCAATATTATTGCATGTAATATGCAGGCCATCGCCTCATCGGTAATCCAAGAAGTCCCATATAAAGACATTTGTTTCAGAATATTGAGTCTGTACAATGAAAATAAAGTATTGTGTTATTTCAGGGCAACTGGCCATTGAAGACATGGACGGCGGCACCTTCACCATCAGCAACGGAGGCGTGTTCGGCTCACTCATGGGAACGCCCATCATCAACCCTCCTCAGTCTGCCATCTTGGGTATGCACGGCACTTTTGAGAGACCCGTAGCTGTTAATGGACAGGTAATAATACATTCCTTTTTATATCCTTAACCATTCACTCACCTGATGCCACTCACTCAACGGGTGGCCTGCTATAAGAATATAAGACAATTGTCTATTTACCGTTGTGTATTTTAACTCAAAATTATCTCTTAAATTATTTAATGTGAATGAAAGTGTCTGTTTTTTTAGAAGTTTTATTATATTTTTGTTAATGCCTTAGCGAAGCGAAACATATATTAATAATCCTAGAAAACAGAGTTTTACATCACTATGGTGCGGCTGACTACATTTTCAGTCCAAAAAAAGGTTTTGAACTGTGCCAGACTACATTTGCAGTTCATATTTGAAAGTATCTTCTTATAAACCTTTTAACTTTAGTTTAGACAGCTGATGAGTATTACAATTGATTTGATGATACCCTAGCGAGGTGGGAGATGTCACTCCTATAATATAATGGAACTTTAGAAAAATGACTTTAACAATACTAAATACGCAATAAGGTATGTGACATATTTTTTGATATAGAACCTCACCACTATGGTTGATTTTTCTTTCAGGTGGTGATCAGACCCATGATGTATGTAGCCCTGACGTACGACCACCGGCTCATCGATGGGCGCGAGGCCGTTCTCTTCCTGCGCAAGATCAAGGACGCCGTCGAGGACCCTCGCATCATCCTGGCCGGTCTCTAGGCACACTAGCACAGCATCATCTATTTATACTCCTCATTCAAATATATCAATCAGTATATTGTAAATACAGTTTAACTCCACCATCTCAAAGTCATTCTATGTCATTCTTTTTCTATTTATTATCCATCGTGCAATGTGATTGTCTACTATCTGTTATTTGTTTATATTTCTAATAGTAGATTTCCAGCGGAAGGAAGCGGAAGTGGCGTACACAGAAAGGAACACACTTAACTGCTTATTATTTTTATTTCCTCTCATCTCTCACCTGTGAGGGTTCACATTTGTTTGTGTTGAAAGAAATTACCTTTGAGTATTAGCCGTAGGTGATACAGCTACACAAATGTAGTTGGTAATGTATTCACGGTTCTGGTTGTTTTATTTTGATCAAATGCATTGGGGACGTGGTGGTCCAGGTGGTCCCGCTGCAGAGCGTATTTGTATATTTATTTTCAAGTTTCCTTGTTTTCCTGTGATCACCTCGTAGCTAAATTACTATGCCTTTCTGCGTAAAGTTTTTGGCTTATGTAAGAATGATTTGTAACCACTCTGTAGTAAAAAAATGATCGGCTACATCTAAACTAAGGAAATAGATAATTTAAAATTGTTTGGTTTTTTTATTTTCCCCGTTATATTTTTAAATTTTTTTTTTTACAATCTTCTTCCTCGTGTCAATGGTAGAAGTAGTTCTATTTATATATATCATTGGCCCAGAAGTCTGCCAGCTGGGAAGTGTTTTTTTTTCAATTATAGTAATCTTTTTAAGGCTAGAATAAATTAATATACGAGTACACTTGGCCCTCTATATTCGGATGTTTTGCTTTCGCATAAAGAAATTACGGACTTAACGGTCGAGACCAAGATGGCAATAATTAGACCTTCTGAGAGTGACGACCACTCTTTTGTTTCAATTGGCTGTTTATATAACAATGTGTTAAATTTGGAAAAACAAAAATAAAATGGAAGAACTACATCTTCACAGATTGTATCCAAAAGATACTACATAGTGGTGGATGAAGTAGGAATGATCTCTGTCATTGTGGATTGACGATCAACATCAAAAAGATCTCCTTATATATGTTTTTTAATTATTCAAGCCAAAGCTCTTAGTTTCTATGAAGATTGGAAAATTCAATTAAAAGAAGATTCTAATGTGGAGTTAAAACTAACTAACTAACCATCACGCCGACTCTCCGAAAGGGTAGGCAGAAAGAATGGACTGTCACACTTTAACCGATGCGGCACTCCATCCTTCTCTTTTCGCCCCGCGGGACACGCGGTGTGATGGGTTGCAAACCTCAGCACCACCAATAGGCATCTCCCGGGCACACTTCGATAGTTCAACATCCACAAAATAAATCTAAAACAAATAATATAAAATACAATGATATAAAATAAAATAACAAAATAAAAATAATTTAACACAAAAGGTTGTTTTTAGATGGTGCACATATTGTCTATTTAATTTATGTTCCACGTATCCACCGTTTTTTTTTAAATTAACAAATAATTAGGCACTTAAAAAAAAACAACACTAGCAACACACCACCTTTAAATTAATATTGAAGAAATTATTCAAATTGTCTTCTTCTTCTTCGATGGTCCTACAGCCCATATCGAGCTTTAGCCTCCAGTATTCTTCGCCTCCAACTCCTCCTGTCCTCTGCTTCGACTCTCCAATCTGACACTCGTAACATATTGCCCCATCTCTCCCAACTTCATCCTCCCATCGCAGCCTTGGTCGTCCAATTGGTCTTCTACCACCTGGGTGCCACTCCAGCAATCTTTTTGGGGTTCGCGATGACGGCATCCTCCGCACGTGACCGGCCCATCTCAGTCTATTCAGTCTGACCTGTGTGGAGAGACTGGGATCTTTGTAAATATGGTACAGCTCGTCATTATGCCGTACTCTCCAGCCTTCACCGTGATTCACAGGTCCCAGAATTCTTCGCAGGACCCTTCTATCAAAAGTATCCAGTCGCTCTGCGGATTTCGCTGTCATTGTCCACGCCTCACATCCATAGGTCACTACTGTTCAAATTGTCATTGGAACAAAAGAAAAAATTATTTTTACACCTGTCAAAATTCTTTATATAAACGAAAAAACTTGTATAATTTTAACATCAAAACAGTACAAACGTATTACGTGTCACAATTAACTATTATAAAGTGCGACAACAATCAAATTGACCAAAACAGTTCACTTATACACGAAATATCTCCAAATTTACGGGAGCACCACATGAACCAAACCAAATTTTCAAAATCAGAACCAGTAATGTGGAAGTAAACCCCTTCTATCAGGAAAAGATAAAAGGGTGGTATTAAACATAAAGAAAATAGTCGAGTCTTAAAGCACATTGTGATACACATTATGATATTCATTGAAAATATGCTTTTTGTTATTTTTATTTTCATGGCTCTACTTTCGCACATACACATTACGCACACATTTTCAGGTTCCAATTATATGCGAAAATTGAGGGCCCCTGTATTTGGTAAGCTGGAACATTCAAAGTTGCACTGAATTGCCAGAGATGTTGAAGTACGTGGTGTGCCTGGGGAAAGGTCACTGGACAGGGAGAGGTGCTATATATTATTATAAGAGGCTTAAATCCGCCCTGGAATATTAATTAAACTACAATGATTGCTGCACATTAGAATCCAAATATAATTTTACAAGTTGTTTTAGTATTTTGACTACAGATGGCATTAGTTATATATGGAATTTAAATGGGAAATTGAAGGCTAGTTCTTACAAAGGTGCTAAGTGGTTTAAACATAAAACAAACAAACAAAAAAAAAAGTTTATTATAAACATGTGTCATGTAGCATGGGTGGCATCTTTAGGGGGAAGTTTGAACTACACTATGTTATTCAATCATTTTGTACAGTTATTGGCCTTTTGGGATCAAAAACTAATTTTTGACTTCTTTGGTTGACTTTGTGATGATCAGTCCTCAATTATAAATTAAATGAAGATGTCATCAAAGTGCTAGACGGGTTATACTCGCATAATATTTTTTTAAACTAATGAACTAACTAATCATCACACTCTTCCCCTGTGGGGTAGGCAGAAAGGATGAACCGCCATACTGTTTTGTCCTGATATACACCTCTAGATTCCTCTACATTCATACATAGTAAGATGCACGTTCGCCGATTTTTCTGACTTTTTAAAACTCCAGCATGTTTATTAAAAGAGAAGAGTTTATTAGACCATGTTGTATTGAAAGAGAACAAAAGGCTTTAATTATAACAACTTTCTTTGTAGAAGTTCGTTTAAAAATCCATGAAAAAATATGTTATGCAATATTTTTTTTGTTTGCATATTTTTATAACAATAATGATTGTGCAAAACTTAAAACAGATGTGATTCCGGTGGACTTGTTGCTTTTTCTGATCATTTTGGAATGTTGTCTGCTGAAGCCTTGCAGAATAAAGAAATCAATCAAATGATGTTAAAAAAATAAAATCACACTCTGGAGTCTCCAGTTTAATATTATTCGCGTTGTGTGGGTATTGCATAATCACACGTAGGTACCTATATGTTCTCGTTTATCGGAGAAATGTGCAGGCAATCGTTTGTGATCGATTAGTGCCTATTTACATTGTACGAGTATTATTTCTAGTGAACGTAAACAAGCCGCAATAAGCAGGCGCTCCCCGCGCGTTAACGGCGCTGGGTCCAATAATAATGTCTCAGTTTCCACAACTTTCTGGAAACGCGCGGCTATTTGTTTCTGGCGGCTTCCTGCGCGGCCTACCGATTCTTACTTCATGAATACGGATCCGATTACCTCCGCCCCTCGCAAACTTGAGACATTTCTATGCTAATCGGCCGGGCCGTGTTATTAGGGATCGCTGGAAAAAATGGCGGATGGCCGATTGGGGGAAGGATCCGGCCCGAGTTGAACGCAGCCAGCGGCGGGAGGATATACAATCGTCTTATGTGCGTTTTACAGAAGTGTACTTCTTTACTCTATAATAATATAAGTTTCATCTCTTTTTGAAGATTGAATTGACATATACGATCTATTTTATAACAATATTACGCCAAATAAAATGTGAGTAATGCAAGTGAGGCGTGCGGTTTACGCGGAATAACTGAAGCATGATATTTTAGGCGTTTATCAACTTTACAAGTTTATGAATTTACGATGCTTTAAAATATTGACGACCTTCGTGGCCGAGTGGTAAGTGCATTGACTGCCACCCCGAAGGTTCCGGGTTCGATTCCCGGCGGGGGCAGTGTGATTGTCACACTGTCTTTGGTCTGGTGTAGAATTCACGTGGCAATAAAATGGCAAAGGATTAGGCCACATATCACATGTCACGAGATAGCTATAATACCCTTTACATAGATTTGGCTCATGCTGTCATGATGTAAAGAGCGATTCAACAAATTAATAATAATTATTAATAAACTGTCACGTATTGTAAATTGTTTTAAAACCGAGAAAAAACTTACCATTCACTAGCAATAAAACTTCGGCAAGTTACAGTGTCTTGGTGCAAGCTGCGCGTGTCGACTTGCAGGGGGTGCTCACACAGTAAATGACACTTTTTAGTAAACGCTTCGCTCTAGGTAGAAGTTGTGTTGAGGTATGGATTTACATTAGTTAGTTGGAAAGATCAGATAAGTTAAATACCACTGAATGCCAAACGAATGTCCATATTTCCACATTCCAAAAAGCCAGAGAACAAGAATTGATTTAATAATATCTTTTGCCATGAAAAGGTAAAAAAATATTACGGCGGCCACTGACGGCGCGCCGAGTTTCCTGGGATGAATACATGAAGTGGCTGTAAGAGAGTGGGTGCCGATATTCCTCGCAGAGGGGTGGCCCGCCCCCTGCCCCTCGCAGGAAGATGAATGTTAGATACAAATATATTCAGTTCCTTGTAGGCGCTCTCCGGCTGATTTATGTCCCTTCCACTCCCACATGTCCCCGCACTGCCTTCTCACTAGCTGTCACGACTATATATCCATTTCATTATCTATATACCTACAACAAGTATACCTACTATGTCACTTTCGTAAGATATACAACAAAGATTTGATTGAGTCAGTGAATATTTAATATATTTTCAAATTAGTAACTGTTCTTCTCACTTAGTGATGATACTGCGTTATTGTCCAAGATGATTTAAATCTCTCGCCACTCGATACCTTTTTTTGAATATCGAAGTAATTATATTACCTAAACTAGTACGTAGATCAGCCTTCGTTAATAACACAGTTGATCCCAGTGTAAAATATAACAGCGATGGCAATCATTCCTAAGCTACGCCATTTTATGAAATACTCACTTGGAATGGTGTTAGGTAACAGGCGTGCGGGTAGAGTCAGGGGGAGAAGGATCCTCGAGGTTCTATGCACCAGGGATGTGTGACAGGACAAGAAGAAGATGTTTATAGTAAGAAATTAATTTGTTTTTTGAAATTTCATGGTAGAAGTTCATTGTAAACAATGAAAATATAAAAAAAAATTAAAATATACATTTAGTTAAAATTCACTAATGTTTGTGTCTTCGACCGATTTCGTCAGCTCGCTGCCATCTTCTCAAGGTTGTTTGCATACATTGAAAAATAGGCATTGTTTTGCCATCACCTGACTTTTGCGTGATTCCTTCGAGAACACTCATAGGCTGCGAACAATGGAAGAAGTAGGTACCTACTTCAGATAAAATAAATTCAGTTCACTCTGTATAAAATATGTTAATTATTTATTATTAATGTAACATTGAGATTTTTATTTTGATGCATAGGTAGGTACTTTTCAAATTCGTTTTGCTTACTCCCCTAATAAAGGAACTTTCTTGTAAAGGGGAGGAGTATTTAACAATACAGGAAATTTAACATATCAGAAATTAATATATTTCAAACTTATCAAAATGAAAAAAATATATCTCAATTTAATCAAAACAAAATTCAATATATCGGAAATTAATGAACTATCAGCAAAATTCTCTTATCACAAATAATGTATATAGGTACTTACCTACAACACTAATATATCACAAATTTATCAAAATAAACATATCAGAAATACAGCAAAATTGATAACGAAAAAATTATATTAATGACATATCATAAATATACAAAAATTCCCAGAATTGTTTGATTTTAAAAATCATAAATACCTACATATTCGATTTGGCATAACTTAGGTACCTACAAACTTCATAATTAAGTACCTTGTCTTTAAATTTTATATTAAGACATTGCTTAGCATTTAACGATATAATTTTAAAGATTCTGTCTTCATTATAATGAATATCTTTGTGGGTATGAGTGAATTCTGTAGATAAGTTGAATCAAAATCTTGTAGGAAATTGACCAAACTAAATATTGCCCCATTCAATAATCTCCCTCACAGAAGACCGACCAACTTGGAGCGTTACAAGCTATTCTCATTTCAGGTTAACTTGTAGAGGCTACAGATGTACCTTCCTACCTCTCCACGGGCTGCAGGGTGTATGCAGTACCTATAGCGAAGTACAGAAGCGGACTCGAGAAGGGCGATATTTTCATAATTTTAAACTCGAATCAATGGATTTATTTATTTGAGTAAATCTTTTTCAATTTAAACTCGTGAGTTTTTTACAATCACGGGAATTCAATACCTAGTTTATATTGTGTGTTTTGATAAAATACTTTCTTTCAAGTTGTTAAAACCAAAATGGAAATATTGTTTATATTACTAAGCAGTCTATTAACAGCCTAGGTAACATAATCTAAGATGAGAAGAGAATCTAAGAGACGTTCAGTTGTTTACTTGGACAAAACTGATACTAGAAGTTCTAGAAAACATAAAAAGACTATTTATTGTTTCCTGAACAATGATGTAAAACTCCATATTAAATAATTAATACGAATAAAAACGTCAGTTTTCAACATTGGATAATGCCCTAGAAGGGCGAAACATGTCATTCCCATAAAATACTCGTATATCAAAACTTCTAGAAAACAGACGTTTTCATTCGTATTAATTATAAAAAGACTAGTTTATTACTATAATTGTAGGCCACTGCTATAGTAATTTACATATAATTTTTTTTTTAATATAGGTACCTACTCATAATGTAGAAAGTTGAATCCAACCATCAAATTACAATACCTTATCCGTCATCATGTTATGAGTCAAATACTTAATGTACTTTACATAAGCCAATCAAAATGTGTTTTAACACCTACCTACGCCTTTCTGTTAGACGGGAAGATCTCTGAGCAGTGTTTTGTTGTTTTGTTAATTGATCTATCAAGTAATTAAAAAAAATCTATTGCACAACAACTGGCTGTGTTTCTAACCAATTACCTGTAAGTCTACAATTTCATAAATATAAAATTTTGGGTGAAAAAAGACTGGATCCGCCACTGGTAAAAGAGAAGCGGCCCAACTGTAGCCACTGCCATTCCACAACTTGCACGCGGAGTCGCCTGAAAGTTTCTCGGTGAAATTATTGCACCGATACAGCCCAGCCTTGGTGCACTGTTTGCCCTTAACTTCACTTAAGAGATGTTGTTCTAGCCAAATATTATGTCAGAAGGAATATTTGCGACTGAAACTGAAGTTTAAGGAGGGCCAAAACACTCTTCCAATCCTTGTAGTTTGCTCACGAAATGTACGAAAATATAATACTTTTTTATTGAACCATTTGAACCTCAATCTGTGCAATGTACCTAATTACGTAATATCTGGCATATAGGAATATAATAATTACATACTAGCTATGAGCTCTGCTTGACGATCGATCAACGTCGCAAATATCTTGTTCTTTAAGAAAAGTATTCAATTGCCGAAGAAGGGTTCTCCATAAGCATTGGATTTAAAGAGATATTTCACGGCAATTGTTTTCATTCATCATCATCAGCCTTTAGTCGTCTCCCATTACAACAAAGGCCTACCTTCCCGACTTCCACAACTCTCTGTCTCTCGCCGCTCTGTGCCATTGACCTCCCGCCACTCTCTTGATGTCATTAGACCATGGATGGTGGTCTGCCAGGATTTTTATGGCCCGTTCTAGGTGGCCACTCCAGCGTGCGTTTTGTCCACCGATCATCCGTTGTCCTCGCTACATGGCCGGTCCAATTCCCTTCAACGAGGCTATTTTGCACGCTACGTCCGCAACTTTGGTCCTTTCTCTGATCCATTCATTTCGCTTCCCGTCCCGCAGACTGATGTTTAATATCCTTCTCTCCATTGCCTGCTGGGTCACTTGGAGTTTCTGTATTGTTCTTCTTGTGAACGTAACTGTTTCCAGCCCGTATGTCAGTACTGAGAGGATGCACGCGTCAAATATACTTTTCTTCAGGTGGTTCGCGAATCTTTTAGACTACATATATCTATATTTTGGATATAGGACAGTTTACCGAAAGCAGCCCATGCAAGACTCCGCCTAAGTTCGATCTCGGCTTCTTGGTTGTCTCCGCCAAGCTTGACCATACGTCCCAGATATACGAGTATATACCTACCTACGCATCATCAACTCTTTCAATGATTCTTCCTTCCACCGTCACTGATTGTGGGCGCTCTGAAGTACACATATTTTTTGTTTTGGAGTAGTTCATTTTCATACTCACAGAGCTCGAGAGCAGATTTTTCGTCATTTGCAATTAGGACGATATCACCTGCAAATCTTAGGTTAGTTAAGAATTCGCCATCTATTTTAATCCCCGGTTTTTTTCAGTCAAACTTCTTGAAGACATCCTCAAGTGCGGCAGTGAAAAACTTGGGGGAGATGGTCTCCCTGTCGGACTCCCCTTTTTAATATTTATCTTTCAAGCCGGTTCGTGCAATTGTATTGTGGAGGTTGCTTTAGAATAAATGTTCTTGATAAGCTGTGAGTATCGGTGGTCTATTCCACAATTATTTAGACATTCTTTTATCGCCAATTTTCATTAATAACAATTTATTTTTAACGTTGTGTAACCATAAAGTAAATTCATATATGTATATATAAATTCAATGATGAATAAATTTTATTTATTTATTTATATAATATACGCCACAAGTTAGGTGCAATAATCTATACGCATACAACATTAAAAATAACGTAAAATTAACAAAAAATAACCCGTAGTATATATTTCTAACATTTTATTTTCACTTTATTGCATTATTCACAAAAATAGCCAAAAAATCACTTATGGTATTTGCATACTGAATGGAAGTTAAAGGGGGGAGTTAATTCCAGAAGAAGGGATAATTTTTTTTTTAAGATTGTAGGGTAATGGAAATACATAAATTATTACCCGAAACCATTTTATTCTTTACGTAAATTCACGCCTTATGTTCAAACGGCTTCTATAGAAGTAATGCAAGTAGTTAACAGTTAACTTGCAGCTCTTTTTTCAGAACTATCCCATGTTTACGATAGTTCGGAAAGAAGATATGTGTGTTGATAAAATAACTGTCTACTATTATACTTTTATTAGCCGTAGGTACCTACTTGTAGAAACATAAAACGGTGCTGGAAGCCGCTGCAGATACAAGGATTTAAATGTCATACAAAAAGAATATTTGTAAAAGTTCCGATACATTGAATAATAAAACGAGAACTTCGCCATGAATAATTTCTCCGAGGGGTGGCAAGAGGTGGGCGGGGGTGGTAGGGAGGCAGGGAGACGTTTCTCAGCGCTGGCGGGATATTTCCCCAATTTGATAACAAATTCATACATTTAAGTGTCTTTTTATGATAATCGGGTTATTTATTGCGGAACTAATAATCTTCCTCCGCCACAGAGACGTCTGAAGAAAGTTTGTTGTTCTGCTCACTATACACATCATATTACATAGGTAGGTTATCTGTATCATATAGGCTATGTATTGTAGTGTAGGTAGCTTCAGTTCCTCCCGGAGGCATCCCATTTATTCCGATATTTACATAACATGACATAATACTTAAATACTTCATAAGGTTGTAATATATTTAAATACTCGTTAATGACAATGATGTCGAGTGTACCTATATAATATCATATCGTAATAACAATTGAATAACAAATTGAAAGAACAAAAGGCTGCGGATTGAACATGTCTATAAATCTCACTGGACCGGTCATCATAAGAAACGAGGCAGACTCAAAGTCGCCTGGAAAGGAACCCTGCAGAAAGAAATTAAAGCGGACGTATATATTACTCTTATGAAAATGATCGTTTTATAGAAATGTTATCATGAATTATGGGGATTGACATATGTCGTCTTGCTAAGGCGATAATGATAAGTAGTATTTAACGCTCAGACTCAGCCAACCAGGTGGAGCGATGATATTGTGCGGACGGCGTGAAGGTCCTGGAGAACACTGGCGAGAGACCGAGAGAGATGGCGTGGGGGTGGAGAGGCTTACGTCCAGCAGTGGATGGAGACAAGCTGAAGGAGATTTAACTCTCATAATACATAATAAAACATCTCGGAAACAGACGTTTTCATAAATATCTAATATTTAACAAGATAATATACGAAGGTATAGGTACTAAATAAAGAACAAATATAGTGGAAATAGTTTATGCATTTTCAAACGGTAGGTAGGCGCAAAGTATAGACATTCGGAGAAATAAGGCACAAACATACTATTAACACGCCACGCCACCCGATCCAGACGAGCTAGATCGACGTGTTGCCGGTGGTGGGAGTAAACACGCCACGTCGCGTGTTAAGGCAGAAACATACTATTAACACGCGACGTGGCGTGTTTACTCCCACCATCGGCAACACGTCGATCTAACTCGTCTGGATCGGGTGGCGTGTGCGCGCATGGCGTCGCGTCGGGTGTTCATAGTGTGATTCTGTCCATAGAAAACAATACAATTTGATTCGACTCAACACGCATCACGTGGCATAGGGTGGCGTGGCGTGTTAATAGTATGTTTCTGCCTTTATTCTTTTATAAGATGATCATAGAAACCACCAGGGGAAAGCAGTCGTGGACTCTATCGCTGTAGTCTATTGTTCCCGCAAGTGCGTAGGTACCGGGGTTGCTTTATGGTATCGGAATGCTGCGATAAACGTATCCTAATTAAGATTTATCAATGTCCAATGAATGTTAATGAATTCACTTTAGAGATGCTACGTTATCAGATCAAAGGAGAGTTTGGCAATAGTTGACCTGCCCGCTCGGCGCCAGGGGTATACAACTGTCCAACTAAAATAAACTTTGACAAATAAGCATATCTGATGTAACGCCTGCATATCGATAATTGGTCAGGATTAGAAACATATACAGATACTTAAGACTCCCACCATTTCGCAAAATCTTTCAAAAGTCTCTACTTTGTTAACATTTCAACTCAAATTGATACACTGGTTTTCACATATGTAAATAATTAAAATAAAGCTATATTTAAATAAACTTATATTTCTAGAAAAATATTTAAGTCGTAATTTGTAATATACCTACTAAGTTAAAATAGTTAGATAATAAAAGTTATTTTTATTATAAGGTGTTCAAATATTTCTAAATAACGAACATTAATTTTGAATTTACATCAAATTAATTATTCTCTATCATAAGTTCTTACCTAAAATAATAAAATTAAAAATAATATATGTCGTAATTTTCCATGCAACACTGGCGTTCGCCTCCTTCTAAATACAAATTTCCTTGTTTATGGCATCCCATTCACGTGATCCGAGTTCGCAAGTTGCGCGATAAAAGCGAACGAAGCTTACCTAGTTTTAGTTGGCGAACACCTGCTATTGGCCGGCGGGAGCGGGTCGCGTCGGGATTGGCGGGGGGCGCAAGAAACCTTCTCCGTGAAAGGAGCGCCCGAAGTTCTTGCCCTTCTAATGTAATAAGATTAGTGCGGCGGGACATCGTATTCCCTGGGAGCCGTCGCCCCCGTAGCCCCCGTAGTCCCCGTAGTCCCCGTAGTCCCCGCCGGCATTTATAAAAGAGATTATTAAAAACGACATTAATTATTATAATTCAAAACTATATTAAGAATAAGGCATTTCAACGAAGCCCTGTAGATGAATTTATTTTTTACAAAAAAACAAAATGTTGTGTTTTTTCACAAGATACATTAAATACCCACGGTATTGTGTACTGCATAAAAAATAATGCATCTGGCCTAAAAAGTTGTATTTATTATTAACAAATTTTAAAATCTTAAACAAATATTTGTTTCAGTAGTGATACAAAATATAATAAAATTTAACAAACGTATTTTATAATGATAATGCCCCAGCAAGGGGAAATGTAAAACTTTAATAACGTATAATAAAATATATAGAAAACGTACCTTTTGTTCAATAAACACTTTCTTGTAAATATTTAGAGTTTTTTTTACTCGTGTAGGTACCATTATTATGAATAGGTAGTATGTTAGTTAGGGGGCATAGAGACGAGTGGAGGAAATTGGAAGAGGCCTATATCCAGCAGTGGAGGGAAGAAGGCTAGCAAAGAAGAATAAGTATGTTAGTAAAATACAACGATAGTTTATTTATTTTTTTTTTTTTGTATACAACAGGTAGTTTGAACCCAATTACCGTATACAATTTATTTTTAGCTATTATATTGATTCTCATGACATGTGATAGGTAGCTAATCTATCGTCATTTTATTGTCCCAAGAATTCTACACCAGACCAATGACAGTGTGACAATCACACTGCCATCGCTGGGAATCGAACCCAGGACCTTCGGTATGCCAGTCAGAGCTCTTACCACTCTGCCACGAAGGTCGTCATGGTCGTTTAAATGTATTAGTGCGTCGTTTAAATAATTAATATTCTTGTGACGAGTTTGAAAGAGACGAAATATCCCTTTCCGACTACGGGGCTTGTTTTGTGGGTTCTGTGGCATTCGCCAGAAGATGTGTACCTATGGGTGCTTTCTTAGCCAGTATAAACTGCATGCTAAATTATATCCAGACGCAAATTATTTATGGCAACATATTTTGAGGGATTACTTATTAGATATTAGGGGCCGAGGGTCAGCCGATACACTCGGCATGTTTGGATTCGATGCAAGAAAACGAATTAGTCGGGGTGATTCGAGGAATTTGCGTTTGTGTATCTCGCGTGGGTGGGTACTTGCTTACCAGTTATTGGGGTGAATTTGACCGTGAATTTTGCGAATAAGTTCAAAGTCTGGCTTTGGAGTAATGCTATCAATACGTTCTGACGATATTTTAGAAGATAGTTTCGGAGATCGCTCCTGTCTCTGTTATGGGTAGGTACTTGCATTTACAATAGTAGTGTTGGTGAAACATCTACGGTGAGGTTATTGCAAAGCTCTTTTAAAATACATTTAATACTTCAAGCTGGTCACATGAGTTCTACAGTAGCTCAATATAAATATTTAAGTGTATACAATTCGATATAATATTTGATTCTTTCTCATTTCTCTTTTCAACTTGTCCCTCATATCTTTAATAACAAGTGAAGTTCTTTAGTATGGCGTCATAATGTATCCCTAGACTAAATTATTTAATTTGTTGTTAACCCCCAAACTTACTTCACACAAGTTATTTTATGACGATATTGTGAACCGAATCTCGCCCAACAATATTATCACAGAATAACTTGGCAAAACATTTTGATTGATTAAGTTCGATATGAAGGTAGGTAGGTACACCTGGAGGAAGCCCCTCATTACGAATTCTCGGATAACAAATTTAACTACGCGTCTAAAGGCTGCGATTAATTTTGAAAATACTGTTGAGTGTATCTTTATTTATATAGAGATCTTTAAGCTTGGTTTGAAATCAACAAAGGTGTGAAAAAGGGTTGAAAATGTTCCCATGGTTGTTTAATTTGTATTTGGACGAGTCTATGAAATAGCTGAAAGGGTCGAATACCGGAGCAAAAATGAACGGAGTGGCAGAAAGCTGCCTTCAGAACGCGGATGACTTTTTGTTACTTGAAGGGAGATAAGAATTTGGAGTCTGGATACTAAGTTCCCATGTTTGCGAACCGACCTGATTAAATTCGTATAGAGAGCTGACGTTTTCTTTCATATAAATGATTTAGTATGGAGTTTAAAATAACAAGAAACAATAAATATCACCAATTGAATTGAAATTGATAGAAAATTAGTTAAATTAAATCCATATTTAGAAAGAAGATTTTAAAATTAATAACACATTAAAATGTTTTATAACATTGTCTTTGCGGGAATAGAATTGGAGTTACTATCGACTTTCGCTCTCTGGAAGAAGCAGACTGAAGTCCAACTGCCCGCCCACTGGACATGGACTGGTGGAGTGGATTTTGCAATCAATTCTGACCCGTCCCGAGGCGTCGTGATATTAATGAGCGTTAATTAATTAATTTTTATTTTATACAAGGAGACGTAACAATATAAAAACATTTAGGCTACTCATTTGGACACAAAACGCTTTAACAAAAATACAATCACGTAATGAAACTAAGATATAACTTATCTCAGAAGGATCCCAAATATGTCGAGGTCAGTGAGGCAGTATTCTTTCCAGAAATATATTTTTTATGAACACCGCCTCACTGACACTAAAAATGTAAAATGCTTTTTCTTTCTTCTTCTTATTCTTAGTGTAGGCCTAGTGGCCTGTTTTTCAAGAGAAATTTGCCTCTTACGAAGTCGACTCCCAGCTGTCGACCCGGGGGTCGTCTACCATGGGGCTGGCCGTGTAACACAATGAAGGGGAGTCTGGATGGATCCATTCTCCTCACGTGTGCATACCAGTATCTTCTCCTTTGCCTTCCCCACTTAACGACATCCTCGACCTCGCATATCTCCCTTATCCGTGTATTCCTTATCATCTCTTGCAGTGTCTTACCAGATATATATCTGAGCGTCTTCAATTCTGACACTCTGAGCGCGTTTTTTTTATAGTGGTGTCCGCCCTGCACTCGATCCCATATGTCTTGATAGGTCGCACACAAGTATTATAAATTCTCAAATTTTCTCTGTCCAAATGCGAGACGATTAAATTCAACGTCCGAATTGATTTTCCTACTGGCATCACCAAAGGCAGGTTTGTTCTGCGTGGCGGAGCAAACAACAATTGATGTCAGCAGGAACAATTAATATTAAGAACCCTTTACGATTATCCACTTTACGAAAGATCGGAATAGTGCTACCTGTGTACTACCTCCCTATAGGTACTCGTATATTATAACAGCGTCTTCCGATACATCGATTTAATGTTAATAGAGACGTAGTGTTGTTTTCTTTGAAGCCGAAGTTACGGCGGCGCAAAGTTAGGACGGGCCGACCGGGAACTCGGACTTAGCCGCTGTTTTGAGTTATTGCTCATTTAGGTGTGACTGCGAATGTTCGGCGCCGCTTGTTGAAAATTCCTAAGTACGGAGCTTTAATAGTTGCCTACTTGGAAATTTATTGCAAGCCGTGGGAGGGAATTTATAAACGGAACTTGCGGCGATTTTAGTTCGTCCTAAATAAGGCTTCCCAGCCGCGCTTTGCCAAGATTCTACTTTTTATACTCCTACAGGAGGCATGCTCGTCGAGCTCTATTCAAACTATCCAATCGGAAAGATTTGTTTTTAAATAATAATAACAATTATGTACCTATCTAATAAATACGAATGAAAACGTCTGTTTTTTAGAAGTTTTATTACAGTTTATGGGACATGTTTCGCCTTTTCAAGTCATTTTTAAATGGCTGAGCGAATGACAAGTTTCGTCTCGTTATAAAATTTACCGAAAATCAAGCGCGTTATTGTTTATATACACGAGTTGAATGAGCAGAATACGGTAATTAGGGTGATTGATGTGACCAAAACAAAGCGCTTGTTTATCGTTATATTTGATAATGCCTCGGGACGGCGAAACGCGCCATTCCATATAAGGATGGATGGCCAGTTTAGCGCGACAAAAATATAATATTTTCTTTTATTTAATATTCCGGTCGGAAATAGGTAAAATAAGTCTTTTTGAACAATTATCTTACAAGAAATACCTAATAAAAGGTATTTGGGGTTTGAATTTAAATAAATTCTAATGAAAATAAAAGATCTTGTATTGAATTATTTCTGTATTATAAAATGACTATACTATAAAATTTAAATAAAAAATAAGCTATACATCAATATCCTCACTATCTATATCATCATCATAATTATCATTATCATCATCATTATCAACGTCATCGTCAGATATTTGATCACCATTACCTTTATCACCACCACAATCAAAAGTAGGCAGCCTTAGCATGCTTAATATAATTTCAATTAATTCTGTTTTTTTTTTTTACTTTTTTCGCTTGCTTGTTACAATCGGGTAAGAAGACACCAGCATTCAATTAAATATATCGATATTTGTATTAATCCTCGATGTTTTTCTAGAGTGGCCACTTCTAAGTTTTTTGTATTCCTTATGACCTGCCTCGATAACGTCTTCAGACAGTTGGCCTACTGCTAATGGTAATTTTTTTTATTATATCTGTCCCGTGTAATAACAGTTTGTGAACACTATAAGATCCACTATAAAACCTTAAGCTTCTTCAAGGCTGTATGGTCTTATAGCCGCTGATAATGGATTATGCACCATTTTCATTTTTTTCAATGTCTTGGGCGTGGATTGAATGGCTAATTTAACCACTTTAGCAGTATTTATTTTGCCTGAAGCATACAATGTTGATTGTACTGCTGAACACAGTTTTTTAGAGTTGACATCAGAGAGAATTGATTTTACACATCTCTGCTTACTACGCTGTGAACCCTCATCAAACAATTTTTTCGGTCTTCCTCGCTTCTTTTCTCCTGAACTTTTCTGTGATGATGATGATGAAAGCTGCAACGACTGCATCTTCGAAAGATTCTCTTCTTCATCAAGCCATTCCTTGTGTTTGGAGTAAAAGCGTTCGTACATGTAATGACACTTTCGCCATCATTTTAAGATCTTTGAGACAAACAACTTTATTTCTATTTTAATTAGTTTTGCAGATTGTTCGGAAAATTCACTAACTCTATACTTGTCTAATATATACCTAAATAACTGTTGATTTCACTTAACTACCGATAATATGCAAAACTGTTCATTTTTAAGAACTTCAAATAGTTCTTCTCTTGTAATCTTTATTTCTTCAACACTGGGTTCGGAACGATTACCTGCAAAGAATACGTTATATTTAAAAAAAAAATGGAATGATGTGGACGCATTTTTTTTATAATTACACTGATAATAATGTACTTATTCAAAATATATTCAAATTAGAGCGGTACTCGGTGGAACTTTTTTTAAAACTCAAGAGAAAGTAAGCATTATAATATTTTTTCAAAACAAAAACAGGGTTTTTAAAAACATGTATCATATCTATACTACGTACAAAATATACCTCGTAATAAATATATATTAAAGTGCACACCTGATACTTCAATATCCATGTTAAAAACTTTGCGATTTCATAGTTAGTAAAACAGGACAAGCGTAGATACTCCGTCAACGATCCGAGCGCAATTGACTAGTGTTGCCCGCGCAGAAGCTAACCCAACTTTGCGCCCATACATAGACTGCCATGTTGTGTTGACAAAGAAAATGAATATGGGGCATTATGCATTGGGTATTAATAAACGTTTAAAAATATTGTTGATTATTTTAAAGACACAAAAAAAAATCTTTTTGGCGCGCTAAATCGGCTATCCATCCTTATGTGCATTCCCATAAACTATAATAAAACTTCTATAAAACCGACATTTTTATTCGTATTAATTATATATTATGTGCATAAGTACTGGAAAACCAAGCACTGAAAATTGTGAATCTGTACAGGTTAGTCATAAAAACCACAACCATACAACATCACGTCGTTTCCCCGAAGGGGTGGGCAGAGAGAATGGACCGTCACACTACTCAATCCTGACACTCGTTTCTAGCTTCCACCACATTCATACAGCGAGTCATACACGCATGTCAATTTTTCGACTTCTACCATGGCCGACTTTTAAAATTTGACTAATTTGGTCACGCCAAGTTTTCCTCGGTCTCCCATAACTTCGTTATTCATTCACACCGTTATGTATACATTCTTCATGTATAAATTCTTCCTTCATCCATGCGTTCCATATGTCCAAACCAATGCAGCGATCCTTTCATAATTTTGTTCATATTACTTTCTTCCGCTCTATATTCCATCCTTATATCAGATTCTGAAATTCTGTCGTACCACACATATACACACACATCGTTTTACCACACATACGTCTTAGAGATCTCATCTCTACCGCATTTATTCTGCTCTCATCCTTCTTTTGTTATTTCCATGCTTCAATTCCATACTAAATTTCTTCCATACTAAAACTCCATTTTTGCTTTCATTGATAAAGGTTAGTCATATGTATGTCATATATAAAAGCCTATTTGTAAGGGTATACTATATTATGTATTAATTAGTTTTGTATGAAGAGCCAACATAGTTTAATGGAAGAGACTAATTGGACTTGGTAATTAGCCCCGGCTCCTAAGACGGCGCCGCCTCCCGCTAAGTGAAGTTCCTCCTGCACGCCCTCGCCCTCGCCTGGTATCGACGATGTATTGGCATGATAGGGGCGGGCGGGAGGAAGGGATGATGTGAAATTAATTACCAATCTTGATTGCAGTCTGAGGGATATTGCATCTGAGATTCTTGTGCTAAAAATAATAATATTCAAATCACAGCACCATTAGTAGAAGTGAGCTGAACGTTTATTTTTTATACTTTCGTATGAAGCACTTCATTTGTGGTGTGGCATTATTATAAACACTTTTTTTTTTTTTTTACCAACCGGTTTCGCTTTCGCCAGAGCTTTGTCAGGATTACAAAATAAACTAAATGAATTATTTAGTTCGTTTCGTAACTCTGATGAAGTTCCGGTGGGAGCTAAACCGGTTGGTTTGATAAAACAAAAATACGAGTAGGTATATTCTGTTGATGGAATGTTTTATATAATCTTTTTCAAATCAAATCAATCAAATCAGTTTATTAACTCAAAATACATTACAAACAGCAAAATGTTTAAGGCATCTATTGAGTACAGCTAAAATATTATAAAAATACAACATAATACCAGGAACGCATTAGAGATGGTTTGACATTGGGAAGATAATATATAATACTTTCTAAAGTCAAGAGTATTTGTCGACTGAACGTATCTTCACTAATATGAAAGACGTCGATCTCCGAGGAGACCGCGTTCAGCAGACTAATTGCTCTTCCTCCGGTGTCACCAGAGGCAGATTGGTTCTGGTGGCCGGTAGGTAAAACAATCTGTGCTGTCGCTGTCGGAGAAATCTATCTTTTTTTCTCGAGATCTGCTCTACAATAATTGTCAGTTGATCAAAGCTACTGTGATTACGTTTCGGCAGTTCGCTGACATCTTCTGTTCAATTTTTAATAATATTTTTACTTTTAACCAAAGTGATAATTAGTTAGTAAAATGGAGGGAAAAGTAGTTTAGGATAAATGGTATTTCCGTCAACGAGTGTCTGTCGTTGAGAGGAGGAATACTCGTGTTATGAAAAATAAAGCAGATATTTATTTTAATAATTTTAGAAAGTAAGTAATAACAGTTAGTTTGTTGATTGTGATGTAAAAGTAAATAATGGAATTTAAATTTATTCAGAGAGAAATGGATTTTATAGAATTTTCACCACTGAAATTATGTCACATGCTGAAGTTTTTATCATCAGAGTGAACAAAAAAATCTTTATCTTATTATGGAGAGAGTATTACGGTAAGGCATTGTATTTTTAATATGAATATTATGATACATGGACTTCTAGTTGTTTATACTTATTTTGATTAAATCTTTTACTTCTTTAATTGCCCTACAGCCCATATCGAGCCTTAGTCTCCAGTATTTAAATTTTTTTTTTTTTTAAAAAGGCTAATACCAAGGATTTAAATCAATGATATTAGAATTTATTATTACAATCTTCAATGTGAGCAGAAAATAGCTCATTATTATGAAGAAGGAATCTGGTCGTGTCCAGGCTTGAACCCAAGTCCCCTGGATCAGGAGCCAAGCGTTCTATCCCCTAGACCACCACCCGATTTTCGCCTCCAACTTCTCCTATCCTCCGCTTCGACCCTCCAATCTGACACTCGTAACAACTTCGTTATTTATTATTTGCAATAAACTTCTACCACGATGGTTCAAATAACAAAATTAATAATTTGAAGAATTATTGCTCATGTAAATACAAGCCTTCATTATTTTAGAGATATAGGTACGTAACGTAGTTGAGGCGAAGAATTCAACAAAGAGATTGTCAAGACAAGTATTGTTCTCAGCTATTTCAGTTGTATTAAAAAGTTCTTGAGGATTAGATGCGGAAAAATATCAAAATTATTTTTTTCGTCATTCGAATCATTTACTTTGTGTACTTTGTGCATTCAAAACACTTAAACACGGAATGGTAATTATTTTCAAGCTTCATCAGGGCAATACAAGAATTTGAAGAAGAAACATTTGCTGGTTAAGTAAAAAATGATTAATTTGTATTTATATGTGTAAATCTAAATTACTCATACACAAACCAAAACCATAAAAAAAAAAATAGCTAACTATCACGCCGTTTCTCCGGAGGGGTAGGCAGAGTGGATGGACCACTACAACATTCTGTCCTGATATACCTCTCTAGATTCCTCCACATTCATATATCGTAACATGCACTTTCGTCGATTTTTCCGACTTCGAATGTGGCCGCCTTTCAGTATTTGATTAATTTGGTCATGCCATGTTATCCTTGAACTTCCACGATTTCTCATTCCACTCACACTATTTGTATACAATATTTTAACCATTTTTCTCTCGTCTATTCGTTCCATATGTCCAAACCATCGGAGGGATCCTATTTTAATTTTACTTATGATCCAATCATCTGCCTTACATTTCTTCCGAATTTCGTCCTTAATTTTTAAAATTTTAATATAATATATTATAACCGGAGACTGACAATCTTCAAATAAATCAAACAACTCCCTTGCTCTGTGAATAGGGTATTGTGTCCGGTCAACTCGTGATATTAGGTATATCTACCTACATTGTGGACTAAGCGATCTGTCTATAAGAAGAACACCTGGAGAAGACCACACCACAGTTAACAACTTCGTTATGAATGTAAGTAAATGATGACGTTCGTGGCAGAGCAGCAACAGCTATGACTGCCACATTGAAGATCTCGGGTTCGATTCTCAGCAATGACAGTGTGATTCTCACATCGTCAGACGTAGAATTCACGAGACAATAAAATGGCGATAGATTAGCTACCTATCACGTGTTATGAGAATCAATATAATAGCTTTATCTTTTACATCGATTTGGCTCGCGGTGTACTGATGTAAAGAGCTATTAAAAAAACAATAATAATAATAATAAATTACACTTAATTTTTTTTATTTCTCTGTAAACAATACTTTATTAAAAATTAAAATTAAGTTAACAAAAAACATGTTTCGGACACAGAAGCTCTTCATCAGTGTATTTAATTATTTTATGTACAAAATAATATTCAAACAAAAATTTCGAGAATGTGGTCAGTTTTGACAGATATTAAAAAAAGTACATGTTTGAGAAATCAAATGAAAAATAAATTACAGTAAGAATAATGTTCACATATATAATTAAAAATTATATTTCTTTCATCAGATCTGTTATCCACCTAAAGTAGGTTCTATAGATCTAAGCACGTCTCGGTGGCTGGGGAGGCACGGCGAGGGCGCCTGTATCTGTAGTTATCTCTGGCTCCTTAACGACAACTTCTAAGACCTTATCATATTTGCGAAGTGTTTCCAACTCTCCCCGCTCCTCGTCCTATCCCCCTCCCTCTAGGATGGAAGGGTGACCTCCGTGGGGGTTGGAACAATGCCAACTGATTTATAATATTAATAAACTTCATAATCTGTGATCATGTTGGGACAAATTTACGGGTAGACTTAGAATTTGACGGGAGAAGAATTTTAAAACTTTAATACAAAAGGACGTTAAAGCGCTTCTGTGCGGCAATTTGGGGCATAGAATAAGAGATTGATGATCATTTTCTCGTATGAAACGTATAGATTTTACTCTCCCAGTATTCATGGATTGTAAATATCCCTAGAAAATTCTTCTCTAGAAAGATCATACGACGTGATTCAAGAGTGTTCAAGTTCAGCTGTGAGAAATAGTGAGGGAAGCAAAAAGTAATAATATTCCCTGAGGTATAAATAGCGGAAGTATTGTTTTTGGATCTTTTCTGGTTCTAAGATAAGCGTTTTTTTTCTGGGGTCCCAAATGATGGAACAGTACTCCAAATGACTGGGAGCTAGTGTTTCATTTTGCCGACGAATCTGATAACAATCTAGTATTTCGTGTTTCAATATATTGAAAACAATGTTTTTTTAGTAATATTTTTAGTAGAATGCGAATCTGTTTATATGTAGAAACAATACAATTATGAGTTTTTTTTATTTCTTTTTAAATAGGTTGGGTAGAGATTTGAATTGAATTTTTATGATTTTTCTTTATATTATTAATGAAAGGATCATTAAGATGGTTTGGACATACGGAAAGAATGAATGAAGAAAGAATGGTAAAAAAATTATATGTTAACGATATAAATGGAACCAGAAATAGAGGAAGACCGAGGAAAACGTGGCTCGACCAAATAAATCAAATATTGAATGTCGGCCATGTGAGGAGTGAGAGAAATCGACGCGCGTGCATGACACGATGTATGAATGTTGAGGGAGCGAGAGAAATATGTCAGGAAAGAAAAGTGTGGCAGTTCATTCTTTCTGCCTACCCCTTCGGTGAGACGGCGTGATGGTTAATTAGTTAGTTAGTTACTTCTTTATCTTATGCTGTTGTCTTGATTTTAATATTTTTTCTCTATCTTGTTTTACCTGATTTGTTAATTTTGACTTTTTCTTGGGCTAATGTATTATTTTGCTTGATTTGTGAATTGTTTTCTTCACATTATGCTGTTTTCTCTTTTTACCTGATTTGTGTATCTCTTCTTTATCATGTGCTGTTGTCCTGCTTTACTTGATTTTTGTGTTTTTTTTGTCTCTTGCGATTGTTTTATTTTACCAGATTTGTGTATTTCTTTGTCTTTTGCTGTTGCCTTCTTTTACTTCATTTATATGTTTTGTACACTAAGGGGTGGTGCATAACAGCTGTACTCTCAGTGTTATGAACTTGATGTGCATCTAACTGAGATGTCTAATCGGTAATACGTGTTTTTGTTACGTATTATTATTGTTATGTTAGATACTTTATTTGTATACCGACAATGAGCAAATTAATACAATACAAATTCGTTTATTCTTCAATGAACAGCACTACGTGAATATTTGAATATTGAACCATTCTTTTTGTGAAAAACTTTTGTAAAAATAAGTGGAAAAAAACGATGTGGAAATTTAATAAAAGTATATAATAACATTAATTTGTACATATTTGATATGTTTAGTTACAGTTTGTTTAGATTTATAATTAAAAAAAAACATACATGTAATATATGCAGTAACACAAGGTCTTAATGAATAATATTATTTATGTATTTATATACATATGTATGTTATGTATACCAAAATACTCTTTGCTACATTTTATTAACATACATACATAAAGATATATTTTTTCTAATTGTTGTGTACCTGCAGTAACAGGATTAATTATACAATATAATGCCTCACCGGGCACCCCTTAGAGAAGCAACAACGTTAAAACACAAACAGGCGGGTATCAAGTTTGGTATGATCGATATTCTAAGATAATAATAACGGGGGTTGCGTCTTGAAGAATTCGTTTCGGAATCCTTGAGAAGTGAGGGGGTGGATTGATTTTCCAGCGTACCCCTGTCACCACCCCCGCCCCCCACCTGAGGCTGTTTATTGTTGTGGCCGCGGGAGATAGCCGTGTCGGCGGAGGCTGCCGCTGGACTACTTGCCAAGGAACTTCGCATAATACGAGTACTATACTAACATCGCCTTGAGCCACGCCGGTTCCCAAACAATTATTATCTTTTGTTATAATACTTTTACTACAATGTTCATTTTCAAATTAAGAATATTATCGAAAACACTTTTTTTTAATAAAAGATTATTGTATTTTATGATTATATCCTTGCAACCAATAAAATGTTAAGGTTATCAAATTTGCATCTTAATACAAATTTCGCGAAGAACTTCACGTTTCTACGTTTTATTTTTTTAAATAACTTTAGTGGTCAATAATTAATACGAATGAAAACGCATTAATAATGAACCACGTTTTATAGAAGTTTTATTAAATTATAATAAATTTAATGGGAATGATCAGTTTCGGCTTACTTATAAAATACATAATCAAATGTTTGATAATGACTTTATAATAAAACTTCTAGAATACAGACGTTTTCATTCGTATTAATTAATTGGTACGGTTTTTTTCTTAACAATTAATTCCATTTATTGATACCATAAGAATTAAAAAAAACATATATATTCACAATTACCAAGACAACGAAGTTATACAATAAATAATTTGTTATATTTGAAAGTAGTTGTAAGTACCTAAGTAAGTAAGTAATTTGATTTTTTATTTTATTAAAACTAATATTTGAAAAGACAAAAGGATTGCATCAAGTTTCCGATAGTTCAAATACGTAGGTATGTATAATTTGATATATTTTTGGAAAACAAATTTCTTAAAATTCAAAAATTGTGTGGAATTTAAAATTAATTAAGGCTCGAGGAAACTCCAGGTTAACCAATCATTTCACGAGACACCTGCTCGGGGAAACTTCACCAGAATTATCGTTATATTTACCATGGTGCAATAAAACTATTATTTCATATTTCAACCTATTATTTCATATAATGCCTGTGTCCTGCCAGTGTTCACGTATGGTATTGAGACAGTCACGATGTCACAAAAAAGTGCCAACAAGCTAAGAGTCACTCAGAGAGCAATGGAGAGAGCCATGTTGGGTATCAGTTTACGGGACAGACTCAGAAATGAGGACATAAGAGTCAGGACAAAGGTTTCCGATATTATCAAGATGGCCGCAACCCTCAAGTGGCGATGGGCGAGACATGTCGCTCGCGATCCAGATGAAAAGTGGACAAGGCGACTGCTGTGCTGGTGGCCAAGGACGGCAAAGCGTGGAGTTGGGCGCCCACAGTTGCGTTGGCGCGACGATGTCCGGAGAAGTGCAGGAAGTGCCTGGATGCGGATCACTCAGGATAGAAGAGAATGGAAAATGCGAGAGGAGACCTACGTCCAGGTGTAGACGGTCAATACAGGCTGAAGAAGAAGAAGATATTTTAACAATAGAGATATTAAATTTTAAAACATCTGACTAACCAGTGATGGAGCAGCTATGCTATAAATGATATATATTTTAAAGTAACCAATGTCGAAGTTTTGAAATTGTCGTATGAAGTAAATGTTGGGAATTGTTGGGAACAGGTATTTGGACTTCCTTGAGCGATATCTCGAAGGAGCTTCGCCAGGTTTTTGAGTCCCGCAGTTGTAGTCAGAAGGTAGAAGGTAGAAGGAGTGGACTGCGGAGAACAAACAGGCCCCTTGTCATAATAACTTTGAGCTATGGATATCTGAGAACAGGGAGGCGGGGGGCCCTTCGATAGTCGGCCAAGACAAAGGGGAGTATCAGGGACGAATTAACGGCGGTAATCTCCGCTCTAGTCGGGGGCTTATCTCGCCGCTGAGCTGGTACCGGACACTTAACTGCAATGTCAATAATTACCGGAGATCCAAGATTACAACTCAACAGTGTAGTCAAATCAAAATGGCAGCCGTTTTTGGAAAAGCAAGAGTAAATTTGGATTGTAATGAATCATTAATTGCTTAATATTATTAAAATTTATTTAGGTTAACCCCCAATGACACAAAACTCCACATTTCATATTTAATATTAACAACAATTTTAAGCTTTGAAACATTTCTAAAGAGTGTTTAGTGAATACTTTCAAATATACTCGTATTAAAATGAATGAGATATCTATGAAAAAACAATATTTGACAAAAATAATAATCAAAGTAGATTTTTCTATTATATAAATACAAGTTATCTGTAGAGTGTTAATTTTTTTTACAATTAGTACTGTTTTTCAGGTTAAATAATGTTGTATTATTATTTATCTTACTTATTATATATTATAAAAAAATCTGAAAAGGCTCTTACAAGTAAATGTGCATAAACAGAACAATATTCAATGAATTGAACTTTTATAAAGATAACACTTTATTATTGTTAATTTACAACAGATTATAGATTTACAACAGTAGATATTTAATGGAATATTAAAACAATTTAACATTCATAAATTCAATTATTGAGAAAAAATAATACTGGAGAAAATAATTGTTGTTTTTTATGTTTGATGGAAAAACAAACCGATTTTTTTTATAAGTAAGAAAAAAGAAATTTGCCGTTTGTAAAATTTAATTTATATCTTTTGTGTATTCAATTTCGTTGTAGCGATTTAAAAAACAAAGTTGTAGTAATTTTTTTTTTTGTATTTAGTGTAATAATCATAACTAATTACAATGTAATATATAATGGATCTTTCTTCATGTGTTGATCCTAGACCATAGAACAGCCACTTGGCTCCTAGACTGGTATGTCCCCCACATTATATTATACTACTTATGAATTGTGATTTAGGTACTGAAACGTAAAGTCAAATGTATTTAGTTGTATCCGATATATGTACACACACAAGGAGCAGCTATTGTAGAGGATGTAGGTAAGGTTTGGATAGACGATAGACGTAACCCTTTCCTCCCATTAGCTTTAGTGGCATTCCCGCCCTAATCCGGCGCTGAAGACTGCGGGACTTCCCATTTCCAGAGATAGCTTCCTTCAGTCCCCTCCCCGCTCCACCCGCTCCACTCCGCCGTGAGTACTTAACCTCAGCTGTAACGGCGGCTGTATTTACCTTTCACAAATTAATCGATGGACATCCACAAACAATACAAAATATCCAAACTTCTCAAGTTTCACTTCTTAACTTCTTACTTGTACCCCTTGGGACTATTTTTGAGGTCTTTGAAGAGGCTTGTGGAGACAATCGAGGAGGTCTAAGAAATGTTAGAAAGTTCCCTTTTAGAACTGAAGGAATTTCATATAATCGGATAGTGATAATTTCTCTCGTGAGATACTCAACGTCGAACGCCTATTACAGAACACAGAAAAAAGAATATTTACGCAATCTTCACTTTTTATATAATATTTCAAATAAAACATTTGATTTACCAAAATATGTGTTTATGGCATACGTTTAAAATAAATATCCCGTAATACCAGATTTTTAAATATATTTTGATAATATAGATTAATGATATAAGGAAATGCCTAAAGCTTCGGAGGAAAATGTTTAAAGAAATTATTAATAAGATAATGCTCAAACAGTAAGTCTTTTTTTTTCAAAAATAAAAAAAAAATGTATAAATTAATCGGATTTTCATGACATAATTTCAGTTAAAACATTACATTTCTAAGGAGAGTTTTGATCACTTTGGGATAAGAATTATTTCCAGTAAGATGACTACAAAAGTAACTTAACAAAAAATATATATAATAATATTACATTTAAGATTTAATTTACAGGTTCAGAATTTTTGGCTCATTTGTTCAATAAGTATAATAATAATCTGATTTAAATATTAATACGAATGAAAACTTTGATTTTCTAGAAGTTTTATTATAATTTATGCGAGTCTTAGACAGGCGAAACACAAGTCATTCACATAAAATATAATAAATATTCTAGAAAACGGAAGTTATCATTAGTATTATTAATTTAATATGGACAAGAAACAATAAATATGGTTTATTGAATTATACGAAGATATTATTAACGTCTGTATATAAAATGTTACATAAATTAACAATTTATTTCTTTCAAATCTTTAAAAATATTGGAGATTGTGTGACTTTTCTTTGTAGTTTGTTAACATAACCTAAATACGAGAAAAGCTAGCACGCGTAGGCACGAACTGGTCCATGATGTATCGCTTTGAGGAATAGTAAATGTTAGAGATATTAATAGCCTAGTTAGTTATCACCCCTCCCCAGCCAGAACTCGAGAAGTTGCGAGGGGCTGCAATGATTTAAAAAGCTCATCTGACCAGCGCCCCTCCAGCCCGCAGGAGGGTGCTGCTGGCCACCCCTTTAGTTAAGATTCATGGAGGCGTCTTAAGGACACACTAATAGGGGATGAATATGGAGTGGAGTTTCAATATCGTCTTGGAATTCAGGCCGATCTAATTAATTTGCGATGGTATTTAAGTTGTTACATTAGCAAACGCATCACTAAATTCTACTACTCCATATCTATATTCTACTACTATCTATAATAAAAACAACAATTATCTTTACTTTCTCGCTAGTGCGACATGTATTCACATTTTCACATTTTTTGAGAGTATTTAATGCAAATAAATTTAAGTCACCAATTTGATTTAAGTATGAAATTTAGCTCATAAAATAATGTCTGAAGAAAATACGGTAGTACGTACGTACGTAAGTTCTAGTGCCAATTCTAATGTGTAACATTAAGCTGGTAAAATAGTGATGCTAATAGAGTAAATGCCCTAAAATTATATTCTCAAATGATGATAGATGAAGAGTGAATAGAATATCAAACGTAGAAAAAATGTAGGAATGTAAGGCATCCGATTGTATCTCTAAGAAAACTTAGAAAGAGTCACTGATATAGGTTGGATATTTGGAACGGATGGATAAGAGACGAATTGTAATAAAGAACAATGTAAATAAGAAATAATTCAATGAACTATTGAAATTAATTTGGAAAAAGCCTTTTTTTAGTTACCAAAATAATAATTTTGAAGATTCAATGGTGGTATGCATTTTATAGTTTTGGGAAAAGCAGCTTAACCACACTTACATAATAATGAGTTATTCGGCTTGTCTTGCCAATTTACAAACAATCGTTAATGGTATTGAAAATATCGAAACCAGAACTGTTCAATAAATTCAACTTCTAATAATTTGTGAGAACTTTTAATAACACAAAAATTACAATTTTAATTACAAAATAAATACAATTTTTAGATAAGACATGTTATATAAAAAGCTCTACATTCTCTTTTTTAAATGCCTTTCTAATTAACTTGTATACCTTAATAGGCAATAGGTTATAAATATATTGTACTTTCTTAGTAACTTGATTCTCTGAGACAAAAATATTTAACATAATAAAATGTTGATATCTCAATATTTTAATTATTTACAAACGTCGAATTTTTTGGGTATTACGACTGGGAAAACGATTTGACCCTAACACCAATTCATAATCGAGTATCTTCCCTTTCACCCCTTCTTAACTATCAGATTTAGCTATACATATAGAGCCCATAAGGGATGCTGTCAGGACGGAGCAACGGAGATTGGTGCAGATTAGGGTGCACCCTCGAAATGGTGGCCGAACATAAAAACATTTTAATGACGTACCACGACCAATGCCACGTATTTAATCAGAAAAACGTTTTGTAATTAAAAACGAACTGAAGTATTTTTAAATAATTTGTTTATGATATTAAAATGTATGTACGAGTATGTAGTATTAAGTTAACTAAATCAATTAAACACTTTTTTACATCTCACGTGTTTGAATAACTAAATAACTAACTATCCATCACGCCGTGTCCCCGAAAGGGTAGGCAGAAAGAATGGACTGTCACACTTTTACTGATGCGGCACTCCGTCCTTCTCTTTTCGCCCCGCGGGAGACGCGGTGTGATGGGTTGCGAACCTCATCGCCACCAATAGGCATCTCCCGCGCACACTTCGATCGTCCAACACCCACAAAGTAAATCTAAAACAAATAAAATAAAATACAATGATATAAAATAAAATAAAATAACAAAATAAAAATAATTTATCACAAAATGTTCTTTTTAGATGGTGCACATATTGACTATTTAATTTACGTTCCACGAATCCACCGGTTTTTTAATTTAGCACATAATGTAATAACACATAATGTTTTTATAATAAATTCTATATTAAAGATGAAAAAATCAAGACATCTTAGTACATAGATTTTTAAACATTAAAGACATAGTAGGTACCTACTTCTTTTGATGAGAAGATATATAATATTCATTTAATATTATTATTATTATTATTATTATTAAGTTATTTACTCTTTACATCACATAGCGAACCAAATCGATGTAAAGGATTGGTATTATATATTACTATCATATTGATTCTCATGACATGTGATAGGTAGTTAATCTACTGCCGTTTCAGTGTCTCGGAATCTACACTAGATAGTGTAAGAATCACACTATCATAGCTGTTGTCACTCAGCCACACAGCACGTTTTAAAAGAAAGTTTATCATTTATTGTATGTGACGATTATCTGGCAAACATGAATAGGGTTAGGAACCGATACGCCAATACACGGTTTAATATCTATTCACATAAGTGTTTTTTCGTAGATTTTTCTATAATTATTTTTGTCACCGGTGCAACTTGAGGACAAATATATTCATCATAAAAAATCTTAGAAATTCAAAACTCTTGTAATAATAAGTGTCTGCACATGGTAGGTAGGTATTAACTACATTTGTATATATACAAACAGCTAATGGTGGGTCTATAGGAAACATAAAGAAAGAAAATGCGAAAAAGAATCTAAGGAGAGTCTGAGGAAGGAAGAAATAAAGTGGAGGAAAAGGAATGGGAAGACTAATAAAAAGTTTCAGTGTGATTTGTCGGTGAGAAAAAACTTAATTTTTGAATTTTGTTTTTGCCGAGACAGGGATATTGATCCAGAGATAAATTAGTTGAATATATTATATGTATACACTCAGTTCGCTTTTTCATATATACAATAATATTCATTTAGATTAATTCTTCTTCTTCTTCTTTTTGTCCTCTCACACTTCCGTGGTATATATACGTGGGCCTCAAAGAACCTTCTCCACCCGACTCCATCGAATGCCTGATGCCTAACATCATACTAAGTGAGGCCTGCTGCTTTGACCCCATCCTGCAAGGCTCTTCTCCAGGTGGCTCTAGGTCTGCCTCGCTTCCTCGCAGGGCGCCCAGAGCGATGCATGCTGGGTTCCGTCTCAGAGTGTGACCGATCCACTGCCATTTGCGTCTAGCCATGGTCCAGAGAACGGCATTTGACACTGTTTGCGGCCAACAGATCTTGAATATTGAGCTGAGGCACCTATTTATAAACACCTGGAGTTTTTCATATAAACAATAATATTCATTTAGATTATTTACTGTTTCTTTAACAATGATGTAAAACTACATATTAAATAATTAATTGAAATTGAAAACGTCTGTCTTCTAGGAGTTATATTATATTTTAGTTTCGCCCTTCTAAAGAATTGTCATCATTCCTAGAAGACAGACGTTTGGATTCCAATTAATTAATTTAGATCACAGAAAACGGTTACTTACGTATAGTAGAAGAATTTATGTACCAATCTCGCTTACTTTTTAAAGTGAGCGAGAACCCCCTTTTGTTCGAATACAGCAAGAAGTTATGACGTACTCCAGATTATAGAAGGTTGGACATTTAATTTATTTTAGGGAGATCCCAGATTGAGCATACCTGGCGGTGTTCTTGGAACGTCCCGGGGGTGTTTAGAATCGCCGAAGATTACTTGACCTAAGAAGTCTATCAATAGGGCATAATTACTGCTAAAACGTCACCCGAACTTTGTTTCGGCCGTTTCATCCCTTACCGGCGGATAAAGGCGAGCTTTGAAGTAATCCACGCCGGTCTAGCCTGGCTACGGACTGGGAGAGATACACGGCGCCGCGGCGCTCAGCTGGTCTAGCGATGCGACGAACAAAGCAAACATTCCGATAGGATAACTTACACTCAACTCTACTGATATCTCCTGTTATTCTTCTGGATGAATCATTTTATCGTTGATATATAGAAACCTTGTACGACAAAGCCGTAATTTATTAGCGGAAGATGACTCATTTCAAATCAAAATAAAATACTAAGGAAGTGTAATTGTCAAATTCCCAATGAAAATAAGATTTAACAACTCTAGAATTAACCAATTTTTTATTTATTTATTTGCTGAATCTATATTTCTTGTTTACATCAAAATAACTTCAGGACATATTGACTGTTTCTTGAACAATGATGTCCATGATGGACGAGGTCCAATGGATGACTCCATATTAAATAATTAATACTAAATTTCTATAAGTTTTATAATATTTTATGTGAAAGATATGTTTCGCCCATCTAAGGAATTATCAAATTTCAAACTAGATAAATGACATTTGACACTTGATAATGCCTTAGATAATGCCTATGCGAAGCATGGAACTGGCAAAGAAGGATGAAAGTAGAATAAATGCATAAGAAATGAGATCTCATAGACGAATGTTTGGAACTCTGTGTATGATAGAGTGTCGAATGAAAATATAAGAAGTGAATGCGGTGCGAATGATGGTGTTATGAACAAAATAATGAAACGATCATTAAGATGGTTTGGACATATGGAAAGAATGAATGAAGAAAGAATGGTAAAAAAAAATCTATGTTAACTATGTAAATGGAACCAGAAATAGAGGAAGTCCGAGGAAAACATCGCACGATCAAATAAATCAAATATTGAATGTCGGCCACGTGAGGAGTCAGAGAAATCGACGCGCGTGCATGACACGATATATGAATGTTGAGGAACCGAGAGAAATATGTCAGGAAAGAAAAGTGTCACAGTCCATTCTTTCTGCCTACCCCTTCGGAGAGATGGCGTGACGGTTAGTTAATTAGTTAGTTAGTTATTTCTGAACATAATCCATTATCGTACACATTTAGCCTCCGCATAAAACAACCACCAAATCACATTTTCAACATCGTGTCCAATAGACGTAGAGGAATAGCTATTAGAGCTGAACCTCTGTCAGCTAAAAGATCCAAGTCCAAGTTAAATGAATTAACTCTTTTTAAGTGCCTTATATTTAAAACTCAGCAGTATGATAAATAGGAGATACTTCAAATTATAATATAAACATATTGCAGTTTCCAGAATGAGCTAAATACTTAAGATTGACATTTAAAATATAAGAGTTGAATGAATTTTGTTTGCAAAATAGAAATATTTTCAAAACAAATAAATTTATAGTTACAAGATCAAAATTTATTCTTTGATTCTTATTGAAAGTGATCGCGTTTTATTATATTATTTTATTTATCGTTTATAGTTAGTTGGGATGGAGATTTCAGCGGTGAAAGGAGCATTCAATAGGCTGGTTGGGCGATTGGGGGTTGGAGGGACATGCTGAGGGGTTGGGGAGCGGGGGACGGGCAATTTAAATTAATATTCAAGTTAGTGCGTCTTACATCTGAGACGTACCGCCCTCCGCCTACCGGCTACCGGCTACTGGGAAAACATCAAAAGAAAATAGATCTCAACTAGGTTTATCATACTGCTCTGTATTATCGAAGTTTATAAATAAACTAGCTGACCCGGCAACGCTTCGCTATTGCTAAATTCGAGTACATAAATAAACCCAATATATATTAAACAAATACAATTAAAGTTCAATAACAATTTGTTTATTTATTGGATTAAATGCCATGTGTATGGATGCAAAAATGTGTGTCTATATCTTTAAAACAAAGTTTCAATCCAAGCAAACTCGCTGTGAATTATAAACTTGAATACATATTACTAATGTAATTGAAAAACTATTTTTTGAATATTTTATATGAAATTTAATAATCAAATAAACAATATTATATCACATTTGCAGAAAACATTCATTATATTAAAGAAACAAAACTCTTGATTTTGTTGTCCATGAAATTCACATCAGAGCCAATAAAGTAAGTTTCTACGATCGTGATTTCGGCACTGCGAGTCCGCTGGCGTGGAATAGTAATATAGATGATAATACTACAAAAGCCTCCCTTCCCGACTTCCACAACTGTATCCCTCGCCGCTCTGCGCCATTGACCTCCTGCCACTCGTTTAATGTCATCAGACCATCTTGCTTGTGATCTGCCAGAATTTGTGTAGCTGTTTCTCTTTCGCCACTCCAGGCCAGAAGATCTTATCACCCGTTGTCCTTGCTTTATGACCGATCCCATTCCATTTAAACATTAGTTATTTTACACGCTGCATCGGCAACTTTGGTCCGATCTTTGATTCATCAATTTTGGGCCCTGGAATTAAAAAAAAAAAAATTGAATTGCCATAAGGCGGACACCGAAGGCGCATAAGGCAAAATTTAAATTTCCATACAATGAATGAATTACAACTGTTTTTCACTTGTTTGCTGAAGATATTCTTCATATAAAAGGCAGTTCATGCTATATGCATAATAATAATTAGGCTAATTTGTCAAATTAACTAACTAACTAACTAACCATCACGCCGTCTCCCCGAAAGTGTAAGCAGAGAGAATGGACTGTCACACTTTTACTGATGCGGCACTCCATCCTTCTCTTTTCGCCCCGCGGGAGGCGCGGTGTGATGGGTTGCGAACCTCATCGCCACCAATAGGCATCTCCCGCGCACACTTCGATCGTCCAACACCCACAAAATAAATCTAAAACAAATAATATAAAATACAATGATATAAAATAAAATAACAAAATAAAAATAATTTTACACAAAATGTTCTTTTTAGACGGTGCACATATTGTCTATTTAATTTATAATATGTTCCACGTATCCACTGTTTTTTAATTTAGCACATAATGTAATAACACATAATGTTTTTTTCGATGTTGCACATGTTGACTTGGACAATCCGGACTTTTGTGTTTATTTAATTTATGTTACACGTATCCACCATTTTTTAAATTATCTGTAATAAGGCACTTAACCAGCAAGAACTTAAAAATAATATTGAAGAAATTATTCAAATTGTTATTGGAACAAATGAAAAATTTATTTCTACACCTGTCAAAATTCTTTACAAAAACGATAAAACAAATAAAACCTTTTAATCTGATTAATTTGATTAATTTGTCAAATTAATTAAACTAATCAGATTTTAAAGGTTGGTCATGTTAGAAGTCGGAGGAATCGACATGCGTGTATGACTCGTTGTATGAATGTGGAGGAAGCTAGAGAGGTTTGCCAGGATAGAGTAGTGTTATGGTCCATTCTCTCTGCCTACCCCTGTGGGGAAACGGCGTGATAACCTGCTACTGTGAAAGCCCGAGCAACACAAAATTCAGATATGTAGGTGGCACGTTTGGGAATGTGCTTAATTATTGTCTATAAACTGTAAATTTAAAAACCTTACCTGAAATTAATAATGGAATTTTCATATATGAATGAAAACTACTAAAAGTAGCTTATGTGTAATGTAAAAATGTAAAAATGTAAAAATGTAAAAAAATTACTTTTAAGTTGATCAGATTGAAGTTTTTGGTTCGACATCATTATTAAATCATTAGGGAGTTTATTAAATTCTGTAGAGGCTATAAATTGTAAGGATTTTACACCGAATCTAGTTGAACCCAATGCTTCTTATTCTGTGAGCGCGTATCATGTTAGTGTACGTCCGTATTGAATATTGGTCGAGTATTAGAGTGCGTTGATGACTTTATTATTTGTAGTATAGTTTTAGTGATCTCTAATTTTGGATGGATTTGAAATGGAATTATTTTCGTCTGAGAATATAGGGCCCTTACATGAGTGTACCACGGTAGACGGAAAATATTTCTAACAGCCCGATTTTGGATCACCTGAATCTCAGTAGCTTTCTTCTTTGTAATAAAGCCCCAAATACAGGAAAGGTAAGACAGATGAGAATGTATCATGGAGTAGTAAACATAAATTGTCTATATTCTTACGCATATATCGAGGTGTGGGATCCATCCTCTGGACATGCGAACTCCAGTATCTTCTGCGTTGTTTTCCCCATCCTCTGCACATGCGCAATCCATTATCTTCTGCGTTGTCTTCCCCATCCTCAAGCAAATGAAATAACCTGAAATCAATTTAATTATCTTTGAATATTTTAAATCTCAGCATAATGTAGAATTTAATGGCCAAAAATGGAATATTACTGGACTCTTCCAACTGAGGCAGCTAATGCTGCATATAAGGATATGTTTACCTATCACAGCATTTGTTTTCAGAGAAAAACTAAAACAGCTGAAGTAACTCATAGTGTATTTGGGTATGTGTGCTGCTGGAATTACTCAGTGGAATGGAAAATAAAGAAGAATTGCAACATGCAGATGCACCAATATGGCTCATTATCAAAATAATTTCAATCCCAATACAAAAATATCCCCATTAGACCAGTGGTCTCTCACAACCAGGCAATTATTTTATCAAAACTTAATATCTAATCCCAAAGATATAGATTTTCGCCCTGCCAGAACAATTTTACATTAAAATAACATTATTAAAATAGATTATACCAATTAACTAATTATTACACAACGAAACGTCATAACCTAAAATGACACGTAAGTAAAACGAATAAATTGATATTGTATATCATTAGAACTTTCTTATCGTTGCTGTGGTAATTTTAATATTTCCCTGACCAAAGTACGCGTATAAAGAACACCTTTATGTTTGAATTCATCAAATGTCATATTAATTGTATTTTAAATAACTAATTAAAATCATAATAATTAAATAACATTAATAAAATAGCGCAATACCATTCAAAATTCTGCCAGTTGTATAGCCGTTGCTCGCCCGCTACTCCAGGGTGCATGTTATCATCCGTTGTCCCTGCTATATGACCGATTCCATTCCGATCTCTGATTAATTCATATTGTTTCCTAGAAATAAAATAAAAAAATATTGGAATTGGCTTAAGGCGGACATCGAAGAGGCGCATATGGCAAATTTTCAATTTCCATACAATTAATGAATTCCAAGTGTACACTAAGCAGTATATTTAATTTTGGAGACGCGTGAAACATAAATGTGGAGGAAGCTAGAGAGGTTTGCCAGGATAGAGTTGTGTGGCGGTCAATTCTCTCTGCCTACCCCTGCAGGGAAACGGCATGATGGTTTGTTTGTTTGTTTAATTTGTATAGCGCCGTTTTCGTGAATAGCTCACCTATTACATGCTGGAGATTTTAGATACATTACCTGAACGGCAAAAATAACTACCAAAAACTATGCTAATAAATGGAGTTACGATTGTGCTAAAGAAATAACAACCTTTTTACAAAAGCATTCAAATAGCGCTAAGTCCAACGATCGTGAATGGTCAGCATTACACATCAAGAAGGTCCATTCTTCAAATAATCTCCCTAATTTATAGATCTCGTAGATCCCTAGGTTATATGGCCTATCCAAACTTCATAAAACAAACACCCCCCTATCAGACCAGTGGTACATAAATTGTCTATATTATTATGTAACAAATTAAACCAATTAATCCAATGTAAACCTGTACATACCATTCCAAATTAGTTCATAAAGATAACAACATGTCTTGTGATATCATCCTCTGGACATGCACATTCCAGTATCTTCTGCGTTGTTTTCCCCATCCTCTGCACATGCGCAATCCATTATCTTCTGCGTTGTCTTCCCCATCCTTAAGCAAATGAAATAACCTGAAAAAATTTAATTATCTTTGAATATTTTAAATCTCAGCATAATGTAGAATTTAATGGAGTGGAATGGAAAAGAAAGTAGAATTGCAACATGCAGATGCACCAATATGGCTCATTAACAAAATAATTTCAATCCCAATACAAAAATATCCCCATTAGACCAGTGGTCTCTCACACCAGGCTCCTCTAGTGAATTATTTTATCAAAACTTATATCTTATCCCAAAGATATAGATTTTCGCCCTGCCAGAATAGTTTTACATTAAAATAACATTATTAAAATAGATTATACCAATTAAATAACTAATTATTACACTACGAAACGTCATAACCTAAAATGACACGTTAGTAAAACGAATAAATCAATTGTCTATAAACTGTAAATTTAAAAACCTTACCTGAAATTAATAATGTAATTTTCATATATGAATGAAAACTACTAAAAATAGCTTATGTGTAATGTGAAAATGAGCCGGTTCTCATTCGCCAATCCAGGGTACATGTAATTCACTGATCATCCGTTGTTTGACTGATCTAATTCCATTTTAACGAAGTTATTTTGCACGCTGCATTGGTAATTTTCGTCCCATCTCTGATCTGTTACTTTATTTTCCTAGAAATAAACGGAAAAAGTCATAAGAATTGTGTCATTCATTCATATTGTATATCATTAGAACTTTCTTACCGTTGCTGTGGTAATGTAACAATTTCCCTGACGAAAGTATGCGTATAAAGAAAACGGCAAAATAGAATAAACTGAAAATATATTTATGAATTAGAAATATAAATATTATATTATACTTACGGAAGCAAGTTTCTTCACATTCTTTTAGAGAGCCTCGACGTTACTTTTAATCCCAGAAACTTCATAACCTAAAAGTACCGAAACTTCATACCTACAAAATATTACGACGTACAAAGAGTTTGACAGTTCCGAGACCACGTGACCAATCGAACGGCTAGAATTCTAGAAAACGAATATCATTAAGTAATCACCGTCGAACGTAAGAGAAACGAATAAGTTTCAGCCACACGAAAAAATAAAATTTCGTTCATAACCTCAAAATGACGCGTTAAAATTATACTCGCCAAAATTAAGAAGTATAATTACCTGTCTACATTAATGTACATTAAAATATGGCCAATAAAATAGACTGTACCAATTAAACAACCAATTATTTTAGTACGTAATAAGTAAAACGTATTAAGTATTATACATCCCAAAGTAAAACGCAATATATTGGACTGTCAGAATGAAAAACACATTGTTGCCACTACACAAAATTACATTGAGACTGAATTCTCTCCAGACCGTGTCAAACGAATATAGACTCAAAAGATTGATACTCAGGTGATACGAACATTAAGGTCTATATTCGTTTGCACTACGAAAATTTTCGATTAATTGATTAATTTATAAAGTTAATTAGAGCTCGATTAATAACAAAAATATGCCTATGACGACCGCTGAATTCCACTTTGTCCATTCTCCAAATTTCAAAAGGATCAGCTCAGGAATCACCGAGAAAGAAGGAGACACACAGATGGGACATTGAGTTTTATTTATATGTAGATGTAGATTATAGATAGGTATAGTAATTATGTAAGATGTTATTTGTCCAATATATAACGCAAATCATGTCATGGTTTATTCCGTATTTTAATTTTGTTTTATGTTGTCTTATAATTTTTAAATGTATTACTTTAATTATTATATAATGGTATACGAACTGATAGGATACACTGAAAAAAAATGGCTAACTGATTATGTTTGGACTAAGAAAAAATAGAATTATTTATCTACTGTGTTGTTAGTCTAAGGGAGGATTATTAATTGTGCAATTGTTATAAAATATATATTCACTTCATTAATGAAAACCGTTATAACAAAGCGATTGTAAAAAAATGTTTTTAATATTATATTATGTAGATTAGTGATAATTAGGACATTTGAAAATTAACGAAATTTCTACATCATGTTTTAAGCATTACCTGCTTTTTAAACTAAATTGAACAGTTTTGTTTAAAATAAACATACAAGCCCAAACACACAAGCAAAACACACACACACACACACGCGCGTTGTGATTCACCCTCGGTCTTAGCGAATTGGGGATATTCGGGGGAGGGGTAGAGAAAGGAGGGTACGTAAGTTGAAGAGTGCGTCCTTTCTCACTCGCACTGTCAATACGGCATAAAATGCATCCTTCTCTGACTCATTATAACTACTGGGGGGTTGTCACCCTCGATGGAAATAGGAATATTTTGCTTTGACAAAAGAAATAAATAGATTTTTTATTCATTATTTTTTTCTTTATTGTTATGCAATTCATACCCATGTCGCTCGAGTTTACATATGTATATCATATGATTACAAGTAGGTATAAATAACTTTTAGGTTTTTTCCAACAATGACGAAAATGTTTATATATTTTCAAAAGTTATGTATTTAAAATATAACTCTTTTCATCTCCTGTTGATATCATTAAATAAATATTAAATGATATAAAACTCTACATTAAATATTTATTATCGGGAAATACGTCAGTTTTAGAAATTTTATAATACTAAAAGAGAGTGAGATATTTTGCTTTGCTAGAACATTATCAAATGCCATTTGAAATAGATTATGATACTGCTCTAGCTGGGAAAAAATAATCCTCCTGTAATAATGCAAAACCAATGTTTTCCCAATATTTATTATGATTAACAAATAATTCAAATTAATTTATGTACACATATTTTTGTGAGCCTTTAGTCACAAGATGTATCGTAGGTCTCTAGTTTATTGCACTACCTAGCGTTTAAGATAACTCAACTGCGGTTTCAGCAATGATGATAACTCCATGTTATGCAGATAATTAGGTTTTCAAATGAATGCATTAAGATTTATCTGGTTCAGATGTGTAGTGTTACTGAGAAAATTACAAGAAAAAACAAACAAACTGAGAAATAAACGAGATTTTATAAATACCGCATTATTTAAAATGACTCTGGAAACGCAACTGAAATATTCATAAATATTATCAATTATATTAATGTTATTATTTGTAATTTCTTGGTAGAAGTTCATTGCAAATAATGAAAAAATAAAATTAATAATAATAGGTAGATATTTAGTTTAATTCCACTTAAGTTTATGGCTTCGACCGGACCTTAGAACAGAAGATGGCAGCAAGCTGTGGAATTGAATTGAATGTGGAATTGAACTTAATAGGTACTTATTAAAAAGGACTTTTTAATTTTAATATTTTGTTATATTTTCATTATTCGTAATATAATATATTATAGAAAATTACTCAAATGAAGTTACGACATTATCAAATCCGGTAAAGAGTGATTAAATTAAAAACGGCGTGATCACCATTGAATGCATATACATAATAGAAATAGTACATAATAGATAATGAAAAAAAAATGTATTTAGTTTTATTTTAAACTAATTATTAGCTTCAACCGGTTTCGGTAGCTACCTGCCATTCATTTGCCGAAACCGGTCGAAGCTTCAAAAAAAATCAAGTGCAATGAAACTTTATTAATATAATGAAGGAATTTTTGATTGTTCACAATTAACTTCTACCAAGATTTTTCAATTGACAACATTAATATTTTTAGTCACGAATACTGTAAATTTTCATTTAAAATATTTTAGGATTGTCCACATACGTAAGTAAGTTCACTCATAAAATGTTTAATACATTTAATTTTATACATTACTACTTTTATGTCAATAGTGAGAGGCTAAAATATGTTTCTTAGATCCAGATGTTATAATATTATTAAAGTTAGAGCATTGATTTTTAAAATATTAAATCATTTTAAGAATTTGTTTTTTTTGTGAGAAAAGGTGGAACATAACCAGTTGTTGGATTTGTCCTCTAGCCTACCGCCAAATATACATAATCTAACTACATACAATTAGGTTATAAAAAAAACATTGCTTAGTGATTGTCATAATGATAATGTTAAAATAAAATAAAGATAACGGATGTTTTACATACATAAGAAAACAAAAAGAAAAAAGAATATCGGGACGACGATAAACATTTAAATTTGAAACATGTTCCATTTTCTGAGAGTTGTGAAGTGATGTCTTACGACAGCGACATAACGTATCGGGGATAGTAAAAGGTGGTCGCGGAGGATATTTGCATAAAGGAAGGATTGGTCGCCCGCAGGACTACATCCACTTACTGTTTGCCTAAGGAGAAGAATTAATTTTCTAGTACATCGGTTTTGCGAGATTAATTTAGTGCCTACCTAGAGCCAGTACCTACCGGCGGGACGGGAGGGCAAGAAGCCGAAAGGTCTTGGAGGGAGCCGGCCGCAGCAGACGAGAGGCTACTCAGAAAAATAACGTCTGCGTATCTCTGAAGATACGAGTAATAAAAGGTGTTTTGAATTATATGTACATTTGCGGATATTTCTTTTTTGCTATTAAAACAAAAGTTTATTTGTTAATTCTGTCGCAGTTATACATTGGTAGTCAATTAGGTATAAGAAGGTTATATTGGTAGTCTATTATAAGAATGCTCGACATCCAGTTCATTTGACATGGTCCTATTCCTGGTATGACCCTAGTTCACGTTTGTTACAGTAATTTTTATCTATCGTCATGTTGAAGGAAATTGAAAACAGGGCTGACAAATGTGTTAACTACGAATTTTTTAAATGTGTTTGGAAATGGATTTATATTATAGTATCATTATTATCATTGTATTCTTTTTAATAAAAATAAGTTGATGAAGTTATGTTAAATACTAATCCAGAATAAACTAGTACAATAAATTATAAAGTTTTAATAATCTAAATATATAAGAAAATGTAAAGATTATCGTAAAATGTTGTTTAAAAATATTTTAATGAATATAGGCTTAATCACGAGTTTTTTTAAAACGCACGAGAATGCAATAACTTATAGTTTATGATATAATATGACAAAAAAAACCCACTATGATCGTGAAAAAGTTCAAGAAAAGTTACTTTTTGGTGTGCAATAAATAAAATATACTACAAAATAAAAGTTATAAACTAATTGATTCGAACGAAAACGCATGTTTTCTAGATGTTTTATATGATAGATATGTTTCGCATGTCGGAGGCATTATGAAATAGTATAAACCATGTTATAAAATAAAGAAGAAAGTTTAAGCCATGGTGTAAGCCAAAAACATTTATTTTTCATCGCATAATTTTAATGAGAAAAAAAACAGCATTATCTTTATGTATCAGAAGCAATGCTTACGTGTATTCTAGCGAATGGTGTGGTGTATTCTGAATATGGAGAAAATCTGTTAATAAAAATGAAGAAATGTAAATGGCGGGACCTTAGTAGGTACCTCCTGTAGCGAAAGCGATATAAATTATTCACCAGCAAACTAGCTGGAAGGGAGCACCTTTCGACCCGGGTCCTGTAACTTAAGGGACAACTTTATAAAGACGCCGGCCGCCCCCCGGGGGGACTTGCGGGCGGGGCGGGGGCGGTGGCTGGGGTGGGGGCGAGTACATTTATCCCCGGTGATTGGCCGATTGTAATGTCTTGTTCGACTTAATTGTTGCGATTCGTGTCTCCGTTACATGTCGGGCCTAGGTCCTATGTCTTTTCCAGATAACTGCCTTCACAAGCGGCCCGAGGAGGACTACTGAAGGAATTGGGCAGAATAATATATATTCTACGAATGTAAAACAGTAAATTTAGTACGCGGGAAAAATAATCTGCAGAAATTCAAAATATTCGGAGATTCATGGCATGGGTCTAGTTTTTTTCATCTCATGAAAGTCAGCCAGAGTTTGAGTACTCTAAATGAAGCAGACTGGGCTGTCGCAATTGAGCTATGGCGCCAATTGAAGTACCTACAGGTATGACGATAGGAAAAGTCACCCGAATCAGATATGAAGATAGTTCGAAGAGCATACGTGAGCGTGTGTGCTATTTAAAACATCTTAGAAAAACACGATTAAAAATAATTGCATCTTCTTTGCGTATTTCAACTTATTTTCATGTATGAGAAACAACAGAAGGATCATCAACAGAAAAATCATACCGGAATAAAGATAGGTTACTGTAACACAAATAGGAGATGTGAAACATTAATTAACTAACTAAGAATCACGCCGTCTCCCCGAAGGGGTAAGCAGAAAGAATGACCTGCCACACTTTAACCGATGTGGCACTCCGTCCTTCTCTTTTCGCCCCCGTGGGAGACGATGGGATATGTCATCCGAATCACATATTAGGATAGTTCAATGAGTACCTTTCATTGTTAAAGAGACGCGAAACATTCAAACTCCAAAATATAAAGTTTCATGTTGTCACAATAGATACCAGTTTATGCTGATGATTCAAAATCTGTGTAAAATTACTTTGTAACTTAGTGTCAATCATAATAATTATCATTTAACATTTTGTTCCCTATGTTTTCACAATTTAAATATTTTTTTTCAATTAGTTCTTAAGATGTCTCCCTAGAACCCCATTTGGGAGGTATTAAAACCATGAACTTTGTAAATGATCAATAATAACTAATAAAAATAGGCGTTTCGTCATTTTTTTAAATGAATTTAGCTTAAATCTAGTTATTCAAATTACAATTCTATGACTGAAGGGAATATTAAGAAAACACGTATTAATAATATTTACAAAATTCTTCTTCTTCATCTTCTCGGCTCTACATCCCGAAGAAGAAGAAAATACTAAAGGAGTGTATTAGAAAATAAAATTATTGTAGTATAATATGGTAGGTATATAACAAGTAATTAATTACGTGTCAGGGGTTGAGCGTGCGATGAAAATTACACAACCCGTAGAGCTGGAAATGGAGCTAATAAAACCAATTAAATATAAATTTCTTCGGTCACGTTGGACCGCCACATGCGGGGCCGTTCGTCTGTCAATTGCAATATTGTTTGGGCCGAGCCGGCAGATTCATTGGCTGCTTGCGGTGGGGTACTAAACCTGATAAATCCGACCGGCGTCGCCGTCGCAGGCCGGTGCAGGGGGCGCCCGGACGGCGGTCTGCAACAACGCGACATCAATCTAATGTAATGAGATAAACTAAATAATTCATAAAAAAAAAACTAATTAACGGGGCCATCCTTCGAATCGAACACACGAAATCATTTCTTAAACACCAAATGAGATGAGTGAAATTAAGTTTAGACAGTATAGTTTCTTTTGCTTCTTTAGCCGTTTCTCCACTGCCTCTTCAAACATTTTCCATTTTTTTCTATCCTTTGCGACTTTTATCCATCTTTTTCCTGATATCGTGGTTAAATGCAAATAGTTTTAGTAGGTATTTTATATCTATAAGTTTAAAATGTCTAACCAGAAAGTGAGTGCTTCATATGAAAATGTAATTTTTCAACCATTTTTCGCTCATCTATTCGTTCCATATGTCCAATATATCTAAGTGATTCTTTATAATTTTACTTAGGATGTAATCATCTTCTTCTTCTTCTTCGAGTGGCTTGTCAGGTCTCCCCGACGTTAGTTATCACCATGGCGTAGGCCTCTTTGTCCTGTGCCAGACGGAACAACTCCCCCACTCCCCGAATTTCAGTCCACTCCTTGATACTCTCGAGCCAGGATATCTGGGGTCTTCCCGCACCGCGCCTACCCTCGAGTTGACTATATCAGTTTATGAGATCCGCAACATTCTGCGATGGAGCCACATTTCAAGTGCTTCTATACGTTTTATTAATGAATGTATACCATGAACTTTGTTTTACTGATATTCATGTTGAGTCCCAGCCTTAGACCATTCTATTGATGAACACTTGTAGGTCATTAATATTATATGTTAAGATAACAGTGTCATCGGCTTATCTGATGTTATTAATAAAGACGCCATTAACTTTGACTCCCATATCTATGTTGTGTAATGTTTCTTTGAATGCTAAGTTCGAATACAGGTTAAACAGCATAGGCGACAAAACGCAGCCTTCGCGGACTCCACGTTGGATTAGAATGCCACTCCGTTCCACTATGAAGTTTGATGATAGCTTCCTGGTTCCAGTAAATTTTTTTAATTATATTTACCACGCTTCAGAAGCATACACGAGATTTCCGCGTTTCACCCTGTCGAAAGCTTTTTTATAGTCAATAAAACAGGCGAACACGTCCTTTCATTGATCTCGGCATTTTTGCAGGACCACATTTATTGTTAACAAAGCTTCTCTAGTCCTATAGCAACTGAGAGTTGTCCAAATCCATTTCACATTTTATTCTTATTCTGGGTGGACACTTTTTAAGAATATTATTAAAACGTGGCTCATGAGGTTTGTCAGCCGGTAATCGCTGCATTTTTTGGGTGTTGTAATCATCTATCTAAATGATTTATTGAAGAAGTGGAATTCTACAGGGCTTACGCTTTTATATGCAATACTCGTATATATAAAAAAACACTGGTTCTGATTTTGAAAATTTGGTTTGGTTCATGTAGTGCTCCCGTAAATTTGGAGATATTTCGTGTATAAGTGAATTGTTTTGGTCAATTTGATTGTTGCCGCAATTTATATTAGTTAATTGTGACACGTAATACGTTTGTACTGTTTTGATGTTAAAATAATACAAGTTTTTCGTTTATATAAAAAATTTTGACAGGTGTAAAAATAAATTGTTCATTTGTTCCAATGACAATTTGAATAATTTCTCAATATTATTATAAAGTTCTTGCTGGTGTTGGTTTGTTAAGTACCTATTATTACTGCAAATTTAAAAAAAAATCGATGGATACGTGGAACATAAGGCGAATGATGGAAGGCGAAAAGAGAAGGATGGAGTTCCGCATCGTTTAAAGTGTGACAGTCCATTCTTTCTGCCTACCCTTTCGGGGAGATGACGTGATGGTTAGTTAGTTAGTTAGTTATATAAAAAAGAGAATCATTTACATAAAACAGCAAAATAAATCCACCAAGAGATTTCAGTAATTTAATTAACTTTAAAAAAATGCTATAGTTTGAATCTTACGGTGGTTGACTTATTGTTGCAGAACATAGTAGACGTAAGGAGAAGGTGGGGGTGGCTCTGTGTGGGAGTTGGCGGTCGGAGAGCGCAGGGCGGGCGCGTCTTACGCCAGTACTTAGGGCGGCCTAAAAGCTTACTGGACACGTCTCAAAGTAGTAAGATTCTCCGGGCACATTCGTATGCCGCGCACCTAATTAATATTACCCATATCAAGAGATATAAAACCTTAAGAGACAATAGCTTCAAAAGGTTTCTCTGCATGTTTGGGGAAACGGGGGTAAACGATTCGATGAAATAAATCATATATTTATGACAGTATTCATATAAAATATATAATACTGAATTTTATGACAATTTCAAATGGGAATTTATTTAATACGGTGGATACGTGGAATATGAAAATTATGAACACAATAGTCCGGATCGCCCAGCCTACAGCATCTGCACCATCTAAAAGAAGATTATGCTTTATATTATTTTTTATTTGTTATTTTATTTTATGTCAGTGTATTTTATATTATTTATTTTGTGGACGTTGGACGATCGAAGTGAGTTGCGGGAGATGCCTATTGGTGGCGATGAAGTTCGCAACCCATCACACCGCGTCTCCCACGGGGGCGAAAAGAGAAGGATGGAGTACCGCATCGGTTAAAGTGTGGCAGTTCATTCTTTCTACCTACCCCTTCGGGGAGACGGCCGGCGTGATGGTTGGTTAGTAAGTTTTCAAAGGGGATTTCAACCGATTTCAACCGACAATATAAACATTTAAATTAAATATGCATATATTTTAAAGCTGTCTGATATGTATCAGCCTATACCTATTAATTTGTTTAACGGTTTTCATTGCTGCAATCAATATTATAAATAAGAAGTGTAAAATATTTTATAAAAATATTCTTAATGTAAGACGCGAACTCACAAAACTTAAAATGTGATGTGAATTTACATACTATATACTATTTACATATCCTTCAAAGACATGTTTCGGATGGTTCTCATCCTTCATCAGTTAATTTTTTTACGAGTAAATCCACAACACGAAGTGAAGGCGAATCTAAGACGCAATTATAATTGCGTACGTTTTATACGAGAATTAAAAAGATATATATTTTTACAAACATGAACGGGTTTTTTCATCAACACATAAAATATTAATTAAAATGCAGTAGAAATGAGATCTCTTAGACGAATGTATGGATACTCTGTGTATGATAGAGTGTCGAATGAAAATATAAGAAGTGAATGCGGTGCGAATGATGGTGTTATAAACAAAATAATGAAAGGATCATTAAGATGGTTTGGACATATGGAAACAATGAATGAAGAAAGAATCGTAAAAAAATATATATTAACAATGTAAATGGAACCAGAAATAGAGGAAGACCGAGGAAAACGTGGCACGATCAAATAAATCAAATGTTGAATGTCGACCATGTGAGGAGTCAGAGAAATTGACGCGCGTGCATGACACGATGTATGAATGTTGATGAAGCGAGACAAATATGTCAGGAAAGAAAAGTGTGACAGTCCATTCTAACTGCTTACCCCTTCGGGGAGACGGCGTGATGGTTAGTTAGTTAAAAAAAATATGGCTATAAACTTTTGTAAAAATGAGCTTTTTGGATTTGTACACTATTGCATGTTAAGATTTTATTTATGGCGTAGGTACATTCTATATATAGGGAGAGATTATTTACTGTAATATATTGAGTGTTCCTTCGAGGCCCTGGAGACATAAGTCCCGCCTGCGGAGCGGGCCCTGCTCGGCGGTACAGATACATGCTCCAATTTACTGAAGCCACCGGGGCCGGGGGTGGTTTTATCACTGCTACAGTGTACCCACCGTCGAATAATTAACGGGGGTTGGGCTTTAGGTCACACTCATTATTGGGAGATAATTGAAGACGTCCTTAAAGTAAACTGAATTTCTTAGAACATTTTGAATGTATACAAATACTTGTAGACGAACAACTGGATTTCACCCATTGCGGGCTATCAATAACTTCCAAAAATTTGTCAGACATGGTGGTCATAAGAAATAAAAATGTGGAATGGGGAATGTTGTATTACATAAAGCGTGCGCTTAACCCAACCATGACAGGTCATAAGTCCTGTAAACACCTCGATCAACCATATTCTGTTTCCAATTTGCATCTTTGTCTCTATTGAGATACAATTGATTCTTGAATTTCTTAGTATTATCTTTTTAAAATCTAATTTCATTACAACTTTGAACAAGACCTTTGTGACGTGGCTAAAATTTATGCTCACTGTTAATATAATATATAAATAAACTCTTTGCACATGAAATCAATTTTAAAATTTGCACACAGCAATATATGTATTTTATTAGAATACAATACGAGTATATACATTAAAAATCAATTAAATGGATATACCAAGAAAACCGTAAAGTTTTAATTGCATTATTTTTTATTTTTGGTATAGTTTATATGTATTAAATAGAATCACAATGAAAAATAATTAAATATAGTTTTAATTTGTATGGTAATTTTCAAAGCAAACCCCGGCGTGGAGTTTACTTTCCCAAGTTTTGCAAATTTAAACAACGCAACGTTTAAAATTTATATATATTTTGTGTCCCGTATTTTGTATGAATAATATGTAATTTAAGCCAATAACCCCAGCAAGGCGAAACATGTTACTCCGATAAAATATAATAAAACTAATAGAAAACACACGTTTTCTACAAATATTGCATTACTGCAAGCTGATTATGTTAAGATACTAATTATTTGAATAAAAATACGAAAGTCACACGAAAATAACTAACTAAATAACTAACTAACCATCACGCTGATTCCTCGGAGGGGTAGGCAGAGAGGAACTCTATCCTGATATACCTCGTTCTCTCTCTAACTTTTTTCTATATTCATACATCGTAACATGCACGATCGTCGATGTTTTCGACTTCGAATGTGGCCGCCTTTTAATATTTCATTAATTAAGTCATGCTATTTTTTTCTTGGTCTTCCGCTGTTTTTCTTTCCACTCACACTGCTTGTATACAGCATTTCAACCATTCTTCTCTAGTCCATTCGTTTCATATGTCAAAACCATCTCAGCGATCCTTTTTGTAATTTTTCCTATGGCGCAATCATTTGCCTTACATTTCTTTCTTAGTCTGTCGTTCGGAAAGTATCACCAATGAAATAAAATTTGCATATTTATTTAATTTCATATTCAGCATTAAATGACATATTTGTACTGAGTTATTAATAAGTTAGATAAAACTATGATACCATAAATTTTCTTAGCTATTACATAATTCTATTTCAGGATGCTGTGGATACAAATAACGCCGTAGAATTAATCTCATATTCAGGATCTTCCTCACTCCTAAGCTTGGCGCTCTAGAGCCCATTTGTCGAGAGAATATTTAATGAGTTATAAGGCACAAAATATAATAAGTATTATACGTTAACTACGATACGTAAGCAGGATGATTGAGTTATTTACACACAAACACTTTTTACTGTTTACGAACTATTTTGCTGATTGCAATGTGCCGGATTCATGAACTTTTTGAGGTGTTTAGGGGCTCAATTATAAAACGCTTCTGAAAAGTGCATTCAACTCGTTAATGTTATAGCACTTCAACACTAAAGTTTCGTAACTTAATATCAACTAACTGACTAACCATCACGCTGTCTCCCCGGAGGGGTAGGCAGGTAGAATGTACCGCCACACTGTTCTGTCCTGACATACTTGTCTCGCTTTCTCTACATTCATAAATCGTGTCATGCACTTATGTCGATTTCTGCGATTTTTCACGTGACCGAAATTTAATATTTGATTGATAACATGCCACGTTTTCCTCGGCCTTCCTATGTTCCTAGCTCCGTTCACATCGTTCACATATACCTTCTTTACCATTCTGTCTTCATTCATTCTTTCCATGTGTCCAAACCATCTTAACCACCCATTAATTATTTTGTTTATAACACTTTCATTCGCACCGCATTCACTTCTTATATTCGCATTTGACACTCTCTTATACAGATTTACTCACATTCGTCTTTGTGATCCCATTTCTACTGCATTTATTCTACTTTCATCATTTTTTTCCAGTTCCATGCTTTACTTCCATACATAAGGGTCAGCACAAGAACACCATTAATATCATATTATATAAATATCAATATGAATTAACTCCGCCGATGAAAACTGAGGAGGGTTGGCGTGCAACGTTAGCAGATACCATTAAAAACAACCTCAAGCTCCCAGTACAGAGAAGATAGCCTCGAACAATAAAGGACTTCTCTGGAAACCGACCAAAGCTCAATAAAACGGACACGAGTACGAAAACAGATTAAAAGTCGAATTGCCTGCTGGAATATAATGTCAGGGAATAAGAGAGATAAAAAAATTAGAAGGTATATGTACTAGTTACACCGTACCGGCAAGAAAAGGTTAATGATACGAAATAACATAGAGTAGAGCTTAGGTAAGTAATGTCGTGACCAAATTTTTTTACGTGAGATTTTAGATTTTTTATTTTTTTAGATAGGGTCGAAGCACCAGTATTTGACCGCCCCCAGTAAATGACCGTTGGTTAATAAAACAAAATATAATAAGAATTGCTCTATGTGTCCAGTCAAAAAACTTTAATCCCAAGAAACTATGACAAAAGAGGTAGGCAGAGACAACTGTTGGCAAGAAACAAAACTATCAGTTTTGAACTGTGCCTTGTCAAACGGTAAAAGTGTGTCTTCCCGTTGTTGTTCTGAGATTGTTAGTAGTTTTTTTATAAAGAAAAGTGTGGTAAGTTTTTTTTTATGTTATTTCTTATGCAATTCTTTGAATATTTACATATTTCTATATGTTAGGGTGTTTCATTATGTGATAATGTAACAAAATCTATGTATTGTATCAATATAACCTGAAGTGGTCATTTACTGGTGATTTTGTTATTTTTTAGAGAAATATTAATTTTAATAGTAATATTCATATTTCAATAAAAAGAGTTAGAGAATTTAGAGAAGTCAATTTGTTTTTTATTGTTTTATTTTATTTTGTGCACTGAAATAACGAAATTAATGCCTTTAATGTGGATTTCAGTACAAGCTGAACCTTAAACGGTCATTCATTGGTGCTTTGACCCTACACCACTTTTAGTTTTCCGTGAGTTAAAATAGAAGTAGAAACAAATACGATAAAATGTAACGCTTCTAATCCCACTCTATGGTATGTGATAATTATTATTGCATAACTATAGCTAAAATATAGCCAAAGATAGTTCTGCGATTTGGCCCGATCTTCTAGAAGGGGGCGCAACGTCGCCACATTGTCTTGGGTACATAAATCGGGAGGTTAGTCGGTATTAAAACAACTTGAGCATGTCGGAGCCGTCTGATGTGAATCGGGCTTAATCCACCGGAAACTACTGACTTAGGCCGTGCTCACATTACGCTTATGACTTATAATGCAAGCCTTCGTATTCGCCTAATTGCATACCATATTTAGTGCTTCTTTTCACATATAGGGGGCTTGCTTATTTTTATTTCAACGGAACATTGAAATATGGTTTAAAAAATTGGTAAAGTACATATTATAGAAAAAAGCACAATAAATTTCTTCTAGAGAAAAAAATATTGTTTGTTTTAATGTATGTACACATATAATCACTTCTTTCGACCGATAGGCGGTTGTATATGCTGTAGGTCTGTTCGGCCCTGATAATTTTCTAGATGGTTTTATCTCCCACGATGCAGAACCAACCTACCAATGGTTATGCCGGTAGGTAGAGCATTTTTTTGCTAAATCGTATCACCTCTGAGGTCGACGTATTTAGTGATAGTGTAGTTGACCTTAGGGAGGCGCTGTCTCTGTCATTGTTATAATTGTGAGTTCAACCTATTATTTGATTATGTATTTTTTACTATTGTATCTCAAACTTTTATGCATCATTGGTGTATTGGAATGTAGTTCTGTAATGCTTTTAATATGTTTAAATAAATAAATTCAACCAGTGATGATTTCTTGGAATAAAAAAAGAACATTACTCCTAAATATCAATAAAAACGACAACATTGCATATTTAAAAAAAACCCACGATGCTTTTGGACACTAAGTATGCTTTTTTTTCATCAATAGTATGGATACAAACAGGATATTAACTTATTTGTAACCATAATCATTAGTTTTCAATACCTAAATGTACAATATAGAGGTCTACCTCTGCTCGTTAAGAATGTGAATAGATTTTAATCCAGGAGAGATATAATGTGCATTCTTCGTGCGTCAATTTATACGAGCAGCATAGCAAAAAAGATATTGCCAAAAGGCTCGTTGTAGCTGCTTTCAGTAGATTTTTGCTCGTTGCAGATTATTAATGAAGTTACTTTACGAACGTATTGTTTCTTTAACAATTATGTAAAATTTCGTTTTAAATAACGAGGAGTTTTACTGCTCTACTAACTGCTTACTCTACTAACATCTATTTTTGTAGAGGAAAGTGATTTATTTTAATTACAGCCGTTTGTTAAAAAATAATGTATTCTCAAATCTTACAAACCAAATGCTGGGACCTAGTGGTTTTCTATGTACATTTTTCATTAGACTAATTTGCATGTAAGTATAACTTTTACGAGTACATTTAACATATTTAATGTACATGGTAATGGTCACATAATCGCACTATTTATAGCGCTAAAACATTTTTTTTTTCATTCTGTTATATTGTTATATAAAGATCGAGGAAAACGTGACACTATCAAACTGATGAAACATTAAATGCTGGCCATCCGAGGAGTCAGAAAAATCTATGTGCGTGAGGAAAAATCTATGAATGTAGAGGAACCGAGAAAAGCGAGTCAGTAAATAACCGTGTGGCGGTCAATTCTTTCTGTCTATCCCTTCGAGGAGACGCGTGATTTGTTAGTTAGTTGTGATATTTTTTTCTTTTTGACGGTTTTGGAAGAATATTGCAATTCTCTGGTCTGACGAAAGATTTTAACATTAAAAAAACTAATTAAAAAAAAAAACGGTGGATACGTGGAAAATGAAATAAATAGACAATATGTGCACCATCTAAAAACAACATTTTGGGTTAAATTATTTTTATTTTGTTATTTTATTTTATATCATTGTATTTTATATTATCTGATTTAGATTTATTTTGTGGACTATCGAAGTGTGCGCGGGAGACGCTTATTGGTGGCGATAAGGTTCGCAACCCATCACACCGCGTCTACCACTGGGCGAAAAGATAAGGATGGAGTGCCGCATCGGTTAAAGTGTGACAGTCCATTCTTTCTGCCTACCCTTTCGGGGAGACGGTGTGATGGTTAGTTAGTTAGTTAGTTAGTTTAGTTTAAAAAAAACTGTTTTCCGTTTATTACAAATAGTATAAACCAAGATATTTCTACCACCAGATAAAACTTATTTCACTATCACATTTGAATACTACTCCTGGAAGTACACACTTGAACTATATTGAAAAAAGTTAAGACCTTCTTAAGTTATTAGAGTACATAATATGAATATGTAATACTATATAATTTTTAAAGCATCATGCTTTTTATACAACACACGACAACACAAACACATTATTCACAGTAATTACTAACTCGCATTATTTCAAGCTTGTTTCAAAATTATTTAAAATTGATCGAAAACTACGTATCAGCGTGAAAGTTAGCAGTAAACTGTTATTTGTGATCAGACTAAAATGAAATTACAAAAATATACAAATCCGGTTTTGAATCAGATTCTGTGTTCCGCTCTGGACCAGACTGCAGATGTCCCATCTTATTGAAGCCAACATCCGCCGATCGGAGCACTTTTGTTATAAAAATCAAGTTTCCGAAGTCCCCGTCCACGGCGCCCCGATGGCGATGGGGTGGAAACAAGTTTCTTTATTGTGCGCTATTCGCTCACTATGACCGTGAAAACTTATTGAATCACAAACTCGAAATGATTTCACAGAAATAAGGATATTAATAATATTACCCGCGGATCGTTTGACTGGTGCATTGTTCCTGTCGGATGCTGCGTCCGGTTCATAATGAATGGCAACCGGTTTCTCCGTGCGCTCATCCTGCTGATATCACCGCTGATGCTTACCAATACTAAGATGACTTTATCTTCCAACAGCTGCAGCAATATACATGTATCGACATGGATTTATAATATTGTACGCTTTATCACTGGAGAATACATTGGGCGACTGCATAATTTGGTTTCAACGGAACTTCATCAGTGGACACGACATTAAAAATTAAGTCACGATTATAATTTTTTTTTATTAAATTTTTAGAGTTTGAGTTAAAAAAAGATTAAATAATTATATTTTAAAATCTGTTAAATCAATAAAAATATATAAAATTAAACAGAATCACAAAAAAAAAACAAAAGCTCATTTGACCTTTTCTTTAAAATTAAGTAATTTTAAGATAATAAAATGATTTTACTGAACTGCCTTCATGGATCATTTAAAATATTAATGAAATAAAACGGTGTTTTTTTAACCATGTAATTATATATATTTATTACTATTAAAATTTATAACACTGTTATAATATCACAATTTATTTTTATTCACTGAGAGTGTCGCGACAGCTGTTTCGCCAACCGATGTTGGCACCATCAGGTGTTACAATAAAATATTGTTTGTGGTGTGTTATTAACAGGTATTACAAAAAACTGAGTTTATTGTAACACCTGACGATGCTAACACCGGTTGGCGAAACAGCTGTCGCGACACTGTCAGGGAATAAAAATAAATTGTGATATTATAACAGTGTTATTAATTTTTACAATAATAAAAACAATTACTTGGTTAAAAAAACATCGTTTTTTCATTATTATTTAAAATGATGCATCAAGAAGTAATAATGTTTAATGGACTATTTAACCTTTTTATTACAGAAAAATAATAGCCAATCAACGATTAAAGAGGTAATTAAAAATAATACAATGTTTCAAATAATTTTGTAAAATGATTTGTGCAACTATTATTTTATTACGAGAATTGCTAGTCATATCATTACATTACAGCGTGCTCAGAGCATTTATCTAATCGAGATTTTTCTTAGAATGTCCTCGGAGTAACTAAATTTAAAAAGCGGCTTTCATTTTTAAACAAATGTTACATGTGTATTGTTACTTATACAGTGGTATTAATATTGTTGATGTATTTTATTTTGATTGTGGCAGTGTTTATAGCACCTATCAAAGAATTTTGACATAAATATATAATTATACGATTTTTAGTAAGCAATAAACTTAATGTATACTTTATACACAGTTTCGAGAATTCATTTCTGACCAATTATAAGATATATATATATATTTTATGAATTTTTTGGCAAAAAAGTTATAAAATAATCTTAACCAGTTGACATTTTTTTTTGATACGAAGCCTATACATACCTGGTTATATAAAATAAAATAAAAATTAAATTAATTACTTTTAACTTAGTATAAACCACTTTATTGATTTAGTACCCAGGTTTGTGTATAGCCCTGAGAAAACTTGTTATATAGTGGAACCGGTTCGCGCTACTAACTTAATAAAATGGTTTGTACTAGGTGATTTAAAACATATATTATATGTTAAAAAAAAAATCAGTAAGATAAAGACTTCACAAATAAACAATGAATTAAAATCCACGTGAATTTTATTAATTCATTAAAATAATAATATAAATAAGATTAAAATTAAAATAAATATAAAATATACCATATGAATATTGGAAAACACATCAGAACTATGATTACCCATCACAAGTATAATGGACCGAAGTCAAGAAATGAGAATATTTTCGAGTCGTAGAATTAGGCTGTTCTTGAATACACCATCTATGTTTATATTAAAACGAATGTAGAGTTACAAATGTGATTTGTTTTTACGCTCCTCCCCTCACCAAAAAATTTGACAAAAAATTAGTGCATCAATAATTAATATACATCTTATTTACAATCATATTAATAAATCTCTGGTTAAAAAATTATCTACAAAATATTATCTCTCACAACCAAAGTAATCTAATAATGTCGGTGAAAAAAGACGAAGAAATGAATTTTAGAAATAAAATATGGTTGGAGGATTTACTAAATAAAATAAATATTTATTTGAGAAAGTAAAGACCCGACCCAATAACCGTCCACCTATTGTCGAGTAGAATTACTAATACAACAGAACGATAGATGGCAGTGTATGTCTAAATATGTGGCTTAGCGGAGACACACTACGTTGGAACATTTTATTTATTTGAATTGCAATACAAAATAAACCCAGGCTAGCATTATTAAATAAGCTGATATCATTTTAAAAATTTGTTATTTTAAGAAATGACAAATGTGCTATATATCAACATTTAACTTTTTATTTTTAAAAGAGCACAATGAATGTCCATAATATTAAAAAGGTTAATAGATATTTGAAAGGGAATTAATGATAGATCACAAAACTTATTACACTGTTTTAGAGTAATAGATGAATAATCTAAATCAATTAGGATTAATCAAATTGGTCTGAATACATGATTTTTAGCATGAGAAAAGACAGAAGAAATTTTAGAAAACAATCGTTTTCATCGATATTATTTGGATAAATACTGAAATATTTCTAAGAATAATCATTGTCAGTATGGAGTTATATTAAATATTATATTTCTTGCATTGACAAAAAAACGTTTTAATTAAAATAAGCGCCATAAAATAATAAGCATTCAACAAAATAAAAATATGTTTTCCATGACACCCTGTATTCATGTGAAGGGATAGAATTGTGTGGAGAATATCTTCCAGATGAATTTCGGATGAACTGCTCGTCGGTCGATTTACCGGCGAACAGAATGTGGAGTTCTAGTTAAATGTATGGAATACCCAACAAGAATACGGGCGCCAACGAAACGGTTTGACAGAGGGGAACTAATGTTCTAATGAAAATTATGTCTAACGAATATACAAAAATAAGGGTTATAAAAACCTTGCGCATGAATGATTCTCGTATGCATCATCAAAACAATAAGTTTCTATAAGTTGTATTATATTTTATGGAAATGTCGTGTTTCGCCATGCTGTGGTATTATAGAATGTAGCGAGAATCAAACACGTTGCTGTTCACATACCCGAGCTAATAGAGCAGAATAAGGTACTAAAGGTAATTGATGTGGCCTAATATATTGTAAACAGTAAATTAGGGGCAAGAGAAAAAAATCCAAAATGTGAAAGTATTACTTTAAAAAGTATTTCATGTCCACTTGAATACACTTGTTAACATACTATAGTTTAAAAAATACTAAATGATAATATTTTTTACATTACATAAACTAGAAAGATGGATAAGGTAGGGGTAGTTAACCCCAAAACAAAGGGTTTCATAAAAAAACATGATATTACAATAACAACAAAGGGAAAATGTATTGAATATAAATGATATTGAATATTTAAATAGTTTTTTTTTGCGTTACGTAGACTCAACTGGTTGTTATTACGAATGAAAACGTCAGTTTTCTAGAAGTTTCATTATATTTTATGGGAATGACATGTTTTTTAATGCCCATTTGGTAATACCTTAGAAGGTCGAAATTTGTTATTCCCTTAAAATATAATAAAACTTCTAGAAAACTGACGTTTTCATTCGTATTAATTATTTAATATGGAGTTTTACAATATTGTTCAAGAAACAATAAATCAACTAATTGTATTCCTTTTCGTCTGAATTTGAAATGTAATAAAATAGAATTAAGAGTTCGGAGAATCTAGCTAGACATGGGATATATATTATATTAGTCAGTATTTCCATCAGTAGAATATAATGAAGTCATTCTAAAGAATTTCTTCAATAAATATAATTTCCCGTGATGCGGAATATTAAATTTAATATTATTTGCAAAATAAAAAAAAGTGCGTAATTTTTTAATACTTCTTATGTGTATTGTATATAAAAAAAACACATGTGAATAAGGCTATAATACGTTATACTAAAAATATAACTGAGTATTCAGTGTGTAGTCACATTTTATTACTAAAATGCATATTATTAGGTAGGTACCTAAATACATTTCTACGATTACAAATTTTTAATTTTTGTCTTCTGGTTTCAATATCTCTGAAACTCATAATTACAACGATGGCCGCTCTAATTCAAATACCATGAAAACAAAACCAGTTGGAAACAATTAATAAAAAAATTTAAAAATGAAAGGTGTAAACATATTTAAAGTACCTGCAAACGTTCGGATAAAATAAGTAAAAAAAGACGTAAGTATTATAGATACTTAAACTCAAGAATTGTTATTTGTTCTCCGTGGTTACCTAACAATATATCCTTACAATGTTTGTTATTTCTTGGTAGAAGTTTATTGGAACTAAATACATTTATTTATTTATTCGATACATTTCTAGAAAACAATTTATTGTGAAATGAAGCTTTCATACAAACTATATTTAATAACATGCGAGTCGTACGTAAAAAGCGATATAAGAATTCGCAGATAATTAACTTCACAAGTGTGGCAGTCCATTCATTCTACCCCGTCGGAGAGAAGACGTGATGGTTAGTTAGTTATTTAGTTTTGTCTTCAGAAGTGAAACTCTGATCAAAATAGGTTATTTCTTCTTCTTAAAGTGCCCTATCAGGTCCCCCCGACGTTGACAATCACTATGGAAAACTCTTAAGGTTATTTAGAAACTTAAAAACAATTTAACCGTTACGGTACAAATCTGAGTAAAAATATTTAAAACCACTTTCAGATGCAACAAAGAAATAGGGTGCAGAAATGTTAATTTAGCAAATAAGGGTGTTTTTCACCCTCCCTGGTTGGGCTCTGTGTATTATTAGCGCGGCCCGTACCACCCTCTGGCAATTCCTTAAAAAATTGGTGCTTTAACTCCCTCCCCGGTTGCTATGGCAACCCTTTCTCCGGTTCACGTAAGACGAAATTACTGGTCCACAGGGATACGCTGGGAGGGGTGCAGGGGTTGGGAATGTTTCAAACAAAACTAATAGATATATTTTATCTTAAATTTTATTGTTCTTCCAAATAGATTTCACTGTTTTTGTAAATTTTTACTGAGCGGTCAATATCGTAGCTAATGGAACACGTATTAAAGAAATAGTATTATAAATAATGGGGTGATAAAATTCTCTCATTTTTCGTTACTTATTAAAAATACATAATTGTGGAAACTCATTCAGGGGCACAGGGGAAATATTTTATTGTTTAAAGATACAAGAAAAAGTACCTACCCGAGAACGATAACACCGAGATAATTAGATGACAAAAGACAGCGAGATACAATTATGAATGAATAACAAACGGAATACGGAATAGCTAGTGAGCCGGATGACCGAATGTGCAAGCATTCGTTTTCTACCGTGGAAGACAATATTTTCGGAATCATTTACGATAATTTCTTTACGTGAAATTAACAGGTTATTAAATAACGAAAAATAATAAAGACGAAATCTTTATAACATACCTACATGTGTTTTTTTATCATTCATTTGTTCTCATGGTTTCGACCGGTTTCGAAAGCTCGTTATAATATTCTAGGAGATATGAATTGTTGAGATGAGATTTTTCTAGAAGATGGTAGCGAGTTACCGTAATCGATCGAATATAGAAGATAAGTGCAATGAAACTATTGAAAATATGCATATATTTTAATAATTTATTTTTTTATTTGAAATATTAAGATCATCTATAAATTTTTTATAAACAAAATTAAACAATACCAATTAACAATACAATGTATTATTAAAACAATTAACAATACAATATATTATTTACCGTTTTTTAAAAGTTTTATTTTAGATATTTTTAATATACTGACTAGGGCATTACCTATCAAATATTTCAACAAATGATTTTTTTTGAAAACGCGAAATTATTAAAAACTGGTTTGACGAATGGTGAATTTATGAAATTAAATATTATAGTGCTACATTATTTATAGTCTTTCAAAATAACGTCGTCTCCCCGAATGGGATGACAGAAATAATGGATCGTCACATTTTTCTTTCCTTACATAGTTATCTCGAATCATCTACTTTCATACATCGTGTTATGCGCGCACGTCGATTTCTCCGACTCTTCACGAAGCGGACATTTAATATTTGATTGATTTGATCGTGCGCTGATTTCCACATTGTTATTAGTTACATAATATTGAACCGAAAATTGTATATTATGGTTTCATTATCTATACCATTAGCCGAAAGTCTATAACCCCTTGACTCATTGATCGACTACATATAAACATTGAGGCACACGCTGTGTTACAAAACAAACACGCGTATTTACTCGACTGATATCGGAATATGAAGTCATTTGATACTTCAGTCGGAACCCAAATTGGATTAACAACCGTTAGTTGCGCGCCCCTACTGCCCCCTCCACCGACGTAAGAAGGGTCGAGCGACCTCTTCTTCCATCCTCTTCGTCTTTCTTGTTCATTCCTTCTCCTTCTACCCCCCGGGCCGTACCTGCCGCCTGCCGCGATCAATACCTTCCGCCTTTCTCCTTCTCCTTCCCCGGTTCCTTCGCTCCTTTCAACTCCTTCTCGGGTCCCGTGCCCCGCGGAGAGCCCAGTGACAGATTTAGACCTGTTCCCCAACTTGCACGCGTGTTGAATGAAACACACGTTAGTCTGATAGCCCCGAAGGTAGGAAAGATTATCGGAATCTAATTTAGACATCGGCATTCAGTGCTGCCGATAGTTGTGGGACTCTCGATCCGATATTATTACCTATTACAATTATTATACTATCTGGTTTTATTTAATTCCAGACACCAAAATTAGTTCGCTTAATAATAAGGTATAAACGAATGATTTCATAAAATTATCAGTCTGTTTTGTAATATTTTTAGGAAAATGTTTCTAATAATTGTATATTACTTATTAATTATTTTACAAACCATTGTTTTGGCTGAAATACACGATACTCTAACATGTGTAATTAAATATTTTAATTTTTAAACTTTATTATTATATGTATTACAATTAATTAATTAATTTTCTTCTTGTTATTAAATAGTCCATTGTTTTGGACGAAACAATAATTCTTCAAAATTATTAACTGTTAAAATTTATAACACTGTTATGATATTACAATTTTCATTTCATTTTGAGTGTTGCGATAGCTGTTTCGCTAACAGATGTTGGCATCATCAGAATAATAAAAATTGTAATATCATAACAGTTTTAAAATTTTTAAAAGACAAAATTTCTTCTTTGTTCGCCATAATTTGTGTTATAGATGCTTTATTTCTCTTTTTCTTTTTTTATATAACTATTTACTTTGTATATACAACACGTACATTAAAAAAAATAAAATTACATAGACATGTTTCGGACAACCATTCCTTCTTCAGTGATAAATATTATAAAGATAGGTACATATTTAAAATATTATAAAATTGTTTACATGATCTGACAGACGTTATAACATCTGTCAGATCATGTAAACAATTTTATAATATTTTAAATATGTATCTTTATAATATGTATCACTGAAGAAGGATTGGTTTTCCGAAACATGTTTATGTAATTTTATTGTTTTAATGTACGTGTTGTATGTACAAAGTAACCATCACGCCGTCTCCACGGAGGTGTAGGTAGAATGAATGGACCGCCTAACCGACCGAACTTTCCTGACATACTTCTCTCCATTTTTCAATATTCATACATCGTGTCATGGATGCACGTCGATTTCTCCGATTTTTAATATTTGATTGATATGATCGTGCCACATTTCCCTTGGTCTCCCGACATTTCTAGTTCCGTTTACTTAGCTTACATATACTTTCTTTACCATTATTTCTTCATTCATTATTTCCATGTGTCCAAACCAGCTTAATAATCCTTTCATTATACATGTTATATTTGACATACAGTTCTATTAGTGATACAATTGAACAGACACGTCGGAATAACCTGGATGCAGTCTGTACAAGACAGAGTGACATGGAAGCGAATGGAGGAGGCCTTTGTCCAGGAGTGGACGGGAATAGGCTGAGAAAGAAGAAGAAGAATAATTAAAAATACTAAAGTATTTAAAACGCTCAGTCCTGAAAACAAAGCATAATAGGTATATTAGCACCACTTACAAAGTACATAGTTAGTTCCATAATGACATTCTCTCTGCAATCTGCGGTACACATGTTTCCTACGGAGGGGTGTGTAACGGATCCGTAAGATGGCGGAGGAAATAAGATTAACTCGGGGCGACAATGGCATTAGGGGGGCCCTGTCCCTTGCGAGGCCGCCCTAAGAGTCCCCTCTACGCCGCACACCCACCCTTTATTTGACGTGACGGTAAACCAATTAAAACTCTTAGAAGGGAGGGAAGAAGACGATAAAGTGACCCATTGTAAACACGTGCTTCCTGATTACTGAAGTACGTTGACTCTTCTGTGCGCCGCGATACTTATATTGGACGTTCAGATATCCCCGGAGGTCAAGATTTATATCCATAAATTTGACTTTTTATAATGTAAATATGAAATATGTGGGAAAATAATCGTCAATGCAATTCACACAGCAATTAATGGTTAGTAAGTTATTATGATACATTCTACATAAATAAAATATTGATTAAAAAATCACCAATTAATGTTGTTAATGAAAGTTGTTAAAGTTCATTGTAAATAAAGACAATAAAAAAGTCACTTGTAATATTTATTCAGTATGATTCCGAATGGTTTTATGGGTTCGACCAGTTTAGAAAGATCGCTACCATCACCTGATCGTGTCCAGAAGATGGCAGCGTGCCGAAACCGATAGAACCTAGTGGAATTAAAGTAAATATATATAATAACCGAATTTTTTAATTAAATATTTTTTATGTTCAATATTCAAAAACAAATGTTACCAGTTTATTTTTTACATTTCGTAGATGGTATGGTCCATCATTTTATCATATATATTGATTATGAATTATATTGTGGTAGTATTCGCTTGGAGACCAGATCATCGAACCTTTTCATGTGTGTTTGTGAGATTATCCTAACTGGCAGAGTTGATGGAGTTTAATTGGATATCAGTGCCCCTGGCCTGAAGTGTTCCTCGAACGGTGACAGGCGTGAGAGGCAGGTGTCTTACGGCTTACTAATCTGGAATCTGCTTTCTTCATTAGTAATATGACTGGTCACCGTCAATTACAAGTGATGTAATATTTCTGTCTTTTACAATTATTTTCAATAATGATGGCAGCGAGCTACATAAATCAAACAGGACGAAAAGAAAAATGAGTGTAATATAACTATATCAATTGAAAAAATATCTAACGTGTTTCGAATATACATAATTTACCTTCGTCATCGGGACAATGTTAAAAACTCGCTTTATATAATTCTTACGATTATGAAGGGATGCTAATTTTGAAACATGTCTATATAAATTAAGCACATAAAAATGGAATGAATAGTGTTTTGGTTCATAAACAGACCATAGTTGTATTTACTCAAAAACGATAAAATAGCATACATTTAAAAAAAGATATTTGAAGAAGTAACTAAACATTCTGAAAAAACTTTGTAGGTACTGTGATTGTAAACCAATTTTATTGGATTTTTTCCTTGAACGATAATGTAAAACTCTATATTAAATAATTGGTACGAATAAAGACGCCTGTTTTATAGAAGTTTCACCATATTTTATGGGAATGACATGTTCATAAATTATAATAAAACTTCTAGAAAACAGACGTTTTCATTCGTTTTAACAATTTTATTCTCATTCCTTTCAGCATTGATTCAGCACTGACATAATCATCACGCCTCTTCTACATTCACACACCGTGACACGCACGCTCGTCGATTGTTCTTGCTTCGAACATGGCCGCCTTTCAGTATTTGATTAATTTCATCATGTCCTGTCTTCTTTGGCCTTCCGTGACTTATTTTTCCATTCACACTACTTGTATATATCTTTTTAACCATACTTCTCTCATCCATTCTTTCCATATGTTCAAACCATCATAGTGGCACTGTCTTAATTTTATTTAGGACGCATTCATCCGCCTTACATTTCTTTCTAACTTCTTCATTGTGTATTCTACCATACATTGTTTTTTCGCAGATTATCAACTTTTTATTAAAAAAAAAATTATGCTGTAATAATGTTTTTTTTTAATTGTATCTCAATAGAGACGAAGATGTAAATTATTTGGAAACAGAATATGGTAGTCGAGGCGTTTACAGGACTTATGACCTGTCATTGGTTGGGTTAAGCGATCGCTTTATGTAATACAACATTCACCATTCCGCCCTTCTACGAACACCACGTCTGACAATTATTTGAAAGTTGTATATATGCTACCATGTTGAGAAACATTTCACATATTTTAGTTCAATCTACACGAGCGTCATCTATTGAGACTCATTATGATCATGTTATACAATTAATTACATACATAATATGTTATACAATATTCAATTAATTCTTAACCCTCCCTTCCCTATGATGGGTATCTTCTACACGTTGCTTCTAAAACCATCAATATCTCTATAAATATAATAAATACAAGGTTAAGATTTTAGGTATTCCTCCATAATATGTTTACGCATTGATTTAAAAAATAATATTAATAATAATCAGAATTTATCGGGTACATCGGAGGTATTTTGTGAAAATCGAAAACAAAGTCGCGTATAAACAGCGCTTTCAGTGCGCCACTCTATATTCGCATCTCACTCTTGCATATGTTCTAGCTCAATGTTCTCACTCTCGCCGTCCCGCCGCGCCGGCAGTGAGGGCAGTCGCTTTCGGGCTTGCAACCAGAGTGGACTTATGCCCGTTCCGTGAGCGTTGCCATATGTTTTAAAAAAAAAATGTTTTTAGCAATTAAATCTCAATTATTATAATTTTTGACTTCAATTATAATTATATAAGGGGATTAGCTATGAATGTTCCTATTTTTCCGATTTAAAATCGCAATTTTTTTAACGCGTACTGACTACCCTACACCGGAATGCACGTTTTTATTTTAGCACCATAAGGGAAAGGTTAATGATTAATACACCTGTAATAGGTAAAAATCAGTATTTCTCAACAAGTATTTGTATACATTCAAAAAACAAAAGTTTTTTTTTATATAATAAAATAAGTATAGTTTAGATTGCGGTTGTTTTGTGATTGATCTCATTAAAATGTTTGTATTTGGCTGGAGTCAACATGAATATGATTCTGGGCGGCAAACATTGAATAAATTAGACGGTCTTAGCTAGGGACATGCGGCCATAAGTCATGTCAAGTGAGCTGCCGGCCGGCGCGGCATAGGCATAGCAGGCGCGGCACGTGTTGACCCAGTGTTGTGTTTCTGGGCCGGTAATACAACGCCGGACCTGCGTGCCGTGGGCCATTACCCATTACTCAACTTCTACCACCGGACCCTTCCAATCATCTAAGATTAAACTAACTAACTAACCATCACACCGTCTCCCCGTAGGGTAGGCCGAAAGAATAGACCGCCACACTTTTCTGCCTTCCTGAACATTTATACATCGTGTCATGGCACGCATGTCGAATTCTCAGACTCTTCACATAGTCGACATTGAATATTTGATCGTGCCACGTTTTCATCATACTTCCTCTTTTCTAGTTCCCTTTACGTCGTTTACATATATACTTTTATTATCATTCTTTCTCCATTCATTCTTTCCATGCATCTAAACTATCTTAATGATTTATTGTTTTTTGAACAATGATGAAAAACTGCATATTAAATAATTAATACGAATGAAAAAACTTATGTTTTTCTAGAAGATTTAATATATTATTTGGGGTATATCCATTTAATAATGCCTTAGAAGGGCGAAAAATGTCATCCTCAAAAAATATAATAAAACTTCTAGAAAAACATATGTTTTTTCATTCGTATTAATTATCTTAATGATCCTTTCATTATTTTGTTCATAATACTTTCATTCGCACTGCATTAACTTCTTATATTTGCTTTTGATACCCTATTATTCGTCCAAGAGATCTCATTTCTACTGCTTTATTTTACTTTCATCCTTCTATTGCCTTTACTTCATTTTCATAATTCACAAGAACAAAATTGTACACAGCCATCTTAGTTTTTTTGGAAAGGTGATGGTGGCGTATCCACCAGGCTAAACATGCCTTCAACAAAAAATCTTAAATAGACCAACAAAACAACACAGACCTAATCCTCCGAAAACAAAGATAACGCAAAAGGCTGGACGCATTTGAGATGTGGACCTACCGACGATTTGCTCATGTTTCATGGAGGGACCACGTTACAAATGAGGAGGTTCTCAGCAGAGTTGAAGAGAACAGAAACACATTGAAGCGGAGAGGCGCGCGAGATGGATTGGTCATGTGTTGCGACACGAATGTTTCCTGCATGATGTATTGGAGAGAATGGTCGAGGAATCGATTGGTAGAGGACGACCTCGCCAGGAGTACCTAGACCAGATTTGCCGAGATATGGGCTGCACCTCTTATGCGGAGTTGAGGAGAGTTGCCGAGGACCGAGCGGAGTGCAAGAGGAGATGCGTCGCCTTGCTGCAGATTAATCATTAGATTCAGACCGGAGAAGAGAAGAATATGGTGTTGGCGACACGGTAACTTTTATTTGTAGTAAATTTGTATTCTTCTTGCTATTTATACATCATGGCTATTCCTACACTTGCTACAGCATCTCTTAACAGGGATGTTTGCTGCAACTGAACCATTCTCGCAGGTTTTTAAGTCAGGATTTTCTTGTTCTCCTGACACTTTGTTTTCCGTTAATTTTACCTTGGACAATCAGTTGCAGAACTTTGTATTTATCGTTTCTCATAATGTGCCCGAAGTATTTCAGTTTCCTGTGCTTCATGGTATTGACAATTTCTTTTTTTCTTCATTTGCTGTAGTAATTCCTCGTTTGGGAATCTCTCTGTCCATGATATTTTAAATAATCCACGATATATCCACATTTCAAAGGCATTCAGCTATTATAATTAATATGTATGAAAAAACGATAGTTTTCAAGGAGTTTTATTATAATATTTATGTATGACATTATCAAATGTCTAGTAAATAGACATTTGATAATGCCTTAGAAGGGCGAAACATATCATACATAAATAATATAATAAAACTCATAGAAAACTCTCGTTTTTTCATACATATTAATAATTTAATATGGAGTTTTACATCATTGTTCAAGAAACAATAAATAGGCATTCAGCTATTTCGTGAGAGCTTTTGTCAAGGTCCATGTTTCCATAACGTAGAATATGTATTGTATATAGGATAATTTAAGTAAAAAAAGGGCTAGTTTTTTCTAGTAGAATTTAGTCTAAAAATACGTGAAACACATATTTAAAAAAAATCTAAAAATACGTAGGTACTTTTATCAAAACTTTTGAATTGAATATACGAATAAACAAAATGGTTTATAGGGAAGTATACTTTGATATATGATATCGCTAACGTATCGTTATTGTTTTAATCATAAATGCATGGACACAAGTATTCAAATTTCGAATGCATTTTTTCTCACTATTTATATTAGACCGCGGAGTCAACACGAGTTAGAAACATGATACGAGCTGTCCACAGATCTGTTTACCGAACCGATTAAAAACAAACTCGGCGGTCGCGGTCCACCGCGCACCGCCTCTGCATCCGCCGCCCGGGATGACCGCATCTTTTCATTTAGAAAAAATATTCAACCGACACCACTGTTTGTTCTTTAGGTGTATCTAATATTTTTCTATGTCCTGCTGAAAATGTCAAATATTACATTATTTAAAAAAAATTATAATGAAAATTTTTGCTAGAAAATACGTAAAGAAGATTTTTTTAGATAATTAATAAGTCTGTTTTTTGATACGTGAATGATATGTTTCGCCTTTCTAAGGCAATATAAAACGTTTGATAATGCATTAGAAAGGCGAACTATGTCATTTCCATAAATCACAATAAAACTTTTAGAAAACAGCCTTTTTTTCGTATAATTATTTTAACATATATTATATATACTTTTATAATATACCTTCGTATAATTAATTTATCATTATGGAGTTTTACATAAAATGTTGAAGAAACAATGAATAGCATTTTAAACTTATTAAATTCTAATTGTACCATATTAATAAATCTCAAGAACTTATGTACATGTATGTTATGTTAAACAAAATGAATTCATCAAGAAAACAAAGAACAAATTAAAAAGCTATAAAATCTAGAAAGAATATTAATGTTGTTATTTGAAATTTACTGGTAAAACTTCATTGCAAATGATGAAAAAAAAAATGTTATACTAACTAACTAACTAACCATCACGCCGTCTCCCCGAAAGGGTAGGCAGAAAGAATGGACCGTCACATTTTAACCGATGCGGAACTCCATCCTTCTCTTTTCGCCCCGCGGGAGACGCGGTGTGATGGGTTGCGAACCTCATCGCCACCAATGGGCATCTCCCATCATCTGTATGTTATATAAATTTCTTTATAATATATTTACATATATAATGTCAAAATTCCACTGACGTTTATGGCTTTGACCGATTTCAACAGAAGATGGCGGCGAGCTGCCGAACCCATTGAAGACATGGAGTTTAACTAAACATATAGGTACTGTAAAGATTTTTTTTTATTACATTTTTATATTTTCATTACCTAGAAAGAATAATTTACCAATTGTATGGTGAACATATTATAAATGAGTGAATCATGTTAGTCTGAAAGTTAGAGCCGTTAAAAAACCACAGAGTGACAAATATAAGTAGACAGAATCTATATCTCACCGTAAGAGGTAGAACCTATCTTCAAACCCAATGAGCTGCTCTAAACGCACAACACAGAATCCCCACAAACGGACGGAGGATATTTATAAAACCCAGAATGATCTCTTTGAAACGTATTGACCTAGTAAGTTCAAGCTCTCATATGTGATTTGTAGGGGAAGAGGATATTTTCATAACTAGTTTGGGCCCCGCGCCCCTAGCCCCGGCCGGGTGGCGGAGGTGACGGTGTCAGGGGGCTGCGCAAGGTCGCGGTACAATGAGGTCACGGAGGGGTCAATTTTTGTGTTTAATTCACTTTTTATTCGGGTTACAAAGTTTTGAACTTTGATCGCGGGCTCGGTGAACATTTAATACCCAACATGCTTTGATCTATCGGGGGTTCTTAGATCCCGCTTTCGCTTTTTGATTCAAAATTTGGCAACGCATTATTATACTCAAATAATATATGTTAGACATGAAGGCGTTTTTATAACGTTAGAATCACAAACTTATAAGCAACAGTAGTGTTTTGGAAGTATTTATTTTATGTTTAAAATTACTGTGGCCCGTATCGATGAATGAAGCAAATATTTTGTTAACAAATGTTTTTTTGAAGTAAACTTATGAATTGAAACTGAAAGGGAGTATTTTAAAATGATGTAAGAATTAACATTTTATCGACTTACAAACAATCGCATTTTATTTAGGTCATTTTCTTTTAAAATGTGGATTTATTCCTATTGCATTATTTATTAAATAAGAAATTTGCACTGTTTATTAATCTGGTAAATATTTAAATATAAAATGGAAGGTGTGGCAGTAAGCTGTTTGTTGTATGCGGACGACGCTGTGCTACTTGCAGACAACGAGCACGAACTGCAAGCCCTGGTGTCTAGTATGTATGAGGTATGCAAGCGATACGATTTGATGATGAATGTGAATAAGTCTAAGGTAATGATTTTCGAAAAAGAAGGAAGCATGACAGTCTGCAACATTAGTGTAAACGGTGAAAATCTGGAACAAGTGGATGAATTTGTTTATTTAGGAAGTATGTTTACAAAGGATGGGAGGGTGGAGAAGGATATTGAAAGAAGGGTTGGGGCAGGCAACAGAATAAATGGTGCACTTAAAGTTGTCATCGCAAACAAAAGCCTATCCAAAAAAGCCAAGATGGCAGTGCACAATGGTGTTCTTGTGCCGACCCTTATGTATGGAAGTGAAGCATGGAACTGGCAAAAGAAGGATGAAAGTAGAATAAATGCAGTAGAAATGAGATCTCTCAGACGAATGTGTGGCAAATCTGTATTTGATAGAGTGACAAATACAAGTATAAGAAGTAATTGTGGTGCGAATGAAAGTGTTATGAACAAAATAAGGAAAGGGTCATTAAGATGGTTTGGACACATGGAAAGAATGAGTGAAGACAGAATGGTAAAGAAGGTATATGTAAACGGCGTAAACGGAGCTAGAAATAGAGGAAGGCCGAGGAAAACGTGGCACGATCAAATCAATCAAATATTGAATGTCGGACACGTGAGGAGTCGGAGAAATCGACGTGCGTGCATGACAAGATGTATAAATGTAGAGGAAGCGAGAGAAGTATGTCAAGACAGAACAGTGTGGCGTTCCATTCTTTCTGCCTACCTTTCTGATGGTTAGTTAGTTAGTTAGTTAGTTAAAAATAAATCGTTTTCATTGTTACATTTGATACTGTTTAATTAAGAAAAAATGTTAAAAATTTATTACTAAGATGAAATTTATTATTAAGATTAAATGAAATATTAGATAATAATTAGAAGTATCACGCAGGAATAAGAAAAAAACAATTGATTAATTATGCATTTAAAACGTATCCATCCATTTTGAAAAATATAACTTCATTTGATATTAAGAAAATGAAGCACCCAGAAATTTAAACATTGGTATAAAAATGCTACGGGTTTAATTTAATTTCGTTCGAAGTAAAGATAATTAATTGTTATCTTTAAAATATATTATGATAGTTTAGACGATGAAAACAAAAAAAAATTGATACAATATTTCTTTATAATTATGTATAATATTTAGTGTGCTTCCACTTGTGTTTATGTTCCACCGGTTTCGGCAGCATGCTGCCATCTTCTGGTGGTGATGATCAGAAGATGGCAGCAAGCTGCCGAAACAGGGTCTAACATAAATACAAGTGGAAGCACACTAAATACGTAATAATAATGGTGTGATTAACACACTGTCTTTGGTCTGGTGTAGAATTCACGTGACAATAAAATGCCGATAGATTGGATACCTATCACACGTCATAAGAATCAATATAGCTTATAAGAAGAATAATAACTAAAATAAATTGTATACAGTAATTGGGTTCAAATGACCTGTTGTATACAATTTTTTGTTTGTTTTTGTTTTCATTCTTTAAAATGAACTTCTACCAGGAAATTTCAATTAAAAAAAATAATTATTTTATAGTTTAGACGTATTCTTCTATTGCCGAAAAGATGACCCTGTACTGACTAGATACTATAATAGATTGATCTTATATAGGTATTTGTACAATTATTAATAATCTGAGCCTTGCTAGTCCACCGTGTCTGCGGGGCGCTGAGCTGTCAGCCCCGCCTGCAGCTGGAGTATTGAACATCAAAAGACTTCCTCCCGCCTCGCACACTGATTGAAGTCTCCCCCGAGCGCGGTGCTGCCATACATCGCTACACCAGTTCGTCTAATGTGTTAAACCTATTTACTAACACGCCAACCTAGCGCCGGTGTGATGGATATCACATTAGACGTCTTCCTATACTCCGTACTGTAGTTCACCCGCCTATGTGTTGATCACATACAAGGCGATTTTCGATTTAATTAGACTTTCAGAAATACTCGTATATTAAAATGTTTAATCAGATACTTATTATTGAGAGTAAAAATGGGAATAGTCGAATATCGACGACCTTCGTGGTCGAGTGGCAAGTGTCATTCCGAAGTTACCGGGTTCGATTCCCGGCGATTGCAATGTGAATGTCACTGTCATTGGTCTTCGTAATATGGTGATAGATTAGCTACCTATAACAAGTCACGAGAATCAATATGATAGCTGTACCCTTTACATCGATTAGGCTCGCGCTGTAATGGTGTAAAGAGCGATTCAACAAAATAATAATAATGAGACAAGTTGATGTTTAATAATAATAATAATAATAATAATAATAATAATAATAATAATAATAATAATAATAATAATAATAATAATAATAATTGTTAGTAATAACCGCCTCACTGTCATGCATTTCAATATATTTTAGGTGCGTTATATTTTTATTTAAGTAAATATTGTGAAAAAATATATAATATAAAGTATTTATTGTTTCCTGAACAATGATGTAAAACTCCATGTTAAATAATTAATAGGAATGAAAACGTCCGTTTTATAGAAGTTTTATAAATTTTATAAGAGACATAAATAAACTATTGATAACAATATTTCTAAAATATAGCTAGAGTTTTGTAACGAGTACTGGAGAAGGAAACGGGAAACCACTCAAGTAATAACACTTCCCAGGAAATCAATGTGATGAGTAAGCATTTGTCACAGTGATCACCAACGTCGGGGTGACCTGTCACGATAATCTAAGATAAGAATGAGTATAGAAATATGATTATATCGGCATACTCATCAAGCATTGTCTGAAAAATTACGCTGTAAAAATAAGAAAATCCTGGCGTAATATTGTTTTGAAGGCAAATGAGTAATATTACGAATGAGTATTCTTTTCGTTAAATTTTGAATATTACGATTGTAACGTTCTAAATGAAAAACTTAAAAAATAAAGGCAAGAAAACGTATGTATTCGAAAAGTTATGTTAACGCCGTTATAGCAAATGAAACATTGGACTTATCTCGCCCAAGGAACGTGTACAAGTCAATATGAAGGTAGCCTGTTACAGTAATTCTAATAGCTTCGGGGGTAACAGGATTAGGGCGGCCACCTGCGGGCGGCGCCCTTCAAAGGAGCTGCTCGAGGAACCGCAAAATCAATTTCCTTCCATGATCACAGCCCAATTACACCCCTGGATGGGCGCCCTGAGGCAGATTTTTTCCTCTTTGACGTGCTGCAAAAATGAGAGACAAATGAATGAACCCACAACCGTACCCGCGGCGGGCGATTCAAACGTAGAAACTCTACGAGGGGGTGTTCACACCACAGCATTGTATAACTTAACTTAGATATATTACGAGTTTTCTCAACCCCGTTGGGCAGCTTGCTTCATTTGCAGTAAAAAATGGTCTCGAACTGCGGCTGGCTCATATGCAGCTCGGACTGTATATCATAATATTGCGTATATATGGCTACACAGGCACCTTGAGTGAGGTGTCTTTCACATATATCAGAGGTGGCAATGTTTGACGATTTGGGTTCTTTTTGATATAGAACTTAGGAGAAAGTCCCATCATCAGGTAGGTTATGCGTATTCCTTTTGGATTGGAGGCTTCTAAGATTAAAGAGACCTCCTTTCATGCGGTGTGAGAGGTGTATCGTATACCAGTTGGTAGCTTATGCGTTATTATTTCCAGTATGGCGGCAAAGTGTAGAGAGAACAGTGTTGGTGCAATAACGCAGCCTTGTTTCACCCCAGCCCTGACATCAAAAGTCAGTTAGTGCTACATTTCTGAATACTGTTGCCTTCATTCCATCATGGAGAACCGTATAATGTTAATAAATATCCTTGGGGACGAGGAACAGCCGATGATTGCGTATAATTTAGTAGTAAGGAATGAAAGTAAAAATGTTCGTAATATTGATTCATATATGACATGTAAATGTAGTCTGCCGCCGTTCGAAACCATTTTTTTGGACTGCAAATGTAGCCGGCCGCACTATGGGGGTTAATTAACCGATTGTTTCAATGTTATTTAATAATGGATCACAGACATAGATAAGATATTTCAGTCGATGACACTATGGGAATGATGTCATAAAGTGTGAGTTACGCAAAGTCTTCCAAAGCTTCCACCACTATGGCAAGAAATATATAAGAGATGATACCCTGTTAAAGCCATCCATATGAGACTAGCTTGTCATTGACACGAAGAAAAAGAAGATAGGAATGATTTGATAGTCCTTAAACGTTTATTCTATCCAGGAATTTTTTCTTTATTATGAACTAATTAATACAAATGAATATCTCTGTTTTCAAGAAGTTTTATTGTAATTGATGGGAATGACATGTTCCGCCTTTCAAAGGTATTATAAAATATCTAGAAAATATAAGTTTTCATTCAAATTATTTTTTTAATGTAAAGTTTTACGTCATTGTCCAAGAAACGCTAAATATCAAATAAATAACTTTTAAATGGCAATATTGACACACACATTATTTTATATCTCTCTTCATACCTTAGATGTAGGTATAAATGATCCAACAGATTTCAGATCTAGGCAGAAAATTCACCATTTTCATATTTCATACCCAAATTAAAACCCAGTTTGCATATTTGTTTTATATTATATTTTCTAACCGACCGCAAACATCAGATGCAGCGTTCGTATTTAGATTTTCAGATCATAGAAACGGCGCTTTGAAAGTTAGCATCAGATTATGATTATTATTTTACTTATGTCGATAAAAATAAACTAAAAAGATAAAAAAATATATAGTGTTATATTCATATATAAAAATACATTACAGAATTCCATAATGTTAACGCCTAACTTAATCAAAAATAAATCATTTAACCTACTGACGTCTTACTTCTTTTAATTAATTGCTGACTAAATAACCATTAAACCGCATCTCAGTAGGGGTAATCAAAATGGATGGACCGCCACAATGTACTTTCCTGCATACTCTTGCCTCTGTAATATTCATATATCGTGTCATCCTTGCATGTCGATTTCCCAGACTCCTCACGTGGTCGACATTTTAAATTTGATTGATTTCAACGTACCGCGATTTCTTAGGTCTTATGTCTAGTTTATGTTCCATTCGTATCGGTAATGTTCTTTCGCATTATTTCTTCATTAATTTTTTTAATGTAGGTACATTATTTTTTTTCCTTGTATACAACAGGTCGTTTGAACCCAATTACTGAATACAATTTATTTTTTAGCTATTATTTTGAATCTTATGACATGCGGTAGGTAGCCAATCTATCGCTATTTTATTGTCACGTGAATTCTACACCAGACCGAAGACAGTGGGACAATCACACTGCCATCGCCGGGAATCGAACCCGGGACCTTCGGTATGGAAGTCAGAGCTGGTTATGCCACGAAGGTCGTCATTCTACATTGAAAGATGTTACTTTAATATTGTGTTTATTTACAATTTAATTATGTAGATATAAACAGAGAGGAAGGATGCTGGTATGGAGATACCACGAACTACTGCAGGTGGCGTCAACAGATATTGGGATCTTGATTCAATAATTCAGCGCGGCGAGAAGTGATGTTCCTCGAGATAGCGGCTCTCCGCAGGCTGTGCAACCCGAATTGAATTCCTCGGCTGATTCATTGATTAAGCGAGGTGAATAACATTTCTGAGGACATGGAGATGCATATTAAATTCAAACAAATAAGAGTATATTTATATTTTTTGTGAAATAAATATTGACACAAAAAAATATATAATATCTTCGTTCGCCATACTTTGTGTTGTAGATTGTGTTATTTGTATTTTTCTCTTTTAAAGACTTTATATACATAACACTAACTTAAAAAAAAAAAAAATTAAATATCAGACATGTTTCGGACAACACGGTCCTTCCTCACTGATATTATAAAGATATTTTAAATATTATAAAATTGTTAAAAATATGATTAGTTTTGACAGTCGTGTATAACGCTGGTCTGTCGATGTTAGCGATTTCAAGGAAACCGCAAAAATACTCGGAGAAAATATTATGAAAATAATATATTAGTGGAACGTTCGTAAAAAAAATGAATTTCCAGATTCGTCGTTTCTAATAAGAATAAAAAGTGTAAGGTCTCAAAGTTGAGATACTCGTATAATGTTGATTGTAGATATTAGGAGCCAAGAGTTGAGAACCGCTGGGGAGCAGAGTAAAGGCTGGCGGTGCAAAACGTCGGTCCGCTATCTTGCTCCGTGCTTCAGTGCTTCTCCAAGTTGCGGCCGGTCGTATATACCGGATTGCATATTAATTATTGGATTTGGTCGCTCCTGCGAATACTAAATGGCGATGTAATTAAACAATCGGGCGCCGTATCCTCCGCTTCGGTTCATGATATATATTGCGCAGTCTGGAAATAATGCGATTTTAGTCAATTGACTGGAAGTAATCAATTTGTACAATCAAAAAGAATACTCATCTGTTTGATTTATTTTTCCATGAAAATATATAGTAATAAATAAATTGATTTTTCAGTAGCAAACTACTCGTAATTAATTTAATTATTTTCCTGCTTTAAAAATCTGTAAAAACAAGTTTCCCCGAAAGGGTAGAAGAGATAATAGATGCCCACACTACTCTACCTTGAGACACCACTCAAGATTCGTCCAGTCATATACGCACGTAGATTCTTCCGACTTCTAACATGGCGATCCCTTAAAAATTGATTGTCATGTTTTCCTCGGTCTTCTTTGACTCCGTACTTCTATCGCATCATAAACTTATATCACGCCTTTCATATGTCCAAACCATAATTTGTTCTTAATATTTTCTTCCGCTCTTCCTCCCTGATATCAGAATTCGAAATTCTGACTTAAAAAAATATAAATGCAGTAAATTTCATTGGTAAAACTGAACAAAAAAAAAATCAGTGTAAAAGGCACAAAGCTGGCCAAAACTTCCACAACAATGGCAAGAGAATAGGAGAAATAGTGCCATTTTTAGAGCCATCCCTACGAAAGAAGCTTGACATTGACACAAAGAAAAAAAACGTTTATTAGTAAACTGGTTGTTTTAAATCTTGTTGTAAATACTTATTAACTTAACTGATTTGAATTTTATTAAAATAGATGTGGGACGTCATAGTGTATGTATCTTGAAGCAAATGCCTGCACTCACATACGAGTATATAAATTTGGGGGATCGAGCCTTTGCGGTGACCGGTCCATCAGCTTGGAACAATCTCTTTTCACACCTTAGATGCATAAATGATCCGACAGATTTCAGATCTAAGCTGAAAACTCATATTTTTCGCATTTCATACCCAACTTAAAACATGTATATTTTGTTCTATTTTATTTTCTAACCGATCGCGAATAGATGCAGCGTTCACATCTAGATTTTTAGATTTAAAACACGTATTAATGCGCCCTTGAGGTGATTACATCACAAAGCGTATGGCCAGGAAATGTTTTTCTGAGTATATTCACTCTACCGAAATGAATATTACTAATAATCCAAACTCCTTTTGGCGATTCGTCAAGAGCAAGTACAAGAATAACTCCCTTCCAAAGATAATGTCTATTGATGATAATAAATCAATAAGTGGTGGCAGAAATATCAGCCATGCGTTCTCCACTTATTTTCATTCTGTCTTTGATTGTGACACTACCCCCAGTACTATAAACTCCTACGAGCCCTCAAACACCACTAACATCGGAAGCTGTCTTACAGATAGGAACACACTCGCCAGATATTTATCAGGTGTCGACACCAACAAAGGTGCTGGAAGTGATGGAATACCGCCATTATACTTATTTAACTGTGCAAAAACCCTCGCTGAACCTCTTTCTATCCTTTTTACCCGTTCTCTATCCGAAGGTTGCTTTCCAGATAAATGGAAAGAAGCCTTTATTACTCCAGTTCACAAATCAGGACCCAAAAGCTTCATCAAGAACTATCGTCCAATCTCCATTTTATCTGCCATTAGTAAGATTTTCGAGCGTATTGTATATGACCAATTATATCCCTCTCTTAAATGTGTTCTGAGTGATCAACAACATGGTTTCCTCCGTAATAAATCTGTTTTATCCAATCTGATACCGTTCACTGACTATATTATTTCGAACATGCACCGCGGACTCCAAACTGATGCCATATACACTGACTACGCCAAAGCTTTTGATAAGGTAAACCACAGCGTACTCCTAGATAAACTTGGCAGACTTGGAATCCACGGTGACCTTCTAAGATGGATAAATTCATATATCAAAAATCGAAGACAGGCTGTGGTGATTGGTGGCTTCAAGTCAGACTTCGTGGGAATTCCATCCGGAGTTCCTCAAGGCTCCCATCTGGGACCCCTCTTCTTTATTCTTTATGTTCATGATATTGGCAACTGTTTCCTCTACTCCAAACACCTCCTTTTTGCTGATGACATGAAGGTCTTTCTGAATATTTCTGACATATCCGATTGCCATAAACTTCAGTCTGATCTCGACAGACTCTCTGATTATTGTAAGATAAATAAACTGACCCTCAATGCTGAGAAATGTCTCAAAGTTTCGTTTTCTCGTAAAATCAACCCGCACAATCATGACTATTTTATTAATAACACAAGATTATCTAACTCAGATCGCGTGCGAGATCTCGGAGTCACAATGGACTCGAAACTCACTTTCGTAAGTCACATTGATGGCATTTTAGACAAATCCTACAGGACATTAGGATTCATATTGCGTACATGCAAACCCTTTCAGAACATCACAGCCCTCAAAGTTCTTTATACAACCATGGTTCGCTCACTACTCGAATACGTATCTCCCGTTTGGTCTCCTTACTATGCAGCGCATATTCAACGCATCGAAAGAGTCCAAAAAATTTTCATTAAACACATTAATTTCAAAATGTGCAGGTCATTTGCGAATTATAATTCTGCCCTTAAATTTTATTCCTTGGACTCTCTCGAAAATAGACGAACAATTAATGATATGATGTTGCTTCACAAAATCATTCACTTCAAAATAGACAACTCCGAACTTCTTAGTAAATTATTACTGAATACCCCTATGCTTCGCACAAGACACACTGCGAACCAAATATTCCACCTTCCTGCTTATCGGACTAACTACGCTCAGAGTGCGGCGGTGTACCGGACGTGCGACACGTACAATAAGTGCTTTAGTAACATCGATGTGTTCCATCTTAATGAAAGTGATTTTAAAAAAATGGTTGGAGCAACCCTTCGGGGCGAATGAAATTAGTTACTCTATTTTTTTTTTCTTTTCTTGTCTTTTTCTTTTTTCTTTTACATTTTAAAATTGTATTTTATTTTTAATTCATTATTACTAATAGTTTTCTCTTTATCTTATAAAAGTGTTACTTTATTACTCTTATATATTTAACCTTATGTCAGTTGTTATATAATATTTGTGGTAGCATGTAATTGGCCTTGTTTTGTTGTCTCTATGTGTTTATACTCATATACTGTAATTGCTGTTTGTTACCCTCAATAATAAAAAAATAAAAAATAAAATAAAAAATAAAAAAACGGCACTTTTAAAGTTGGCATATTATTATTATTATAGCTCAGAGGACAAAACGACAGATCTTAGAATGAATACAATAAAGGTTGTTCAGTTCCACTGAGAGCCTAACGGATGTTAAACATATTTTAGTATTACACGTTTCAATGTTTTATTTAAGATATTATTAATTAACTGCTTGAGTTATTGGTTTGACGAATGAATGGTTTCGGAAATATTTAAAGTTCAACGAAAATGGACTGACCAAAGTTTCAAACGTCTGCTTTTGATGGCTACGTCTAGCCTTGCTCTCTGGCTGCGGTTTCAGTATTCAGGAGATATCTTCGAGTAGAATAATTATCGAAGCTTTACTGTTCTTGCTTTGAGCGGGTACCAGGAGGGAGAGAGCCGTGGGATGAACGAGAGGGAACGGTCTGATACTGAATCTAACATGATTCGTATATCGGCATTTGTGGTAACAGTCGTGAAATATAATATCTATCCAGGAAAATGTGTTTATTATATATATAAAAAAAAAATAATTTTTGATTCTGATTTTGACGATTGAACTAACGTAAATGCATTAGAAGTTATGTACCAATTGGCTTTAATATCTACATGTTACTCTAGATTCTCAACTATTCAATACAAACATGAAGAAAAACGCAACTTTATTCTATATTCGCTATCCCTATGTGTTGTTACCACAGACGCCCTTCCTAGTGTGAATTTTTTAAACTCGGAACCTGTTAAAATTTCTACACCGAGGAAGGGTTGTGACAATATAAAAGGTTTTCAAACAATTATTCAAAAGTATTGTTTTGATTATATGCGGATTAAAAACTAACTAACTAACTAACCATCACGCCGTCTCCCCGAAGGGGTAGGCAGAAAGAATGGACTGCCACACTTTTCTTTCCTGACATATTTCTCTCGCTTCCTCGACATTCATACATCGTGTCATGCACGTACGTCGATTTCTCTGACTCCTCACATGGCCGATATTCAATATTTGATTTATTTGATCGTGCCACGTTTTCCTCGGTCTTCCTCTATTTCTGGTTCCATTTACATCGTGAACATATATTTTTTTTACCATTATTTCTTCATTCATTCTTTCCATATGTCCAAACCATCTTAATGATCCATTCATTATTTTGTTCATAGCACCATCATTCGTACCGCATTCACTTCTTATATTTTCATTCTAGACTCTATCATATACAGAGTATACACACATTCGTCTAAGAGATCTCATTTCTTCTGCATTTATTCTACTTCCATCATTTCTTTTGCCAGTTCCATACTTCGCATTGTCTAGAAATACTCCCTTTCTTCATTAATTTTTTCCACATGTCCAAACCGGAATACTTTACAAAATAACCACTCACTTATGAGTAATTGAATAATTTATAATCTAGTATTATTTAATTATCCAGGCGTATATTATAAGCAATATTTACTCACGGCTATGTGTTGTTAACCAATAATATCGCGACGATAGTGTTAGAGAGAAACGTGCCGCCCCTCGATAGTTAAGAAAAGGCAAGCGGAGGCGGGCGGGGGAGGGCGGGGGCGGGCGAGGAGGGGGCCGGGGGGTTTCTCCAGATGGGGGGATCAATATGACGGAGGCTGCCAAGGCATATTCCTACTTTGTTTCCAAAGCCGTGGGTGTATTGGACATAATATTAAAGGGATTCCAAAGTAAATACGGATCCCATTTTGAAGGATGGGGCAAATTTTAATACGTAGAGTATTATGAAGTACGTGTATCGGTTTGTGTATTATTATTAATAATCTACAATATGTATGGTAAGGTTAGTTTGTATCAAAATTATATTCTTCAAATTTGAATATATTAAAAACAAAATTTAGAATATACAAAATATTGTTTTTCTTTCTCTCGATTTTATATATCTGCTTTGAAGGTACCACCATTTGGAGAATAATATACAATATATAAATTAAAACATGTTCTTATTTATCGACTAATGGATATTATATATTTTTTTCAAAACTTCATTTTATTCTTGAATCTTACTAATATTTGTAGACTAATACTGGATTTTACCCATTGCGGGTTAATCATTTTTAAGTATTGATTATATCTCAATAGAGACGAAGATGTAAATCGTTTTTTGGAAACAGAATATGATGCTCGAGGCGTTTACAGGACTTATGACCTGTCATTGGTTGGGTTAAGTGATCGCTTTATGTTAAAAAATAAATTCCCCATTACGCCCTTCTTACGACCACCACGTCTGACAATTTTTTGGAAGTTGTATATATGCTACTATGTTGGACCACTCTTCACATTTTTTAGTTCAATCTACTCTAGCGCCATCTATTAAGAATAGGTGTAAGCATTAAGCAGAAAATCTTTATTAATGCAATGTGAAAGGCTGTAAACGCCTCGAGCATCATATTCTGTTTCCAAAAAACAATTTACATCTTCGTCTCTATTGAGATACAATCAATTCATTTTATTCGTTTGTCTTATTCAACCGAGTTTTAGGTTGGTTGCTGTTACTCTGATAGAATAGTGGTACTGAGTTGGTTGCAAATTTTAACTACAATATATAATATTTTTATAATTTGTAGGTATTGAATAAGATTTTTGACTTAATCGTCGTAGTCAGAACCATTACATTATTTGCGAATCAATTCACAACAATCTTCAGGGAGTTGTCATAATATCTATAGATCGTGGTAGTAGAAATGAAAAAGTCATTCCATATCTGGTCTATAATATGTCACGCAATAGTTATCTATTATCAAAGAGCCTTTTTTTCTCGTATAAACTACTTAAATTGTATGATATTAATGACATTTTGAAATATCGTTTGTTTATTTGGTAAAACATGTATCTATCTACCTATATGTATGTGGTTTAATCAATTTATGTCGTTGGTAGTCTAAATCTTGGCGTAATCTAGAAATAATCTATAAAGTATCACTGCGCCCCACGTATGGGGCCATACGCTATCTGACTCGATATTGCAGCACTCCACGGCTGGGGCGATACGCACGGAGAGTCTAATAGTTGTTTTTAATGAAAACAGAGACAATAGTGATATAAAGGTGATTAAAAATAGTAATACAATTTTTTAGTCTTTACTTTACCACTTATTTCAGCAAGCCCTGCTCGCCCTGTAGACGTATTCTCAAGGATATTAATTCCCCTACGAGTTATTAGATGTAATCTTCCCATGTACGGTGACCGGTGGCTGCGGCGCTGCCTGTACAAAGTAGAGAGGAAGTGCTACAGACTCCGCTATTGTCCCGAGACAGAAGTGATTAATTGAGCGCAGGACACTATCTCTCGCCACCACCCCAGCTGTCCCCGTTCCTCGCCCCCGCTTGTCTCTTTCTCAGGAGTTCCTTCACACTATTGTACTATAATTATTTTTTTAATATTGATATTATGCGTTACTATTTCACAAATATTTATTGATTTATTAAGAAATTATGGATATATTTTTTAACTAACTAACAATAAAAAAACTTACTAACCATCACGCCGTCTCCCCGGAGGGGTAGGCAGAAAGAATGGAACGCCACACTGTTCTGTCCTGACATACTTCTCTCAAATCCTCTACATTCATACATCTTGTCATGCACGCACGTCGATTTCTCCAAATCTTCACGTGACCGACATTTAATATTTGATTGATTTGATCGTGCCACGTTTTCCTAGGCCTTCCTCTATTTCTAGCTCCGTTCACGCCGTTTACATATACCTTCTTTACCATTCTGTCTTCACTCATTCTTTCTATGTGTCCAAATCATCTTAATGACCCTTTCATTATTTTGTTCATAACACTTTCATTCGCACCACATTCACTTCTTATACTTGCATTTGACACTCTATCATATACAGATTTTCACACATTCGTCTTAGAGATCTCATTTCTACTGCAATTATTCTACTTTCATCCTTCTTTTGTCAGTTCCATGCTTAACTTCCGTACATAAGGGTCGCCACAAGTAACAAAAGTCCTGAAAATAGACTTGTTATCAATATAGCAAGGTTGAAATCTTATTGTATGTTATTATGTATTTAATATATCAGTTTGTAAGATCGGTATTGTGTACTACATTGAAATCTCATTATTATAAGAAAATATCCAGATGGCAGATTTTAAGCGTTCTGTCCCGAGATCACCACTCCACTGATCCTACCGGTCACCAACCATCATCCGGTTACATGATAATTATTTTAACTGAGAAAATGAGAGTATATTAGCTTTGAACCAAACCTGAAATACCTTGATAAAAATGAAGAAATATTGCTAGTCGATAGTAATTATAATAATTGGGCCCAATTTCCAAAGCGCTGTTTTCTTAATGTAATCACCTTTATGACGCATCCAAACGTACATATTGAATCTATCATGGAAACTGCATCTGATTTCTAACACTAATAACTAACTAAAAACACGCCGTCTCCAGAATTATTAGGCAGAAAGAATGGACCGACACACTGTTCTTTCCTGACATACTTCTATCGATTCCTCAACATTCTCTTTCACATACATCGTGTCATGCACGGACGTGGCGATTAGTCCGACTCCTCACGTGGCCGAAATTTAATTTTTTTCTCTTTCCCTTTGCCATTTCCCATCATCTGGAGTCGGTCTTCCTCGAACGAATACGCCAAACTTTTCTATCCTGGCTTATCTCCACTGCCAGGTGCTCATGCTGCAGCTCCTTTTTCATGTTGGCCCCCCATGTTGCCATTGAGCGGCCTTTTCTTCTTGATGCTTCAGGCAAGATTTCGACTTAACTAATCTAACCATTACTGAGGAGTGCGCTGAGCGAAATGTGATTTTTTAAATCGTGTAATGATGTAGACTATTCATGAATAAATTTGATAATAAAAGGCTTTAAACGTATGTTAAATCATATATTTCGAATCACTTTAACTGAGCAACGCTATACAATTTCACATCAAATTAGATGTACTGAATACTTCGTTTTTACGGTTTAATTTTACTTTCGAAATGAGGGGAAGCAAATGGTTCACACTCGAAGACTATAAATGTCTGTCCCGGTAATCGGCTAAAAAGTTGTGAAATTTGTATTCAAAAGTCGTCCAAGAGGATAGGTGTCTAGACGGAGTGAGAAAAAGTTGCACTCGGAGCGAGAAAAAGCGGAAAACATGCGACAAGCGTCTAACCGTGCCGAGCGTTTACCATGGGCCGCTCCGGGGGACGTGAGCTGAATTAGTGCAGGTTTACATTAACTACTGCCGGGGGGCGCTAATTCACGAGAAAAGTGAGACATTTGTACTCCTCGGGGGAAAGAAAAATAATAACTTTGAAATATGTAAACTGCTTGTATACCTTCATTTATTCCAATTCAGTTGGTATTCGTATGACAATTGTCTATCATCTTTGAAAATGAATTATACGAGTTGTGTTGTCGTTGTAACCCATTTTTCCGAAAGCTATCCAGCTTAGTCCAATTCTTCTCTTGAGCACTGCGGTATGGTTATCTCGGCCCAATCGAATATTGTGTCCAGGTATGTATATTTTTGGACATTCTCGATTCTGTTGGTACTTATAATCTTGAAACTGTAACATTGTCCAAACAAAGTGCCGAGAAACTACGAGTGACCCAAAGAGCCATGGAAAGAGCCATGTTAGGAATAAGCCTAAGAGACAGGCTCTTGGTCATTCAGAGTTCATATATACATATCAGCTGGTGTCTTTCCATGCAATGCTATACGAATGTCAGATATCGTAACATTTGAATTGCGTATATAATGTGTTGATTTAGTAAAACGTAACTAGTTTTATGGTAGATTTAAGTGGATGCGGGTTAATGCCTAGAGACGGCCATGAGGTCCGCCACTCACCACGTCGTTTTTCTAACAGAGGAGAGTGATGTGTCGCATTGGTACTTGGAACATTAGATGAGGTATGGAAGGAAAGTTAAATGAACTCGCTGCGTTAATGTGTAGGAAGTTACAGAAGTGTGTCAGAATAGAGTAGTGTGGCGGTCCATTCTATCATCGTACTCTTGCGGGCAAACGGTGTGATGTTTTGTTGTTTTGTTCTTGATTTTATTAAAAACAAAGTGTTCAAATACTTCACGCAAGTTTTAATTTGAAAATCAGTGCAAGCACTCGCTGGAGCCACACATCATCTTTGAACGTACTTCCATAGGAACCTTTTGTATAAGAAACTACCACGGAACCACCCAGCTCCGCTCAAAGTTTCTCCCGCCCCACCGCTCATTTATCTTAAATTTGAGGGCAGAACTTATAACCGCCGCACGAGTTCAGACATTTCCTCCGGGCTTAGACCCGAAATTCTAAACAAAAATACCGCAAGTGAAACGCGGTATCTCGAGCGAATTTACTTCTTATGGAAAGGGTTCTAGCGAATGTATTCGTTCGAATCTGTTCGCGTTATATGGGTGGAAGATGAAAAGGCACGTTGTATCACGAGGGTGTTTATTATATAAGGGACCGGACGCCAGAGCCATCCACAGGGTACAGGGAGCTCCTGAGTTATATATGGCCGGAGGCCGAGGACCGAGGGCCGGCGATAATATCAAGAAGAATGAAAAGGCCCGCGGAGCAAGTTAGAAATCCCTCTTAACTGCGCAATTACTGAATTATCTTAATTTTTTAATTATTTATTTAATGAATTTTTTAAATAAAAACAGAAGACTGATATGCATTATGAATATTAAAGAAAAATCTTTGATACATGTAAAATAATAGCGAGGAAATAAGCATTCTTTTACAATAATTACACAATACGCTTTGATTGTGCAAAATGCGTATTTTTCTTAACTGTCTAACGAAATTAAAAAATAATTTGTTGGAAAAGAAGTGAACAATTTGTAAACGTATATAATTGTAATAAAAAAAATGATATGACCGAGGAAAGGTGGCACAATCAAATAAAATAAATATTAAATATGTCGGCTACATAAGAAATACATATGGTATAAACTGAAACTGTACAGTAAGCACATATGGTCTTGAAACTGCCACTCTGACAAAGCACAATGCAGAGAGACTAAGAGTCATACCGCGAGCGATGGAGAGAGCCATGCTAGGCCTGTCCCTTAGAGATAGAGTCAGGAACGAAACGGTGAGGGATAAAACAAGAGTCACAGACGTGATCCACCGGGTGACGACTTTAAAATGGAAATGGGCAGGGCATGTCGCAAGAGCTGCAGACGAAAGATGGACCAAAATACTGCTGAATTGGAGACTGAGAGACACGAGAAGAAGAGTAGGAAGACCACAGATGAGGTGGAGGGATGACCTGAAACTATACGCTGGGGTGCTATGGATGCAGACTGCGCAGATCGACATGGAGGGACATGAAGGAGGCTTTCGTCCAGGAGTGGACGGCGATAAGCTGAAGTAGAAGAAGAAGAAGAGACTTAAGAAATCGGAGAAATCAACGCCCGTGCATTGCACGATGTATGCGAAGCGTAAAGTTAAAAAAATAATATCGAGGAAACGAGAGAAGCATATCGGAAAAGAACAGTGTAGCGATTCATTCTTTCTTCCTCCCCTTTCGGTTAGTTGGTTAGTTAACTAACTAACGAACCATCGCATCGTTTCTCCAAATAGTTAGGCAGAGAGGATTGACCGTCATACTGCTCTGTCCTGACATACCCCTCGAGATTTGTCTACATACATATAGAATATCGTAACATGCACGCTCGTCGATTTTTCAGACTTCGAATGCAGCTGCAGGCCGCCGACCAGATTGAGAGATGGCTGTACATCATCATCCCAGGACATCCCACCGTCACAAACAGGTCATACGACTTAAACTAAGAGGAAGAAGAAGAAGAAGAATGCAGCTGCAATCTAGTAATTGATTAATTTGGTCGAACATCTCATATTTTCATGTTTTTATACTATTATTACATTATATATTGACTGTTATGTGCATCCCTTTAGTGTAGTTCGAAAACTTCATTGTAGGGTATTGTGTGTATTAAAATTTGGTTGTAATATTAGTAAGTCCCTTATTATTTAGTGTCTTAACTTCGGGCAAGGGATGTGAGCCCAGCCAGCCCGGCCAGCCCAGCCGGCCCGCCCCCGTCTCTAGATATCCTGGTAGTGTTTCCTTAATAATGTTTACAGAGGGTTCGGCTGAGAGGGCGCGGGTCGGGAGGGAATTTATTGGTGGTCATGAATTTTGTGAAATATAACGCCGCCGGCCTCCGGGAGGTACTCTTACCTGTAATTAATTATCCATGTAACGGAGACTCCCGCGATGACTAATGGCTGAAACTTTCGGATGGAAATCGCTCACAAGACGGACTCTGCTTACAGGGGAGGATCACTCACGCTAATGGGGTCGCGTGCCTCTCTACACACTGTAGCTCTACAATTAAACATTCATAACCTTCATTAATATTATTTTTTTTTATAAGATATACAAATAATAAACTCTTCCATATTTAAAAGAATGAAAAAAAAATTCCTTTGTAACAACGAAATTTTATGAATTAAAACACCTACTTTTTTTTTCCACTTTAGAGTTTATTTTTCTCGGCAGGTTTCGTAGGCTTACACCTTCATCATCATTCACCTATATCGTTCTCCCGATGATGAAGGTGTAAGCCATCGAAACATGTCGAGAAAAATAAACTTGTCGGGGTTAAATGCATAACCCATATAAGTGGACTTCGACTGCTGAATCAGCATATTTCATGATGAAATATATTACATGAATAACCGAAAATGCCTGACTTTGGACCTACTTATCAAAAATCTTGGGGTCCAGATTTATTCACACAGGTCACTAGGTCACTAGAGCAGAGCATCGTGTGAAAAGGGAAGCAAAGCATATAAAAGCGGTACATCCGACCACCATGGACAGTATTCCTTCTTGCGACTTCTAACCGACACGAGTCTACGCCGTCAAGTCTACGTACAAAGAACCCCCGACTCTCCCACTGAGCTACGCTATTGTCTACACTGCTACGCCACGTAACTTCCGACGAGTCTTCGCTCCAGCCGATCGACGCTACTGCCCAGAGAGCCATCAGCCCCAGCTGCTATCGACGTCCAGGCGCACGCTCCATCACGAGTACATAATACTGTTAACGTATGATTACTTGTGATCTGCAATAAACGCTGAAACCTCCACTGCTTTTAACTCTCACCACCTCCCCAAAAAACTCAAAAGTGGAAAAAATCATTTTTTTAATTCATAAAAATTCGTCATCATGGAATTCCAGTGTTAACGCCTTTAATTTATTTAAAATTCCTATGTATTATAATATACATCATCTTTAGATTTGAATATAGTACATATAATTAATAACACTGTTTAATCTATAATACTTTTATTTATTTATTTTTTTAATAAAGAAACATAGTTAATTAATATAAATGAAAACGCCGGTCTTCTAGGAGTTTTATTGAATTTCATAATGAATGACATGTCTCGCCCTTCTAAGGCGTTATCATTTGATAATGCCTTAGAAGAATAATATTAGAAGGGCACTTTAAAAGGTCGAAACATGTCATTCCATATAAATCTAATAAAACTCCTAGAAGACAGACGTTTTCGTTTACATTAATTATTTAATATGGAGTTTTACATCATTGTTCAAGAAACAATAAATCAGTAATATGTTTTATAAATACGTTTTAAGGGTATTACCATATATGTATTATATAATTAAAACACTTAGTCGAATACATAGGCGGTTAGTTTATGAGCACATTCTGGGGATTTGGGATAGCTGGAAATAATAACATTATCTATATTTAAAGCAGTCCGGAATAAACGAATACATATTTGAGTAGTGGGCTATTAACGTCGACCTCAGAGGCCGCCCTCTCCTCCGGAGGGTTTAAGTTCCTCTCGCAAGGACCTATCTTATTTGAAAAGGCTTTGCGAAACCCTTTAAGGGTAGGACAGGAGAGAGGAAGGATTTGCAGATGAGATAAGTTGGGGAGAAGATGACCGGTGGGACGGACGGGAATTACATGTTCAGGGGACAGTTTTTTAATAATTGTTGTATTTACGAGTATTAGAAAATATACCATAAGTACCTATACATACTTTAACATGAAAGTGAGTTAGTTGTGTAGTAATTTGGCAGCTCGCTACCATTTTCTGTGAAACCAGCCTAGGCAGAATATAACTAAATACATATTATACTACCAAGTACCATCTACCAAGATATTTCAATTAATATTTTAATTTCGAAACATTCTGTTTTTCCGGAAAGACATCTAGTGCAACATACGAGTATTTATCAACAAAGAATGAGCGTGATTACTATCAGGTAATAATATGAATAAAAAGTGTTTATTATAATTAGAGCTGTTTTCTTCTAGATTATTTCAGAAATTCTATTATTAATTTTGCCATTTATCAAACCGTTTCCAGATAAAAGCCACATCTTAAATAAATGGATAATCAAATCAAATCAGTTTATTTATTCAAAAGACATCACAAATAGCATAAATGTTGAAGTACAGGTAAAATATTATGTACAGGTAAAATATTATATACATAAAACATAATACCAGGAACGCATTAGAGATGGTTCGACATTAGGAAGACAAGATACTTTCTAAAGTCGAGAGTATTTGTCCTCTGAACGTACCTTCACTATTATCTGGATAATGGGTCGTTTGAGCTAGAAATTGGTTTAGATCTAGAAAAATCTAGGAAAGCCGGGATGTTTAAAAATAAAAACAAATAATATACGTTAATGACACGTAAATTTAATAATAGAAGTATCAAGATAGAATAGTGTGACAGATGAGATGGCATCTCTTTTCTCACATCTGTGTAAACAGAGTATTGTTTGCAGGTTTTATAAAAGATTATTAAGTTTTTAATTTAGATTACTAAACTTGTATTAAATATCCAGACTTACAAGGATCAATGTACTGAAAGATGTTAAATTTCTGGAGAGGGTATGAGTGAGATAGAATCAGTAACAAGTCCCTGCTATCTTCCATCTGGGTCTCTCTCACACCCCCGGGACTGCGACCAATCAGACGAAAGATAATTTGAAAGTGCGACATGGGTAATGGTAATTGGCAAAATGCTAACCAAATTATACCAAGGAGTACGTGGAACGTAAAGACATGTATATTCGGTACAGACGGACTTTTTGCTGGTTTGCTAACAGAGAAATTGTCATCTGAAAGGAAAACTAATAGATGCGGAAAAGCGCGTTTTTGCGAACTGCTTTCTGCCCAAATTGGATAGCATTTTCGCGAGAATTGCAATCACTTTTAGCGCATGACAAATAAATGAAGAAAAATATTTTATATGCTCTTGAATTCGCTGAAACTATGTTTATTACAACTCAGTGAGAAGTGGGGACTCGACATTCAAAACAAAGGAGTTTTGCACTTCTTCCCTGCAATAATTATTGAGCATATCAAACAAACATTTTGTAAATGGGTAAAAATTAACATCTTAAATTATTAATATGTATGTAAAAACGATAGATTTCAAGGAATTTTATTATAATATTTATGTGTGACATGTTTCGCCCTTCTAAGGCATTTGACAATGCCTTAGAAGGGCGAAACATGTCATACATAAATATTATTATAAAACTCCTTGAAAACTACCGTTTTTTCTGCATATTAATAATTTAATATGCAGTTTTACATAATTGTTCAAGAAAAAATAAATTAACACCTTAAATGAAAATGTTGTATAATAGAAGAATTTTAAAAAGGTATTTCGTTTTTTGCCGAATTAACTGTTGGTTTCGAAAAGAGCATTCATTGCGTTATAAAAATTACGAACATTTAAATAGATTTATTCTTATTATTTTCAACTAATTTTACTCTACTTTCTTTTTCACTTCTCCGTCTTCCAATATTTTCTATCTTGGGCTATCTGTTGTCATCTACGACCCACAAGTTGGATAATATCAAGCGTCTACCTTTTTTGTGGTCTTCATATACTCGTATATCTTTTGTTGTACTTGGCCCTCAACTTCAGGATTCCAGGTGAACACCTGAGCTTATTCTATAAAACTTACACGCAACAAAATATTGTTTTGGAATATAAAAAATACAAAATCTGTAGGTAATCAGTAGTCTAGCCAAAGAAAAATAAAATCGTTAAATGTTACCATTTTTTTGCTATTTTCATAAAAAAAATCGTATTTTAATGTTTTTACGATTATCATGTTTACAATGAAGGATGCAATTCTCATCTCCCGATACAGGGCTATAATGACTTAGACTTGGCTTGGCCTGCCGAAGTTGGACTGCTCGGAGTTTCGGTATAATTGTGTTTTACCAAGAGAACCTAACCGACGAGATAAGCAGCGGTAGGAGGAGAAATTTCACATGAACCTCCTGATGTGAATATATAATATATAAAAGTCGAGTTCAATATATTGATTGGATTTCTTCCATCTTACAGATATAAGTAATTCATAAAGTAAGTTAATTTATTTACAAAAATACACAAAAAATATTTTTATCTACGAAATGTTATAGATGGTATTTTTAAACACAAAATTTTGCAAATGTTACTGTAGCCATTTGCATAAAACCATTTTAACTATTTTATTAACAGATTATGTTAATATATAAGGAAGTAGTGTAGAGCGGAAGAAAGTATTATGAACAAAATTATGAAAGGATCCCTGCATTGGTTTGGACACTTGGAACCCATGGATGAAGGAATAATAATTTTAAAAAGTATACGTTAACGATGTTAATGGAGTACGGGGTCGTGGGAGACCGAGAAAAAGTAAGCACGACCAAATAAATCCAATTTTAGGGGCGGCCATATTAGAAGTCGGAAAAATCGACGTGCGCGTATGATCTGGAAGAATTTGAGTGGTGTGTCAGGATAAAGTAGTGTGGCGGTCCATTCTCTCTGCCCCATTTGGAGAAACAGCGTGATGGTTTGTTGTAGTGTGTGTGTGTGTGTGTGTGTGAGTGTGTTAATCTATTTACACATTGTACATCAATCTTTCAACTATGGAAACATGACTGGTTTCGTTACTGCTGATACAGTTTAGATTTTTAGATGATCTTGAAGGGAAAAATCAATATCAAATATAAGTGATATTGTTTGATTGGTTTTGATGTGCATTTACCTAATAAATATTATTAGAGTATTGAATGTTTGGAAAATGTTGCATATATGAAAAATACCTTCTTTGCCGCCCAGAGTGGGCTCTGTCTTTCTTATCCTTTCCGCTGCATATGAAGATATAGTTAGAGCATTTTAATGTCCCTTTGCCCTTCTTTTTGGTCTCGGACAATCCGCATATGTCTATGTTGTGGTTGTTCAGCTCTACCGTAATCTCCCAATCCCTATTGTCCCATGAAGTAATATTCCAGAATAAAATCCTTGTTATATTTCTGTGTTTCCATAATCGTTTTTTCCTTTTCCTTGCGTAGGTCATGTCCGTGATCAATCCGGTGTCCGAGGCTCTGTTGCCTGTTCTGTGAGCGTTGTAGGCTTTTTTACCCCAGGTAGGTTGCTAGCCTTGCCTGAGAACCCTCCTTTGTCCGGGCTTGGGACCGGCAGGGCTTCCTGTAGTAGTAGGCACAGGCGAGTTGGAGTTGGATCTTGGAGGTACGCATTTATAAGACCTGTGTGCGACCAATCCTCACATATGGCATTGAATCGAGGGCAGACACTGTCAAGACAAAGAGCATGCTCAGGACAATCGAGATGAAAACACTCCGCGCTTTAGCTGGCAAAACCCTACGTGATCGTGTTAGGAATACAGCAATCCGAGAAATCTGCGAGGCCGAAGATGTGGTCAGATGGGGACGTTAAAGACGGCGATACTGGCATCAACATGTAGAAAGAATGAGCTCAAATAGGATACAATACATGGCTCTCCATGGAACGCCAAACGGACAACGCCTACCAGGAAGACCCTCGAAACGGTGGAGAGAAAGCTGGAGTTCAGCGTCTCAAGAGGACAGACTCCCGAGTCTACCAAAAGTGAAGAAGAAGAAGTGTTTTATATCGATGTTTTTTATATTATTTGTTTTAGATTTATTTTGTGGGTGTTGGACGATCGAAATGTGCGCGGGAGACGCCTATTGGTGGCGATGAGGTTCGCAATCTATTACACCGCGTCTCCCGCAGGGGCGAAAAGAGAATGATGGAGTGCCGCATCGGTTAAAGTGTGCAAGTCCATTCTTTCTGCCAACCCTTTGGAGGAAACGGCGTGATGGTTAGTTAGTTTGTTAGTTAGAATTTGTAAAAAGTTTTTTGAAAGTTTTTTGAATCAGGAATATTGTGTCGATGTTTAGTAAAAGATCACCTCTGCCACTGGCAAGATGCGGGTGCATGGTGAGCAGTTACCGGCCCTGGATACCAGGCAGGTGCGGCTCTTGCCGAACTTTATCCCAGAGGTGCACCGGGCGCGCGGCAGGGGGCGCCTGATTGGATGCTGATTCAATTTCGTTTCCGAGCTGCACTTGTAATGAAACTGTAACATTAAGTTTTCTCTGTTTGAGATAACACAATCCTGCACTAGTACACACGTGACGGAATATTATTTGTCCAGAGCGTTCTTTATAACGTGGTTGCATTACTAATTCAAATAATTTCAATTTGAAGGCCCTCATATCACGGGTTTCTAGAATGTTAGATTGCTTCTATATTTGCGTTCACATTGTATTATGAATTAATATTTGAATACTGAATACTCTATGAAACAATACATTATTTATTTTTAACGAAACATAGTCGGATCGGGGCCGAACCAAATAATCTACTTATTTTCTTTTTAATGTCAACGGCAAGATATTCTTATACACGAATCATGGGAATAGCTCTAAAGAGGGCCTTATATCTCCTCTTTCTCTTGCCATTGTGGAAGAAGGTTTGGCCGACTTTCATCGTTTCCAGGGGCACTGCGTGTTATAATTAGTATTACCACCCGTGGATGCACCTTTCTTTCCAAATAGTAATATGAAACCATTTTTTATATCATATCTTCTTCCTCAGCCATCTCTCCACTGCTGGATATAGGCCTCCTCCATTTTCTTCCACTCTACTTTATCTTGGGCTTTTCTTTGCCACATTCTACCCGCGACAGGGATAATGTTGTCGGCCCATCTTTTTTGGGATCGGCCCACTCTTATTTTCTATCCCAAGGTCTCCATTTGAGGACTCTGGGTGACCATCGCTCTGTTCCCTGTCTGGCGTCATGACCTGCCCACTGCCATTTCATTTGATGATCATTTGATTATCTATGACTTTTGTTCGGCGTCTTATTTCTTCATTTCTTATTTTGTCTTTTAGACATATCTACCCCTAACATTTGTCTTTCCATGGACCTTTGCGCACATTTTAGTTTATGTACCGCTATACCATTAACCAAATATCATTATGAGTGGAGCTTAGTTTGATGGTTTATACGCTTAAGACACGACGAAGAAGAAGATTATAACAATTGAGCTGATAACTTGTATAGTGTTATATTGAGAATATTCTTTTGAAAAACTTGTTTAACGGCATTTTATATTGTGTCAGGATTTAGTTTACATTCATATTGTCTTCTGTTAAATGGTCTAGCGGATGGCTACAAAAATGCATTTCAGTTTATAACCTGATTAACGATTTATTTCGTTTGAAAGCCCATTTAAGTTTATATTAACAGTGAAACTGACTGCACAAAGAGCAATGAAGTCATTATCCTGCAGGACAATAATTATTATTCGAACAATAGTCAGGTCGCTCCTTGGTTTATGTTTCCTTCCTGGGCAGGAAGCATTACCCGCCACGGAGGGACACAAAAAGGACTTCTTTGTTCATTCTCAGGAAAATGCGAGAAGGAAAATTTCGTACAATGAATTTAGTTTTTCTGTAGATCATTAATGTTTCCTCAATGTTGAAAATTTTGATATCAAAATATATATATTTTTTCTTGATAGTATTAATATTTATCTAGTTTATTATGTACGAATACAATTTTATAACTACATTTTATTCCTACACCATATGATTAGATGAATGATGACAATAATTTGCAACCCGTAAAATATTTACAGAATTAAAGCTTTTCTACCCTTAAAAACTAACTAATATGTTTTAACTTTTAATTTAAACCTTTTTTTCCCACACACCTTAAGAATTTCACAATTAAAAACATCAAATTTTTATCCTTTTGTTTTCTAGACGACTGTCATACTACAAATATCAGAAGAAAATTTAAAATAATTTTGAAACTCAGGCATGTGCATCGTGTGCATTTTGAATTATTTTCGGAAAGAATCGAAGTACCATATTCCTCTCTCGCTCTCTTGTATTCAAAATATTCTCGTATTCTTTCTTGACGACTTCTTTCTCGGGTTTTTGCCTATTTATATTATGATTAAATCTTCTCTTCTTCTTCTTCTTCCTCTTAGGTTAGGTCGTATGACCTGTTTGTGACGGTGGGCTATCCTGGGATGATGATGTCCAGCCATCTCTCCATCTCTTCGGCGGCCTTCCTGGTAATCTCTTGCTGCTTGGGTTTTCATCCTTAAATTTTTTTGCAATTCTTGTATTCTCCATGCGGTCCATGGTCTCTCCAAAAGCGCTCTGCTTCTTCCCCATCTCACTATGTATTCAACACCACATACAGACATTATCGTTTTATTTCTGATCCGATCTCTGAGGGTTTTGCCTGCGATGGAGCGTAGGGTTCGCATTTCTGCTACTCTAAGAAGGCTCTTAGTTCTATTGGTATCGGCTCTGACCTCTATTCCATACGTCATGATGGGGCGGTATATATTCATTCGGCAATATATTCTAATAATATGTACCTGTATATATATTCTAATAATATGTACCCATTAGTAAAAAAATATTTTTATGAAGCTTATTCTAGAAAGAGTAAGAGTCTCTTTCTAAGAATCGCGTTTCATATTATAAATTTAAATTAAGTTCCTTATAAAAAAAACTCAACAAAGAAAATGAGAAGTATCCAAAGGAAAATAGAATGATACGAAATCGCCGCGTATAGTTGGCGAGAAGCGTGAGAATAGCCAAGATACAAGAGTGTATTTGTGTGTACCTACAATGTAAGTATAATGTGTACATACGTCAGTTTAATCTAAGTTCTAAAAGGAGAAACTACACATTAGAGAAACAGTTTAAACAAATTTAGTTAAACATTGTTATAGAGAGCGCGGAGGGGTGGTCCGCCCGCCGCCCCCGCCCTCGCCCCCTCCGGCCAGCAGTTAATGACAGACAATCTAGCAGATTTTCTAGCGCTAAAACTAAATAGCCGGCGATACAGTGCGAGGGCCCCCCAAGGATTAGGTCTTTATTATATGTGTCCTGGTGGATAAGTCCTTGGGAGATCCAAAGTTTATCCAAACACTAGCTGTATGCACGGGGAGAATAATTACATCGTCCCGAGCTATATTTCGGACGAACGACGCGCATGTCATAAATTCAAGACGAAATCTTTTAGATTGAACTGAAGTAAGGCAATGTCTGATAGATTGAATTCCAATTGTTTTGTATACTTTGATAAGTAGCTATCCCTCGATGGTTGGACATATTTAAAAATGAAATCAAACAGTTTTTTTTGTATTTGGTATACAACCACTTTATTTTAAGAATGAGGGCCTACCGGTTTCGCTCTATGCGAGCTTCTTCAGGGCTTTATACATACAGTATGAATAAAGTCCTGAAAAAGCTCGCATAGAACGAAACCGGTAGGCCCTCATTCTAAAAAATAAAGTGGTTGTATACCAAATACATAAAATAATTAATATAATTATTTTTCTTTGTTTTGTACACAATCAAATATTATAGAGAATAATCGCTTTGTACAAAACCGAGTAGCATACAAAATCTCAGGCGTTATATTAATTCAAAAAGTCAAATATAATAATGAAATACAGAGTATTGACAGTATTGAGAGATAGTTTTTAAAAATTTAGTCAGTTTTGACAGACATAAAGAAATGTTTAAATATTTATTTTGTATATATATATAAACTAACAAAACACCGATGAAGCGCTTCTGTGTCCGAAACATGTTTGTATTTTAATTATTTTTTTAAATAAATTAATGTTGTTTACAAAGCAATAAACATTGTTCAAACAGTGTTTTAATTCATAAAAAAATGTTATTAATAAGGTTTCAAATGTATTTTTGTTGTGTTCACATTGGATATTCTGATAAAATTAATTTCAATTCTTGGTAATAGTTCAAAATAACAGATTTCAATAGAGAAGTTATATAAATCACACGTTGTTTGCAATTCGATTTGAATAATATAATCAGTGTTTTTGAAATTACAATATTATATAAGCAATAAGTTGTGTTGCATATTTAGAAAACAAATACAGGGTCAGTGGAATAACAATAACTTGCGAAGATTTGAACAAAACGTAGTATTTCCTGAAGATATTGTATAAAATGAAATAGCCAGATACGCAGATATTAGAGAAATGGTATAGTATATGTACGCGTAGGGAGCAGGGACCAGGGACCAGGGCCCCAGAACGTCTATAAATGTAACCTCCGGGTCCATAATGTTACTTGGGGCTCTTATCTGCCGCCGACCGTAACTAAGATAGCTCCGAATTCTAGTTACGGTAACGGTCCCTCTCGGGTTATAGCCTTACATTTTAGAATAAGGGTTGCTGCCAGAAGGAGGACATCATTTTTAATTAGAATTTGGGAACTGAAGAAAATAATTCATTGAACTATGAAACTCTGCTGGACGTCGTTAGGACCCAGCATACGTACAGCGAACGTATTATTGTATAAATTTAACCCCTTGTGCAAACTATTTTAGTTTCTTAATAACTAACTAACTAACTAACCATCACGCCGTCTCCCCGAAGGGGTTGGCAGAAAGAATGGACCGCCACACTTTTCTCTCCTGACATACTTCTCTCGCTTCTTCAACATTCATACATCGTTTGATGCACGCATGTTGATTTGAAAAATCACGCATGTTGATTTTTCCGACACCTCACGTGGCTGACATTCAATATTTGATTTCTTTGATCATGCTACGTATTCCTCGGTCTTCCTCTAATTCTAGTTCCATTTACGATTAACACATACTTTTTTAACATTCTTTCCATGTATCCAAAGCACCTTAATACACTTTTATTCGCACCGCATTCACCTCTTATATTTTCATTCGATACTATCATACACAGATTTTCCAGACATTCGTCTAAGAGATCTCATTTCTACAGCATTTATTCTACTTGTATTGCCAGTTCCATGCTTTCTTAATGAATCCTAAATTATAGGGGCGTAGATAGTCAGTTAATTTCTTTATCTACGGTTACCGAATGAACTGAGGAACATCTAGTAAATAGGAAATAAATCAGAAAAGTATTATTATCTTGGAGTGTTCCAGTGCTCTCTCTTACGTATTGAAGTCAAAATCGGAGCTGGCAGAGGAAGCATGATTGTAGGATTAATGCCATAGAAGTGATCACTAAAAATAATATTCGGAAAACAGATGTATGATAGAACACTGAATACTGAAATATACATCATTAACACAGTTAATAAGAATGAAAATATCTGTTTTCCAGAAGATTTATTGTATTTTATGGGAATGACTAGTTTCACCTTGCTAAGGCATTATCATGTATCTTTGGGATCATTAAATGTTCAAGAATTATTATTAATAATAATTAAATAAAACGATGCTGGCATCGACAGACTGGTGACCAGTCTATTGAGCCTGACCGGTTTCGCCAGGCTCGCTGGCGAAACCGGTCGCGCTCGAAATAAAGACAAAAGTGGAAGTAGTTAAAAAACATCGTTTTATTTAATTATTATTTAAAATGAACTTCCATGAAGTGACTTCAGTAAAATCATTTGATTATCTTAAAAATATTATTAAGATAGATTAACTTATGAGGGTTTGGAAACACGGAACAAATAGATGAGATAAGAAAAGTTAAAGAGAGACATGAAAGTAGTGTTAATGGAAAAATAATTCTAGGAAGACAGAGAAAATCACAACATGACCAAATTAATCAATTACTCAAAGGCGGTAAAATCAACCTTCATGCGTGTCACGCTGTATGGCAAAGTAGAAACTTAAGTCTGTCGAAAACCGTTGACATCAAATAAAATGTAACTAAATTGTTAAATCATACTCATAAGCAAGCGTCCGTATAACATACAAATGTAGACAATATATCTGTAGCTCGAAAAACAAAGTACAAATTCCTGGCGCCGTCTGAAACGGTCATTAGATTCATCGCTTTCTGTCCTTCCTCCTTCTCTCCCGCAATTGTCGCGTTTCACCCGACTCACATTCTCAGTAGTTGGAACCAGCGCACAACAGTTTACTAAGAGAAATAAGTCCCGCTCGCGGCGCGCCAGGCCCGCTGCGAGTAGGGGGTTGGAGTCGAAAGAATCAAATATTTAAATTATATAAAAAGAATTGCGGATTCCAAGAAGATTTAAAAATGTACTATTAACAAAAGTGTTCGAATCGTTGTTTAACATCTATTGATATCTACAGCTACTATTTTCATATCTATGGCGATTTTGGTAAAACTTTTGTCGTTAACATCGGACATTTTAGAAGTTTTTCAGTACTTATATATTTTAAGATAATCGACTGATTTAACTGAAATCTCTTGATGGAAGTTCATTTTAAATAATACTCGTAATTAAATAAAACGATGTTTTTTAAGTACAATACTTCCACTTTTGTCGAAGTATCATAGTGTTTTTGCCAAAACAATGGACTATTTAACTTATATTTTCATACAAATAACGCACGTTCATTCAATAAGTTTTAATACATTAATCCTACACTAATTATAAATAAGGTTTTTATCTTAGATGTTTCGACTGCGTACATTCTCTTTCACGAAACTTTTTAATCATCGGAAAATTCGCATGTCATATGGTTAATCTTGAGTATTGTATAGGGATGGAATACTTAAGATTTATTCAAATATTAGATTTTACTGACAATATTTCATCTTACTTCACTTACTTACTTCATGTGGTCATAGGACTCTTGAAGAGTTTCAGCCTCCTTGATGATTTTATTCCAAGCTCCTCGATCGTACGCCTTTTGGTCCCAGTAGTTCATTATTCATTAGGTGCTGACTACGCCTTCTTAGAGGTCTTGACGCGTACAGAATCATGATTGGGTTGGACGTCTTTCTAGGGAAAAACATGTGCACTTAATAAAACCTAGTAAGACGATACGTGTCAACAATAAAAATATCTAATATTTAGAGAGTACAAGTTCCTTGACATCTTTAAAACTCCATCGTTTAATAGTTAATAGTTTTAATAAACAATTACAACATATTGTGGTAAATAAAGTATTTATCTTAGATTTAAGAAAAATTACATTTGATCAATATATTTGTAAGTAAGTAAAACATCTAGAATTAGGACAACATTTTAATTTTATTTCACTTACTCTAGAAGTTACCTATAATTTAAAGGTTTAAATTATTAATCGCTGCAAAGGTTTTTTTTCCCTTTATACATATTTAAACACGTGTTGCCAGATTGATAGACGATAAATAGACCAGAAGGGTGGTGGAGTGGAGATGATATTCGAAGAATTGCTGGCGATTGGATACGAAAGGCACAAGACAGGAGTACGTGGAAAAACATGGGGGAGGCAGTGGACGACAACGGCTGTCTAAGTAAGTAAGTAAGTAAGTTAAACTTTCAATACACCGACGAATTTTATGAATTAAAACACTGTTTTTTCCACTTAGGAGTTTCCACTTTTGAACATTTGAGTTGAGTCTATTCAAAATAGAAAAAAAAATTATTTCATAAAATTTGTAACTTTAGAATTTTGCAGTTTTAACGCCTTTAAAGTTTACGAAAAATAATAAATATATCAGAAGTTTGAGATTTCACGTGGTTGACTTATCGTAAGGTAAAGAAAAACGAAACAAAAACATTTATTTAATAATAAGAGAGCTATTCATAGTTTGCTTTTTATTCGGTGGTGATTTGTGCGTTGTTTCGGTTGGTTCTTCTGGACAAAGAGTTGGACTGTCGTGTTTGTCAGGGGATGTGAGGAGACGGCGAAGTGTTTGTTCGCAACCGGACCGAAGTAATTCTGTTTGTTGGGAGACAAAGGACTGCATTTCCTACAGAAACTCGGATGGCCACGATTTAAGAAATCGGAAGTGTTTGTTTAATGGTCCGACGCGATCGGAAGTTTAATTAATTTGTCTCATTTGATAATATTGCTGTTGGAAAAAGAGTTAAATATCACATTGCAAAGCAACTAAGAATCTTTTATGCTTAAACTTATTGCGAATAAAATTTTCAGTTGTTTAATAAAATATATGTACTCTATAAGTTTGTTAACAAACAACAAAAAAATGTAAAAAAAGCATTGTTGTAAAAATTGTTCGATGATAGTTTCTGAACATTTATAATATTAAAGTTATGAAATTTGTAAATACTGAATATACTTACTAACTTCCTATGGCCATACAACTCTTGAGGAGTTTTAGCCTCCTTGATGATTTTTCGCCAAGCTCCTCGATCCTGCGCCTTTTCCTCCCAGCAGTCCGATTCGCCCAACCTAGCCAGGTCAGCAAGAACATTGTCCATTAGGCGCTGTCTAGGCCTTCCTAGAGGTCTTACTCTAGTCAGTCTAGACGCGTACAGGGTCTTGATTGCTCTGGTCTCTTCGGTTTGGCATACGTGCCCAATCCATGCTAGATATACATAAATACTGAATATGAAAAAATCATATTATTATTATTATTTTGTTGAATTGCTCTTTATATCATTACAGCGCGTGCCAAATCAATGTAAAGGGTATAGCTATCATATTGATTCTCGAGACTTGTGAAAGGTAGCTAATCTATCGCCACTTTATATATGAGTCCAAAGCATTTCATCTGAAAATTAAACACTTTCTAATAATATAATATAAATGTTACAATATATTTGAAAATTCTGACATCAAAGTCTCGTAATAACACTTTTAATTGTAATTTGAATTGCAAATGGCGATACAGTTTGAAGAGAAAAATACTTGCCAACGGCCGTCATTGTCGCAAGTTTTCCGAATCACTTAACTTGATTATCTGGACAGAGATGTCGCTTTATTATTTACATAAACTTAACGATTGCAATATGGCCGCCGGATAGTTGGCGCCGCTAATGGGATTACCTCCGCGTGTTGGGAGACTCTATACGGCGACTCTTTATTGTGATAGATCTCTAATATAATCGCAATAATAAAATAATATAAAACCGTTTACGTCAACATTGCAAGTTTCACTAAAAAAACTAATTAACTTATCATCACGTCGTTTCCCCAAAGGGGTTGGCAGAATTAATGGACCCCTACACTGTTCTTTCCTGATATACTTCTCTCGATTTCATGTATTTTCACAACACTTTATTTTTATATTTGCAGACACGTTTCGTTCTTTCTTCGATGCATACATTTTAAATAATAATAAATCATTTTAGTTCAACAACACTTTAAATATTATACAAAGTGTTATTCAATTTATTCATATATTAAACCATAACACGAAGTGAAGGGGAATATACAAGAAACACAATATTTCGGTACCTATTTGGCAAAAGGTCCCAACTACATTTTAATGAATTTTATAGGAGAGCAAAAATAAGATTTTTACATTATTTTGATTATTTATAAAAATTTTGTGTTCCAAATTGTTAATTTTAAATGTTAATTTACGAAACATAACGTTATCTATAAGATATATATGTAAGTAACTAAATTAAAAGAAATATATATACATATTATGAAAAAAAAAAAAGATGTTGAATGCAATTGTACATAAAAAAAATACAAGAAAAAATGTAATAAAAAAAGTACAGCTCTAACGTTGTGTCAAAACATAAAGTGTGCAAAAATAATACTGATGGTATATTTAACTCAATTTCACAAAAAAACGCATCTGGGACCTTTTGCCAAATAAGTACCGATTTAGTTTCATGTATTATAATTTTTACCAATTGCATTCAATAAACAATACATTGTTTTTAGACGTCACGAATTAAATAATTAATACGAATTAAAATATTATTTTTAAGAAGATTGGTTATAATTTATAGGAATGAGAAGTTTCGCCTTCCGAAGACATTATCAAATGTCTAATGCCTGAATAATCAAATATCTAATTACGTGTTTCGCCTTTATAAGGCATTATCAATTTTCTAATGCATTATCTTAAAATGGCGAAATATATCATTCCCATAAATTATAATTTTTTTTTTAGAAAACAGGCTTTTTTGTTATAATTTTTTTTTAATACCGGTTGTTTGCATCCAATTACTGTATATATATTTTTAGTTATTATATTAATTATCGTGACATGTAACAGCTAAACTCTCGCCATTTTATTGTCATGTGAATTCTACACCAGACAAAAGGCAGCATGACAATCACATTGCCATTGCCGGGAATAATGGAGTTTTACACCACCATTCAAGAAACGAAAAATAAATTATTTATCAATATAATCATATCAAAAATTGGAGATATACGCGCTTTAATTATATAATATTGAATTAAATTGAATAGTGTTTGTAATTTACAAATATTTTTAATTATACGTTTAAACATATTATGTAAGTAAAACTTTTTCGTCGAATGGAAAACGATCACAAGTTTATATTGTTTTTAGGGGGATGAAGATATATTATGATCAATACAGGTCAACATAAATAAATTGATAGATTTATAAAAATACATGAATTTAATAAGGATTTTAAAATAGTATTATTTAAACAATGATATTCAACTTCGTATGAGATTTTTAATGTTGGGAAACAATATGATTGATTATTTATAAGTTTTATTGTATTTTATCGGAGATACTCTATTGGGGCATTATTGAATAATATTTAATGCTAATAAATTATTGAATATATTTTACATTATAATGGCTAATACATGTTCAAGTAATTATAAGCATATAGTCCTAAAATACACTTTTAGCGATGTAAATATAATGAATATGTTATAAATATGAAATTAATATACCCATACATGTTATGGATATGAAAAAATGATCATAAACGGGATTCTATGAGTTCTGATTATTACCAATAATATTATAATACAATCAATATGAAATTAATAAACTCTCTGACGAGGAGAAATATTTTATTTCTGGATGTTTCGCGGTTGAAATACGGGAGTATGTATTAAATTCGGTTCCAGAAGCGAGCACTGAAGGACCCATCGACATTTTGCGGTTCAAATATCCTCGGAAACATTCTGGGACCCGATTCTTGTGGATCATATTGATCTTCATGTTCAGTCGCCTCCCTCGCCGCCCCTGTCCCGTCTCCCGCCCCTATAGCCGATAGTTCCACCCCTGCGGGAGTTTAATCACCCCACCCCAACTATCCCCTCCCTTCTTACAGCCCTGAAACCCATAATTAAACTATATAACCTTTCTGGGAACTTTGAATGTGGCCAGCATCACGCTTATCTCAAGAGAGATCTGGGTGGGTACAGTACACAGTCAAATATTACGAGGAAACTTTATGATTTATGGAAATTCCTAAAATATTTATTGTTTCTTGAACAATGAATGAATACGTCTGTTTTATAGAAATAAAATATAATTAGAATTGACATGTTTCAACTTTCTAAGGCATTTGATAATTTGACAATGCATTAGATAGGCGAAATATGTCACTTTTAATAAAACTTTCTAGAAAATAGACGTTTTCAATCGTATTAATTGTTGTATCGAAACACACATTTTAAAAGAATTTTTCTTAAAATCTCCTCTTTCGCGTAAAATAAACAAAATATTAAAGTATCAATTAAAAAAATACATGATATTTGTATTATAATAGTTTGACAGCGTTAATACGACCTTCGTGGCCGAGTGGTAAGTGCATTGACTGCCACCCCGAAGGTTCCGGGTTCGACTCCCGGCGAGGTAATGTGATTGTCACACTATCTTCGGTCTGGTGTAGAATTCACGTGACAATAAAATGGCGATAGATTAGCTACCAATCACATGTCACGAGAATCACTTTGATAGCTATAATACCCTTTACATCGGTTTGGCTCATGCTGTCATGGTGTAAAGAGCGATTCAACAAAATAATAATAATAATAGGTGTCCTGGCGACCAATAAAAAAAATATTGGTCGCCAGGACACGAATTACCGTGAAAAACTCACAAGTACCTGAATTGTATGCGTACACGCATTGGAAAATCGAGAGACATTGAGAATTGGGGTATCCTTCAGGGTGATACGCCGTTCAGCATCTGTGGCATGGAGCAATCCATGCTGCACATAACGAGGTGCCTACGTAGTCCAGTGGCATGCAAGGAAGAATATCTGATTCGACGTCCGATAGTGCGATATTTGACAAAAAAAAATAAGAACAGTATAATATGAGAATATGTAGGAAAAAAACTCTGACCTCAAGATCAGCAGCAAAGCAAGAATTTGAAGTGTGCAACCCATCATGACATAAATATGCGATCAACTGTAAGGCGGATACTACAATCGCAAAAATACGCACTCAGAGTGTCAGAAATGAAGATGTTCAGAAACATATCTGCCAAGACACTATGCGATAAAATAAGGAAATCAAGGATAAAGGAAATATGCGAGGTCGAGGATGTCGTAAGGTAGAGAGGGCAAAGGAGAAGATGCTGATATCCACACATGAGAAAAATGAATACACCCAGACTTCCTCTCCAAGCCCAAAGTAGACAACCCCCGGTCAGACTACCATAGAGATGGATCGACATCTGGGAATCAACCTCGTAAGAGGTCAATAACTCCCAAGATATAAGCCGCAAAGCATACACTAAGAAGAAATATTATGCATCAATCTGCTTTTTCACGGAGACAGTGAATGTATTACTGCGTAATTTTGCGCGATTGATATTTACAAATTTAATCTTTAGAACTCTAAAGCGTTAAAACTTATGAATATAATTCCTTCTATACTCGCCATACTTTGTGTTGTAATTGCTTTATTTGTCTTTTTCTTTTTTATACACGTTTATTAACACTTACAATAAAAATTACATATACATGTTTCGGACAACCAGTCCTTCTTCAGTGATACATATTATAAAGATACATAAGATACATACATTAATTTAATAATTAAAATTTTGCATGTTAATAATAGAAATATAACTTTAGAAATGAAAAAAGCAATTAAAAATAAAGAAAATATCATAAATAATCTAATAAATTTAACGCCAAGCCCAATCTTTGATTTATTTCCTTTGTTGAAAGTAATTACCTGAACCCAAATAAGCACTTTAAATTATTCTTTTAAAATTCAAATTGAATCATAATATTTGTTATAACAAAAGCATGAACGTTCCAAAATAAATCTTTATAACATCTGTCAGATTATGTAAACAATTTTATAATATTTTAAATCTGTATGTATCTTTATAATATGTATCACTGAAGAATGACTGGTTGTCCGAAATATGTCTATGTAATTTTAATTTTATTAAATTTTAATGTAAGTGTTGTATTAACAAAGTGTATAAAAAAATAAAAACAGAAATTACGAATACAATATTGATTTTTTTTTCTTTGTAACACTTTATTTGAAAGTGAATATCCTAATAATTTGGCTGGGATTGTATATTTAACCGTGATCAAGGTTTGGACGAGAGGTTTCACATTTGATGGGCATAGGTGAACCTTATTCCGAGAATTTCTGGAGGCTGTTGGGAAATGTAAATTGTATTATTGTCTGGACTGGTATCAGTCAGAATATTATCGCGATATCTGAAACTTCGTTACCCCCGTAATACTTTTGATGTGATGCTGGCAACGTATCTGAATTTCTAAATCTGTTTCTTTACTAGATTACGTTTATAATTAATTCAGAATATTTCGTTTTCAAAGACATATTCGTGAATGACAATTTTGAAACATCTATTCTTAATGAACATTTATTTCAAATGTTTTAACAAGCATCTGGATTATGTGTAATAAATATAATTTTTTTAATTATTGTACTTAAAATTAATGAAAATAAGTAATTATTTAACATTGAATATTGAGAAAAAAGTCAGTTGTATTGTAGTTGTTTTCTTCTCCTTTTAATTTAAATCCTAGGGATTGGTTTGCAACAAGTTTTACATCTTTGCAGGTTCTTGGGATGCCACTTGGGTTTTTAATCTGGTAGTAGAATTCTATCAGATTAACGACAACGTGATAATTTTGCTGTAATCGCTGGAAATCGGTGTAGCAGTCATAGCTGTTGCCACTCTGACACGATGACTGATTATTATTATATGGGAACAACACGTTACGCCTACCTTAGATTCCAAATTTTATATGATAAACACGAAGTTATACAATATAAAAATCCGCCAAAAATTATAAATCAAAATCAAACTTATTTCTACGTAGCTCTTTTAAGTATTGCATCAACAAACGAGATAAACTTGATATAGTTTTCAAATCAGAGTGGTAAGAGCTGTATCTTAATCAAGTATTCAGGATTAAATATTATTTGAAAATATTCTAAGAATTTTTTTTTCTATTTATTTAAAGTTTCTATATAATAGACTCCCCTATATTGCACAACAAATGAGCCCCACGGACTCGTGGAAGACCTCCTCAAATATGAAACCCTCTGGAGAACAGACCACATAGGTTTAAAGCAAAGAAGAAGAAAAAAAATAGGTAAGTTTCTCCAACTTCAGTGTAAATAATTATCATTAATTACTAACAAATATTTCAAATATCTACGGAGCGTCGTAGAAGATACCACGTAACGACGACCTTTGTGGTCGAGTGGTAAGTGCTTTGACTGCCACACCGAAGATTCCGGGTTCGATTCCCGGCGATGGCAGTGTGATTGTCACACTTTCTTTGGATGGTGAAGAATTTATGTGACAATACAGGTAAAGTGGCCATAGATTAGCTACTTATCATATATCATAAAAATCACTATGATAGCTAGATATATATAAAGAACGATTCAATTAAACTATAATAATCATAACGTAAACATAAAGTAAAACGAATAAATTAACAGATTTCAATATCATGTAATGAAAATGGAATAAATCATATAGTTTGAATGTTAAAAGTTGTTTAACATTCAAACTTTATGATTCCGGATATCATTGTGAATGAACATATTTTAAACAAAAAAAGAACAATGTTTCATGTCACTTCCTAAAATCCTTTTTTTAAACAAGTTTTATATAATAATATGTTATATGGGTATAAATGTTTTATGTTAAATATTATTGATTAATTTCAATATACTACTACTATAGAAGGCGCGGAGACCGAGGGTGTTAGTCGTCATGAGAAAGGGGGAGCCCCTTAAACCCCTCCCATCCGAGAGTTGCTCTAAATATGGGGCAGGGTGCCTCCCCCTACTCGGTAGTCATGGCAACTCAAGAGAAGAAGTAAGAACTCGTTGCCATGGCAACCATCCTCTAAGATACGCCGCGTACAGATTATGACAGCTCTTAAGCTTGGTCCACTGGGTAGGAATTGCTTTCAAAGAGTGGACAATTTATGAAAATGTTCAATATAACAGTACTCATCGTAGAAACATTCGTGGTATTGAAAATTCCCTTTTTATTAATGCGGGGCTCCCTTGAACGAGCTGTGGTAAGGGGGTGCTTCTTTAGTAAGAGTCTGTCCCTTTCATTCTCTATTTCTATTGCGAACAACTTATTGGCCCTTCTCTCTCTAACACGCCTTGTGTTTAACCCCACGTAATGGTCAGAAAGGGACGAATGTGTAAATAATAAGGTAGCAATTTATTTTTAATATCTTAACTCCATTTTCTATGGTTCAATATTAATATTTAATCTTTGAAATACACCAGGTGGTAGTCTAAGGGACAAAATTCTTGGCTGATCCAGGGAACCTGGTTCCTTCTTCATAAAAAGTACTATTATTTCTGATAACATTGGAGATTGAATAAAAAAATCAAATATGATTGATTTCATTTCTTGGTATTGGTTTTCAAAGCCAAAACTAAACCCCGACGATTTTAACGATGAAAATTTTCCTTTTAAATAACAACAATTAAAGATAAATATTTTCGAAACCGCTTTTTAAAATTTGTTTATTTAAAAGTTTTTTTATGATTACATTCAATAAAGGTAAATTAATTTCTTCTATGTTCGCCAAAACTTTGTGTTGTAGATGTTTAATGTTCCTTTTTTTATAAATACTTTGTATACAACACTAAACTGTTCAACCAATGCTTGGAGGAGGGATATACCCCACTCGACTGGAGGAGAGCAGTTATCTTGCCTCGGTACAAAGGAAAAGGATCCCATATGGAATGTGCTATTAGTATTTTGAGTGTTGTTGGTAAAATCTATGGCAGAATTTTAATAGAAAGAGTAAGAAAGACGACAAGTGATAGAGTTTGGGATGTGCAAGGCGCTTTTATGAATGGCAGAGGATGCAATCAAATTTTTGCATTTCGTACAGTGACAGAGAAGTTTATGGCCAAAAACCGTAAACTCTTCTGTGCGTTTGTCGATTTGCAAAAAGCATATGATCGCGTAGATAGAGGTAAACTGTGGGAAATATTGTCGGAATATGGAATAAACACAAAACTGATCACGGCAATTACATCGCTGTACACAGAAAGCACTGCTAGTGTCAGAGTAAATGGGGATCTTACAGCCTGGTTTGATATCAATAAAGGTGTCAAACAGGGGTGTGTAATGTCTCCATGGTTGTTTAATCTATATATGGACAAGTGTATGAAAGAGCTGAAAGGGTTGGAAGCAGGTGCAAAAATGGAAGGTGTGTCAGTAAGCTGTTTGTTGTATGCGGACGACGCTGTGCTACTTGCAGACAACGAGCATGAACTGCAAACCCTGGTGTCTAGTATATATGAGGTATGCAAGCGATACGATTTGATGATGAATGTGAATAAGTCTAAGGTAATGATTTTCGAAAAAGAAGGAAGCATGACAGTCTGCAACATTAGTGTAAACGGTGAAAATCTGGAACAAGTGGATGAATTTGTTTATTAAGGAAGTATGTTTACAAAAGATGGGAGGGTGGAGAAGGATATTGAAAGAAGGGTTGGGGCAGGCAACAGAATAAATGGTGCACTTAAAGTTATCATCGCAAACAAAAGCCTATCCAAAAAAGCTAAGATGGCAGTGCACAATGGTGTTCTTGTGCCGACCCTTATGTATGGAAGTGAAGCATGGAACTGGCAAAAGAAGGATGAAAGTAGAATAAATGCAGTAGAAATGAGATCTCTAAGACGAATGTGTGGCAAATCTGTATATGATAGAGTGACAAATGCAAGTATAAGAAGTGAATGTGGTGCGAATGAAAGTGTTCTGAACAAAATAAGGAAAGGGTCATTAAGATGGTTCGGACACATGGAAAGAATGAGTGAAGACAGAATGGTAAAGAAAGTATATGTAAACGGCGTGAACGGAGCTAGAAAAAGAGGAAGGCCGAGGAAAACGTGGCATGATCAAATCAATCAAATATTGAATGTCGGTCACGTGAGGAGTCAGAAAAATCGACGTGCGTGCATGACAAGATGTATGAATGTAGAGGAATCGAGAGACGTATGTCAGTACAGAACAGTGTGGCGTTCCATTCTTTCTGCCTACCCCTCCGGGGAGACGGCGTGATGGTAAGTTAGTTAGTTAGTTAGTTACAACACTCACATTTGTTAAAAAATAAAAATAAAATATCAAACATGTTTCGGACTAACCAGCCCTTCATAAGTGATATTATATAAATATTTAAAATATTGTAAAATTGTTTACAAATATGGTCAGTTTTGAAAGATGCTATAATGATTTATTTTGGAACGTTTATGCTTTTGTTATAACAAATATTATGAATCTGTCAAAACTGACCATATCTCCAAACAATTTTATAATATCTTAAATATTTTTATAATATTACTGATGAAGGGGTGGTTAGTCCGAAATGTGTTTGATATTTAATTTTTATTTTTTAATAAATGTGAGTGTTGTATACAAAGTATATAAAAATTAAACGGTAAATTAATTGTTTATTAATTTGTATTAAAAGTAATTTTATTATTAGCTAGGTTTCTATAATATTTTAAGAGAATTTTTTATATTTTGCAATTCTTGCTGAATGTATTCGTTGTAAAGTATGAAAAAATAAAATAGATGATTTAAACTATTTTGTTATATTCTATTTTGTTTTGAAATGACTAAAATAAACCTTAATATCTAAAATAATTACGTTATCCAATTTTTTTTGTAAAAAGCTTCATTAGCGTCGCTGACATCAACAAACGCAGGCTAGTACGCAGGCAAAACTGATAAAATAAAAATAATTGTTTTTTGTGAGTAAAAACATAATTTAATTTCACTGTAAATTATACATTCAAAAAATAAAAATTAGTTCGATTATCAAAGGAAACACTTTTACATATAAAATGACCGATTGGACGATGAAAGATTTTTTAGCTCTTTATTATTAATATATTTAAAGCACATTCTATAATACATAAAAAAATACTGAAGTTTTACAAAAAAAATAATAATTCACTTTTAAAAAATAACACGTATTAAAAAAATGTGTTTGTTCAAATCTGTATACTAACACGATAATTAAAATTTACTTTAGTTTATTTCACCGATTTTCACACAATTATTAATGTTATAAATTAATTATTTACACAAACAATTTAATTTTAATTTTACGCTTAGTAATGATAATTTGCTTTTTAATATCGATCTGCCGGGACCGACTCTCCGCGGAAGACTGAAATTTTTATTTAAAAATCTGTTTATAAAATTACCAGTTTTGCTATTTAAAATTGGAGATAATTAGATTCGTCTTATTTGAATACGTAACCGGTCCCGGGCTTTGTGTCAGCATCTTGCCCCTTTCGTATTATGGACCAGGGATGGACACGTTACAAATCTCGCGGGACGTTAGTGAGGCGACTCTGGGAACCGAGACGCCCGTTCTGCCCTCTGACCTACACACTACACACTACACACTACAGACTCTCATCTGGTAGATATGTTACTTGCACTTGCAATGAAGAAATTTTACGTACAAAATGTCCTTCATGTTATTTCAAGGTTATTCAAATGGGAATCCACACCACAAAATGATTAGAAGAGATTTAAGATATTTAGGTCGTCATGTTAGTTGGATAGTTCCCATTAGTTTCGGCAGTCCGTTACCTTTGTGTCTGTTAATTTGTTAATGCTTGTATTATGCATTGCCAATGATATTTATAACATTCAACATTATATTGTAATATTATAGTAAATAAAAACTTAACAACGAGTAAAAGTGAGTGCTTATTATTATCCCTTCATAATATTCTGGAAAAAAAATGTTTTTGTAAAATACTGAACCACGAAAAGGCGCAGTAAATGGCGCAGTATGTTTGGTATAAGTAAGTTTGTGTCCATTGATATTTTGATTGTATGTATAAAGATATTTAATAAATTAAAGTGGAACATAAACAGCGTTGTTCTTCAATTCCAAGGTTATCAAAACGTTTTCTTTTATTTTTCTTATATTTTTATGCTTTATTTCAAGGGAAAACATTTTTATTACTTATATAGATAATTGATAATATAAAAGGAAGTTATTGAACGCTAAGGCATTAACACTGTGGAATTCCATATTAATATATTTAGGAAATATATTCCTCATTTTACTCCTTTCTCCTTAAACACTTTTTCTACATTTAATCTCCCAAGTTCCCATTCCCAATCAAATGCGAATTTCTATATAAATCAAATCTCTTAAAATGTATATATTTTTTAATAACATTTTTATATATATATTTTTTATATTATCATAATGTATTATTATTATTATTTAATATTATTTATTAGTTCTTACTGATAAAAAATAATTATTAATACTTATAACAAATAGCCCAGGTTAATTTTCAGTCTTTCATTGTTTAGTTTTTATTATATTTTTACACCTGAAGATGGAGGTATCCTCAGAAACATGTCGTGTTTCTTTAAATGTTTTTTAAACAAAGTTATTTTCAATTTCCTAAGTAAAAGTAAGTTTTTAAATGGAATGATCGGTCAAAAATTTCTAACGTTTTTATAGTGACTGAGAGTAAATTTATTTATACGGGAAAATTATTTGAAATGCTCTTTGAAACCTGTTTCAACCCTTTACCGAGAAAATAATGAGTGGACGAAAGGGGTTCAAATCTTTGATTTTGGTTCCCATAAAGAAAACATGTACCGGTTCTTTTACTATTTCATCTGACCCAAGGTCAAGAAACCGGCTGGTGTGATCTTCGGCCCTGTGTGATGCTGGACGAGGAGATGTTCTCATAGTGATTTTCTTCTCCATAATAAACCGTTTTTGTAACCATTTTAAACGCGTTTTTATGCGGCTGTTTCAAATATTTCAAATTAATGATAGAATTGGTTTAGGGAAGTATTGTGGAAGAGAATTTTATAAATTAGCTTATACATATTGCATGTGAGTATACTATGGAAAAGTCGAGATCGCCCAAATAAAGTACGGCATTATCAAATTAAACGATATTAGAAATTGGAAAAATAGATGTGGATAATTGACACTTGATGAAGAAGAAGATAATCGTGTCAGGGATATGATTCTAACCTATATAAAAAATGCGTGATGGTAGATTAGATAACTTGAACTTAGAATCATTTGACAATGATTTTGATATGTGGCGTTTAAGTGAATTAAAAAAATAGTTTACAAAAAAAAAATTATATTATTATAATTTTTTCTTGAACAATTACGTAAAAGTCCTATTTAAATAATTATGACAGATGAAAACGTCTGTTTTCTAAAAGTTTCATTATATTTTTTGGAACTATCATGTTTTTTTGTTCATGGAACTATCATTTTATAATACTTAGGCAAGTCGAAACATGTCATTCTCATATAATATAATTTTTTTTATAGAAAATAGACATTTGCATTCGTATCTAACTAACTAACCATCACGCCGTCTCCCCGAAAGGGTAGGCAGAAAGAATGAACTGTCACACTTTTACTGATGCGGCACTTCATCCTTCTCTTTTCGCTCCGCGGGAGACGCGGTGTGATGGGTTGCGAACCTCATCGCCACCAATAGGCATCTCCCGCGCACACTTCGATCGTCCAACACCCACAAAATAAATCTAAAACAAATAATATAAAATACAATGATATAAAATAAAATAACAAAATAAAAATAATTCAACACAAAATTTTCTTTTTAGATGGTGCACATATTATCTATTTCATTTATGTTTCACGTATCCACTGTTTTTTTAATTTAGCACATAATGTAATAAAACAATGTTTTTTCGATGTTGCACATATTGACATAGACGATCCGGACTTTCGTGTTTATTTAGTTTATGTTACACGTATCCACCGTTTTTAAAATTAGCTGTAATTAGGCACTAGCTGTAATTAGGCACTAATTCGTATCAATCAATGATTTAGAATATATTTTATTAGACGAATTGTAATACAATATAACTCTAATTATCCAATTTTTTTGAGTTTAATTAAATTTTTTCTCGCTAAAACATTATCAACAAACACAACAACAACAAACCATCACGCCGTTTCCCCGTAGGAGTAGGCAAAAAGAATGTACCGCCACACTACTATATTCTGGCATACCTCTCTAGCTTCCACCACATTCATACAGCGAGTCATAAACGCACGTTGATTCTTCCGACTTCTAACATGACCAACCTTTAATATTATCATATCCATAAAATATAATAAAACTTCTAGAAAACAGGCGTTTGCATTAATGAAGAAAGACTTATTTGATGATTCAGTACAAAGTGTAGGTATAGAGATACCTATAGCAGTAATTCCGAAAAGCATGTACTGGGTGGCGGGTAGAACTATCCCACACAAGTTCGTTCGTAAGACAGCATTAATCTGCGCGCCTGCGTGCCCCCAGGGGCGCAGCCGCAATTTCCCAACTTACCATATTCATATAAACTTTACGACGACTAAGGCCGAGAAAGTTCCGGGGGCAAACAGAGTGCCTGCGGTCTGCCGGGGGGACGTCACGCCACTGTACAACCATTCGCTAACCAAACTATTCGTCAAAGTCGCATAGGTCAAATATGTTCTGCGTATTATCTGATAGTGCGTGAGAGGGCCCGCTAATGGGATACGCGCGGCCTTCCGAATTTACTGCTATTTCAGACTATACACCACGAACCCGTATACCACACGTATATGTTGCTACAAATGTGACTGAGAAAGGAAAAGCTTCTTATTAAAATTACTCAAAATTGTATAATAATATTTTACTGGTAACTAATAATTAATAAACTTATTGAAAGTTAATGCATTAACACTGTGGAATACCATAGTAATATACTTTGGGAATTAAAAAAACATTGTTTAACCGCCCTATCTTTGGGTTATTTTCCGAGAAACGTGCAAAAAACAAGCAGGTTTTTTATTAATGAAATTTAATTATATATTAATTTTATTTTTTTAAATTACGAAACGTCAAATACTCGGCCGCACACTTCGCCTGCCCTTTGTAAAACTATCATATTTATGAAGACTTGTGCTCAAGTTTTGATGGCACACGCGCGTATCCCTAAAACTTTGTACATTTTAGGTACATTACTTTTTCTCAAGCCAGTACGTGATACGGGATATCGTAGAATGGTACAGTCAAAGTGAACGTATCACGTTCGTTCAAATAGGTAGGGTGGTTAAACCGCTTTTTTAATAAAAATATATTAAAATACACGACATGTTTCGGAGGATACCTCCATCTTCACGTGTAAAAATATAGCAAAAACTAAACAAAGAAAGACTAATAAAAAACGCATTTAAAATTCGATACAATAATTCTTTTAATCTCCCAAGCTCCCATTCCCAATCAAATGCAAATTAATCATTTATTAATTTCTATATAAATTATGTTTTTTCAAATGTATGTTTTTTCTAAATTACAATTTTTTCTAAATTACATTTTCATCATGTATTATAATATTATTGTTTAATATTATTTATTATTTTTTACTATTATATTAAAAAATAATTGTTAGTGCCTACTTATAACAAATAGCCCAAGTTAATTTTTTAATTTGAATATTTGTATCGAATTTTAAATGCGTTTTTTATTAGTCTTTCTTTGTTTAGTTTATGTTATATTTTTACACCTGAAAATGGAGGTATCCTCCGAAACATGTCGTATATTTTAATATTTTTTTTATTAAAAAGTGTTTTTAAAAATGTTTTTTTAATTCTCAAAGTATAATAATTAATAGTCAAGGAGTAAGACTCCACAGACGGAGGCCATTAAGATGTGGTGCTACGGAAGAATTTTATTTAATGAAATATATATTGTTCAAGAAAGTATCCGTCAACGATGTGAATGGAGTGCGGAGTCATGGAAGGCCAAGGAAAACTTGATATGACCAAATTAATTAAATTTTAAAGGTTGGTCTTGTAGAAATATCTTGTACAAGACTCTCGCGGATGTGCTTTTATTATATTTCATTTAATATTTATATTTCTAGTTATTATATGAAAAATTAATTTAAGGTCGGCTATTTCTTTGTAGTGTAGAGCATCTTATGAGTTATATTTCGATTATTTAAAAAAAAAAATTTGGTTGCTGTTTCTTTGCATAAGTGTTGCGGTGGGGAAGTGTGTAAGTGTTACCGTAATTAAGATACTATTAGAGAGATAATACATTATCAAAGTTACACCTATTACCATTAATTGGCGGCCCGCCCCATTCCACCCCACCAACCCCCGCCAGCCACCACCACTCGTAGTGATAAATAAGTCATATATTCTCTTCCCCTGTTAATTAGTTTTGGGCGTGACGTTATATCTATAATACATTCCCGGTCTATATATTATTTATTAACCACCCAATACGATACTCAAATCTATATAAATAAAAACCAAAGTGTGTTATTGTGTGTCCTTTTTACTCGTACTACAATAAAATTGAGCATTTTTGTATCAACATTAAATAAAATTAACTCTATATTTAGTGATAAGGTCAATAGTCAGGAACGATACGGTGAGATTAAAACAAAGGCCACTGTCATTATCCACTCTAAAATGGTAATGGGCAGATCACGTGGCCAAAAGTTTGGTCAAAAAATGGATAAGAAATCTTTTGAATTGGAGACCATGGACTGCAAAGAGAAGTGTAGAGCGACAGCAACTACGGTGGATGGATGAACTGAACCGACACGTCCACATAACCTGGATGCAGTCTGAACAATACAAGAGTGTCATGAAAGTGAATGGAGGAGGCCTTGAGGAGTGAATTATGATGTTAAATAATTACATATAATTCGATAAATAAAATAATAATACACTTTTAGAATTTGTATTAACATCACTTTATTAGTTAACACCAACCGGTTTCTCTACTTCTTAACACCAAAATAACCAAATAAAGTTACTAAAAGTGTATTATTATTATATTTAATAATGTCACACCCTAAATGAAGTGCTTCATACGAAAGTTTTGATTTAGATATTAGGTTTGTACTGAAACCGGCTGGAAATGTGTATAAATAATTATAATGTTTGCTGTGCAGAGAGTTCATAAAAAAATAATAAAAAAAAATACTAATATCAAGGATTTATATCAATGATATTAGAATTTATTTTACAATCTTCAATGTGAGCAGAAAATAGCTCATTATTATGAAGAAGGAATCTGGTCTTGTCCAGGCTTGAACCCAAGTCCCCTGGATCAAGAGCCAAGCGTTCTATCCCCTAGACCACCACCCGATTATTATATAATTTTATCCTAGATCGGAAAATAAGTTGTTAGATATTATTAATTGTCAAAAAAAAAAAGATAATATCAAAAGTAAGATCTGAAGTCGAAAGACATTTGATGCGTAACATTCATGCTATCCATAGATTTTATTTTCTTAGATACAAAAAATTCAAAATTAATTTGGACCCTACGTATTAGTTTATTATATTCGTGATGGTATATGCAATATCTTTATGGTCATATATTACAAGAATACACCAATAGAGTACTTAATACCTCAACCTATATCATTATCTATACTTCAATTAACAAAACATTTTGAGTGAGTATTGTCTTTTTGAAAATTAAAAAATAATCTGTGAAATAATAATAATAACCATCTCGTTAATTGAAAAAAGTACTAATGTAAAATACCCTAAAATAATTGAAAAGGGCATTATTGCATCTTGTGATAGTGTTTTTATATATAATGTTATATTATATTTCAGAGCAATTTGTCGAGGATACAATTTAGGGAAAACAAGAAACTGCGCCAAACCAATGTCAGAGTAGGAGGACGTTGCAGGATAATATTTTAGAGGCTTGTGTTAATTGATCATGTTTTAAGTTAGCACACGACCGTTGTGTAGTCGTAGACAGTCTCTCTTGTGGTAGCACTGCATTTAATGTGTGGGTACTACCAACACAAAAAATAAATAAGAATATAAGACGGAATGAGATTGAAAATAATCCTTCCCTCTAAAAGAACTTATCAAAATAAAATTAAAATTTCGACTGAAAATGGATCAAGGATCACGAGAAAATAAAACAATAATGTGTACTATACGCCAAATAACGTAATTTTGTGTTACTCTCACAAAAGCTATAATAGTGGGGCTATGAATTGTGTTCAAGAAAGAAAGTTTAATTTCCTTCGAACAGAATTCAATTGTTTTGCCCCTACATATTTTTATTTGAATGATTGAAATAAAACAGGCTGTAATGCAAAAAAAATAAGGAGTTTCGTTTTGTATGACATACTACTTTACTTAGTTTAGTTTATACCTACTTACTTGAACTATCTAATTATGGTAGTTAAATTTTTAATTGAATCTTCATATACTCGTATGTCAAAAACAAATAAAAGAAGTAATTGCAGTACAAATGAAAGTGTTATTAACAAAATAAATAAAGGATAATTAAGATATTTTAAAACTGTTAAATTAAATAACTTTTTTTAAGGATTAATGGTATCTCAATAGAGATGAAGATGCAAATTATTATTATTATTATTTTTTGTGAAAATGATTAACCCGCAATGGGTAAAAATCCAGTATTTGTATACATTAAAAAAACAAATTAAATAACTTTGTTTTTGTATCACAATTGTATTTTATTTTACGCGACAGCTGTTTCATCAACCTATGTTGACATCATCAGGTGTTACAATAATTATATCTTCTTCTTCTTCTTCACTTTTGATAGAGTCTGTTATTTCAGGCGGGTCCTCTTGAAACGCTGAACTCCAGCTTTCTCACCACCGTTTCGGGGGTCTTCCTGGTCAGCGTTGTCCGTTTGGCGTTATATAATAATTAATAATTATTGTAACACCTGATGTTGTCAACATAGGTTGATGAAACAGCTGTCGCGTAAAATAAAATACAATTGTGATATTATACAAAAAACAAAGTTATTTTATTTAACAGTTTTAAAATGTTAAGGTATCATTTCGGCCAAAACAATGGACTACTTAAGATATTTTAGAAACATGAAAAGAGTTAATGCAGAAAGAATGGCAAAGAAAGTATGTAAACGACGTAGAAAGAAATAGTTGAAGACCGAGAAAAACGTAACACGACCAAATCAATCAAATATTAAATGTGTGCCACGTGAAAAGTCGAAAAAATAGACGTGTTTGCATGCCACGTGTTTGTTTATATGGACGTTGACGAATTAAGAAAATTATATCAGGAAAGAACAGTGTGGTCCATTCATTTTGCCTACCCCTTCGAGGAGACCGCGTAATGGTTAGTGATATAGTTAGTCTAGTTTGATAGGTACATTATTTTAATTTGAACAATGATGTAAAACTCCATATTTATTACAAATAAAAACGTCTGTTTTTTAGAAGTTTATTTCTATTTTTAATGAGAATGATTTAATTTTCCAAAACATTTTTTTAAAGCATTATCAAATTAATTCGAATGGAAACGTGTGTTTTCAAGAAGTTTAATTAAATTTTAACTAACTAACTAACCATCACACCGTCTCCCGAAGGAGTAGGCAGAATGAATTGGCTGTCACACTTTTCTTTCCTGACATATTTCTCTAGCTTCCTCAACATTCATACATCGTTTTGCACGCGCGTCGATTTCTCCGACTCCTCACTTAGCCGACATTCAATATTTGATTTATTTGATCGTGCCACGTTTTCCTCGGTCTTCCTCTATTTCTAGTTCCATTTACATCGTTAACATATACTTTTTTAACCATTCTTTCATCATTGATTCTTTCCATGTGTCCAAACTATCTAAATGATCCTTTAATTATTTTGTTCATAACGCCATCATTCGCACCACATTCACTTCTTATATTTTCATTCGATATTTAATTTAATTTTATGGAAGTAATAATGCCTTCCTATAAAATGCAATAACAGTTATAGACAACAGACGTTTTCATTCGTTTTAATTATTTCTAGAAGTTCTCATAAACCAAGTACCCAAATGTTGTATAGAAATATCGTCTTTGTATTCTGAGAGCGAGATGGCGTTCTTGGGATGTGTGGGGTCTCTCTTGCCTCCCCCCTCCACCCAAGGCCGCCCCCTCCCCGCCGGGGTGGGGGCGGAGAGGGCATTGTAAATTCTGCCAGCGAATATTCTACACTGTATACACTATGGTAATTTATGGAATAAGTTTTAGAACTGTATTGCTAGTTTGTCGAAACATTATATCGTACACTAATAAACGTGTACACGGCGCGGGGCAGCGGAGGCAGGGGCGGGCGTTGCGTCATCTTGGAGAGGAGGATATACTTTATAACACAATACCTAACAAATGCATTTCAGTCACCATCGTAGGCAGACTTCACATTGATAAATTTCCTTTCAGCAGCTTTCATAGCAGGCAAGACACTGAGAGATCGCGTGAGGAACACCAGAATAACAGAGATATGTGAGGTCGAGGATATTATAAAATGACTGAATATATTATAAAGGGACTGGCTTTTTCGCTGTCTGCTCCATTTTTACGGACTTCCAAAATGAAGACACTGAGGACGATAACAGACAAGACACTGAGAGTTCGCAAGAGGAACACCAGGATAAGAGAGATATGTGAGGTTGAGGATATTATAAAATGGAGCAGACAGCGAAAAAGCCAGTCCCTTTTTCGCTGTCTGCTCCATTTTGACGGACTTCCGAAATGAAGACACTGAGGACGATAGCAGGCCAGACACTGAGAGATCGCGTGAGGAACACCAGAATAAGAGAGATATGTGAGGTTGAGGATATTATAAGATGGAGCAGACAACGACAAATGGACTGGTATGGTCATGTTCAAAGAATGGACACCACCAGACTCCCCTATATTGCATTGCATAATCAGCCTCACGGGACTCGTCCTCGTGGAAGACCTCCTAAAAGGTGGAAGCACAGCTGGGAATCTACCTCACTGGAGGACCAACACTCTGGAGAACAGACCACATAGGTCTACAACAAGGAAGAAGAAGAAGAAAAAAATGTGTTTTACTAGGGATAATGTATGTATTATTGCACTATAATAATATTGGCTTTATTTAATAAATAATTTTATGCCTTTATTGTTTAAATATGATTTCGGGCGTATGAGCGCCACGGCTAGCTCGAATGAACAGCAATCGTGAAGTCCAATTTTCGACAATTATCGTCTTTGTGGATGCGTATTATCCACTAAAGTTTACGCGGTGCAAAAACGATCCACGGTCTTTCGAATAACTTGCTCGTATGGGCGATTATGTCGACCGTAAAATGGACGTAGTGCACGATAAGTTTGGCGAACCTCACCATGATTTTCAAAATAAATTTGCACAATTTGCAAGCGCTGTTCTGACGTCAGTCTATTCGTGGTAAAATGGCAAAATGTATTAACTACAAATCAACTGTCAACTGTCAAATTAACAGTCTGTAGAAACAATGTTGTTAGTTTAAAAACCAAACCTCTAAAAAAAACCTATATTATGTTATTTTTTAACTTTTAATCCTAGGGATTGGTTTGCAACAAAATCTATGAACATTTTTGTTAGTTCTTGGAATGCTACGCGGGCCTTTATAATTTGGTGGTTTCCCGTAGCTTTCCACCTATAATATTTATATATTATATAACAGGTTAAGTATCTGAACATTGCTCTATACATTTTTTTAGGTGACATGTGATATGCGTTATAACGAGTGTATCGTCATTTATATTATCACGTGAATTCTATCAGACCAAAGACAACGTGAGATTTTTTTTCACGCAGTTATCGCCGGGAATCGAATCCGTGACCTTCGGTGTGACAGTCTTGGCTGTTGTCATTATGCCACGAGGGCGTCAACTATTACGGTTACAAGTAGTTTAATACTTAATAATACGAAAATAGTCACGCACACCCCTGGCCTAGCAGAGTAAGAAGGAGAGCTGTATGGCCGTGGGATCCTTTCAGAAAAGGGTCTTGGCCGGAGCCGGCGTGGGTGAGGCGCTGAATACTTTATGCCAACAGATATATTTAATCAGCTTAGTTACTTGTTGGAGCCCCCGCCCGCCCACCTCGGGGAAGATTACTCTCCGGGTGTCAGGAGGCGATGTCCGGATATTAATATTCTATTTCAAGGATGCTGCCGGCCAATGTTCAATTAAATAACTTCAAAACAGCGCGTAATAACACGATACTTTCGTCTGAGCCTCAAATGAGCCAGAACAGATAATAGGAAGGTATGCTTTTAGGTATTACCAACAAATATGATTATAAAACCTCAGATAGTGAAGGATATTAAAAGATGCTTACAAACTATGGCATATCTTCTTTGTGATACTTGGAAAAATATATAAAAAATAGCGTCCTTCTCTAAACAGCTAAATATTTTATATTAGAGGGAAACAAAATGTTATAGAAGGATTGCCAGTAGAAAAATGTAAAGAAATTAACAAACGTGTATCTACTGTCAGAGATCATGGAATAATCTACGGAAGTCGGCGAACGTTCCATGCTCAGATTGAGAAGTTAAGTGATCATAAATTAAAGGGTTGAGAAGTTCTTTTAAAAATAAAAAAATATTTGAATAAATATGATTACACTTGGTTATTACAACACTTTATTTAAACAATTGTGTATATTGATAAAAGTTATGTTTATAACCGAAACATGTCTGAGTTGAGTGAAATAAAGTATTGTAATACCAAGTGTAATTATATTTATTCAAATCTGAATCCACAACCTAAAGTGAAACCGAATATAAAAGAGAAATATTTAATTTTTCAATTGATTCGGGGCTCTATTGAAAACCGCCAGGCAGATAGATGATTGCATTCTGAGTAAAATTAAAAAAGGATCATCAACGAGTAGAGATAGTTTGGACATAGGAAGAATGCTTAAAAACTTGTATACAAGTAATGTGAATGAAAAAAGAAGCAGAGGACGGCCGGGAAAAACATGGCATGACTAAATTAATAAGTCACTAAAAGGCGGCCATATTCAAAGTCGGAAAAATCGACGAGCGTGTGTGTTACGATGTAGAATATAGAGGAAACGGCGTGATAGTTAGTTAGTTAGTTAGTTAGATAAAATATAAAGTCTTTTGTAATAACCGATTTAATGATACTTATAACGTCATAAAATATATGATGATATCATTAGAATTATAATATAGGTAGGTATAACTTAAATGCTATCTAGTTAATTCTTATATGGTCAAAGAGCTACGATATTGTTTATGATATATTAGTAGTTTGGTTATAAATTAGAAACTTACGTCAATCAAAAAAATATTTTTGTTAAGAACGATCAGCTTTTTATTAAAAACCCTATTAATAATTATTTATTATAATTTTTTTCAACGAACACCACATTTATACAGAGTACTTATGTAAAACTTTTGAAGCAATCATATGTTTAAAGTAAATAGCGCATGTTATAAATGTTGCTTATAAAACCAAATTCAAACAGATATTCCATTTCGCTATGGCCGGCGGCCATCTTGGAATGCCACAAAACATCTCCCGCCCTCCGGAGTCCGGACCAACTTGGTTTTATGATGATAAGATTTATGATTGCCCCACAACAAGTTTGAATATTAATCACTAGAGCCAGCGGCTTCTGATGGCTTTCTGTGTGAGCTGCTCCGCACAAAGTTCCGGGCCTAGGAGCTAGATGAGGCCCGATATTACTCTGTAACGCGGACTGTTTGAATTTGGCGGCAATCATTGAAATGGCTGTCATTGTATACGCCGCCATTTTGAAACGATTAAAGTTATCAAATGAGAACAGTTTTGAAAGTTGTATTAATCAGAATTACAATTTAATGTAAGATAAAAAACTAACTATCTAATCATAACTCCATTTCCCCGTTTCTTCGGGGTAGGCAGAGAGGATGGACTCCTTTCATAACTTTTCTACATTCACACACGTGACACGTAGGTACCTCGTCAATTGTTACGACTTGGCTGCCTTTTATTAATTGATTAATTTAGTAATGCCACGCCTTCCTTAGCCTTCTTCGACTTCTTTTTCCTTTCACACAGATTATATAGGTACATCTTTTTAATCATTCTTCCGTCGTACATTCGTTCTATATATCCAAACCATATTTGTTTAGGACGCATTTATCCGCCTTACTTTGCTTTTTTTATTTATTTACTCGTTCTGTTTTCTATCTAAGGTATCTTGCATAATTAAGAAGAACGTAATAATTAGAAAAATTAAATTTTTTAAAAGTGTTGTCGAATTTTAATTTTAATTTTTCAGTACAAGATAAATAATGCAATGTCAATCTATACTCAAATGTCCACCATTACATATTCCCCAGTTTATTTCGGATCCCCTCACCGGGTCAGAGACCTTTTGATATGTAAAACACATTTACAGTAATAAGTTGTTAGGGTCACCTATATAGGTACCTACTTGTGCTTGCCATAGAGTACCGCAGTTAATTTAACAAATATTTCATTTGCAAATAAAAAAGATATTGAGATCATTTTTAATTATAAAAATGTTTTTTAAAATATTTTTTTTAATAGTTCCAATCGGTTCTAATATCTCCGAAGATGGCAGCGGGCTGCCGATGTCAATTATAAAAAAGTAAATACAAATTAAAACCTGTTTATTAGCTTATTGAAACTTTGTTAAGAATTTTTATTGACCGGCCAAAACAATGGACTTTTCAATATTATTATATTTTAAATAAATTTATTAAAAATAAAATTGAAACACTATGATGCGCTGTTTATGGCATCACACTTTTTATTTATAAGTTTTCGTGACAGCTGTTTCGTCAACCTATATTGACATCATAGGATTAATAATTTTTATAACTGATTTCTTAAAAAATAACTTCAAATAAAATTAACCTGCATTCAAAATATCTGATTTATATTGATCTAGGCAGAAAAAATAGAGAAATTTGAAGGTAAAATACATTTACAGTAATAGAAGAAGGCCCAGGAAAACGTGGCTCTATCAAATCAATCAAATATAAAAGTCACGACCACGAGAGAAGTCGGAGAAATCGATGTGCGTGCATGACACTATTTATGAATGTTGAGGCTCCAGAGAAGTATGACAGGAAATAATAGTGTGGCGGTCCATTCTTTTTGCCTACTAGTTTTTTTAATATAGACATTTGATAATGCAACGGTAAGACGGAACATGTCTCAATAATTAATAAATTGATTTGATTGATTGATTGATCTGACTTCCATGCCGAAGGTCCTGGGTTTGATTCCCGGCGATGGCAGTGTGATTGTCACACTATCTTTGGTCTGGTGTAGAATTCACGTGACAATAAAGTGGCGATAGATTGGCAACCTATAACATGTAACGAGAATCAATATAATAGCTAAATAATACAAAAATTGTTTACAGTAATTGGGTCCAAACGACCTGTTGTGTACATAAAAAAAAATATATGTATATAACAAAACTTCTGGAAAACAGACTTTTTCATTCGTATTAATTAGGTATTCAATATAATAACATAAATGCGTATATATCGAATGTTAATTAGGGGTTAATTGAATTCGCGCCATCTCAATAAAAATGAGGTCCACGAATAGTGCACCGCTCGCGCTATAAATAAGTGTGGAGCGTACAAAGCGGCGGCTGCGGTCAGACGACCCGTTTTTCCCAGACAATATTTTCATTAACGGCCCTCGCCCCTCCCTCGCCCCTCCCTCGCGGGGCATTTTATTTGGTTAGGTGTGGGATAAAACAAAAAGGTCGACACTGACCTTCCGCAAGGCCCAATATGGCGGGCCGGTCGCAATCAGAGCTCATTCAAAGAAAATCCCGCACTTCCCGCGCTTTCCGCGCGCGGCGGCCCGCGGAACTAAACCTTTCGGAGCGCGGGAAAGAAAAATTAAAATACCTACCTGAGGGGATTATTTTGTTTATATTATTTTAAATAGTCCATTACTGTTAAAATTTAAAACACTGCTATAATATCACAATTTCTTTTTATTCACCGAGAGTGTCGCGACAGCTTCGCCAACCGATATTGGCATCATCAGGTGCTACAATAAATAGATTTTTATTATTATTTGTTGATTGTTTATTGTAACACCTGATGATGCCAACATCGGTTGGCGAAACAGCTGTCGCGACACTCTCAGTGAATAAAAATAAATTCTGATATTATGACAGCGTTTTAAATTTTAACAGAAATAATATTATTTTAATAAATGTGTAGATTTTCACGATTGGTGGCAATAAGTTTTATGAGAATTTAAGGTATATCGTGTCTCCTTCGACCGACATTTCGAATATCGTTACACGGATAACTCAAAATCCTTAAAAAATATATTGAACTGTGATACGAAGCCATTACTTGGTGGTTTGACGTAGGTATATAAAAATAAAATTAAACACTTTTTCACTGAGTATAAACCACATTATTTAAGTAAGTAGCGCCAACCGGTTTCACTCTGTATTCCACCGCCTCGCTGAGAAGGCACACATCCAAAATACTGCGCCCGAACAGATAAATCCACTCATAAGAGAACTCGGCTCCTACAGCCACGACAAAAGTGTTTGTAGACAGCCACGACAAAGCTAGTTTCTTCCACCTAAGACGATTAAAATCCGTCAAAAGGAGTATTCCCCATGACACTTTCAAAACTCTTGTAAATTCATTCGTTGTGTCACGACTTGATTATTGTAATGGAATTTATGCAAATATTCCAAAACAACAAATAAACAAACTTCAATCTGCGTTCAATGCAGCAGCAAGGCTCATTAAAGGCATTCCAAAATGGTCCCATATAACACAACATCTCAAAGAACTTCACTGGCTTAAAAGTCCAGAAAGAATCCAGTATAAACTCTGCTGGACAGTCTTCAAAGCGCTACATGGAATGGCACCAAGTTATATATCTGAACTCTGTATAACGGACAGCCTAAATTCACGGAAATCCACACTTCGCTCGGCAAACTCCTCAGCAATAGGAAGATTAGTTGAGCCGAAGCGTTGCCCCAGTACAAATTTCGGGGATCGAGCGTTCGCGGTAGCCGGTCTATCAGCTTGGAACAATCTCCCTTCACACCTTAGATGCATCAATGATCCGACAGATTTCAGATCTAAATTGAAAACCCATCTTTTTCATATTTCATACCCAATTTAAACATTTATACTTTGTTCTACTATACTTTTAAACCGATCGTTTTTTAAGCGGTCACATTTAGATTTTTAAGATTTAAAACACGTCTTAATGCGCCCTTGAGGAGATTACATCACAAAAACGGCGCTTTAAAAGTTAGCATATTATTATTATTATTATTATTATTAAAACACAACTCCCCTACAAATATAAACACAAACACCCCAGACACCATTTTATGTTTTCAGGTTCCTGAGCCAGTTCCACTCGGTATTACCGTGGTCATCATGAGCGATGACCACGAAGAGATAAGAAAATAGATAATATAAATGAAATAGTTCATCAGTAGAATGTTTAGCGGGGTTTTTTTGCTTAAAATTTTTCCCCTTTTGAAATCAAATAATGTAATAGATTATAAGTAACGTAAAACAAAACTTTCATTTTCGAAAAGGAAATATAGAATTTTTTAGTTTCTGAAATGCCTTACCTTTACAAAGATGAGCGGAAACGCAAATAATAATTAAAAGTAACGTAGACTCCATAAAAAAAAAAAATTCACTCTGTAGTGAGCTTCCTCAGGGCTATACACAAACTGACAGTTTGTGCAGGCAGTTTGTGCCTGAGGAGGCACGCTACAGATTGAAACCGGTCGGCGCAACTTACTCAAATAAAATGGTTAATACTTAAAATTGAGGGACGCTGAGGGCCCGGAAGGAGTAAAAGGTCCTGGCTGCGAAACGTGAGGGAGTGGACCAGCATCCGAAGTGTGGAGGAGCTGTTCCGAGCGGCGCAGGACACGGACAGGTTCGCCGAGGTGATCGCCAATGTTAGGGGGACCCGACAGGGCACTTGAAGAAGAAAAATATACTAAGAGAAAAGGTGTTTCATTTTTTTCTTAGAAAGGCGAAACAAATCATTCCCGTAAATTACATTATCAAAAATTATGATAGTGCCTTAGACAGGTGAAACATGTCATTCACATAAAATGTAATAAAACTTCTAGAAAACAGACGTTTTCATTCGTATTAATTAATTATAAATTTTATTTGTAAATACTTGAACTACGCGCAAGATATTTTAAATATTAATTAATAGCGACCGGTTTCGACCCAATCTAGCGATGATTAGAAAATGTATACATAAAAACCGTACCAATCAAATCTTTTTTATATTTAATAAATACATTCCCTGAAATTAATGCTCATAATTTTTGGAAAACTTTGGTTTTATTTCATGAAATTAATTGATAATATTTGCGAAAATACCTTGTAATTAAAAACCATTTGGTTGAAGATAATTGATTTAACAAATATTTTTAACGAACCAAGTACTAGAAACAAATAATCATTGAGTGCAAGGGTTGAGGTCCGCGAGGATACAAGCGGAGAGAGAATCTTCTGCGGGAATATTGAGGGCGCCCATAAATCTCCTTGATAGTTTAATTTTCTCTGCGTGGAACCAATTTTAAGTTCTGGATTATTCAAAATCAGGAAAAGGAAATGATGTTATATGCTGCGAGGTCCTGGCAAATGGAATTACATCGGGTCCTGCGTCCTGTGCGCTGCGGTCTGTCCTCGCAGGACTCGGCCGGCTAGATTGAGTTGTCTTTCCTTGGTCGTGGGGACAAATTAAGTTTGTGTGTGTCCTTCGGCGGAGATTTGATTTGCATTGCAAATAATTAAGAGCCTTTGATGATGGAATATGAAATATTAATTAACCAGATTTGCGTTAACGTAGGTACTAATAGTCTTGTGTTAGATATACTCGATATTACAACTAACTTTAATACAAAATACTTATTGAATATACATGAAAACATAAGTTTTATACAAGTTTTCCATTTTATGGGAGTGCCACGTTTCACCTTGCTAAGCCATCCGAGGACTTTAATATTTAATATCAAATATACACGATACTGTTTTTTCTCTCTCAATATTTTGTAAAAAATCCTTTACGTGCCTACTATATCCAATCGAACTATACTTCATACATTACTAAACTTACAAAAGTGATTAAAAGTTGTTTTTAGTAAGTTTTGACTGGTTTGATGATTCTTCTATTTCGCGCGATATAATAATCAACGAATAATCAACGAATAAAAATCTTTAAAATTAAGTAATGAATTATGTATATTTTAATCGGTTTCTGGTGATCCTCTAAATAGACTAGCAAATGTCTATCATTAAACACGTTTTGAAATATTATAAACCTACGTATTATAAAAAGTTTGTAAATTAAAGCTTTAATTCTGATTTATTTAACTGTTAAGTACCTTTAAACAAACAATGAACATCTTCTAAATTCACCACTATTTTGTGTTATGGATTCACAATATAATAACTCTATAAACACATAACATTTTTACAATACTTTATTAGACTTTCCACAAGCATGTTTCGGGGCGCAGTCGCCCTGTTTCTCCGCAGGGGTAGGCAGAGAGAATGGACCGCCACACTATTCTATTCTGGCACACCTCTCTAGATTCCGTCACATTCATACACCGAGTCATACATGCACGCCGATTCTTCCGACTTCTAACAATTAAAATTTGATTAATTTGGTCATGCCAAGTTTTCCTCGGTCTGCCTCGACTCCGTTTACATCATTAACGTATACTTTCTTAACCATTCTTTCTCCATAAATGCGCTCCATATGTCCGAACCAACGCAGGGATCTCAATTTGTTCATAATACCTTCTTCCGCTCTACATTCTTTTCTTATATCAGCATTTGAGATTCTGTCGTATAGTTTAAGTGATAAGCAAAGTAATTAAAATAGGTACATAGTAATAATAATAATAATTAAGCCAATAAGTATAGCGCCGTTTTTCTGAATAACTAACCTCAAGGGCGCTTAATATAACTGGCAGCCGACTTCCAGGAACACCTTCCAAAAGATGGTGTGACAGCTGGACATGTATATCCCAGGAACAGGTCCCGAGAAATAACTGGACAGAGTCCTAAAGAAATCAGAAGAAAAATAATACAATATGAATAATTTTATACGAAATACATAAAAAGTGTGAATTCATTGAGAGCTTATGAATGAATGAGCGAGCGGTGAGATTTCCACTTTTACCATCGGGGCCGGATTGACCCCCCCTCTGCCGCCGGTACCGACCTAATGGACGTAATTTCCTGAACTTAATATAACCGCCAGGACCCGTGGACGGGGGGCGGGGAGGGGGCGGAGGACTGACTTATAGAGCGCGGTTTCCCTCCGCCGGACTTCTAGCCGGAAGCAGAATTGTTCTCCATTTGAAATGGGACGTTCCGATTTTAAATATCTCAAAGACTTACGTTTTAAGTGATCACTTAAGGATTCATCAAGACATTTTTTACCTAAAAAATATGTAAAACAAGTTTTATTGTGTACGGGTAGAAACTTTCTTTCTGCCAAACTAAAAATCCTACGACCAATTTGCTATATTATTATTTCACGAAAACACAGTTTTCACGGTTGGCAGCAACATGTTTTTTTGGGATCATAGGCAGGTATATCTATGTAACTTGTTATCTTCCTCGATCGACGTTTCGGAGATCATTGCAGTCTAATTTTCAGTTTAGTGCCATGAAGATGAAGACTACAACAATCTCCGAAACATCGCTTATAGAAAACAACCAGTTATGGGGATGTACCCAAGATCCCAAAAAAGGCTAATTTCTAAAATGAGTTAATATCGAAAGATTGTTTACCATAAAATAAATGTATTTTATTCCTTCAAATAATACTAATCGATAAATAATAAATTTGTTGTTGATGGTTCTTAAAATGTAGTTTTATTAATTTATTTAATTATTTCATTCAGCGAAGCATGGAACTTGCATAAAAAGGATGAGAGCAGAATAAATGCAGTAGAGATGAGGTCCCTAAGACGTATGTGTGGTAGAACGATGTACGACAGAATCTCAAATGCTGATATAAGAAAGAAATGTAGAGCGGAAGAATGTATTTTGAACAAAATTATGAAAGGATCGCTGCGTTGGTTCGGACACATGGAGCGCATGGATGGATAAAGAATAGTTAAGAAAGTATAGGTTAATGATGTAAATGGAGTACGGAGTCGAGGCAGACCGAGGAAAACATGGCGTGACCAAAATAATCAAATTTTAAGGGTTGGTCATGTTAGAAAACGGAATAATCGAAGTGCGTGTATGAGTCGCTCTATGGTAGGAAGTTAGAGAGGTGTGACAGGATAAAGTAGTGTGGCGGTCCATGGCGAAACGGCGTGATGGTTTGTTTTATTTCAACACAAGTACTTTAATACTATGATGATATGTGATAAAATAAAATATGCCAAGTGAATTCTACCTTACCAAAGACAGCAGATTTTTTTTAAACAGTCCATTGTTTTGGCCAAACACTATGATACTTCAACATTATTACTGTTTAAATTTAAAACACTGTTATAATATCACAATTTCTTTTTATTTACTGTTTCGCCAACCGATTTTGGCATCATCAGGTATTACAATAAACTCTGTATTGTTTATTATAACACCTGATGATGCTAACTTCGGTTGGCGAAAGAGCTGTCGTGACACTCAGTAAATAAAAAGAAATTGTGAAATTATTACAGTGTTTTATATTTTATCAGCAAGATTTTTTTTTCACACTGTCAACGCCGGGAATAGAACCCGGAACCTTCGATGCGGCAGTTATATCTGTTATTATATTGTTTATTTAAAATACGACATCCATATAAATGGTGTTATAATCCGAGTGTATTCCACCTGATTACTTCACCTCTCGTATATTATCTCACGCGCGAGTATTCAAGTATTGTTAAATTTATTCTCGAGAGGAACGGAAGCGCTAAAACCCAGTGCCATTGTGCTGCACATCCTAATCCCAGTTCCTTAGTCCGCAGTTACAAATTATCCCAGGAAATTCATTCGGTGGTCACACCGTCCCGGCGGGGGGGCGGTGGGGTGGGGTGGGGGGTCCTCCCCTCTCCCTTGAATCTCCTATAATTTCTTACTGTTTTGAGATTTAAGAAATATTTAAATAATTTTTTTTCCGGTAGACACTGCTGATAATATTTATAATAATTAACTACTTAAATTTTAATAAAATAGTTGATAAATTAAAAAAAAAATTAGCCAAAAATCTAAAAGGGTGTTCTTGTACCGACCCTCATTTATGGAAGCAAAACATGGAACTGGCAAAAGAAGGATGAAAGTAGAATACCTATATGCAGTAGAAATTAAATCTCTTAGACGAATTGTAGAAATTCTTTGTATGATAGAGTGTCGAATGAAAACAAGGGAAGTGAATGCGGTGCGAATAATGGTGTTATGAACAACATAATGAAAAGATCATTAAGATGGTTTGGACACATTGAAAGAATGAATGAAGAAAGAATGGTATAAAAAAGAATATGTAAATGATTTTAATGGAACTCTTGTAGAAATACAGGAAGACTGAGGAAAACGTGCCACGATCAAATAAATCAAATGGCCACGTTAGGAGTCGGAGAATCGACGTGCGTGCAAGACACGATGCATGAATGTTGAGGAAGCGAGAGAAAGCAGCTGTTTCATAAACTGATGTTGATATCATAGTGTTACAATATTTTTTTCAACCGTTTTAAAAAATTGTGATACGATGAAGAGCGTTTCATATTTTAACAGTTAATGTTGAAGTAGGTATCATAGTGTTTCGGTCAAAACAATGGACTATGTTTTAATTTTGAAACACTGTTATAATACTAATCTCAATTTATTAATTAATTTCCATGAAATTGTCGTCGTAGCTGTTTCGCCAACATATGTTGGCATCATTGGTTATTGCAAACAACCAATGATGATTACTAGTTGGCGAAACATGTGTTACGGCAATTCTTGTTAGTTCAATTATATTTTATTGGAATGCCATGTTTCGCCTTCTAAGGCATATTAGTATTCATTAATCAAAACAATTTTAAGACCATGGTTTCATATAAATATTTGTATCTATATTACTAATGACAGGCAGGAAATATGTATATTAGAGTCAGTAATATAAGCATCCCTCATGCTCTAATTCTCCCCCCTACCCCCGCGGAGGTCTTACGGGAACAATTCTCAAACTTCCGGCGCTTGCGGCCCTCCACACAGGGTGATTAAAATGTGAAAAACAATTGTCAAAAAGAGTCGACTTCGCAGGAGGCTAATACCTCTTAATAAATAGACCACAAGGCCTACACTTAGAAGACGAAGAAAAAAGATGAAATATTAATATATCCTTAACATCAATTAATTACCCATTTGTTAAACACAATTTTTTTTTATTACCTTCGTTTCTTATCTTAACCTATTTATTATTTAACCTTAAAATAAAAATAAAAATAGTTGTGTTAAAATCAAAATTAATATCACAATTTATTTATTTAATATCTGTGAAATTTTAGCATCATCAGATGGGCATGAAGATGCCAGTATAGGTTAGCGAAACAGCTGCAGTGGCACTTTTATAGATTTTAAGTAAATACATTGTGATATAATGACAGAGTTTCGAAATAAATAGTAGTTGTAATATTGTAGTTTTTCCGCCAAAATAATAGGTTATCTAATATAATTTTTTTATTATAAAACTAAGGCGTTAACACTGTAGAATTCCATAATGACAAATTTTTAATGATCTAATACACTGTTTTTTTCACCTTCATTCGTTCTCCCGATGATGAAGGTTTTAAGCCGTCGAAACGAGTAAATTAAACTCAAAAGTAGAAAAAACGTTTTTTAATTCATAAAAAAATCACAATATATTTTTCATAACTTTGAAGGAACCATTTCCTTCTCTAGCAGATATTAGATATCTTAAATATGAACTTAATCTTAATATAAGACATTTGATAGTGCCTTAGAAGGGCGAAACATGTCATTCCCATAAAATATAATAAAACCTCTAGAAAACTGACGTTATCATTCGTATAAATTATTTAATATGGAGTTTTAAATCATTGTTAAAGAAACAATTAATAAACTTAATATCTTTTACCAAGGAAACTGTTTGCTACAAATACATATTCCCAACAACTATATTGCTAATCAAACTAGTCTTCTTTTTTTCGGTGCTATGGGATTTGGCATCCTCCACAACAGTCCTCCACTGGCTCCTGTTCCTGACCATCCTTCTATACCACATATGTATTATATTTGCCCAGAGCATTGTACATTCAGAAGTCCGAGTTCCGAGACCATTATGTTAGTGTTCTTAATCGAACTAGTCTACTTATACATAGACAATAATATTGTATATAACTGTAACATGAATTTGCGAAAAAACAAGAATCTTAATTATTTGTTAATGTGGATAAGTGTAACCCTGTATTAGAGGAGAGAAGTTCTTTCAGTAAACTTAGCAATCCCCACCCCCAAAGTACCCGCCCGCCCGGCGGCCCAGCGACCCTTCTTCCTGACAGTTCAGCGCTCGATCCGATTTATGTTTCGCCATGTTTATGTAAATTCACCCTCCCCCTTCGGACCGCAGCCATAACTGAATCCGTCCACTCCCACCACTACTCTAGAACTCTTGGCTGGGGATGTATCAATCATTTTATTCTTAATATGGAAAAAATATGCGTACATCTCTTAATGATGAAGTTTTAATATTATATAATGACAATAAAAACCAATCGCGAGACCAAAGATACACATCCTTTTTTATTTTGTTACACGGCAGTACATGTCGCCAGACAGGGAACAGAGAGATGAGCACCCAGGGTCTTGACGTGGAGAGTGTGGGAAGAAAAAAAGCTTCGGTCGACCCTAAGAAAGATGGGCTGAAGACCTAATTCCATTTGGGAAAAAGAGGATGAGAGTCGCACATGATAGAGAAAAATTGAAAATAATTAATACGAATGAAAACGTCAGTTTTCTAGAAGTTTTATTATATTTTATCGGATTTTATCGGATTTTATCAAATTTTTGATTATGCCCTAGAAGGGCGAAATATGTCATTTCTATAAAATATAATAAAACTTCTAGAAAACTGACGTTTCCATTCGTATTTATTATTTAATATGCAGTTTTACAACATTGTTCAAGAAACAATAAATAAAAATGGAGAACATTTGAAGAGTCCTACATCCAGCAGTGGGGAGATGGCTAAGGAAGAAAAATTAATTATATAAATAAGAAAGGACCAAAGTTTTCGATATAGCTTGCAAAAGAGTTTCGTTGAAGTAGAATTTGGATTAAAAAAGATTATGTTAAGTAATTAGGTTAAAAAAATACTACATACCAAAAAAATATTTTAATGTTTAATTGTAATTAATATATGACTAACTAACTAACTAACCATCACGCCGTCTCCCCGAAAGGGTAGGCAGAAAGAACGGACTGTCACACATTTACTGATGCGGCACTCCATCCTTCTCTTTTCGCCCCGCGGGAGATGCGGTGTGATGGGTTGCGAACCTCATCGCCACCAATAGGCATCTCCCGAGCACACTTCGATCGTCCAACACCCACAAAATAAATCTAAAACAAATAACATAAAATACAATGATATAAAATAAAATAACAAAATAATAATAATTTAACACAAAATGTTCTTTTCTGCTGGATGTAGGAGTCTTCAAATGTTCTCCATTTTTATTTATTGTTTCTTGAACAATGTTGTAAAACTGCATATTAAATAATAAATGCGAATGGAAACGTCAGTTTCATTTGTTCCAATGACAATTTGAATATTTTTTTCAATATTATTTTAAAGTTCTTGCTGGTTAAGTGCCTAATTACAGCTAATTTAAAAAACGGTGGATACTTGTAACATAAATTAAATAAACACAAAAGTTCGGATCGTCCATGTCAACATGTGCAACATCGAAAAAAAACATTATGTGTTATTACATTATGTGCTAAATTAAAAAAAAAAACGGTGGATTAATATATGATTCACTGTTAAATTAAAAACACAAAAATTGAGTTGATTATTTTTATAAAATCGATATTAAAACAGTGTCTTTAATTTAACAGTGAATAGTGTTAGAATAGCAAAGTGTTTCCGCCAAAACAATGGATTATCTAATAATATATTAAATTATAAATACGAATGAAAACGTCAGTTTTCTAGAAGTTTTATTATACTTTATGGGAATGACATGTTTCGCCCTTCTAAGGCATTATCAAACATTTGATAATGCCTTAGACGGGCAAAACATGTCATTCCCATAAAATATAATAAAACTTCTAGAAAACTGACGTTTTCATTCGTATTACTTATTTAATATGGAGTTTTACATCATTGTTTAAGAAACAATAAACAGTTATGAAGAATTATTCGCAGTGTTTACGCCGTTTATCTAATTTTAAAAATAATAATTACATTGCACATGCAGGTACTGGTGGTATGTTAATTTGTATATTGAGTCCACTTTATTGCAGAGCGTGTATTAAATTAATTGAGTATTTCAAAACCGCATTGGGCGCGCGTCCTCGCGGCACTCCTTGTATTTCCCTGGCGGGCTGCAGTCTCCGGCAATCATCTGAATTAAATGGACCAATTACTCAGCGCCACTGAATATATTATCTTCCGACGGTGTACAAAAGCAATAAAACCTGCTTGGATGCGTTCTTGCAGACATTTTATTGCTGCTAATAAAAAATCCAATAATTCCACTTAAAACTATACATTTAATTAAATTATTTCACTAAGAAATTAAAATTAAAATAATGATATAAATGATTTGAAAAGTGGTATCCTGAGCCTCACATATTTATCTTATTCTGGTATTTTATAAGCTGTAGACAGCGAAGGAAGAACTGGTACAGTTTGTCTAAAGAATGGACACCACCAGACTCACCTATATTGTATAATACTATGTAATCTGCCTCACGCAACTCGTCCTCGTGGAAGACCTACTTAAAGATGGAAGAATATCTGGGAATTCACTATACAGGAGGAGCAACCCTCTGAAGAACAGACCACATAGGTCTATTATATCGAAGAAGAATAAGAAGAAGAAGACATCTCCTGCAAGTCAACTCCTACAAAATTAGAAGCTTACTTAACTCTTTGCGACTTGCCTGTGTCGACTTACGGTGAAGGTTTACGTAAGGAAATGCACTTCCAGAAGTTTTCTCGGTAGAAGATATGTATTAAGAGGGCAATTATACCAGATGAAAGGGTCCTATATAAAAGTAAAGGGATTTCTAATGGTTTGGACATGTATAAAGATTGGAAAGAACGGTTAAAAAATAACTTCATGGAGTTGAATGAACAAGATTTATAAATAGATTTATTCATTTTTTATTTTTAAAAAATATACGTATATTTAATATATACAACAGGTCGTTTGATCGTTATTACTTTGTACATTTTTTTAGCAATTATCTTGATTCTCATGACATGTGATAAGGTAGCTAATCTATTGCCATTTTTTGTCACGTGAATTATAAGACAGTGTGACAATCACACTGCCATCAGCGAGGTTCGAACCTGGAACCTTCGGTATGGTAGTCAGAGCTCTTACCACTCTGTCACGAAGGTCGACTTAAATTTTGTTTTATAAAAAACAAACAAAACAATCATTTTATTGAAGATTAAGGCGTTTACACTGTAAAATCCGATATCAATTTGGAAAGATAATAATTAGGTATATTTCTCCATCAATTTTTAAATATTTTTACAAAATAAAAATGTTACCGACAATATGTTTCGAAAGTGACCTCAATCTTTAACAGTTATATTGAAAATATAGTAATAATACATTTTTAAAATTTGTACCTATTCAAACAACTTTTTTTTACAACAACCAACCGGTTTCACTCCCGAATGTTCATGATTCACTGTCCTACCATTCTATTTGTCCTCTTGCACACTTATTACTACCCCTCTTTCTCCCCTCCATTTCATATTTCTTTTTTTTTTACAAATTGCGATGTAATCTGATTTTATGTTTAGTGTCTTTTATAACCCTGACGAAGCTTAGGCGGAAGAAACCGGTTGGTTGTTGCAAAGAATGAAGTGGTTTAAATACAAATTTTAAAAGTGTATTATTATTATTATATTTAATAATGTCACACCACAAATTAGGTGCTTCATACCAAAGTATAGTTATATTACACCTGAGGATGAAAGAGGTCACCTTCGAACATGTAGCGTATAACATATTTATATTGTATTAATTTTTAATTAGTAAAGTGGATACAACAGTGTTTAAAATTCTCCTTCCAAATTAAAAACAATTATTCGAAAGTTAATTTAAGGTCTACAGGGGCCATTAGGAATATATGAAGGATTATAAACGTGAAATTCGATGAGCACTCAGGGGTATCTTCAGGAATTGGGGTTCTATCTAGAAAATTCCTATATCAAAGTGATTTGCTTGAAAGCCGATATTTTAACACATAACTACCCCGTACACTTCAGCTAGTTGGTCCAGGCACGGTTTCCATAGTTGGTCCTCAGTTGTTATAACAACGGCGCTCAAATGCTTTCATAAGCAATTTTGGTTGGTCAAAGTTTTCGAGTAGAAGAGGACTGGAGCGGGGAGGGGTGGGGGGTTGCTAGTTCTGCAAGTTGTAGGTGGGAGGGGCCACAGTCCAGCGGCGCCCCTTGCACGTTATCGCTTTTTATACGAGCATCGAACATTCTATAGCGACAGTCCAGTTAGAATCATTCATTATTTTAGCTCTTAATATTTTAAGTTATATGTACATGGAATTCAAATCAAATCAGTTTATTTCATCAATAAACATTAGAAAATTAATTTCTAAGGCATCTATTGAGAACAGGTAAAATAATATATTGTGTATTGTATACGAGTACTACCAGAAACGTATGAGAGATGATTCGACATTAGGAAGACAGGATACTCTCCAGAATTAAGAGAATTTGCCTTCTGAACGTACTTTCACTAATATGAAAGACTCCGATCTTCGAGGAGACCGCGTTCAGCAGATTAATTGCTCTTCCCCACCGGTGTCACCAGAGGCAGGTTGGTTCTGGCGGCCGGTAGGTAAAACAATCTATGCTGTCGCTGTCGGAGATATCTATCAGGGACAAAAAGCCGAACACCTTCCAGCACGGCCGAGTTCTCGAAATATTCCCTGAGTAATCTAAAGAAATGGGTTATGCGATGCCCATCTCTTTGAAGCTGCAGAGAGTTGGCCCCAAGCATTCCCAAAAGAAATGCGGTGGTTATATACCCAAAGAATAATAAATGCAGCAGAAATGAAATCCTTTAGACGAATGTGTGGTATGATCGAGTGTCAAATGTAAATATATGTAAGAAGTGAATACAGGGCGAATGAAAGTGATATGGCCAAAATAATGAGAGGGTCATTAGGATATTGTGAAGATAGAACGAAGAAAGAATGGTGAATAAGTATACATTAACGATGAGAATCTAACAAGAAATATAAGCAGACCGAAGAAAACGTGGCTCGGTCAAGGCAATCACATATTAAATGTCAACCACGCGAGGAGCCGAAGAAATCGACATTCGTGCGACACGATGTATGACAGTTAAGGGAGCAAGAGAAGTGTGTCAGTATATAACAGGATGGCGTTCCATTCATTTTGCCTACTTCTTCGAAGAGACGGCGTGATGTTAGTTAGTTAGTTTTATACACATGTACATATTTTGATATATTTCTTCCCAATAGAGTAATTTAAAAAAACATAATCATTTAAATAGTTTCGAATGATACATATTATAGCGTGTTTTTCGAGAGATATTATGTTTATTTTTCAAAAAACGAATTTTTTAAAGTTCTTCTTACACTATGATTTGTTTTGGCATGTATCGATGGTCCGCTACTGGCACAAGGGGACAGGGAGGGTCAACTTAACGCTAGCTAAAGTTGATAACTGATCTCTACACTTACGAAATTCAAAATAGCTACATACAAATTTAACACACTCATAAAAAAGTGGTTTTCACAAGTATTGTGAGTAATACAAAATTTAAATGATGAATATGAGCTTTTGAGGGTTGCTGGCGTGCTCGTGGCTCAACTAGTTTACTAGGAATCGAGCTTAAGGGATGTTTCACAAGGGTATAAGGTAAGTTGGGTTAGTTAAGTCAACTAAAACTGCTATGTTGTATTATTAATATCTTATAATCGCCGGTCGTTTCCTACGGATGGGAGTTGCCTTTAGTTATTTATTACATAAATCACAATGAAGAATTATTATTAAATTTGAAAACTAAGTCCCGTCGCTCTAGTTACTACGTACACGCGGCCATCTGCATACTAATGTGTTTGACTGATAGCCGTCTGAATGGATGGCGATCTACGCACAGAGATTTGGGGAATAAAATGTTCAGTGTAAACTTACATATATAAAAAGTATGTGATATTATATTAAATGTAAATATCTCTAAACATGAAATCAAATCAAATCAAATCAGACTATTTTCTCAAAAGATATTACAAACACCAATTATAGTTGAAGGCATCTATGGAGAACCAGTTAAAACATAAAAAAATATATAATACCAGGAATGCATGAGAGATGGTTCGACATTAGGAATACATAATACTCTCCAAAGTCAAGTATTTGTCTTCTGAACGTACTTTCACGAATATGAAAGACGTCGATCTCCGAAGCGACCATGTTAAGCAGTTCGATTACTCTCACCACCGGCATCACCAGAGGCAGGTTGGTTCTGCATGCTGGGAGATAAAACAGTCTGTGCTGAAGATAACTATCTGGAACATAAAGATGGATAGCCTCCAAGATTACGGAGTTCTAAAAGAATCCCCTGATAAGTCTGAAAAAATAGGTAAGCATGCACCCATTTCTTCTTATATGGCAACTATTGGTCCCCAGCATGTCCAAGAAGAATACAGTGGGATAAAGCCACGTATAGCTACCAAACTCTCTCATGTAGAGATATCTCAGAAATCTTAAATCTGTTTAATTCTATTAAAAGTTTCGAGTAAACCGCTACCTTAGAATCTGTTTGTTCAATACCTATACATTTTAAAAATATCATTTATAAAGGTTATTTAATGTTGGAAGTCTGAATAATCGACGTACTTGTATGACTCGCTGTATAAATGAGGAGAAATCCAGAGAGGTGTGTCAGGATATAGTGGTATAGCGTTCCATTCTCTCTGCCTACTCTTCCAGAGAAACGACAAGATTGTTTGTTTATTTGTTTACTGATCAAGTATTGTATGTAGGAATAATTGATCACACATTTGCTAAGCTTTTAAAAATCAATTGTTTCAAGTTTAAAACTTTAACCAGAGAACCCGAGAACTAGCATTACGGGCTGAAACCGTACAAAAATCATATTAAATTTAAGAAAATTTCATTTAATTGATTTTATTTCTTGGAACAATATTTTCGTACGTATAATAATATACACATAAAATCACAACAGCAGGTATTTGCGTACACATGTACATATAACATTGTTTGTTGGATTTAGTGTGTTACCATTGTATTTATTTGTATAATGCGGGTCTAGAATCCTGTTTGGTCCAAATAATAATGATACACGAACTGAGATGCTAATCATTATCGTTAAAGTTCCCTTGCCATTCGTCGGACGCCATTTCCCTGAGAAGATTCGGGAGGGTAGGTGGGAAGGGAGGCGGTGGCGTTTCGGGAGAGACGCAGGTCTCTGAAACAGTTTAAATCTTATTCTAGTTTTATTTCACCCGCTTAAAAAATAAACATTTTTAAACACAATTTTAAAACCTTCCTAATAATTATTTAACTTATTGAAAGTACCTACTTATAACAAATAGCCCAACTTAATTTTTAATTTTGAATTTTTGTATCGAATTTTAAATGCGTTTTTTTATTAGTCTTTCTTTGTTTAGTTTTTGTTATATTTTTTACACCTGAAGATGGAGGTATCCTCTGAAATATGTCGTGTATTTTAATATTTTTTTTATTAAAAAAGTGGTTTAAACAAGGTTTTTTTAATTCCCAAAGTAAATAATTCTTTAATTTAAATTAACTCATCCGTTTTATAATTGTGAACAATAGACTCATTAACAAACAACTGTTTGTGCTGCGATTCCTTTTAGAGCTTTCCACCTAAGATACAATATTCTAATAGCGATGCTTCTGTTTTTATTTTATTTTTTAAAAAGATTTATTTTTCCAATGTCTTAAACATTAACTTCGAACTGGTTTTGATAGTCCATAGATTTATCAATTCAATCGTTAAGGTTAATTATTGATAGTAACAAAATCGTTTAAGTGTTTAGTAGTTATAAGAAAACTATTTTTAATCGTTTTTTTAAGTAATTGCAGGAGCCAATTCATCTAAAGAAACATGCCACAAGGCCTATATTAAAAATAAGTAGATGGAGAAGTTTAAAAAAAAACTAAATCAAAGTGAAGTTTTTCCCACGAGATGAATTAAAAACGGAGATTAAAGGTCAGAATCTTCATCTGACCGGTCCACGCTACAACTGGTTCACTTTACTGAGGGTGAGTTATCCTGACCGTTGCATGGTACCTGCGGGATTCTGGATGCTTTATAGAACAGGTTTGATTTGATGATCTCGTTTTATGTTAAGTATTGTCAAATAGTTAATATCAATCACAAAATCAGGTTATTGAAATAATTTACATCAGAAAGATTTCAGTTAGACTACAAATATATTTAAGAACTTGTGATGTGGCTTGAGATACCATATCAAGACGTCAAAGAAGTAACTTTTTATGCATCTGGTTTCAATAACAACCCAAGTAACGGATTTATTTAAATGTAGATATGAAAAGAATTTTAAGATACCTGTTTTTATTTAAATCAATACGATCAATTGGCCTTCGTAAGAAGTAAGTGAACGAGATTTGTCTTTTGTGAAGAGATTTGAAGATATGTATTTTTATCCCAACCCCTTTATTGATTTACCTTCATATTTAATAGAAAGCTTTGGGGATGTTGTGGAGTTGTTTGAAGAAGAACACCGTAATAGGATCTGTGGAGAAACTGTTTGGCGCGGTTGGGAATAGAGAAGCTTTCTTCCGAGTTTGATGGGACATGATACGTATAATTGACATGATACGAATAAATTATTACATTAGTAATCAAGAATTTGCATTATTAGTGTCTTATTACTTAACGACTATAAAAATGTTTTTTCGCTTACTCAAATATTAAAAAATAAACAGCTGTGTGAGTATTATTTTTATTCAATCTAAACCCAACTATACGAATTGTAAAAATGAATAATTAACTTATTGAACGCTAAGGCATTAACTACATAATAACTTTGTTTAATCCACTAAATATTTAAACATATTAAAAAACACGACATGTTTCGGAGGATACCTCCATCTTCATTATATTTTTACACCTGAAGATGGAGGTATCTTCCGAAAAATGTAGTGTTTTGTAAATATTTTTTTTAAATATTTAGTGAATTAAACAAAGTGATATTAAATTTCCTAAGTATAATAAATAATTAGTTCAAATTTGAATTACAATATAATCGTAATATTAAATATCGATGAAATTTTCTTTAATATTGCTTCAAGAACCATCTGCTTTGTATCGTCTATAATATTTATTTATTGGCTCTAACTATAAAAACATATCTTTACATGTCTTTAATTCACATGATTTTACCATTCTTGATCCGTTTTCTTCTAATTTTCCTTTGATTTTCAGTATACGAAGTTTAATAATAGACGGGGGAATCAGGACCTGTTCCGCGCCCCTGAGGCACCTCTCCGGGAGCGGGTGGCGTGTTGTCCGATAATAAACCCGCCCGGGGCCAGCCGAGTTGCGGTTACTTGTACGGACACGTATTCGGGTAATGGCGGCCGCCCGGTAATTGTCCGATCTAAGGTTACCGTCCGGGAACCAGCGCCTCTGAAAGAATCTCAATGATGCTGAGCGACGTGCCAAAGTGTCCATGATACGACGTACTTCTACCAAGCTTTTTGTTTCCGCATAAATGACATTAACGTAAGAAATTTAATTCTTCCTAAATGCCGAATTCCCGTGTTTACAGTCCTTATATTTATAATATTACAAGTGAACCTATTTTGAAATTCGTTTGTATTACAGTTGGTGTGTGCCCGTTATTAAAAACATATTTAATACAAGTTTTCTGGTATAACAGCATATAACCTAGCTAGGATTTTATTGTATTTTTTTATTAAATTTATTTAAAAAAAAACCCAATTGGGCTATATGGATACATTTTTAGAGCTTACAATTAATTTGTATTGTTTCAGATATATTATATATTGAGTTGTAGTGAGACTCCTTGTGTCTTTTGGTAGTTCATTGTAAAGTTTCAGTCCATTGTTCAATATCCTTGGTGTCCTGTCTTAGTTCGTGCATTCGGTAAGTGATATCTGTCACAGTTCCTGGTCCAGTGTCTGTGTATGTCTGATTTTTTTAGTTAATTTGTAGCTGCTGTCTGTTGTTTTTTCCATGGTCACTGTGTACAATTTTTGAAATCTCAAATTTGGTCAGGTCTGATATGTCCATGTAATTCCTCTGTGATCGATTTTTCAGATATTATTCGAGACTCCATCTTCAAGTTGATTGTAGTATGTATGGCAGGCGATCACTCTAAACTCTACACATGGTGTACCGACCGCCAGAAATGTCTGAGCTGATTATTATATAACATATACGTCGAGCTGTCACGGTATTGAAACAAGTTAGATTGGAAAAGAATGTTAAAAATATTAAAAATAATATATATCTCATATAGATGGTATAAACAGCAAAAATTGTGTTCAATCATCTCTCTCTCCGGTCTTAATCTAGCAATTAGTCTGCATCAAGGCGGCGCATCTCCTCTTCCACTCCGCTCCGCTCGATCCTCGGCAACTCTCTTCAATCATAACCAATGAAATTTTATTTACAATGTTTGAGGTTATTATTTATTGCATAAAATTCTAAATAAACGCTCCTGTAGAGGTACCTCAGGGGTGCGGAACAGGTCCTGATCCCTCTTTACCTATTATAAAGCTTCGAATACTGAAAATGAAAGGAAAGCTAGAAGAAAACGAATCAAGAATTGTAAAATTATGCGAATCAAAGAGAAGTAATGATCTGTTATTTTAGTTAGTGCCAATAAATACGTGTTATCGTGTTATCGACGAAATGAAACAGGTGGTTCTAGAAGCGAAATTTAGACCACCAAAATGGCGAGACAGTAGGACATCTGCATCCCAGGAACAGGTTCCGAGAAATAACAGGACACAGTTCTTAATAAAGCAGAAGAAGAAGAAGAACTAAAGACGTTTTTCAAAAAGTGTTTTGCTTTCAACTATATTTAATTAAAATTCAATAATTAATTAATTACCATTTTTAAGATAACAGTATTAATAAAGTTTGTTATTTTACATTTCTATGCAGAATATGATATTTACGAATAGGTTTATGTGAGACATTAATTTGAAGAAATGGAAATTTCCTGCCGAGTCATGTAAGTGTCCGTCACGTGCCAGTCCCACCCTGGCGGGGCGCGGTGCCTCTCCCCTGACCAGCGCCCTCCCCGCCACCCCCTGTCCGGCCCTGTCCCCGGGACAAATGTCAAAGGAATGTGTTTATTGCGCCCGCGCCGGAACGTGACGGTTATCCCAAGATATAGGCTGGAATTGCTTATTGGGGGCACAAGGCGTAAGAATGTGGGAGAAGGGAGGCACAGCGCAGCCAGGGGCGTATCGGGACACTTCGAGGTGGTGTCGTGATGGAATTTTCAATTATCAGTCACCGAAGTCTGCGGATTCATCAGAATCCGCAGACGTACGGAATATGTTTGCGGTTATACTTTGATTGAAAATAAACGTAGTTTTTTATTTTTAAAATTTATTTAACAAGTTTTTTTATTTTTGTGACCAGTTTAATCTGCATGGCTGACGTAATTATTATAACTACAATATTACATAAGTTGTGGGTGAAATTGAATATTATAAAAAGTGTAATAACTTCTTCTATAAATTATAATTTAAACGCGATTGTTTTATCGGTTTAACAGAGATTGTTTATTTATATAGTATATAATATTACGAGCATGAACTACAAGTCCTGGTGAATTTGAATGTATGAGGTATGCATTCGAAATGATCTGATCGTGAATGTTAATAAGTCCAAGGTAATGATTTTTGAAAAGGAAGAAACCATGACAGTCTGCAATATAAGCGTGAATGGTGAAAACTTGGAGCAAGTAGTTGAGTTCGTGTATTTAGGTAGTATGTTTACAAGAGATGGGCGAGTGGAGAGGGATATTGAAAGAAGGGTTGGGGCAGGCAACAAAGTGAATGGTGCACTTAAAGTTGTCATCTGCTTCTTGAAAAGATGGACGGATTGCGTGGAACAAGATTGGGAGAAAATGGAAGGAGCTGGGGAATGGAGAGATATGGCCAGAGACAGAAGTCAGTAGAGGAACTTTGTGGAGGAGGCCAAGTCCCACACCGGGATTTAGCGCCGAGAAATGAAATGAATGAATAAAAAAATATAAATAATGTTACATATTTGTTTCACCTTGTGAGGGCAATCTTATAGTCCTTGGCCGCCCCTAAAAAGTTCCTCCAGCCGATCCTATCTAAGCCCTGAAGTTCCACACTTGCGCATTGACGACAATCAAACAATTGAAAGAGCCAAAAAATTGTTCAATATACCTATAATATAACCATCTACCTGGGGTCAACTATCACCTGTGATAACAGGATAAACATAATAAATTATTAAGAAGTACTCAAACATGCTTTTATATCCAAAGTTGTAACTACAAAAATATGCCAGGGTGTATTGGATTGATTGAGCTTGATGAATTTTAGTATTGTAATTTTATGTGAAATTAGTAAAAATGTATATTTGAATTACAAGTAGACTGTTGGAGTATTTGTTATTATTTGACCCATTTTCTCGGAAAGCTTAACATTGTTTACTGCATCGTTTATTATCCCAGCAGTCTTATTATTTCTCCTTCCATTATCCCCGGAGTGTAAATGTTTATACTTTATTCATGAGCGGGAGGTTAGTGAGGATCGCTCCGATATAATATTTAAGTTCCTCCCCAAAGCTACTCCCGCTGCCTGCAAGCGGTAGCCATATATTTTCCACTTTTATATTTTAACCCCAGAAAACTTCTCATGAAAGTTTGTTACTAGTTTTGTAATAATAATGGATGGCAATGTCACAAGAATGTCTGAAATTAGACTCCCAAAATAAAATACAGTATTCTCAGCGGAGGTCAGAGGAAACGCTTCAAAGACTACCTAAAAGTGAACCTTGGAAGGACTAACATCGATAGTGAATGCTGGAAAAAGACTGCAGAAGACAGAACTAGATGGAGATTAACAATACGTAAAGGCACGCAAGATTTAGAAACACAGCGCAGAGATGACGTCACAGATAGGAGGAGACAATAGAAGACGGTGGCTGTTTCACTGCCAACGTCTTAACTTGTTCTAGATATCACAGAGTGTGTCCCTTTAGCCGCATGAGGACCAACAACCGTCAATGATAGTCTTCCTCGGATACGAAAGACAACTAATGATGGCGCTTGAAGCCTCATTGGCATTGAAAATGGATTTGTAGTGAATGAACTGAATTTTATGTAAATTATTTTCATATAATATTATAATATCAGTTCTAAATATCTTCGGGGGTTCGAATTGTCAGTAGGGTCGCGGCAAGTCACATATTGCTGGAGGGTGTGATTCTATAAAATGCTGCGAAACGCCCAGTTGCATTCCACCGGCAACAATACTGACTACTCCAACTCGTTAGCGTCCCTGTCGCGAACCCCGGGCAATGGGGTCACACTCATAACCGTGTGATGACAGCAGATAACGAGGGGATGAAAGGCGAGTTTCTGGCGCCTTCAAATCAGATCCAACCAGCTAAGGGAAGGTAACCCCGACAGAAAAATCCACCAGAGAAGGCAACGGGAAATCACTCTGGTCACCTTTTCCCAGGAATCACTATGGCGAAAAAGAGTGGACAGGAATAACAAGAGTTCAGAACCTGTTTACATGGAGATACCTTTGCTGTAGTGATCGCCAACGTTGGGGGGACCTGACACGGCACCGAAAGAAGAAGATAAATCTCTGCTCATTAATTTAAAATTAAGCTATTTTATATATCTTAGATATTATACTTGTATATAATATTATTATGAAAATTATCTAGTCGAAGCTGCGACTTGCAAGAAAACAAATATATTATATCATAAAATAAATGTAATTACACCATTTACCACGTTTATACCACGGCAGCTTAAAATAACGCTGATTGTAGCATTTGCATTGAGGAATACCTATATGAAACTATCCATTCCTTCAGATACGAAGTAATGAAATCGGAGAGAATACTTTTTCAATTATAAATTTTCCTATGTAAGAGTTTCCATCTTAACAATACAAGTTTTTTATTAAACGAATACTCCGTGTACATTCGCGTAGCTAAAGAAAACTAATATTTTTCTAAAATACGCTGAAGTGTTCTCGGGTTAAATAAAGCTAGGCAACAGGTTAAAAACTAGGCTCCCTTTATTTATCACACTAGCTGAGAATATTTACAACTCTTAAACCGACTAATTGGTCTATTTAAATTGGTTCTCGCTTACTCCGTAATGTGGAGGATAAACAAATCAGAAAAGTGAGATTTAATTCAATACGTCGTATTTAAAACTGCATAGATAATATATTAAATACATTCTAAATAAAAAATATATACTTCAGATGCCTATTATTCTTAAAATATGCTATGCTAAACGAGTACGTAAGTCTCAGTTTTTTCCACGGGTAGCCTATGTGCATAGACGCCACTCTGTATAATCCGTGAAGCATGTAATTCTTGGTTAAGGTGAATGCAGTTCTTTATTTATTTTACCCCACAATGTCGTCCATGTAGTCATACACCAGATAATTCAAATTTGGCCATACTCATCAATGTACTCGAAGTGCGTGTATGACTCGATGTACGAATGTGGAGGAAGAAGTGTGGTGATCCATTCTCTCTACCTATCCTTTCGGGGAAACTGCATGATAGTTTTGATTTGTTGTTGTTCTCATCAAATGATTAATTTTGGCTGCATGTCGCATTACCAAATGATGTTCCTGATGTTATTGGAATTGATACAATAATATTAGCGTTTAATAAAATGTAAGATCAATTGCCGTTAGTAGGGAGAATCTCTTTCCAAGAATGAATATAGAAATATAAAATTGTCATCAGTTTTAAATTTCTCTTCCTTTACATTTTTTCATGTTTTCGGATTAACCGGGAAATCGATTATACGGGATTTTTATTCACCATCCTACGAGGCAAAATCGGGAGTGTACTGTAGTAGTTTCCCGTTGTTTGTACCACCAAATTTTTGTATACAACGGGTTATTTGAACCCGATTACTATACACATTTTTTTAGCAATTGATTCTCGTGAGATGTGATAGGTAGCTAATCTATTGCCATTTTATTGTCACGTGAGTTATACACACGACCAAAGACAGTGTGACAATCATATTTTCTCGCCGGGGAGGCCGTCAATAAAATAAATACCATGTGTTAGAAATACACCTAAGTATACTGTGGCGCTAGTGCCAGTTCTAACTCATGAAAAGTGATGTTTTTCCGCTCGCGTAGTCCATTCAGGTCTGTGGTAATTAGTGGGGCCTTATGAATAGGTGGATTTGGTGGCTTAGATCCTGAATATTGCAAGGATAACGGACTGAAAGACGGGCCGGGGATAGAATCCTTGGGATCCGACAAACTATTAACTAAACTAACCCCGCACGGACACGGGAATAAAGACATTAGACCCACGAATACAGGGGCGCTTTTTGTGTGCGTATGAGGGTGACGTGAATGGGTGTGACTGGAGACTGAGCGCTCTCGGCGTGTCCACGGTCAACTTTAGAGAATCCTAAATATATATAATAATAAAAATACATGATATGTTTTTGATACATTTATAAACTCCTACTAGGGGTGAATTTGCAAAATATTTGTCTTTTTCTTTTTTATATACTTTGTATATACAACACTAACGTTAAAAAATTAAAATTACATATCAGACATGTTTCGGACAACCAGTCTTTCTTCAGTGATACATATTATAAAGATACATATTTAAAATATTATAAAATTGTTTACAAATATGATCAATTTTAACAGATGTTATAAAGATTAATTTTAAAAGATCGGCCATTTCAAAAGTTGGAAGAATCGACGTGCGTGTATGACTCGCTCTATGAATGTGGAGGAAGTTAGAGTGAGTTCTGTGGTACTATGGTCCATTATCTCTGCCTACCCTTATTTATTTATTTATTATGATGATTTGTATTTTAAGTGCGCCGTTTTGTAAAATCAATTACTCCAAGGGCGCACTAGGAAATGACTGACCGAACAGTGCAGTCTTCAGATGTTTTTTAAATTTAACGTCACTATCCTCATACTTAATACTAACATGGAGGATATTCCACGCCAACGGACCCGCAACGCTGAAAGCACGATCATAGAAACATGCTTTATTGGCTCTGACTGGAATCGCTATGTTGTTTGCATCTGTTTCTACTGATCGGAGTGAACGTTGCCTTTCCGTTGGCATGGGTGTCACGCAGAGGTCCGATATATACGCTGGCGCTCTCTGGTGTCGAGCCTTAAACACTGTCAAACACAATTTATATTTTACTCGCTCTCGGATATTAAGCCAATGAAGGTCCTTCAGGAGCGGCGTGATATGACAGTATTTTTGTTGTCCCATAATCAATCGGGCAGCAGCATTAAATACGCTTTGTATTCTGCTCAATTGATTATTTGGCAATCCAGCGTACATTCCGTTGCCATAACCCTTCTTACTAATGAGGACGTTGCAAATGTAATAATATTTAGCATTGTAAAATAATAATGTTGCTATTTGAAATATCTTGGTAAAAGTTAATTGTAAATAATGAAAATAAAACAAATGAATTAAAAATTCCTTTATTGTATATATTCAATTTAATTCCATTTAGATTTATGGCTTCGACTGGTTTCTGACGCTTGCTGCCATCTTTTGGGTACTTGACAGATGCCAGCGAGCTGCCGAAACCGGTCGAAGCCATAAATCTAAGTGGAATTAAACTAAATATACATTTTAGACAAATTTTTAATTACTTTGATTTATTTTCGTTATTTTTGTTTATTTTCATTTTTTAGTAAAAGTCGTAGACATGGTTTAAAAGGAGAAAAAAATTCTGATTTTGATGATTGTCATTTAAGCCATAAGGTTTAGTATTAAGAAACGGCTTCTATTCGTATAACGTTCTGCACACCGTTCGGGCAGCGTGGACACGGCCAGGGGTATTAAATGAGCAGGTCCACGTAAACACGGGCCGCCGCACCACCGCACCGCGGTAGGTACCCACGGAGAGTCGCATAACTGCGCGCACAATTTCCTTCGCTCTAATTTGATTGGACATTCCTACATAAAGATCAGTAATAGTGCGCCAGGGCAGGCTTTGTTATGTCTGGCCCAGGTGACGTCACGACACGCTGATGGCCAGTTGATAGCTACAGGCTTCAAACATATTACCTTAACACTCTAAAGTTCCACAAACATACCATAGATTTTAGTTCATTAAAATGTTGTAACACCTGATTGTGCCAACCCTTATGTATGGAAGTGAAGCATGGAACTGGCAAAGGAAGGATGAAAGTAGAATAAATGCAGTAGAAATGAGATCTCTAAGACGAATGTGTGTCGCAAATCTGTATATGATAGAGTGACAAATGCAAGTATAAGAAGTGAATGTGGTGCGAATGAAAGTGTTATGAACAAAATAAGGAAAGGGTCATTAAGATGGTTTAGACACATGGAAAGAATGAGTGAAGACAGAATGGTAAAGAAGGTAAACGGCGTGAATGGAGCTAGAAATAGAGGAAGGCCAAGGAAAACGTGGCACGATCTAATCAATCAAATATTGAATGTCGGTCATGTGAGGAGTCGGAGAAATCGACGTCCGTGCATGACAAGATGTATGAATGTAGAGGAAGCTAGAGAAGTATGTCAGGACAGAACAGTGTGGCGTTCCATTCTTTCTGCCTACCCCTCCGGGGAGACCGCGTGATAGTTAGTTAGTTAATAACCCAGAGAGAGGAAGGCAGGCTGGCAGTTTTTGACAGGAAAATACTGAGGAAATTTTTTGGACCCACGCTGGAGGATGGGACTTACAGAATTAAAAGAAACCTTGAACTTGAAGTACTGATTAACGAGGAAACAGTAGTGAGATTCTGTAAGTCTCAACGCCTACGGTGGGCTGGCCATGTGGAAAGAATTCCAGAGGGTAGAACACCACAAATTATATCCAGATGGGTGCATGGAAGAAGATTGGGAGAAAATAGAAGGAACTAGTGAATGGAGAGAGATGGCCAGAGACAGAAGTCAGTGGAGGATCGTTGTGGAGGAGGCCAAGTCCCACACCGGGATGTAGCGCCGAGAAATGAATGAATGAATGAATTATTTATTGATTTCAAAAAAAGGTAATTTATAGTTTCTTGACTTTATTTAAACTAACTTACTGATCAAATTTCGATAATGCCAGTTTCCTGAACGGTAACCGCTACACTTATCTCTTCTGACATAACTATCAAAATTCCTCAACATTCATGCTTGATTTTTTTAGACTCTTTTTATAGTCGGAATTCAAAAATAACATATGTGTTTAGTGCCATATTTTCGTAAATTTTCCTTAATTCAGTTCTGTTTGAAAATCATTAACGTACACCATTAGAATGCCATCTTCGTTTGTTTCCCTGATTCTAAGCCGTCTTAGAGATTTTATGTTTGTTCTATTACGCTTTCATTCACCTAATTTTTTTTCTTATATCAACGTCATAAATTCTATGTTATCGTATAAGTATTTAAGAAATATTACTAAAGGGATTATATTTTTACCGCTTATCATACATTTGTAGGTAGGAGACCGATGTCCTGGCTGCGAAACGTGAGGGAGTGGACCGGCATTCGAAGTGTGGAGGAGCTGTTCAGAGCGGCGCAGGACAGGGACAGGTTCGCCGAGGTGATCGCCAACGTTGGGGGAACCCGACAGGGTACTTGAAGAAGAAGAACATAATACATTTATTCTTTCTTGAAAAATAATGTAATGCTCCATATTTAATAATTAATACACATTAAAACGTATCTTCTCTATAAGATTTATTATATTTTATGGGAATGATTTGTTTCGCCTGTCAATGGCCAAACATTTAATGTCTTAAAGAGGCGAAACATGTCATTCATATAAAATATGTTTATTAAAACTTCAATAAAACAAACGTTTTCATTCGTATTAATTATTAAATATGGAGTTTTACATCAATGTTCAAAAAACAATCAATATGTAAAAATTATAATTATTGTGTTGTTCCCGAGAATCGGCTTTATACTAGGTTGCTATCAATAGGAGATAAGGTATTCTCATTTCCAAGGGGGTGGGGGGTGTGGTTGATGGGGAAACGAGGGGTTTTATAGCCGGGTGGGGTAGGTGTTTCACTATGGGAAGGCTTTTATGCATAAATACCATTAAACTCGCTGTAATTATGGCCAGATATTATCAGATGTCAACGACTAGCTATGAAGTGTCGAAAATAGAGTACAGTTTGTCTCGAGAATTTTAATATTAAATAAAATTAAAATGATTATTTGAATTTGGCGGTTCGGGTATTATTGTTTTATTTTTATTTTCTTGAACAATGATTTTATTTATTTATTTATTTATTTATACATTTACAAATGAGACATAACAAACAATAAAACATTTAGGCGACTCATTTGGACACAAAACGGTATTATAAAGATAAAAAACCAAAACAACATGAGACCAAAAAATCATACATATCAGAAGGAATCCAAATATGTCGACGTCAGTGAGGCAGTACTCTTTCCAGAATTTGCAATATTTTTATTTTGAATACTGCCTCACTGACACTGAAAATGTCCAAATCCGAGATGATTAGATTCAGCGTCCGAATTGCTCTTCCTACTGGCATCACCAAAGGCAGGTTGGTTCTGCGTGACGGAGTAAAGAACAATTGATGTCGGCGCTGTCGCAGGTAGTTATCAGGAACAAAAAGACCTATTTGCTCCAGAACATAGGGGTTCTCAATAGAGCCCCGAATCAGTTTGTAAAAATGTGATGTTAATAATCCTTCCCTCCTTAGTTCGAGGGAGTTATACCCCAGCATACCCAAGAGAAATGCCGTTGGATAGAGCCAAGGATATACCCCGTACTCTCTCATGTAGAGGGCTCTCAAGAATTTCTTTTGAACCCTCTCCAACATGAGAGAATACTGAGCCTCATGAGGACTCCATATCACGGCACCTCCCTCGAGTCTGCTTCTGACTAAGGAGTTATACAGAGTTCTAAGGAGCCGGGTATCTCTGAAAACCCTAACAGTTCGAAGAACAAAACCCAGCATCTTTAACGAAACGTCACATACCTTCTCGATCTGAGCACGAAATGTTAATCTTCTTCTTCTTCTTCTTCTTCTTTTGATAGATCTGACGATCTGTGACACAGAAATCATATCTCGTCGGATGATGAGATCCAGCTGTCCCTCCATCTCTTAGGCGGTCTTCCAGGTGGGCGGTGTCCGGAAGGGATTTCATAGGCGGCTGTATACGCGAGTCTGTCACCATCCATTCGGGCTACATGGTCCCTCCAGTATCTTCTTCTGGATCTACTCCACTGAACGATATCCTCTATTTCGCAGGTTTTCCTTATGTCTGCGTTGCGGACACGATCTCGGAGGGTTTTTCCAGTAATTGATGAAATGTTAATCGACTTTCGTAAATTATCCCAAGATCTCTGACAGTAGATACACGTTTGAGGCTCTCATTACTCATGGAATATCGATGATATGTAATGTAGTGCGCCCTAGAGAATGACATTATAACACATTTGGATATGTTGAAGTAAATCTGGTTGCGCTTGCTCCAGTCAACAATCCTGTCAATATCGGATTGCAAACGCAAACAGTCCTCCAATGTTGTTATTTTTAAGAAAAGTTTTAAGTCATCTGCAAATAAAAGAAATCGCGAGAAGTGTATTGCTTTCGCGACATCGTTTATGAAGATTGAGAAAAGAAGTGGACCTAGGTTTGAGCCTTGGGGTACACCTGAATAAACGTAAAATGGTCGGGAGTGAAATTTTCCATAAGATACAAATTGTGTCCTCTCTTTCAGGTAACTTACAAAGAAAGATACAAGACGAGAAGAAAAACCGATTTCTTCTAATTTACTGATAAGACTATCATGATTTACGGTGTCGAATGCCTTGGAGAAATCATTGTACGAGCAGTCTACTTGGTGACCTGCATCCAATGCCCCGGCTACATAATCCGTAAATATGAGAAGATTTGTGTCAGTTGACCGTTTTTTTCTGAACCCATGTTGTTCCGTTATAATAAACGGTTCAACACCGGGTAGTATAAATTTGTGAATCATATAATAGATTCGAATAGTTTAGCCGGTGCTGGTAGAATAGCAATCGGCCTGTAATTTTCATATTTGATGTAAAACTCCATATTAAATAATTAATATGAATGAAAAAACAATTTTAAAACTATTGTCATTATTATTCGTCAGAAAACACAAAATGTTTGAACTATTCCTGAATGTTGTTAAGGGGTAGGCAGAAATAATGGACTGCCACACTTTTTTTTTTATTCCATCGTGCCACGTTTTTAACCAATCTATTGAAATATTCTGACTGAAATATGGTGGTCGAAGTCCATATTGAATTATGTAATAAGATATGATTACATGTTTATTTTGTCTCTTCCATTCGTTTTTGTTCTCGGATTTATAGTTTTATTTTGAAAATAAAAACAAATTTATATGAAGCAATACATTATTTGTAAATGTACGATTTTTTTATAAATTCCAATATTGTTTTTCGCCACGTGTTTCAAAGATCTACGACTTTGAGTTTGTATTGTTCTCCCGATGATGAAGAAAATATTTGAAAAGTGGAAATAACGTGTTTTCATTTGAAAATAAATCGTCATTATGGAATTTCACAGTGTGAAAATTAAGCTAATTAAAAAGTAATATCTAAAATTTGTGTTATCCATGAGACTGCATATAATTGTTTGCATTCAACTCTACTTCCACTAAACAAATGCGTCTTATATGACTCATACGCTAGCTCATTGGTGTTAAAAATTACTAGTCACCTGCTCAAGAATAGTAAAATACTTTGTGAAAATTTTCATTATAATCTCATCTAATTTCAAGGACGGGAGAAGTTATTTTCTACATTGTGAAATGGTCAAGTTAAGCTACGTATATAATAATATGCACGCCACTGGTATTTGCCGTGCTTGGTAACGACTCTAACAATATAGTCGTGTAATTTCCATAACAATTGAACAGCGATATGGCCGAGATATTTTCTTGCGTCATCAAAGTAGGCGCGTACTAAAACTTTATAGTCTTCAGCCATTTGGGTGTTCAATTGCTCAGATTTCATGTCTATTTCCCATCTTTGACCCATTGTCATAATGTCTATAGTTAGGCGCTGGCAACACAGCAAACAGGGTACTTAAATCGGCATTTGCAACAAGACTACCGTAGACACATAAGCAAAATGGTAATACTTAATAACAAGGATTTTGGTGCCAACATTTTTGTATGTTAACAGGTAGGAAGCGTAAGGTATGAAGAGAATATGTTTTTTTAAATAGAACTGCAAGAATGATTTTGTAACATAGCAACTTAAATGTATTCTGGTTTATATAATGATCCAAATATTTCGGCTTCACTAGGCAACTGGAAACGGCAGAAATGCAAATGCTCAGGTGGTCCGCCGGGGTATCGCTGAGAGACAAAATAAAAAGTTTACGCATTTGGGATAGTCTGGGAGTTACTGATATAAATAGTAAACTTGAAGAAAGGCAGATGAGATGGTACGGGCATACGAAATGGAGACCACCAGACCACACAATAAATAGAGTTTTGTCTGTGAATCATCCTCGTCAACCATCCAGAGGAAGACCTAGGAACACGTGGATGATTCTGTGGAATAGCATCTTGCAGAGAAATGGCTTAAGTGAAGGCGATACTCAGAACCGTAAGAAGTACAGCCTGAGATGGAGAAGAGCAGACCCCAACAGTCAACACAGACAATGAGTTGGGATAGTGCCAGGAAGAAGACCACGAAGATAATGATTCAAAAGTAAAAAGTTTGTTGATATTTTAGTATATTTCGCCATACTAAAGCAAAGGCGAAGCATGTCTTTCCCACAAAATATACTAAAACTTCCAGGAAAAGAGGCTTTCATTGGTATAAGTAATTTTTTTAAATGACACGATGGTTTCATTTATAAATATGTATAATATATCTAGATTTGGATGACTAAAAGTGTTTGATTAATTAGTATTTAACGGTGTTTAGACCGAAACAAATATCATATTTATAACTTTACGAAAATGGAGAAAAAAATTGCTTCACATATGGACATCTTATTCCAAGCTCGCACGAACAATTTAGGTAGAAAAATGAATGTTCTGAAAGGTACACGTGTTTGTGTATAAAAGGTATATGTTTATAAGAAAAACCTCTCCCAAAGTGACCCTCAGCCTCTCGCATCAGAGCCGGAGACAATCTGCAGTGAAGCGAGGTGCGACCAGCGACCAGGTACGAGTATTAGGGGGTAATTTGATTACTTCGGGGGACCGAAATGGGAAATTATTGGGGCAACCACTCTTTGCTCTGTAGATTGGTTCCATCAAACTGCCGTTGCATGCAGATCTGCTCTTCGCCAGATTACTGTTAATCTCTTAATGCGGAGGACTCCGGACTTCATTTATTCTGTGTTTTATTGTTTGGAAACATTTATTCTACTCGAATCCTATTAAATCTTTTATTTTTAGAGTCAATTTATTAATGCATGTCCTCCCAATTTTCTTTGGATTAAAAACGGAAAAAATATTTCATATTTGCAACAAAAAATATACAAATATTTTTTTTGTCAAAAAATGTATGTCATATGCCGAAATATCTTTCTTTCAGATCTCTTAATATTCTTCTATATTCCCCATTACTTTGAGTTGTGAATTCATAATTGAACAATATTTTATTAACTTTGTTACGCAACACTTATTTTAATTATCAAACAAACTAAGACTGTGAGTGCCCCCCACCCCCTTCCCAAGGCGAAACAAATGTGTAACTAATACTCGTATGTATATATTTATATAAACAAACATTTCTGTAAAACCAATTTATAATAACAATCGCGTTTATTTTGTAATTTATAATGGGGTTTTCCAAAATAAAAACCACATACATCAATACATCTACTGACGCAAAGATGGCATTACATAATTGAGTTTTAGTACCAACTATTATGGATGTGGAGTTTGGAGTTTGGATCACCGAGGAGAATGTGCGAGAAAAATATGTATGAGAGAATACCGATCTACGAAATAAGAGAGAAATATAAGGGAGATAATTGTACCCTAAATAAAATGAAAAAAACGATCACTTAGATGGTATGGAAAAACGGAACGATGAGAGAAGAATGGTTAAAATGTTGTATACAGAGGGTGTGAATGAAGAACCATTCAATTGTTAAAAGACGGGCACAAGTGGGAAGAATTGAGATGGTACTGCTTACCCTTCCGGAAAATGGCGTGATGGTTAGTAAGTTATTTAGTTATTTTGTTTTGACGTGTTTCTTATCAGCTCATATACTTTAATATTCTGATAATACAATTTATGTTTATACGTATGAAAAAGTCTGTTTTCTAGAAGTTTTATTTTATTTTATGGGAATGACATGTTTCGCCTTGGTAAAGCATTAGCAAACATTCAATAATGCCTAAGCAGGGGGAAGCATATTCAATGTGCATTTTAATATCATTGTTAAAGAAACAATAAATATGTTAAGGTTATTGTGTTGACTGCTAAAACCCAAGCGGAATGCCGGTGTCCCAGTGTGTGTGTGTGTGTGTGTCCCAAGAGTTAGAAACCATTAATTGTAAGTGTTGATTATTGGTGAAATTGATGATTGGTACTAACGGAATACATTAATAATATTTTTCATCTGAACTATTCTCCAACATTAATAATAACAGAGAAAGTCGTTGAGATAATAACAATACTCGGAAGTCGGAAGTAGGCGGGGGCGGGGGTATCCCGGGCCCGAGGAATCCGGAGCGGGTTCCCACCATTGTTATTCTGCTCCAATCAAAATATCCGCTCCAATCTAAACCTTCCCGGCTGAAGTCTTAATTATTGATACGTGTGGGAGCGTCTCTCTGCCCTCCCCGGCTGGCCCCGGGCTACGGGGTACGATTCATATACTCGTAGCTGCTGTATTTATATCGGAACCAGGGGTGAACCTGGATTTAACCAAATATTTCTAATTAAGAGATACGTATAGCATACGTTAAGTTAAATATTTTGAATTGCAAATATCATAATATTATAAATTATTTACCGTTTAGGGTATAGTTTACTAAAGAAAAATAGCGGGGAAAATATTTTATCATTAATTTTTCTTTTTCTTTTTTTATATACTTTGTATATACCTACAACACTTATATTAAAAAAATAAAATTACATAGACATGTTTCGGACAACCAGTCCTTCTTCAGTGATACATATTATAAAGATACATCTGTCAGATCATGTTAACAGTTTTCAAATATTTTTAAAATGTATCTTTATAATATGTATCACTGAAGAAGGACTGGTTGTCCGAAACATGTCTATGTATTTTTTTTTTTAATATTAGTGTTGTATATACAAAGTATATAAAAAAGAAAAAAAGAAAAAAATCATCATTACAACACAAAGTATGGCGAATATATAATAGAAGATATTTTATCATTAATTAGATTTTAGTTTTATATTATGAGTAACCCAATAAAGATATTTAAAAAAAATGAAAAAAAAAAAATACTATACCTACATAACTGTTTATAACGAATTTTAGTACGAATGAAAACATCTGTTTTAGTAGAAATTTTATTATATTTTATGAAAATTAAACGCATTATCAAATGATAAATGGCGGACGTTTTCATTACATAACGTATTCATTGTATAACATCGAGTTATACAGCACCGTTCAAGGAACAATAAGTACGATTTTTATATATTTATACATTGTCTAAATATATAACTCTAGGGGACGCCCACACCGAGAGTACCTGGAGGACCTGTTGGTGGACGTGCGCTGCTCATCATATGCAGATTTCAAAAGAGCCGCACAAGACAGGGAAGAATGGAAGAGAAGAATAGAAGAAATTGCTGCAAACCAATCCCAGGATTGAAACCTTAGAAAATATGTTAGGAAACTATACATTGTCGTTGTGTCACCCATTACAGTGAATTTTGTACGGTTTTTAGTTACGTATGAATGTTCTCTTAGAATTATATACTCGTATATTAATGGCGCTTCAAAGTTTAGGGGATAATATTTGAATGAACCAATTTTTATAAATAAACATCGAAATAAATTTCATTTTAAATTTATTTCTAGTACTAAATATGAAGGGGATGAGTGGAGGGAAGAAGCCTGAAAAATAAGAAGAACACTTATTTCCAGTCGAAATAATTATCTCAATGTTAAAATAAAAAACCTCCCCAGCTGGGAAATGAACCGTTTAAATATGCAGAAATGGGAAAGAAAGGCGGACGTGCGAACTTGTTAAGATGCAAGAATACTCGACAATACATTAAAAAATATATATATTTCAAGTCGATAAATGACGTCGGCGACTTCTTCGACTCTGGCCCCCGAAGTCGGTATTGGGGAAAGACATTAATTTATTCGCTTATCTATGCGAGTCGAGCGAGCAATTTGGAGTTTCTGCCGGTCGCCGGTTTAGAATTACCGGACACCTCAAAGTTTAGTGGACAGGGCTGAGGGCGGGGCGGGAGGGGGCGCCACTAATTCCGGACATTTCTTGCCCTGTTTTGTGTCCCGCATTGTCCCCCGCGCCCCCTAATGGCGGACAATATTATTAATGCTGGTGGCCTAGGACGGCAATCAGACGCATTTATCGCATCGCAGGAAAATTGCGCCTATCAAATGATGGTATCTGCTCTGACCTACAAATTTTTGGGACGTTCTGAAGTCAACAGCAGTCGACAATAATTTGCCGAAGCTCTACACTATGTTTTTTTTAAAGTAATACTTCTTTTGGCGCGCTTAAGTCTTCAATGAAATTAGTCATCAATGATAAATAACGGCTGGACATTTCATGCGTGGCAACTCACGAAATGCGAAAACACGTCATGAAATGAGACATGAATGAAGTTAGGCGTGGAAAGTGTTAAATGGTACCAAGGAACTGTCCACAGATATATCCACAGAAGCAAAGGAGGATGGAGCAAATGGAGTTCTAGTGCCAACCCTCATGTATGAAAGAGAAGCTTGGAGCTGGGAAAAGTAGGATGAAAGCTGGATAAATGCCGTAGACATGAGATCACTAAGAATACCGAACGATGAAATAAGAGAGAAATGTAAGGCAGAATACTGCATCATGGATAAAATTAAAAAAGGATCTCTGAGACGGTTTGGACATATGGAACGAATGGATGAGAGAAGAATGATTAAAAAGTTGTACACAAGCAGCGCGAGTGGAAAAAGAAGCCGAGGACGACCGAGAAAAACATGGAATGACCAAATTAATCAATTACTAAAAGGCGGCCACATTCAAAGTCGGAGTAATCGACGTACGTACATGGTACGATGTATGAATGTAGAGGGAGCCTGAGAGGTATGCCAGGACAGAGCATTGTGGCAATCCATCCTCTCTGCCTACCCCGGAGAAATGGCGTGATGGTTAGTTAGAGAGTTAGTTAGGAATTGTCACACTTTAGTGAGGTAATTTCGAATATTAATGGTAAAACTTTTAAATAAGAAGAGAGAACCTGTACAAAATAGTACAATAATTCGAATATTAGTAATACAAGTCCCATTTTTAGAACTCTGAGCCGTCAATGATAAATAATTAACATATTTTTCCAACACAGTGTAGTACAAGTTTATCAGTAAAGAAAACTTGGGTTTTCAACAACTTCTTCGGGTGCCGAACTGGAGGACAACTGCTGAGAAAAGGGACCGCTGGAGGCAAAAGTTGACGGAGGTCATGGTTCGATATAGGCTGTAGCGCCAAATGAAGATGAAATTTGTGTTTTTGTTTTTGTTTTACGCTCTTTCGACGTCTAACATGGCTGACATTTAAAATGTGATTAATTTGATCATGCCATGTTTTTATCAGTCTTGCTCGGTTCCGTAATCCATTAATACTTTTAAAGTATTCTTTCAATTAATTGAACAAAAACGAAATGCAATGTTTCACACTTGATATGTGTTTTATTCTTATAATTATTATTTTCGTAAAAAAAGACGTAAAATCTCCTTGATACTTATTTTGTACTATCACATTTATCGAATGGTTAAACCATTTAAACGTTATTTAAAGTGACCTGTTCTCTTCGGGAGCCACAGATTGAGAGGTCCGCCCGCCGGGGGTTATCGGCGACGCGGGAGAGACATTTCGTGAGGGGCGCGCGATAAGAACGTCGATTACGGTTAGCCATCGGCTGGAGATAGCGCCGGTTCCTCCGCCCCGCGCCCGACCTTTCGGTCGTCCCTCGCACGGGACAATTAACCCGATCAACGCGTAATCGAAATCAGGTATTGGGGATAAATCAGGGCGGCGTGTGTGAGACTTATGTTAGCTCCTACAGATCTATTGAGGAAAATTATGTAACTGCGTTCATATTAATCATTAATAATTTTATGTAATGAGAAAAATTTACTACCAATGAAATAATCTTAAAAAAAAGTGCGTTGGTGTTATCATAATTGCTATACATAAGATATTTGTCCATGTCGCGTGATATCCCCTCTCTTTGGCTCTTCGACTTGGTCGGATACAGTTAAAATCGCAGAAAATATAAGAAAAAATAATTCAAATTTGTGTAACGTCTGGTAGCTATAATTACCAAAAAAGTATTAGATTGTTGGGTTACATTCAATTTCGATACAAATGTCTGATTTTATAGTGACCTTGGCCGCTTAGCTGAAGCTTTATCAAAATTATAGAAAACACTTTCATAAATATTATATTTTAAGTACAGAGTCTTAGATTAGTATTCAAGAAATAATAAATACATCAAATAATGTTCTATCAAGGGGAAATATGCCACTCCTATAAAATATGATAAAACTTCGAGAAAACTGTCATTTTTATCAATATCAGATATTTAATATGGAGTTAGGTATACATCGCTATTAATATAATTTTTCATATGAGATTAAAATAAAATATTCGAAGAAATTGTACTTAATATGCAACATTTTGTTAGGATTTTGTCAATAATTTAGATTAGTTAATAGACCACCTCCTTCGACTGATAATAATGGGTAAAGTGGAGGGACGTCGGGACGTCGGGAAGTTGGTAGAAGGCAGCTATCCTGGCTGCGGAACATCAAAGTGTGGACAGGAATAACAAGGGTTCAGAACCTGTTCCAAGTGGCGCAGGATAGAGATGCCTTTGATGCAGTGATCGCCAACGTTGGAGGGACCTGACACGGCGCCGAAAGAAGAAGAAGAATAGATATGATGTTCATTTATTAGACTCCTCATTTATGAGCGCATGTCGATTTTATTAACATTGCATATGAAAAATTGCAAAATAGAGGATGTTTTTCGGTGGAGTAGATCCAGAAGAAAATACTAGAGGGACGTTTTTTTAAGGAGAGGGCCAAAATGAGTAGTCATAGACTCGCATATACAGCCGCTTACGAAATCCTTTCCGGATACTTGGAAGACCACCTAAGAGATAGAGGGACAGTTGGACCTCATCATCCCAGAAGACATGATTTCTGTGTCACAGATTATCAGATCTTTTAAAAGAAAAATAAGATAAATACGGTATACTTTTAAAATTTGGTAGATTTGGTCAAGCAATTTGTTGCAGGTACATATTCCATTCACATATTTTCTTTCTACAAACAGGCATTTAAAAATCATTTAAAAAACGCGTAAAATGAAAAAAAAACAGCAAAGAGTAAAATTAAGTTTAAGTGCACCATTTTTTATGCAAAAACCGTTAATGTAAACAAGTAGTAACGGAGTTGTCATGAGAATACAAAATTTTAGACTTAAAAGATCTTACCTCTCACTTTATTAGTTATAAATATATTATATTATAGTATACATGTTTCCGTTATTAAAATATTTAGACAAACAATTTAATAAAAATGAAAACATGTGCACCATCTCAAAGAACAATACGCGTTATTTTATTTTTATTTTATACATTTGTTTCAGATTTATTTTGTGAATGTTGGACGATCGAAGTGTGCGCGGGAGATGCCTATTGGTGGCGATGAGGTTCGCAACAACCTCACCATCACACCGCGTCTCCCGCGGGGGCGAAAAGAGAAGGATGCAGTGCCGCATCGGTTGAAGTGTGGCAGTCCATTCTTTCTGCCTACCCCTTCGGGGAGACGGGGTTTTGGTTAGTTAGATAGTTATAAAAAAAAATTACTCGCTGTCATTTTTTGCTAATAAAACGGCTAATAAAACAATTGAAAACGTCTTTTTCTGGAAAATTTATTATTTTTATGGGATTGATATATATTTTTTAATATTACATTACATACTCAAATATGATAACATTTCCCATAAAATATAAATAAATAATAATAAAACTTCATAACAGATTTTACATCATTGTTCTAGAAACAATAAATATATCTTTTCCGCAAATATAATGTATATACAAAAATAAGAATTGCGCAAGCGAAGAACGCCGCATAAATAATTCATACGAGTATATCACTTATGGGTGTATGGAACGAATGGATTAGACAGATTATTTAATTTTTGTTTGTAAGTAGTGAGTAGACAGTAATAGTAGAGTAAATTTGGGAAAAATATGGTGTAAACCTGTGAATAAATATTAATAGTCGGCCATTTTCAAATTAAAGAGCATACATGACACGTGACAGTCATCTATATGGTCAAATATATAAGAAGCTCGATAAGATATATCTGTCGTCATTTATTGCAGTCTAACATATTTGTCTGGCATCTAGAGGGCAAGAGGACATAGCCAATTATTTTTATTCATATTTATAAAATAATACGTTATACTTTTATATAATAAGTTGTACAGGTATTTTACGTAAATTAAAACCACACTCTAGTTAATTATTTGAGTATAATCAAAATAGGTGGTTACTATAGTGACCACCTAAAATATGAAGAGATATGAGCACCCTCGGATGGTATTACCCAGCCCGGTCCCAGAACTATTGATTTTAGTTGCTGCTTCTTTAGTCCTGTGTAACTTTTAAACCCACCCTCTCTTAAGGCCGTCCTTGCGGGGTCAAGTTATTCCCAGGGTTCTAATAAATTTGGCGCTCGGAGAAGAAGGGGTAAAACTTGATAATATAATAAAATGATTCATTATAAGTGTGTTTTGATGAATTTTTTTCGTTTCCACTAAAATTCCATTATTTTTGATCAACCAACTAATCGCGTTATTAGTAGATTAAACCAGTAAAAGTATAAAACAAAGAATATTATAAAGGGTGACCAAAATATTAAGAAAATTATTACATATATTACTTTTAGAACAACGATTAATTGTATCTCAATAGAGACGAAGATGCAAATTGGAAACAGAAAATGGTGTTCGAGGTGTTTAAAGGACTTATGACCTGTCATTGGTTGGGTTAAGCGCGAACAGTTTATTCGAGGATAGACAACTACACTCTTCAATTCTGATCTACTTCTAAGCTCCTTCATATAAATGCTAAGTGAATACAAGTCTTTTTATAGACTTTTAACATGGACATTTATCAGATATGTAGTCTTTTCTTATATTTAATATATAATAATATAACAGCGCTAACCGGTTGAAACCAAAGAACAAATAGAATTAAACTAAATATGTATAATATTATATATTTTTATAAATGTTTAATTTTTAATTTTCATTATTTACATATAAACAGTTAAACAACGCACCGTTTAACCAAAAATCAGTTTAAAAATCAATGGTGTCAGCATTTAGCGTCTTTGGATAGCTCCGCCATTGCCAATCCCAAACCCAGATGAGAAAATAGGAGGGTTGATGTGCAAGGTTAGCACCCTACATGTTGTAAAATAAAAAGCCACCGCTCACAGCAAAGATAATACAGCCTCGGACAAAAGATTTCTCTTGGATGGAGGATAAGGGAGATATGCGAGTTCGAGGATGTCTTTAGGGGGGGAATGCAAAGTAGTCGTATCCACCAGGCTAAACTTGCCTTTAACAAAAAAGCTAAAATATTCGAGTCCAATAACATAGACCTAAACCTCCGAAAACAACTAATAAAAACATTGGTGTGGAGTGTTTTACTATACGGCTTGGTGCCTGGGCGAAAGAGAGCATAAAAAACTGGAGGCGTTTGAAATGTGGACCTACCGATGAATTACCCATGTTTCATGGAGGGACCACGTTACAAATGAGGAGGATCAGCAGAGTTGAAGAGAACAGACACACGCTGAACACCATAGCGGAGAGGCGCACGAGATGGATTGGTCATGTGTTGCGACACGAATGTTTCCTGCATGATGTATTGGAGGGAATGGTCGAGGAATGCATTGGCAGAGGACGACCTCGGCAGGAGTACCTAGACCAGATTTGCCGAGATATGGGCTGCACCTCCTATGCGGAGTTGAAGAGAGTTGCCGAAGACCGAGCGAAGTGGAAGAGGAGATGCATCGCCTTGCTGCAGACCAATCTTTAGATTGAGACCGGAGAAGAGGGAAGTTAGGTGGGGAACGCAAAGGATAAGATACTGGTATGCACACGTGAGGAGAATGGATCCATACAGACTTCCCCTCATTGTGTTGCACGGCCAACCCCAAGGTAGACGACCTCTGGGAAGACTACCGAAGAGATGGATCGACAGCTGGGAGTCGACCTCCTCGCAGGAGGCCAATTCCTCTTAAGAAACAGGCTACAAGGCCTACGCTAAGAAGAATAAGGATAGCTGTTAGCATCTAAGGATGATTGTCGTTATTAACACTTTGGTAAAATTATGTATGTTATTATTATGTCAAATTGCATAAGCAATGGTGTTAAACAATATGAAGTATGAACAAGTCTTTTGGACATAATGAACGGTGAAAAAAATGTACGTTTGCGATGTGAATGAAGCATCAAATTGAGGTATGCCGAGGAAAACGTAGCATGATAATTTAAATAAAACGAGACGCGTATATCTGGGTAGAGAGTTACCGTCTTACAGTCAGATTTTTAATTTCGTTAGTTTGTTAAAGCTGGTTTAAATATAATGCTCGTATGTACGTCGGATACCATCTCGATTAGAAGACGATTAAATATCTCAAATATTTATTATTATTATTCACTTATTCACATTATTATTAATTAGTTAATTGAATGGCGTCGTTTTTATGAAAAAATATTTTTGAATTGTTTTCAATAGGTTTTTTTTAAATTTCAAATGCTACTAAGATTACAAAATAATTCGAACAAGTTAATCTTGTAGAGATGTAACCATGACGCGCTTTTGAGAGAGTAAAATGCTCGTAAATTATGTCAAAAACAAAAAAGACTTTTTCACACATTGCCCAAGTGCTTTGTTCGAGAATATTATCTACGACTTAAGACCGATCCCCAAAACAAATAACATAGCGATTAGTAGCCGGACTCTAAATAAAAAGTCCACCAAATCTTAAATACCATCCTTATAAATGATTGCAACGTTTCGATACGCACCATAATTTCTGTTGTCCATTTTGTAGACCAGAGTAACAGAAGACACCCTTTATTCTATTGTGGCCATATAACTTCTTTACGCAGTGCTGCTACTGTAGCGGCATGGTGATATTAACTAAAAGGATAAAGCAGTATATAAAAGTCATATAATTAAATATTTAATGCAAAAAGGGTTGTAGAAATTTTGGTAATATTACATTGCCGCGTGAGCGAACCGCCTTCAGTCGGGGAGGACACTTATTCTTTGGTAGTTCTCCTCTCTGTTTCTCGTCTGTCTCTTTCTCTTTCGCCTTTCATCTCCCCGGCCATCTTGCCCCTCCCGCTCCTTTGTGAGTCTGCCCCCGCCCCCCGCCGCCTTCCTCCCCGCCCCGCGGCCCGCTACCCGCCCACTTCGCTTCAGGATTCCTTATGTCGTCTTCCATTCTCTGTAACATTTCCAGAGTTCAAGCTGAAAAAACATAATGGCGTAACCCAACATGATTACGTAACAACTTATTTAAGCATTAATTATTTTTGTTTTTGTTAATGTTTGAATCTAATTTAATCTGACTTTTAAAGTCGTTTAATTAAATATGTGAAGCTTGGAGCTGGCAAAAGAAGGATGAAAGCATGATAATCGCCGTAGAAATGAGATCACTAAGAAGAATGTGCGGGAAAACGTTGTATGATAGAATACCGAACGATGAAGTAAGAAAGAAATGTAAGGCAGATGTCTGCATCATGGATAAAATTAAAAAAGGATCCCTGAGATGGTTTGGACATATGGAACGAATGGATGAGAGTAGAATGATTAAAAAGTTGTACACAAGAGCAGCGTAAGTGGAAAAAGAAGCCGAGGACGACCGAGGAAAACATGGCATGACCAAATTTATCAATTACTAAAAGGCGGTCACATTCGAAGTCGGAATAATCGATGTGCGTGTATGGTACGGTGTATGAATGTAGAGGAAGCTCGAGAGGTATGCCAGGACAGAGCATTGTGGCGATCCATCCTCTCTGCCTACCCCTCCGGGAAAATGGCGTGATGGTTAGTTAGTTAGTTAGTTTTTTAAAAATTAAATATGCAGTTATATAATTAAAGGAAGAATAAATTAAATTAAGAGAACTATCATGTTATTTTTTTAATTGTAGGTATATGCAGATTCTATATGTGTGGGAGTAAAACTATTTGAACTACTAGACATATTTAATTTTACATAATAAATATGTAGGTATGTATATATTTGTCAATTTTCAAGGAATTTTGAATTTATTAAAAAACCAAATTCTTCCACTTATACGTATTATATTAATTCCAACTTGTTTTGAATGTTGCAAACTCATCATCAGGAGTAAATTTGAATTTGAAATTGAAAAAAAAACACGATTTAAATAGACTGTTTCTTGCACAATGATGTAAAACTCCACATTAAATAATTAATTAGTAGGAATGATGTTTCGCATTATTAAATGTAATATTTGATAATGCTTTAGAGTGGCGAAATATGTCACTCCCATAAAATATAATAAAACTTCTAGAAACAGACGTTTTTTATGCACAACTAAAATGACCTAATGACGTAGTTAATTGATTTAGTTTAGTAAAAATTCATAATTTAAAAAATCTTATTGAAGATAAATTTGTTCTTTATAATACATACAATACATTTCATCTATGTTCGCCATACTTTGTGTTGTAGATGTTTCATTACTCTTTTTCTTTTTTATATACTTTGTATATACAACACTAACATAAAAAAAATAAAAAAACATATCAGACATGTTTCGGACAAACTTCAGCGATACATGTTATAAAGATACACATTAAAAATATTATAAAATTGTTTACAAATTTGATCAGTTTTGACTGTCAAAACTGACCATATTTGTAAACAATTTTATAATATTTTAAATATGTATCTTTATAAAATGTTTCATTTAAGAAGGACCGGTTGTCCGAAACATGTCTGATATGTAATTAAAAAACTTTTATAGTTAGTGTTGTATATAAAAAGTATATAAAAAAGAAAAAGACAAACAATACATTTTTATTATTTGAATTATCAGTTTTCTCCACATAGTTGTGTATGTTTTGAGGTAGAAATTCCTTTATAATCGCAACGATAACAATAAATATAAATAAAGTAACTGATTCAGTAGTGTTTTATGAAACAACACAGCCTTAAAACTATCAGTGACTGACTTTTTTTAACTCTCTCCCTTTCGGGAAAACAGCGTAACGTGAATTAGTTTCATCTCAGCATCAAGTTTTCTAGCTGGAGTAATTCTCGTCGCTATTTAATCAGCCTAACTCCAAAGCTCCTCTATCCCTTATGAATTTGTAACACTGCCGACATTTTATCTTGCTGGTGTTTCAGCTAGGTTATCATAATATAAATACGCAAGTAAGGGTCGCCTCCCCACCGGGAGGGATGAGATGTGGCGGCGGTACTTGCCTGAGACGGGGAGGGGTGAAATCTCTACACCCCCATCAACCTTCCCCCCTCTAACTCCGGTCCAGGAATGGAGATCGTATCTTGCTGTGTTGCTGCGAACAAACATTAAACCCTTAAATAAGTTAGATACCTACCCACCGAAGAATAAGTAGGGATGTTACGTATTCACAACATGTAATTAATTGATTCGCTCCCATTTGTTCTAAAATACCAAATTTTAATAAATAATACGTAATAGGTACCTATTTAGTGAAACACAAAAATAGGTTAATTAATAAATCAAGTTAACCTTTTTATGACTCGTCAGGTCAGAACATAACATATGTTTTAAATTGATTATTAAATGAAATGTAGTCTATGAAAAAACTCAATTTATTTGATAAAAACTTTATAAATTGGAATTTGAAACACAATACGTAGGAAATTGAAAATAATTTTGTTTAATCCACTAATTATTTAAAAAATATTTAAAAAAACATGATGTTTCGGAGGATATCTCCATCTTCAGGTGTAAAAAAAAACGTAACATGTCCTTTCTTAAAAATAATTAGTGGATTTATTAAAGATATTTTCAATTTCCTAAGTATATTACTATGGAATTCCACAGTGTTATTGCCTTAGGGTTCAACAACACTGTATATTTTCCGCTTAAATTTGTTAAATATTTTTATAAAATAATAATAAAAATATTAATACACGACACTGTTTCGGAGGTGACCTGCATCTTCAGGTGTACCAACGTATAATTCATATATATACGGGGTAATCCGTTCTAAATAGGCATGTTTCACACTCTACTCGTATATGATCTCAATAGAAAAAGTACAAAATGAGGGAATAAAAGGAACAAATCATATCTTTACATGTATTAATTGTCTTATATGATTGATTTATTTTAAAAAGTATTTTGATTTCTAGTTGACCTTTTTTATTGTCTCTGAAGTAACTTGTTTTTTAATTCGTCTATTGTCATTTCGTGTGGGCCCTTTATATACATGTATCTTTGTGCATGAGACGTTTTAGACTTTGAAGAAGTTTTAGTTTTTGGCGTATTTTTTATAGATATCATCAACTTCTAAAGACGAGTAATAATATAATAGGTACAATATTTATTTCTTTTTCTATCTATGAAGTGACGTAGGTAATTGGAATATTTTTTACGTAGAAAAATTTGGACAGATAAAGGTAAGTCACATAATATCTTATTGGGAAGATAAAAAAAATGCAAACATTATTTGCTAGGTCACTGACCGGATATACAAAATAAAAGACCGCCCATGTCTGTAAATTTTCAGATTAAATATGCGCTAGGACTCCTTTCAGTAGTCCACATTCATGGTTTGTCTTGTAATATCGATCATCGAAACACGTTTTCAAACTTAATTCCCTGTGTACCTTTCGTCGAATTAAACTATTTATACGATGTCTTATTTCCTCTGAACGAAGGGTGGAGGGATTAGAAATGTCGGCCATATTGGTCCGCAAGGGAGGGGTGTTAATAGGTTCGGGCCTAATGAACCTAGGTTCCTACCCTGAGTCGGGGCACCTACCCACCTCTCTATGGAGGGGGTAAGGACGCGAGTGACGTCACGAGCGGGATATGAAGGGTTGAAAGATGAGCATTCATTATGCATAAGGCGATAGTTTTAAATGCTCATTGATTTGGATAACATATCTTCTCTAAACAGTAATGCTATTTAGAGAAGATTTGTTATAAATATATATATTTAGTCATTGGCAACGATGTTATGACTATATTTATTTTTTAGATATCTTTTTACTAAGAAGGTACTTATATGGAAGTCTGCAAATTAAAATAGATTTTTAGATTGACACAAACTTCTTGCTTTAGCTTAATTGGTAAAAATCGCTTGAACTTAGAGTGGTTCGATAGTGGTTTCCGCAAACGAAAAAATAGATGTGAGTATTTATTTCAAACAATTTCATTTATGACATGAAAATGAAAATTAATAGGAATTTTTAACCAAATGTTATTCCTTAAAACTCAGCTTAGCTGAAACTTAGATGAAAATTCTGCTGCCTTTGATTAAAATCTAAATTAACATAACTTTATTGGTTGGTTACAACACTTATATAAACAAATACTTTCAATGTTTTATAACTTCTTAGTTCATTATGACTCATTGAAAAATATTTTTAAAATTATGAATCAGGAATTATGAATGAATGTTATAGGAAATACTATTGCAAATATTCTTCCTAAATAAACATAGAAAAGGGATGTTTCTGAAATGAGCTTCTTTACTCATAGGTATGTAAATTTAAGTTTATCGCATTACATTCGAATACCCAGGGTTGTGGGTTCGATCGTCGTCGTGGAGGAATAACTATTTTTAATGTAATGTAAGCGTAATTTGACGCGTTAACTAAATGAGTTGAAAAGTACTGCACAAGCAACAACCAAATACAATTATAAATAACATATTCTGAAAATGGAAAGCTCGGGTAGTTCCAGGCCTGTATCATGGTACATGGTAGGTGAAAGCGTCATCTGTCTCTCTGCTCCAAGATGAAAATGACTTTAATACCCCGAGGGGTTGGATGATTGATATCGGCAAACATGGCGAGTCCTAGCCGGAAAATAATCCTTTAGGCCAGGGACGGCTCGAGAATATTACACACACCATAAATAAGAAAAAAAAAACACAATCGTCTAAACTAACCATGTTAACATGTGGCGACCGTCGTGGCATAGTGGCAAGAGCTACGACTGCCATACACAAGGCCCTGGGTTCGATTCCGGCAATAACAGTGTGATTGTCACACTGACTTTGGTCTGGTGTAGAATTCACGTTACAATAAAATGGTGATAGATTAGCTACCTATCACACAAGTCATGAGAATCAATATAATAGGTTAAAACAAATTGTATACAGACCCTTTGTATACACAAATAAATAAAAAATAAAAATAAAGTACATAGGCAGTTACATTTACAACGATGATTTACTTATTTTAAAACCTGCAAAATTCTAGGTAAAAATAATATTTTTTTGTCCTACTTGAATTATATTTTTTATTTGCTATAACATAATATATTTTTCTCGATTTCGTATCCAGTTATTGTAATATTGTTTAATATTATATGATTTTCATTACCTTTATTTATTTGGAAATTGATTAATAATTTTGATCATAACAAAGGATAAATATCGTAGAAATGAGGTCACTAAGAATAATGCGCGGAAAAACAATGTATGATTGAATATCTAATGATGAAGTAAGAAAGGAATGTAAAGCGGAAGAACGCGTGATAAATACAATTAAGAAAAGGTCACCAAGCTGGTTTGGACATATGGAACAAATGGACGAGGGGAAAATGGTTATAAAAATATATATACAAGTAGTCTGAATGGAAAAATAAGTCAAGGAAGGCCAAGGTAGATATGGCATAACCAAATTAATCAATTACTGAAAGGCGACCATGTTCGAAGTAGGAACAATTGACGAGCGTGCATTTCACGATGTTGTAATGTAGAAGAGGCGCGAGATTTATGTCAGGATAAAGAAATGTGGCGATCCACCCTCTCTGTCTACCCCTCCGGAGAACGGTTTGATGGTTAGTTAGATAGTTAGATTATAACACTATATCCATTACCATATCATATTCTTATTCTATCATGAGATATTTCAGAAGAAAAAATATAATAGGTACATTTTCGTATTCACTTTAATGTACGATTTTTTTTTATAAAATCCGACTCTGCCGCGTGTCTTGACCGTATAAAGACAATCCGCCCCTGCGTTAAGGTAATTTTAGCAGAAACTCAATACGACAACATAACCTCTACTGGTTTAAATTTTATTGTTACGGTGTTGAATGCTAGTTTGAGTCAAGTCTCCAATATGTAACTGTTAAATCGTACTTTGCATGAGAGAATATCATAAGACTTTTAATACCCCCGGGGAGACGTGGTGAAGGGTTTATATGACCGCTCCCTTTCTCCAGGGGTGTATATTGATATTATTTAAACTATTAATATTTCTCTTGTCAGCCCAGTGATTCTGTTCATAGAAAATAGACAATGTTTATTTTGTCTAACCGGGCACACGTAATGATTTACGCTTGCGTCTACGAATTTCGAAATATCTCTTCTAAATTTATGAGCTTATTTATACATCGAATTACTATCATTCCTCGTTTCGGCAGCTCGCTGCTAGTTTCAAGCAAGCTGCCGAAATCTGACGAAGCCATAAAATCTAGCGAAATTAAACTGAATATATTTGCAATATTTTTTGTGAATGTATACTTAAACTTGTATAGGAATACTGGATTTCACCCACCGTGGGTTATTAATTTGAATTAATAACCCACGGTGGGTGAAATCCAGTATTCGTATACAAGTATACGTATACATTCACAAAAAAATATTGTAATCATATCTGGTCAAATTCTTTGGCATATAGATAGGAGTGACATCTCTAGGCGGCTTCTAACAATGCGCTAATGGCGGTAGCCTTTCACATTGTGTTAAAAAGATGTTCTGCTTAATGCTTAATAAACATAAATCTCCATAGATGGCGTTAGTATGTAGATTATATATAGAGTAATCTTAAAAAGATTAAAATATGTAATCAAAAATCTTCATAGATGGCACATTGAAACTGACATGTGAAATCTGACATAGGACTTTAACATATATACAACTTCCAAAAATTTGTCATACATGGTCATAAACAAAGGTGGAATGGGGAATGTTGTAATTACATAAAGCGTGCGCTTAACCCAACCAATGACAGGTCATAAGTCCTGTAAACACCTTGATCAACCATATTCTGTTTCCAATTTGCATCTTCGTCTCTATTGAGATACAATTGATTCTAGAATCTTTCTCGTCAACCATCCAGAGGACCTAGGAACGCGTGATGATTCAGTGCAAGGTACAGCCTGAGATGGAGAAGAGCCGACCCCAATAATCAATACAGACGATGAGTTGGGATAGCTCCAGGAAGAAGAATATTGTTTCGCAATCGAAATAAGTTGATTGAATGGAGTTCCACTTTTGTCATAATTCTTACATTTCTTTCATTACTTCATTGTAATATTCTCATCATTCCTCTAACTATAATAACTAACCATCACGCCGTTTCCCCGGAAGGGTTGACAGAGAGGATGGATCGCCATATTGTTTTATCCTGGCATAATTCTCGCGACTCTTCTACATTCACACATTGTGATATGCACGCTTGTCAATTGTTCCTACTTCGAACACGGCCGCCTTTCAATACTTCCTCGACTTCTTTTCCCATTCACACTACTTGTATATATCTTTTTAACCATTCTTCTTCGCCTACCGGTTAAGGTTAGGTAAATAGGTCCATATCGTTAAAAATAAAAAAAAACGTCATTTCTTACTAAATTTATACATTTATATTTTCGTTTTTTCGAATTTCAGAATATTTGTTTAGTAATTGAAGAACTTATTTAATGATTTCAATTATATTGGTTTAGAGGAATGGATGGTGCACTCAAAGTCATTACCGCAAATAGAAATATATCGACTGAAGCAAAGACGGCAGTGCACAGTGGAGTTCTAGTCCCGACCCTTATGTATGGAAGTGAAGCTTGGAGTTGGCAGAAGAAAGATGATAGTAGGATAAATACCGTAGAAATGAGATCACTAAGAAGAATGTCAGGAAAAACAATGTATGATAGAATATCTAATGATGAAGTAAGAAAGAAATGTAAGGCGGATGAATGCGTTCTAAAAAAAATATATTGGTTCACTTCGATGGTTTGGACACATGTAAGGAATGGATTACAAAAAATGGTTAAAAAAATTAAATGTGTAAATGTGTGAATGTAGAAGAGAGTAATGTCAGGATAGAGCAATGTGGCGATGCATCCTATCTGTCTACCCTTTCGGAGAAACGGCGTGATGGTTAGGTAGTCAGTATCAATTTACTGGTACAGCAATACATAAGTGATGTAGGTAGTGTCTTCCTAAAACGTTAAACCCTTCGCATTGGAAGTAGCACCACCGTCCCTACAGCTTCGTGCTATCTCCCTCCCCGCTGGAGCAGAATGACCAATTATATTTATTGAATGTCCGTCATTATTCAAGGGATTGTAGGACCACCTCGCCCTGCGTCTAGGGCCCCGCCGCGCCGGTATCTACTCCATTGTTCTCGGTTCACCTCGAAGACAAAAGATGTTCAACAAAGGAAACTACGTTCTGTGTTCAATTGTTATATTTATGTCGAATTCGTAATTAATTATTATGTAAAAACTAACTTACTATCGTGCGTTTCCCCGAATTGGTAGGCTGAGAAGATGGATCGCCACACTCTTCTTTTCTGACATTCGTAAATCACTAGTCTCGTCAACATCAACAACACGTCATGATCACACGTCGACACCACAGAGATAATCAATTTTAAAAATCTTGGTACCGTATTGTAACGTACAAAATGGTTTACAAATAAATAAAATATGATGTTAAACTTTATTGCTGACGAAAACGTTAGTTTTCAATAAGTTTTCTTTATATTTCATGGGATTGACATAATGTCCTAGTAAGGCCAAAGATTTCACAACCATAAAATTTAATACAACTTATGGAAATGAGATCATGACGACCTTCGTGACCGAGTGGTAAGTGCATTGACTGCCATCCCAAAGGTTCCGGGTTCGATTCCCGGCGAGAGCAGTGTGATTGTCACTGGTGTAGAATTCATTGGTCTGGTGTAGAATTCGTGTGACAATAAAATGGCGATAGATTAGCTACCTATCACATGTCACGAGAATCACTATGATAGCTTTAATACACTTTACATCGATTTGGCTCATGCTATCATGATGTAATAATAATAAAATAATAAAAATAAAAATAATTATCAAATATTTAATATGGATTAACTGTTAAACTTACAACACTCATATATCACATTTTTTTATTATACACTTTTTGAGAATGTCGCGACAGCTGTTTCGCCAACTGATGTTGGCATCATCAGGTGTAACAATCAACTTCTTTGTAACACCTGAAAATGCCAACATCGGCTGGCGAAACAGCTGTCGCGACATTCTCAAAAACTGTATAATAAAAAAAATGTTGTATTATAACAGTGTTGTAAATTTAACATTTAATGATATTGAAGTACGAGTATCATAGTATTTCGGCCAAAATAATGGACCATTTATTTGATATGGAGTTTCAAATCATTGTCGCAGAAATAGTACCCAAATAATGAAAATCTTGGTAGATTCATTTGAATGAATACGGATGAAAACGTATATTTTCTAGAAATTTTAGTATATTTTATGTGAATGACATTCTTCACCTGTCTTAGGAATTATTAAACCACATACACTTTTCATTTCATTGAATATTTAGTAAATTATTTTCACAAATTAATTATATAAACATGTTTAGATAAATATTCATAAAATTGAATGTGAGGGACACCCTCATGTATGAAAGTGAAGCTTGGAGCTGGCAAAAGAAGGATGAAAGCAGGATAAACGCCGTAGAAATGAGATCACTAAGAAGAATATGCGGGAAAACGATGTATGATAGAATACCGAACGATGAAATAAGAGAGAAATGTCAGGCAGATGACCGCATCATGGATAAAATAAAAAAAAGGATCCCTGAGATGGTTTGGACATATGGAACGAATGGATGAGAGAAGAATGGTTAAAAAGTTGCACACAAGCAGCGTGAGTGGAAAAAGAAGCCGTGACCAAATTAATCAATTACTAAAAGGCGGCCACATTCGAAGTCGGAATAATCGACGTGCGTTCATGGCACGATGTATGAATGTAGAGGAAGCCCGAGAGGTATGCCAGGACAGGGCATTGTGGCGATCCATCCTCTCTGCCTACCCCTCGTGAGTACTTGAATGTGAGAATAGTAAGAGAATCAAAGTACAGTGTAGGAATGAAGAAAGTTCCGAGCCGAAGGGTAATGTGGACGTCTTTAGGCACGATTATTAAATTTCCATACAAAGTGAAAGCTGACGGCGCCGCGCCGTATTACGTACAGCCCCATATTAAATATCCCCGGACAATGGCTCACGGACACCTACGTCACGAGTGGACACTGTCACAGATAACTTAATTTATTAACTCCTTTATGGTCTCCACAACGATGGGCCTTCTACATATTTTTACACCTATTTGTGATATACTGAAAGTTTTTAAATATGAACTGATTTTCTTTAAAATCCAATATTAAATAAACATTAAACAAATAACAAAAATATATTGGTAATCGAAATTATTGATAAAAGTGAGCTGTAAATAATAAAAAAAGTTACTAAACAATCTCCCTTCACACCTTAGATGCATAAATGATCCGACAGATTTCAGATCTAAATTGAAAACCCATCTTTTACATATTTCATACCCAATTTAAACATTTATACTTTGTTCTACTATACTTTTAAACCGATCGCTTTTTAGATTTTTAGATTTAAAACATGTCTTAATGCGCCCTTGAGCTGATTACATCACAAAAACGGCGCTTTAGCATAATATTATTATTATTATGATTATTAATGAAAATATTTGGTTTCTATAAATTTTATTATATTTTATGGGAATGGCATGGATTGCTACGGAGTTGTTATTACATTATTATTAGTCTGTTAATACATTTGATAATGCCGAAGGAAGACAAAACATGTCACTCCTATGAATGCAGTAAAACTTATAGAAATTATGTTTTAATTCATATTAATCCTTTAATATGGAGTTTTAAATTATTTTCTCTTTTTCTTTTTTATACACTTTGTATACATAAACAACATTTATATTAAAAAAATAAAATTACATAGACATGTTTCGGACAACCTGTCCTTCTTCAGTGATACATATTATAAAGATTAAGAGAAAGAAATAAAGCATCATAACAACACAAAGTATTGCGAATATAGAAGAAATTTTAAATAACTGTTTAAAAAAACAATGAATAATAAAAATGGGTAAAATAATTCTAATTTTTATTTTATTTAAATAGGTTTTCTTTTAATTTCGATCACTAGTTGCAATAATTTTGAATTTAAAATTTTTAAACTATACTACATATTTTGAATGCAAAATATTCAATTCACATGCCGCAAACTCATTTAAAAAAATAATATGCATTTTCTTATCAAAGTATCAAGAATAATTTTGTGAAGATATAAGAAACGCAATAATGAATATCACAAGAGTAGAATAAGAATAAGATAATCTATATAATTTAAATGTCGTGAGAAATGTGTAACGAACTCGACCGGAGTCTGCAACCGAAACTTGTCAGTTTGACCTCTCTCACGGATTCTGGATGGACCAGTTATTCCCCCAGAATGCGACAATGCCGCTCTTACGAGGTTCATGTGAAGCTATATTTTTCTTAATATTGAAGACTTATAAAAAGAATAAATTTATTTTGACCGTTAGTCTAGTTGAAAATAACTGTAATTTAATAATAATAATAAAAAAAGATTATGTTGAACTGTGCTATAATTTCTTGGATCTCTTTTTATGGAAGTTATAATGTTTTTTCTTCAAAAAAATTAAAGCGTTAACACAGTGGAATTCCATTCTGATGAATTTTTTTATGAACCAAATTATTTTTTTCTAATTTTGTGTTTTTTTTGTAGTTATTTTTCGAAAGTATTACAAATTTATGATCGGGAAAATGATCAAATCTCAAAACATAAATTTCTAACCAATTAAGCTCTTGTTTGTTCTGTCTCTGGTACTCTGTCTAATTTTAACTAGCATATGTTACATCTGTAATTAAGTGCTTGTATTTTGTTAATATATTTTTAGTTAAAAATATTTTAAAACACTTTTATTTTGTTTTGCACCACTTCATTTTGTTTTATCGAACCAACCGGTTTCGCTCTCGCCGGAGCTTACAAAAACAAACAGTACAAATAAAATAAAAGTCTTTTATATATTTTTAAATAATGTTGCACCAATAAACACGTGCTTCATACGTTAGCTTATATCGTTCTCCCGATAATTAAGATGTAAAACCTTGTTTGAGAAAAATAATCTCTAAAGTGAAAAAACAATGTAAAAAAATCGTAAAGATATAATAATATATAATAAAACATCACTACATGAGATCGCCTACATGTTGCTTGTAAAAATAGTATGAATGGACCATGCTTTATGACGTAGTCACGGTTTACCCACATCACCTGGCGTGTCAATGAGAAAAGTGTAATAAAACAACGTGTCACCCGATAATCAATAAAGAAAACAAAAAATGCGCTCGGGAGTGAATGTCCCATCGATCTGCTGCCAACGAGTCGTATGAGAGTAAAAAAGCCACCAACCCCCGCTGAATATAACGCAATTTTCTGAAAATATGTATCAATTTTGGACCTAATCGAAGGAGTCACTAGGGTCGAAATTCGCTCGGAGCAATGTGTGGTGTTAGGTTTTTATTACGAGTTAAATTTCACGCGATTGTGTGTATGGTTGGTCTATGAAGTTCGCGTTTAAAAAAATTGGAAAAAATAAAATATTTTAACAATTAGAAAGGTTTCCAGAATTCGTCGACTAAAATTTATATATTATACATAATACGTATTTTTTAAAATACCAGTAGTCTTAAAATATAACTAGTTTAAAAAAAATAGATTACCTAATTTAATATTTTTCCGACTCCCTACGTAGAGAAAACAAGGGTATATTATATTTACTTGGGTCAGATATTTATTTACTTAAAGTTTTGACATTAAATATATAACTAACTAACTAACGTTTTCCCGGAAGGGTAGGCAGAGAGGGTGGACCGCCACACTGCTCAGTCCTGACAAACCTCTTGAGTTTCCTCTACATTCATATATCGTAGCAAGCACGCTCGTCGATTTTCGGACTTTGAATGTGGCCGCATTTTTGTATTTGATTTATTGGGTCCTGGCAATTCATTATTTGAATTTAGATTTTCCGTTTTATAAGAAAAATACAATTATTTTAATTTTACTCTAAGCAGTTTTTCTAACTACTCGTATAATTGTCTGCTATTAACAGTTTTTTTTAAATTAATTAAAACACTGTTTTTCACACATTTCTATGCTACACCGAAAAAAAACCCACATTTTTTTATGATAATGGGTAAAGAACGTCCTGAAATGAAGAAAAATCAGTGTTTTCATTCTACTATAGTTGAAATATGAAATTTCATACTTTAAATGAGTTAAGTTTGTATAATTTTTATTTATTTTCTATTAAATTATACTTTAACCGGTTAATTCTAAACTATTTTTTACTTAAATTATTTAATAATGAGAATATAGTACTCGCATATTTAAAATTGCTTTGAGAGGCGAATTAAAAATCGTAGATATAAAATATACGTTTAAGTGCTTGTATCAATAATATTTTGAAATAATTGTTGTTGAATTTTGGAAACCGCACTCAAGTACAATTTAACAATGAAATTAAAAAAAAGGTGAAAAATATTCGTATCCATTTAGCGTAAACACTGTCGGGTCACGGGCAGCGAGGCGGGGCGGGTGGGGGTGGGGGTTGACACGCATTGTATGTTTTTTTTTAACGCCCCCTTCCCCGTAATATGACGATTGCTTTATTTATATTCCCGCCAATACAACATGGCGCCCTTGAATCTCGGCCAATCGATGACTGTTGACGTGTTCATTAATCAGTTCATTTGGGTCAATTGTAAATATTAATTTGATGTTTTTGTGGCGTTATCGGGACGGACAAATTTTGGGATCAAATATTTGATTCGAAATTTGTATTTTTATATTTGTATTGTTTGTAAATAATGAAAGGATCATTAAGATGGTTTGGACATATGGAAAGAATGAATGTAGAAAGAATGGTAAAAAAATTATATGTTAATGATGCAAATGGAACCAGAAATAGAGGAAGACCTAGGAAAACGTGGCACGATCAAATAAATCAAATATTGAATGTCGGCCATGTGAGGAGTCAGAGAAATCGACGCGCGTGCATGACACGATGTATGAATGTTGAGGAAGCGAGAGAAATATATCACGAAAGAAAAGTGTGGCAGTCCATTCTTTCTGTTAGTTAATTAGTGAGTTAGTTATGTTTATATATTTTTTTTAAATTTGTATTTTTGAATTTTGAATTCGATTCCTCGTTAAAGTCTTTCGACTTTGACGGGAGGGATTTAGAACTTCATTGGTGAAATAGGTAGATTTTTGTAATTATTGATAAATTTAAGCGGAATTCTGTAATGACGAAATTTTTTACTATTTAAACAATTGAAACAAATAGAAACGCCTGTTTTCTAAAAGTTTTATTATATTTTATGGGGAGAATATTTTTCTTGCTAAGACACTATCAAATGCCAACGATACGATTAATAATAACTTTAACAAGACTAACATGCAAAGCCCATAAAAATAACTTTTAGAAAACGGGCGTTATCTTTTGTATTAATAATTTAAAATGGAGTTAACTAACTAACTAACTAACCATCACACCGTCTCCCCGAAGGGGTAGGCAGAAAGAATGGACTGCCACACTTTTCTTTCCTGACATATTTCTCTCGCTTCCTCAACATTCATACATCGTGTCATGCACGCGCGTCGATTTCTCTGACTCCTCACATGGCCGACATTCAATATTTGATTTATTTGATCGTGCCACGTTTTCCTCGGTCTTCCTCTATTTCTGGTACCATTTACATCATTAACATATAATTTTTTTACCATTCTTTCTACATTCATTCTTTCCATATGTCCAAACCATCTTAATGATCCTTTCATTATTTTGTTCATGACACCATCACTCGCCCCGCATTCACTTCTTATATTTTCATTCGACACTCTATCATACGCAGAGTATCCACACATTCGTCTAAGAGATCTCATTTCTACTGCATTTATTCTACTTTCATCCTTCTTTTGCCAGTTCCATGCTTCGCTTCCATACATAAGGGTCGGTAGAAGAAACCATTGCGCACTACCATTCTAGTTTTTTTAGATAGGTTTTTGTTTGCGATGACAACTTTAATTGCACCATTCACTTTGTTGCCTGCCCCAACCCTTCTTTCAATATCCCTCTCCACTCGCCCATCTCTTGTAAACATACTACCTAAATACACGAACTCATCTATTTGCTCCAAATTTTCACCATTCTCGCTAATGTTGCAGACTGTCATAAAATAAAATGTCACAAAAATAAAGTGGAGTTTTACACCATTATTCGAGAAACAATAATGAAAAGTGTCTTTCAAATCAAATCAAATCAAATCAGTTTATTTCATCAACAGACATTACAAAATTTATTTTTAAGGCTATTGAGATTTTTCATCTCTAAGTTTATTTTCCTCGACATATTGCGAAGGTCTCACAGCTTTATCATCAGGAGAATGATAAAAACGAATTTGCATCGTTCTCCGCATGATTCCGTTCGAAAAATGTCTAGAAAAATAATCTCAAAAGCGAAATATTGTAACAGAATGTTAATGCATAAAGAAAATAATTATTTATCCATTCGGTTACAATATCCAAAATATATAACAGCAAATAAAATAGCAAGCATAACAAACATAAATTCAACACCAGATTAAAGAGAGTGTGAAAATGAATTGTGCACTGCCATTGCCGGGAACCTAACCCAGGACCTTCGGTATGGCAGTCATTGCTCTTGCCACTCTGCTACGCTACTTTCCCTTACTTACACTTCGCAATACGTTTTGAGTCAGATATTATGAATGCTCATTTTAAAGTTGTGAAATTTTATTGCAATAATTCATTAAAAAAATTAAAGCTACTTTAGTGAGGCATAAATGGGACACTCGAGGCATAAGCTTCAGAATATTTTAACCTTCAGCCGGTTCTGTTGTTTTTGATAACGCCGTCATGTTTCGACCCTTAATCGGAAATATAATGAAACGGCATTTCAGCAACTTGTTGATCGGAGATTACAATTGATTACACAAAATGTGATTTGGTTTATGAATTATTAACTCAATTTTCTGATTGGTTTTACGCCGACAATGATTTAATGGTCTCGGTAACAGTACAAAGTTATTCTATGAAATGGCATTAATAATAATTTCTCGCTGTGGTGGATAAATGTACCCATTTTTTATTTTTCAATTTGGAATTTATTTGATTTGTTAAAATATGAAATTTCAATTTTATTATATTAACATTATAAGTGCTACCGAGTAAATTATTTCTGGCATTATCAATTTAAGTAATAATTAAGTTTTCGCTCGACTTTGATGTGTTTTTAACTCACGAGAAATGGTATTCTGTACATTTTTAACAACAATAATAAAAAATCTATTTAATTATAAATGAAATATAAAATGCAGATTTGTATATACTAAATCAAAATATGTATAAACACTTCTTCCTTTGATTCAATAATGTAAGAACATATAGATAAACTGTCAAAAGACAGATAAACTTTTTTTTCTATCTCAGACAAATGTGTTTAAAACATTACATGATGGAGTGTTAATCTCTTAAATATGAATGTACTTTGAAGAGTGGACGAGAGCGATATCAAATGACAGATAAGAGTAAATCTATCTAGACCAGAATATTATACATAAATAAAGCATAAAATCGCGAAAGACTAAACAAAACATATTGTGATTGTATTCGTTAAATACTAAAAGATGACTATGGAACGTTGTTCGAAAAATTTCGATTCTGTTTATCTATATATAATCTTCTGCCTCACCTTTCGGGGAAATGGGATAAAGAGTCATAAGTTTTGATTTCTAATTATAAAACGTTTTGCAATCAAAAATCATAATGTTTAAGTTTAAAATATAATTCCAATTGGATTACCGGGATGTCCTGTAGTGTACGCCATCTACAGTGTTGAAATGAAAGAAAAAATGCGTTTAAAAGATCCGCGAGATGGCAGTAACCTTTACAAATCAAAAAGGTTTAACATCATTTAATGTTTTCATGCATATAGATATAACAAATAATTATAAAATATTTTTTAAATGCTTCTTCTTTAATAAGAAATGGGTATAAATATAAATCTAAACGGTTTTTTAAAATACTATTTTATTACTGCCATCTATCGGCGAGTAGATTATTAAAAAAACACCCTGTCAAAATCTATAGTCGGGACTTTACGATTGTACACATGAATTTTCGGTCATTATAAAAAAAATTGTCAAATGGTAATTTTTTATTATTAAAAACTATAGTAATTGAAAAAAAATAGTCAAATATTCAGATTATAACATTTGAATAAGTGTTTTGATAAGAAAATAACAATAATAATTTTTGTTGAGAGAAAAACATAAAAATCTGTCGAAAAAAAAAATAAAATAAATAAGCGCACACACAATGCTCATACAATTTATAAACTTTAAAGTAAATTTCAAATAATTAAAAAAAACATGTATTCTTTGAAATCCCATATTTATTAAAATATAATTTGAAAAAGTTCACAATAAAAACATTTTTAATCACAAGTTAATTGTTAAAAAAAAAACAGGGTTTGTCTATATTGAAAAATATATATATAATTATTTTGTTTAATAATATATAACAGCAGAATTAATTCGTCCAAAGTACAAGTGAATTAATTTATATTTAAATCATTTTATAGGCTTTATTTTATCATCTGTTCAGAAGGTTTTATAAAATAAATTAATAAAACATTTTTTAATAAAATAGTGGTCAGTCCAAATAATAATTATAATATTGTGTATAAATTTTGTGTTTTTTGTAAAAATATCTAATGCAATATGTTTTTCAAGAATTTTGTTAATCGTTTCGAGATTTAAAGGAAAAAGGGAGGAAGAAAAAGAAGCTGATTGTAAAAATAGACAAAAAACTTTTCGTTACATTTTATGAAGTTGAATTTAAAAATGAATGCGTCTTAAAACAATATCACACAACAATTTTTTTAAATGAAGAAACACACTACAAAAATTAAATTAAAAACTAAAAAAAAGCGTCACTAAAAGTTCTAGTTATTATTATAGTAAACAATTTATATTGAATTTTGATACACATTTTATGTGAGATAGGTCCATGATAAATATTCAAGATTATTCTCAACCGTGTGTCCACACAATAAATTTAAATTATATACGATTAAATATATAAATCCGGTGGAAATTTATTTTACAAGAGGTCTTGGTGGTATATGGACGTTTTAAAATTATTAAAATAATTGAATGATATTTTTAAATATTTATTTTTTATGTTGTATGTTGTTAAGTAAACAGTTATTCCGTGACACTTATCTTAAATTTAAAAAATACACATTAGTGTTATTTGCATATCGACAAACGTCATGGCCGAGTGGTGAGTGCTTTGACTGCCACACCGAAGGTCCCGGGTTCGATTCTCGGCAATGGCAGTGTGATTGTCACAATGTCTTTGGTCTGGTGAAGAATTCAGGTGACAATAAAATGGCGATAGATTAGCTACCTATCACATGTCACGAGAATCAATATGATAGCTTTACCCTTTACATCGATTTGGCTCGCGCTGTAATGATGTAAGTGCGATTCTACAAAATAATAATAAATAAGCAAAATAAAATTTAAAAATTATTGTTGAAAATACACTAAAAGAAACGCAGAAAATTACTATTTTATTTTAAAGCTTGAAACCACGCACTAAATAATAAAACAACTAAAGCTAATAAAAAACAATTATCAATAAAAGCATAGAAATTTTCTGTATTTTTTTTAAATAACTAGAAAGTTTTTGAAGTTTGACAATTACTGTTTGAATAGAAAATAATAAAAGTAAAAAAATTGATAGACAAATATCCAAAGGTTTTTTTTGGTTGAAATAAGATCGAAATGATACGATATAGGTACCTATACTTGATAAAAATTAAGAACTTATATATAATATAATATATAAAATTTAATCTAAGGTTACTTCATTACATTATTATCAGTACAGATTTTGTGAAATGTAGTGAAAGGATATTTTTAAGATATTTATTTACTAGCGACTACTTGTTTAAAGGTACATTTGTAACTCTGGTAAAGAAATAATCTTAATCTGTCTATATCTATAAACATACACACAGTTATACTAGATAATAAATATAAAACAAAATAAATTCACACGTCACGAAAATTTGATCAAATTCACTGAGACATTACAAATATTTCGTATGTTACAAAGTGTTCCAATTGGATATTTAATACTGATGAGAATGTCGGTTTCCTAAAATTTTTATTATATTTTATGGAAGATGCATATGAGGGTATTATTTGCAAACCTGGCAAACTCCATCATTAGATGTTTTGAGTAAATCGCAAAAAACTGATACGCTAATAAAATGCGCTTTTTTACGATATTTTTTTTTCCTCTCAACCAGTTAGTACTTTAGAAGTAATCAGCCATGGAATAATCATCATTATGTTGATAATTAAAGTAAAATAATGAATTTCATTTTGGAGTTTGCCAGCTTTGCAACACTCAAGTGGAGGTTGCCATGTTTGCAACAAACCCTATATTTTAATAGCAAAATTCTTCAGAATGAAGCCGAATTTGAAACTGAAAATCAACAAAAATTGTGTGCAAATGTATTATGAATAAGACCCAATTCATATCTCACTTTTGATTGTTGGTGGAGTTTGCCGGGTTTGTAAACCCTCATATTTGTATTGCTAGGGCAATGTCGATCGTGTCGAGAATCACACGTGTAGTCGTAATTCAACAACGAAATTAGAAAAAAAAAAAACTTAAGAACTACTACAAAACAATTAATATTAAGTGATTAAGAGGGAAAAATTGAATGCTTTTTCATAAATATGTAAACCCAAGTTAAAGGAGCAGAATGATGTATATTTCATAAGGAAATTGTTAATAATTAATAAGGGGTAAAATAAAAACCTTCAAAAATATGTAAATATTTATATCTCTAATATGTTTGAATAGTCCATTGTTTTGGCCGAAACATTATCAAAATTTGTATATTTTACATTTAATCGCGACAGCTGTTTCGCAACCTATGTTGACATCATCAGGTGTTACAATAATCTATTAACCGTTAAAATTAAATTTTCGTGATTTTTCGAATCTTTGTGTTCCTGTGTCATTTTGAAAAATAATATTATATAATTTTGACACATAAACCATTTTTTTTAAATTTAACTGTTTAAAATTTGTTTACATATTAAACGAATATTCATTATTCTAATATTATTTGAATTTATACATAAAATATAATAAAACTTTCTGAAAACGGACGGTTTCAAAATAATTCGTTTTATTTTACCTAGATCAGTAATGAAAAAGCTTTAACAAAAAATAATTTTGCTAACACGACATAAGTTATCGAGAAGTCACATAAAATGAGAATTTTGTTTATTTTGAAAATTATCTATTTTGAAAAAAACGGGAGAATATAAATATCCGTGATTTGTATGCTTCTGTCAAGAAAAAAAAGTTTTTAGAAGTTATTCTACAAATTAAACTAAAACTTCACACTACCCTAATTATACATGTCAAAAACTTCATAGATTTTTACAGTTTTGGACATATTGATAATTGCAATCGTTTTCAAGAAATATCAATTTCATTACGTATCAAAGTCAGTGGTCGGTAAACTGCTGCTCGCGAGCCAAATGCGGCCCTTTTACTACCTGAGTATGGCTCTTCCACACCAGGGTGATTGTAAAAAAGGCGTTTTAGTATAAAATTTATGTATGACATGTTTCGCCCTTAAAAGGCATTTTCAAAATGTTTTTTGTTTTCAGACATTTTGAAAATGCCTTAGAAGGGCGAAGCATGTCATACATAAATATTATAATAAAATTCCTTGAAAACTACCGTTTCTCATACATATTAATAATTTAATACGGAGTTTTACATCATTGTTCTAGAAACAATAAAAGTTAAAAAAGGCTCCTAAAAGAAATTTAAATTTTTGTTCTGCTAATATTCGACTCTTTACACCGTCGCGTTGCCATGTGGTCAATTGAGTTTCCACTGCCAATTTAAAGTTGATTTTCTTAAAACCTATGGACCCTAATATTATAAAAAAAATTGTAATCCTCCATTGAAGTGTTCTCAATATTTCGTAATAAAATAAAGCAAAAAATTACTTCCTTCATCTCAAAAAAAAAAATTTTTTAAGACTGCCCTCATCTTCATTCGTGTTAAGGTAGAATTTGTTTTACTAATATTTACAACTTTATCAAAAGTGACAAATACTTACTCGCTGTTTTGAACGTATTATAAATTATATGTTTGGCCTTTTCTCATAGGTACGTTATAATACCGACTGTGGACGGAAACGCAGCACGCAACTTAATAATATCAGAACTGTGAAAATATTAACACTTTACCAAAAGGGACAAATATTAATACGTACTCGTTGTCTTGAACGTACTATACATTTTGCCTGGGTGCCTTTATCATACGTAAAACTTGTCTCGCCCCGCCGCGGCGCGGCGCGGCGGGGCGAGACAAGTTCATACTTGGTGTCAGTTGCTCATATGCTGTGACGCATTCCATATCAGAAATCGCATGGTTCCAGAAAAAAAATAATAATGATATGTTTTTCAAATAATCCATGTATGTTATAGATATCGATCTATTCCTAATGAAATTCCCTACAAGATGACATAAATTAAATTTTGATTCATCGAGTCATATACTTGATATTTAGATAAAGTTAGCGGTAAACTGAATTGACCACATGGGAGCGAGCGTTTTGTTTTGAACACGGTACGTTAAGGGTTAACGAATAAGCTTTCCGACCACTATTCTAAGTAACTCAATAGGCGTCAATGACATCCCAAAAACGTTATTTTGTTTTATAGGTACTATACGAGTATAATATATTGGAGTTTATCACAACCGATTACCTATCCTGCCTTGTTTCTTTAGTGATTATTCACTAAAAAATTGGCTTTATAGACATCCTTTCAAACCATATGTACCTAATATGATAGGCTTAATGTTGGAACATGTAAGTATTGTTCTGGGCTAAGTTTACTTTTTTATACTGAAAACATTTGAAGTGAATGCAGTGCAAATGAAATCGTTATGAATAAACAACGAAAGATGGAATAAATGAATGATGAAAGAATAGTAAAAAAAATTATGGTAACGATGTAAATTAAGCAGCCAATAGAGAAAGACAGGGGAAAACGTGGCAAGATCAAATCAATCAACAATTAGAGTTTGCCACGTAGGGAGTCTGAGAAATAAACGTGCGTGCATGAAACTATGTAAGAATGTTAAGTACATGAAAGATATTTATCGAAAAAAAAAACAGTATGGCGGTCCATTATTTCGGCTTACCCTTAGTTATTTGTGTTCTCAGATACATCTTATTAATTAAGTCAAACGATAATTATACACATATAAAAAAGGTTTTCATTCGTTTAAATGATTTAATACGGAGTTTTAAATCATTGTCCAAGAAACAGTAAATCTTTTATACAATACAATTTTTATTTATTATTATATATCTAGTGAACTTCTGGTACTTACATCAAAATTTATTTGGTATTAGAAATTATAGAATTAATTCGAGAAATAGCCACCCTATATTCCTTATAATAAATTTACATTATATAGAATCATTATAAAAAATTAACCCCCACCATCATTTATTATATAAACCAAATAAATTTTGATGTAGGTACCAGAAGATAGCAACAAGCTGCCGAAATCGGTCGACGATAAACATAAGTGGAAGCACACTAAATATATAATATTAAATAAATTTTGTATAATTTTTTTTTGTTTTCAATAGGTAAAAAAATAAAAATAAATGAGAATATAAGTTGAGAAGGAGTCTCAAAAGACACTGGATCCCACCAGACCCTACCCAGGACAAACAGTGCTGGAGACGCTTTACAAGAGGAACCGACCCCAAGTAAATTGGACAAGGGTAGAAAGAAGAAGAAGTATAAGTCGATGAGATTAGAGAAAAATACGATTAAAAAATGATCATGTTCGGAATTACGAAAATCGATAAGCACGCACAACATCAGCAAACATAAGTGTCTGAAGATTCTAAATCTATGGCAGAGCGAAGATGATTGTGTTGGAATACTTCCCAAATTGCGCGCTGTTAAAAGCACTTCAGACGGTATATGAATGTAGAATAACGTAATTCAGCTCCGTCAGGAAGAAAACATATTAATTTGGCTCGCAGGCGCGCTCTCTCGGCGGTGGAGAAAAGCTTAGTTGCTCCGTCGGTTAAAGTTGGAACTGCATGTTACTAATTCAAGCTGCGAGGTGCAAACCTACAGGGTGGATGGCGCTTCAATATTACATAAGGTTTCATAATTTAAACATTTAGGTGACTTTGATCATAACTTGGATTTATGAGTCGATTTACATATAATTTTTATTAAATATTGTCTTTTTTCATATTATTTTGTTCAAAGAATACTTGAGACAAAAGTACGTAGAATGAGTTCCAGCTATGGAGTAAGTGAGTCTAATATTTCAGATATTAAAAAAACATTAATAAAGTAGAAATGAGATTTTTAATGTTAATATTAGAAGTAAATGCAGTGTACCAATGAAAATGTTTTGATCAAGATAATGAAAGAATCATTAAGATGGTTTGAATTCATGGAAATAATGAATGGATAAATAATGGTAAAAAAACGTATATGTAAATGATGTGAACCGAATTAGAAATTAATCAAAAATGGTTATCGAACGCTGAGGCATTAACACTGTGGAATTCCATAGTAATATACTTAGGAAATTGAAAATTACTTTGTTTAATCCACTAAATATTACACGACATGTTTTGGAGGATACTTTCATCTTCAGAAAACTAAACAAAGAAATACTAATATAAAAAACGCATTTAAAATTCGATACAATAATTTAAATTTCAAAATTAAACTGTGCTATTTGTTATGAGTACTAATAATTATTTCTTGTTTATTTTTTATAATAAAAAAAAAACCAAATATTAGTAGGTACTTATGACAAATGGCCTAGATTAATTTTTAAATTTAAATTATTGTTTTGAAATTTAAATGCGTTTTTTATATTAGTCTTTCATTGTTTAGTTTTTATTATATTTTTACACCTGAAGATGGAGGTATCCTCTGAAAAACAGGTCGTGTTTTTAAATGTATTTTTAATGTTTAGTGGATTAAACTAAGTTATTTTCAATTTCCTAAGTAAATCAAATATGGTATTGAATGTCCGAGGAGTCGGAAAAATCAAAGCGCGTGCATAACACGATGACAATGACGACCTTCGTGGCAGAGTGGTTACGAGCTCTGACTTCTATGCCGAAGGTCCTGGGTTCGATTCCCGGCGATGGCAGTGTTATTGTCACATTGTCTTTGGTCTGGTGTAGAATTCAAGTGACAATAAAATGGCGATAGATTGGCTACCTATCACATGTCACGAGAATCAATATAATAGCTAAAAAATAAAAATTGTATACAGTAACTGAGTCAAAAACGACCTGTTGTGTACATAAAAAAAAAAAAAAAAAAATGTACTAATGTTGAAGAATCGAGAGAAGTTTACCAAGAAAGAAGAGTCTAGCGTTCCATTCTTTCTGTATACCCCTACGGGGAGACAGAGTGGTTAGTTAGTTTAAAAACATCATCACCATTAATGTGACAAACAAATAAGAATCTACTGATCAAAAATCTACTGAAACAAATAAGAATCTACATCCTGTATATCATAGTAGGTATGAAATTTAAGAGTATCCAGATAGAATTCTGAAGTTATGTGTTGCAACCATGAAATATTTAACATTAAAACTATATTTATAAACATTTCAATAGGTAAAGTAAATATAATAATATTGAACGTAAACGTGGTAAAACGATGTACGACAAAAATTCAAATGCTGATATTAGGAAGGAATGTAGAGCAGAGGGAAGTACAAAAGTAAAATTTTAAAGGTCGGCTATGCTAGAAGTCTAGAGAATCGACGTGGGTGTATGACTCGCTGCATGAATGTGGAGGAAGCTAAATTGGTGGGTCAGGATCGAGTGGTGTGGTGGTCCATTATATCTGCCTACTACACACGGGAAACAGCATGATGTTTTTTTGTTGTTGTTGTGTGAATGTAAAATTCGTATTTTTAGAGAGTGACGTCTTAGTCCAAATATTTCAGCATTACAATAACCAAAACAAAACATTTTAAATGGGTGATTTTAATAGATTTTACTTTATTTTAAGGTTCATATCACCCACTTTCGATGACAATCATCAAAGTCTATGATTTAAACCAATAAACAAATAAAGTAGGTACGTAAAATTAAAATGGTAGAGAACATTATGCTTCTTTGGGCTTCATCAGAAAATTGCCAGAATTAAGAAATTCTATTTTTATTTCTTTATTTTATGGACATGTGCATATTTGAAGTACGCCTTATTCATTATTGAATAACTAATATTAAAGCTAAATTTGTAGAAATCAAAACACATTCCTCCACTTTTTAGTATATTTATCTCAACATGTTCATCTAGAAAGTATATTTATCTCAATATGTTCAGCTAGAAAGTATATTTATCTCAATATGTTTAGCTAGAAAGTATATTTATCTCAACATGTTCATCTAGAAAGTATATTTATCTCAACATGTTCATCTAGAAAGTATATTTATCTCAATATGTTCAGCTAGAAAGTATATTTATCTCAACATGTTCATCTAGAAAGTATATTTATCTCAACATGTTCATCTAGAAAGTATATTTATCTCAATATGTTCAGCTAGAAAGCATATGTTCATCATGTGAGAGAGAGAGGTGTCAAACAAAATACGAGTTAATTTGGATTCTCATTAAGACGAAGATATCAATATAAATAAATTTAAAGATTTTCACTGTGTTTATGTTTATTCATAATTAAAGTACTCTATTGTTTGAGTAGAATAGATATTATGAAGACGTATACAAAGACTATGTGAATGGAACACGAAATCGAGAAAACACGGCACGATTAAATTAATGAAATTCCCCGAATTCGTTCTTTTAATTTTTTTTGATACTTTTTGGGAAACGGCGTGGTTATAAGTAAAATATAAATATCCGTTCATCTCCTTTTCCCACCAAAAATTTCCATTATTTACAATATAAAACACGTGTACATATGGTTTTAAAGTATTATATTAATGTTGTTAGTTGAAATTTCTTGATTCTTGGCAATAAGTTCATTGTAAATAAATTTAATAAAAAATCCTTTATAATATTTTTATTTTATTAAACTCAGAGTTCCCTGGACAGACATGGTTACCAATACCAAAGTCCTGAGGCGAGCTTGAGTTGACAGGGAATTGTTATCAACTATCAAGGTTCGAAAGATCTCACATCTGGGTCATAAACTGCGTGGGGAAAAGTACCACCTTCTCCAACTGATATTGGAGGAGAACGGGGGACGCCGAGGGCCCGGATGGAGACAAATGTCCTGGCTGCGAAACGTGAGGGAGTGGACCGGCATCCGAAGTGTGGAGGAGCTGTTCCGAGCGGCGCAGGACAGGGACAGGTTCGCCGAGGTGATCGCCAACGATGGGGGGACCCAACATGTCACTTAAAGAAGAAGAAGAAACTTAATGTTTTAGCTGCGATCAGCTCGGCATCTTCCTGCCATCTTTCCGTATATACATCAAAGTTTGTTAGGCTTAAATATGAAATGCCAGTGGTGGGGGTTAAAAATTAATGATTCCATATAATTTATTAGTGTTGGGTTAATATTATAATTTTTTTTAAACAAAATCTAACTAATTAACTAACTAACTAACCATCACGCCGTCTACCCGAAAGGGTAGGCAGAAAGAATGGACTGTCACACTTTAACCGATGCGGCACTCCATCCTTTTCTTTTCGCCCCGCGGGAGACGCGGTGTGATGGTTTGCGAACCTCATCGCCACCAATGGGCATCTCCGCGCACATTTCGATCGTAAAACATCCACAAAATAAATCAAAAACAAATAATATAAAATACAATGATACAAAATTAAATACCAACAAAAATAATTTAACACATAATGTTCTTTTTAGATGGTGCCCATATTGTCTATTTAATTTATGTTCCACGTAACCACCGTTTAATAAAATCATTAATTAAAATATGGTTTTATAATAGATAAGGGTTTTAATGAAAATTTATTTCAATTCATAATTAATTTATTTTGTAAATTATTTTAAAATCTATATGCCACACATATTAAATAATAAATATATTTATTATTAATAAGCTTCAAAGAGCTTCCACTTGCAGCGGGGTTCAGATGTAATCGTCTGGAGGCAAGAAGTAGTTCGTGTCTTTTGTTAGGACGCTCCGAATGCGCTGAATATGGGTGTGCAGTACAGGGTGTGCAGGATGCTGGGGGCGCAGGTGTAGCGGTAGGTTGCCCGGGATATTACTGATCCTTTATTGTCAACGTGTCGCCGCGCGCCGTGCTGGCACTGTGTTATGCAGCCAAATGAAATGTTTCGAGTTCTGCTATATATGGGAGATTATGGATTTTGATATTAATGATATCTGATTTTAGTAAAGAAATGTTCTAATAAAATTATGCATTTACGAATAAAAAATAACGAATAATTTATATAACATAGATAGCTTATAGGAGTGACGTCTTTGAAATGTGGTGTTGGCGTCACATGTTGAGGATATCGTGGACTGCAAAAAGGACAAACGGCTCAGTCCTCAATGAACTCAAAATAACAAGAAGACTATCTGTAATATGTAGTCGGCGAGTATTGAGTTTCTTTAGTCACTTTGCAAGGAGGTTGCTTTGTTACCTGAAAAATTGTCACAGGAAGTGTTCCATGCAAAAGAAGTAGAGGCGGATTTCCTGCGAGGTAGTGTGACCAGATTAACCCTTAACGTACCGTGTTCAAAACAAAACGCTCGCTCCCATGTGGTCAATTCAGTTTACCGCTAACTTTATCTAAATATCAAGCATATGACTCGATGAATCAAAATTTAATTTATGTCATCTTGTAGGGAATTTCATTAGGAATAGATCGATATCTATAACATACATGGATTATTTGAAAAACATATCATTATTATTTTTTTTCTGGAACCATGCGATTTCTGATATGGAATGCGTCACAGCATACGAGCGACTGACACCAAGTATAAACTTGTCTTGCCCCGCCGCGCCGCGCCGCGGCCGGCGGGGCGAGACTTTACGAGATTTTACGTATGATAAAGGCACCTAGGCAAAATGTATAGTACGTTCAAGACAACGAGTACGTATTAATATTTGTCCCTTTTGGTAAAGTGTTAATATTTTCACAGTTCTGATATTATTAAGTTGCGTGCTGCGTTTCCGTCCAGTCGGTATTATTACGTACCTATGAAAAGGCCAAACATATAATTTATAATACGTTCAAAACAGCGAGTAAGTATTTGTCACTTTTGATAAAGTTGTAAATATTAGCAAAACAAATTCTACCTTAACACGAATGAAGGTGAGGGCAGTCTTAGAAAATATTTTTTTTTGGGATGAAGGAAGTATTTTTTTGCTTTTTTTTTATTACGAAATATTGAGAACACTTCAATGGAGGATTACAATTTTTTTATAATATTAGGGTCCATAGGTTTTAAGAAAATCAACTTTAAATTGGCAGTGGAAACTCAATTGACCACATGGCAACGCGACGGTTAAGGAGATGATCAGAGAAACCACTACTCGGCGGACTGCGGAGAACAGAGAGGATTGGAGGCGTATTGTTTTAGCCACGGGGAGTTCCGTAGATCATGACTCTCAGTAACGAGGAAACGGAGAATGAAGAAGAAACTAGATAGCTAAATTGTTGATAGACAGTTTCTACAATTTAGTAGACAGTTGCTTGGACAGATGTGTGGTAAATCTGTATATGATAGAATGTCCAATTCAAATTTGAGAAGCGAATGCAGTGCGAATGAAAGAGACATGAACAAAATAATGAAAGGGTCATTAAGATAGTTCGGACAAATAAAATAAACGAATGAAGAAATAATGATGAAGAAAGCATATGTTAAATATGAAAACAATAGAGGAAGATCGTGGAAAACGTGGTACGATCAAATCAATCCAATCATATATTAAATGTCGGCTACGTGCGGAGTTGGAGAAATCGACGTGAGTGCATGACACAATATATGAATGTTAAGGAACAAGAGAAGTATGTCAGGAAAGAAAAGTGTGGTGGTCCATTATTTCTGCCTAACCCTTCGGGGAAGTTAGTTAGCTAGATAGCACAAGCTGGTTCATTTGAAGGCAACAATTAAATAGGATAAATATCATACAAATGAAATCACATAAAAACGAAATATGATAGAATACTAAACAACTAAATAAGGAAGAAATGTAAGGCAGATGATTGCATTATAAGTCAAATTAAAAAACGAACGTATGAAACGAATGGACGAGAGAAAAAAGGTTAAAAGTTAAATACAAGCAGTGTGAGCGGAAAGTGAAGCCGTGGATGACCGAGGAAAGCATGGCATGGACAAATAAATAAATTATTAAAAGACGGCTATCTGCGTAGTGGTAAAAATCGACGAGCGTACATGTTACGACGTATGAATGCAGTGGAATCTCAAGAAGTGTATCAGAATAGAGCAGTATGGCAGTCCATTCTCTCTCCCTACCCTTCTGGGGAAACGGCGGGATGGTTAGTTAGTTAGTTTAACAATGCGTGCTACACATAAAACCGGATAATATTATAACATTGGCGAATGAAATATTTTAAAGATACCGTTTAAAAGCTTTTTAATCTTATTGTGAGGAGCTTTAGAAAAGCTCGCCGGTAAATGCAGTCCAGTGGAAGCGAAAGAGGGCGCAGCAGAACCATCCGCAGGAAGACTCCCATTTAGTTAAGCACGGACTTTTGCGCTATTTACCTTTCGTGTCCCCCGAGCAGCTAAGCACTAAATTTATGACTCCAGCAACTGTACTCGGCGCTGGGCGCACGTGCTTCCGGACCACCCTGTGCAGTGGAGACGATTCGAGTTGGGAATATCTACGAGAACGAGGTTGACGCAATACTCATCTTTCCATTCATTTTATTTAATATCTCTATCGAAAAAACAAAATGTATGACCTTTTCCAAAACACCCAAAACATGTAACAGGTCAGGACCTTCAAGTATCTAGGCATAGACCTGGTGGGAGGAGCTGATCTGCGGGAAGAAATACAAACCCAAGTAAACAAGGCAGCTGCAATCTGCCATTTCTAAAATCCACAATATGGAAAAACAAATACATGGCCATTAAGAGTAAGATGAGAATCTATAAAGCATGCGTAAGACCAATAATAACATATGGCGTCGAAGCAAGGGCAGACACAGCAAAGACCAAACAAGTTTCGAGGACTTTCGAGATGAAAACACTGAGGACAATAGCAGGCAAGACGCTGAGAGATCGCGTGAGGAACACCAGAATAAGAGAGATATGTGAGGTCGAGTATATTATAAGATGGAGCAGACAGTGAAAAAGGGACTGGTACGGCATTTTCAAAGAATGGACACCACCAGACTCCCTTATATTGCGTTGCATAATCAGCCTCATAGGACTCGTCCTCGTGGAAGACCTCCTAAAAGATGGAAGGACAGCTGGGAGTCTACCTCACAGGAGCAACACTCTGGAGAACAGACCACATAGGTCTACAACAAGGAAGAAGAAGAAGAAGATATTTAATCTATGTAAAATATTATAAAAATATTTTTATTGGCAAATTACGTCCCAAATAATAACAAAACATTTGAATAACAATACGGAAGCCCCCCAAGATAGTACAATTTTAACATAAATGGTGAATTATACTGATAAGTTTACAAGGGTGAGTACAAGCAAAATCAGTTGACGTAAAGTTTAATTATAATTCCGTGGTTAATATGCAAAGTGCTAACAAACTTTTTTCATACTTTGCATGTCGTATAAAAAACCGTCAAATAAACCACTTAACCAAATAAACCAATTAACCATGCAAAAAAGGAACATGTTATATACTCGTATTATAAACTATGCGTGCTATCAATATTACAACTATTATTTAATTATACCATTTAAATAAACAATGAAAATTAGTGTCAGCGTTTGATGTAATATTTTTTTTATATAGAAATCTCGTATTCAAACGGTAAAATGAGGAAAATGGTGTCCATTCTTAATTCGAAATCTCTTAATATTACAAATTTAAAACAAAAATCGAAATTTCTCCAGGTTTTAAAGATGGCCGAGAGACCGCCCACAACGATGGCTCCGAGACTTGTGCGATATCTGACACCCCCACGCCTGCTCACCCCCGCTAGTAGCCACCCCCTCGCGGCCGTAAGGGGAAGTGTACCAGATGAATAATAGAAAGGGGATGGTATTAAGGAACGTGCTGCAGATAGCTGGGTAGATACTTCCATGAATAACACTATCTTAAAAATCTCTATGGACACACTTATTAATGGGCATTATCTTATTCGGGCTTTGATATAATTCTTATGTTTTATTGTATGTACACCTTATTATTTTATTTAATAGGATTTGGTCTCATTATCCAGGCTTATAAAGAACAGGTCTCTGTCTCTGATCTTAATATTTATATTAAAAATTCTACTCATTAATTTTTTTATAACAATAAAAAAATAAAGAATCTCAATAATATATTTTTTAGATAAACTTACGGCGTTAACACCATGGAATTCCATAATGACGATTTTTTTGTGAATTAAAACACTGTTCTTTTTTCCACTTTTGAGTTTATTTTTCTCGACATGTTTCGAACGCTCACACTTTCATCAATGGGAGAACGATGTCATGTCGAGAAACATGTCGAGAAAGTGAAAAAAACAATGTTTTAATTCATAAAGAATTCGTCAATAAAATTATTGATAATCTTATTACAAGTGCCCCTCTGTTTTTGTTCCATTGACATTACAATCCCCATTGAATAAAAATATCTTATACACCAATTTTTAGATAGGATATGTTATTGTGGCGCTGAGCAGGTTCTTCCAAGCTTCCTTTGCTAGTGTCCTAGAACTGCGACCCGAAACCCAGGACCTCTTCAACTTGGAGGATGGAGAGACGGTTGACAGAAAATGGAAGCAGATGGAGGAGGCCAATGTCCAGGATTTAACAGATATCGGCTGATGTTTAATTTTTAATGAATGCAATTATTATTCAATTTATTATTAGAATGTAACACTAAAGAAGGAAGGAGTTCTTCAGAAATAAGTGTAAGAATGTTTTAAATTTGTAATAAATAAGTATTGCATGATATATTTTGTAATTAATTATTATAATTTTAATAGAATATATTTGTTTTTAATTACCTGTCAATTTGTAATATCGACTCAAAATAAATGATAAATTTCTCGAGGTCGGCTCTCATCTCTGAGTAATTGTTTAATTTCCGACATGTATTTTGTATATATTGTATATAATATAATAAATTAGTGTAGGTATCCAATATCATTACGATATTAATACAGAAGCACACCTACCCATCTTTTAACAAAGAACACCCCAATGTAATAATGTAGGTACGCATACAAAGTAGACTGAATGCGATAAAGGGGTAACATTTGCACGAAAGCTTCGGTAGAAACTTTCTCCGCGTGGTGGCTTTTGCAACCGTGCAGGGAAGGGGGTTACATTGTGCAGAAGGGGTGAAACTTGTGCAGGGATATTACCCTATTGGGAAACATTCTGCAGACACGTACGGCAATACACGGAGACTTAGATTGCTCCTCCCGCTGCTGTGCATGCTATAACGTATGATCAGCGAGGGAAACTTCAAGCGAGCGGCGTTATCTGCAGAAAATTAAATTTAAACACACAATAGAAAAATAAAGCTTCGTATTTCCGATACTAAACTTTACTCTTAATTGAATTAGGGTTAAAAAGGAAATATCTTGAATAATAATTAAATAAAAGCCGGTTTTCTCTAGGCTCACTGGCATCGACATACTGGTACCTAAATATTTCTTATAATCTTAATTATGTAGGAGTAGCCTTAGTTTTATGACAAAGAAGAAGATAGTGTGGAATAAAAAGCAAAACACTTTTAAAATTCGAATTTAAACCACTTTATTCTTTACAAAAACCAACCGGTTTTACGAAACAACCAGGGTTACAAAAGACACTGACGTGACTCAGTGAATTATTATTATATTTGATGTATATTATTATTATATAAGTGCTTCATACGAAAGTACAAATTTATTAACTCCATGAAAATGGAGTGGAAAGCTCCAGCTGGAAAATGTTAATAATCAATCCAACATTGCGCGGTTTATACAAATATGTCGCAATAGATGTGAATGTAAGAAAACCGAACTCCAAAAATTTTTAAACACCAAACCAGACGGAACGAAATGTAGGAAGACTAAACCAAGGTAAATGATCAGGGTGATTGAAGTTGTAAATCGGAGAATGCGGGCGATGGACCGAGGAGAATGGCAAAAAATATGGAGGAGGCCATGGCTCATAGTGGGTTGTAGCGCCACTGATAATTATGAATGATGATAATAATGATATCATTATTTGATTAAAGTTGGAGTTATTCAGTGCTTTTAAATGAATAAAAAAATAGGTCAATACATTTTAGAAGCCAAAGTATATTTTTGCGTTACTAAGCCAAAGTTTTAAGTTTTTAATTCTGGGAACATGACGATAATTAGTAAGTAAAAAAAGCTAACTAACCATCACATCGTTTCCTCGAAGAGATAGGGAGAAACAATTCATTGACACATTGTTATTTCCTTACATGCTTCTTTCCATTCCTTAACATTCGTACATGGTGTCATGCATGTATATCGTTTTCTCCTCACATAGCCAACATTTAATATTTAATTGATTTGTAAAAACTTTTAAAATGGAAAAAACTTTCACTGTTTATTTTCTACCAAAAATTAACCACGACATGTTTCGGAGGTGACATTTATCCTCGGGTGTAAAAATATAACAGTTATATTAGAATTTTTCGACCCTTATGTATGGAAGCGAATCATGGAACTGGCAAAAGAAGGATGAAAGTAGAATAAATACAGTAGAAAGACGAATGTGAGGATACTATGTGTATGATTGAGTGTCGAATGAAAATATAAGAAGTAAATGCGGTGCGAATGATGGTGTTATGAACAAAATAATGAAAGGACATATGTAAAGAATGAATGAAGAAAGAATGGTAAAAAAATTATATGTTAACGATGTAAATGTGAGGAGTCAGAGAAATAGTGAGGAAGCGAGAGAAATATTTCAGGAAAGAAAAGTGAGGCAGTACATTCTTTCTACCTAGCCCTTCGGGGAGACGGCGTGATGGTTAGTTAATTAGTTAGTTTTATATTTAGACCTGAGGATGTAGGTCACCTCCGAAACAGGTCGAAGGTTAATATTCTTATTGTTTAAAACCATAAGAAATTGAGTGGAACATAAATAGGGTTGTTGTTTCAATTCTAAAGTTTTTACAATGGAATTCTACAGTGTTAACGCCTTAACCTTCAAATTGATTGATTTGATCATGCCACGTTGGCTAAGTTGCCATTAAGTTATGATGGCGATATTATGACTGTAGTGATTATTACTTGACATTTTCGTGTCATTACTTACGAACAAATGTCAATCCACGACTTCCTGCAATATAACCCCTCCCCCGGGAGGGGGCGGGAGAAGGCTGGGGGGCGGGGAGGCCGTCACGGTTATGGACGCGCTGTAAATGGCGCCATAAAGAGCTGAATGGGGAATAAAATTCTCCGGCTGTCCCCGTTAATACGAATCCCGGCGTGCTAACAGATTCCGAAACTCGATACCTCCAGTAGTGTCCTGGAGATAATAAGACAGAGTATATGCAACGGTATTGATTTGCTTGTTGAAATATTCTTATTTTTAGATATCGAAGTAATAATCACTGAAATCTCGTGATAAAAGCTTATTATTTTGAAAGACATTGTATTTTTACAACACATCAATGTCAAATTTATGAAAATTATGGAAGGATCGCTGCGTTGGTTCGGACATATGGAGCGCATGGATGGAGAAAGAACGGTTAAGAATGTATACGTTAATTATGTAAATGGAGTACGGAGTCGAGGCAGACCGAGGAAAACATGGCATGACCAAATAAATCAAATTTTAAAAATGGCCATGTTAGAAGTTGGAAGAATCAACGTGCGTGTATGAATGTGGAGGAAGCTAGAGAGTTGTGCAAGGATAGAGAAGTGTGGCAGTCCATTCTCTCTGCCTACCCCTACGAGGAAACGGCGTGATGATTTGTTGTTGTTCATTGTCATTTTTACAAACACCGGACCGAAGTTAATATGTTTAAAAGCGTTATGCTTTTTGGGATCTTGGTTATATCAGTACCTACCTATATCATGTTATCTTCCTCAACAAACGTTTCGGAGATCATGGCAGTCTACATTTTAGGGGTAGTTATGACGGTTATGACTTCAGGATAGTAATAACTATCTTGATGATGGGGACTAAAATGATCTCTGAAACGTCGGTCGAAGAAGCTGATAAGATATGCTGATGTATCCAAGATCCCAAAAAATATGTTGCTAATACCCGTTAAAATCTACGCACTTATGTTTGGAAGCATTTTGGAAATTAACATTTTTTCGTACTTTAACCCATTTATCATTAAAATGTATTGTACCGGTTATGAGTTAATGTGTTTTTTCTTAATTAATCGAAACATGATTTTTACAGCTGAAATGGTGTCTTGTCCTTCACGGAAACAGCTCCTCAACCTCTAGTTCTTTAAGAATCCATTATACTTTAGGTAAAGATTAAAAACGAAGCTTTTCATTCTATCCTACTATCCTATCATATTATTTAACGTATCTTGAACTATGATATAAATCTCCATATTTAATAATGAATACTGATAAAAACTTCCATTTCTAGAATTATAAACTAGTTCAGCTATTCTAGGATACTGTTAAATGTGTCGAGTCATTTGAATGTATTTGGTTTGTTTAAAACAAATGATAATTCCCTAATAAGGTCGAAACATGTCACTCCTATAAAATATAATAAAGCTTCTAGAAAACTTACGATTTCATCAATATTAAATTTGTTGAAAAGGATTAGATGCAGCCCTCATAGTAAATGGTACTCAGCATGGGTATAGTATATAACTAGGCGCTGGGGTCCTTTGCCACAGCGCCCTCAAGGAGAAATATTTACAAAAATTATGAATAAAAAAGAAAGTATTCTATATGTAAATGTGGCGCGTCTCGACGGCTTAAGCTTACCATCGCAGATTTCAGGCGCATATGGTTATTATTGCCAATAAAAAAATTCATTTTCCTGAAAGCTGGGATGGGGGCGAGTGAAGGGGATGGCGTATAAAGATTTGAGCCTTATAAGCAGTTAAAGCTCCCTGCAACCGTAAACGAAACCTGTTGTCGCACAGTGGCTCTAATAAAACTTTACTGCCTCGCAGGAGAACCGGACACTGCATGCATTTGAATACATTACCAACATTGTGAGCACACTTGGTCACAGATTGTTATTAAATGAATTAGATTATTAATTAAATTGAACATGACATTCACCAGTACTTTATTTATAATTTACTTGAAACAATAAAACTCCTTTACTGTATTTTTCTCCTTGAAATAATTCCTTATTTGTATGATTTAAATACAGTCACTTCGATTGAGCAGTGATGTAAAATTTCACCCGCTTTATCCTTTGAGAAAAGAAAAACTATTTATATTACATTTTTATGCAAATACGAACAAAACAAAGTTAAAATCTATCAAACATGATTCAGAGCCATAATAACTCACGGAATAGAAGCAAAGCAGACAATGCCAGAATGAAACATCTCCTTAGAACAGCAGAAATAAAACATTGAGACCTATCGAGGGAAGAACCTTTAGAAAAACGATATCTAATCAAATCAAATTGTAACATGGAGTAGGCAAAAAAAAAAAAAAGATTCTGGAAAGACTACGTTGAGAGGATGGACTCAGCGAGGATTCCCAAAATCGTGGTGCAAGAGACTTTAGAGGGTCATTGACACATTTTAATTAATGCAATCTGACACAATAATATTTTGTGAACGACCAATTTGATCATACATAACTCTATTTACGAGCAAATATTGTTTACAATGAATGTTACATAATTAAACTGTTAAATTAAATTACTATGTTTTATGTATCACAAATGTATTTTATTTTACGCCACAGCTGTTTCGTCAACCGATGTTGACATCATCAGGTGTATCACCTGATGATGTCAACATTGGTTGATGAAACAGCTGTCGTAAAGTAAAATAAATACAACTGTTATCACAGTTATATCTAAAACAAAGTTTTTGCATTAACAGTTATAAAATGTTAAAATATCATAGTGTTTCGGCCAAGACAATGGACTATTTAATATTATTATAATATTATTATTGAATCCATTTCGGTGGTAATTATTATTTATTTACATAAAAAAACTACAAATAATATATACCTAATTATTGGGTATGCAAAATCGAAAGCTTACCGTGTTTATCCAGGCATAAATGTAATAAATATCATATAGGTACTACAATTTATATATACACACTTACTAATCATTAGATTTTTTAAATGAAAAATATACTACTCCACACTTAAGATAAGTAAAAAAAAGATTCCTAAAGGTATACAGTATTTTGTGACACATAAAATGAAACTTGAGAAAAAATAGCACAAAAGACTTATAATGACACGCTGAATGAATAGGGAAGAATCTTGAAAAGATGAATTGAAATTGAAAGTTGTGTGGCCACTGCATATACACTTCCTGAGTAAATGTTTCAAGTAGGTATTACTAAGAAAATGTTTCCTTACTCTATTCATACTGTAGGTATATCATACAAAAACTAATTAAATTGTTGACGTCGAATCTTCGTAAACAAGCTGCATGGATGTTGACGGGCTTAGAGAAAAATGTCAAGAGTGTGGAGTGTGGTGGTCCACGTTATACCTTCAGAGAAATGGCGTTGTTGGTTGTTTTAAAAACTCGCAAAACTCTCATTATTATCACCTATTTTAATTATTATAAATTTTACTTGTTATAAATTAACTTAAGTTTTAGACGAAAAAATCTGTTAAAAAAATAATTGAATCATGTGGTATATTAATACAGATGAAAGAAAAGAATGTGACTAATATAATGATCATGTAATGTTATCTTTAACGCACGAGTATTATTTATATGTGCATACGTAGTTCTAAAAATCTTGGTAAGAAAAAAAAGAATTAAATTTTTTAAATAGTCAGATTTTTTTACTGCATTTAAAATGTTCATGTCTAAAAAGTTACTTTCAATGTAGTGTTACCCTTATTTGCCGATTTAATGTGGTCGGATTATTTACACAAATACATACTTTAAAGATTTTTTTCCCTACAAAATGGGGTACTATTTGTTTCATATAACCCTTCTTACAGGAGAACGGGAACCTTGCCGGTGTGGATGAGGGCGGGTGACAGGGGGCGAGTGATGGATGAGGCTGCGCCCCCTATATATCGCCTTAGGAATGGGGCCCTTCTCTAGTGTACAGCAATTCTGAAAAAATCATCAGATATGATCATTTAACTGAAGTAAAAAATCCTTACATTTTATATGTATTCTGAACATTAGTTTAACATTTGAAACATTATGATTCAAATGATAAGCTCCTAAGTTTCTGAAATAAGATTTTTTTTTCAGTTTCCTTCAACTTAAGCAGATACTATTATTATTATTATTATTATTATTATTATTATTATTGTTATTATTATTATTATTATTATTATTATTATTATTATTATTATCATTATTATTATTATTATTATATTGATAAGAATATAAAATAAACAAGAAAAAAAATTGTAAAGAGGTGTATGCGGTTTATGATATAGGTAATGATGAAGATGTGATATTGAAATAATGTATTATACAGACATGCAAGTATTTCGTTTGAATCACAAATATTTTGACTAGAACTTCTTTAACTAATCCATTTACTAATTATTTAATATTAATAAAGACGTCTGTTTTCTAGAAGTTATTATTCAAAAGTGTCAAATAATGTTAACTTTAGAATACAACATAATGTTAACTTTGGAAGGCGAATATAAAATAAAATATCTAAAAGTTTAATTATATTTTATAGGAATGACATATTTCGCCTTGCTAAGGCATTATCAAACGTCAGAATATATCACTTTCATAAAATAAACTTCCGGACAAACTTTCAGTAAAGATATGTTTTCAACGATTTGAATGATAATATGGAGTTTTACATTATTGTTATAGAAAAAAAATAAGCAGTTATTTCTTATTAAAGACACACCCGTAAGTCAGTTAAAATTACATAAATTAAACGTATTGGAGGAGAAATGGGACAATAGTCTTATTAAATAAATAAAATATTATTAATGATTGATTTAAAATAATTACAAGAAAGTTAATTGTAGAATTTTTGTAGAACCAGAACCAGTAATAATGAATGAAAGAGAATTCAGCATACAATGGAATGATAGAATTTGTTCGAAAAAAGAACACGTTTAAAGTATCCATAGATATGGCTGGAAAGAGTTTAAAATAAATTGGAACGGAATGTGTTCTAGCCGCTCGCGAAGCGTTGAGAGATCAGACACTCCCTTATCGCCAGGTCCGAGTGTAAGTATTGCGCGGGAAGATATATTGAGGTAAAATTCATTAAGCCAGCTCGGTTTTGTATACAATAGCAATAGAGCTGCCGCCGTCCTGGAGAAAGGAGAAATATTGCCCGCCATTTTTAAACGCCAGCTCCCGACGGGGGCAACCCTTAATGTTATTAATGATGCTAAACCCGCAAATAAGAAGGGTACAACTATCAATTTGAGGCTTAGGTAAATCACCTGGAAGGGTTGGAAAAGGGTACTCACCCAGTGGAATTTTCACAGCGGACGGGCGCCATTTTCTTTCGGGGAAGGGGAAGGAAAGTATGAGAGTACACGGATTCGAATATTATTTAAAAAGGGTTTTAAATGTTTCCCTACAAATTCTCTAATTTTATTATTGCAAAGGGTCGCTAAATAATGTAAGAATGAGGTTAAAGTTGTCCAATGATTATTTCATAAAAAAATTCTACATGAGAATCATGTCTGGTAAATTATTTCAGGGAGATAGGAAAAAAAGATTTTCGACAAATAAATTGAAACATTTTTGAATAAAATCAAATTTAAGACCAAAATTATATATTCCTAATGAGCTGAAAGAAATCTGCTTATTTTCGCTCCAGAAAAAAATACAATAATATATTTTTGAATAATGTTGAATGAGTAATGGATTTTTTGTTTTTATTTTTATTATGTTTGATTATTCAGAGAAGCACGCACACTTTCTAAAAGCACGATTTTGTCTTCAAAGGACAATATAATATATGTATAGGCCGATGACATAGGCCTCGTGAGTGATAATATAGATGAACTAAAGGAAATGAAAAGAGCTACATGTCGCCTCCGTAAAAACTTAGATGAATGTAAACACAGTTAAAATTATGAGATTACATATTATAGATTATTCGACAGAAATTTAACAATAGACAATAAACCAATTGAAGCTGTTGATGAATATGTCTTCTTTACCGACAAGCATAAATTAGAGAAGGGAAACCAGACTACGAAAATATCCAGAATAGTTGGACTGGGTTGGGCAGCATACGGAACATATTATTCATTCATTTATATTATACACAAAAGAGATATAACAAACGAAAAACATTTAGACGACTCATTTGGACACAAAATGGCGTAACAAGAATGATATAATGATGTGAAACTAAAAAATATCAGAAGGATCCCAAATATGTCAACGTCAGTGAGGCAGCACTCTTTCCAGAAGTTGTAATATATTTTTAATGAACACCGCTTCACTGACACTAAAAATGTCCAAATCCGAGACGATTAGATTTAACGCCCGAATTGCTCTTCCCACTGGCATCACCAAAGGCAGGTTGGTTCTGCATGACGGAGCAAAGAACAATTGATGTCGGTGCTGTCGCAGGTAACTATCAGAAACAAAAATATCTATTTGCTCACAGAACACAGGGGTTCGCAATAGAGCCCCGAATCAGCTAAAAAAATGCGTTACTGTAGATCCTTCCCTCCTTAGGTTACTAATTGAATCATATACTAAAGGGAAATTTTATTTATTATATACTGTGATTACACATACAAATAAACAAATTTACAGTTAAGTAAAGACATAGAAGGTTACCCGCCGCTTACCCTTACAAAAGGGAAAATTCCAATGATTCAAAATAAGGGTCTATGAGGCACGCAAACTCCCGGTGATTACCTACATATAGACTGAAAACTATGGTATTCACAACTAACACCAAACACAAGCTGAAATGTGCTCAACGGGCTATGGAAAGCCAAATGCCTGGCATCTGAGGGACAATATACCGAATTCCGAAACCAAACGTCGTAAAAAGCTTGTCGATGTAATGTACCGTGAGGCAAACAAAAGTGGAATGGGCAGGACATTTCGCCAGACAGGGCAGACAGGGAATGGATAGTTGGGCTCCCAGAGCCTTGATGTGGAGACCATGGGAAAGAAAAAGAGGCATCGGCTGACCACAGAAAAGTTGGTCTGACGACATGATCAGGGGAAGAAGATGCATAAAAGTCGCACAGGATAGAGAAACAAACGGAGACTTTATGAAGAGGCCTACATCCAGCAGCGGAGAAACGGCTTGAGAGAAGAGCTTTTTATGATATTATATATTATAATTTTTGGTCGTATAATAAAAATTCTACGGACGCAACATGCTGAATGTGCATTTATTTTGTATATAAACGCACTAACTAACCATCACGCAATCTCCCCGAAGGGGTAGGCAAAAATAATGGGACCGCTACACTGTTCTGTCCTGACATACTTCTCTCGCTTTCTCCACATTCATACATCGTGTCATGCACGCACGTCGATTTCTGAGACTCTTCACGTGACCGAGATTTCCTCGGCTTTCCTCTATTTCTACGTCGTTTCCATATACCTTCTTCACCATTCTGTCTTTACTTATTCTTTTCATGTGTCCAAACCATCTTCAAGACCCTTTCATTATTTTGTTCAAAACACTTTCATTCGCACCGCATTCACTTCTTACACTTGCATTTGACACTCTATCATATACAGATTTACACACATTCGTCTTAGAGATCTCATTTCTACTTTCATCATTCTTTTGCCAGTTCCACGATTCACTTATACACACAAGGGTCGGCACAATAATACCATTGTGCACTGCCATATTAGCTTTTATGGATAGGCTTTTGTTTACGATGACAACTTTATGTGTACCATTTACTCTGTTGCCTGCCCCAACCGTTCTTTCAATATTCTCTACACTCCCATCTTTTGTTAACATACTTCCTAAATAAACAAATTGATTCACTTGTTCCAGATTCCTCTAAACATTGGTTGAACAGTTTGCATATCCATGCAGAAACCAGTTCTGTATATAAATTTATTGTTCATAAATTGTGGGCATTATAATGTGGAAAAGAAAAAAACATAAATAATTTCTTCTTAAGCAAAAAATACTAAATAAACATTTTTATCTAACGTGTTTGTAGAGAACTGTATGTGAGGGAGATTGGAAGAGAAAAGAAAAATGAGTAGGTGTATTCGGGGTACAGTGATGAATGAAAAGAGATGTGAAAGGGGAGATCGGAAACATAAATCACTCCTCTAGCGCGTGCCTCCGTCTCTAGGTATTACCATTTAAATCTTGATGAAGTACACAATAGGAGATACATTTAGGAAAGTTATTCATTTACCATAACTCTTCATTCAAAGTATGGCTATTTGATTTTACAGGAAAAGCCTGTAAGGTCATATCGTTTTGTGAAGGCATTATGAAATGTTTAAATTCCTTGCAAATACCCTAATTTCTGACAGACTGGTCTGTCGATGCTGTCGATGCTGCTGTCCGATCTGTCGCTGTCGATATCAGTCTGTCGATGCCAGCGAGCCTGGCGAAACCGGTCGCTGTCTAAATAAAGACAAATGTGGAAGTAGTTAAAAAACATCGTTTTATTTCATTATTATTTAAAATGAACTTTCATCAAGAGATTTCAGTAAAATCATTTGATTAACTTATAAATTGGTAATAACATTTAAATGTAATATGAAAACACTTCTTGAAAACACACGTTTTCATAAATAATAGAAAACTTTACATGTAATCCCATGCCTTTCTTTAGGAAATTATAAGCTATTGATGTATTGTGATAAACTTGATACGTTAAATATTGTGATAATAGACTGCTGGTAAGGAATTCCAAACTATTTCAGGTCTATTTCGTTACATGGAAGAAGCCCCTGTTTAAGCAAATTGATATTTTAAAGAACACATACAATAATAGTAAATGATACGAATAAAAGCGTTTATTTTCTTAAAGTGATTACCATAAAATATAATAATACTTCTAGAAAAAAAGACGTTTGCATTCGCATTAATTATTTAAAATAGAGTCATACATTATTGTTCCAGAAATAATACATTTACAAAGGTGCGTGTTTTAAAAAAAATAATATTTCCATCCCTTGTTCCCATTCCTTGCGATATTGAAATAAAACTCTTCTGAAAATACTTACGTAATGATATGAATATATTTTTAATTGAAGAATGCTGTAAAACTCCATATTAAAAAAATATTTCTAATGAAAACGCCTGTTTTCTGGAAGTTTTATTAAATTTTATGAAAATCACATGTACCTATAGCCTATATCAAACATTTGATGTTTGATATAGGCGAAACATGTTATTCCCATGAAATATAATAAAGCTTCTAAAAAACATACGTTTCTATTCGTATTGACATAAATATAATTAATTGTTAAAATCTAAACGCTGCTTATGGTATTACAATTGTTTAATTATTGATTTATATTTAAGGCGACAGCTGTTTCATCAACCGATGTATTTAATGTATTTTTAATAACTAAACTATTCCCTGGGTTTCGCTCATCAAGTTTGGAGACTAAATAGAAGGTTATTTGGGTCATTATTATTGTTCATGAACAATAATATATTTTTACTACAGAGACCATAGATTTTTGAATGTCAAAATTCAAGTTGGAATCGAATCAGATTCGACGAGTCAGTTGAGCATTGGATAAAAGTAATATTGCGAGTATTATCAAAAGGTTTAATTGGTTTCGTTGGCTCTCGTCACCTTTCGAGGCAGATTTTTCTCTCTCACTGGAGGCGACGGGCACATGCACCGTCATGTCCTTTGTATTCCCCCCCTCCCGCCTACTGCGGCCTATTAGCAACATTTATCAGATTGCAACTGCCATCTCTTTCGCGCGCTTGAGATGATACGATGTTGTGAAACTGGTCAGACGTGCAAAATAAATGGGGTGTTTTTAAGTACTTGTGCTTATTTCTTTGCTGGTAGCAGTTATTACTTTTTAAAAGTAACTACCATTTATTCAATGATTTAAAAAACACGTTTAGCAATGGAAGTTGCCTAGTTTATTATATTTTAGGAAATAGTTTATATTATATATTTGTGATTGTTTTTAAGAAGTTGATTTGTGTTAGATCTCCAATATAATAATTACTGACTTTCCATTAATTTTGAAATTTATCCTGTTATATCCTAAATTTAACGGACGACCTCCCCAGGAGTATCTAGACCAGATTTGCCAAGATATGGGCTACACCTCCTATGTAGAGTTGAAGAAAGTTGCCGAGGACCGAGCAGAGTGCAAGAAAAAATGCATCGCCTTGCTGCAAACCAATCTTTAGATTGAGACCGGAGAAGAAGAAATATTTACATAATAATTAATAAATGTTGTAAATAAAATAGTCTATAGGTATACTATTAAGATACAATCATCTCTACAATATTTGATTCGCCTGTCAATTGTGAAAATTCTATGTGCTTTTATTTGGTACATATGATATTTAGTTTATCTATTGTGAAAAATTGTCCATGATTGTTTCAAGATATTACTGACTTTAAAATCACATATGCACTTCGACTTCCACTTCGACTTCTTAGACACGTCGGAATAACCTGGATGCAGTCTGCACAAGACAGAGTGAGCTTTGTCCAGGAGTGGACGGGAATAGGCCGGGAATAGGAAGAAGAAGAAGAAGATGCACTTCTTTATAAATTTAAATATATCATTTTATTGTGTTTTAATTAGGTATTGCCAATCGGTTTTGAACCCCGTCGTTGCTTCATTGAAGATATCGCAGAAAAATAATGTGGCAGTGAAAACGATTGACAATATGCGAAAGTTATTAACTGGTTCATATAAAGCAACAAGAAACGATAAGTGATGTTCTGCTATCACAAAGTACAAAGCAAAATACGCAGTAATCATAGGCGAAGTACTGGTTCATTATATTTACTTCAGGGGTTACACCACCGTGACGCTCGAAAAAATAGGCATAACAATAACCTTTTTTTTTGACTCGGCCGTTAAAAATATGAATTATTCTTTATTTTGCGTATACTTATTATATAATAGATTTATAAACAATTTCTAATATTTAAAAAAAATAACAATAAAAATGATGGAGATTTGAGTCGCTCAGTGGGACCCTCTTTTTAAAATCTTTGATGACGGTGTACGCGATTTCTCCGTCCAGCATTGTCTGAAAAAAAAAAACTTATTCAGAAGGGTAATAGCTGAGACGTGATGTAGAATTTTTTCGATTGGGTTCCGTATTCAAAAGTTATACAATTTTTAAACTCAAATTTTGGATGGAAATTCGAATTTTTTTTCAGCAAGGATTTTAAAATGAGGGTCCCACTGAGCGACTCATATCTTCGCCATCTGTATTGTTATTTTTTTTTCAATATTCATCATCATCATCAGCCGTCTGTCATCCACTGCTGAATGTAGGCCTCTCCCAAAGCCCGCCACCGCCCCCTATCCATTTCCGCTCCCATACATCCATGTCCAGCAATCCTCTTCAGATCGTCGGTCCAGCGGGCAGGGGGACGTCCAACTCTATGGGATCCTGTACGCGGTCTCCACTCTAGAAACCATCTTCCCCATCGGCTGTCGGTTCTCCGACAGATATGGCCAGCCCACCGCTACTTCAGTCCGCCTATCCGTAGAGCCACCTCAGTCACCTTGGTTTGTTGTCGAATAAATTCGTTTCTAAATCTGTCCCTCAAGGTTATTCCAAGCATGGCTCTTTCCATGGCGCGCTGGGCAACCTTGAATCTGTAGAATAGACCTTTTGTCAATGTCCATGTCTCGGCTCCGTACGTCATGACTGGCAAAACGCACTGGTTGAAAGTCTTGAGGCATTTAGTCTTTAGGCAATATTGGAAATTGTTTATAAATATATTATAATATATGTGTACGTAAAATAAATAAAAATTCATATTTTACATGGCTGAGTCAAAAAAAAGTTTATGTTTACGCCTATTTTTTCGAGCGTCAGGATGTTGTAACCCCTTAAATAATGCTGTTAATACTACTACTACTACTTCTCAGCGCAACATCCAGGTGTGGGACTTGGCTTCCTCCACTGGATTCTGTCCCTGGCCATCTCTGTCCATTCCTTAGCTCCTTCCCTTTTTCTCCCAGTTTTCCTCCACGCAGTACGCCCATCTTTTTCTCTGTCTACCTCTCGGTCTCTTTTCGCGCGGCACATATCAGGGTATAATTTTTGGCGTTCTACTCTCTAGCATTCTTTCTACATGGCCAGCTCACCGTAGGCGTATGCTGTTAATACAATAATTAATAAAAAAACACAACATTCAAACTACCTACCGTGTTTTTTTTTTTACATAAACTCGTAGAATGATTTCGTTTGCTGCAACTATTCACCTTTATCCGACCAAACCTCTATTTGGCACTGACACCGTGTCATTTACGTCAAAATATTTTTGTATTTTAATATACGTAACCGAGAACTCAAAGTTGTTCCGTATATTTATAGAGCAGTTCAGAGCGAATGCAATTCACAAAGCACATTAAAGCTCTGTGCGTATATGGAAGCGGATTGAATTCAACTGCATCCTAGGGACATTATGGTTCACGGTTATTGTTCATATTTATGACAAAAAGTCGTTTTTGTAGGTACATACTCGTACATATAAAGTGATACACGACTAACACATAAAGAATAAACAAAGTTTAAATGCTGCCATCATGGAAGTGCGTGGGTACATGGTTATGGACATATGCGATGTAGAGGAATAGCAAATACCATAGCACCCTTAAATATATATAAAAAAAAATAATAAAAATAACGTCTGGTCCACAGAGTTGTAAGAGTTAAAAGCTATATTTGGAAGAGAAAAGTAAAAACTAAGTATGAAAAGTAAGAAGCATGGAACTGGCAGGAGAAGGATGAGAGCACAATAAATACGGTAGAGATGAGGTCCCTAACACGTATGTGAGCTAGAACGATATACGACAGCATCTCAAATGCTGATATTAGAAAGGAATGTAGTGCAAAAGAAGGTATTACGAACAAAATTAAAAAAGGGTCGCTGCGTTGGTTCGGACATATGGAGCGCATGGATGGAGAAATAATGGTTAAGAAAGTATACGTTAATGATGTAAATGGAGTATGGAGTCGATGCAGACCGAGTAAAACATGGCATGAACAAATAATCAAATTTTAAAGGCTGGCCATGTTAAGTCGGAAGAATCGCTGTATGAATGTGGAGAAAGCTAGAGAGGTGTGCCAGGATAGACTAGTGTGGAGGTCCATTCTCTCTGCCTACTCCTACGGGGAAACGGCGTGATGGTTTGTTGTTGTTGAAAAGTAACAAGAAAAAAAAGATTAAATGTTGAGATTAAAAATATATGAATAAACTCATGTCTCCTAATCAAAATACCCAATTAATATTCATTTACAGAAATAATACAAATGTTTTGAAGTTATTTATTCGAATTCGATATCGATTCACAATCGTGTCTTTGCAACAAAAACAACCTGTATCGTAACCAACTCACTTCAACACATATGCGTAATCCTTTATCACGGGAGGGGTTGCGAAAATTTCCTCATTATATGATTCGGAAGGGTTGTCGTGGCGACCCTGTCGTATAGATAAGTAGCTACCCTTCTGTTTCATCTTTTACGACATTGATCGCTCCTGTCCCCGAAGGTCTTTCGAGGGCGCATGCGTTCAAAATGAGAACTGTTATTATCGAATTTTAAAATAAGTGAGTACCTACCTAATCTAATAACAATCTGAAATTAGCTTTCAATTAATAAATCCCTTAAAGATATATATTATTAACAAAATTATTTCCAAATGTTTACACATTCACTTATTCCAACTAGATTTTTTAAAATAACATCTTTGCCCCATCATGAAGTATCACTCAGAAGTCAGATCCGATACCAATAGGAGTAAGAACCCCCTCTGAATAGCAAAAATCAAATCCATCGCAGATAGTCTTTTTGCCTAACCCTTCGGGGAGACGGCGTGATGGTTAGTTAGTTAGTTAGTTAGTTTAGAAACATTCTAAATATAAACACTTCTGATACGTTTGATAACATTTTTATTTACAACTTTGTAATTATATTCTTCTATATTCGCCATCACATTGTGTTGTGGATTCACATGTCAATAATATGTTGACAACATTGTTTTGAAAAAAATATTTTGTGATTATAAATAGATATAGATAATGCATAACCATACTTTTATATCTATAATAGTATAATAATAATGGAGGGGGCGAAATCATTTTTTAAAGAAAGTTAGGAAACCTATGCATTAGACCAGTGTTTCTTAACCTTTTAAGTGAGCCGCACCCCTTTGAATCTGAAAATAGGTCTTTGCACAAGGGACGGACAATATGATTTTTTAATTTTTTTGCTTTTGAAAATGAGCAAAAAAAAACAAGGTTGACGACGAAACAGATCCATGAAAAAAACCCAGAATTTATTGTCGCCCTTTTTTTGCTCATTCGTGAAAATCGGACATTTGGAAAAATCGAACGTCGATTTTCACGAACGAGCAAAAGAAAAAAGGCCGACAACGACCATATTAATACGAATGCCTCAAAAATTAAATAAATGATAATTAATAATTTATATTGTTAGGGGTTTTCTCGCATCTCCAAAAATACCTTACCGCACCCCCAGAGGTGCGGGTACCCTAGGTTAAAAACTATTGCTTTAGACCATGGATTATATCCCCAAAAAAGTGATAATATTTATATTTAAATATATTCGTTTAGTTTTAGCTACAGAATTACCTCTATTCCGCTTTTATATACTTGATATACGAATACTCTGATACACGGTGTGTCTGGTGAGTATATGGGCAGTACTTAGTGCACGTGTCAGCACATAATAGACGTGAATGGTACGTGTTTGATCTCGAACGTCACTCTCGCTTTCATCTCTCATTAGCCGCCAGTTTCCCGTGACCTTGGTCCTCTAAACACTAATCACTACACGCCACTCCACTCTATGTACTGCCTAACTACCTATATACACGTGGAATACATAACATGTACCACACGGAGCAGTGCTGTAGCAGTTAAGGGGCCCCGCCCGGCCTGGTTAATAATCTTACTAATATTTATAATGAAATATTGTCTGTATATAAATAAAAGCGAATCTTGTTTATCGTAAAAAATACGATAAGTATTTTTGATAATACGAATGTTAATTTATACAATGATAAATATAATTATTGTAAATAAAACAAATGATGACGTTTGTAATCATCATTAAATAATAATGATAATACTATACATTAGCAAGGCGAAATATATAATATAGTAAAACTTCTAGAAAACAAACGTTTGTATTAATATTAACTAACTAACTAACTAACTAACCATCACGCCGCCTCTCCGAAAGGGTAGGCAGAAAGAATGGACTGTCATACTTTAACCGTTGCGGCACTCTATCCTTCTCTTTTCGCCCCGCGGGAGACGCGGTGTGCTGGGTTGCGAACCTCATCGCCACCAATAGGCATCTCCCGCGCACACTTCGATCGTTGAACATCCACAAATTAAATCTAAAACAAATAATAAAAAATACAATGATATAAAATAAAAATAAAATTAATAAATGTATTAATATTAATTAATTAATATGGAGTTTTTCACGATTATTAGGGAATTAATAAATAATTATTGATATTAGTTTGCATTATTTGTAGTCTTTAATTATAATTACAATTAAATAATAAGTGAAAACAAAAACCATGACATTCTCAAATAAACCTAAATGAAATGCAGGTTTTCCACAAACGACAGAATGCTGAAACAGGTTACAAAATTTAGATATCTGGGGTGGATTTGTTCAGTCAAAATGACCTTGTAAGCAAAATAATGGGATAAGTTAACAAAGCTTCGGTGATATCAGGTTGTCGCAAAGAGATCATCTGAAAAAAAATATTTTTGAGAACTGACAGTAAGGCAAAAATATACAAAACCTGCGTAAGGCAAACATTGACATATGGCATTGAGACTAAAGCGAATACTACAAGAACGAAGGCTAAGATGCGGGTAGCAGAGATGCGGATGTTGAGGACTACTAAAATAGTAGGGGAAAATTCTTTGAGATAGAGTGAGGAACATGGCTATCCCCGAAATCTGCAAAATGGGAGATGTTGTCAGATGGGGTAGACAACGCAGAAGACACTGGTATTTGCACGAGCAGATGATGAATAGCTCCAGAATCCCACATGTCATTATATATCGGATTCCTGTTGTGTACCATCTACCTGGAAGACCACTAAAAAGTTGGATGGATTATTAGGAGTTGACTTCCCAAGAGAGGTCAGCCTAACAATAGGAACAGACCAATGGTCTAAAAGGAGAAGTAGAAAAAGTAAATGGCGCGTACGATCTGAAGCAATTTAAACCATAATCGTGAACCAACACATCTGATTTGATATTGAGTTTTACAACACTACAATTCAATAGTTATTACAAATTCCAAAGTTGCAAACAATAAAAGTATATTACAATTGAATATGGTGAAAGTATATTATAATTGAACAGTTGTTTCATGAAATCGGTCACAACGACCTTCGTGGCCGAGTGGTAAGTGCATTGACTGCCACCCCGAAGGTTACGGGTTCGATTCCCGGCAAGGGCAGTGTGATTGTCACACTGTCTTTGGTCTGGTGTAGAATTCACGTGACAATAAAATGGCGATAGAGCAACCTATTACTTGTCATGAGAATCATTATGATAGCTATAATACCCTTTACATCGATTTGGTTCACGCTGTCATGATGTAAACAGCGATTTAAAAATATATATATATGAAAATATATGTAAATATAAATTATTATTCAACTGTTTGTTCCCATAATGGTCAGTTGCGTATAAATAAACGATAAACTTTGTATTAGATTCGTAAAATAGTAATCGAGTACGCCACTGGAGAAATCTTCCATGTATTGTATTATCTATTAGACCAGCCACACACGGATACACTGTGTGCGATGTGTTTAGTTGAATGGCTACATAAAGCGGAGGGATGTGGTATTTAGCCTAAGTTATCAATTGAATATATGTTACTATGGTCTAGTGCTGGTTCGATCAAACTGGGGTGGAACCAATAGCTGGACGAATACCACAACGATTGACAAAATTTAATTATACTATTATCATAGGACCGTACATTATAAAATAATAAGATAATCCTTTGTTTCGGCGGAAATATTTTGATATTTCAACATTATTAACTGTTTAAATAAAAACTCTGTAATAAATATCACAATTGATTATTTTTGTCGCAACAGCTGTTTCGCTAACCGAGGTTAGCATCATCGTGCAAATATCGGTTAGCGAAACAGCTGTCGCGACAAAATATAATCATTCGATTTTATAACAGAGTTTTTATTTAAAACAGTTAAAATAAGAAGAAGGAAAATTAATAAACGAATTTCAAAAAATATACTGCCTGTTAAGTGTTTTAATGTTAAATGATTTTATTTTATATATATATTCGCTATTTGCAATGTGGATTGATTTGAAAGATGTTTTGGACCGCAGACGTCTTACGTCAGTGTACAATTTTAAATTATGAAGACAAACTCCATACATATATGGTAGGAAAATGAAAGAGGCCATATGATGAGTTTAGAGGTAGGGTAATTGTTTATAAGGATTGTAGGATAATGGGAACATATGAACAATTGGACTCGAGGGTCTTGTTTATAATATGTTATTGTTTATAAATTATACATGTATATGAATAAAAAATCTTAACATTCGGCAATTATTCTATTTCCGAAAAAAAATATTACTATTATCCTTTGGTGGAAAGATTTTGTTTCACTTATAGTTAGGATATTTTAAAATGTTCTTTCAATGCGATTTTAAATACATCAGATTTCTTATTGAGCATCATAAATTAAACAATAATAAATCAAAGTCGTTTAATATTATGGGCATCATATAAAAAAAAGTAAATAATCGAATTCTAAAAGTTGCCGATGGTCCAGCTACGACTGAGAGTTTCCTTAAACCCGTCAATGGATATCATCGTGTTGTATACGCGGGCCCATAATATACCTATGTGTGCACACGTGAAGTGAGAAGCATAATAGAGGTGTAGAGGCACACGATAGATCAGACGACGGACGCCCCATGAATGGTCAGGTAACCGGATCAAATACTCTATCTGATAAGCTGTGATCGGAAATTAAAGCGACGTAGTATTTTGCAATAAATCAAAGTAACCAACTACAATAACAACCAAGCTGTTTCTGTGGAGGGGTACACTGAGACGATCTTCGCGGCATTATTTTTGATTGATATGCTTCTCCAAGTCTTTAGACATTTTTATAGCGTGCCGTGTGCGTGAACGACGTTTCAAATTAATTGATTTGGTCATGTCACATCGTTCTCGGTCAATTGCCATTTCGCGACTCTGTCACATGATATCGTATCGTTTATTCCCCGTACTTCATATTTTAGATATTATTTCTTCTTCTCCGGTCTCAATCTAATGATTGGTCTGCAGCAAGGCGACGCATCTCCTCTTCCACTCCTCTCGGTCCTCGGCAACTCTCTTAAACTCCGCATAAGAGGTGCAGCCCATATCTCGGCAAATCTGGTCTAGGTACTCCTGGCAAGGTCGTCCTCCGCCAATCGATTCCTCGACCATTCCCTCCAACACACTATGCAGGAAACATTCCTGTCGCAACACATGACCAATCCATCTTGCGCGCCTCTCCGCTATGGTGTTCAACACGTGCCTACTCTCTTCAACTCCGCTGAGAACCTCTTTATTTGTAATGTGGTCCCTCCATGAAACATGGGCATCTCGTCGATAGGCCCACATCTCAAATGCCTCCAGCCTTTTGCGCTCTCTTTTGCCCAGGCACCAAGTCTCGCAGCCGTACAGTAAAACACTCCACACCGATGTTTTTAAGTTGTTTTCGGAGGTTCAGGTCTATGTTGTTGGACTCGAATATTTTAGACTTTTGTTGAAGGCAAGTTTAGCCTGGTGGATACGACTATCGAAGTCTTTCTTGGATCGACCATTCCATGTAATACTGCTCCCCAGGTAAACAAAAGTTTTTACAGCCATCTCCACATTTACTTGCGCTCATCTCTACCACATTCATTTGAGTAGGTATTAACATTATTTAAGTATGATAAATTCAAAATTAATTAAATTAATGTTTAAGCTTATTGTTAAAGTAGATTGAAAAGGTATATTTTAACTCTAGATTATAATTAGTATGCAAAATCTTCTTCTTTTTATTCCGGTGTCGTGTAAGATCCCTCCGACTTTGACTATCACCCGAGAGTAGGTGTCTCTATCCCTGGCAGCTCGAAACAGCTCCTCAACATTCCTCAAGCCAGTCCAGTCCCATGTTGTAGAGCCAAGAGATTCGCCTCTTGCCAACACCTCGTCGACCCTCAATTTTTCCTCAATGATCAGGTGTAGCAATTTATATTCTCCTCCTAATCAAATGACCTAAATATGCCACCTTACGATTTTCATACTAGTCAACAATCTTCTATTAGCTCTGGCTCTCTGGAGAATATTATATGTTGATGACCATATTAGTCCAAGGGATGTATAAAATTTTACGGTGAGTCACATTTCAAATGCTTCCAGCCTGTTCATGATAGCAACATTTGAGGGCCATAAAAAAAGTAGGTATGGACCAGACGTAGAATTTGACTATCATCTGTCGAAGATTTAGTATGCACAATAACAAATAATATTTTATTTAGAGTTATCTCGTTGAATCATTGCAGTAATCATTGATTAGATTCTGTCCCAATGATGTAATTATAGGTATAAGTGAATATTATAATTATTTAAATTTTACTAAAAACAAACAAAAACGGTTTTTTAACACTGATCTCGTTCTGCTTCCCTTCCACGTGGTTGCTTTAAAATAGATAACACGTAATATATAGCACACGTTTACAAAATATTTCCTTATATTGAACACGTGTAACATGAAAATGACTTGCTGTTCAAGATGATTGATGTCTTCGTGTCCGAACAGCGCCGGGCACACCCGCAGGTATGGGATGCTCCGTCAATGTTCCTCTTTAGGGGGTGGTCGTGGGGCGGAGGGTGCCAATGGTCGGAATGGAAAAAGCTTAATTACAAGCATGAAAACGAGCCTATTGACTGAGGGGTCGCGCGGGGCGGGGGCGCTCGAGACGCATGAGGGAGCAAACCCAACCTTCCCTCATTTGGGGTCATGGAATTTACATCAAGACATTTTGTAATGTCAAACGAACAGGAAAACCAATATCTCGTTACTCTCATCTCGTTTTTCTGAAAATCTATATAGACACGTGTACGTTTACGGAAGATACGTGTAAAATATATAGATTGTTCCATGAAAAATGATGTGTAAATCCATATAAAGTAATTAATTCGAATGGAACCGTTTGTTTTCAAGAAGTTTTATTATATTTTATGGGAATGAGATTTATCGCATTAGGAATGACATGACACGTATTATCAAATGTCATATCATATATTACATATGATTTATTTAATATTGATGAAAGGGTCCGTTTTCTATAAGTTTTTTTTAATGCTTTGTAAAAGTGATAGTTTTTGATTTCATCATTATGAAAACAATTACACAGAGGACGATAGCAAGCAAGACACTGAGAGATCGCGTAAGGAACACCAGAATAAGAGAGATATGTGATAAGATGGAGCAAACAGCAAAAAAGGGACTGGTACGGTCATGTTCAAAGAATGGACACCACCAGACTCCCCTATATTGCATTGCATAATCAGCCTCATGAGACTCGTCCTCGTGGAAGAACTCCTAAAAGATGGAAGGACAGCTGGGAATCTACCTCACAGGAGGAGCAACACTCTGGATAATAGACCACATAGGTCTACAATAAGGAAGAAGAAGAAGAAAACAATTGATAATGCCCTAGTAGGTTGAATATTTACCATATAAGAAAGATTTGTGAACGATAGGTATACAAAGATAATTTTAAGTAATTAGTAAAGATAAATCGATTACTTATTTAAAAATATATAAAAAAAATAAAACTTTGTGTTTAACCAAGGTATGGTTATTATAATTGATGCCAACTAGTTTCGCTTGTACTCAAGCTTCATCAGGGCGGTATAACAACTGAACGAAAACACAAAATCTACATCTACATACAATAATAAACGGTGGTGAAATCAGAGGAGGGTGTGGGAGAGTATGAGAGGGAAAGGAATAATCGAAAAAAATATGTTATTTATTTGATAATTATTACTTGATAATTATTACTATATACACTTCTGCGTGTATACATGATTATATAAATAAAATAAAATTTAACTTTAGATACCAGTTTTTCATTAAATTTTGAAAGTGTTTCACTGGTCGCCAAAAGACAACAGTGGAAGTAGAGCATTGTTTTTTTTAAATTATTAATTTAAAATGAACATCAATCAAAAGAATTCAATAAAATCATTATATTATCCAACATTTTGAATGTATACAAATTCTTGTAGACAAATACTGAATTTTACCCATTGCGGATAAATTATTTTTTTATAAGGATTAATTGTATCTCAATACAGACGAAGATGTAAATTGTTTTCTGGGAACAGAATATGGTGGCCGAGGAGCTTACAGGACTTATGACCTGTCATTGTTTGGGTTGAGCGATCGCTTTATGTTTAAAAACATTCCCCATTTCGCCTTTCTTACGATCACCACGTCTGACAAATTTTTTGTAAGATGTATACATATGCTAGAATGCTGCACTTATCATCACATTTTTTTTAGTTCACTCTACACTAGAGGCATCTATTAAGATTGGGAAGCATTATATTATCATTACATATATTGTAATATTAATGAAACAAGTGTTAGGTTGTTTGTTTTTCATCTTAAAACATACGACTGTATAAAGACGTTATCGAGTTTTGGAGCTAAGTTTGAAATTAGATAAAAGGGGAGACGGGTGGGCGGGGAAGGGCGGGGAAGGGTTAGGCAAACATAATAAAATATGATGTACATACGGCCAGTAAATGGCGGAAGAGTAATTACTGGCCCGAAAAAAGTCGGCGGCTACTCACGGAATAATCAGGAACATTTCTCGTTAATTTCAGGAGGGAATCTGCCCAGTCACGTTCGGGTTAGGTGCGCGCCATTTAACCTGCGGGCCGCCTCGGATCTGCAACATAATCCAAACTTACAAATATTACATTATACAAGTACCATATAAATATATTTTGTAGGTAAAGATTGATTAGGTTGGCATAATTGAGGAGTTATCTATACAATATGCAAATTTTCACCGTCCCCGGATCGACAATATCCTATCTCTGCAGATCCTAAATTAAAAACATCTGCAACACCTGATGTTCGTCAACGAAAGATGGAATTTCGACAAGGTGGTCCTCCTCGATGACTTTTCGGCTATCCTCAGAAGTCAAAACTTACAACTGACGTTCCTTCCAGGAGACGGCTACCAGAATCATCAATAAATTCTATTTCTTCTTCTTCCTCTTAGTTTAGGTTGTATGATCTGTTTGTGACGGTGGGCTGTCCTGGGATGATGATGTCCAACCATCTCTCCACCTTTTTGACAAACTGACCTTATCGTTTCATTTCTGATCCGATCTCTAAGGGTTTTCCCTGCGATGGAGCGTAGGGTTCGCATTTCTGCTACTCTTACCATAGAAGGTTCTTAGTTCTATTGGTATCGGCTCTGACCTCTATTCCATACGTCATGATTGTACCATATTGTCTACTTGTATTGTCCTTGTCAATAAATTAAGGACATTGAATGAAGAAAACATTTGTGTATAAAGTGAATTTCATCTCTCATAGTTTCAAGCTACATTAAGTGTACCATATATACATATCTCGCATAATAAATATATTTTCACAGCATTTTACCTTCTCCAAAGACATAGCTCAAATGTTCCGACTGAAGTTATCCATGGTTTCTTCAGATGTAAGGCAAATGTCGGAACATATATACGAGTATTATACATGAGTAAATAACTCATGGACCACAGAGCTTGACTGAGTCAGCTCAGTAGACAATACAGATATAAGCATTACAATAAATAGTAATATCCTTGAGATAAATACCTGTCAGGATAATATTATATATACTTTGCAAATTGAAAATAACTTTGTTTAATCCACTAATTATTAAAAAAATATTAAAAAACACGACATGTTTCGGAGGATACCTCCATCTACAGGTGTAAAAATGTAATAAACAAAGAAAGACTAACATAAAAACGCATTTAAAATTCGATACAATAATTCAAATCAAAAAATTAACCTGGGCTATTTGTTATAAGTACTAATAATTTTTTTTTAATATTATATAAAATTTAAAAGAATTTTGGCCCCAAACTATATAATATAAGAAACAAAATACACCATCACGCCGTTTCACGGAAGGTGAGTCAGATATAATGGACCGCCACACTTCTCTATATTGACAAACCTCTATAGATTCCTTTACATTCATACAGCGAGTAACATACGTACGCCGATTTTTTCGACTTTCAACATGGCGTACCTTTAAAATCTGATAAATTTGGTTATGCCATGTTTTCAATGCAGTGATCATTTCATATATTTTTTTCAAAATACCTTGTTCCGCTTTAATCTCACATACTCGTATTTCACCTCGCTAGGGCAGTATCACTATTGTTCTGATGATTAATTTTGATGTACAAAATAAGATCCCCAGTCCGGCGCTGCCGTTAAGGCGGGCATCCATCATTAGTTCTCTTTTTTCACCGACACTCCGCGATAACTCCCGATCCTTGCAGCTTTCCTCGCGGCGCCCCCTCGCCAAAATGGCGGTCGCCGCTATCTGCGCGAAATTATCAACACCGCCTCCCCGCCGCCCCTCCCCTCCCCTCCCTGCGGGACTCAGGCCGGCCGCTGACAGTCCTGCTTACAGGCACATATTAATTTCGCGCGTAAGGGAATTTTTAAATATTCAAATTTGGAACGATTAGCGAACGTCAGAATTGCCAGCCTTGTTGTCAGTGTCAAATTAAGCGTGAAGATTTTCCGTGCGTGGGTAGCGCCTGGCTTCATACTTACTCGGGGGCGAGGGGTACCTACTCGGTGTTAAGGGCTATTCATCTGTATTGTAGAAAAATCCACCTTACAAATTAATAACATGGTTTTTCCCGAATACATGAAATTTAAACACATATTATTTTCACAATGCCTTCATCTCTTTCTCTCTTTTAGACTTCTAGTTAGAAATAACCAATAACAAATACTTTTGAATAAATTTATAGAACAGATTAGGTCGCTTTGAAACATGCCATTTTCCCACCATATTCACTAAACGATGAAGACATTACTTTCGAAAGAACTGTAGAACTATATGTATATGTTCAACGGTATAAGTGACAAAATGTTATTGGTAGAAGTAAATTTCATTATAAAATATGTAGATTTAGTTTAATTAACATAAAAATGCATGGAACTGGCAAAAGAAGGATGAAAGTAGAATAAGTGCAGTAGAAATGAGATCCCTTAGACGAATTTGTAGATACTCTGTGTATGATAGAATGAAAATCAAATGAAAATATAAGAAGTGAATGCGGTGCGAATGATGGTGTTATGAACAAATGTCGGCCATGTGAGAAGTCAGAGAAATCGACGCGCGTGCATGACACGATGTATGAATGTTAAGGAAGCGAGAGAAATATGTCAGGAAAGGAAGGTGTGTCAGTCCATTCTTTCTACCTGCCCTTTTGGGGACACCGCGTGATGGTTAGTTAGTTAGTTAGTTAACATGAAGATGGCAGCGGGCTGTCAAATCCGGTAGAAGCCATAAAACAAAGTGGAGTTAAACGTAATATTTTTTTAAAGGATTTTTGTGTTATTATTTTATACGTGAGAGTTTAATGATTCTTTTTATTATGGTCCACTTAAAAAAATGTTATAGTGTAAAAATGTAAGAACCAGACTAATAGTTATTATTTTAAATAGAAGAAATTTATATATCCATATTAAATTATTTTTGAACTAACCACGAATGAAAAATCGAAATTTATAATTCATAGTACACACGCGCTGATAAAAATACATACCAGAATATAGGGCGGATATAAATGAGATTAAGCCAACATAAGGACTGTTTCTGAGTCTCCGTGGTAAGGGCTAATGGAAAAGTTAAGGCTCCGAGCTTTCAGGATCGCCCTGCTTACGGAACTCGCGGCCGGAATACGGAACTCCTTAATTAAAGGGATGGCGAATTTTCAAAATGTTTTGGCTTACATGAAATTACGGTTCAAACAATGATTTACCATTCCCAGAGCTTTTATAAACGAGAACGCTTATTGCCGGATATTCTACGGTTAATCTGGAAAGAATTTTTGTACCCAACGTAAAAAAATAGACTGTAAAATATATTATAGTATTATTAAGGTATCTACGAGTATATATGTAATTACACATCAAACCGTATATATGTAATTACACATCAAACCAGTAACATATAATATGTTTTAAGCTTAGAAGAAAGAATACTTAATTTATATCTAGTGTTTGTAACAAGAATTTTGTTTATTGTTTCTTGAACAATTAAGTGAAACTAACATCTTAAATTGAACAATTAAGTGAAACTAAAAAAACAACATTTTGAATGTATACAAATTCTTGTAGACAAATACTGGATTTCACCCATTGCGGAAAAATTATTTTTATTTTATAAGGATTAATTGTATCTCAATAGAGAGCCACCACCTTCTGTTCCCAGAAAACAATTTGCATCTTCGTCTCTATTGAGATACAATTAATCCTTATAAAATCTTAAATAATTATTATGAATGAAATCGTCTGTTTTCTAGAAGTTTTATTATATTATATGGGAATGCATATTTCGCTTTTAGACATTATCAAATGTGATCAACAATTTGATAATGCCTTAGAAAGGCAAAACATGTCATTCTAAATATATATAATAATTTACTTCTAGAAAACAGACGTTTTCATTCGTATGGACCTTATTTTATTCATCTTCTTCTTCTTGTTTGTCAATGTAATAGCTCTAAACATGGATGTTGTGCTTCAGCTGAGCCAGTCAAAAGCATAGTTGCTTTTATTTATATTAAAAATTACGTATTTTTACATAAGAATCTAAGGTTAGCAGAACTAACACATTTTTTGATAAGAATATGTTCATTTCATAACAACTTTTCGAATTAAATTATCGAATACAACATGAGACTCAGAAAATTTTCACGGGAAGGTATTAATATTGTATAAGAAAGAAAGGACAGGGGTATGTATTTTAAAATGAAAGGAATAATTAGGCACCCTTCTCAAACCATTCGCCAGAGCCCAAGGGTTGGAGCGGGGAAGTAATGGGTGGCGGGTGCTGGTTCAGACTAAAATAGCAATTAATATCTGTTAGGCTTTCGGCTCCATTTTAGGGTGATTAGTAAACAGAATTTATTACGATGTTAAATAAAATGCATGGCCGGGGTATGTGCCGAGTCCGAGTAACTCACTCCAACAGAAGAGCATAAATGAACACACGTTTTTGTTAAGTTGAATACGGGTTAAATAACTTAAATTCCAGATATTTTTGGCTAAGCAATTCTAGAAAAATAATTGCTACAAAGACCGAAATATCCTTAAAAAAAAAATTCAGAATTAAATAAAAACGACAATTGTATTGAAAAATAATCTCAGAAGAAAATAAGAGAGTTAATATGTTATAATTATTTTAATGAGTCTGTTATGCAGTAGAAATGAGATATCTTAAAATAATGCACGAGGTAATCTGTATATGACAGGGTGTCAAATGAGTGAATGGAGTGATAATGAATGTGTTAATTTGGAAGAGATTGAAATCATTCATATTAATGTTGTAACTTTCGAAGCCATTATTCAATGTATTTCTTCAATGTATTTCTGTGGTGTATTATGACTTCATAATGTCGAACCATTATTGTTATACTTTTGGTTTGATGTAAAAGTGATAACTTAATTATATTACAATGTACAATTTTTAATTTTAAAATTTTACTCGCTATCGTAAGATTGATAGGTTTGATTTATAGAATTTCATGTTATTTTGTGAAATATTTTTCTTAAAAATATATTCTGAAACAAAAAAAACATAGTGTGTGGATTAAAATATAACATGTGAAGTTTGGTGTTACATAGTAGCTTATATACAACTTCCAAAAATTTGTCAGACATGGTGGTCGTAAGAAGGGTGGAATGGGGAATGTTGTATTACATAAAGCGTGCGCCAACTCAACCAATGACAGGTCATAAGTCCTGTAAACACCTCGACTACCATATTCTGTTCCCAATTTGCATCTTCGTCTCTATTGAGATACAATTAACCCTTTAAAATAAACATCTTCGTTTATAATTCAACTATTTTAGTTTCATATGTATTCAAAGATAGTATCATTTAATTAGGACATCGTCCACTTGATTTCTACATACAAATATTCATTTACGATAATATTCCTTTAACCTGCATGGTAAAAGAACACGTGATTACGAACACTAACAAAGACCTAGTCAAATACGTAAGGATCCACGATTGAAGGAAAGTGGAAAGACCTGGAGAATAAAGAGGGATTGCCAGGGATAGGAGCTAGTGGAAGAGTTCAAATCCCACATTGGGATGCACCGTCGAGAAGATGAAGAATAATAAGATTAGATAATAATGTATAAAAATATATAAGTAGATTTATAAATAAAATGTTGTGTACATATTTTTCCAGACAAATATTTCCCTATGTTATCCTCACGGTTAATTATTATAAAACAATTTAAATAATAATTTAATAAAACGATTTTTTGAGAACTACTCGTATTTCCACTTTTTATTTCGCCAGCGACCGGTTTCGTCAGGCTTGCTACTATCAAAATAGCAGTCTGTCGATGCCAAGCAAACACGCAAAAGAAGAAATATTTCTTAAGAAACATCGTTTTATATAATTATCGTTTAAAATAAACTTCCATCAAGAGATTTCAGAATAATAATAATTTTTTTTTCATAAAACAATTTGTTATAGTCATCCATATTATGATTTTATCAGTTGTCTCCATATTTATAAATGAAACATTTATTACTGTTAAAATTTAAAACGCTGTTATAATATCACAATTTATTTTTATTCACTGAGAGTGTCGCGACAGCTGTTTCGCCAATCGATGTTGGCATCATTAGGGGTTACAACAAACTATTTATTGTTTATTGTAACACCTGATGATGTCAACATCGGTTGGCGAAACAGCTGTCGCGACACTCTCAGTGAATAAAAATAAATTGTGATATTATAACAGTGTTTTAAATTTTAACAGTAATAATGTTGAAGTATCATAGTGTTTCGGCCAAAACAATGGACTATGAAACATTTATATAAATTATTAAGAAAGTAAAATATATTCAGGCCGAACCAGGGTGCACAAAAAGTTGATGTGAATTCCCTGTGAACACGATGTTTTTCAAAATAAAATAACCTTTCTTGTAACGCGATCAAATTAAGTGCAGAGTTTTCGCGGGGTGTGAAGGTTTGTAGGGTCGTCCTTCCACCCTCGCGGCCCGCCACCCGCCTCTGCCGGCCCTGGGATTAGACCGGGTTCCCGTCCCGACCCCGGGTAAGGCCGGGGAGGGGCGACATAAGAGAATAATTTAACTGGCCGGAGCCGAGCAAACTTCTGGGAATTAAACCCGAGCGACCTTTTTGGGCCTTACGGTTTCCCGAGGACGTGGAGCGTAGGGTCTGTTGGAATCTATTGTAGATTGCTGGAAGGTTCCAAGTACAATGTACTTTAATCCAACTACTTTTGATTCTACTTTCCCATGGTAATTCAGAATGGTATAGGGTAGATTCTTTTAATTAATCTGATAGCATTAATATTGTTTTTCTTAATGAAAACGTATGTTTTCTAGAAGTTGGTGTGTTCTAATTTTTTGGGCAAGTATGCCGAGCCGGAGAGACTAGAGCAATCAAAATCCTGTACCCGTCTAGACCGACTGGAGGAAGACCTCTAGGAAGGCCTAGACAGCGCCTAATGGACAATGTTCTGGCTGATCTGGCTAGGTTGGGCGAATCAGACTGCTGGGAGCAAAAGGCGCAGGATCGAGGAACTTGGAGGAAAATCATCAAGGAGCCTAAAACTGTTCAAGAGTTGTATGGCCATAGGAATTAGTAAGTAAGCACACACTTGATAATGGCCATAGATTGGCTTAGAAAGAAAGAAGAATAAATATTATGCATCAGAAAGTTGAAACATGTCATTCCCATAAATTATTATCAAACCTCTTTAAAACAGACGAGTTCACTAATATTGAATATGGAGTTTTACATCTCTAATGTCGAACCATCTCTCATGCGTTCCTGGTATTATATATTTGTTATATATTTTACCTGTTCTCAATAGATGTCTTAAACTATAAAAATTGTTTGTAATATCTTTTGAGAAAATAAACTGATTTGATTTGATTTGATAATTGTTTAAGAAACAATAAATACTTTTATTTTCTTCTATATTCGACTTCACTTTGTGTTGTAGATTCACATTTGAATAATTAAAATTGTTCTTCTAAATCTCGGTGCTATATCCGGGTGTGGAATTTGGCACATAGTAGTCCTCCACAGCAGCCCTACCTTGGCTTCTGTCCCTGGTCATCCCTCTCCATTCTCCAAGAATTTTCAGTATCTTCCAATAGCTGGTTCTTGTGTTTTTGACAAAGTCGTGTTCGTAATAATGTGTTATTTTACTATGCAGGGTGATTAGCCCTGTGATGGGTCCTCCTTCTTTATCCGTGCTTGGCACCTGCAGCAGCTTAACACCAATTTCCTCGTCACAAAAGAGTGTAGAGTTAAAAGCGAATGTCCGGAAAAAAACGTATCTAATACTCTCACTTATCTAATAATTAATTGTATTTTTAGAGTTCAATTATTAATTTCTTATTTTGGTATTTAATCAATATGTGCGGTAATACTATGAGTACATTAAAAAAAAAGTGCTGTGAAAATTTAATATTTGTTAATAATAATGCATTAATAATGGTTCCTTATGATTCAATAAATTTGTGGTATTATAGATATACCACATAACATAATATTATGGAACTAATCTGGTTGATCCTTAGGTAAATAAACATATACGTGATGTAGCATAAATAAATGGTTATTTTCTACCATATAAATATTCAAAATATATGTGTAGTCTTATAATATTAATAATTTGACATCTAATACGAATACCTGCGGTAAGATAAACTTTTTAAGAAGTGATCCTATTATCATCCTAATAGTGCGAGGTTATCCAATTGTTTTTATTTCTTAATCATTAAATGTCCTTTTTTTGTCAACACACAAGACTTTATATTCTGTTATTGTATTGAATACGTAACAGAATATATAGTCTAATATTACTATCATATCAGCAGGTACGTGAGCCTTATTTAGTAATTAATCAATTGAATGTAGTTTTCTGTGATGTACCTAGTTAATAGTCGATTAATTAAGACTCTCGAAATACACAATTTAAAATTATTTTAAGCAATTTTCAAACATGATTAAGAAACAAAAATAAATATAAATATTACAGTTGTAAAAGGAATTTCCAAAATTGTTTTTTTCTCATGTTAAACGAAATAAAATATTGTAAGTATGTGATTTTATTGACATTTAAATAGATATTTTATTTATTTATTTATTAAAAGACCTCTTACATTTCCAAGTAAAAATAGGGTATACACATATCGGAAATGCTAAGGGTGTCCAATACGAGTCCTTGTTGTGTATTATAACGTATCTCATGTTTTATATGTATAGTATTCGAATAGGTTCAAGTACGATGGTTCGGTAACTATAATCTATAATAAGGAACTATAATTCAAAATAAACTGACTGATTTGTGGAGCAAATGAGATATTAAATTACAGATTAATAGTTAAAATCCTATTAGTAAATAAAAACCAGTAGAAATGAACAGTTGCTAAAATTTATAGATACCATTCAACATATCTTCTAGGAAAATAAATATTTGATCGCCACGAAAACAGAAAAAAAGTAAGGAGTCGGAGAAATCGACGTGCGTGCATTACACGATGTATGAATGTAGAGGAAACAAGATAAGTATGCCTGGGCAGAACAATGTGGCGGTCTTTAATTTTTGCCTATGCTCCGGGGACACGGCGTGATGGTTAGTCAGTTAGTTAGTTGAGAACTGAAAAAAAAAACATATGCATTTTTTAAATTTCATTCTCCATACGCTTGGATTAGGAGTTAAACGTTTAATTTCTTATACCACTACACCTAATATAATATATAATAACATAAGTTTAGATTGTTATTTTTTATTTCCTAGCTGCATTGCAAGAGAGATGAAAACTTTGACAAAATAAGAATCGTGATATGTATTATAATATTACAAGAATTTTTAAGTTTTTGCCTTAAACTTATCTTTGCCACTTGAAAAAATAAACTTGTTAAACTTAATATTAATTTTTTATTAGATTTCATCCACGAAGTTTCAGTAAAACGATAGTTTTCTTACTAGACTCAGAGGCAGGAATACGGCAGCCTAGTTCGTGTATCGCCTCTTTACAATAAGTCCTATATTGTTGAATAGTGCACAACGCGAGGGGGTCGCCGGCCACGAGGGGGTGAAAAGAGAAAACGCTATTCCCTTTGGGATACGAAACATTGTGAGTGTGAGCGGTGCGGATGTACTTTTTGCTTTAACCCTTTGCACATTGGCCGGGCGGCAAAATTTCAACCAAAAACTCCGCCCATTTACAAATACAGCTCCTATAGTCAGTCGGGCGCACAAGTTTCGCCCCGTCCTGTCGCTTTTTCGCTGGGGGACGTCCGGCGAAATTTATCGCGTGTACCGGCGATTGATCCAACAAAGTTTCGTCTGGATTTTTGAAACTTTTCATGGGAGCGGCGGGCAGATTTTGTAAACTTTCTGCTGGCGTGTGCGTGCGCAGGACGCCGGACTTCGGAGAGCGCCATGCTTTTATTTTATCGACTTTCAAAATTTGCATACGCCAGCACCGCCCTGTGTCGGCCGTGTCGCTAAATAAATATCAAGACTCGCACGCAGGTACTGGACTAGACTGAAGATTAGCAGACAACTACCGCTCATATCTGATACACAGGGCTGAGCAAAGAAGGGAAAAAATGGGTAGCTTAAACGTGCCCTGGGGTAACATTTAAAAAAAATAGCTATTAATATCAGTCCCGGATGGACGGGGTACGGGCCTAGGAAGTGAACGAGAGAGGCTGACGAAAGGGCGCCTCTGCGCCCTATAGCACCTTCGCGTAAACGGTGGGTAGGTACTGTTCAATGAAGGAGTTAGAGAATTGATAGGGCTTACAGGAAAATTAAGATGAAATCATGTTGAAGATTGAAACCGCAAGTTGTTAATCAGAAATAACAACTAATTTATTTTAAATATTGGATTAATTGAAAAAAATTACCAAAGAAAAATTTAATACTTTATAACTAACTAACTAACTAACTAACCATCACGCCGTCTCCCCGAAGGGGTAGGCAGAAAGAATGGACTGCCACACCTTTCTTTCCTGACATATTTCTCTCGCTTCCTCAACATTCATACATCGTGTCATGCACACGCGTCGATTTCTCTGACTCTTCACATGGCCGACATTCAATATTTGATTTATTTGATCGTGTCACGTTTTCCTCGGTCTTCCTCTATTTCTGGTCCATTTACATCATTAACATATAATTTTTTTACCATTATTTCTTCATTCATTCTTTCCATATGTCCAAACCATCTTAATTAATACTTTATTAATACTTTATTGAAGAAGAATTTTTTTTTTATAAAGTTAGTCTTCTTTTCTTCTGCTTTTATTTAGGTGTCCTGTTATTTCGCGGAGCCTGTTCCTGGACAGATGTCCAACTGTCTCGTCATCTATTAGGTGGTCTTCCTGTCGGTCGATTTCCTGTTGGTACTTTATTTGCGGCTATATTTATCACTCTTTCAGAACATGCTCTTTCCACATGATATCTCCAGTAGCGTCTTCTCAGTCTTTCCTATCGCACGACATCTTCTACATTGCAGATCTGTCTTATTTCAGAATTTCTTACTCTGTCTCAGAGTGTCGTTCCCACAACGGATCGGAGAGTCTTCATTTCTGTGGTTCTTAGGAGACTTTTTGTTCTGATGGTGTCAGCTCTCGTTTCTATTCCATATGTCATTATAGGACGTAATAAAGCTAGTATTTTCACAACATCATTATATAGCTAGTATTTTAGGCAATTGTAAATATTTTATTTCGATCAAATTAAAGCTTTTTAAATATTTTTTAAACCTCTTGAACATACTTTAGATTTCGGGTAAAAATTTATAAATACGTTAACTTTGATTAAGCGCGTATTGAAGTCATAATTCTCAACGGTTTTAAGAAACGTTTTGATGAATAAGTCAAACTGAATAATAATTACATTTACTCTTTGGGGTAACTTGTGCATAATTTTCTCTCACATAAGTTTGTTTTTAATTACTGGTTCGCTGTGAGAATTTCAAAAGCTCAGACTCTAATTGTTGAAACAGGTTCAAAAATATTTCCTTTGTATTCCGTGTTGAAGGGGATGAAATCAACCTGTTTTCTTGTTAGTACAGGTCACCCTTACGATAGTAAGTTTAATTTTACATTTAACAGAACTCATCTTAACCTCTTGTTGGGGTCAAACGTGCTTGGGTCCGGAAGGTCAACATTTCTGACCCCTTTAGCATAAATCTCAACGTTAATTTTATAATCTCTTAAGACAGTTCGAACCTGTTTGCACATCACAGTTGCATAAATTGGAATGTGTATATTGTTTCCCACAAAATTTGAATAAAAATAACGGTTTATTTTATTCTGTTCTAAGATACAACAAAGCCAAATTAACATAATTTCTGGAGTGCATGTGGTTTATATAATTCACTACGAAATCTCTCTACAAATAAATTGTACTTTTAGGAGAGGTTATAAATATTTGAAGTTAAAAGCGTTTTGCGTTTAAGTAATTTATTAAAATAATCGACACTGTAACATTGTACAAAAAAATGTTAAAAATCTGCAAATGACACAAAGTTCCATGTTAGGAATAGAGCCAGAGTCAGAAACGAAATGGTGTGAGAAAAAACAAAGGTCACTGACATGATTTAGCGCGTGGCGACTCTAAAATGGTAACGGGTTGGTCGCGTAGCCAGAAATTCGGACAAAAAATGATCAGAAAGACTGCTGACTTGGAGACCATGGACTGCAAAGAGAAGTGCAGGGCGATCGCAACTACGGTGGAAGGATGACCTGAACTAACACGTCGGTATAATCTTGATGCAGTCTGCACAAGACAGATCGGCCTGGAAGATAATAGAGGAGGTATTTGTCTAGAAGTCGACGAGAAGAGGCTAAATATGGCATGATCAGCTTCGGGAAATAACTGCCGATTCTGTGTCAAAATACATAACTTGAATATGTATTCGTATTTCATTTCGTAAATATAAAAAAAAGTTTTTTAATCCGAAAGACCTATATACAGTTTTTCACGAGCCTATAATACACGCACTGGATTCACCAACACATTTTCAAACATTTTTTATAAACCTCTCTTTTTAGGTATACCCGTTCGTACAGCGGTAGAGAGAGACGGAGCTTTCAGAATCGGTGGTATGGGGGGAGGGGTGGTCAAATTCCTTCCCTGATCAAATTTTTAGGTAGTTTGGACTAATTGTATCGAATTTTTTAGCTTAACTTTCTATCCGAATTCTATCGTTTAAAAATTAAAATCGATTACCATAATAATAGATGTTTCTACTCGTATTAAATATTTTTCGGAGAAAAGCATAACGTATAATGATTATATTCAATAACATTAAGAAATATGCCACAAATTTCTACACGGAAGCAGTTCAAAGCTAATCCAGGCTTGAGTTGATTTATCTTCATAATGCGCCATCATTCCAAGAAGATTTCTTTAGAATTAACTACCGATAGCGATTGTTTTACCTTTATGAAGAGAATAGTAACGAAAAACAATTTAAAAATGAATTAATGATGAATAATCGTTACTTAAACAAAGATTTGTTAGAGGTATATATTAGAATATTATTTATTTGGTGTATCAGAATACTGGTGAGTTGTCTAATGTTACATATAATAAAATAGTAATTCTTAAGAAAGTTCCCGAGAAGATCATCCTCATATCGGACACGCGTTATTAACGCGAACCCTCGACAGACGACAAGACTTTAGCTATTTTTTAAATATATATTTCATGTCTCAGCAACATCACGTTTTTATTAAATTATTTCTCCAAAAATAACCTTGAATAATAGAGAATAAGTACTAAGATCTAAAGAACTGACTACATAGAATATACTGTTTAATCAAATTCAAATACCTTCCAAATTCAAATACCTTCCAAATTCAAATACCTCCCAAATTCAAATATATTTCCCCTGCGAGTATCTTAGATGCCATGTGCCTTTAAGTGAAACTTTAGCGAAATTGGCATATTCAAAATATTAGGTAAATCACTTTATCTATGGTTAAGGCGTTATCACAGTGGAATAAGATTTTTATTAAGGAGAATTTATATAATACTGTTAATATCTAATTGTTTTTTAAATACGTAGTTTATAAAAATATTTATTAAAAAAAGTTTGTATAAATAATGCTATTAGAATTATTCATACAAAATATTGAATAAGTAATAACGGTCAATCATTACGATATACTATCAAATAATTATCTAAAAGATATAAGGTATCTTATATTTATGAAAACTGGCGTTTTGTTATATTTTATAAGGGTGACCTTTGAATGATTTTCAAATGTTTAAAAATAAATTTGATAATTCCTTAGCATGGCGAAACAGTCATACGCATAAAATAAAATAAACCATAAAAACAAATGTTTTCATCAATATTATGGTGTTTCACATCATTGTTTGAGAAAAAGTTTCAAAAGTTTATAAACGATGTTTGTAATTAAAATGTAGGTAAAATGAAGGGCAACGTCCCCATGAATGAACAGGGTCGACATCCATTCATATTTGTATCAAAACTCACCCTTCCGAGTGATAAGAAATCGATGGGAATCTGATAATCGATAATAAAATAAAATTGTTCCAGTCAATGGAGCGGGCCGCCAGTGACCCTGAATTATTTTTTCAGAAAAAAATCCGCTACGTGGAGCACAGCAAACAATCGGCCGCGTGCATGTACTCTTTTATTATTATTTGTCTGTCAAACGAAAAATGGGAGACGGGATTGAGTAGGGTCAATGCAACAGGATCCGGACTGAAATGGGGCATTTTGAAAATTAATTCAATCAATAGCGGGTCATACTGATGACCTTGGGAGGAGTGGTATCACCTTATCATCAATGGGGGAATCTCTTTTGGGGTTGCCTTACTTAGATGGTTGAATCCAGTTTTATTCGCTATTCGTACACTTTCTGAGAGTGGAGTTGAGATGTGGTCCTAATGAATACCATTAGGAATTTCCTGGAGAGACCACATCACGAATGAGGAGGTTCTTCAAAAAATCGAAGGAGGAAGGCACCTGCTCAGGACCTTGTCCGAAAGGCGTGCAAGATGGATCGGCCATGTAATACGTCAAGAAGGCCTCTTGCATGCCATAATGGAGGGTATGACCGAGAAGAATACCTGGAGGACCTGTTGGTGGACGTGCGCTGCTCATCATTTGCAGATTTCAAAAGAGCCGCACAAGACAAGGAAGAATGGAAGAGAAGAATAGAAGAAATTGCTGCAAACCAATCCCAGGATTGAAACATTCTTACTAGCACTTTCTATTTGCTATGACACTGATGGTAATGTTAGTGGTCACATTACCCAGAGTTCACGGGGTCAAAGAAACCACTCATGGACGTTAGAGAGTTGGACTTGGCAGTAGTGTAGCTGGTGTCATTGCAACATGGTGCATAACGACATTTTATAGAGACATACTTCCAAGCAGAGCATACCCCATCGTAGCCCTACTGCCCGGTGTCATATTTAGGTCATGCGCTTACAATGGGAAAAATACAAATTGCTGCACCTTATCATTGAAGATAAAACAAAAGATCGTAGAGGTGTTAGCAGATGAAGACAAATCTCCTGGATCCACAATATAAGGGACTGGACTGGCTTAAGAAGCGCTGAGAAGCTGTTTCGAGCTGGCAAGTATAGAGACGCCTACTCTCAAATGATATTGGTATGACACCGAAAGAAGAATAACGTTTGAAAAAAAGTAATACATTCCGTGATTCTTTTTTCAAATTATGCATTTCAAAACATTTGTGATTAACCTTTATGAGATCATTTCTTCTGGAGAGTAATTAACTTTTACAAAACTCGCTTATAGAGACTAGTGCTCCATATCCGTATTACAAAACGTACAAATGTATGCAGTTTCATGTAAAAAAGAAAAACGTTTATGTAGTTGTTTTTTTACCTCATTTATGAGGCCATGGCAAGTAAGACAAAATATTTTTTTTTGTAATACCAAGAATCACATTACTGCAATATATGCCTTCAATTAAATTTTAATAAGAAATTGAATCACTGTATAGCCTGCAGCCGGGCGTTTTCTTTTGCAGCCCCTATACAAGCGTTTAATTCAGATTTTTTCGATGTTCAGTTTTGAACTTTTTATTTTATTTTTATCCATTATATCAGAGTAGGAGTGTGCGCCGATATCAACATTATGTTAACCTAATAGAATATTATTTTAACTGTGATTCCTCCCAGGGAGAATCTATCATAACAGTCGCTCTATATGAAAAATAATTATAATCACATTAGAGCTGAATTCAATGATAGATTGTAAATATTTCGTTATCAGATAAATGGTTCTAAAAAGTGATTTTATTTCAAATATAAAATTATACTACACAGAGATTGTTAACTACGAAAAAATTCTTAAATGTTTAAATATTAATTGAACAAGACAAAACAGATCATTCTTTAAAAATTTATGTTTAAAATTCTGATAGAGAAGAGTTATAACATTTTTTTATTAATGGCGTTTGATTTCTATAGATTTAAACTTGGAATTTGGGTTTGTAGGTGTATTTCATTTTTTCACTGGTTCAAGCTTCTTAAATAGACCTCCAAAACGTTGACCATAGAATGAACCACAAGTAACAGAATTCCCAATACGAAAATAAAAATTTACAGCTTTGTAAATTTAAGATTCATAAAGTAGTTTTCATGAATTAATTAATTCAAAGGCTCCGGATAAATACTCAATGTACCAACCTGTTTATTGATTAAACGGATTGAATACCATAAAAGTATCACTATCCATTTCCGTGAAATTTCAAAAGGTTATTAAAGTAGCAGATTAAAAAAAAACTCTTAAATCGATCATACGAGCCACTAGAAACACCTTAAAGGTTTTTTTCGCTATCTTCCTTCTGGCAAAAGAAGGATAAATGCCATAGAAATGAGATCACAGAGAAGAATGTGGAAAAACGATATATACCGAATGACAAAATAAGGAAGAAATGAAAGACGGATGATTGCATCATAAGTAAAATGAAAAAAAAAGGATCCCTGAGATGGTTTGGAACAGATGGACGAGAGAAAAATGGTTAAAGTGTTGTATGCAAACTTGCTAGTGGAAAGAGAAGCCGCGGAAGACCAACGAAAACATGGCATGAGCATATTAATCAAATACTAAAAGGCAGCCACATTCGAAGTCGGAAAAATCGACGATCGTGCATGTTAAGACAAATGAATGTAGAAGAATCTCCGAAAGTATATAAGGACAGAGAAGTATGGCGGTCCATCCTCTCTACCCCTCCGGGGAAACGGCGTGATGGTTAGTTAGTTGCTTAGTTATCTTCTGTCTAGACTGAATGGTGTTTCTGTACCAATGCAACATTTTACGTAAAAAAGTGTTTTTAATGAATTGTATCGGCGCAGTAACCTTCTGATCATATGTAGCTATATATCCTGAATAACGTATATGCGGGAATGTTTATGTGGACGTGTTTTTACTATTAGTTAGTCAACATGTTTGTTTACATTCTGCCATATTGAAAACAGGAAAGTGTTTATTTTTATTTGACTCTATGAAGTTTATGAATCAAATTTATTGGCCGTGGGATGTTAGCTGAGAGCGCTTTTATTTTTATCAATTATACAGACACTTATTTGAACATTTTAAAAGTTTTCAAAAAGTTTTTGAGTACGCATCACATCGAAGGGTTCATTAAGTTTGGAAATTGTATTTTTATCCATTATATTATAATATAATATTTTTTTTATCAATTAATACGAATGACGCGTTTTGCTTATCTAAGGCTTTATCAAATGTAGAGAGATCAAGAAACAATAAATAATATTTGTATCCATTATATAATAATTTTAAACTACTGTTTTTATTATTGTAACATTACATATGTGACCACCTCAATAAAAATACTACCCCTGTCTTCACTGGTCGAAACGGTCGGCCAGCAGACAATTTGATTAGTGATTGAAGTAAAATTAACTTTAACAATGTAATTATAATATTTTCTGCTGTATTTTAAATTCAGTATATCTTATGTTGAGTTTTGAAAACAAGCAGGTTTCAATATTTCTAAAAAGAAAAATGTTCATCAAATGTATATACTGCCTGGATAGATTTATAATCTAAAGACTTAAATAAACTAAAAATCACGCCACGATCTATGAAGGAATAAGAAGCCGAACCAAAGTTGCCGACATCATGGATCATACAGCTAAAATAACGTGGCAATAGGCTGGACATATAGCAAGACAGGGCAATACCCGATGGACATCCAGAATACTTCAGTGGAGGCCTTGGACAAAGAAAAGGAATTTCGGCGGGCCACCTAAAAGATGGACTGACGATATTGCCCGAATGGCTGGAACGACCTGGATGCGGAAGGGAAAAGACAGGGATGAGTGGAAGAAAATAGAAAAAGCCTATAATATCCAGCAGTGGAGGGCAGAAGGCTGAAGAAAAAAAAAATATATTAAGTATAAACGAAAACATTTAAAACATTGCTGACTGGTTTCGCTCATGCCTAAGCTATTAACTTAGAAACCAATCCATTACCTTACCCTGTGTACTTTGTAAATACTTAAAATGAGTTTGGTATTTTGTTCTCAAATACATTCATTGCTGTCTCTCAATATAATTTTACATATTAAATATGTAACAATACATAATATATCAAATTTAAACATTGACAAGTTTTATTAACTACTGAAAGTACTTTAAATATTCATAAATTATATTGTCATCCATAAAGAATTTTATTTTCAACTGAAGTATCAATATTATTTGTTGTGAGGGTTCCATTATGGTGTTTTGAGATCAAAGGTTGACACGAGTAACCTTAAACTTTGACCCCAAGTAAAGAGAAACTAGTTTATTTTTAACGTGAAGCACAAGTGCATATTTTAGAAGCAGATTAACAAGTTTTAGTTCACACGAAGTGGTAAAGATGAATAAGTTATACAAAGTTGCGAGGGGATGTATCTTAGTGCCCTTTACTCGTGTGATGCTGCCGTTAACGTTTTAAAACATTGTTGAATTTGAACAATTCAGTTAATTTATTGTTGCCGCAATGATGAAAAACTGCATATGAAATATATAGTGAGGAAAACGTTCATTTTCTGTCGTTTCTAACGTGACATCAAATGTGATAATATCTTATTTTAATATTTCATTGTATTAAAACAGTAACATGTTTAACTTTGGCACAAGTGCACAATGGTGTTCTTGTGCCGATCCTTATGAATGGAAGTGAAGCATGGAACTGGCAAAATAAGGATGAAAATATAAAAAATACAGTAGTAATAAGAACGCGGTGCGAATGAAAGTGTTATGAACAAAATAATTAAAGGGTCATTAAGATGGTTTAGACACATGGAAAGAATGAGTGAAGACAGAATGATGAAGAAAGTATATGTAATCGACGTAAAAATAGAGGAGAATAATAGACGTAGACCTAGAAATAGAGGAAGGCCGAGGAAAACGTGGCACGATAAAATCAATCAAATATTAAATGACGGTCACGTGAAGAGTCGGAGAAAACGACGTGCGTGCATGACACGATGTATGAATGTATTCTTCTACATTCATACATCGTGTCATGCACGCAAAAGAGAAGTATGTCAGGACAGAACAATGTGGCGGTCCATTCTTTCTGCTTGCCCCTCGTGATGGTAAATAAGTTATTTATGTTTAACCATACTAGGGTGTGTATCTTTCAAGTGCTATATATTAGGCTAGAATTTTTTTATAATGTTCTTGGTGAATTGTGTCTAAAAAAATTACATAATCTTAAAAAATAAAACCTCTCAAATATGTTCTTATATAATTATAATTGATTATTTAGTAACCAACCGACTTTTTCCATGATCGCACCGTTTTTTTGTAACTCATTTGTTTCATAAGCTTTCATTGACTAAAATAATGTCATAACACTAAAGTTATCACTTTCTACGAAAAAGTAAAACAATTTTCATTAATGTTTATAAAAAAACCTAACTAACTAACTAACTAACCATCACGCCGTCTCCCCGAAGGGGTAGGCAGAAAGAATGGACTGCCACACTTTTCTTTCCTGACATATTTCTCTCGCTTCCTCAACATTCCATACATCGTGTCATGCACGCGCGTCGATTTCTCTGACTCCTCACATGGCCGACATTCAATATTTGATTTATTTGATCGTGCCACGTTTTCCTCGGTCTTCCTCTATTTCTGGTTCCATTTACATCATTAACATCTAATTTTTTTACCATTCTTTCTTCATTCATTTGTTCAATATGTCCAAACCATTTTAATGATCCTTTCATTATATAAAAAAACCTTAAACTGTTAAATTAAATAACTTTGTTTTTTGTATCACAATTGTATTTTATTTTACGCGACAGCTGTTTCATCAACCTATGTTGACATCATCAGGTATTATTGTAACACCTGATGATGTCAACATAGATTGACGAAACAGCTACCGCGTAAAATAAAATAAATTGTGGTACAAAAAACAAAGTTATTTAATTAAACAGTTTAAAATGTTAATGTTTCGGCCAAAACAATGGACTATTTAAAAAAAAATCTGTTACACAGATTCGAGAACAATATTATAATTTTGAAATGGTTTTAACATATTTTAGGTTAGATTATTTAAAATTGTGTTTTTTCTAGTCAATTAATGGTTGGAAAGAACTATTATTTTCAGTTGAGAAAAATAGCTCTTCCATAAATCTCAAACCAGTGACAGACATACGAGTATGTGAAAAAAAAATACACGAAACTCTTTGCTATTTTGGCAACGAATGTTTAATAACAAAAAGGGAATCTTTTTATTGATATCTGTATAATGGCTAGCTCCTAGGATTTAAGAATCGCTTTTTAAATTATGGATTCGCAACTCCTTTTGTCGATAAAAATAATTAAAATGAATAAAGTAGAATGTAGTGCAGAACGTGCGGGTATCTGAATGTTAGCTAAACATCGGCAGTGCAGGTCGGACCGGTTCGGTGGGCCGGGCGATGCGCCACGCAGGATTCCGTAATTAAATTTCCGACCGCGAAATTTAAATATCAAATATGTGTCCGGGCCCCGCTACCTTCGGGCAGCGCGCGCCCGCTCTTGGGAACCTGCGGGATACGCGTGCTGTACTTTTAGTAACAGTATATTATTTGATTAACACGAAAGAGATTATTTCTAGACGTTAACAATGTTACAATTCTGCCCAGATAACAGCGTTTCTAGATCTTTAGTTTAACTAACTAACTAACGGTTTCCTTGAAGGTGTGTGCAGAAATGATGAGCTATCCTCCTTTTCTTTCCTGTAATTTTATCGACTCCTCAACATTCATAACTTTCTCAGATTCCTCGTAAGGCTGATATTTAAAACTTTGATTTGATTTGGCTGATTTGTTCGTCTAACGTTATGTTCGGTCTAAGTTTAATTGACACTCCATTCTTAGCGTATATTGTTTTCACAATGTATATGCGTCCAAACAATCGTATTGAACCTTTCATTATTTCATTCATAACCCCTTTATTTGCACTGCATTGCTTTTATAATTGAAAACGGAATATTTTAACTGCTTGGAATATATCCTAAGTATGCATTTATTTCAACGCAACTCTTCACCAGTTCTTCCCATTCAACATAAGAATTGCTAACCAAGTCAATTTAGGGTATTCGACGTAATATTTGACATCTCAAGAGGCAGATAGAGAAAACGACAGGCTGATTGCGTTGAAAAGGACTCAGGAATCAAGATGGCCAGAGACAGGAGCTTATGGAAAACGATTGTAGAGAAAGTTAAACCCCACATTGGGGAAGAAGAAGCCTTGAGAAGAAGAAGGATTATGTGAAGCATTTATCCATTTATGGCAAAGTTATATAATTAGATTTGTGCTGCTGAAGGTGCTTTTTAATTTACAAATGCCAAGTAAAACACATTTTGTGATTTTAAAGTAATTTGGTTTCTTTAGGATATTACATTACCTATATAAAAATTATATAACTATATTCATATACGATTAAATACTCAGGCATCGGTCCACGATACACAATGAATAAGCAATAGAGGAAAACATTTATTTCGGTGTGCGAAAGTGAAATTTTTGGTAATGTGAAGATAGGGCAATGTTGCGAGTGTGTGCTGTACATTGTTTGATAATTCGTTATTAGTTTTGGTAATTGGCGAAATTGCAATTACGCGCCAGAGCGCCGCCTGTCATAGCTGGATCCATCTATCACGATATTAAAAAAACGGGGAAATAGGAAATATTACGCCAACATTGATTCTATGGAGCATTACGCCATTTGTTCGGACTGGTGCAATTAATTAACGAACGCAACTGTGGCTCGCGCACGATAGCGTTCTCTGCTCCAATCATGGGAAAAGAATGCCAAAGGAAATGCAACAAAAAATGAAGTAACTAACTAACTAACTAACCATCACGCCGTCTCCCCGAAGGGGTAGGCAGAAATAATGGACTGCCATACTTTTCTTTCCTGACATATTTCTCTCGCTTCCTCAACATTCATACATCGTGTCATGCACGCGCGTCGATTTCTCTGACTCCTCACATGGCCGACATTCAATATTTGATTTATTTGATCGTGCCACGTTTTCCTCGGTCTTCCTCTATTTCTGGTTCCATTTTCATCATTAACATATAATTTTTTTACCATTCTTTCTTCATTCATTCTTTCCATATGTCCAAACCATCTTAATGATCCTTTCATTATTTTGTTCATGACACCATCATTCGCACCGCATTCACTTCTTATATTTTCATTCGACACTCTATCATACACAGAATATCCACACATTCGTCTAAGAGATCTCATTTCTACTGCATTTATTCTACTTTCATCCTTCCTTTGCCAGTTCCATGCTTCGCTTCCATACATAAGGGTCGGTAGAAGAACACCATTGTGCACTGCCATTCTAGCTTTTTTGGATAGGTTTTTGTTTGCGATGACAACTTTAAGTGCACCATTCACTTTGTTGCCTGCCCCAACCCTTCTTTCAATATCCCTCTCCACTCGCCTATCTCTTGTAAACAAACTACCTAAATACATGAACTCAACTACTTGCTCCAAATTTTCACCATTCACGCTAATGTTGCAGACTGTCATGGTTTCTTCCTTTTCAAAAATCATTACCTTAGACTTATTAACGTAAATTAAAATGAAATGAAGTAAATTTTATAATTTTCTTTATGCAATTAAATAGGTTTGAATCATTGATATAATAATTATATACAATCTTAGTATACAATTCTTGGAAGAAAAATATAAAAACTCATTATTATGAAGAAGGAACTTGGAACTTGGATCTTCTGGCTTACAGATGAACCGGGCCAAATTTTATGTAAAATATATCAGCAGAGCAATACATGTTTTATGAATTTCAAAGAGCATTAGAAAGTTTTTAGTATAGAGATATGAGGTAGCCTATCTTTTCTGACTGTCCCTATATCAATGTAATATAATAATAATAAAAATAATAACAAGGCTAATTTGTATAGTGCCGTATTAGTGAATAAATCACCTCAAGGGCGCTTTGACAATGTTTTAGTTATAAAAGCTTAATCCGACAACAGCAATCAGATAATAGTTTTTTTTATACTTTAAGTGATATATTGAAAAAGTGGGTTTTTAGGTGAGATTTAAAATCAGTCAGATTATCAATGCATCTGAGGCGTGCAGGGAGCATAATTCCAGGCGGACGGACCTGCCACTCCAAAATTTGTCCGGGGGTTGCGCTTTGGCTCAATTAATATGCCTATTGCCGAGGAGTTTGCTGATCAAAGCGTAAATTGCCGCAAGTTAGGGCTATCAGCAAAACAAAGTTCAGATACTCGTATATAGGCTGGTGCCATTCCGTGAAACGCTTTAAAACCCGTCCAGCAGAGTTTATATTGGATTCTTTCAAGACACTTGAGCCAGTGAAGATAAACGCTTTAATGTCACTGTCATATTAGTATTTTAGCCAGTCAGTTGTGATTTGATAAAATTATAAAGAATTTTTACAACATTTTGAATGTATACAAATACTTGTAGACGAATACTGGATTTTACCCATTGTGGGTTATCAATTCAAGGATTAATTGTATTTCAATAGAGACGAAGATGCTAATTAGAAACAGAATATGGTGATCGAGGTGTTTACAGGACTTATGACCTGTCATTGGTTGGGTTAAGCGCACGCTTTATGTAATACAACATTCCCCATTCAACCTTTCTTACGACCATCATGTCTGACAAATTTTTGGAAGTTGTATATATAACTATCTATATATTCGGGTGGTGGTCTAAGAGATAGAACGCTTGGCTCCTGATCCAGGGGACTTGGGTTCAAGCCTGGACACGACCAGATTCCTTCTTCATAATAATGAGCTATTTTCTGCTCACATTGAAGATTGTAAAATGAATTCTAATATCCATTGATATATCTCATTGTTGGAACACTGGAACATTAACCTGGCGACCCTTCCTTTCTGCAAAATGATTTTCCGTTATTTGTTAATTATAATTGAAAGCCATTTTTCAAGAGTATTCTACTTTTTGCTACTAAATGATGACACAAAATAACTTTATTGATAATAAAATGGTAAAAAGTGAGGTAAATATTATTAGATTTTATTTTAACGGGATAGTTTCAATAAGCGCTTCTAAATAGATTTTGAGTAATCTCCCACAATTCTTCATTCACGGGGTAAAACAAATACCTCCAAACTTCCGGCCGATCTGATTATTTGCTTACCGGGGGATGTGCAAGCGGGGGTAGAGCGGGGGTGGGCCGGGGGCGGATACCCAATCCTTTGCACAAAAAGCCCGGGAAACGGGTGATTTATTCCAGCTATCGGTAGATCCGTGCGTGCAGCGTAATGCAGCGTAATGCTAAATTAAGAATTTGCAATTCATTTTATCTGCTTCCATTATGGAAGCCATATATTTTTTATTTCGTTTCATATCAGAATGTATTCAGTTAGCTTACATTTAACTGAGTTCACAGTGTTTTCAATATACCTGCCATCAATTGTATGTATCATATATTATATGATATTATCGAGTACAGACAACATTATTCAAACTATAATGAGGCATACTATAATATGTGCATTACCAAGATAGCAGTGCATAATAGTATTCATGTATTGACCCTTATGTGTGGTAGCGAAGCATGGAACTGGCAAAATAAGGTTGAAAGTAGAACAAATGTGGTATAAAAGAGATCTCTTGGACAAACGTGTGTTAAATCTGTATGTTATGAATGTGTCAAATGCAAATATAAGAAGCAAACGCAGTGTGAATGAAAGTGTTATGAACAAAACAATTAAAGGGTCATAAAGATGCTTTGGATACATGGAAATAATGAATGGTAAAGAAAATATACGTATGTAAATGAAATTACCTGATCTAGAAATAAAGGAAGACCGAGGAAAACGTGATCCGATCAAATCAATCAAATATTAAGTATCGGTTACGCGAGGAGTCAGAGAAATCGACGCGCGTGCATGACACAATGTATGAAAGTATGTCAGGAAAGAACAGTGTGGACGTCTATTCTTTCTGCCTACCCGTTCGTGAAGTTGGAGATGGAGAGCGAGATGGTAAGTTTATATAATCAATAATCAGATTAAAGCTTAATTAATAACGTCTCCATTATATATACGTAGTAAGTATTATAGTAAGTTTTTAATATTATTATATCTGTTACTTTATAAGGTGAAGACAAAAATATGAAATCGTTGTCTGTTTATAATATCTTTGGTTTATAAATGAACTGATTAAACAACCAAAAGAATTTCTTTTCATATTTCACCCTTCACCCTACTCCTTGACGAATAAAAGTAAATCGCCTATCGTCTGTGTGCATCGTCTACGCATGGAGGAAGTTATAAAGAAGTTCAAGAATAAAATGCCATTTTTAAATAATGTATTTAAAATGGCAGACTTTGGAAATTGAAAATAACTTTGTTTAATCCACTAATTATTAAAAAATACAAAAAAACACGACATGTTTCGGAGGATAATGTGTAAACATTGTAAAAACAAAGAAAGACTAATATAAAAACGTATTTAAAATTCGATACAATAAAATATAATATATAAAAAAAACAGTACGTTCAATAAGTTAAAAAGGCATATTTAATAAATTGTTTTTGAAAGTACTGCATATTTATACGAATAAAAACGTCTGTTTTATTTTATTTTAAAGGCATTGTTTGCGTTACTGAGGTATTATCAAATGCATTACATTATTTTTTTAAATATTTGATCGAGAGTTGTATATCATTGGCCGAGAAACAATTAATAAACTGTGTATTAACATCATAAATAATAAATGCACTAAAGAAGGATGTTTTTTATCCAAAGCATATAGGAGAGAATAACAATTTGGTTAAATAACCTTCTCATTATCAAAATCTTTCATGTAATAGTTTTTTTGTTGTTGTTCGATTGTATTTTTCCAAGTAACAATATTGAAAATATGAATTTATAACTTCGATAGTAAGCCGGGTTCATAAAATAATATTGAATTCCGTGGATATGATATCTGACCACTATGGACGAGTGGATAATGTTATATCTTTCTACAAATGAGATTGTACGAATACTTCCGGAACATTTATAATAGGATATATATAGTACTTGAGTTGAGAAGTGTACGGGAATTGGGTTGATATGTTCGATGGAGCCAAGGTTCCCATCGAACTGAAGCAGTGTGGTGATGACGATGATGACGTATTTCTCCAAATCTAAAGGATTTTATTGAGGATTAAAAACGAACGGTTCGGAAACGTATCAGGTGTATTTACGAGTGTGCGGGTACGTTAACCTAATTGTCGATATAACGTAATAAAACGTACATTTAATTACAGAGATTAATCGTCAAACATTCCGAAAAGTAGAACCCTTATCAAATTAATGTTACCATTAATCGAAAATGGCGCCGGATCCCAAAAGCCCTCTCCGCCCTTCGCATTTTTCTTGGTTCTTCTGACCGCACCGTTTTTCTCATTTCCCTTGTCCTTTCTGCCTGATCATTGAAGAAACTAAATAAAAGAAATGCGTAAAATTGAGCAAAGGTCTATATCATAAAGTTTCTACAGAAAAGCTTACCTTGCATGCTTTAATTGTTAGTGATTTTATTTATTTTCTTTTGTACTTTTAATCAATTGCGGTAGCATATACTGAGAATTATAAATATTGTCTTTATACTATTATATATCAGTATGTCACTAGAAACTATACAAATTTGATTGGATGGATGCAAGATTATGAAATGATCGAACTGATTGTGAAGAACGCAGGTGACATAATACGAAGACTGAAATTAGGTTCGGTTTTTTTCGTTCAGTTTGATTCTGAGATAACTGAGTCGCATGACGGTAAGATCAGGCGACGATAATGATAATGATTTAAAAAAAAAATTAAATTTGTATTTGAAAATCGAAACATTTATATTTAAATTTAATATAATATAATAATTTGATTTAAGAAATGAAATTATTAAATATAGGCAGAAACACCGACCTATCAAGGTGTATAGAAACATTAAAAAAATAGTACCAGAATACTAAATAAAAGTACATTTTATACGTTTGTATTATATTATATTTGCAATATACGAGTATACATATAAAAAACATTTCCACAGTAACAACAACAAGAACAAACCATCACGCCATTCTCCCGCAAGGGTAGGCAGAGAGAATGGACTGTCACACTACTCTATCCTGACACACGTCTCTAGATTCCTCCACATTCATACAACGAGTCATACACGCACGTCGATTCTTCAGACTACACAGTATTATAAGTTTACCAAAGTTAATCAAAGTTAGAAGTCGGAAGAATCGACGTACGTGTATGACTCGCTGTATGAATGTGGAGCAATCTAGAGAGGTGTACCAGGATAGAGTAGTGTGGCGGTTCATTCTCTCTGCTTACCACTGCGGGGAAACGGCGTGATGGCTTCTTGTTGTTGTTGTTTGTAATCATAAAGTTTTTGAAGAAATTTTGTGAGTGACATGTTTCAAATGACATTTGATAATGCCTTGGACATGTCAAATATGTGATTTACATGAATTATATTAAAACTTCTAGAAAACCGACGTTTTCATATAAATTATATAATATGGAGTCGTAAATCATTATTGAAGAAACAATTTAAAAAAACTTTTTAGTTTATAAAACTGCACACATTTGAAGGAACAAATAACCTTATTGTTATATAAAAGGGTAAAAAATGTAATATTTTTTTTTGTCTTGTATTCACTCAGTTTTAATTGTCGATATTTAAAAAATATATATTTATACAAAATGTACATTACAGATCATTTCCTCTTTTTTCTTTTTTCGATTCGTTCCAAGTACCCGACCTTTTTACATCCCATAAACTTTTTATTTCCTGGTCCCGGATTGGTCCGGCGGATGTGAGGTGCTCTCGCGCGCAATTAACCGGGGTAGCGCCCGTCTGAGGCGCCGGTCTTCGCTCCAAACTCCGCTCCGCTTGTATTTTTCCGAAGCGGAAGTCGTTTCGCACAAAAACCAGGAAACGCGATAAAATAACAATTTCACTAGGAACCCGCATAAGCGAATTCGAATAAAGCGATAAATACTCAATAGGTAATCTATTCTCCAGTATTTTTAGATTTAAATTATATAAAGTGAACGTTTAAAATAAATGGAGCACTCAAAGTCATTACTGCAAATATAAATATATCCACAGAAGCAAAAATGGCAGTACGCAATGGAGTTCTAGTGCCAACCTTCATGTATGGAAGTGAAGCTTGGAGCTGGCAAAAAAGGATGAAAGCATGATAAACGCCGTAGAAATAAGATCACTAAATAGAATGTGCGGGAAAACGTTGTATGATAGAATACCGAAAGATTAAATAAGAGAGAAATGTAAGCAGATGACTGCATCATGGATAAAATTAAAAAAGGATCCTTGAGATGGTTTGGACATTTGGAACGAATGGATGAGAGAAGAATGGTTAAAAAAAGTTGTACACAAGCAGCGAGAGTGGAAAAAGAAGCCGAGGACGACCTAAAACATGGCATGACCAAATTAATCAATTACTAAAAGGCCGCCACAAGGGGTCTCAAGATTAACATGTCCAAGACAGTAGACCTACGAGTGTCCACAAATGACTCCACCCCAATCTTGCTCCACGGTGTCCCCCTTGTGACCACGACCAGCTTCTGCTACCTCGGTAGTATGATAGCAGGCTCAGGAGGTACGGAGGAGGATGTAGCCAGCAGACTTGACAAGGCAAGGGGAGCTTTCGCTATGCTTCGCCCTGTATGGCGCTCTGGTATCATTTCGAGAAAGCTCAAGCTCCAAATATTCAGCAGTAGCGTTAAAAGCGTACTGCTGTACGGATGTGAGACTTGGAAATCTACCGCAGACGTCATTGGTAAACTCCAGGTGTTTATAAATAGGTGCCTTCGCTCAATATTCAAAATCTATTGGCCCCAAACAGTGTCAAATGCCGTTCTCTGGACCATGGCAGGTGAAAAGCCAATTAGAGAACAAGTCGCTAGGCGCAAATGGCAGTGGATCGGTCACACTCTGAGACGGAACCCAGCCTGCATCGCTCAGGGCGCACTAGACTGGTCCCCTATGGGGGGAAAGGCAGACCTAGAGCCACCTGGAGAAGAACCCTGCAGGACGAGGTTAAGGCAGCAGGTCTCACTTGGGACGATGTTAAGCATCAGGCATGCGATAGAGTCGGGTGGAGAAGATTCCTTGAGGCCCTATGCACCACGGAGGTGTGACAGGACAAAAAGAAGAAGAAGAAAAGGCCGCCACATTCGAAGTTGGAATAATCGACGTGCGTGCATGGTACAATGTATGAATGTAGAGGAATCCCGAGAGGTATGCCAAGACAGAGCATTGTGGCGATCCATCCTCTCTGCCTACCCCTTCGGGGAAATGGCGTGATAGTTAGTTTTTAAAGTGAACGTTAACGGTATGAACGGATTACGGAAAATTGTCGTGGGAGATCGAGAAAAACTTGGTATGACCAGATTAATCAAATTTTAAACATAGGCAATGTTAGAAGTCGTAAGAATCGACATGCGTGTATGACTCGGTATATGAATGTGGAGGAAGCTGGAGACGTGTGTCGAGGAGGATCGAGTGGTGTGGCGGTCCATTCTCTGTTTTCTATAAGTTTTATTTTATTTTATGGGAATGACATGTTTTGAGTTGTTAAGGGGTTATCACATTAAGAAATTTTGTTTATTTTTTTTAAATGAATAATTGATTGATTATGGGTTAATTACGTAATGATTTCTTTTAAGTTTCGCCATATATTTGAACTACACCCGGCTGTAATAACGAAACCAGAAAGTACATCAGGATATTACCCTAATTGTGCATAGTGTTGGTCGCATTAGGCCACAAAAACTCCGAATGCATTCAAATCACAGGCCGAAACTGGAATACCCTTTGTTGCAGGTGCGTTATAAAACAGAGAGCGCGTCGCGATAGAAAAAAACAGTGAAAACTGTGATAACTAAAACCAGCGTTCAATGTAAAAAGAATAAAACAATAACATATAACAAATGAAAATGTTGAAGGTTTTAAAATAATCTTTTTACATATTTTTCAAGCTTAGATTTAGCCTCGTGTAGCCGAATGCGAAATCTCTCGTTTGGAACCCCTTCTGCGCGTGCTTCAAAATGCATTATTTTTGTGCACTTTCTATGTTCCATAGTCATCTGTCTACGCACCAGTTAATGGCCATGTCGCATACAGACACGCGGACATTGATATTTAATGGCGCTGCGGTGTTCGAAATAGCGAAGAATACATTATATGCCTTGGTATTTTCAAATATATCATATAAAGGAAAATATCAGCATATTGTAATGTTAGTATAGATAAATGATATTGGAGTATACAAATAACATAAATGCATTAGAACTGAGATCTCTAGCGAATATGATATTGAAACATTTTATAATAAAACATGGAAGGCAACGGGAAACTACCATATTTAAAAAGCTCAAATGGTATCCTAACAATCAGCAAAGTTATAAAGAAGAGACCAGCAAATATAGCACTGATGTATCAAATGTAATTGAGTCTTCAAAATTTCTCTTATTTGCTGATGGCTTAAAAAATTTCAGTGAAATTCAGTCTCCTTCAGACTGCTTGAATCTCCAGCGCGATATACAAAGCATCATGCAATGGAGTAAACATAATAAATTGTTCTTCAACATCTCCAAGTGTTTTGTAATGTCGTTTACACGAGCAACTAAAACAATTTACTTCAGATATCTAATGGATAAAGCCCAGCTCGAAAGAGCGTCGACGTCCATGGATCTAGGGGTGTTGTTCGATGCTCGCTTGTCGTTTAGTCTTCACATAACTTCACTATGTAATAGCTCCCTCAAAATGCTTTGTTTTGTCATTAGAAACGCCAAGATCTTTCGTAATATTCAGGTGCTGAAGCTGCTGTATAACTCTCTGGTGAGAAGTCGGTTGGAATTTAGTTCCATTATCTGGGCGCCGCATGTGGTTCGATATTCCCTGATGGTGGAGAGGGTGCAGAAAAAATTTCTGCGATACCTCTATCTTAGGGAGTATGGATATTACCCGTGGATCTTTCCAACTGATTTCTTGCTAGGGATGCTAGGCTACCAGTCACTCGAGAGGAGACGAGACATTCACTTGGGTGTCCATTTCTTTCGACTGATAGGCGGTTTTATACACAACTCAGAAATCCCGAGTGATGTAGGTCTGTTCGTCCCTGATAATTATCTTCGACAAAGGGGCCATAGATTGTTTTATCTCCCACGATGCAGAACCAACCTGCCAATGGTTATGCCGGTAGGTGGAGCAATATTTTTGCTTAATCGTATCACCTCGGAGTTCGACATATTTTGTGATAGTTTGGCTCATCTGAGGGAACTACTTTCTTTATTATAATTGTATGGTATATTTATTTTATTAATTTGTCATGCATCTTATGTTTCTCGCTCTTTTTATTAATCTATTATGTATTACTTATTATTGTGTATCTCTAACTTGTATCTTTAGTGTATTGGAAAAAAATTCTGTAACGCTTTAGATATGTTTAAAATAAATAAATGAAATATAATTAAGAATAGGAGTCGAAATACTGCACGCATGACTTACTAATAAACCATCACGCCGTTTTCCATAAGAGGTAGGCAGAAAGAATGGACCGACAAACTATACTGATATACTTCTCTCGTGCCCTCAACAATCAAATATTGTATCATGCATTCATATCGATTTCACGTACTCCAAACGTGGCCAACATTTTATATTTGATTAATTAAATCATGTCACACATTTCTCGGTCTACCTCTATTTCTTGTTCCGTTTACACTATTAACATGTTATTTATCATTATTTATTTATGAATTCTTTTCATGTGTCAAAACCATCTGAATGACCCTTTCACTATTTTGTTCATAACATTTTTATTAGCAATGCATTCATTTCTGATATTTGTATTTGAAACTCATATAGAGAATTATCACATATTCTTCTAAGAGATCTCAATATTAAAAAAAAATTAGCATCTTTGGTTTCTATCGTTTTATATATATAGCATATTCTCAGCAGAAATACATATCATCACATATGTATATGTATTTCTGCTGAGAATAGAGTGAGAATGCATCATATATACTCGTACATAGTTTTAAGGTAAATTTTTTTTTTACATAAAATCCTTTGATGATATTGTGATGTCACTATCATTTTATAGGCATATCCGCTTGATTCTTTAATCATCTTTCCGCTTTTCGTTCTCACGTACCTCTCCTTTATCATCATTATTGCGTTTAACGTTTGAAAAAAAAACGCAATGGGCGTGATTCTGAAAAGCGAACTTTTCCTATGGATTTAGTTTTGATTCGGATTTGTTTGAGTTCGTGATGAAAATTCATTGATATCCTGTGGAAACAGACTTTACTATATACACGTTAGTATCAAATGAACAAATCCATTTTGTAAAGAACGAAAAATAACTTTTACTTGAAGTGACACGAACCCACACATAAATTCTGAAATATTTATAACACAATTTGATTACATATTTTTTTTATATTTCTGTAATTACCAATATTGCAATTCTCTTGAGGGAGTAAGCAATAAATGGAAAACTTTTTATTCTTTTTTGACTTCCTCTACATTCGAACAACGTACCGTACATTCACGTCAGTGATTTAATTTTTTAAATAGCCGTCTTTCTGAAGTTAATGATTTTGTTCAGTTAAATTTCACTCGAATTTGTGCATATTTCACATATTACTAAGCTTCGTGCTTATTCCACATCTTTCAAAGCTTTGTGCTCTTTTGGACATATTTCTAAGCTTTGTGCTTCTTTCACATATTTATAAGCTTTGTGCTTCTCTCACCTCTTTCTAAGCTTTGTTCTTCTTTCACACCTTTCTTAGCTTTGTGCTTCTTTCACATCTTTTTCATTTATTTTTCACATTCCGAAGCCCTGATAGTTTCCCTTTAATGTTAATTTATAATAATAACACGATTGTTTAATGTTGTTATATAAACTATTTAAATAGTGACAAATTTATTTCGCCTTTTGAGGGCATTCTCAGTTTGCGTCAGTCTGAGAATGCCCTCGATAGGCGAAACAAATTTGTCAGATTAGATTAGATTTGGATTAGAATTTTACATATATGAATAGGTACCACGAATAGAAAATGATAATTGGTTCTCAGGTGAATTCGTTTACTATGATTTTGTCTTGATATAAGCGATAAAGATATTGTTATTTTGTAAGAAATCTTGAAACATGGTTAGGCGAAAATAAATCTTTAAATTTTAGTTTACCATAAACTGAATAAATAATTTTGACTAGAAGACCATTCCTTGGTTCATAAGTATGGCCATGTATCTCGATTTACTATTTAACCGAAGAAAGAGATCATTACAACCTTCAGCATCCATTAATGATTTTTATTAATTTATCTATTGTCGGGACCCAAACAAAGCATCTTATGTATAATAGTGATAAGAAATAAAAAAATATACAATATATTAAATAAGAAAGGATGCCCGTGTAATGAATTAAATATGTATTAAATCCGATAAAAAATAAATCAGAAATAATAAATCAGATTGTGATGTGCACACCAAGTTCATAACACTGACAGTACAACTGTCGTGCACCACCCTTCAGTGTAAACAACCGTTAGGAAAAACAAGACATATGTAAAATAATGAAACATACAAATTAAGTGAAACAAGACAATAGCAAAGTACAATGAAGAAATATACAAATCAGGAAAAATATGACAATAGCATAAGACAAATAAAGTGACAATCTATGTACGTACGTACGGTACATACTTGTATGTGTTAAAACTAAGTAATTAAAAATTGAAATGCGTTTGTGATTTGTTTTAATGAGATAGTAATGTTTATGTAGCCCATATATACTTTAAAGATGTTGATTGCGATTATAACAATTCCTACAGCTTTTCCCCTTACCAGTCGGAACCGGTTATCGGAGTCCACCCGGACAGCACGTGTGCTCGTAGTGCTGGGGCGATTCGCGAACCCGTTCGCAAAACTCCTCTGCACACGCATAAACACGGCATTATGCAGAGTCCCAGCCAAGGGGAAGTCGTTAGAGCTAAGGGTGAGCCTCCCCTCGCGCGGGGGCCGGGGAGGGTGGGAGGGGCGCACATTTGTGTCATTTGCAACGCCGTCAAATGTGAAATTTCCGCTGTGCATTCCTGTGAATTGTATGACGGAAGTACGTGCGGTTTGCAGTGCACAAGATTAGGTACGCCGAAAGTGCTTCTGACTATATGGAGTGGATGTAAACGTTAAATAATGCGCCCGTTCTTTGGTTGCATCCAACAACAGCTAAGCTTAGTAAGCGCTACAAGTACGCTTGTGGAATTATGCTTCCATTGCACCAGAATGATGACACACTCGCATCCCTTAATGATTAATAATTATCAGCAAGATTTTTGTGCTTTGATTACTTTTTGAACGAAAAATGAATTACTTATAACTGTAATAAACTGCATTGTTTTTGTCATATTGATTTGATGCACTAGATCTTGAACCAACTGCATACACACGTTGGGAAATCCAGAGACGACTTGGCAAGATGAGGGATTCATCGTGGCGAAATGAACGCACTAAATATGCAGCAATCTATGCCGTATAGGTATAACGCAAAGGCCGAATTCGAATCACCTGCAGAGGAGCTCGCTCGAGCATCCAGGAACGTGGCCCGGTTGGCGGACTTTTGGGCCAATTCCTATCATTGATACGAGAATAGGAGAAGAAAGAATAAAATCAGACATATGAATAAAGTAAGACGAGCATTAATACAATAAGAAACAAGCTGACTATTTACGTTCTAGATGTATGTGCCAAAAATACAAATAATGATATTTGTATAAAAGTATTTAGTAAGAAAGTTTCCTCACCTTTTAATGAAATATACTGTGAATGCGACAAAGGTAAAATATCACCGCTTTGAGATGTTTGGCTTATTAATGTAGGTAAGGTTTCAAATACAGGGTTCAATCGAACGATGTCTGAATTTCTAGCTAAAGGATCTGCGAAGAAGATCTGGTCAAATGGACTTGTCAAACTTTGAGAAAAGACTACGTCATGAGAAAAAAAGAGTTTCTTCTGTTCGGTGTTCAGTTTACGGTTCGTTAAGGAGATTTAAAATGAATATTATTTGATATATAAAACTTCATTCGTTCAGGTTATTAGAAAAACAAAATGTATTATAAATACAAACAAATTAATGAGAAATATTATTAGATGTAGGATCATGTATGAAATAATTGAAAAAAAAATTGGGAATTTCGAATGGGATAAAAAAATTCTGTCGTTTTTTGATATATAGGAATGATAAGGTTAAGTCAATCCGATTCCAAACTACGTTAACAAACGTTTTCAAACGTTCATTGACAAATTCGGCACTCTTGCTTAGCTAAACTAATTGAAAATTCTCTCAATCTGACAGAGGTTCTGTGGTCGAAGAGCAAGGAGGGTTGTGTGCCTCTCAGCAGGAGGGGTCGGGGGACAGGGGTAGAAAAGGGCGCCGCCCGCCCCCCGACCGTTAAGTATGGATATGAGTTACCAACATGGCGGATGTGTCGTGAGGGTGGGCCCCAGTAAGGTCGAATGGGAGTTTTGCAACGAAAGCGTTCAACAAAGGGTGGATTTTACTTATTAGAGATAGCGATGCTTTCGTGGCGAAACATTACATGAGAATTTAAAAATAAAATAGATTATTAAAAAAAATGAGGTCAATACAATTAATTGTTTTATTTATATAGTATTGCTATGTATATTCATTCAGCTTAAATGGATCAATAAAGGTTTTAATAAGTGTTTCACGAAAAAGTATGCGAAAATTCTATAATAATGTAATTCCTATAAAACAATAACGACTGATCTAAGAAGTTGATACTTTTTTTGATACGGTAATGGTCGAGTGGAAATAATATTTGGTTTCTAATGCAGGAGACGTGGTTCTAATCCTGGAACAGCTTCGGGAGTTCTTTACGACAATCTCCCTTGTACTGAGGAGGGAAGGGTTGACAGCTACGCATTTTTTCAAACTGATTCAGGGCTCTATTGATAACCCCTATGTTCAGAAACAAATAGGTCTTTTGTTTCTGATGGTTACCTGCGACAGCGCCGTAATTTATTGTTCTTTGCTCCAACACGCTGAAACAACCTGCTTTCGGTGATGCCAGCAGGAAGAGCAATTCGGACGTTGAATTAAATCGTCTCGGATTTGGATATTTTTCGTGGAGGGTGAGGCAGTGTTCATAAAAAATAGATTACAAATTCTAGAAAGCGTACTGCCTCACTGACCTCGACATATTTGGGATCTTTTTGAGATACTCGTATGTTATCTCTTAGTTTCGTATCGATATTGTTTGTTTTCAAATGAGTCGCCTAAATATTATTCGTTTGTTATAAGAAAATAAATAAGTAAACCTTATTCTGAGGCTAATATAGTGGAGTGTAAGTATATAAATAAATAAATAAAGTGATTAAAATCTTTAGGTGGAGACTGCAACAAAATCTAAAACCCCGGCTGTAGGTTGAATTATATATAAAACAAGGGATTCACGCTATAATAAAAAAGTTTATGTTTTAATTTATTAATAAGAATATTTAATTAATTTGAATGTTGGTAGATTTAAAAAGAGGTTTTCATTATTCATAAAAAAGTTAAAATTAAGTAATCAGAACGGAAAACCATGGGACATTTACTAATTCATGAATAAGCATAATATTAGTGCTGGCTGGAGTCAGCGAATAATTTTGTGTTTGAATGTCAACTGGAAGTATGGCGGGTGTAAGTTAAAGAGCGAAGTGGGGGTGTAAGAGAATACGCTTAAGGGGGTTGTGGCGGGGGGTCAGCAGGACGAGCGGGGAGGGGAGGGAGCACAAATAATATACCCACTTGAATACAGCGCCGCGGCTGAAAATGTGAATGGGTCCTTGGAGGAACACGGCGCCGTGTTCAATTTATACATTCAGACTTGCTCGGGGACCAGAGATCCTCAAACAGTTTTTTATTACTATATCTTGATGTTATTTTGTGACAAAACTTCAAGATTTAAAGAATATGTACGAATGATTAAATCATATCAGTAGCAAAGATCAATGGTATTCTCTCGAGCTCGGGTGGGATGTAGCGTGTCTGTGGGGGGTGTCTTAGTGGAAAAGGTGGAAAAATTTAGATGTCTGGATGTAGACTTGTGTGGGAAAACGGATCTACCATGTGAAGTGATGCGGTAAGTAAAAAAGGCTGCGGTCATTTCAAGATGCTTGAAGAATTCAATCTGGAAAAACCCTGACATGAAGATCAGCAGTAAAGTGAAAGTTTATAAGATTTGTGTGCGACCTATCATGACATATGGGATCGAATGCAGATGGACACCACAATCACAAAAAACGCGCTTAGAGTGTCAGAAATGAAGACGCTCAGAAATATATCTGGCAAGACACTGCAAGAGAGGATAAAGAATACACGGATAAGGAGGATATACGAGGTCGAGGATTTTGTTTAGGTAAGAAAGGCAAAGGAGAAGATACTGGTATGCTCATGTGAGGAGAATGGGTTCTTCCAGACTCCCTTTCATTGTGTTACATGGCCAGTTCCATTGTAGACGATCCCCGGGCAGACCACCAAAGAGATGGATCGACAGCTGGGAGTCGACTTCGTAGGAGGACAATTCCTCTTGAGAAACAGGCAACTAGGCCTACACTAAGAATAATAAGAAGATTAAGAAAAAGAAGAAGACGAAGAAGAAGAAGATTAAAGATAGCGAATTACTGATTACGAATTACATTTTAGCATTTAAAAAAATCAATATAGAAAAACCTTGACTTGAAGATTAGCAAAAAAGTACGAAATTATAAGACTTGTTTGCGACCGATCATAACACACGTGATCGAATGCAGGGCGGACACCACAATCACAAAAACCGCGTTCAGAGTGTCAGAAATGAAGACGTTCAGAAACATATCCGGCATACAAAATTGTGAAAGGATTAATGCATTGGCATGGATACATACATTAAATTAATGGATAAAAAATAGTTAAGAAAGTACAAGTTAACGATGTGAACGGAGTATCGAGTTGAGGAATACCGAGAACCAAAATTATAAAGTTTTGAGGGTGGCCATATTATATCGGAAGAATCGACTTACGTAAAAGACGAGAGTATTGACAAGACTTTAAAATATATACCTACCCAGTAAGTACTCAATAGAAATATTGTAGAAAAAGATCGAGAAAAACGTGGCACGATCAAATTAATAAAATATTTCATGTCGGCCGTGTGAGGAGTCGTATAGAAGTATAAAATTTTGAGAATGACCATAATAGAATTCGGAGAAATTGACATGCGTGCATGACAAGATGTATGAATGTTGAGGAATCGAAATAAGAATATTAGGAAAGAACAATGTGATTATCCATTTTTTCTGCCTATGTGGAGGTTAGTTAGTTAGAATACTGTGGCATTTAATTCTCTCTACCTTCCCCTCCCGAGAAAGGGAGTGATGGTTGGTTTGTTATAAAAAATGTGAATTTTTGTGGGGTTACCACGGTTTGGGAATCTCTGCAGTAAAATGTTAATGTAATCTGAGACCGCTCCATATACTTATGTCTGCCATGAAAGATACGTTTTAATTTCCTCTTATATTAATTAACTCGTCCGGAATATTCAAATACAAAATAAATATATGCGCATTTAATTTGCCGAGAGGGGTTTCCGTCCATAATACATTCGGAGGAATTCTCGTATTTCCGCAGGCACCTACCTACCAGCGCCAGCGGTCTGTTAGAAAAGTAGGTATGTAATATGAAGTTATAATAGAAGCAGACAAATACATTGGCCGATGGCTCCCTCGGATGCACTGGTACAATGCAATGAACAAAGAGACTTTGTTGGGAAGCAATTAATTAGAATACATATTTGTGTATAAATGAAGATATTTGGAGCACCTCTAATGAATTTTGATGTCTGAAAATTCGATGAGATATGTGATGTGATAATAAAATATGTACTTAAGAAATTAATAAATGATTAATTTGCATTTGATTGGGAATAGGAGCTTGGGAGATTAAACGTAGACAAAGTATTGAAGGAGAAACGAGTAAAAGAAGGAATCTGATTATTAATTATGTTTTCACCCTATTTCACCGACTTGAGGATTTCTAAATTTTCAAGTTTGTTTAATTTAATGGAGGTATCCTCCGAAACATGTGTTGTTTTTAATATTTTGTGGATTAAACAAAGTTATTTTCAATTTCCTAAGTATGTTACTGTGGAATTCCACAGTGTTAATGCCTAAGCGTTCAATAAGTTTAATAATTTATGATAATCAAATGATTTTACTGAAATCTCTTGATGGAAGTTCATTTTAAATAATAATTAAATAAAACGATGTTCTTTAACTACTTCCACTTTTGTCTTTATTTAGACAGCGACCGGTTTCGCCAGGCTCGCTGGCATCGACAGACTGGTCCGGTCGCTGTCTAAATAAAGATAAAAGTGGAAGTAGTTAAAAAACATCGTTTTATTTAATTATTAATTAATAATTTATGTTCCTACGTATATAATAATTTCATTGTATTTGGCTATATTTGACTATTTAATATTTGTATTAGATTTACGGATGTGAAACATGGTCCCTAACAAAGAGAGAAGAATGCAAGCTAGCAAGTTTTGAAAGGAACATTCTAAGGAAAAATTTTGGCCACACGCTGGACGATGGGCCTTACATAATCAAAAGAAATCTTGAACTTAAAGTACTGATGAATCAGGAAACAGTTGTGATATTCTGTAAGTCTGAATGCCTTCGTTGGGCTGGCCGAGCATAAAAGATTATGTCCAGATGGGTGCCGCGCGAAAAGACCAATAAGCAGATCAAGATGCGCGTATTGGGTGAAAGAGGACTGGGATGAACTAGTAAGATCTGGATAACGGAGAGGAATGGCCAGATACAGGTGCCGGTGAAGGACTGTTGTGGAAGAGGCCTAATCTCACAGCCACAACAAGAAGAATATTAGATTTAATAAAATACGAATGAGAAAAAGTTTTCTATAACTATGTAGAAACATGTCATTTCCATAAGGTATAATAAAACTTCTAAAAAATAAGTTTTCATTAATATAAATTATTTTTTATAAAGTTTTAAAGCATTGTTCAAGAAATTATAAAAAATACAATAAAACGTTGTTTATAATCAACAAAATATAAAAAAAACACGACATGTTTCGGAGAATACCTCCATCTTCAGGTGTAAATATACAATAAAAACTCAACAAAGAATGACTAATAAAAAACGCATTTAAAAATCGATACAATACAAAAGAACAATACAATTAAATTATAAAAATTAACCTGGGCTAATTGCTAAAAGTGCTTATACGAGTATGTATTTTTTTCATTAAGAACTAACAAATAATATTAAACAAAAATAATACATAATAATAAAATAATAAAATACAATTGTAATTTGGAAAGACATATTTTATATAGAATATTAATAAATTATTAATATTTTTATGATTTTGAATGGGAGCTTAAGAGATTAAATTTTTTTTGAAATAATATATTTATAATTTTTTAAAATTAAGTATTTTTACCGAAAAATTTCGTGTTTTAAAAAATATATATTTTGTGGATTATAAACAACGTTATTTTCAATTTCCAATGTGTCTTACTATGGAATTCAACATTGCCTTAGCTTTCAATAAATATAATATATTGATGAAAACGTATATTTTCTATAAGTTAATGTCCAGCCCAAAAAATATTGGTACATATTATGGTACGTATATTCAAGCATTTTATTTATTTATTTAAAAAACTACAATTGTGAAATAAATACGCATTGATGAATGATACTATAATAATAAATATCAACGTATATTATGTACGAAATTAATTTTCAATATATTTTCCAGACGTATTTACGGTATGGAAAGGTTTATATTCAAATTTAGACCTAGAGGAAATCGTAAATAGTAAATGCCGTGAATCACAAATGTCCAATCAATAGAGCCCGTTAGCGTCCTTCTCTGATCTCCACTCGTTAGGACGGACGGGTTACTCGACAAGAATACGAAATGGCAGCTCCGCCACGAGGGCCGCGTCGCGCCGCACAGGGCTTCGTTTTATATCGGCTGCAAGTCCACTACTTATTTCGTTAGACGTCAGAAAACTTGGTATTCAACATAGTAAAAGAAGGCAAAAAAATGACTGAAATGGTACATATCAAAACGCTATTGAATAATGCATTTTAAATTCATTGTAAAATATAAAGAAAAGAAAATGTTTAAAATACGAGTATTTACTTAACTTATTGAAGGCTAAAGCATTAACACTGTGGAATTCCATAGTAATATACTTAAGAAATTGAAATAACTTTGTTTAGTACGCGAAATATTAAAAAACACGACATGTTTCGGAGGATACCTCCATTTTCAAATTAATCATTTATTAATTTCGATATTAATTGTCTTTTCAAATGTATGTTTTTCTAAATTACAATTTATATATTTTTTATATTATCATCATGTATTATTATTATTTATTAGTTCTTACTGATAAAAAAAAAATTAAAATTATTAGTACTTATAACAAATAGCCCAGGTTAATTTTTAAATTTGAATTATTGCATCGAATTTTAAATGCGTTTTCATATTAGTCTTTCATTGTTTAGTTTTTATTATATTTTTACACCTGAAGATGGAGGTATCCTCCGAAACAAGTCGTGTTTTTTAAATATTTTATGGATTAAACAAAGTTATTGTAAATTTCCAAAGAATTTATTCCATTTACTTTTTTAGTTTCGATCGGTTTCGACAGATTGCTGCCGTATTCTGGTTTCTTAATTAAAGTTTGTTAGGTTTACACATGAATACAAATGGTGGCGGTTGAATTTGAACGGTGGCGGTTGAATTGGTAGTTTTAATACAATTAAGATAAATTAAGGATGTGACTTATATTAATGATGTTAAAATTCAAATGGATTTTAGAGGATTTTAATTATCTTGTGGCCCGGATAATGGTGTCTAAAAGTACCCAGTTTTGTGGTAAATATATTGTTACTGAATCCTAACAAATTCGGGCAAAACTAAAAAAACAATTGGAATAAAATTAAATACTCGTATATATTATTATAAAAAAATATATATCATTTCTCCTGAGGCTTAGCACCTTATGCATCAAATATCTTACACGATCCGCTTAATAAACTGTGACGATTATCTTGAAAAATCAAGTAAAAGTTTTATCGTGTGACTTGCGTGAAACAAATCCTCGTGCGTTGTCCAGCCTGGTTTGTCATTCGTTAGTTAGTGTTAATTTAGGATCTGATTTCAACAAGATCATTCAATTATTCGGGAGCGCAGATTGTGAGGCTGGCTAAGTGTTATTGAGTTCGATGCTGTAAACAGATTCCCCTCTGGGACCATGGATTGATCAACTCTTATGTACTCGTATATAAATTCACAAAAGGCACAGAACGGGGATGGCGTGCTCAAGGGCCTCTAACATAGGAATTCATTATATACTCTCACCACATAATCGTTCCTTTATCCAGAATATACAGGATAGAATTTGAAGTGAATCAATGTATAATTTATAGTTTTAAATTTCATATGTTGTTTCCCGAAATCGGCAGTGATTCTTCTTCTACTTTTTCCTCAGGCTATTCCCGTCTACTCCTGGACAAAGGAGTGGATGGGAATCCTCCTCCATTCGCTTCCACGTCACTCTATCCTGTGCAGACTGCATCCAGGTTATTCCGACGTGTCTGTTCAGATCATCCTTCCACCGTAGTTGCGATCGCCCTGCACTTCCCTTTGCCGTCCACGGTCTCCAAATCAGCAGTCTTCTTGTCCACTTTTTATCTGAGCTTCTGGCTACGTGACCTGCCCATTGCCATTTTAGAGTCGCCAACCGGATGATGTCAGTGACCTTTATTTTTTCTCTTACCGTATCGTTTTTGACTCTGTATCTTAAGTTTATTCCTAACATGTTGTTTTAATTACTATAGCTTTTATGTTATTTCAATTACGGATGCATCCAGAGTTAAAGATTAATTTATTTATGATATGAAAAAATAAAGGTTAAAATATATTTAAAACAACGTTTATTGATTCGATCGGAAAACCGCGACTGGTCTTTATAATTATTATAAATAATTTATATTTATTACAGAATAATAAAAATCCTCCTCGTCAGTGAGAGTTGGTCGATGAACTTGTATACGAGTACATCCTTATTGGAGAGAAACTGATAAAAAATATCCTTGTGGACCTTTGACTCACCTCGGCTTTGTAGCGCTATACAATGAAATATTATTTTCATTTAGAAGGAAGAAGAGGAAGGAGAAGATTTAGTCAATTTTTAAATAACGTGTGATCAGTCATGCATATCTACATATTAAATATCTAATACGTAGTTTTGTTTGGTTAAAACAAAATAAAACTTATATTTCATCTTTTAACGGCCCAAATATTATTCTAAAATAAAACCATTTAAAAACATACGAAGCTTTAGCTAATTATGAACATTAATTTGAAGTTCATTTTATATAACGCATCTTTAGATGAGTAGATATTCAATAAATGGAGCATTGAAACAGAACGTTGTGTATCGAATTCTATTTTTAAATACTATACATTCAACGTCATATCTTGATAACTTATCTTCACAAAAAACAATATCCAAAGTAAAGGGTGAGAGACAAAAACTAAGAGAAAGAGAGATAGCTATAACGGTTGAGCATATGTAAGCGACGTCAAGTTCTGAATTCTCGCAGAGTAAATCTCTTTCACACACAGACTCACATACCCCAGACCGCACCACTGATTTATTGCTGGGGCCCCCTGGCCCCGGGGGCGGTGGAGTGAGCAGGGTGGCAGCGCGGGCCGGGGGTTGCGGCGGGCAGGAAGGGAAGGGCTGTGGTATATGGCCGGAATCATGAAAACTCCCCATTACGTGACGCCGAGGCTAGTTTCGGGAGTGCAAAAATCATTGTGCAGTCTGCAGTCATTGCCCTGACGCGCCCGTTTTTGGAGTTGAATGAAATCGGAACGAATTTATGAGAGACTCTGTTCTTAAATTCATTTTTCGCATCCTGATATTTCCATAACCATTTGTATTGCTCGAGTATTATAAAAATGTGATGATGCAAGCGTCCTTAACCATATATTATACTTGATTTCACTTACGAAAACAAACACCGTCAAAAGTGAAAAAAATCAATTAATACGAATGAAAATGTCTAGGAGTTGTATTATATTGTATGGTAATGAGATGCTTCGCCTTGCTAAGGCATTATTGATAATGCCTTAGCCTTAGTAAGGCGAAATATGCCATTCCCATAAAATGTAACAAAACGTCTAGAAAACAGATGTTTTCACTGTATTAATTTTTTTGCAAGAAGTTTCATTTTTCAATAAACAACAAATAACTGTTTTTAATTCATTTTCTTTTTTATGGAACTCTAGTATTAACGCCTTAAATATATCAAAAATTAACTTCACTTAGATGGTTTGGATATATGGATCGAATGGCTGAGAGAAAAATGATTAAAATGAACCACATGCAAAAATATTGAAAAACAGCTGGCAGTTTACTTCTCAAGAAGGAACTTGACGAAGAGAATAAAAGACAAAATGCAATATTGTGAAATGATTAAAAAATACAGATGAGAGTTATATGATTACTTTTGCATGGCAGTATAGGTGGGTGTGTTTGATAGCATTCCAGGGAGAAAACTGTTCGCCAAGTCATCGATCTCCTTTTTCCTCACTTTCGGTCATTAATTTGCGGAGAACAATGGAGAGCCGACCATCACCGCCCCTCCCCTCACGGCCCACAATACATTCTCAACCCCTCCGTTGGAGCTGGAGTGACCTGACATACTGACATCACACAGAGATAATCTCAGATTTATTTTTGATTATTTTGAAGTACACAGTTTTCACTAATTTCAATTTAATGGTAGTACTGTGAGAGCACAATATTATTAAATGGGTGAATTAATAAGGCTGAGAGTAAAACAAATATTCACATTAAAAATGTCTACGAGTATTATAATGCATTGAAAAAAAAATTATACTTGAAGAGTCTAACTAACTAACTAACTAACCACAACGCCGTCTCCGGTAGGCAGAAAGAATGGACTGCCACACTTTTCTTTCCTGACATATTTCTCTCGCTTCCTCAACATTCATACATCGTGTCATGCACGCGCGTCGATTTATCTGACTCCTCACATGGCCGACATTCAATATTTGATTTATTTGATCGGGCCACGTATTCCTCGGTCTTCCTCTAATTCTGGTCCCATTTATATCGTTAACATATAATTTTTTTAATATTCTTTCTTCATTCAGTATTTCCATATGTCCAATCCATCTTAATGATCCTTTCATTATTTTGTTCATAACACCATCATTCGCACCGCATTCACTTCTTATATTTTCATTCGACACTCTATCATACACAGTCAATTATTAAATTATCAGTAATCTTTTTCTTCTTATTGTTCCTCTCCGATCGGAGGTTAGACAACATAATGGGTATTAGTATCCTTCATACAGCAGTAATCAAATCAGTAATCAAATCAGTTTATTTAATCAAAAGACATTACAAACAGCATAAATGTTTAAGGCATCTATTGGGTACAGGTAAGATATTATATTATACAACATAATACCAGGAACGCATTAGTGATGGTTCGACATTAGGAAGACAAGATACTTTCCAAAGTCAAGAGTATCTGTCCCCTGAACGTACTTTCACTAACATGAAAGACGTCGATCTCCGAGGAGACCGCGTTCAGCAGACTAATTGATATATTATTCTATTATGACATATAATCAGAGGTCAATAGTTTTTAATATTAATTAAAAACTAAATAATGGATGACTTTATACAGCAAATCCATTAGAGTTCTTTAAGCTTTGGGACAGTTGACAGATAGATCGAATATGATATGAATAGCTAACTAATAAGAAATAAAATTGGAAAGAAATGGAGAATAGAAGAGATTGTTATGGACAGGAGCCAGTGGAGGACTGTTGTGGAGGAGGCCAAGTCCCACGCCGGGATGCAGCGCCGAGAAGAAGAAGAAGAAGTTAACAAATATGTTTTAATCATTAGTTCTTTAACAAATGAATCACCGATTTGCTTAAAGTTGGTAAACCGGTTTTAAACTTATCAGATACCCAAGTACTCTTATATAAGAAGGAATATTTTATATGTTTCCTTGCCATTCTGTAAGGTCCAGCAAGAATTGACTTTTTATGTAGGTACGCCTGGTAAGATTTTTTCTCTCTCATTACCATTATAGTCGTAATAAAAATATACATATCTATAAATTGTCAACTCGTTATTAACTATATAAACGCAGGTTTAACATGATTTTTAAGCCAACTGATTTTCTTCGAAATACCCATATTTTAGAAAAATAATTGACTAAATATATTATGCAGCTAACTAAATAACCAGAATAGATGAACTGTCATACTGTTCTTTCCTAATATACTTATCTCGATTCCTCAACATTCATACACAGTGTGATGAAAGCACGCCGATGTCTCCGTTCCGTCATGTGGTCGACATGAAATATTTGATTGATTTTATCGTGCTACGTTTTCCTCGGTCTTCCTCAATTTCTATTTTTGTTTACGTCGTTTGCGTATACTTTACATATGCACAATTGCACATACTATCTTGGTTTATATACGAGTATTATATAGGTACATGTAAATACATCGATTTCGATTTTCGAATTATTGGTAATGTGAATTAAAAGTTTATGAAATCAAATTATAATTTGATTTACACAACCTTTTTTACGAAGCTTTTTGATTTATTGTATTAAAAATTGCACGCTTAAACATGTATTAAATATATGTCGTATACGACTGCTATAAACAAATTACTAAGAGTCGTGTTAGTTGTAATATTAAATTTTGGTGTAAAATTAAAATAGAAAAAAAAGATTTTAGAACACTCTAATTCGCCATTTTTGAATTTAAAAATTCGATCCAGCGAGAAAATTTGGAACGTTAGCATAAATTAGAATTACGAAAGTAATTTAAGGCCGCCCTCCCGCGCCTGTAATGTATTGCAGATAGTCATCATTAGTTCCGAACATATTTCAGCATTTTGTGCCCATGGTGTAATTTCGCCCAAATTTAATGCGAGGAAATGGGATGAATGCAGTATGAGGCGAGATTGCCTTCACTTGTTTTTAATGCATAATGTCTGCGGAGCCATTTCCATACTAAATAAAATTTATTCTAATAAAGGATTAAATCTAAATAAGTGTTCTCGTATATGTAAAGAAGGAATATTCACAACACTACGAGTGTATTGTTTTAACATTCTATGTAATGCGTAAGCATAAACCTTACGCTTAGGTATTGTCACATATTTTTATAAAGTGCCATCTATCTTTATATCATGAAAGTAAAATACTTTAAAAAACTGGCCGCTGTTTCTATCACCAACTATCAACGACTATTTATATGATCAGTCGTCAAATAATTGGTTGGTTTAAATCACTATAAATAGAATGTATAAAATAGTCCTAAATAGTCATACGTAAAAAGGATGATTAATTCGATTTTCTTTATAGCTTTATAAGCTTAAAGAACTGCATTCAAAAGCGAGGATTACGAATTCTATTCCGTCATGGAGTATATTTTACGTTTTAACAAAGCATGTATACAAACGTGATAAAGTATCTATATTTATTTAGATTTTTACATGTATTGAATATTGAATATTAAAATATCAAATATTAAAAGTTGGTCATGTCAGAAGCCGGAAAAATCGACGTGCGTGTATGACTCGATGTATGAATGTGGAGGAATCTAGAGAGGTGTGCCAGGATAGAGTAGTGTGGCGGTCCATTCTCTCTGCCTACCCCTGCGGGAAACGGCGTGATGGTTTGTTGTTGTTGTTGTACGAGTTTCGTTGATTTCATTAAGTTTTAATTAACATAAAATAAAAGTATTTAATAGTTCTCTTTGGACGTTAGTAAATATTTGTTGTTGTTGTGATATTTTGTGATTTCATCTTCGGATGTGGTTTAAAGAGTTGAACAATGACAAAAGTATGAACATAATAAATTATTATTAGTATTAACTAACTTTTTATTATTATTATCATTATTATTATTATTATTATTATACTGGTGCGGTCATGTCCAAAGAATGGATACCACCAGACTCCCCTATATTGCATTGCAAAATCAACCTTATGGAACTCGTCGTCGTGGAAGACCTCCTAAAAGATAGAAGGACAGCTGGGAATCTACCTCACAGGAGGAGCAACACTCTGAAGAACAGGCCACATAGGTCTACAATAAAGAAGAAGAAGAAGAAGAAGATTATTTTTATTTAGTTGAACCGCTCTATATATCATTACAGCCCGAACAAAGCGATGTTAAGGGTATAGCTATCATATATTGATTCCCATCACATGTGACGACGATCTATCGCCAATTCATTGTCACGTGAATTCTACAATAGAAAAAAAAGTGAAACAATCATGCTGCCATCGTTGGGAATCAAACCCAGGACCTTTTGTGTAGCAGCCTTAGCTTTTACTATTAATGCATTTATTATTCATTATGAAGGTGACCATAGACCACCCCTTCAAGGAGGTGATGATTAATCATCATTACCTTCTTGAAGGAGATGGCGGTAATAATTGACCACCATACTGTTTCTTCCACAAACATCTCGATCCCGCCACATTCACACATCGTGTCCTGTCCTGTCATGTCCCTGTCCATACACGCTTGTCGATTTCTACGAATCCTAATCGATTGTATCATACCACGTTATTCTCGCCCCATTTTGTTTGTTACATCTTAGTTAATTTTGGCCGAAACACTATTGTTTTTAACACCCGATGATGCCAAAACAGCGGTTGCGACAAACTAATAAATAATAATGAATAAATTGTGATAATATAATACGTACAGTGACAGTGCTTCAAAATGTAAACATTAAATAATAATTTTGAAGAAAAAAATATGAATTTTTATATGAAGCACTCACTTCGTGGTTAGACATTTTAAACTTATAGATATAAAATAATAAAACACTTTGTATTCAACCACGGTATGGTTATTATAATTGATGCCAACTAATTCTCTTGGACCATAGCTTCATCTGGGCAGTAAAACATAAATTTATTATATTGCCCTGGTGAAGCTTGGGTCAAACGAAACTAGCTGGCATCAATATAATAACCATACTGTGATTAAATAAAGTGTTTTATTATTTAAAATCTATAAGAAAAATCATCGCTATAAATGGTTTTCTGTGAATTTTTAATTGCAAAGAAGGCAGGTTGATGATTTGATCGATTATTTATGATTATGGTGCATTTTCTTGGATTCTACTCTCATTTGATATTTTCAACAAATCATCGCAGATATCCTAAAACTGCAGGGGAGAGAACGTGCCAGCCCATCGCGGGCAGGTTTTCACTAATCAATCACTCTTCATTCCACCCCTCGCCTCCGTCCCCCGGCCCCGCGACGCGGACAGACGCACGCAAAAATCACCCGGTTATCTATGAAAGTTTGGCGGGTAAAGCAATATGGTTTATGGTGATAATTGCCTCACGGTTATATGCCGACAAAAACAAATAAAGTTCGTAAAAAATGGACTAAAATGCATTTGTAATCCAAATCACAACACAAAAAATAATAAATCAATGATTTTATGTCAAATATTGTTATTCATCATTCTAATACAATGAAGCATATCTAACTAACTCAATCACCATCACGCCGTTTCCCCAAAGGGATAGGAAGAAAGTATGAACCGCCACACTGTTCTTTCCTGACACTACCCTCGCTTCCTCATGATTCCTCAGTCGATTTCTCCGACTCCTATTCGCACTGTATTCAGTCCTTATATTTCCATTCACCACTCTTATCATACACGGATTTTCCCGCACATTCGTCTAAGAGATCTCATTTCTACTGCATTTGTTCTACTTTCATTCCGTCGACCTCATAAGGATGGGTACAAGATCACCATTGTGCACTGCCATTTTAGTTTTTTGAATAGGCTTTTGTTTACGATAACAACTTTAAGTGCACCATTCACAATGAAATACAATATTAAAAAAAAAACTCTACCATACGAGTATATCAGAACACGAGAAACACCTGAATACCTATATATATATATATACCTACTTTCAAATTTTAATTGTATCTCAATAGAGACGAAGACGTAAACTGGAAACTGAACATGGATGATCAAGGTGTTTACAGGACTTATGACCTGTCATTGGTTGGGTTAAGCGCACGCTTTATGTAATTATAACATTCCCCATTCCACCTTTGTTATTGTGATCATGCATGACAAATTTTTGGAAGATGTATATATACTACAAAATCCTACTACTTTCATTATTGTTTTGTAAAATAAACTTCTAAAAGCTAAAATCAAATGAAAGGTTTAAAAAAAAATGTTTAATTGGATAAGAAGCAGAAAGCTGCCAAAATCAGATGAAACTAAAGAACAAGTGGAATAAAACTTAGATAAAATTAAGCCATTAACCGTGGGGAATTCCATAACGACGATTTTTTTTATGAATTAAAACCCTTTTTTCCATTTTAGTTTATTTTTCTCGATATGTTTCGAAGGCTTTTCACCTTCATCATCGGAAGAACGAAATAAATTCAATCGTTCTCTCGACGATGAAAGTGTAAAGCCTTCGAAACATGTCGAGAAAAAGAAACTAAAAAGTGAAAAAAAAAACACTGTTTTAATTCATAAAAAACCGAGGACAAAAAAAACGTATATCTATTAGAAATTTATTTTTATATTATTTGTTTTATTTTCATTATTAACAATGTAATTTTAAAAAGAAATTACAATTAACACTATTCATATTTGTTATCTAGTCGATATATAATTTTTTGTTTAATAATTCTGCATTAGTTCTGCAGTTTTTCGGAACTTTTTTATACATTATATTTTCATATGACCGACATAAAACGTGCAATTATATGACTAATTACTGCTTTGAAAAAAAAAACTTTTTTTTTTAAATAATGTATTCTGCATTTTTAATTCATACCTGATAACGTTAAGAACTCCTATCACCTTTGTCTTTATTTCGACAACGATCGGTTTCGCCAGGCTTGATGGCATCGACAGACTGGACCGAGTATTATTATATATATATGAAGATATAAGACACACGATCACTTGATATACAATTATGATTGACTCACGAATAATTCATGAGTAATTCATAAAAATGGCGCTTTATAAATTATCCAATTTATTATTATATAATATGTTTGTTATTCTCTCATACTGCTGTTTATTTACATTTATGATGTGTTTTTCCCTTAGGTGATAATGTGTTTGTCTCTCTTTTATACTACTGTTTATATACCTTTATAATGTGCTCTTTCCCTTAAGCTATAAGATGTTTGTATTATTTTTATAAATTCAATGTAATACATTTTATTGATCCAATGTAACAATTTTTGGGATCTCAAAAATGAGTGTTCACAACACTCACGAGACTCCTATACAAAATAAAGTGAAAAAAAAAATGTAAAAAATGTATTATTTTTATCCCTGGGATTACGATATTATTGCAAGTAGTGAAAAGTCGTCAATCTTGGGTACCTACCCTTTCCCCGTAAATCACAGTCCCCATGAATAATTTATCGCGGATTTATTATGCATTAAGTTACGTGCCTAAAAATCATAACAAGTACCTGCCGCCCCTTTGCAATATCCGAAACAAAGCGGCTCGGAGATAACTGAGGAGACTGCCGCCAGATGGGGCCTTCTTCCCTCTCCGCCCTGCATCGTCGCCCTTCCTCTCCAGTAACGCTGATTAACGAGCGCGTCTTGTACCCTGGAACAACGGGAAATAAAATACATTATTCATAATTGCTTTCTAAAATACCCGGCCGCACAGTGCTCCGGCTCGCACATACTGGATGGATAAATTAAAAAAATATTTTTTTGAATCAAACTAAAGCCAAAAGAAAATTTAAATGTCATAGATCGACTGACATTTCCAAAAATATTATTAAAAACCTGTTGTCTAAAGGTTGAATAAATACTCTTAGTTATAAATATTAATTTTCAAAAAATTCACGGTACGTATTACGATATTTTTAGATTTTATATTTATTTTTTCTATGTCTATTTCTAGGTGTATTATAATATATTATAAAGAGAGATATTTCGCTTTTCTAGCCATGTACTATGTACTATGGAATTATCAAATCTATAGGTACACTTGTTTTTTTTTGGTATATAATGTTTTATCTGGAGTTTATTACAATAATTAATTTTAGATTATTCGTAAGAATTATATGATTTTAATATTTAAAGTTTTATTAGCCCCATGGCAACAAAAGAAAGTCATAAAACGAAAGAATACGTAATACAATGAAGAAAGAATGGTAAAACATGTAATATGTTAATGATGTAAATGGAACTAGAAATAGAAGAAGACCGCGTGAGGGGTAAAATAAAACGACCTGCGTGCATGACACGATGTATGAATGTTGAGTAAGTGAGAGAAATATGCCAGGAAAGAAAATTGTGGCAGTCCATTCGTTCTGTTCACCCCTTCGGAGAGAAGGCGTGATGGGAAGTTATTATAATATAGAAGTTACATTTGTACATAATATAATCTGACATTTGATAATGAATTTAAATTATGAAACATTTATTCCCATTAATTATTATGAAACTCCTAAAAAACAGACGTTTTCATTCGTAATAATTATTTAATAAAAGAGTTATACATCATTGTTCAACAAAAAATTGTAATAATATTATATCTGTCAAAACAGATCATATTCGTAAACAATTTTATAATATTTTAAATATATATCTTTATAATATGTATCACTGAAGAAGGACCGGTTGTCCGAAACATGACTGCTAAGTTGGTGTTGTTTATACAAAGTATATAAAAAAGAAAAAGACAAATAAAACATCTACAACAAAAAGTATGGCGAACATCGAATAAATACATATCATTTTATTAACAGTATTTTCTGAAATTATTTGTGCGTTTACCACCCTAAGTATTTGAACGTACGTGATACGTTCACTGTGATTGTACCATTTTACGTACGCGCTTGAGAAAAAGTAATGTACCTAAAATGTACAAACTGTTAGGGATACGCGCGTGTGCCAACAGCACTCGAGTACAAGTCTTCATAAATATGATAGTACAAGGGGCAGGCGAAGTGTGTGGCCGAGTATTTGACGTTTCGTAATTTAAAAAAATAAAATTAATGTATAATCAATTTCATTAATAAAAAACTTGCTTTTTTTGCGCGTTTCTCGGAAAATAACCCAAAGTTAGGGCGGTTAACCAATTATGTAGTAAAATAGGAATTTAACTAGGTACATTCTGATTAGTGGTAGTGCAGTTCCAAATGTATGTATTTTTTTATCGTTCGACTTGTGTGACAGAATGCTCTGTGCGGTGCTGGGAGCTAGCCCCGGGCGGAAGCGGGCAAGGGGCGGGCGGCCCGGAAAGGAGTAGATGAAAGAAAACCATTTCGTGCGTTAATTTATAAGAGGGAAGTTTACAAAAGGAACGTCATTTTCTCTTTCATTTCCCCAAACGGAGTGATGGAGGGTAGCACATGCGCGGTGCGTACATCATTTCGGGAGCCGCGAGTAAACACACCCCCACAGTGTCAAAATTAGGTTTCTTAGTTATTTAATTATTTTTATTAAACTTCTTATTCCAGGAAGCGTTTTTTTCTATAAATAAGGAAAAAATATTCTTTGTTTATATTTTAAATTATTTAAAAAAATCGTTTTTGTTTAGTTTTATTTTTAACTAGGAATTTTGTAATTGAATTTTGAACGGACGTCTTTAAGATAATCGAATAATTTTACTGAAATCTCTCGAAGGAAGTTCATTCTAAATAATAATTAAACATTACGATATTTTTTAACTACTTAAACTTTTGACTTTATTTCGATAGCAATTGGTTTCACTAGGTTAGCTGGCATCGACTGGTTTGTCGATTCAATCTTTGTTGTAGTTCATATCGACATCGACCGACTGGCCGACTATAAAACAGACTGGATCGACGGAACAGTCTGTTGAAATATTTTAGTAAGATGAATATTATTTACACATATATAGTGAATTACGAGTATAAGAAATAACTTAATTTGAAATAATAATTAAATAAAACAATGATCTCTTTAAATTATTTTATTTATTTTATTATAATTATTATGACTACTTCCACATTTGTCTTTATTTCGACAGCGATAGACTGGTTAGACAAAAAACATCAGTTTTATTTAATTATTATTATTATTTAAAATGAACTTCCATCAAGAGATTTGGAATTTGATTATCATAAAAACTTAGTTTTATGTAGAACGAATGATTTTTTTTTATCCAATCATATTTTTATACAAGATGTTTGACAGTAAGTCTTATAGTATAGCTGTTACTTCTTGGAAAAGAAACTGCCTCAAGTAATAATTACAATAAGCTAACGACTCCGATGACAGTGTGAAAAAAAATCAAAATCTTAAGCTGTCTTTGATTTGGTAGAATACACTTGATAATTACTATTACACATGTCAAGACAATCGATAGCTCAAATATTGTATTCTGTTATTATGTTCAAATAACCAAAATAATGTGGAAAGCAACGGGAAAGTACTACGTTAAAGGAAGATCAACAAAGACGTAATACTTGCTGCAAAACAATCTTTAGGATTGAAACTAAAAAATGCCTGAAAGGAAATTTTGCCTGACTCCGGCTCTGAGCACCCGTCGGCCGCATTTGTTTCAGTAAAGCAGAAACGCAAACAATAAGGAAAATCCACCCCCGCAAGTTGGCGGGCGAACCTTACATTATTGCTTCGCATCCCTTCTTTTACGAGGGGTGGGACGAACAACGGATTCTTGCTTTTAAACCAGATAATGATGGAGGGTATTCGCATGATTTATCTCTGAAACATCCCCGAGATATTAAATTCCACCCTTAGCGTGTTTGCTAATCGTGAAAATAATGCGTATGTGTGCGTCTTTCATTAAATTTTACATAAGTAAATATGTATTGTGTTTAATGGGTGTTGTTTATAAAAACTAAACATCTAATGAGTCAGTATTTTTCCGCGGAAATCATGTTCGAGATTTTAATTATATTATTGTATAAATGTAATTTATATACACGAAAGTCTATTTATACACATGTCGGAAAATGTTCTTATTTGTGTATCTGTTTATTTGAAAACAAACCTGTTATGTTATCTCAAATTTAATCTAAAAAATCAAGTTGATTCGGTTATGAATGAGAATTTCCACGGCAGCTGCTAGATTCTAAATATTATATCAGAATAGAAATAAATTTATGTTGGATTTTAAGATTTTGAAAAGGAAGCGACGAGAATGGGAATTCTTCAGTCATGACGAAATTAATACGAATGAAAACTTCCGTTTTCTAGAAGTTTTATTATAATTTATGAAAATGATATGTGTCGCTTTTCTGAGGTATTATCCAATGTTTTAATTTGATAATGCATTAGAAAGCCGAAACACGTTATTCATATAAATTATAATAAAGCTTCTATAAAACAGACGTTTTCATCCGTTTTAATTTTTGAATATGGAGTTTAATATAATTTTTCAAGAAACAATACATATGATGAAATTAGTTAGGAGATAAGTACATATAAGTATAAGGTAAGAAAAAGAATATTTTCAAAATGCCTTAGTCAAATTTAAGGCAAAAACAATTTTTTGAACAATATAACGATTGTAAAATATCAGAATTTTCCATTCAACTAACTAACCATCACGCCGTCTCCCCGAAAGGGTAGGCACAAAGAATGGACTGTCACACTTAAACCGATGCGTCATTCCATCCTTCTCTTTTCGCCCCGCGGGAGACGCGGTGTGATGGGTTGAGAACCTCATCGCCACCAATAGGCATCTCCCGCGCACACTTCGATCGTCCAACATTCACAAAATAAATCTAAAACAAATAATATAAAATACAATGATATAAAATAAAACAACAAAATAAAAATAATTTAACACAAAATGTTCTTTTACGATGGTGCACATATTGTCTATTTAATTTATGTTCCACCGTTTTTTTAAGTTAACAGATATTAGGCACTTTAAACCAAGAATTACCTATTAAAAAAAAACAAAGAAGAAAACTGCACGTTGCTTCTGACGTTGTTCATCAATTTATCTGCTCTAGTGTTTACGAAAATAATTTATTTTCTTTTTCAGTTTTTGAATTGGACGCAAAGTAAAGGAAGCTTTGTGTTGTATAGTGTATTGCGGGGCGATTTACTCCGCCAGAAACCACTTAAAGCCGGGCTTTGTATCCACGGAGATGGTTTAAGTATCAGACTCACAAATAGAAGATCTCTGGCGGCGAGAACCTGAGGGGGCACACAGGCCCGTCTGAATGAAATATTCTTACTGGGCAAAATTACTTTTCAAACTCAAGCTGCAGAGATGTATGTCCTGGAATCTTTGAGAAATTCGCGTCTCGTGGTATCCTTTTTCAAGTTTTGGAATAAACCTCGACCTTGTCAATAAACAAATTGCTGGCAACAGCTTTTAAGATCTCTTTTTGACCGGACGCGCTACTGGCGATACGGTTTAGGTCTCGGATACCTATGCGCTTGCTTCTCACCTAGATTTTGTACTGCGCGTATGGATGTTAGCGTGCATCACTGCAGAACCCACTACACGCATCAACTAACTTGAAGATGGAAAATTTAAAGATCTCCGAAACATCGGTCGAAGAGGACACAGACATACAGTAAATCCAAGAAAATTTAATTCCATATTACATTGTTTTGGCCGAAACACTATGATTCTTCAACATTATTAATTGTTAAAATATAAAACGCTGTTTATGATATCACAATTTATTATCTATCATTTTAATTTTTGAGATAGTTGTTTGGCCAACTGATTTTAACTTCACCAGGTAAATAAAAAAATAATTAATTGTGATACCATAAACAGCGTTTTGTATTTTATGGGTTAATACATTTAATTTCATCAACTGCGACAAGCAATAGTAAGAAACTGCACAACAAATAGTAATGAAATAAACTAGTTTGCTGAATAAATACATAAATCTGGGGATTTTAAAGCCACAAGTAAGCATTGCCGTAATATTGAAAAACTAATTAAAAAGCACTAATTATATTTTTATTAGAACGCTGTTTTGAAACAATTAAACATATATATTCTATATAAATATATTACAATGTTCTAATCTTTCCCAATTATTATATCTTGTTGCATGCTCCTCATGGAGGGTACGACTGAGGGGACCAACTCTAGGAGAGTACCTGGAGGACCGTGCGTGGACGTGCGCTCCTCATTATATGCAGATTTCAAAAGAGCCGCACAAGATAGGGAAGAATGGAATGGAAGAATAGAGGAAATTGCTGCAAACCAATCCCAGGATTGAAACCAGAGAGAGAGATATTCTGTAAAAATTATTGAAAATCTATTATTGCTCAAGCTCATATTGGACGGCACCTTAATTACTTTAGAAAAATTATGTCTTAGATAACGCCTATTAATTAATTACAATTACTAAAAAAAACCCACAAAACTATGAATTAAAAAAATTACACCTCTCCATGACGCAGCAGACAAGTCACAGGCCCAGAGACGGCCCTGCCTTGCTCAACATTCCCCCCACATTTCCCGGTAACAAAGCCTTCCCGCTAATTCCTCGCTTAGAACAGTGAGGGCGGTTTGCCCGGTGGACTAACTTTAACTTGGGCGGCCCGGTACCCCCGCCGTCCCCGCCCGCTGCGGGGTTCCATCCTGCCGCTTAGTAGCAGGTGCGGTAAGAAGCTTTTAAAATCTACATTATTCAAAGCGAGCGGCTTGGTTGAGATGGGCTGACGAGAAATACCAATTATTGATAGTACACTATTGCCGTTCTATAGTATTCGCGGTAGACTGAGCCCATTGTCGCATGTTTGGGATTATTTGGGAAATTATAGGAATCTCTTCCTTTGACAACATTTGGAGATGAGCCAGAATAGAAAAGATAGTGTCTTCGTGTGAAGAAGGCCGATCCCAGATGATAGAAAATGGAAAAGATAAAGAAGAATTACTTTAACAACATTTCACCTGTACCGAAATTATCCTAGCACAATTAATTAAAGTAACACATTTGGAATTAAAAAAAACGTTCATTTCAAATTTAAAAAAAGCAACTTTTTCAGGTGAGCATTTAAATCATGGTCAATCATGTAATAACTAAATATTCAAAGAAATATCATCAAATTGAGCTTTCCAGGAAATTCGTTACAAATATATTTTTTCAATTATTTTCTCACATTCTATGATGCAATAGATAACATAAATATACGAATGAAAACGACAGTTTTCATAAAGTTTTATTATATTTCATGAGAATGACGTGTTTCGCCCTTCTAAAGCATTATCATATGTCATTTGATAATGCCTTAGAAGGGCGAATTATTCATTCCCATAAAATATAATAAAACTTCTAAAAAACTATCGTTTTCATTCGTATTAATTATCTAATATGGAGTTTTACATCATTGTTCAAAAATAATAAAAAAAGTATTGCTCATTGTAAAATAATAATTGATTTTGAGCTTAAAAGCGTCGAAGGAAAATATGGATCTAGTCCAAATAAAGGAGCCAAGCATTCTGTCTCCTAGACCACTACCTTTGTACAATCAGAAATGCATGATTATGGTTATATAAAAACATATATAATTAATCAGGTCAAGCTTATATGCAAATTATTAAGTATTTATTTCTTTAGTTATAAACTAGTTAGCAGTAGTGTTAAAAGTGAACAGCTGTACGGATCTAAGATTTGAAAATCCAATCAATCTTAAAAACTCTAAATGTTTAGATAAAACATTTTTCTGCTCAATATTTAAGATCGATCTCAAGTGGTCATCTCAAAACTTTCACAGGCAAAAGGTCAGTCAAAGAAGTGGCTAGGTGCAAATGGCTATAGATCGATCTCACCTTGAGGTTCCATTGGACTGGTCTCCAGTGAGTGGAAAAATAAAGCGAGGCTGATCTAGTGCCACCTGGAGAAGAACCCTGGAATACGAGGTGAAGGCAGCAGGCCTCACATGGAAAGGGATCAAATGATATAATCGGGAGGAGGAGGATCTTTGAAGCCCTATGCACCACAGGGGTGAAAGCATGATTAGAAGAATAATATTGAGGATAGTACCAAATTACTAAAATAAATTAAATTAGATTAAATGTGACCTGGGGTCCTACTCTCCAGTAACGTAAGGACGGGTCTAGGGATTGCATGAGCGAAGCTGACGAAAGGGAGCCGCTGTGTCCTATAACAGCTTCTGGCAAGCGGTAGGTAACCTTATATGTTTGTATTGTATGTAACTGTATGTTTGTCTAATTTTATATGTACATAACAATCGCTATATGTAACTACTATGATATATAAAAGACGTCCTCTATTTGAATATACTCGTAATTGATTTTCAATTGTTAGATTCAGATATAACTTTATACCTTTAAACACGTAAAAAATATATTCGTACGCGCAAGAGTTTTGAGTGTGAAACCATTTGCTAGCGACACCGGATAAAATAAAATGATTTCCCGTCCCAGGAAACTTGGAACTAATTGAATCTGGCGCCATCTATCGGCTGGCGAAGTAAACTGGAAAACAATCCCGAAATAGCCCATTACAGCCGGTACTTCCTGCATCCTGCGCCAGTACCAAGGCCTGCCAACAAGAGGACAGGAAATCGCCATCGGCAGCGGAAAGGATGTACGACAGAAAATTCCGCCCGTCTGCGGTCCTGCAGAACCGGTACAGGTTATAAATTCGTCAAAATGAAAACTATATTAATTAATGGCATATCAAAGAGAAAACGATGATATCAATATTAATTAACACTAAACATTTGGGTTTTTTACGAATTAAAACTTTGCATAAGGATTAATTGTATCTCAATAGAGACGAAGATGTAAATTGTTTTTCTGGGAACAGAATGTGGTGGCCGAGGCGCGTACATGACTTATGACCTGTCATTGGTTGGGTTGGGCGATCGCTTTATTTTTAACAACATTCCCCATTCCGCCATTCTTATTACCACCACATCTGACAAATTTTCGGAACTTGTATATATGCTAGAATCCCGCACTTATCTTTACATATTTTACTTCACTCTACACCAGCGTCATCTATTAAGATTGGGAAGCATTAAGCAGAAAATCTTAATTAATGCACTGTGAAAGTCTCTGCAAATTATACAGTACTAGATTACGCCTGGAGATGTCTCGCCAATTTTTATGCCTACTTGGACCAGTTATTTTAAATAATTTATAAAAAATAATTTATCCGCAATAGGTAAAATCCAGTATTTGTCTACAAGAATTTGTAAACGTTCAAAATGTTATATAAAACTTTGTATATTTTCTGGCTTTTTACTTGTTTAACTACTTTGCAGTTGTATTGTTATGAAATATGTACCATTGGCTAGAGTGAGTGCAGACGTCTAGCTGCTTTTGAAATGTGGCATTAAAGACGCGTAATGTATTGAGTAGGGCCGAGTAACGAGCAAATTGGATAGGCCATAACATCAGGAATGGTTATTACCATCGCGGAGGGAATGGTAGAGGGTAGAAACTGTAGAGATCGCCCAAGAGACGCCTATATGGATCAGATGATTGTGGCAGCTATGCTGAGATGAAAATACTTGCTGGAGACGGGACTGAGTGAAGGGAACAAGTGGGGCTGGTTGCAAACCAATCCCCGCGTTTGTAACAAAGAAAATTAAAAAACAAATGGTGAGGTTTCGAATTGATATAAATTATTCAATGTAATATTTTACCAAATTTTTAAATTGAAAAACATATGTATAATTTTCTTTCTTCTTTGTGTGTCGTATCAGGTCCCCCCAACGTTGGCAATCGCTGTAGCGAAGGGATCTGACTTTCCCTACTTGGAACAGGTTTTCAACTCTGCTCATTCCTGTGCACGTTTCGTTCCCTTCCCTTACATTCCGCTTACTTCCCTTACGTTCCATCCCTTACGTTCCGCAGCCAAGACAACTGCCTTCTGTCAACTCCCTTTCCTCTACCTTGCCCATGATGATCAGCCGAAGAAGGTGATATTTTTCTTCCCTAAGAACATGAGCCAAATATGAGACCTTTCTAACCTTCACACTCTATTTACAGGCGGCCCTTGACGGTCAAACGTTCGACTTTCGCACAATTCGCTATTTCGCACCTTTTTCGACCGTCGTTTTTTGTTCGATAAACGATTGCTCACGTGTCGCTCACTTGTGTCTCGTGTGCAGTCGCTTTCATCTCCGTTTGTACGTTTGAAACAAGTTCAGTCTTGCTTTGCAGTACGGACTGACACTACGTGTTTTGCCGGTTTATATGTTTACATACAGTACATACGTGTGAATATTTCACCCTTACACATTTAGATGAATGACAAACAAAAAAACTGTAGTGCCCAAACAATCAAAAATCAAGGACTAATAAAATTCATACGATTGAGACAATGGTGGAAATAATTAGACGTTCTGAGACCGTTCATACGACATTAACCGGTACATGATATGTTAGATTTAGAAAAACAAGAGTAAAATAAAGGAGTACGCTCAAAATTGTGGAAATATGTTTCCAAAGACACGGCATGATACATAACTCTCTATCAGGAAAAGAAAAAAAGGGTTTTCAACAATTTTTTGACCAATTCGTAAAGAAGATCTCTAAGTCTTAATTCGTTTCGTTATTCTATTATGTATTCTCGTATGTTTGTGATTGCTCAATAAATACATTTTTACATGACCTGTACTTTCGCACATTCAATTAAGTGCCAAAGTCGAGGGCCGTCTGTATATTTGTATTTTTTTTTTGAACAAGTCAAATTTCTAATAAAAACTAGGAAAATGCCTTAAACCAGGCCTGGGTATTTCCATTAGACAAGACGGGAATAAATTTCCTACAATTTGTCTCTGTCATGTAAGCCTTTGTTGTTACCGGCCACCCTCTCCGCCTTCCTGCATAGACTCCGCGCGGATCGCTGTGGGAGTGTTTTTTTTTATTTTCCCTCGCAGATAAATCCTCTTTGAGGCACTGAAACGAGACTTGGAATCCAATTAGGTGGAAGCTGGATGACTCCACTTTATTAGCTATACGCCATGTTATATTAGTTGGCTTTAGGAAAATAAATAACGTCTTAATGGTAGATTCATATCTTACAAGCAGAAGTAAATGGTAATATTTTTTTATTAATACCAAGGGAGACGTCTGTTTCTAGAAGTTTTATTATGTTCTATGGGAATGACATGTTACGCTTTTCTAAGGCAATATCAAAAAGGACATATGACGTTTGCAAACAGACTTTTCCATTCGTATGTATGATTTAATATGGAGTTTCACATCATTGTTCTAGAAACAATTTTTGATTAACAGCGTTTTTTTATTAATTAAAACACTGAAATAGTGATAATAAAATTTTCAAACATATTTGATATCTACATTCAGAAGTGAAGAATAGGTTAGAAAGTGATGATTTACAATTTAGAAATGAGATATCTTAGACGAATGTGCTAAAAAATATAACATGTTGATTAGGATTCTGAAAAAAAATTAGAATGCAACTTGAAAAAAATAAATTTGACAATGTGGATTTAGCAAAATTTATAGAAATATGATTGTATCACGTTTTTTAGGTTTTCATTAAAAATTCATAAAATATAGATCTCGTATGATTGTACGACGTTTTCCTAGAGTGTAACATAATTTTAAAAAAAAAACGTGAATTTTAAATTAATTTTTTTTGAAGATTTTGATAAAAGAACGCATGGAGCTGAACAGGACCTCATCCTTTTCCGTAGCACGAACGTTAAGCGTAGTTTAAAGGTTGTTGAATTAATTGCAATACTATAATACATAATATGTCGAAACCATAAACCTCAGCAATAAAGTATATAAAAATACGAAACAAAAAAAATTTACGCGAGAAGTGAATAGGGACAAGAAAGGGGCCCCTGTATGAGATGTTACTATAAATAAAAGACCTGGCGCCTATAGAATCTATAAAAAATAGACTAAGTCTTCAACTACAATGGCAAAAGAAGAGGAAAGATATAGTCTATTTTGGGACCACTTCAACAAAGTAAGGTCGCTATAGACACGATGAAGAAGAAGACACAAGTAGTTAATTATATTACTGGGTACACAAGTTTATTGATAGCAGAGTTGCTGAATACAAGCCTGTTACTAAATCAATAATGGATTTAATCGCATTTAGCTATTTCAGCTTGAAGGTAAAATGAAAGCAATTTTGGGACCACTTGCGGCGGTCCTTTCGAAGCAAGCTTTTGTGTTCAGGGCCGGGTTAGGGTAATCCGCCCCGAGGGTGCAATAAAGTACAGCGGAGGAACTGTCTTTATTCCCATCCCTTAGCACATTTCATATACAAACTGCTATATATTATATGTAAAATTTAACTCCTACCGAAATTAAGGGAGTAACGATTGTAAGGATTGTTAGGATCAACTATTGTAAGGATTGTTAGGATCAACTATTGTTAGGATTATATAAAAATATTTACTAGCATTATTTTCATAGAAATAACAGACGACCAAGTATTGTTCGCGTTATTAATTTAAAATATCTATACATATTTAATTATCGTTATTAAATGTGCATTTAAAAAAAAAAAAAAAAGATAATTTATGTAAAAAGAATATAATAATAATAAATATTATGAGAAGAGATTAAAATTATGTTTTATACTTAGATGTATTATTATATAATAATAAAAACATAGTTTTTTTCCACTTCTGGGTCAATTTTTTCGACATTTTTCGAAGGTAAGGTAAAAACTACGAATGCCAATACAATAATTAGAAATAGGAGCAAACAGAACTGCTTTTAACTCGAGTTCTAAAGTGTCAACGCTTAAATTTTATCGTAATAATTTTTTTTACCCATTAAACTCTGTAATTAATACGAATGAAAACGTCAGTTTTCTAACCATTTTATTATATTTTATCTAAGCAACAGCGTGTAAAAAATAAATCGATCCACTCATTTCTTGAGTACCGTTTTTCTTATTCAACAATGTAATTTCAAATTAAAAAACTCTTGTTAAGACTTAGATTTTTTTAGAATAAATCGAAATTCTTTTCTTCCTAAACATAAAAAGTATCGACCTCCACCAAACCCATAATTTCTGTAAACCAGCTCAAATTCATACTATTTGCTGTCACTAATTGTACCTTGAACCTTGTAATCCTACCACGATATAATGTAATATGTCTTTCACTAATTGTTAGTCGTGTTCGTACATTTATTTATTAATCCTTCTTTCTTTAATAATAATTATTCTTACATTTAACATCGCCTTAATTTTTTACTATTACTGTATAAACATGTTCTTTGATTTATGTCAATTATCTACAATATATCTACAAAAAATGTAATGGAATTTATTCCGTCAATTAGAAAATAAATAAATATATTAAAATCAAAAACCAGAAAACGTTTTTACTCAAATCGAAATACGCAATCAAATAGTGCAATTCTTCTCTCAAATATTTCTATAATTTAACAGAATACGGTGGAATGGCTCTTTCGCTCCTCTTTTTTCTTTTTTCTCTTCCGACTCCTTTGTTTCCTTTCCGTAGTGTTACTCCCCCTTCCTCCCTCAGCCCGGGGATATAAATCTTGGTGTTAAAGTTTTATTACCCCTGCTGTAGAGACTCCATAGTACCTCTTACGGAGAATCGTATAAGAATGGAATTTTCTACATTTCAGAGGGAAAATATTTACCAATGCTTTTACAGCGCAGTAGATTTCAACTAATGTTATTTTAAGAAATGCTTTTGAAGCATACGCATGAAAAAATTGATTAAAGGGAAAGAATTGTAAATGTGTGAAATATTTTTCTTACAGTTTTATTGTATTATTTTATTCATATATTACTGTTAAAATTTATAAAACATTTATAATATCACAATTTATTTTCATTCACTGAGAAATTCGCGACAGCTGTTTCACCAACCAATGTTGGCATCATTAGGTGATACAATCAACTTTAGATTATTGTAATACCCGATGATGCCAACATCGGTTGGCGAAACAGCTGTCGCGACACTTTCAGTGAATAAAAATAAATCGTGATTTTATAACAGTGTTATAAATTTTAACAGTAATAATCTTGAAGTATCATAGTGTTTCGGCTACAACAATGGACTATGAACTTAAATACATAACTCTAAAGTTATAATAGGTGTTTTATGTAATTTTCTATGAAATATCGATTCAGTTGAAGTAAATAATAATTTAAACAGCCATTTGGATATATTTACATTATTGTGAAACACGAATGATCTTTCTAGGTAAGCATTTTTAAAAACTATTTACCGGAGGTATTTACAATCCAGGAATACTGAGAGAACTGAATCTATACGTTCCCCAAAGCTATAGCAGAGCAAGTGGGTATATATTATTTTATGCTCAAATTGCCGCACAGAGGCGCTTCGAAGTTCTCCTGTATTGAAAGCGATTTGTCTTTTAAATGAAATGGCAAATGAGATAGACCTCTTTGCGGGTATATTATAGAAACATGATAAAAAAAACACATTCGAAATACGATATTTGAATTACATTATGATTCCAGGAAAACGTGGCACGCTCAAATCAATTATACATGAAATATCAGACACGTGAGGAGTCGGAAAAATCGACGTGCGTACATGACATGATATACGAATTTTGATGAAGCTAGTGAAGTGAACCAGGAAAACATAGTGTGTTAGTCCATTTATTATGTCTAGCTCTTCGAGGAGACGGTGTGATGATTAGTTTGTTATCATGATTCGAAGAGTATTAATGACAAAATTTGTCACAAGCTTAACATTTTCTGTGTCAGAATTTTTTTTATATCTTTTTTTATTTTTTTACCAAAAGCACATTTCTTTTAAGCCTCGGGTCGCTTTATTAAAGGGAGAAATATTAAAATTAAAATGCTCCAGAAAATGTTGTAATTAAGTTGATATAATGAAGGCTCCGCTAGAATTAAATACTATTAATGAGCAAAAATTTAACAAGGAAAAAATAAGCCTTTGTCATAAAAATTTGAATATTCATTATAAAGAGTGTGTTTCTGCGTTTAATGTGCGTACTTCATACACTCGGATTTAAATATTTGAAATGTATATCATTTTCTTATGTGAATTTTTAGCGAAAAAGAAGATAAAATTATTCCGAGCGGCGTCTGCCGCGCAAGTACCGGATTATAAATATTCAACGTTCAAAAAAACATTCTTTACATTTACATAGACAATTTTCCCAGAAGAAAAAACGGAAGCATAATTTAACCTTCATCTGCCGGAGTTGCGATATCGCAACACTCGTGTTTCGACGTTATACGCAAATGTAGTTCAAATGGAGTGACATCTCCAGGAGGTTTCTAGCAATGCGCTAAATGGCGGTAGCCTTTCACGTTGCGTTAAAAAGAAATTCTGTTTAATGCTTAAAATACAATCTTCATAGATGGCGTAAGTGTGTTGGTGGTGTTGAAGATTGACATTATTATTATTATTATGATTTGTATTTTAAGTGCGCCGTTTTGTAAAATCAATTACTCCAAGGGCGCACTAGGAAATGACTGACCGAACAGTGCAGTCTTCAGATGTTTCTTAAAATTAACGTCACTATCCTCATACATAATACTAACATGGAGGCTATTCCACGCCAACGGACCCGCAACGCTGAAAGCACGATCATAGAAACATGCTTTATTGGCTCTGACTGGAATCGCTATGTTGTTTGCACTTGTTTCTACTGATCGGAGTGAACGTTGCCTTTCCGTTGGCATGGGTGTCACGCAGAGGTCCGATATATACGCTGGCGCTCTCTGGTGTCGAGCCTTAAACACTGTCAAACACAATTTATATTTTACTCGCTCTCGGATTTTAAGCCAATGAAGGTCCTTCAGGAGCGGCGTGATATGACAGTGTTGCCCCATAATCAATCGGGCAGCAGCATTAAATACGCTTTGTATTCTGCTTAATTGATTATTTGGCAATCCAGCGTACATTCCGTTCCATACGAGTATATACAACTTCCAAAAATTTGTCAGACATGGTGGTCATAAGAAAAAATGTGGAATGGGGAATGTTATATTTCATAAAGCGTGCGCTTAACCCAACCAATGACAGGTCATAAGTCCTGTTAACACCTCGATCAACCATATTCTGTTTCCAATTTGCATCTTCGTCTCTATTGAGATACAATTGATTCTTGAACAAGACATCAACACTGTGGAATTCCATACTAATGATTTTTTTATAAAAAGTTTATTATTCTTCTGATGATTGTGTAAAACTTTTAAAACACGTTGAGAAAAAAACTCCGAAGAGGAAAAAGCAGTGTGGTTTAGGAAAAAGCATTTATAAAAAAATCGTCGTGTTTATTTGTCTTTATACCAATTATGAATAGCTAGAAATTATAATAAAGTTTTGCTTTAAATATTTTTTAACCACTGAACATGACCAAAATGAACTAAAATAGTTTAAACGTACATATTTCAATGTAATAAATGTATGGATGGAAGCAAAGCATTGAACTAGCAAAAGAAGGATAAAAGTAGAATAAATGCAGTAGAAATGAGATCTCTTAGACGAATGTGTGGATACACTGTGTATGAGAGAGTGTCGAATGAAAATATAAGAAGTGAATGCGATGCGAATGATGGTGTCATGAATAAAATAATGAAAGGATCATTAAGAAGGTTTGGACATATGGAAAGAATGAATGAAGAAATAATGGTAAAAAATTGTATGTTAATGATGTAAATGGAACCAGAAATAGAGGAAGACCGAGGAAAACGTAGAACGATAAATTAAATCAAATATTGAATGTCGGCCATGTGAGGAGTCAGAGAAATCGACGTGCGTGCATGACACGATGTATGAATGTTGAGGAAGCGAGAGAAATATGTCAGGAAATAAAATTGTGACAGTCCATTCTTTCTGCCTACCCCTTCGGAGAGACGGCGTGATGGTTAGTTAGTAAGTTAGTTATTCCAATGTATATTATGTACAGAAGATAATTATTTTTTTTAAATTGACTTTTTTATGTTATTTTCGTGAAAAATTTGACCGTTATATTGATTTTAAAATCTCTTTAATACCCTGATTTAATGGTATAAAGATATATTGTAAAAGAAAACCGAGTCACGTAACCTAATCGCTTCGCTAGTGTCAGTCCAAGGGATTGGTTTGCAGCAAAGTGTAACATTTTTACTGGTTGTTGGGATGCCATTTGAGCCATTAATGTGGTAGTTTCTCATTGCTTTCTACGTGTGTATACAGCCTTTTTATTTGTACTCAATTCATGTATACCATTTTTTAGCTATTGATTCTCATGACATGTATCGTCATTTTATTGACACGTGAATTCTACACCTGACCGAAGATAGTATAACGATCACACTGCTATCGCCGAGAATCGAGCCCGGGATCTTTGGTGTGGCAGTTATAGCTCTGGCCATCCTGACATGAAGGTTTTCAACCCAATATTGACCCTATAATAACTGACTTATAAACGATAAATGAAATTTAAAAAATGGGAGAAAAAATCAAATCCAGAGGGTGTTTCCGTAAGCTCTTTTACGTTTCAAATTAATTATATTTTATGTTTATTGTTGTAGGTATCAAATTGCAACTTATATTTAGAAAGTAAATATATGTTTTTTTTATAAGAAATATCTTTAAAAATATGTTTAGAATTTCACTGATTTCTGGTACTGGTGGTTAATGGGTTAAATAATACCGCCTCGAAACGAGAACTTAAAAGAGCCATCTCCAGAGGCGCAGTTAGTTATTTTAAAATTTTCTAATTATAAATGCGAAAATAAAACGATAAATTGCCAAGTTCCTGGCGCGCCTCTTCCCGCCGGCCCTTCCCCGGATAATTTTTCTCAGTTCCTTTCCAGGGGCGGGCCGCTCTCTAGATTACGGCCATATATTTCCTCCGCCCCTCCTTGTCAGGCGCTGTCTAGCGCCGCTACGCCCCTGAAGTAACGAGTGGCGAGAAAATGCGCAAAAAATTGACAGCTAACATGCTGCCTCTGAATACGGCTCAAATGCGCGAGGAGCTGAAGCGTGCAACTCTATATGGAAGTATACGTTTGCTTGTGAATACACCCGAACTATAATTTCAAAGTACATTATATAAAAATCAAATCAAATCAAATCAAATCAGTTTATTTCATCAACAGACATTACAAAATTTATTTTTAAGGCATCTATTGAGAACAGGTAAAATAATATATTATATATAGTATACTACCAGAAACGCATAAGAGATGGTTCAACATTAGGTAGACAGGATACTCTCCAGAATTAAGAGTATTTGCCTTCTGAACGTACTTTCACTAACACGAAAGACGTCGATCTCCGAGGAGACTGCGTTCAGCAGACTAATTGCTCTTCCCACCGGTGTCACCAGAGGCAGATTGGTTCTGGCGGCCGGTAGGTAAAACAATCTGTGCTGTCGCTGTCGGAGATATCTATCGGGGACAAAAAGCCGAACACCCTCCAGTACGGCCGAGTTCTCGAAGTATCCCCTAATTAATCTAAAGAAATGGATAATTAGATGTCCATCTCTTCGAAGCTGTAGAGAATTGGTTCCGAGCATTCCCAAAAGAAATGCCGTGGGATAGAGCCAAGGATATCTACCATACTCCCTCATGTAGAGATACCTCAGAAATTTTTTTGAACCCTCTCCAGCATAATGGAATATCTCGCCTCGTGAGGACTCCATATCACAGAACCACTTTCGAGTCTGCTCCGAACCAATGCGTTGTATAGGACTCTGAGCACATTGGGATCCCTGAAAACTCTGCCGGTCCGGACGATGAAGCCCAACATCTTCAGTGCAGTGCCACAAATCATCTCAACATGCGCACGAAAAGTCAGCATAGTTCCAAATCATAATAGTTACAAATCTTAAGAGGCAAGTTACCGCAGTAAGGCCAATGACTTCATCCTAAGTAAAATTAAATAAAAGATAACTTAGATGGTTTTGACATACAGAACGATCGGATGAGAGAAGAATGGTTAAAAGCGTATAGAGTGTAAATGGAAAAAAACAGTGTCCTTGTATTGATTTTAGAAAGCATAAGGGTGGATGGAAATTATATAATGCAATTTTTTTTAGTTGTTTTAAGTAAAATAATTTTTAAGTTTTTCTTAGAACTAACGATGAGTAATAAGTACTTTTTTTACCGAATTTCTAGGAATTTTTGAGGTTCAATACATAATAAAAAACAGTATCACTAAAACTGAATTTCTAGGAATTTTTGAGGTACAAAGATATAAATACTTCTAACGAATCTCTCGTTAGAAGTATTTATATTTCTTTGTTGTATTTATTAGCTGGAACGACCTGGATGCGGAATGGACATGTCAAAGACGAGTGGAAGAAAATGGAAGAGGCCCATTTCCATCAGTAGAGGTAAAAAGGCTGAAGAAGAAGATTTATTATACAACTCCCTTTTTAATTGGACTAAAAATAAAATATGGACGTTAATTTGATCCATCCGGTACAGAAATGAAGTAAGTATGTGGCCGGAACGATTATCAGTCGACAGAAAACTTTACGTAAATTATAAAAAAAAATACAAAAAACGTAACAGTAGTGGCTACCCGGCGAGAACCTAGATTTGGTGTAATTAAAAGTCCGAGGGAAGAATTTTGTTTAATCTAAGTTTTAATTTGTTGTGCACATTTTATTGTTTTTTAAATCTTTGAATTATTTTCCCCAGTTTTACGGCTGTGAATACTTTATTATTAAATAATACTTCGTGTGCACAAATAAACTGTTGATTTGTATTTTGATTGTTGAAGGAAGGAATTGAATATTTAAATAAAAAAATCATATCAAATCAGTTTATTCCTCAAATATTTTACAAACAAATTTCAACATTTAAGGCATCTGTTAAGAACAGATAAAATATTATAATAGTACGATAACAGGTAAAATATAATTATACAATACCAGGAACCCATGAGATATAGTTTAACATAAGGAATACAAGATATTCTCTAAAGTCAAGAGTATTTGTCCTTTGAACGTACTTTCACTAATATTAAAGACGTCGATCTCCGAAGCGATCATGTTTTACAGTTTATTTGCTCTTCTTACTGGCATCACCAGAGGCAGGTTGGTTTGCATGTTACAATATTAAACAAGTTAAACAAGTTACAATATTAAACAATATTAAACCAGTCTGTCAGAGCCTGGTCGCTGTCTAAATAAAGACAAAAGTGGAAGTAGTTAAAAAACATCGTTTTATTTAATTATTATTTAAAATGAACTTCCATCAAGAGATTTCAGTAAAATCATTTGATTATCTTAAACAAGTTTATTTAAAAAAATGAGTTTTAACATATTTAAGTATTCAAAATCGTCAGTCGAAGTATTTATTACATAGGATTAGAGAAATATCAAGCATTCAACAGAATAAAATCGAGCATCTAACCGATATTGTGAAGTATTAAATAAAATTATAAAACATAGCTAGCTAACTCTGAATACTCTCGAGAAAATATGGATGGAATCGAGTAAGTTTTGTGCAAATAATTAACTCATCAAATGTGAATTTGTTTATTTATTGCTCATTTACCGAGTGCATGGTACACACCCAACTGAGGTTACCCGTATTAGGGAGGCATTTATAGTACTCTATGTAATCGTAAAAGAAAAAAATACAAAATTAGGGAACAAAGCGTAGTTTAACATGTATGTATAGTATTACTTTAAATTTATATATCTTGTTTGATATGCTAATTCTATTTTAATCGTATTAATTGTTTCTTGAACAGTGACGGAAAAATGCATATTAAATAACTAATACGAACGAAAACATGTATTTCTAGAAGTTTCAGTATATTTTTTGGTAATTAAATAAAATGTCTTGCAAATACATTCTCAAACATTCGATAATGCCTTAGCAAGGCGGATCATTTAAATCAAGTTTAATATTATCATGTTTTTTTTCTAGACATTTGATTATGCCTTTGACAAGCAAAACATGTCATACACATAAAATAAAATAAAACCTTCAGAAAACGGACGTTTTCATTCGTATGAACTATTTTAATTACTATCTACTTATTTTTAGAAAGTATTATACACTCAAATCGTACTTTTTTGTTATCTCAGAAAAAAAAGTTTTTTGTGTATGTCTGTTGGTCCTTTATATTTTTGTTCAAGATATTGTACAGTAAGGGATCTGCCTCTATTTTTTTTCCAGGCAAAATAAGTAGAGGCAGGTCTCCTGCGCGGTGGTGTGACCAGATTGAGGAGAGGTGATCGAGGGAAACCTCTACTCGGCGATGCGGACTGCGGAGAACATGAAGGATCGTATGCGTTTTGTTTTAGCCACTAGCAGATCCATAGATCACGACCCTCAGCAATGAGGAAACGAAGAAAGAAGAAGAAGAACAGTTTGGGTCCGAGATAATATTAATAGGTAGCTACTTACACTTTACATAGGTAAGTACTTAAAAGTAACAATTTTAAAGGGTTTATCGCCTTCCTCGCGGCCATTTCATTTTCCCGTAATGAAAACGAATAGCCGAGAAGCGGGTTGGGGTGGAGCGGAGAGGGAGGGGCGGCTTTCCTTCTTTTTATTGCGCAATTAAGAATAAGTTTGGATTTATTAAAGCATTAACGCGAAGTTGTTTTCCTCTAGCGGCCGTGATGTCCTTTTAACGGCGCTTTTAGCGGGAATTTTTAACCGCTTCGGGTTTCCTGAAGCCAACTTTCATTTTAATTTTTAATATGCGTAGGTACATAAATCAAGGCAACTCCTTCTTTTTTTTATTTAAACAAAAAAACTTCGGATATAAGAGTAATTTTACTCTGAAAGCTTGCTGATGATTTATGCAACATGCAATCTTCAAGCGGATAAGGTGATTAATAAAGTTATTTGAAAACCCATATTCAAAACAAATTAAAAATAAACGATTGTATTATTTAAAATTAATTATGTGATTTCAATACACTTTAGGGAAAATGTAGTGACTATAAACGTTCAAAATACCGAAATTGTGTAAGTGAACATCCAGTTAATAGCAATAAAAATAAATTATACATAATTAATGCACAATGTTGTTCTTGTACCGATCCTTATGTGTATGGAAGCAAAGGATGGAACTGGTAAAAGAAAGATGAAAATTGAATTAATGCAGTAGAAATGAGATCTCTTAGATAAATTTGTGGAAGATTTGTACAAATGAGAGTGTTAAACAAAACAATGAAAGGATCATTAAGATGCTTCGAACACATGGAATGAATGAATCGATAAAGATTGGTAAAGAAAGTATATAAAAACGATATAAACGGAACTAGATATAGAGAAAGACCGAGGAAAACGTGGCACGACCAAATAAATAAAATATTTAATGTCGGCCACGTGAGAAATCGGAAAAATTACCTTGCTTGCATTACAGGATGTATGAATGTTGAGGATGCGAGATAAGTATGTCAGGATAGAACAGTGTGGCGGTCCATTCATTCTGCCTATCCTTTCGGGGAGATGTCATGGTTTTTAGGTCAGTTAAATAAAAAATAAATTATTAAATTGTTATGGAAATAACCGTAATTATACAGCAACACACATTGCGTAACATGGTTTCCATAGTTTGACATGAAAATAAGCGATTTTTCAGCCCCGGGGTAGGCGCAAAGCACTCCCTTAAATGCCGTATTTTATTACAGAGAGCAAAAAATAAAATATAACGAAGTAATTCTAGTACTAAAGGTGGGCACTTCATTATGATGCGAGTCTCAAATACGCGAGTTCATTTTATGTCCTTTAATTATACCTGCGGTTTAATATAAACATGCCATTTAAAATTAGTGGAGAGCTTTGTCCTTTGAAACGAGAAGGGAGCATGTCACATACTTGCGGTTAATGTATTTATGTTGCTTTGTTGTTACGTTACCGAAGGACGAAATGACTTCATTCGGAGGTGGACTTGGTAATCTCAATGTATCGCGGGTGATACCACATGAGAAAATATAAATAAATATGTAATTCATCAACAGTTCTCTAGGCCATTGTGTGAATCAAATCAGATATTTGAAATTAATTTTATAAATACCTTTATATTACTTTGTAGTCAGTTAACACATTTCTTCTAATGTTTTGTTGAAAATTAAACAATTGTAAGTGGAAGTATAGGTACTAATTATTTATTGTTTCTTGAACAATGATGTAAAACTCCATATTAAATATTTAATACGAATGAAAACGTCAGTTTTCTAGAAGTTATATTATATTTTATGGGAATAATATGTTTCGCCCTTCTAAGGCATTATCAAATGTTTGATAATATCAAATATTTGATAATGCCTTGGAAGGGCGAATAATGTCATTCCCATAAAATATAATGAAAACTGACGTTTTCATTCGTATTAATTTATTTATTTATTGAACATTTACCAAGTACATGGTTTTAATACCTCCCAACTGGGGTAACCCGTTCTAGGGAGTGTATACTAATTAAATCATCCATTATTTTGGCCGAAACACTATGATACTTAAACATTATTTACTGTTTTTATACTTAAACACTGTTATAATAATATGTAAAATGTATCATATTTATTTATTAAATTTTTAGAAAATGTCTATTAATTTAATTTCTGAAGTATATTACGAATGCTGCGTGTACCCTGGACGGCAATAAGAATAAACCAGTCATTCATTGACTAGCTGGGTATCAGGGTAAGACTTTCAAAGATGTGCTCTCAGAGAGTGTTAAAATGTTTTTATAATGACATAGCTCGGAGAGATAAGGACAACCCATGCTCATCATCATGGGCAAAGAAGAGGGAAAGCGACCACAAGGACGCCCACCAAGCCGCTGGTCCAATCAAATCAGGCCGCTGACTGGTCTCTCATTAGTTGCAGTCTGGAGACTATCAATGGTTTATAGGATAGATACTACTCTTAATCATGAAGAATACGACTGAGAAGAAGAACAATTTATAAAAAATTTGATTTATAGTTTGATCTAAACCATTCCACATGTGGACTTTAGGTAAGGATTGTAATGATTCGCATATACATTTGATACATACTCGTATACCATTATAGATTATTCTCTCTTTCAAACATACAAGAATATGAAAGGGCCCATAAGCTTCACATTATCACCAAACATGAGCGTAATCAAATCCATTCGGCATAATTAAATTGCTAAACCAAACAGAGGCCAGAGATTAAATTTATATTCCAGGAAAATATTCAATGTGTCGTGACAAATTCGAGTCCTTTTCATCTCTTGGGATTTCATGTTAGGATGGATCCTTGTTTCCTTTCCCCCTCCCTTTCCCTCATGTCCAATATAATCCCCCCCTCCGCCTCCACCCCCTGCAACCCTCAGGCCGACCCTTCCGGTCGGACAGTACCTACTTCTCAGTGTCGTTTTTATTTCCTGTTCTTTGGTTGGACGAAAACATTCAGAGCTGGCGCGTGATTGCACGTTAAATGAAATATGTTGATTATCTAAATAATATTACGAAAAATTGAATTGTATACCAGAAACATATACATATAACTTAGAGGGACCAATGCTACGCAGGCTGTACGCTAGCGCAGGATTTAAATTGTGTAAAATACTTGTGCTGTTTTAGATAATTTGTTCTTTGTGCAATAATGCAAATCTTGAAGGAAAAGAGAGGTTTTATCTTGGTTACACATATAATTCATGAGTTTACGCCGAATAACAAGAAAATTGACCACTAACAAAATGTCCAAAATTATGACACGTACGAAAATCAGTATTGTAAATACGTACATATAAAATGTAATGTTAAACAAACAAAAAAACATATTTATTGTTTCTTGAACAATGATGAAAAACTCCATATTAAATAATTAATACGAATGAAAACGTCAATTTTCTAGAAAGTTTATATATATTTTATTATATTTTATGGGAATGACATGTTTCGCCCTTCTTAGGCAATATCCAATGATTTGCTTGTCTGCAACATTTGATAATGCCTTAGAAAGGCGAAACATGCCATTCCCATAAAATTGAATAAAACTACTAGAAAACTGACGTTTTCATTCGTATAAATTAAAAAAAAATTAAAACAATTTACATTACATATAAAACAAAAAAAAATATGTATCAACAGGATTCATAAAATAATATTTAGATTTTTATTAAACTCTTCTTATTTTATTTATATTTAAAGGTCAATTATTTACTTAACCATTATATTATTACTCAGTGGAATTAAGACATCACATTTTCAATGTAAATTAAAAAAAAAAAGTTTAATAAGTACATTGGAAGCAAGATTATATGTCTGTTTTATGATTTATTATTTTGTTATAAAAATAAGATTTTTAATCCGATTATATTTCCACGGAACTACACCAGATAGTAATTCATAAGTTGCTTAAGTATAACGTAAAAGTTAAAAATAAAGGCGTCAAAGAACATTCGAAAAAAAGACAAAGCTAGAGAAAAAAACTTCGTTTTCCAGCAAGGATTCTCAACTTGAAAACAGTGGTGTGACGATATCTCTAGTTATTGTAGAAAATTATGAATGGAGTAGAGTTGATAGCCCACAGTTGCGTTGGTGTGACGATATCCAGAAGAGTGTTGGAAGTGCCTGGATGCGAATCGCTCAGGATATAAGGGAGCAGAAAATATGAGAGGGGGCCAACGTCCAGGAATGAACGGCCACACCAGGTTGAAGAAGAAGATGATGAATGGATATCGCCCCATAGAAAATTAAACGTCCTTACTCAAGGCAAAGACATTTTATTACCCAATTGTTCTTCTTTTGAGTATAATAATTAATAAATAATAATAATTAATAAAATATTTTCACACTGTCTACTTCAAATATAAATATGACTATAACTAGCTAACTAACTAACCATCACGCCATTTCCCCGGAGAGGTAGGCAGAGAGGATGGATCGCCACAATGGCCTGTCCTGGCATACCTCTCGGGCTTCCTCTACATTCAAACATCGTACCATGCACGCACGTCGATTATTCCGACTTCGAATGTGGCCGCCTTTTAGTAATTGATTAATTTGGTCATGCCATATTTTCCTCGGTCGTCCTCGGCTTCTTTTCCCACTCACGCTGTAAGATCTTGCATTTTGTAAATTATGAATATGCCGTTCAATTTTTTTAGTTTTTATTTGTTAGGTTGGTAAGTGTAACATGTGCCTCCACTGTGGCACGTAAAGGGTTCGGAGTGGAGGGGGTATTATTTTATCTTCACGCCCGCACAACTTTTTATGTTAATTTAATGAAAAATTATGCCTATGGAGATTCAGCTCCAGAAATAAAAGCACGGGCTGTTGGCTCGCCGGGACTTTAACGACATTACAAGGGGTAGGCGGCGTGGGAGACCCGCAAACTTTATACCAAATCCTCCCCCCGGACGCCTGGGCCGGTCGCAACCCTTATATCCAGGATTACGTTTAATCTCGCCGCCGCCCCCCCACCCTCCGGAGATATCGCGAGAGTAAGGACACCAGATACATACTACACAGGACAAGCAATATCTACTCTTATGTGTATGTTATATAACTGAAACGGCGAGTAAACCAATAGTTAAACAGATTGAGATTATCTAATGTAAAATTGAATCTTTTTACGGACAACATTTAAAGTATTCAAGATAAAAAAAATTATACTTATTATCTAAAGAACACGTTAAGACTACCGATTGTAAAAACGAATGAGGAATTCTTCGTAAAAATTAGGAAGAGTAACTGAGATAATAAGCACATTTGAATTGAAGACGACCTTCGTGGCAGAGTGGTAAGAGCTCTTGACTGTCATACCGAAGGTCCCGGGTTCTATTCTCGGCAATGGCAGTGTGATTGTCACACTGTCTTTGGTCTAGTGTAGAATTAAAGTGGGAATAAAATAGCTATAGATTAGCTACCTTTCACATGTCAAGAGAATCAATATACAAGTAATAGCTAAAAAAAATGTTTACAGTAACTGGGTTCAAAAACGACATAATATGTACAAAGAAAAAAAGTTAAGTTTATTAACTTTCTGGCTCGACAATCTTGTGTGGACCTCACCCGCCTCCAAAATGTTATTCTTGCCTACCCTCTCCTTAGTAGTGCACTATTTAATTATTTTTTTCCTCAAACTTTATCATTTCCTTTCATTCAACTATACTTTTGTTCCTTGCAATACAATTACAATAACTTCGTGGTAACCAACTAACTAACCACCACGCTGTCTCTCCGAAGGGGTGTCTCATCGTGTCATGCACGCACGTCGATTTGACTCCTCATGTGGCCGATATTCAACATTCCCCGTAATAATATACACATTTTAATAAGATTTATTATTTTCAAGAGATTAATACCTTGTGCATTGCTAATAGCAATGCTAGATATACAAGGCATGCGTTCGCCCCATCATGACGTATGAAATAGAGGTCAGAGCCGATACCAATAGAACTAAGAACCTTCTTAGAGTAGCAGAAATGCAAACCCTACGCTCCATCGCAGGCAAAACCCTCAGAGATCGGATCAGAAATGAAACGATAAGGTATTTCTGTGGTGTTGAGAACATAGTGAGATGGGGAAGAAGCAGAAGTTGCTTTTGGAGAGACCACGTGGACCGCATGGAAAATACAAGAATTGCAAAAATTGTTAAAGAGAAAACCCAAGCAGTAAGAGTGATACCGTATGATACCCTTCCCATGTGATACCGTATTACAGTTTTAAACGAATCATAACGATTTGTCTACTTATTTAAAATGAAATATTTCTTTTCTAAATCAGTGGTCATTTTATAAATACCTCAATTGAGCAACGAATATTAAAAGTATGAGAATTTTAATGTATTCAATAACTTAAAAAATGCTTTTTACTAGTCGAAGCCGCTTCCACGGATACAAATTATCTTGTAACATTGTGTGCAGGGGCGAACTGGTTCCATAATATAATATATGTATAAGGCAGAAAGCATAAAAAAGGCAAACTTATGTGATTTCTTTATTAAAGGCAGGATTCATTAAAAACGTATCACGGGGACTGAAAGGTTAACGCAAATGTGTTCTTTTTATTCAGCAAAAACCCTTTTTATACGAGGAGGCGACCTTTACTGGGTCTGTGTACTTTCTTACCCCTGGAATTATGGGCGTTTTATCTTTAAAATAATAAATTAGGTTAATAACGCGTTTGCTAAGGTTAAATATTATTCTGATACATAGGGCCAAAAGCTGTTTTCAATATTTTACAGGTTTATTTCCACGGTTTTGATTTATACCAGTATATGTAAGATAATACATTAATGTTTAAATTGGTACATCAATTTTAAACGTTAAAGAAAATTAAATTAAAGCTGCTGGAATCGGTTTGAAATTCAATACCGATGAGTGTTTCCAGGAAGAATAATGGCCTAGCCTCACCTATTCATGCATAGTCCTATTTTATATGATGCTTTATTCAGTTCTTCCAACATCGTGAATATTTGCTCAGAGTTATTGCTAATCAGCAATATGTTATCCGCAAACCTATAAGGTCATCATTAATAGTTACTTGTAGGATAGCATTGTTATATATGTTGAGGATTTAGTTGGAATATCTTTAAATAGTCCATTATTTTGGCCGAAACACTATGATACTTCAACATTTTTGCTGTTAAAATTTAAAAACTGTTATAATATCCCAATTTCTTTTTATTCACTGAGAGTGTCGCGACAGCTGTTTCGCCAACCAATGTTGGGATCATCAGGGGTTACAATAAACGTTTATCGTAACACCTGATGATGCCAACATCGGTTGGCAAAAGAGCTGTCGTGACACTCTCAGTGAATAAAAAGAAATTGTGATATTATAACAGCGTTTAAAATTTTAACAGTAGGAATATCTTTATATCCCATTACATAAAAAAATACAAAACATTTTTTTAGCGATCTAATGTTCCTTGGCCGTATGGCTTTAAAGTTTTTTTTTTTTTTGAATGACGAAGGGAATTTTTTTATTTTGATTAGAGTTTTATTAGTGTAAAATTTTACTTCATCTGATGAATAGTTGTTTCCGGGCACGGTAAATACGCTAAAAATACTTTTACGTAAAAAAAAATTATATTATGTATTATATTTTTAGTGATGGATAAATACCAAGCGTTTCAACGATCATTCATATTATTGAGGTTTGTTTAGGTTACGTAAGGTTTTTTTTATGTAAAAAAATGGGTAGTATTCCAATTTAAAATTATTTAATTACGAATAATGTATTTGGGTTTATCTTATATTTCACTGCGTTAAAAATAAAGCTACGTAGGAATATTTTGAGCAGAATATCAAATGATTTTAACGTAAAACGAAAGATGAGATACCCTTTTTTTTAGTTTCATTAACGATGTTTTGATGAAATTTTGGGGATTTGTGCCTTAATTTATCACAAAATTAATTATGTAAGCCTTATATTTGTATGTGGGGAGGGCCCTTTGTTCCGAACTCAAGTGAGGATGAAGGTTACATTAGGCTTGACATAAGCGGATTATCTGACGGAAAAATTTGGGCTTAAAAATTGTTTTTGACCAAACAGGGATCAAAGCCGTGGTCATTATAGAAGTTTTTACAGCTGGAGGACGTGTTTTGGAATAGGTATCCTTCAACTCAACTATTAAATAGTAAATATTTGTGAAATGTATACTTATATCTGTATACGAATCCTGGATTTTCACCTGTAGGTGGTTAATTCAAATTTTTAATTGTATCTCAATAGAGACGAAGACGCAAACTGGAAACTGAATATGGATGATCAAGGTGTTTACAGGACTTATGACCTGTCATTGGTTGGGTTAAGCGCACGCTTTATGTAATTACAACATTCCCCATTCCACCATTGTTATTATGATCATGCATGATACATTTTTGGAAGTTGTATATATACTCCAAATCCATACCTATCTTCACGTGTCAGTTCCAGTCAGCCATCTATGTAGATTTGATTGTACTAATTAATTTTTTAAGATTAATCTATACAATCCACCCACTAACGCCATCTATGGAGAATGATTGTTTAGCATTTAGCAAACTACTTTATTAACACAATGCGAAGAGGCTACCGCCTCCTAGCGCACTGTTTTAGAAGTCGCCTGGAGTATCACTCCTAACCTAACCTAACCCAACCTAACTCCTAACCTAACCCAACCAATGACAGGTCATAAGTCCTGTAAACACCTTGATCATCCATATTCAGTTTCCAGTTTGCGTCTTCGTCTCTATTGAGATACTATTAAATAGTACGTTAAAAAAATGTCAATGTGAAGTTTAATTTTTCTAAACTAACTAACTAACCATAACGCCGTTTCACAGAGAAGATGGACCACCATGCTGCTTTTCCTGACATACCTCTTGAACATCCTCTACATTCATAACTCCTTTTTTACGATATTTTTTTAATGTATACATATACTTGTATACGAATACTGGATTTCACCCATTGCGGGTTATCAATTCATGAATTAATTGTATCTCAATAGAGACGAAGATGCAAATTGGAAACTGAATATGGTTGATCAAGGATCAAGTCATAAGAAAGGCGGAATGGGGCATGTTGTAATTACATAAAGCGTGCGCTTAACCCAACCAATGACAGGTCATAAGTCCTGTAAACCCCTTGATCAACCATATTCAGTTTCCAATTTGCATCTTCGTCTCTATTGAGATACAATTAATTCATTTTTTACGACTTCGAATGTAGCCGGATGTCTTTAAATAATTTATTAATTTGGTCATACCATGCTTTCCTTGGTCGTCCACAGATTCTCTTTCTACTCACTCTTTCCAACTCTCTTTTCTATCATTCATTCGTTCCATTGTCCAAACCATTTTAGGGATCCTTTTTTCAATTTTAATTATGATGCTTCCGCTCTACATTTTTTCGGTATATTTGCAAAGCATGGGACTGGCAAAAGAAGGGTGAAAGTAAAATAAATGCAGTAGAAATGAGATCTCTTAGACGAATGTGTAGATACTCTGTGAATGATAAGAGTGAATGAGGTGCGAATGATGGTGTTATGAACCAAATAATGAAAGGGTCATTAAGATGGTTTGGACACATGGAAAAAATGAATGAATGGTAAAAAAGTATATGTTAACTATGTAAATGGAACTAGAAATAGAGGAAAACGTGGCACGATCAAATAAATCAAATATTGAATGTCGGCAACGTGAGGAGTCAGAGAAATCGATCACGTCGATTTATCCGACTCCTCACGTTACTTACGGTCTTCCTCTATTTCTTGTTCCATTTACATCGTTAACATATATCCTTTTTTACCATTATTTTGTCGTTAATTTTTTCCATGAGTCCAAACCATCTTAGCATTCCTTTCATTATTTTGTTATTAAAACAGTAAAACTAACGGAATACACACGGATATGATAGAAGAAACAGTAAAAATAAAAAATGTTTGAGGACGACAAAGCTGCGTGGATCTGAAGAGTTTAGATAGAGCAGTGACGCGCGTAAATAGCCATTGCGAAAATGAATGCCACAAAAAATAAAAAAAGCTCTCCAAAGCAATCCCGCGCAATAATTAAACATACTAATTTAAAATAATTATCAGAGCCGGATTAAAACCCGTAAAAAAGGTAAGAATGCCATATAAATTAAACGGGTAGGGTTGCTAGGGTCCACTCTCTTGTAAAATAAAGATCGTAAATTTTTATCTAACATCGACTTTAATTATCCGATCCCAGCTCCCATCTCGGGATAACGACACACTTTCATTAACGCAAAGCCGGAATTTAATTTTCGACAACTTTCCGATGCTCGGGGTGAGATTAATACAAAAAAAAAACGAAAAGGCTCGGGGTGAAGCGACGCGGTTTTCTGATAACGGAAAATTCCACATTAACATTATTGCCAAGTGTATATTACGGCACCTAGGATTGAAGGCTGCGTTTGAACCATTAAATATTACATCTTCTTCGTTTGATTCTTCCTTGTTGTAGATCTATATGGTCCGTTCTCCAAAGGGTTGCTCTTGTGTGAGGTGGATTCCCACCTATCCTTCCATCTCTTAGGACGTCTTCGAGTCCCGTGAGGCTGATAATGTAGTGCGCTATAGGGGAGTCTGGTGGTGTCCATTCTTTGGACGTGACCGTACCAGTCCCTCTTTTGCTGTCTATTCTATCTTATAATATCCTTAACCTCATATATTTCTATATTATACTGTGTTAAAAAGATGTTCGGCTTAATGCTTTATAAACACAAATCTTCATAGATGGCGTTAGTATGTAGATTGTATAGACTTCCACGTAAAATAATAGTCTTAGAGATTAACATATATAATCAAATCTTCATAGATGGCGCATTGAAACTGACACATGAATTGTGGTGTTGGATATTAACATATATACAATTTTGTCTTAGATGTTGGTCATAAGAAAGGTGGAATGGAGAATGTTGTAATTACATAAAGCGTGCGCTTAACCCAACCAATGACAGGTCAACACCTTGATCAACCATGTTCTGTCTCCAATTTGCATCTTCGTCTCTATTGAGATACAATTAATTCTTGAATTAGAGTATACTTTTCCATAGTATTCTAAGCATTATTCGGTTTTATATAATATTACAATTAGCATGATAATTAAATTATTTTTGCTATATAACTGCACTCCAGACAGCGCAGGATAGGAAAGAGTTTACCAGAGTGATCGCCAACGTCGGGGGGACCTGACAGGGCACTACTTTAAGAAGATAAAACTTCATATTCAAATAACAAATTCGAATAACCACGACAGTGAATAGTTTTCTTCACAGAAATACAAGATGGTGAATCCTGCCAAAACCCTCGACCTTATTATGCAAGTGAGCGGTCCTTTGAAGGCGCGCGGTGGGCGGGGGCCGGATGCCGCGGGCGGTGCGGGCAGGGCGGGCCGCCCTTTAGGAATTGCCTATTAAAAATGTATAAAACCTAGATGGCCGGCCGGAGTTTGTCGCTGACAGATACACCGCCCCACCCACTTCCTGATCTGAGAACCCAGCGCGGCGTCATGCTTTCATCTCATCAAAGTTTTAATTTATTTTGATATGTAATTTCATGGGCGTTTTCGAGAATCACCAATTTAAATGACAAAAAAAAAAACAGACATTTACAGACATTAAAGCATATCTTAATAATTAGCATTTTATAGTGTTATATATTAATATATATGCCAGATGGTATTGGATATATGGCACGAATGGATGAGAGAAGAATGGTTAAAAAGTTGTACACAAGCAGCGTGAGTGGAAAAAGAAGCCGAGGACGATCGAGGAAAGCATGGCATAACCAAATTAATCAATTACTAAAAGACGGCCACATTCGAAATCGGAATAATCGACGTGCGTGCGTGGTACGATGTATGAATGTAGAGGAAGCTCGAGAGGTATGCCAGGACAGAGCATTGTGGCGATTCATCCTCTCTGCCAACCCCTGGAAATGGCGTGATGGTTAGTTAGTTTTTTCAAAAACTATTTTACGTAAGAGATTAATAAAATTTTAAAGATCGGCCATGTTGGAAGTTGGAAGAATCGACGTACGTGTATGGCTAGCTGTATGAATGTGGAGGAAGGTAGAGACATGTGTCAGAATCGAATAGTGTGGCAGTCCATTATCTCTGCCAACCCATTCGGGGAAACGGCGTGATGCTTTGTTGTTGTTGTAGAACATATCCTCAGGTTGTTCCTAACATAATTCATAGTTTATATTGTAGTTTCTTGAACAAATATGTTAAATTCCATATTAAATAATTAATATGAATGATGTCTGGTTTTCTTATTATATTTTTATGAGAATGACATGTTTCGCCTTGCTATGGTATTATCAAATTATTATCATACATTTGATAATGCATTAGCAACGCGAAAATGTTATTCACAAAAAATATAATAAAACTAAACAGACGTTTTCATTAGTATTATTTTTATTCATAGTGCTGTTTCTCCAATATTTATTGTTTTCTAGAAGCTTTATTACATTTTGTGTGAATGGCATGTTTAGTGTGTCTAAAGACGAAATATTTTCACATAAAATGTAATAAAATTTCTAGAATTAATTAATAATATAAAGTTTTACATTACTTAACAATCAATAAATAACTTCTTCTATATTCGCCATACTTTGTATTGTTATGATGCTTTATTTCTCTTTTCCTTTTTTATATACTGTGTATATACAACACTTATATTAAAAAATTAAATTACATGGACATGACAAATTACATGACATAATGAGACATGTTTCGGACAACAACAATAAGAACTTAGCAATTATTATTTTAAATTTTAAATTGAATCATAATATTTGTTATAACTAAAGCATAAACGTTCCAAAATAAATCTTTATAACATCTGTCATATCTTGTAAACATTTTTATAATATTTAAAATATATATATTTATAATATGTATTCCTGAAGAAGGACTGATTGTCCGAATCATGTCTATGTAATTATTTTTTTTTAATATAAGTGTTGTATATACAAAGTATACAAAAAATAAAATGACAAATAAAACATCTACAACCCAAAGTATGGCGAACATAGAAGAAAAAATAAATAACTTCATAATATTATATGTGTATGATGCAAATGAAATAGTGTCAAAACGTCAATAAAAATATATTATTCGATTGTGGCCTAGGAAGACAAAATATGTAGTTCTCTTAAATTATAATAAAACCTGTAGCAAATCAACGTTTTTCACAAGTATTCATTATTTTATATTTAATTGATTTTAATATTCTTCATACATATTTTTTATGATACGTGTTTTGAGCAATAAAACGATGATAATTTTTTTTTTGTATTTTGAATTCAGGTTCTAAATAGTGGATCGACGAGCTTTTCTGGCTCTATAATATAAGGAACTGGACTGACTTACAAAGTGTGAAGAGTTGTTTCGAGCTACCAGGGACAGAGACGCATATTCTCCAGTGATACTCAAGGTCGGGCGGACCTGACGTGACACCAAAAACAGAAGAAGATTCAGGTTTTAGACAACAACAACAACAAACCATCATGCCGTTTCACACATTCATACAGTGAGTCTTACACGCACATCAATTCTTCTGGCCTCTAACATGACCAACCATTAAAATTTGATTAATTTGGTCATGCCATGTATTCCTCGGTCTACCTCGACTCCGTAATCCATTTATATCGTTAACGTATAATTTTTTAACCATTATTTCTTTACCCATGCGCTCCATATGTCCGAACCAACGCAGCGATCCTTATATAATTTTGTTCATAATACCTTCTTCCGTTCTACATTCCCTTCTAATATCAGCATTTAGGTTTTAGAATAAAATAATAACGGTTCAAGCATCAAAACGAAAACCCACTACAGTTGTAAGTTCTAGTATATTGCAATATTCATTATATTATAGTTAGAAGCAAAAAATATTACAGAAAACTTATTTAAAAAAATAGATTTTCCGTAACCATGGCAGAGTCCCGGGTCTCTGGTCTTCGTAGGAAGAGGCGTTCAATTTTCCCGGCTGATTTATTTTTTAATTGCAATTTTCGGGAAGGGTCAGATAAGTTGGTATATTTGACAAGGGTTAAAATTTGAATTATGCGAGTGCCTACTTATGGGGGTAAATTAAAGGTGCGTTTTAGTTTTAATCGGGATCAGAGCAAAAAGGTCAAATTAATGGAAAATTTAAGCAGATTCGTAATTATCTTTTTTACTGCCTTATTAATGGATTTTCGGCACTGTGTCACTAACCTTATATAGGTATACCTACTTGTATATGCCCATACCATATTAAATTAATTATATTAAAAAAAAAATTAATGAAACACGACGAATGTGCATATTAATATGTGAATTTTAAAAATCGTATTTGAAAATGTGAGTAGTTGGAAAATGTGAGTATAAAAATAGTTATTGGAAACAAGAATTTATAAATGAAAGCGAAAACGGCCGTTCACAATGGAGTTCTTATCCCAACCCTAATGTATGGAATCGAAGCATGGAACTGGCAGAAGAGGGATGAGAGCAGAAAAAATGCGGTAGAGATGAGGTCCCTAACACGTATGTGTGGTATAACGACATACGACAGAATCTCAAATGCTGATATAAGAAAGGAATGTAGAACGGAAGAAGGTATTATGAACAAAATTATGAAAGGATCGCTGCTTTGGTTCGGACATATCGAGCTCATGAATAGAGAAAAAATGGTTAAGAAAGTATACGTTAATGATGTAAATGGAGTACGGAGTCGAGGCAAACCGAGGAAAAAATGGCATGACCAAATTAATAAAATTTTAAAGGTTGGTCATGTTAGAAGTCGGATGAATCGACGTGCGTGTATGACTCGCTGTGTGAATGTGGAGGAATCTAGAGAGGTGTGCCAGGATAGAGTAGTGTGGCGGTCTATTCTCTCTGCCTGTTGTTGTTGTTGAGTAGTTGGAATAAATTACGATGGTATGTTTACGAGTCTATAGAAATGTGGCGATTCATCCTCTGTGTATACCCAGTTGAAGGAGGTTAAATGATGAATTACATACGTTTTGTAATACATTATTTTTATAAAATTAAGTGTTTACACGCAATTCGAAACAGTTGAATCACGAACCATTACTAATATATAATAATATAACCCATAAGCGTTTTCTACCACAATAATTTCCAAACTGATAACAAATCATTTTTTTTGTTAGAACGTACATTATAATGTACGCTACTGCCACTCCATGTACCATATACTCTTTCACATCGCTTGGCTTGCATGTAGTGTGAATTTTGATAATTATAAAATATGTCGAATAATTCCGTAGACTTTCACGGTTGGTAGCAATATGTTTTTTAGGATCTTGGGAAAATCCGTGTAAATCTTCTTTCTGGACCGACGTTTCGGAGATCATTGCAGTCTCCATCTTCAGGGTGGTTATATACATAGTAACTACCCTGAAGATGTAGAACGATTTCTGAAACGTCGGTCCAGAATAGGAATGTTACATGGATTTTCCCAAGATCTCAAATAAACATAATATACCTATGTCATTTAAAAAAATAAATTTTCTTAATTGTGTGCTTTCTTCAAAATATCGAGTGCATTTTTTTCCGTTTATTTTTTCCATATGCCTAAACCATTATGGTGATTGAAATTAGATATATTAAAGTTTCAATATCAAACAGTGTACTTGAGTATTGTCGCATTACTTTTGCCTATGGCAAATATTATATATTAATATTGTTCATATTATATCGACATGCTTTACACCTAGAGTAAGATTTTTAAAAAGGGAAACGGTTTACATCTGACATGTGAAATATATTAGCGGGTAGGTACCCAAAAAACTAAAAGGTGCTGAGGTAGGTGCCTACGTAAGTACACGCAACGAACGAACAAAGTCGTGTGCGCTAAAACACATGTACCATACATTCGTACGGGTTATTTTTCCGTGAGGCTTATCGTATTCGTAATTATATCTTTTTTATATGGAAACCGCTGTTTGCCGGGCGAAAGACTGGCGGCAAAAAGCGTGTATTTGAATATTAGACACGTTTCAAACGTTAAGTGGTAACGGCCCGATAAACAAACAAGAATTTCCTTTTTTCCCGCCCAACGCACTTGGAGATAAAAAGCGCGGGAATCCGGAGATTTGGCGCCGAAATTATGTCCCTGATACAGCGGGCTAATCCTAGACGAGATGCGGCCGTGTATATAAATGCAGGTATATGTTTATATACAATAGATACGTATTAATTACATTGAGGGCTGCATTGGAGAATTGAGTAAGATCTAACTTATTGAAAGTAAAGGCATTAACATTGTGGAATTCCATAGTATATACTTCAGGAATTAAAAAAAAAACTTTGTTTAAACCAATTTTTAATAAAAAAAAAATATTAAAATACACGACATGTTTCGGAGGATACCTCCATCTTCAGGTGTAAAAATATAACAAAAATTAAACAAAGAAAGACTTATAAAAAACGCATTTAAAATTCGATAAAATAATTCAAATAATTAAATGCGTTTTTTACAAGTCTTTCTTTGTTTAGTTTTTGTTTTATTTTTACATGTGAAAATGGTGGTATCCTCCGAAACATGTCATGTATTATAATATTTTTTTTTTAAAAAGTGATTTAAACAAAGTTTGAGTAAGATTTCTTAGTCGTGGGAAGACATTCGGAAACACAAGTTGTTATTGCGAAAATAAAGACAGGTACATTCTGCAGCAAAAAACGTGTGAATGATAGGATAGAAGGTAGTGAGGGAATTAAGTATTAATTCATGTCTAATGATCGATAAAAATAAAATAAAAATGTTAGCATGTAAACAGCCTATAGTCTCTAGACATAAAGTCTAGAGACAACCATCCTAAATAAACAAAAAAATCACAACGATCCACGGAGACGCAAATGCTCAGCGTAAGTCTCTGAGACAAAATAAGAATTGAAGAAATTAGACGTCAAACCAAAGTTGCCTACATCATGGATCGTACAGCTAAATTAAAGTGGTAATGGGCTGGACATATAGCAACACAGGGCAGTACCATATGGACATCCAGAATACTTCAGTGGATGCCTTGGACAAAGAAAAGGAGTTTCAGCAGGCCACCTAAAAGATGGACTAATGATATTGCCCGAATAGTTGGAACGGCCTGGATGCGGAAGAGACAAGACAGGGGCGAGTGGAAGAAAATGGAAGAGGCCTACATCCAGTAGTGTAGAGAAGAAGGCTGGAGAAGGAGAAGAAGATCGATATTATATATTTTTCTTCCTTGCTATAGATCTATGTACTCGTATTATAGTATTTTCTCTGGAGGGTTGCTCTTCCTAAGAATAACCTTTCCATCATTTTTAAGGTTTTCCACGAGGACGAGTCCGTGAATCTATTTATGTAGTGCAATATAATGGCGCTGGCGGTGTCTATTATTTGATCCTGGCAATACCAGTAACTCCATTGTTGTCTAATTCATTTTATAATATTCCTAGCCTCATATATCTTTCTTGTTCTGGTGTTGCGCGATCTTTTAGAGTTTTGCCTTCCATCATCTTCACTGCCTAAACCAATATTAAATTATGTTTAAAATAAGTTAATTTTCAAAAGCATTCGGTTAGTAAAAGTCAAAAATCTTGAATTATTGTTATTTTAAATATTTATATTTAGGTTTTTACACCTATTTCAATTGATGAAGAGACAGAAAAAACTTAAGTGAATATGTTTATGTGTGTCTTAATTGAAAAAAAAAAACAAATAGAAACACGTACGACATTAATAATATGTCGTACTTAAATTGAATATTGAACAAGCTTGGTTATTTTTCGAAGCTCTATATATCATAATGGCAGTTTATTATATTTTTAAATATATACACATAATATATTTTTTATAAATGATTATTGCATCTTAATAACATTCTTATCAAAACCGATGCAGAATAACTTGGTTCTCATGTACAAAAATACATTTCAGATCTAATATATTGGTGTAGACACCATATGAAACAAAATATTGCCTTTTAATTGAGAAGGTATAAATAAAGTTCTTACGTCTTCTGTACCTTAAATAAAATGGTTATTACCCAATTGATTTCTTGCTGGGTATCCCGGATTACCAAGCCTTGGAAATTAGAAGAACTATCCATTTGGGTACTCATTTTTTTCAAGTGATTCGTGATCGAATACGTAACTCGGATATTTTGATTGACTTCACTTTGTTTGTCCCCGACAATTATCCGCGACAACAGTAACGTAGATTATTTCACCTGCCACTGTGTAGAAACAATCTACCTAAGGTAATACCCGTGGGCAAGGCAATAATTCTTCTAAATCGCATCTCTTCGTATGTGGACATTCTCCACGATAGTGAGGCTACCATAAAAAAACATATATCTCTTATGTATTATATTATAATATTTATTATATATTTGTATTTTTTAATCTTATTTATCTTATAATATTGAATTTTTGTATTATTTCTATTTTCTAATTGTTCTGTATTTTCTTTGTGTTTGTTTAAAAGAGTTTTTTGTATTCTGTAGTTTTAGCGATTTGGTAATGTGATTTAAAAAAAAATGGAATAAATGGAAAATAAACGGATTTACTCTTATACGAGTATATGAGATGAAGATAACCACTGAAAGTTCCTTAAGGGAAGAATAATCACTATATCATTATAGTTTAAATGTATTTTAATAAATATTTGATTTTAAAATTTGTATTTCTAAACGATTAATTTTTTATATTTATGTAGTACTTTGTTAATGAAATAATTTTTTATGAATACTCGTATAATGTTCCTTGAAAACTGTATATTTTTAATATTAATATTTTATAGGAATACATAATTTTAAATCAGTTCACATTGACGACTTTCGTGGTAGAATGGCAAGAGTTCTTACTACCATCCCTCGTTCAGTTCCCGGCGAAGGCAGTGTGATTGTCACACTGTATTTGATCTGGTGTTGAATTCATGTGACAACAAAATGGCGATAGACTAGCTACCTATCACATGTCATGATAATTAATAAAATAGATAAAAACAAATAGTATACAGTAATTGGGTTTAAACGAATTATCGTGTAGATAAAAAATATGTATCGTTCTCCCGATGATGCATGTCGAGAAAAATAAACTAAAAGTGGAAAAATGGTGTTTTGATTAAAAATGTCATAAAATAATACTTGGATCGATTTTTGATGTTTCACTAATCTCTTAACATTAGATATGAATTCTGTTTACTCGAGCATGACCAGCAAACGAGAAAATTTCCTTATTCATGTCCGCAGCATACTCCAGCTCGGGCGAGCCATCAATAGTCAAAAGTCCACTGGGAACGGAGACTGAGTCCCATTTCTGGGATTGAGAGGGATCCCAATTTACATAAAAGAGAATGTGTACATAATAAAATTTTACGCCAAGGCCTCCGAGATAAGAGGGAAATGTCACATTAGGACAACATAATAAAGGGCCCGGGTACAAAGGGAGACCCTGCTCAATCTCTTTCACGGAATTGTCTACCCCAGAGATAGGCCCGGATCGTAAAACAAAAAAGGGTACATTTTTCGCCAAAAAGGCTTTATCAGGCGCGCATCACGGCCTCGCAAGAGCAGAGGACTGATTACACCAAATATAGCGCCATTGTTTGCTGCCGCTTTGTTGCGGTAGTTTTAGTGAGGAACATTATTAGCCGCGGGCGCCACTGCCACTGGCTTGGCTTACTCGGCCAGCGAAGAAATACAAATTACGTAACTAAATAATACCAACGAACATATTATGCTCAATAAATTCTAATATGCCGTGAAACAGACCTCTTCAATATATGGGAGAATCCTAGTTACTAAGAAGAGGAGGGCACGACATAGTAACTTGACTCCCGGGATGGGATTTTGCAGGATCGTAGTAGCCTTCTTCCTTCAGTTCCTTATATATTTTATAAGAAATTTCGTCACTGGCTTCAATATTTAAGTGGCTGAGCGGATCTTTACTTTAGATTTCGAGTTCCCGTTCCAATCCCGCGTCATGCTCTTGTAATTATTTAATGTCTAATACTATTTAAGCAACGGTGAAAACTTCGAAGTATTTTTTCTAGAAATTGGCTGGCTATTGCATTTTCTTACTTTGACAGTGGATGACTCTTTGGTATCTTGCAATATCCCATTTTCCAAAGTCAAATCCCTACATTGTGGTTAGAGAATCTTCATTTCCATGATTAGGGGTTAAAACATTTTTTTCTTTATCTTAACATTCGTCGATAATGCATGACATTATTTGTGGCGTTAATCATGACAGAGAATCAAAACTCAGATAAAAATGGACTTGTGCAAGACAAATACTTAAGTGTAACGGTCATATTTATTGCTTTTCTCTAAAATATAATTATTATATACATTGTTAAATTAAAAAACTTTGTTTTATGTATCACAATTGTAACAAATACACATAAAGGTTTGAAAAATCACGAAAATTTGAGCACCTGATGATACGCGAAAAATAAAAATATAATTGTGATACATAAAACAAAGTTTCTTAATTTCACAGTGTATAATGTTAAAGTATCATAGGGTTTCGGTCTAAACAATGGACTATTTAATTATTATATAGGTAGGTTGTGAATTTTCTGCGATACATAATTAAATTTCCAATAAATAAATAATCTAACTTCATAAATATTATACGTAACGAAACCTTTATTTAAATGGTTAGAAAAACAATGAACACGAGTATTAAGTATTCGAAATCTTCAAAAGGTTTTATTTTATGGGAGTACACATAATCCACCTTGTTTGAGCATTACCAAATGTCATAGAAGAATGCTTCAACAAAGAGAAATATGCCATCTCCCATATAACATATAAAATGTAATATTATAAAACGTTTATAAACTAACTAACTTAGCAAAGAATGAACCTTCATACCGTTCACATTCACCTCTATATTCCTAACATTCATACATCGTGTAATGAACCCACTCCGACTCCTCGCGTGGCAGACATTTCATATTTGACTGATTTGATCGTGCTACATTGTATCGGTCTTCCTCTATTTCTTGTTCAATTTACATCCTTAGCATTTACTTTGTTTGTTTACTTGGAGAGTTTACATATAAATTTACTTGGAGTTTTACAGTTGTTTGGAACAAAGGGTGAGTATTCAATATTTAATGTGGAGCTTAACAAAAATATTTAAAAAAAACATATTTTTTTGGAAAGTTTTTAATGGAAGTCCAAACTTTGAAGGAAAAAAAAAACATTTATTTTTATTTACAAAAGTTTATGCCACGTTATGGATGCTAACACAAAAATATGAGATTGTGGGATAAATACAAAGTGATATAAACAAAAGTGAAGGAAAACATAAAGGAATTATGTTTACTTGTTTAATATTTTTATTTTTGTAAATTTTTAAACGCTTGTTAATAATTTGTTTCGTTTATATCACTGATCGTTTGTACTTCCAACGTTTCGATAATATATGTTCTCATATCTTCATTGGATCGATCACTAAAGTAAATAGTTAATCATACCGTAATTATAATACGAGACCATACCGTTGACATAAACAATTCATACATATGTGGTATGTGCATTGTTATAACATTCGTGTCGGATATTTTTTTAAAATAAATGTAGGTATTCAGAATAAATAGCATTTTTGGTTTTCAGTATGAACGATACTTTAATAGTCCATTGTTTTGGCTGAAACACTATGATACTTCAACATTATAAACTTTTAAATTATAAAACTGTATTCATGTTTCACAATTTTTTATTTATTAATTTTTCGCGACATCTGATGATGTCAACTATCACTATAGGTTGACGAAACAGCTGTTCCGAAAAATAAAAATTGTGATACCATAAATGGAGTTTTATAATTTAACAGTTAATTTATAAAATTTTGGCTATTGTGTTGACTATTGCTTGAGTAAGAAAATCCTATTTGAAATAAAATATTGTATATTGTTTGTACGTATACGCGCTTGAAAACAAACTATAATAATATTATATATTATTCATATTATATACTATAGTTAGTAGCGATTAAGATTACTATATTTAATTTATTATAACTAAAATCTGAATAAACGAAAAAAAAATTTCAACGAGAGATATTTTACTGTGCATTTGTTATAATTTAAAATGTCTAACCACAAAGCGAGTGCTTCGTATAAACAAATATTTTCTATACATCTATTTTTATTCGATGGTGATAAAGCAGCATATTATAAATAACACTATTTTTTATAAAATTATGAATGAAGAAAAAAATAATTATGAGGCTGATTATAATAATTATTTTAAAAATGAACAATCGGACAGTTTGGAAAATCTGCAAGTCAAGCATCAAGAATGTTTGAAGCATGCAAAAAGAATGACCTTTTATCGAATGTGTCCAAGCCTAAAGTAACGGCATTTAAAAAAGAAGAATATATGACAATTTGTGACATAAGCGCGAACGGTGAAAAACTGGGCAAAGTTGCCGAATTTATTTATCGGGGAAGCATATTTACAAGAGACGGAAAAATGTAGAAAGATATCGAAAGAAAGGTCTGTGCGCGGAACAAAATTAATGGCGCTCTCAAAGTCATCACTGTAAATAGAAATATTTCAATTAAAGCAAAGATGGGAGTACATATTGCAGTTCTAGTGCTAACCCTAATGTTTGGAAGTGAAACTTGGAGCTAGCAAAAAAGGATGAAAATAGGATAAATGCCGTAGAAATGAGATCACTGAGAATAATGTGCGGGAAAACAATATACCTATGATAGAATACCGAATGACGAAATAAGGAAGAAATGTAAGGCAGATGATTGCATAATAAGTAAAATTAAAAAATGATCCCTGAGATGATTAGGACATATCGAACGAATTGACGAGAGAAGAATAGTTAAAATGTTGTATACAAGCAGTGTGAGCGGAAAGAGATGTCGTGAAAGACCAAGCAAAGCATGGCATGACCAAATTAATCAAATGCTGAAAGGCGGCTACATTCGAAGTCGAAAAAATCAACGAGCGTGCGTGTTACGGTGTATGAATGTAGAGAAATCTAAAGAGGTATATCAGGACACTTAGTTTAGTAAGTTTGTTATATCTTAAAACAATTATAACGTGATAAATGAAGAAACAAATGCAATTTTAAACATTCATAATAATCTGGATCGAACCCGGATGTGCTGTTTCTGCAAAGTGAGGTCAAATATATTCATTTGCAATATTATTATTAGTGCTTTCATATAAGTGTATTATAATATTTTAAGCTTATTTGAAAATGAAAATTTGCAAATTATTAATTCAAAATCCATGGCGGGTCAGACATAATCTCTAAATGTTCCGCATATGGCCCGCGGGCCGTAGGTTGCCTATCACTTACACCCATAGATCAGCTATTGAAGTCGGCTCATAAGAAAAAAACGTACTGGACATTATTTAGAAAAAATCAAACTTTTTAAAAATCTTGTATAAGGAATTTGTGTATTAATAGGTATTTTCATAAAAATACCTATTATTGTTACCGTCGGCAACTTTTTCTGCAATTTTTTTAAAACGAGAAATTGAAAAAAAAATCTTTCTAAAGTATAGTGACATAAACAAACTTTAAGAAATTAATTATTTATTTTTAATTCAATAAATATTAAATATGTTTTCATTGTGATATTCAAATGCCGTCGGCAACTCACATAGGTAACTTTTTTTTATTGATTTGCTGTTTCCACACATATTTTTCTTCATATGTTCTTACTTGATATGTGAAGAATATAATATTATGTAATATTTACCAAATTATGTATTTTTTTAACTGACTGCGAAGTTTTTACTACTAAAATGATTTACAATTAACTTTTGAAAGTGAATGGGCTTTTTTAAAATGTTTTAATGTAAAAACTACTTACTTATTATTTTTTTCATAAAACTTTAATTATTACTGAATAATAAAGTAATTTATTATACGGATATGCATTATTTTTATAGTAGTTTGAAGTTCATGCTTAAAATGGTTTATTATTTGACTCGTTTCCTAGTACGAGGGCTTTATCAAAATTTTGTATATTTGCAGAAACACGCCATAATAACAAAATACTGCTCTATACAAATGTAATATCTGTAATCCTGCTGTATATAAAATCAACGGGAAACTACCACATTAAAGCCCAAGTGGGATCCTAAGAACCAACAAAAAAATTGAGCAGACCAATCTGTTTTATTAAAATAAGCGAAGAAGACTTCAAATAATCGAATCGGAGAAATCGACGTGCCTGTATGACACGATGTAGAATGTGTATGATTCAAGAAAAATATGTCAGGAAAGAGGAGTGTGGTGGACTATTTTTTCTACTTGGGAGATGGCGTAATGGTAAATAAGTTAGTTATACCTAAAATATATAATTATTATCAGCCTTAGGAGATTAATCATTAAATGTTTATCTTTTCCCCATTTAACTGTTTACAAAATAGGTAGAATTATTTAAATTTATTTTATAATATTGGTATTTCGTACTAATCATCCTGTTTTACCCTGTGGAAACAAGGACCTTGACAAAAGCTGTCGCCAAATAGCTGGATGCCGGATATAGAAATGTGTCTTTATCGAAGAATATTTCAAATATCATGGACACAGAGAATCACAAACTAAGTACTCCAGCAAATGAAGAAAGAAAAAGAAATTGTCAATACTATAAAGCACAGGAAACTGGAATACTTCGGGCACATCATGAGAAACGATAAATACAAAGTCTTGCAGCTGATTATCCAAGGTAAAATTATTGGAAAACTAAGTGACGGGAGAAGAAGAAAATCGAGAATGGTAGAGTTGCAGCACAACATTGTTTACAGCTGCTATTTTAAGAAAAAAAAATTAAGTTATATTGTCTGACTTCCAATTGGAGAGTAAGAACAAGAAGAAGTATTTCGTTGATGAAAGAAGTGAACAAATGAAAATAAGAAATATGCGCTATTCTGAGAAAGACAACGAGGGACCGAATCAGAAACACGGTCATATGTGATGTCTGGAACACGAATGATATTGGTAGAAGAGGCAGGAAACTGAGACGGTTCTGGCGAGACGACATGGAGGCCAGCATACTTCCGCAAGTAGTAGCAAATGACATACCAGAAGGTAGATGCCAACCCGGAAGACCAGCAAAGATTTAGCGAGACTGTTGAAGTTAGATGTTTCAGGAAACCTCTTTTAACAAATAAATCCTCTAATATACTAAAAGAAAGAGAAGAAGAGGAAGAAGTACCATATTTTGTTATAACGAAATCATTTTTTTTGCATTAATTTTTATAAAAATTGTACAAGTTTATTCGGTTACAGCAAAAATATTTTCCTTGTACGAACGTTTTTCTTTTGAGCATATTGTTTTATTGAAACGAGTATTTTCTAGGCAGATCACGGAACACAGTATGACAGAATAAACCAAATACGAATAACGGTCATGTCAGATATTGCAATAATCTACGAGCACGCGTGCCACAATGTATGAATGTGGAGGAATCTCAAGAGATATGTCACGAAATAACAGTGTGGTTGTCAATCCTATCTGCAAACTTCAACGGTATGATATGTAAAAATTTATTGTTTATGAAACAGTAAGTTACATTTTATTATATTTATAATTCATTTAAAAGAAATAACGTGAGGAGTCGGAGAAATCGTAGTGCGTGCATGGCACGATGTATAAATGTTGAGGTGGCGAGATTAGTATATCAGAAAATAAAAGTGTGGCAGTCCATTCTTTCTGCCTACCTCTTCGGGGAGACGGCGTGATAGTTAGTTAGTTTTATTTAAAAGAATTCTTGTTATTAAGAGTTTATTCATTATAAGAAATGAAATCCTGAAAAAAACTAACTTCAGTGTTGCCCATATAATCATGTCGCCAAGATAATAATTACATATTTAAAAAAAAAAAATACATTGACTACTTGGTGACTGGTCCAGTCTGTCGATGCCAGCTAGCCTGGCAAAACTGGTCGTTGTCGAAATAAAGGCAAAAAGTGCACGTAATTATTTAAATAAAACATCGTTTTATTTCATTATTATTTAATTTCCATCAAGAGATTTCAGTAAAATCATTAGATTATCTTAAAGCAAAGGTATTTGTATCAAAAATGTTATGTGAAAATATGGGTTCAATTGGAAAAATTAAGATTTAAGACTATTTGTGATAGAATACCAACCAAAAGAAAATATGTGTAGGCAGATGCTTATGTCCTAATTATATCAAGATAAAGGTTTGGATATATTGAATTAATGTATGAGGGAAGAATGGTTAATACGATTTATCTATGTATGTATTGTACTAGCTGTGTGAATTTATTATATAAAAAAGTAAGCAAGATCAAGTAGATATAAGAACCAAATATTACGCTACAACAAAAGGCTTTTGGAGTCCACATAATCAAAAGTTGATGACATATTATATTTGATATGACTTGATTAGATGAAGGTCGAGAGGTAATTCAAACTAGAAGTGTCTGGTAGTCCATTATCTATGTCTATTATCTTTGTGATATGGCTAGATATTAAATAAACATACAATAATATGTTTAACATTTTTCAAATGAAGTATACATAAATAATTTACTCTTCTTTATTTAATTAACGTATTTTTAAACAGCCGTCAACTGGCATAATATCTGGTATTTAAGAATCAGAAACCGGTTTCCCATTGTTAATTGCTTAGTGCCAGGTTAAAGGGTTCTAATTCTTACGACCCAAGGGTCAAACTGGCATTGACAAGTGATAAAAATAAGGGTAAGTTAGCAAGTAAAACTTGATCCCTTATTTAACAAAATAAAGATTTTATTTATCGTTTCTTGAACAATGATTTAAAACTCTAACTAAAAGTAACTAACTAACCATCACACCGTCTCCTCGAAGGGGTAGGCAGAAAGAATGGACTGTCACACTTTTCTTTCCTGACATATTTCTCTAGCTTCCTCGACATTCATACATCGTGTCACGTCCGCGCGTCGATCTCTCTGACTCCTTACGTGGACGACATTCAATATTTGATTTATTTGATCGTGCCACGTTTTCCTCGGTATTCCTTTATTTATAGTTCCATTTACATCGTTAACAAATATTTTTTTTTACCATTCTTTCTTAATTTATTCTTTCCATGTGTCCAAACCATCTTAATTATCCTTTCATTATTTTGTTCATAACACCATCATTCGCACTGCATTCACTTCTTATATTTTCATTTGACACTCTATCATACACATTCATCTAAGAGATCTAATCTCTACTGCATTTATTCTACTTTCATCCTTCTATTGCCAGTTCCATGCTTTGCTTCCATACATAAGGGTCGGTAGAAGAACACCATTGTACACTGCCATTTTAGCTTCTTAAAAAAACTCTATATTAAATAATTAATACGATTGAAAACGTTTGTTTGACAGACATGTTTTGCATGCCAAAGGCATTATCGAATGTTTGATAATGTCTTAATAGGTGAAATATGTCAGTCACATTAAATATAATCAAACTTCTACAAACAAAAGTTTTCAGTATATCTACAATTAATAAAACTGTTCTTAGTAAGATCGAAGATAAATGGTCAAGTTAATAGATTCAGCCATGTTAGAAGCCGGCAAAATGTACGTATGTGCCTGACACGTTGTATGAATGTAGGGGCGTTAAAGTTAGTTCGTTAATAAGATAAGATAAGTAAGGTAAATTGTGAAGTTTAAGGTAAAATAATAAATGTAAGAAATGTACCATTGTGTTGTATTACCGCAGGGGTATACAGATGATAAAACTTTTTTCAGTCGTGACATCATTCCATATAATAAGAACGAACGAAAACATATGTTTTCTGAATGTTTTATTATATCTTATTGGAATGATATGTTTTGCCTTGCTAAGGCTTTATTCAATTTCCTCAATGTCGAAACAAACCACACTATTACATGTAAGGAAGCTTCAAAATCAAATATCTGTAATTTTATACCTAAACTTATTACTTTCCCGTCGGCTTTTTAAAAAAGATACCTAAGTACTCCATTTTTTTAAAGTACTTGCATAAAATAACTTTTGCGGCATGGTAAATATGTATTGTAATATTATATTTATATTGTATTTTAACCGCTATAACGTTACTTATTCATTATTTGAAATTGTTATAAAAACTAACTAACCAACACCCCGAATGGGTAGGTAGAAATAATGGACAGCAAAACTTTGTTCTTTTCTGACAATCTTCTCTCGTTTCCTTAACAATCATACATTGCGTTATGCACGCACGTCAATTTCTCCGATATCTTGAATCTGATCATGCCACGTTTTCCTCGGTATTCCTCTATTTCTATTATAGTTCCGTTTACATTGTTAAAATATATTTTCTTTACTATTCTTTCTTATAAATATAATAAACAGTAAGCTTCGCAATGCTATTAATATATGATAGTAACATAGTTAACATATTAAGGAATCAATCAATATGAAAATAACATGTTTCGCCTTCTTCTTCTTCTTCTTCAGCCGTCTCTCCACTGCTGGATGTAGGCCTCTTCTAATTTCTTCCATTTTTCTCTTCTTTGGGCTTCTCTTATCCACCTGCTACCCGCGACAGGGACAATATCATCGGCCCAACGTTTCTGAGGCCGGCCTATTCCTCTTTTCATGTCCCATGGTCTCCATCCTAGGACTCTGGGTGCCCATCTGTCTGTTCCCTGTCTGGCAACATGACCTGCCCATTGCCACTTTAGCCTGGCAATACGATCCACCACGTCGACAACCTTTGTCCGGCGTCTGATTTCTTCATTTCTGATTCTATCTCTCAGACTTATGCCTAACATTTGTCTCTCCATAGATCGCTGTGTACATTTTAATTTATATATGGTCCTATATATAATATGTTTCGCCTTGCTTAGGCATTATCAAAATAGTCAACAAATATAAATAATATAATATATTTAAAACATTGTTATTTCTATAAAATATAATGAAATTTCTTGAAAACAGATGATTTCTTTCAAACGGGTAGGTAGGAAAAATAGACCGCGACACTGTTCTTCTCTTGTTTCCGTAACATTCATACATCGTTTCATGTATGCACATCGTTTTCTTTAACTCCTCACGTGGCCAACATTTAATACTTGATATTTCTAGGCTTAAGACGTGAACATTTACTTTTTTTCTTTCAATATGTTTTAACGAACTTAATTTCGCTATTTTGTTCATTAAACTTTCATCTGCACTGGATTAACGAGTACTTCTTATATTTGAGTTTGACGCTATCATACACAGATTTACTAAATATCATTTCAGATCTCATTTCTAGTATTTATTCCAATTTCATCCTTATTTTACCAGTTCCATGCTTCACTTCCATATAAATATTATTCTCCAATCGATCATCCTTTGTGAACATACTTCCTACATATATCAATTGATCCACTTGTTTCAGATATTCACTATTCATGCTATTGTCGAAGACTGTCATGCTTTCTTATTTTTCGAAAATCATTAACTTTGACTTTTTCAAATTAACCATCAAATCGTAGCACATGTATACTCCTAACATACTCGTACTAGACACCTGGACTTGCAGTTCATGCTCATATAGAGGCACAGCGCCGTTCACATACAACAGACTTACCGACACTGAGGTGTTTACGTTTTATAAAAAAATCTTTCGAGGTACAATCATTTTTAAATAAGCATGCAAAACCATCACGCCGTTTCTCCTAAGGGATAGGCAGAGATAATGGACTGGCACATTACTCGATCCTAACACACGTCTCTAGCTTCCTCTTCATTCATACAGCGGGTCACATACGCACATTATATTACATTATTCCTACTTTTAACATGCCAAGTTTTCCTCAGTCACCCACGACTCCATACTCTACTAACACCGTTAACGTATACTTTCTTAACCATTATTTCTTCATCCATGCGTTCCTTGTGTCCAAACCAACGCAGAGATTGTTTCATAATTTTATTAAGAATACTTCCCAATATCAGCATTTGAAATTCTGTCGAGCATCATTTTACCACACATACATTTAAGGGATTGTCTGTGTGATTTTTAATGAACTGAAAATATTTATAATCACTCACATTACAAGGGGGAGTAAGGGGGATCCTATTGACTCTTCGAGCGGTGCATGGTCATCACCGTGGTGATAGCCATGCTACGCTGGAGGATTGATCTGATCCCAAGTACCTATCCACACCTCCTCGACTTTGGTCTCTCCTGGAAACTATGCGAAATGTTAGAGATCGAGTGTGAATAACCTCGGTGGATAATATTGATGCATAGGCTAACGTGGAAGGACACCTCGCCAACCCGTCTGGCAAGCGTGGCGTTGTAATGCCAACCACCCCCCGTATGACATGTCATACATGGAGAAGTATGGGGGAGGCCTATGTCCAGCAGTGGACGACAACGGCTGTTAAAGAGACATTACATACCTGTAATATTACAAATTTTATGATTAGTATACATTTTTTAAACTATATCGATCCTCTCCAATGTAAATTGTTTTAAAATATATCCATCCTCTCCAATATAAGTTGTTTGAAAATATATCCATCCTCTCCCAATACAAAATGTTTGAAAATATATCCATCCTCTCCAATATAAATTGTTAAAAATATTTCCATTCTCTCCAATATAAATTTGTTTTTACATCGCATTGATTCCTATTAAAAATAGTTCACAGTTGCAGGAGCAGTAGGTAATGTAAAACTCCATATCAAATTTGTAAGAGGTTTGTACCTACATAAAAACTAGTTTGATTTTTTCCAAAATGACATGTTTTGCCTTACTAAGTTTTGCAAGGAGCTTTACAATATGTTTTTAAATATACACAAAAATGCTACAATGACGAATAATAAATAAATTTTTATTATTATTTTGTTGAATTGATGTTAAGGGTATGTACCATATTGATTCTCGTGACGTATGATGTGTAGCATATCGCCAGATTATTGTCACGTGAATTCTACACCAGACCAAAGGCAGTGTGATAATCACACCGACAGCGCCGGGAATCGAACCCGGGACCTTCAGGGTGGCAGTCAAAGTTCTTACAACATAACAATAAATTAACTATTAGGCTTATTTATTTCTTAAAAATTATAATTACTTACACACATATTATCGTTTGCAATATGCCATATGAAATTGGATGGCAAACGGAATATCTTCTTCTTTTTCTCAGAATATGATGAATTTAATAAATTAATATGAGTGAAAACGTCCGTTTTCCAAACGTTTTATTATAGTTTATGAAAATGACATGTTTTGCCTGTCAAAGGCATTACCAAACATTTGATAATGTCTTAGACAGGCGTCATGTCATTCCTATTAATTATAATAAAAACTTCTAGAAAACAATCCGGGTGGTGGTCTAGTGGATAGAACGCTTGGCTCCTGATCCAGGGGACATGGGTTCAAGCCTGGACACGACCAGATTCCTTCTTCATAATAATGAGCTATTTTCTGCTCACATTGAAGATTGTAAAATAAATTCTAATATCATTGATTAAAATCCTTGGTATTAGTCTTTTATAAAAATAAATAAATAAAAAAAAACGTTTTCATTCGTATTAATTATTTTATATGGAGTTTTACATCATTGTTCAAAAATAATAAATACGATGAATTAACGCTCTTATAGCTTACTAATCATCACGCCGTGTCCCTAAAGGGGTAAGCAGAAATAATGGGTCGCCACACTGTTATTTCCTGATAAATTCCAATCGCTTCCTAAACATTGATCATCACATCCTCTTATTACGAGGAGAAAATCTGAAGATGTCCTGTTTAAAAATAAATATACTGTTAATTAAAATATGAAGAAACGGCATTTCTAAAAATATTCTGAATTTTTATTCATCCCACAGAAGCGCATCCTCCGACATCTCACAGCCGAATAAAGTCCGCAGTCGGAATGAGCACTCTTTATGGCGTGACGTCACTTGCCTCCTTAGCTGGCGAGCCAATGGGATGCGAGGGGGCGTGGCCACTCCCTCCTTCAGACCTTTTTTGTAGGCAATGTGAAATTGTGTGTGCTTCTACTGGTGCCATGGAGGAAAACCATAGGGACTAAAGTTAATAATTAGTGAACTTATTGAATGCTAAGGCAATAACACTGTGGAATTCCATAATAATGTACTTAGGAAATTGAAAATAACTTTGTTTAATCTACTAATTATTAAAAAAATATTTAAAAACATGACATGTTTTGGAGGATACCTCCATCTTCAGGTGTAAAAATATAATTATATTTTTACACCTGAAGATGAAGGTATCCTCCTAAGCGTGTCGTGTTTTTTAATATTTTTTTAATAATTAGTGGTTCAACAAAGTTATTTTAAATTTCCTAAGTATACTAAAAATTAGAGTATTGGAATTTCTGTAAACTTTTAATAAACATGTTGTTTTTATTATGTAAAAATGATATACATGTATTTTGTATAAAAGTGAAGCATGACACTGGCAAAAGAAGGATCATCATCAGCCGTCTGTCATCCACTGCTAAATGTAGGCCTCTCCCAAAGCCCGCCACCGCCCCCTATCCATTGCCGCTCCCATCCATCCATGTCCAGCAATCCTCTTCAGATCGTCGGTCCAGCGGGCAGGGGGACGTCCAACTCTACGGAATCCTGTACGCGGTCTCCACTCCAGAACCCGTCTTCCCCATCGGCTGTGGGTTCTCCGACAGATATGGCCAGCCCACCGCCACTTCAGTCCGCCTATTCGTAGAGCCACCTCAGTCACCTTGGTTTGTTGTCGAATAAATTCGTTTCTAAATCTGTCCCTCAAGGTTATTCCAAGCATGGCTCTTTCCATGGCGCGCTGGGCAACCTTGAATCTATAGACTAGATCTTTTGTCAATGTCCACGTCTCGGCTCCGTACGTCATGACTGGCAAAACGCACTGGTTGAAGACTTTAGTCTTGAGGCATTGTGGTATTTTGGAAGTGAGAACATGATGTAATTTCCCAAAGGCCGCCCAACCCAACTGAATTCTTCGGTCGGCTTCTTTCTCGAAATTGTTTCGTCCTAATTGTATGATTTGGCCAAGATATGTGTATTCTTGTACCGCTTGAAGAGCCGACCCATCGACGGTTACTGATCTCGGGATAATATGTTCATTATACATGACTTTCATCTTGTCCAAATTCATTCCGAGACCCACTCGTCTGGATGCAGTGTTCAGTTCATCTAGCATGCTTTCTAGCTCTCCAACAGATTCCGCCAGAATAACAATGTCATCCGCAAAACTAAGGTGAGAAATGTATTCGCCATTTATGTTGAGGCCACGCTTAGACCAGTCCAAAGTTTTAAATATATCTTCCAACGCACGATAAAAGAAGAATAAAAAAAGAAGAAAATAAGAAGCAAAAAAGAAGGATAAAAGAAGAATAAATGCTGTTGAAATTAATGGGTGATAAATCTGTTTATGATAGTGTGTCAAATGCAAACATAAGAAGTGAATGTAGTGCGAATGAAAGTGTTATCAATTAAATAATGAAAGGGTTGTTCAGATGGTTTAGACACATAGAAAGAATGAGTGAAGACAGAATGATTAAGAAGGTGTATGTAAACGACGTGATCGTAGCTAGAAATAGAGGAATGAATCAAATATTGAATGTCGGTCACGTGAGGAGTCGGAGAAATCGACGTGCGTTGACAACACGATGTACGAATGTAGAGGAAAGGAGAAATGCCGGACAGAACAGTGTGGCGGTCTATTTTTTTGTCTACCACTCCGGTGAGACGGCGTGATTAGTTAGTCTACTTATTCAAAATGTACGCAATTGAAAATTCAGATTATTTTATAATATTAATCTTTTTTAAGGATATATGAACTATGCAGGTATTACAAAAGACGAACTATAGCTATGTTTTTTAAGCACATATGTAATGACGATAAGATTATTTAATAAGTTTGCATAAATAGCGTAAGAATAAAATCATGTAGGTAGGTACGTAATTAAATATTTTATTACAGTCCTATTTATTCTGCGTTATTCAATCGTTATTATTGTGGTAGTTATTTTATTTTGATTGTTATTTATGTAGTAGGTAGTTCCTTTCAAGTAGTAATAATTTTTTTGATATAATAATCATGCAGGTAACTACCCCACGTATAAAATATCATATTGATTTTATAAATACGTCTTTAATCAACAACTGTATGAAAACTTATGGTATAAGATATATTAAAACAAAAAAAAAGTAAATAAAAAAATAACATGTCAAGCTTTATTCCTTCTTGTTTTACAACAAAACGCTTTTCCAGTTTTCGAAGTATAGAGCAAGCGGTCGGCAGAGAGAGAAAGGGGGTTATTTTTCATAGGAGGTGCGAGCGAGACCATAATCAAGGCAGTGCTATAGAAAGAGATAGGCATAATATTTTCTGCGTTCTAGGGGTGCAGTCAAACGAACAATTATATTTGTCTGCGTACCTTACCTGCGTATTCGGTTATTGTTTTTATAAAGGTTTTAAATGTAGAAATAAATTTTACGTCATCGAAACACGTGTCAGTCTATTAAAAATATCATTCCAACTGTTAAATATGGCAACTTATAAATGTTACGTGTTTTATATATCGTACAAACATATTAAATAAATATTCTAAAACTAAGAGAAAAATATTGAAAATTTTATTGGTAATTTCTTGCAAAAAAAACTCATTAAATAGTGAATTTTCAAAACAGTAGTAAGAGTTTTAAAATCACTGAGTTCTAAAATCTAACCTTATAAATAATTTGTGGAATACAATATCGAATTAAGCTACTAAAAGAAAAACGTCAAACAGAAAATACTTTTTTATTATAAAGTTTATCACCCTTTTTTACCTAATAGAAAATTTTTCGAATGTGCAAATAATTTTGATTTAATATTTAAGGCTTTTACTAATTTGAATTGTAAAGAGAAGTGCAAGGCGACCGCAAATACGGTGGAAGGATGATCTGAACAGACATGTCGGAATAACCTGGATGCAGTCTGCACAAGACAGAGTGACATGGAAGCGAATGGAGGAAGCCTTTGTCCAGGAGTGGACGGGAATAGGCTGAAGAAGAAGAGATTTTTAAAATAATACAAATATACGGAATTATTTAAATCTCCTAAGTATACACTTAATTAGTTTTATTAACCACAGAAGTCTGAGAAGGGGTATAAAAATAAATAGACAAATGATATTGATTTAAGAAAAATTTCATTCTCTATTAAAATAGATATACATTTACTTGTTTTGTGATTGAGGTTGTTTTCATATTTTGTTATATTTCCCTTGGCTACACCACTGTCCCGGCCTCAGCTACGTACAACTTTACATAGGTACAAAAATGCCCCCACCCGACCCGCACCACTTAACTACAGTTAGAGGAGAGGTCGTTTTTCAAACCGCGTTCCACCTACACCCCTGTCCTCCCACACACACACGCACATACACCTCACTCACACACCTACAGAATACGCGCTTTACCGTAGAAACTCTACACTTTTATACGTAAAGAGCAAGAACGACATAAACGACTCTAGCAACGCCACACAAAAATAACACTTATTTCACGATGCAAAAAGTATTATTTTTGTTTGAAATGAACTATTTTTTGTCTTTGTCTGAATTTTCCGATAACGTTGGCTTTCTAGTTTCGTCATAGTGGCAAGGATGTGTGGATTCGTATTCTGCGTGTGCGCGTTGTTGTATTTGTGCAACTTTATGTGTGTGTATTTTAGTTGGCGCGGTGGTGGGGATAGAATGAATAGCTATAAATTGTTAGGAGAGACTGCGCGGCGTGGTTTGTGTATGGTGGGTTCAATTGAGGAATTTATTTTTATTCCAAATTAAAAAAAAAAAACTCTTACAACTTTTTAATTTTAGAATGCTCTTCTTAAACTTGCATCGTTCATTGCTTCATTTTATGAAGATTATTATAATGTACTATAAAATGTTTTAATAATATCCACATGGAAAATGGACGAAGGGAAAGTTGGACGCCATCGTCTCAGGAGACGTAATTTCTGTATTACAGACCGTCAAATGTATTAAAAGAAAAATAAGAAGCTCTAAATATTGTTTATTGTACGGACCATGATTGTGGACGTGGGGTGTAAGCTGGCCTCGTTGAAGTTGGGCCAGCCATGTGGCGAGGACGACAGATGATCGGTGGACATAACGCACCCTGAAGTGGCGACCGAGAACCGGAGTAGATGTCCTGGCAGACTGCAGGCCAGATGGTCTGATGAAATCAAGAGGGTGGCAGGAGGTCAATGGCACAGAGCGGCGAGAGATAGAGAGTTCAAGGAAGGCCTATGTTCAGCACTGGACGACTAAAGGCTGATGATGATGATGAATATTGTTTGAGTCATATGATTTTTTTTATTATGAACGAATTGTTTAGAAATTCGAACGCTAATTTTCTGAGAATGGTCTTTCACAGGATGCTATCTCCTACCACAACTCCATCCAGGCACTGCTTCCTTTCTCTTCCCCTGGAGAACAACTTTTTTAAATACAATCCCAACCTTAACTGGTCTTCCATTCCTTAGTGTATGACTTAATCATAAACCCTAAATATCCCTTCGCCCTCTTTCGGAGGAGCACTCCGGGCCACACATTTAGCCTCATCATAAAACAACTACAAAATCTCATTTCCAGGAATATTTCCTAGAGACGTAAGAGGAATAGCCATTAGAGCTGAACCTCTGTAAGCTAGAAGATCCAAGTCCAACTCAAAATTTTCTGTTCTCAAAGAAGCGGCATAATTGACAGTTACGAATTTGAAAATATATATGATATTTTCAAATGTTTCAGATTTTAACGGTATAAAAAATTTTCAAAATTGCATGGTTGTTTGAAACTATGCCATCAAGATAATTAAAAACGCAATACAACAATAAATTATAAAAGTATATTATGTGTGCCTAAAATAATAAATAAAATAAAAAATGTCTAATTTTTTAGAACGTAGGTACAAAGTTTAAATAGTCAACCGATGTTTCGGAGATCTTTCGATCCAACTTCAGGGTAGTTGTTGATCAATTGGCACGATGATAAAGACTGTAGCGAAATAAAAAACATCACGAGAATCTGACATTCCAGAGATCCTAAAAATTATTTAACCCTCATTGTACAGCTGGCATCATTTGCAGTAAAATAAATAGGTCTTGAACTGCGTTTCGCTACATTTATAGCCGATTTTACTACAATAGTACGTACAATTCAGTAGTAAGAAATTAAAGTTAAAAGGTTTATAAGATACATTGATATATGAGCTGCAAATGTAGTCTGCTGCAGTTCGAAAATCTTTTTTTGGACTATAAATAAAGCCAGCTGCACAATAAAGGTTAGAGAACGGTGATAATCAAGATCCTTTTCTGTACTTTATTTCTACGCAATGAAAACTAGAACATTAAACATATTTTTTGTTTACTAAAACAAAGTCAGAGATAGTCTGATAGATCATATGAATTATTTTGTTATTAATTTTAAATTCCTTAACAAAAAACTCACATTTTCTGGTAAATTTGTAGCTGGTCATCGAAGATGGAATCTCGGGAAATCTTCTGATCTCCTGATCTGAGGTCCCAGTTCTATGATGCCTCCCAAATGGTGCGCTGAACAATATGATGACTTTCTTGTTAAGAATTTTCTTCAAGGTGTCGTCTTAGATGCCTGAAAATATTCGGCAATGTGCATTCATTAACTTGTTAAAATAAAGATTAAAAAACTATCAACATAAAAAAAACATATTTTTCACAAATTTTTTTTTTTCATTCTTTTGGACAACTACGAAATTAATAGTTTTTTTTATCAAGTCGCCATTTTGAGTTGCACGTCACAAAATGGCAGATTTGTGTCATTTCAAAATGTGAAAAGATACATCGAATATTTACTATGAACAAGCAATATAAGAATTAGGTATGTAATTTATATTTTGTCAAAATAAATATATATTTTTAATTTGCTGAAATAGAAAAATGATTTTTCGCTTCCATGACGCACACAGTCACATAACACGCAAGTTCACACAACTATTGTGAGTACATACAGCGTCCGAATAATGGCGGGTCTTTTGTAAAGGGCCACCCTCCGCGGGGGCGGGGGCGGGGGCAACAGGCCGCCCCCTGCCCGCCTTGAGCCGGGTCGGGGGTCGCAGGACCAAGGGGATATTTCAAGGGGTGAATCGGACTTGCTCTATGGTCGCTCCGGCCATTTTCTCTTCAGGTAGCAATGAATGCCGTAAATACAGAGACATCAACACGGATACGTCTTCTTCTTCTTCGTGTCAATGGTAGAAGTGTTATTTTTAAATTAAACACGGACACGTAATATTATTGCAAATAAAATGCATATTTTTAAAAAGCAAAATAAACAATTGAAACGTAAGCCCGAATTTTTATCTATTTACTTGAGTAAATATGTAAAAGTCCATAATTATTAGGCTGTCATACCAAAAAGAAAATCATATAAAATATACTGCTCAGTATATCTTCACACGTATTAGGTATTTCATAACCCTATGCAACAATGCACAATATTACAAACGGGGCACTTTTCATATAAAAAGTAAATTTGGTAAATATTTATTATATGTATATCACTGATGAAGGGCTTCTGTGTCCGAAACATGTTTTTTTATTTTATTTTTATGTTAAAGTATGTGTTGTGTACAAAGTAAATAAAAAAAGAAACGTTAATGAATCCGCAACACAAAGTTATGGCGGACAGAAGTAATATCGAACTATTTATTTTTAATATAATTGTTTAAAAAAAATAACAGCAAAAGATCTTCCTTCTTTTGTGTAGACTTTAATAACATTATGAAACCGTAAATTATATACTGCTATTAGTTATTGGGTGCCATTGTAAATAATAATCAACTCTTCTAAAACCTAGTTTAACTACTTTATTTCATATATACGATATGTTTTGAAAATTATTAACTTATCAAAAAACGGTAGTGAAAACTGAAAGATTTTTTTACGACAGTAAATAAAATACACAATAAATAAAATTATGTAATACAATAATAGGATTTAAAAAAAATATATGAATGAAGACATTAGTTTCATAGGAGTTTGATAATATTATATTTTATGAGAATGAGATGATAAAATATATTGCCAAAAATGTACTAAAAAATCTAGAAAAGAGACGGTTTAATTTTCGATCGGTCGAGTTTTGGATTCTTCAAGAAAGAATGATTACGGCGTTTTTATTACTTTCGTGAAATCTTATTTCGTTTTAGTTACGTAGAATACATATATATTAAAATAAGATAATATTGATACATGAAAAAAAGGACGATTCTCTAAAAGCTATTTTATGGGTGATGTTTCTAGCTGATAAAATATACCCAATGTATATTTTTTGGTGTTTAATATTATAAGACCACGGGAATTCGTATGATTCGTTCAGAAAAATGAGAGTTATCTATTCTGTAAATTGTAGTACCTACGCATAATGATAAACCCACCCCAATAATATTTTTTATAATACAATATTTTTAGGCGATATGTGATGAACTCGAACGATTTAATTATTTGTTTTATAACATCGATTTAGGTCAGTTTACGACTCCGTTTTGCCACAATACTTTATTTCACGTGTAGGAGTTTATAAAGAATGAAAGTAGAATGTGTGGAAAATCTGTGTATGATAGTGTCGAATAAAAATATAAGAAGTGAATGCGGTGCGAATCAAGAACAAAATAATGATAGAATATCAAGATTGTTTGGACACATGGAACAATGAATGAAGAAAGAACGGTAAAACAGTGTATGTAAACGATGTAAATGGAACTAAAAATAGAGGAAGACAGATGTAAACGTGGCACGTTCAAATAAATCAGATCTTGAATGTCGGCCACATGAGGAGTCGGGGAAATCGATCTGCATGCATGACACGATGTATTAATGTTGAGGATACGAGAGATGTGCTATATGTCAAGAAAGAAAAGTGTGGTAGTCCGTTTCTTTTGCCCCTTCGGAATGACGGTGGTTAGTTAGTTAGCATTTATTTATATAAATTTAAAAGATTGCATTATCATTGTATTATTTGCCCCAAACAGTGTCGAATGCCGCTCTCTGGACTATGGCAGGCGAAAAGCCAATTAGAGAACACGTCGCTAGACGCAAATAGCAGTGGATCGGTCACACTCTGAGACGGAACCCAGCCTGCATCGCTCAGGGTGCACTAGACTGGTCTCCTATAGGGGGAAAGAGAAAGCGAGGCAGACCTAGAGCCACCTGGAGAAGAGCTCTGCAGGACGAGGTTAAGGCGGCAGGCCTCACTTAGGATGATGTTAGGCATCAGGCATGCGATAGAGTCGGGTGGAGAAGGTTCCTTGAGGCCCTATGCACCACGGAGGTGTGACAAGACAAAAGAAAGAAGAAGAAGAAGAAGATTATCATTGTATATTTTAAAAGGGTTGTTACCGCGTTGATTTAAATACTTGTTGAAAAATAAATAATGATATGTTTTTAAAAAATAAAATGTATATTTATTAAGATTTTCCCGCTAGTTCTACGAAACACCCGCATACGATGTATCATGGACATATTGTAAGTTCATAATATAATGTTTACATATTTTTTAATGTTGTTTGTAATCTCTGGAGGACAGTTTCCCGATCGCTTAAGACCGCCTCGCGCTGTAACCTCGCACGGCGCGTGTCAGTTAATTAACAAACAAACGATTCAATTAATGCCTTAGGTCCCGCAAAACAATGGCTGCTGGTAGACAAGTGATCGGAGCCACTGACATTCCGTCAGTTATGGTGATGAGGGTGAACGAGGTGCTTGGGAAGATTGGAGGGAGGATTAGGGCCGCTGATAAAGTAAATGAAAAGCGAACGCATCTACCTATCATATACAACAAACGTTAACCTACACAGTGTTCCCCGAACAATGATAAAAACTCCGCAATGAAGCGAACACGTTTTAATTGTACCTATACACAATCTGGTGAATATTGAGAACAAGCGTATAAATTTGTATATTTAGGAAGTATGTTTACAAAATATAGGCGAGTGTAGAGCGATTATAAGAGAAGGGTTGGAGCAGGTAACAAAGTAAATGATGGACTTAAAGTTGTCATCGCAAACATAAATGAATCCTAAAAAGCTAAGATGGCAGTGCATAATGATGTTATTAAGCCGACATTTTTGTATGGAAATTAAGCATGGAACGGGCTAAAGAAGGATAACAGTAGAATTATTATAGTCTAGTAGAAACAAGATTCCTTTGATGAATACGTGATAAATCTGTGCATGATTGAATATCAAATGTAAATATAAGAAGCAAAAATGCAATGCGAAGGAAAGTGTTATGAACATAATAATGAAAGAGTCATAAGATGGTTAAGACACATGTAAATAATGAATGAAGAAATAATGGTAAAAAAAGCATATGTTAATAAAAAAAAAATAGAAGAAGATGGACGAAGAGCATGGAACTGGCAAAAGAAGGATGAAAGTAGAATAAATGCAGTAGAAATTAGATCTCTTAGACGAATGTGTAGATACTCTGTGTATGATAGTGTCGAATGAAAATATAAGAAGTGAATGCGGTGCGAATGCAAAATAATGAAAGGATCATTAAGATGGTTTGGACATATGGAAAGAATGAATGAAGAAAGAATGGTAAAAAAATTATATGTTAACGATGTCAATGGAACCAGAAATAGAGGAAGACCGAGGAAAACGTGGCACGATGAAATAAATAAAATATATTGAATGTCGGCCATGTGAGGAGTCGGAGAAATCAACGCGCGTGCACGACACGATGTATGAATGTTGAGGAAGCGAGAAAAATATGTCAGAAAAGAAAAGTGTGGTAGACCATTCTTTCTGCCTACCCCTTCAGGGAGACAGCGTGTTGGCTAGTTAGTTAGTTAGTTAGTGGACGCAAACGTGGTACTATCAGGTCAATCGAATATTAAATGTCGGTTTCGTAAGGTATCAGAGGAATAGACATGCGTGAATGACACTGCAATAGACACTTTTTTCCTGAAATATTTCTTTCGATTCCTCAACATTCATACGTCGTTTCGTGCACACGCGGCGATTTCTCCAACATATAATATTTGATTAATTTTGACGATTTCATTTATATTAATTATTTAATACGGAGTTTTAAACAATTGTTCAAAAACCATTTTATTTATGATTATCTTACAAGGACTCTATTTTAAAAAAAGAAGACTTTAATGTTATCTTCCTCCGGGAATAATATAAATAAAGTAAATGCTTTTTATAACGATGAACAATCAAGCTCCAGCCCAGCAAGATGTGGCGTAAAGGATATTCGGGCCGTCATCATTACTTTATTAATCCCTGAAGGAAGGGCCGTGTCCGCTAGATTGAACCTAATGGCCGCGCTGTACCTACCCCGTATACCATTAAAACGACATTTCAAAATTATTTTAATTAAAAAAACCTCAGCATTTTTCCTCGGCCGCCGATTCAAAATAACCCCTTTCGCGCGATGGCGGTATTAACCTCTCCGTATCCGTTGTCCGAAATGGCGTCGTAAAAACTGAGTAGGCAGCGCTACCAGGGCCGGAGGTAGATTTTTTCAAAACACGAAAAAAATATGTAGCTATGTATGGGTTCCATTTAAACATGTTTCTGTTAACTTGTAATTTATCTAATTAAAATGTTAATAAATCAAATTTAATTGGGTTAGAAATGAACCACAATAAAACCAAAATCATGAGTCCGTCCAACAGAAATATAAAAATTGATGACAAAATAATCGGAACTGTTGAAGAATACGTCTACCTCGGACATAAGTTAAAAATGGGAAAAGAAAACCAGGTGGCAGAAATACCCAGAAAAATTGGACTTGGTTGGGCAGCCTTCGGAAAGCTCAGTCATATAATGAGAAATGGATATCCCCATTAATTTAAAAAGGAAAACCTACGAAGCATGCATTTTGCCTGTGATGACATATGGTTTGGAAACAATGTTCCTGACCATAAATACTGTCCACAAATTGAAATACGCGCAACGATCCATGGAGCGGCAAATGTTGGGCATAAGTGCGAATTACAAATACAGAAATCAGACGCCGAACAAAAGTCGCCGATATCATGGATCGGATCGCAAAATTGAAATGGCAATGGGCAGGACACGAGAAGAGGCACGAGAATTATGTCAGGATAGAACATTGTGGCAATCCATTCTCTCTGTCTACTTCTCGGGGGAAACGGCGTGATGGTTAGTTAGTTTAGTTAGCAATACTAATTTTAGAGAATCAACATCTTGGTAAACTTGGCAAATCTGTATATGATAGAGTGACAAATGCAAGTATAAGAAGTGAATGTGGTGCGAATGAAAGTGTTATGAACAAAATAAGGAAAGGGTCATTAAGATGGTTTGGACACATGGAAAGAATGAGTGAAGATAGAATGGTAAAGAAGGTATATGTAAACGGCGTGAACGGATCTAGAAATAGAGGAAGGCCGAGGAAAACGTGGCACGATCAAATCAATCAAATATTGAATGTCGGTCACGTGAGGAGTCGGAGAAATCGACGTGCGTGCATGACAAGATGTATGAATGTAGAGGAAGCGAGAGACGTATGTCAGGACAGAACAGTGTGGCATTCCATTCTTTCTGCCTACCCCTCCGGGGAGACGGCGTGATGGTAAGTTAGTTAGTTAGTAACATCTTGGTAAACTTGTAAGACTTTTAATATTATTAATTCAATTTGCTTAAATCTGATAATTAAACTCTTTAAAACCATACTGTATTCATTATGTCGAGAATCGTTTACTTTTGGTTAAATAAATAATTACATAAAATGTAAACTATTATTCACAACAGTAGGTACATGATGCGTGAACGTATTGTTTAATTGTTATAAATATACATGTTACATTCCAAATAGTCTACAAGCAACGTACTGAAAGATCGTATACTTACACGTTAATACTGGGAAACGATAATGAAAAAAATTAAGATTAATACGAATGAAAAAACTTATGTTTTTCTAGAAGTTTTATTATATTGTTTTATTATACTATGACATGTTTCGCCCTTCTAAGGCATTATCAAATGATACATATTTGATAATGCCTTAGAAGGGCGAAACATGTCATAATATAATAAAACTTCTAGAAAAACATAAGTTTTTTCTTAATTTTTTAATTGTATCTCAATAGAGACGAAGAAACAAACTGGAAACTGAATATGGATGATCAAGGTGTTTACAGAACTTATGACCTGTCATTGGTTGGGTTAAGCGCACGCTTTATGTAATTACAACATTCCCCATTCCACCATTGTTATTATGATCATGTATGATACATTTTTTGGAAGTTGTATATATACTCCAAAATCCATACATATCTTCACGTGGCAGTTCCAGTTAGCCATCTATGTAGATTTGATTGTACTAATTAATTTTTTTAAGATCAATCTATACAATCCATCCACTAACGCCATCTATGAAGAATGATTGTTTTAGCATTTAGCAAACTACTTTATTAACACAATGCGAAGAGACTACCGCCTCCTAGCGCACTGTTAGAAGTCGCCTGGAGTATCCACTCCTATTTTATACGCCAAATAATTGACCAGAATATTTACAAATATTTGTGAAATGTATACTTACATCTGTATACGAATCCTGGATTTTCACCTGTGGGTGGTTAATTTAAATTTTTAATTGTATCTCAATAGAGACGAAGAAACAAACTGGAAACTGAATATGGATGATCAAGGTGTTTACAGGACTTATGACCTGTCATTGGTTGGGTTAAGCGCACGCTTTATGTAATTACAACATTCCCCATTCCACCATTGTTATTATGATCATGTATGATACATTTTTTGAAGTTGTATATATACTCCAAATCCATACATATCTTCACGTGGCAGTTCCAGTTAGCCATCTATGTAGATTTGATTGTACTAATTAATTTTTTAAGATTAATCTATACAATCCATCCACTAACGCCATCTATGAAGAATGATTGTTTAGCATTTAGCAAACTACTTTATTAACACAATGCGAAGAGACTACCGCCTCCTAGCGCACTGTTAGAAGTCGCCTGGAGTATCCACTCCTATTTTATACGCCAAATAATTGACCAGAATATTTTATATACCAGGTGAAAATCCAGGATTCGTATACAGATGTAAGTATACATTTTCACAAATATTTGCCAATCTCAAATAACTGAAAATGGCTAGGCGAAAGATTAGTAATAATCACGAGAGTTATGTCAAGATAGAACAGCGAGGTGGTCCATCCTCTCTGTCTCTCCTTCTCTGGGGAAACGATGTAATGGTTAGATAGTAGTTGGGAATAGTTTCTGAAGATTTTAGGATAGGCGACCAAGGAGATTCAAATAACCGCGTGAAGTCGTATAAACGTTTTGAGAATGAAAATGTTTTCTAAAATATACATAATGTAACCTATCAGTCTATTGAGCTCCGTTGGTAAGCTGTATGGTAGAATATTGATAGAAAGAGTGCGAAAGATGACTTCCGGAAAGATTTGGAATGTGCAGGGGCTTTTATGAGTGGACGTGGAAATACTTATATATAGACATGTTTCGGACGAACAGTCCTTCTTCAGTAAAGAGACATATAAAAAATTAAATTAGAAGTTAAAAAAGCTATTAAAAATTAAGAAAATATTATAAATAATCAAATAAATTTAAAGTCAAGTCCAATCTTTGATTTATTTCCTTTTTTGTAATTAATTACTTAAACCCCATTAAGAACTTTAAATTATTATTTCATATGCTTTTGTTACAACAAAAGCATAAAAGTTCCAAAATAAATCTTTATAACATCTGTCAGATCATGTAAACAACAACAATTTTATAATATTTTTATAAATTGTTGCTTTACTGAAGAAGTACTGTTCGTCCGAAACATGTCTAAGTAATTTTATTTTTAATAAAAGTGTTGTAAATACAAGTTTTTGGCAAAAGATCGGAAACTTTTCTGTGAGTTTGTAGATCTGCAAAAAGCATATGACCGAGTTGACAGAGAAAAGTTATTGAAGGTCTTGGCCGAGTATGGAGTAAGCATACACCTGATACGAGCGGTAATTTTAAATAAAAATAATTCAGTCAACTTTATTTCCATTACTAGTTACGATTTGGTGAAAATATAAATCAGATACGTCCCTGGCAGGTGCCAGTACAGGGTGTACTGTATAACGGTATACCTCATTCGGAAACATTCTCAGCGCCTCTAGAGAAATGGTAACGAGCTCTGTGTTTGTCATAAAGATATGGCATTACATTAGGTACCGCGTTATTTGTGTTTACCCCTTGCCGCGCGGAGGGTGCGCCACATACGTGCCTCCTGCGTGTGTATACGGCGCCAGATAGGCACGTGGAGCCTCCCGCCTTCTCCTACCCTTAACCGTTCCTAAGGGTGTAAATGATAATACCACTCGCATGGAGGTGGTACAAGGAGGTAAGCGCGGCATACAAATGTTTGTTCTAATATTCCCTCTGTGTCAAAACAGAAATATTCGCATGTATAAGTAGTACCTATACACTCTGTACATACAATATATTTACTTTGAAGTCGATAAACACGATCCCTGCTTCAAAAAAAATATTTATAAAAAAAAATTGTTTCTATGTTTTTTAGTACTATAGAGCGAGCCATGCGCTCTGTGAAGAATCTGTCATCACAATTTTTTATTTTGGTTCTGATCACGTAAGATATAATATTTGATCAATTGATTCAAGAGCAAACCTCATTTTGATAAACTCGAAATATAACTAACTAACTAACTAACTAACCATCACGCCGTCTCCCCGAAGGGGTAGGCAGAAAGAATGGACTGCCACACCTTTCTTTCCTGACATATTTCTCTCGCTTCCTCAACACTCATACATCGTGTGATACACGCGCGTCGATTTCTCTGACTCCTCACATGGCCGACATTCAATATTTGATTTATTTGATCGTGCCACGTTTTCCTTGGTCTTCCTCTATTTCTGGTACCATTTACATCATTAACATATAATTTTTTTACCATTCTTTCTTCATTCATTCATACTCGAAATATATGTAAATAGAATGTAAATAAATAGTATGATAGTAATTAAAACGAACAAAAACGAAGGTTTTCTAGTTGTTTTATAATAATTTATGTAAATTAGTTGTTTCGCCTTTCTAAGGCATTATCAAATTGTTTAATTGATGTGAATTGCATGTTTCGCTTTTCTTAGGCATTACTTAACATTCGATAAAGACTTAGAAATGCAAAACATTATAATAGAACTTGTACAAAACAGACGTTTACATTCGTATGACTTATTTAATTTGGAATATTACATCAATGTTCATGAAACGATAATGCATAAAGTATGACAGTACTTCATACTAATCTTCCCTTTGAGAAAAATGACGTGATGGTTAGGTTGGTTAATAATATCTTAAATTCAATTTACTGTTTATTTATTGATGTCCTTTATAATTTTTTTAAAAATAAAAATAAATGTAATATTAGGTCCTTACATATGAAATTGGCGTTTTGTATGGGAGGAACATAAAGTTGATTTTTATTTTACATAATATATTTATTTAATCAAAGTATGTACCATTGCTATCTATGCACTTTAGCCATCTCATAGGTAGTTCATCGATCACTTTACTAAAAATACCATTCGGACGGGAATCAATAAAATCTTTGAAGTCGGTTTGGACTGCCCCATCGGAGTTGAATTTTTTCCCTTGCAAAAAGTTATCCAAATTTCGAAAAAAATAGTAATCTGTTGGGGCAAGGTCCGGAGAGTACGGTGGATGTCTTAGACATTCCAATTGAAGCTCTTCTAATTTGGTGGCCGTCTGTTGTGCAGTGTGTGGTCTAGCGTTATCATGAAGCAGCAGTGGCCTAGAGCGATTAACCAGTCTCGGTTGTTTAGCAGCTAGCTTTTCCATCATGGTTTGCAGTTGCTGACAAAAGACATCTGTCGTAATCGTCTGGCCAGATTTAAGAAAGCCAAAGTGAACGACACCAGCACTAGTCCACCAAACGCTCACAAGTAACTTTTTTGGAGTCAATTTTCGCTTGGGGCATGGTTCGGCTGGTTCGGCAGGGTTCAGCCATTGCGATGACCGCTTCCGATTATCATACAGGATCCACTTTTCATCACAGGTAATGATTCGATTCAAAATCTCTTTATTATTGTGCCGGTTGAGTAATGCAACGCAGCAGTCAACGCGCGTTTGTTGATTTGCTTCACTCAATTCGTGAGGTACTCACCTTTCAAGCTTTTTCACCTTCCCAATTTGCTTCAAGTGGATTAAAACAGTTTTATCACTAACACCGCAGCCTGCAGCTAACTCGGACGTGGTTTGCGATGGATCCGCTTCCACAATAGCCTTTAATTCTTCATTATCAACTTTGGTCTCCGGCCGTCCACGGGGCTTGTTCTGCAGGTCGAAATTTCCAGAGCAAAAACGTTGGAACCAAAAACGCACTGTGTTTTCTTTTGCGGCACCGTCACCATACACATCATTAATCCTTCGAGCCGTTTCTGCAGCACTGGTGCCACGGTGGAACTCGTACTCGTAAATAACGCAATATTTCAAGTTTTCCATTTTGTAAACTGAGTGACGCAAAGAAAAAAAACAATTGAGAAAAAAACAAATGAATTATAATTTTCAAAACACAAATACTTGAGTAAATAGCTGTATAAATTTGAATTTGGAATTCCTAACCAAAGAGAAGATATTTGAGATCAAAGTTGCCAGTACGGCAAAACGCCAATTTCATATGTAAGGACCTAATAATAACATGTACGTGCTCCCCACCTATGTTTTGTTTACCTTAAAAAGTTGTGTTCCTCTAAATGAATTATAGAATACAAAAAAAAATTAAGCATAAATCTTCAAAAAAAATTACCCTATAAAGGGTTATATTAGCATAACCCACCTGAGCACATCCTTCCAGGATAGAGAGGGTTTGGACTAAGGTCCGCGAAGCCCTCCCGGCAGCTGCAAGTGTACGAAGCACGCAGGTTGAAGCACTCCGCACGCTCAGAGCAGTCGTGGAATTGGACGCTGGCGCATTCGTTGAAGTCTGAAAAATCCATTTGAAACCCAAAGTGATTTTCTTCAGCATTCTTGAGTTCTTGAAAGATCTATTTCGGCAATATTTATGGTGAGGTAACATCTACAAAATAATTATTTTACCTCCAACCTTGTCGACCAGATCTCCTGCAGCATAAACTTCAGTTCCTCCGAGGCTGTAGCTGTTGGTCTTCAGGTATTTCTCCATCACCTCTTTTAGTCTGGTCTCGTGAGCGTTGTCTGATAGCTGGAAACGGAACAACTATTACAATAAAGAGCCTCTCTAATTTATGGAGTTTTTCCGGTTTTCTTACTGTTTTAGTTTTTTTTTCTCAAAATATAGTATTTTTCTTTAACGTTAAATCTATCCAAAATGCTTTCGTATATACAAACAAATGTATTAGTTTTATTATGTAGTTATAGTTGAGATTCTGTCGTATATGGCTCTACCACATGTTAATCTTAGGGATTTCATCTCTACCGCATTCATTCTGCTCTCAACCTTCTTCTGCCAGTTCCATGCTTTGCTTCCACACATATGGGAATCCATGGAAGTGGTTTATTTATATAAATTCCCCCAATCGAAATGCTAGAAAACCACAGAATAGGCCCAATTTAGACGCATTTTACCCGATCTGAAGGGGGATGGAAAACTTAATATATATTTTTTATTAATTCAGCTGGGATTCGGAAAATAATTGTTTACCCTTATTAAAAACACCAGACCCTTGTCGTGTCCGGAGGAAACCCTTTTTCAATTACTTACACATTTTCCCTCTCAGGACTGGAGGGGAAGAGATCTAGAAATTGCGTTGTATTAAATGAGTAATAGGAAAATGCAAACGACAGGTGAAGAAAAGAAAATTTAATTGAATACTGATAAAATTGAATAAAAATACGCAAGAATTAAATATTCCAAAATAAAATACGTGCTTACATGATCAAATATATAATCTTTCGTTACCAAATTATTATTTTTACTATAAAAATATCTTTAAATAGTAAAGTTTTCAGCTTTAAGCAAACACATTTACAAAAAATCCATTAAAAAACATAGGTCATTTTTGTAAACATACACACTAAGTAATGTATCGTGTTGTAATAATTTTGGATTCTTAAATATTTTTCCAATCCAAAACTAAATAAATTTTTACATCATTTTTTTCTCATATCGTCGATTATTTAATATTGTAAGTTGATTGCATTGTTACGATATAACACACAGAGATTTAATATATCTTTTATGTGCCTTTCTGTTTTTTCTTTTATGTTTTAAAGAGCAAAAATCAAATGAAATATTCCAACAGGAAATTTGTAAATAAAATAATATAACTTTTTATTTTTTCTTTCTTTGTAGCAACCCTTTATTTTTACATACAAAAAAAAAATACAATCACTTTTTGGAACCCAGGAGATCTTCATCAATGCAATTAAAAATATACAAATCTATTGTATCATGTATGTGGTCAGTTTTTTACTGCCCACAAAAATTAACCACAACTATGATAAAATTTGTTTAAATGTTTGTTTTGTATATTTTTTATTATACTGATGAAGGAATTATGTGTCCAGAAATGTGTTTGTAATTTAATATAAAAAAATTGTACGTAAAAGAATTTGTTTTTTACAAAGAAAGAAAAAAATACATAATTATGAGCTCGCAACACAAAGTAAAAAGTGGAATGTAGAAGAAATAACTTTTTATGTTTTACCCCTTACGATAACTATTATATTACCCAGTACAAAAGTATTAATTATCAATCTTTCAAAGATTGATAATTAATAATTTTGTAACAATAATATAGCTGTCATAAAATAATTATAAACAATCAAGTTTTTGGGAGTTCAACATTTGTCTTAATGTCAAATCGTTTTAAATCTTTTTAAAACCTACTTAGCTGTCCAAGTATCACTGACCTTCACTGAACCCGTGTTTGCAATGCGTAGCTTGCTAGTATGTACAAAAATATACAGGAAATGCGAAAACCGGAAAACACCTGCGAATATAATTATTTTGGAATATCCTTTATGTGACACATATTTTTAGATTTTCCTTCCATTTTCAAAATGCCGGCGGCGCGCCGTTCCTCTAAAACAGGCCGGAAGGGCGGGAGCTCGGGGCGGGGGGTGGAATAGGCCTCTGCGGGCATCCCTATATACGTCGCCCACTTATGTGGACCGAAAAATAAAGCCTACGCCCGCCATGTACAACCCGGGGGTTAAAACCACCCCGAACGCCTACCCGTAACGCGGTCATTTATTATTCTGTGCGCGTACCACCCCGAAATACCCCTCTCCGCTCCACCCCCAGCTGAGTGCCATTAAGGACGCAGCCATTTTTGGGGGACTGAGATAAGATAAATAGAAAAAAATAAGGATTTAATTGAAATTTATTTTTTTAATCGAAGGTATCGCAGACGATTAAATCTTTCGACTCATTTTAATGAAGATTTGTTACCGATTTATATTCATTCCTTTTTTTGCAATTAGCTCCTCGAATTAGTTTTTATTTTTGGGATAATGTTGATATAATTCAGTGTTACGGTGCATAAATAAAGATAATTTTGACTTAATTGACAATCAGAGAAGCAATAGATTTTTATGGGTTTTCTACACTAATTATTAAAGATAAATAAATGTAAACATTTTCACATATTAACCGTTGAAAATAAAATGTTAAGATCATATTTTGGCGTGATGAAATATATGAATGTACATTAAATACGGTATTAAGTTGGTATTAATAATTACGTAATATTACATTATGGATCTATTTTAAAACTGTAGATGTTGCACACTTGAGAACGGAATGCATATCTAACAATATCAAGGAATTGGGTATAAACGATAAAAATAATATACTAAAATAGCTTTCGAAAATATGCAAAGAACTTCTATGTACAATGATGATGAGAAATATATGAAAGAACACTTAAATTAAGGCGATCGATTTCAGAGTTGACGTCTTATCGTGAAGGGAAATGATGTAGAGATTGTCAGACCCATGGAAATCAAAAGATTAGATGTATGCCAACTTATCAATATAGAATATGGATAGTAGTCGCTAGATTGTCATCATCTTGCGGAAACGGTTTCGTTCAAGCAACGTATTGCATTGGATCAATCTCTAAATAGATTTTCATATGTTTAATTAATAATTAACAATGAAGATGGAAGGGAACACGAATAACGTAGATTTTTTTTTGTAATCATAATATTAACGTAATTAAATATATGAACGTAGGCTAAAGAAAATAAATGAAACTGGAATATTTGTAATATTTTTTCAGGAGTTACCATTATGTTCCCAGGGCTACAAAAGCCTTAAAATTATTAGACAACTTGAATGTGGGATAGCGGCGTTAAGGCAGTGAAACATGAACCCTTTGTTTCAAGGCGAGGCGAACATTTTTTTCAATTTCGGGAGATTAACCGCCCCTCCCCGCCTCGCCCCCTGTAACACAATTACCGGGGAGAAAAAATGATATCGCACTTTTGTTAAGTCCGAAATGTTGTTGCCAGGCATAACGAAAATTATTAAAAACGGAAAACGCGGATCCTGTCCGCGGCCCTTAATTTATTTCAGCCATTTCCGAACAACCGCAGAAAGCCAAACAAAGGAATGTTGTTATTCTTATTTCGCGCTCTTTTTCGTTTTTTGAATTTAAATTTTCAAAGCATGATTCATTCTCGAACGCAGAATTCTTCGGCCCTTTGTGGTTGTTTTGTGCTCGTCGTGTCGCGGTTTTTCCATCCGAGAAAAGCTCAATTGTTAAAAGCATTTTCAATACAGAGGGTTCGTTTTCTCTTTGGTGTGTACAGGTATATTATCATACGCGAGGTCTTTTATTTCCGGCGTTTGGGAGAAATTAAAATGAAAACTATAGGTTTTTTAACTATTGGAACTATTTTTTTTTTTTTAATACAAACTCCTAAAGTGACAACTGATAACCGATTTAAAATATGAACTGTTTAATTTTAACAATTTTATACACAGTCTTCCCACGCATTCGTCTAAGAGATGTTAATATTTACATTGATATGAAATAAATTATTGAACATGTTCCGAATCGATTTTAGTTAATATAAAACTTAATGTTTCTTCTTATACATATATACCTACTTAGTATACAAAACTCACTTAATTATAAAAATTGAAATTAATTACCAAACATGTTTCGGACCCACAAGCCCTTCATCATGTGTTATTATATATTATATAAATATAAATATTAAAAATATTATATATTTTTTTTCGCAAACGTGGTCAGTTTTGACAGATATTAAAATGAATATAGAAGAAATATATAACCTTTTTGGGAGTTGTATTATAGTTTGAAATTATAATCTAGGATCAACGTTCTATAGCACAAAAATTTTCCACACATTTCTTTGAGAGATTTGTCTCATTTCTATTGAAATTTTTGTGTGTTAAGTTATATGCTTAACACCCTTATATGGCTAATAATATTAATTTTCTTTACCGAGCTCATAGCCTATAGACATTTGAGAGACGGCACTCTCCCGAAATTAGCTGTCGGGGGTGATTGATCTTGTTTATTTAATTTTCAAGTGTCAACACACCACAAGTATGGTAATAAGTACTCGTCTACCTAACACGAAAAGGTATGTGGGTAGGTTTAGTTTATGATTCATATTACCTTCTAATTTTATGAAACTTTTCGGATCGATTTATTATGGTGAAACAAAACGATTGAATAATGGAATTATTGGGACATCGATTTGGTCACCGGCTGACTTGGGCTTATCTATTCAAAATCAACTGCTATACTGCTTTGCTATGTGAATGCGGTGCAAATGGCGAACTCTGATGATGGTTAATTTTTTCAATGTTATTTATAGTAGAGAAAGAAAAACAATAATTAAAATCAACTGTATGTTTCTATTTTATTTGCCATTACTTGTAAAAAAAGTATACTTATTAGACTTTTCACAAATATGTTATGGACTGCAGATGTCATTCCTCAATGCAATTTTTTTTTTTACAATTTTGAAAAATGTTTGTTGTTGGAAACACGGTTACGTTATAATGTTTGCATATGTTCAAAGAGTGTTCTAAAGATACAATGCTTTCGGAAGTTATTCAAATGTTATTTTTTACATTTCCTATTACCATTGAAATTTTATTGTCCTCGTTATCAAAATTTTCAAATACATTATTGAGCAATTTTCTTTCATTAAATAAACTTAAATGATAGTAATTTATTGAAATTGTGATTTCAATCAAATTGTAAGTTATTTTCATTTCTCTTTTCTTTTTTATACAATTTGTATATACAACAGTTAAATTAAAAAAAAAAAATTACAGACATGTTTCGGACAACCAGTTCTTCTTCAGTAATACATATTATAAAGTCAAGATCATGTAAACAATTTTATAATATATTAAATCTGTATGTATCTTTTTGATATGTATCACTGAAGAAGGACCGGTTTTTCCGAAATATGTCGATGTAATTTTAATTGTTTTAATGGAAGTGTTGAATAAACAAATTGTATAAAAATAGGAAAAGAGAAATAAAGCAATTAAAACACAAAGTATGGCGAATATTGAAGATATTTTCATTTGATTTATTTATTTAAATATATCCAAAGTATTACAGAATTATTTTCCAATACACTCAAGATACAAGTTAGAGTTACACAAAAATATAAAATATATTTATAAAAAATCCACGTTGTCTTATTAACTCAAAAATATAAAGTACATACGCCAATGACAATTAAAAGTATTATAGATTATAAATTTATTAAATTAACATTTATACACGATATTACATGTAAAATTAATGTACATTCAAGCTGTCTTATATTATGCTAGAGTAGTTCAATAACAGATTTGAAATATGTATGAAATATGTGACAATAATTATGTAGTTTGTATGACACGAAATAATCTCAGATGAGTAATATTAAAAACATCAATAAATTGAAAACTATGAAATAATTGTGAAATACGTTCACTTTAAGTAGTGTGTATAAAAAGTATGCAAGGGATGCCATAAAAAAGCTTAATAATATAGTACAGATACTCGTAGTAAAAATATATCTTACCTTTTATCGTAGATCCGTCTTACCGGAACAAAAACAGCATTTTAGTGAAAAGTTCATCAATATCTAAAACAAAGAGATTTTTTTTTAAATACATGAGATTGAAAACAACAAAAAGAATAAAATCACATCGTTGCCCCTCAGGGGTAGGCAGAGAGAATGGATCGCCACACTACTCTATCCTGACATACCTCTCTAGCTTCTTCCACATTCATTGTGTGATAGAAATATTGCAAATATACTTCTAATGTGTAAATATTGCAAATATAATGAACTTCATATTAAGTAGTAAATATTGATGAAAACGTCCGTTTTCTAGATATTTTGTTATATATTATGAAACTGTTATGTATCTCCGTATTAGGGCTTTATGAAAAAAACCAGGATGATCAAAGCAAGGCTTAACATATCACTCTCGTAAATTGTAATAAAATTCCTAAAAAATGGTCGTTTGTAAGCATATAATATGATAATGGATGTATAAGAATGCAAATATAGGAAGTGAATGCAGTGCGAATGATAGGGTAATGAACAAAATAATGAAAGGATCATTCAGATGGTTTGGAAACATGGAAAAAATTAATGCATAAATAATGGTAAAGAGAAACTAATTAACCATCACGTAAAGGATATAAAAAGTTATACAATTTTTATGATCTTAAAAAACGAAATACTAATGAAAAGTATGTTTTCTAGAAGTTTTATTATATTTAATGTGAATGGCATGTTTACCCTGTATACTCGTATGTCTATTTCGCACATTTGATATACCTTAGACAGACGAAACATGTCGTTCACTTATAAAATAATAAAACTTGTAGAAAACTTACGTTTTCGTTCGTATTAATTATTTAATATGTTCAAGAAACAATAAATAAACCAAATATCAATAAGAAATAAGTATATTTTATTTCTGCGTAAAACAATACCAATTTGTTGATTCTCTTAAATATAAAAGTCGCGAGATTTAGTATCGAGATACAAACTTTATAGTAAACCATCCTTCGCTGAAAAGTGGGTATAGCTGAAAACAGATTCGGGCACTTGTTTTTTCAGTCTCTTGGCTTAGTGCTTACGAAAAATAAATTGAAAATTAACATATAGATGGATATTTGCTATTTGATTTTAAGGATAACGAATTGTCTTCGCTCGTCTGCGGGTGTGCGTGGGGCCCACTTCAAAGCGATTCGCGAGGGTGACGAGCGAAAAGGGGCCTTGTGGTACGTTAACGTGGATGTTTATTTTGATTGCCCGAAAGAGGAAAAATCGAAAAGTTTTTTTAGGCTCTTTGTAACGGGAGGACGCCATTCGCTTTGATATGGTAATTCGGTTCTACGCAGGATTATGGGATTTTTACATCCAAGCAAAGTATCTACATTGTCTATATGCTCATCTATTTTTATCATATAACATTTCATTCTAATTGAACGCTAAGGCATTAACACTGTGGAATCCCATAGTAATATACTGAGGAAATTGAAAATAACTTTGTTTAATCCACTAATTATTTTAAAAATATAAAAAAACACGACATGTTTCGGAGGATCTTCAGGTATAAAAAAATAATCACCTGAAGATAGATATGATATCCTCCGAAACATGTCGTGTTTTAAAATTTTTTTTAATAATAAGTTGATTAAAGTAAATTTTATTATTATTTTTTTTACCAATAAATATAAAAAATCAAATCAGTTTATTAACTCAAAAGACATTACAACCAGGAAAATGTTTGAGTACAGATAAAATATTATAAAAATACAACATAGTACCAGGAACGCATTAGAGATGGTTCGACATTAGGAAGACAATATACTACTTATTTCACATGATGATGTAACAAAAATATTTTCCCCATTAATGTTTTAGATAAAATTGGATCAAATGGTGATCTAGGGACAACACGCTTGGCTCCTTTTTAAGTGGACAAGGCTTTAAACCTGAATACGATCTGATGTCTGCTTCATAACAATGAAATATTTTCTCATAAAGATTGCACAATAATTTATATTTTAAATAATTATAAAAATAAAATAACTTTGTACCGTGGTTAACCACGGTAGGGTTATTATATTGATGCCAACTAGTTTCGCTTGGACCCAAGCTTCATCAGGGCAGTATAATAACTTATTATTTATACTGTTATAGTACTGCCCTGATGAAGCTTAGTTATTATACTGCCCTGATGAAGCTTGGGTCCAAGCGAAACTAGTTGGCATCAATATAATAACCCTACCGTGGTTAAATACAAAGTTATTTTATTTATATAATTATTTAAAATGTCTATCCACAAAGTGAGTGCTTTATATGAAGAATTAATTTATATTTTCACATTAAATACTAAATATTAATTTTTGATTAACTTGAGGCGTTTACACTGTGGAATTCCATAATGACGATTTTTTTTACAAGGTATTGCACCATCATCTTGAGAACGATACAATGAATGTGTGAAATCTTTGAAACGTAACGAGAAAAATAAACTGTTTTAATTCATTAAGAAATCGAACTAGGTGTTAGTCTATTTTTAAAAGGTCGAAAAATTATTTGATTTCGCTATAGTATCTCGATATAGAATTTCAAACATGAAAAATAATACAGATGAGTCGTGTGGCATTGAATAACATATTGCGCAACCATAATTGAACATTTAAACTTTCGTATGAAGCACTTAATTTGTGGTGTGACATTATTAAATAAAGCATTAATACACTTTTTAATTTATTTCATAATTAAACACTTAAATCATCCGAATGTGCTAAAATGTTAAATATGGTCAATATTACTTTATTCAAACTTGAAGCCTGAATTTTAATACTACGAACCATCTAGGGACATTCAAAATGTATAAAGAATATCGAAGATTGTTTCGAGCATCTTAAACAGAAATAGTCAAGTATAAAATTTACCTGTGTCACAGTATGGCGCAATTTTATATTGTTGATTATTTTGGTTTGATACTCGAATTTGCGAGGCCCTCTTGAATTATATCCATGAGCTGCATCCCGAATTTAACAAACATAAAACTTTAATCTTAAACTGCAAAATGTGATTGCCACTTAATAAATACTCTCACAGCCGCCATATTAGTAAATACATATATCTCCTAACAAATGCGTACTATGGCCCGTGCGCCGGCTCTGGTAGTGTCCGCCTACCCTTTCCCTCCGATCGCCACAGGTCCGGTGATGCCGAGGATTGCCGAAGATTCCCGAGCCTGCCCACGTGATGCAACGCATTGCAAGGTGTTGACTTATTGTTATTGTTCACTCTATATAATGTATTGACACAGGTGGATTGGAGTAACCCGAACAACCCAAGTAAAGTAAATGAAGCTTTACAATCAAACAGTATTTCAATAGTGTAATTTATTTTATATTTGATTTATGCTACCCCAGGAAATACACGATAATGGTGGACGGAGATATACAAAACGGTTTTGTGAGGATATCAAATGGAACATTAAGATCAAAGATGTTCATCATAACAAGTGGAAAACTACTGCCTTTCAATGTGAGTATGAATTATATTTTTGAGTGTAATGTTCAATGTTTAATAACCTTTCCGAATATATGTGAGCACAAATCTTATGGACGATCCCAAATCTTTTTGAAACTACGTCAAAACTTTTCCCAAGAACATGCTAAATGTCATGATGCGTGATGAAAGAGAGGTTCGAGATATCGATATAACAAATACATTTGGAAAGCACTCTCATAGCAATGTACTAAATCTTAATGACGTGCAGAGTTCGACTGCCAACACTGCCAGTAGCTTCAACTCATTTTAAACAAACATTACATACCATAACTGGTATAACAATATTATAGATTAGTTAAGAAAATATTGCAATGAATTTTTTTGAGATATATCCCTTTTAGTGGGATATATTATACTAGCTTGCCTTTGACACGTATGCATAAAAAGAAGAAGAATAAAATTATAAATATGTAATAAAGGTTTAATGAATAAATGAAAATTTTAAACATTTTTTTAACAATTCTTTAAAAAGCGGCGTTAAAACAAAATAATGGTTTTAACGGCGGTTTTAATAAACTATTAAGCTTATTCTATTTTTAGGAATTTATTACAATATAGGTATATTAAGGTTTTTCTTCTATGTACGCCATACTTTGTGTTGTTATGATGGTTTATTTCTACTTTTCTTTTTTATACACTTTGTACATACAACACTTTTATTAAATATAAAATTTTATAGACATGTTTCAAACAGTTCTTCTTCAGAAAAGATACATATTTATAAAAATATTATAAAATTGTTGTTTACATGATCTGACAGATGTTATAAAGATTTGTTCAATCAATGTTATAAAATAAATCTTTATAACATCTGTCAGATCATGTAAACAACAACACTTTTATAATATCTTTATAAATATGTATCTTTTCTGAAGAAGGACTGTTTGTCAGAAACATGTCAATAAAATTTTATTTTTAATAAAAGTGTTGTATATACAAAGTACATAAAAAAGAAAAATATAAATATATTAAGGTTATTCATAATGTTTAAGATGTGATTTTTACTTACTGTTTCATGGTAAAATGTTTCACAACACTTTGTAAGACGAGTATGATTTTGTATATTTACGATAAATAAACGTTTTCAATTGACATTACTTATAACAGTAAATAAAATGCTATTTCTGTAAGATTGTTTGAGAAATTAAATTTCATATAATATAATTGTATTATCGAAGTGCATACATACATACAATTCAGCCAAAGGAAACTATTATCCACCTCCCCAAAGAGCACTAGTTATTATTGCACAATAAATGTTACATAAATAAAATGAACATATCTGTCTACGGAAAGCAAAAAATATATATGGAAAAAATAGTTTTACAGATTATTTTTGTTGTATGTTTTTTTACTTCGCTACTGAACTATACTATTTTACTTAATCAGTTTCCGGGTACTTAATTTAGGGTTAAATAATGGATTCAAAAAGTAAATCAACAATTATTACTTCTTCTTCTTCTTCTGACTGTAGATCTTGCGATCTGTTTATGCAGGATATCAACTTTCTTCCTGTGATGAAGCCGACTAGCCTTCTTTCCATCTATTTGGTGGTCGTTCTGGTGGTCGACGGCCCTCTGGAGTGTCGTGCATCACGATATTAGGAATTCTAGCTGGATCCATTCTCTCGATGTGGTCCCTCCAGAATCGTTTTCTTTGCCTACTCCAACTCACTATGTCTTCAATTTTGCAGGATTTGCGAATTTCTTCATTGGGTATCCTATCTTTAAGGATTCTCCCCACAATAGGTCGCAATGTTCTCATTTCTGCTACTCTTAAAATATGTTTGGTTTCAATTATTACATTTTAATTAATGTTCATTTTAGATCTTCTTCTTATTCTTAGTGTAGGCCTAGTGGCTCGTTTCTTAAGAAGGGTTCGCATTATACGAAGTCGATTCCCAGCTGTTGATCCATCTTTTTGGTGGTCTACCCGGGTGTCGTTTTCCTTGCGGAGCCTATATGGATCAATTATTATCACGTGTGGATACCAATATCTTCTCCTTTACCTCTCCACTCCTCTTATTCTGTCACGCAGTGTTTTGACAAATATGATATGACATTTTAGATGAGAATATAATCTAAAAAATATATTAATTTACTATGATAAAATCCCTACCATTGCTATTTACTTTGGGAAGTTCTTTACATAACTGAAGCTCCCGCGAAGTGATAAGAGAGTTGGATTAATTCATTGTTTGCCAATTACAATAAAACAAAGTAGCTGTTATTTCACCTGACGGGCTTCAGGGGTAGATACGTCCCAGCCAGGGATATTATGTAAAATTGTTAAATACGACTTGCGCCTTTCGTCGTTATCCAGCGGAAGGGGTTTGCATTAATGTGGGCGCCGCTGGGCTACCCGGTACCACCGCAAAAAGGATAATTCACATTTAAAAGGACCTCTTTATCCTTTTTAGTAGAATATTCAAATGTAGGCAGTTACAAACAAAGGTGTGTCGCGAATATTAAAAACAATAAAATAGCCATTTTTTACGAGGGTAAAACAAAGGCATTTAAATAATGATGAATTATGCATTTTTTTATATCCACATAGCTAAAAGAAATCGTGGGTCTTATTTACGAAGGTTTATTATATAATTCGAGTACTTTTTAATTTATTTTTACTTAAATGATGTCCATTGTAACAAAATTGTTTGTTTATTTCAGTAATTATTTGTTTATTTCTCTTTTTCTTTTTTTTATATACTTTGTATATATAACACTTATATTAAAAAAATACAATTACATAGACATGTTTCGGACAAACAGTCCTTCTTCAGTGATACATATTATAAAGATGCATTTTTAAAAATATTGTAAAATTGTTTACATGATCTGATAGATGTCATAAATAAATCTTTATAACATCTGTCAGATCATGTAAATAATTTCATAATATTTTCAAAAATGTTTCTTTATAATATGTATCAATGAAAAATGACTGTTTGTCCGAAACATGTCTATGTAATTATATATTTTTTAATATATAAAAAAGAAAAAGAGAAATAAACCACCACAACAACACAAAGTATGGCGTATATACCATAGAAGAAATTATTTTGTTGATCAACAAAGTAATATTGCCCTAACAAAGGTATAAGAATAGACTAGCGTCGCGCTCATGATTTAACATATATTAAATTAGTATGTTTAAAGGCGTAACGAGTCCTATAATAATAATACACGCATTTCGCGCGAGTTTATAAAACATAACAACAAAACAAGTCAAAAATAAAGAAGGATAGATTTTCTCGGTGGTGTATGTTGAAACTATGCATCAAAGTGTGTTTACCTATTGTATGCTCCCAGCAAGATTAAATAATTCAATAAGAAAGTAAACAGAGTTCGTTAAGACAATGAAAAGCGTGTTGTTTTAGGGTCCTTTAAACATATCAGCATCCCAGGTAACTCGTGAGAACAGATGCGTCCAGATAATCCCGAATGATCCCTCCCAGTTCAATGCACCAACGCAGCGTCCAGCTCCGATTCAGTTAATACTAGTGACAATGTGGAATATGTATTCTTTTGCGTTCTCATTAAAAATAACAGCCGTATTAGGCAAACATGGGCCCGGCAAGGAACGAACCGACACACCTGTGCTCCCGCATAACAGCCAAATAAACAACCTTTATCTCCGCGTGCGCGGTTTCCGAATGTGGTCTTTATTGAAACTATCTGTAAAGTTTGTTTTTCATTAAAATTTCGGAAGCAAATATAGCTTTTTGGGTGCGGGATGTCGCGGTATGACGCACGCTGGGCTATAGGGTTACTCCAAATATTAGGCGACTTTAACAAGGGAAGGCTTTTATTTTCCTTCTAAAAACGTAAATAAAACAAACAACTGCCCGGTGGCCACCTGCCGTTAGTACCGGGTATTGCTATACAGTATTCTTTGACGCGGACTGTACTCGGTTCGGTTGTTATTTGCGACACCAACTAATACATTTTCTAATATTTTCGTAGGATACAATCCATTGCGTGATTTAACATTGTTAACTTACTAACCGTCTTTGTTCTGTCCTAACATACCTCTCTAGCTTCCTCCACATTCATACATCGTAACATGCACGCTCGACGACTTCGTATGTGGCCACCTTTCAGTATTTGATTAATTTGGTCATGTTATGCTTTCTTGGTCTTCCACGACTTCTCTTTCCGCTCACACTGCTTGTATACAACATTTTAACCATACTCCTCTCGTTCCATATGTCCAAACCATCTCAGGGATCTTTTTTTATTTTATTTATGATGCGATCATTTGCCATATATTTCTTCCTTATTTCGTCGTTCTGCATTATCATAAATTGTTTTCCAGCACATTCTTCTGGGATTTCATTTCCACAGTAAATATGGGATCCTTCTGAGATTTGTTATTCTTGTTACGTTAATATGTTCCAGAAAGCCTCCCTGTTTTCCTTCGGAGAAACGGCGTGTTAATGAGTTAGTTAGTTAGGATGTTCTTTTTGTTAAACTACTTCATCTCTAAAATGTTTTTCGTATGCTATGTCTTATTTTTGTAAAATAAAAATTCATCTTCTCATGCACGTACGTAAATTTTTAGACTCCTCATGTGGCCGACATTTAATATTTGATTGAGAATTATATAAAAAAAGTACATAAACAGGTATGTCCATTTGTTAATTCAAACGTACAGGACAAACATGAGATTCGAAAAAAACTTATTTAGTAATCAGATTCAAACCATTCCTCAGTAAAAGATAATAACATTTTAATTAGTTTAAATAATTATTTTCACACATTTCTCAACCGAATGAAGTATTTTGTATTTGTTTTTCTTTTAAACTATGAAAACAGTTTGGTTTATGATGTCTGTTTGTAGGACAATATCCCGTCCATTGTGATGACCAGAGCTGGGCTCCCGGTCTTAAATATTTTACAATCTTCGGGAGGACAATGCCCTGTGTGTTGTTTCAATGGGAAACATTTTTTATAAGTCGAGCGATGTGCCTACCAACAGTGGGATACACACATCGTCTGGCCTGTGGAGATGTCGCGTATGTCTGCGCGTGTACTGAGATATACGCAGGTAACTAATGTAAATGAAAATTATGTCATCTAGGAGTTTTATTATATATTAAATGGGATGACATGTTTCACCCTTCTAAGGCATTATTAAATGTCTTTCGGATGATTAGAAGGGCGAAACATGTGATTAAATCTAAAATATAATAAGACTCCTACAAGACACACATTTTTTATTCATATTAATAATTTAATATGGGGTTTTACACCATTGATTCAAGAAGCAATAAATATACGCAGGTATTATAGGCAAATCACTAATAAAATGGTACAGGCTCATTAATGAAAGTGTTAAATAACTTATGCAAGGAAGTGAAGCATAAAACAGACAAAGGAAGGATGAAAGTATAATAAAAGCAGTAAAAATGAGAGTAAACTCAGAATTTATAAGATATGCGTACGACTTATCATGAGGTATGGTGTAGAGATGCTGTTTGACATTGTACGAACCAAGGGTCTCAAGACGAAGGTCATAAGAAGATGGCAGTGCACAATAGTGTTCTCGTTTGCTCCTTATGTTTGAAATTGAAGCTTGAAACTGGCAAAAGAAAGATGCAAGTAGAATTATTACAGTAGAAATGAGATCTCACAGAAGAACAGGTGATAAATTTGTATATAATACTCGTAGTGTTAAATTGAAATATAATAAGTGAATTTAGCGCGAATGAAACTGCTATAAACAAAGTAATGAAAGGGTCAATAAGATGGTTTGGATTTATGGAATGAATAAATAAAGAAATAATGATTCAAAAGTATATGTTAACGATGAAAAATTTATGTGATTACAAAAAAAATAAATATTTTATTAATTCAACTTTTATAAACATTCTGAATTTGAATTTTTAGTATGAATGTGTTTAAATTTTGTAACGAAAATTTCTGCTTGCATACTAAAAAATATAAATGAAAGAGTAAAGATAACTTCGCCATTTATCATTAGTAGCAGAAGTGAGAACCGTCCAATCCTGGGCCCTTAAAAACACCCCTTACTTCTCCTCCCCTAATAAAGGGGTAGACAATGGCCCGCTGTGTACTTCCAACCCCCGCCCCCGAGCGGTGGCTATCTACTTGTATATATACATCCTTTTATATAACCCCAAATGTGGTTGAGACATTTACATACGAGTACCTACATACATTTTATCACTTTATTATATACAATAAAATCATTAATAAAATGTTTGCTATTCAGATAATTTATATTTTACAAATGAATCTGTCGCTTCTCTAAGAAAGGAAGAACGGAGAAGGTAAAAAATATAATTTTCTTATTCGTTTAAAAAATATATTTGTTACAAAAATTATTTATAGTAAAAACTTCTTAATTAAATAAAATTTAATTAAAACTTTATAAAAGAAAAACGGATGACAGAAGATAAAAATAAAGTGTAACGCTACGAACAAAATAGTAAATAATCTACTGTTTCTTGAACAATGATGATGAACTCCATATTTAATAGTTAATACGAATGGAAGCGTCTGTTTTCTGGAAGTTTCATTGAAATTTATAGGAAGTTCAATTATATATATTTTTATGAATAATACGTAGAATTATTAGTCACCTTAAATCTGTAAAATCATTTGTAAACAATTTGTAAAAATATGTTTTTCTTAGAATCATTTTATTTCGTCCTACCTCAAATAACTAATTTTTGATTTATATATTATAATATCATTTAGTATCCCCTAACTATGTTATCATTGTCATAAAATTTCTTAACGAGTTCCAAGAGACACTTTCCAATATTTCTGAACCTACCCAAATAAATATTTGTTAAAAATGTATAATTACCATATTCTGCTCTATTTACTAGTGTACTCGTATATAAAGCAACGAGCTAAAATTTCGTCACATTTGATAATGCCTTAGAAGGGCGAAACATGTCATTCACAAAAAATATAATAATAATACTTCTAGAAAACTGACGTTTTCATTCGTATTAATTATAATTTTTGGGAATAATGTGTACTGCATTTCTAAGGCATTGTCAAATGTTTAATAATAATAAATGTGAGTGAGTAAATTTTTAATCAACAACTTGGTGATCACAAATCATTAGTGCCCCTTACTTTAAATAATAATTGATTAATAAAAGTAAATAAACCGAAATCAAGAGCGTGACATTTTCAAATGAAATAATTTGAAAACGCTGTCAAATCAGTCTGTCATTTTCAGACAGACAGCAAGCGAGTCACCCACCGAAACACTTCGGTGTGGCTCTAACCTAACCGTATCATATCGCTATGTTGGTTAAAATGCCCACTCAGTATGTAGAGATTCGTTGTTTTTCATTCACGAAGATAGTAGCGGTTAATAATTTGCAGTGCTTTGTATTTATAAAAAATAGAGTATCCTTATTATGAAGACAAAGTACAGATGAAATAGTGTATGAAAATCCACTGAGACAGAGGTAGACAAAAGCTTACGACATTGTTTATTGTTTGCACTGCGAACGACATTTGCAATGCTGCGGCGGTCCAGGGTGAAGTTAGTCACAGGACCGGTCGTTAGTCGACGGGAATATAAAATTTATCTCATGGAAAGTCTGTTCAGAGCACTGTGATGCTACCGCTTCGGCGCTCGTATTTGCTCCGCGCTCAGCAAGATGGCGAAACGTTAATACCCTGAGATATTCGGATGTTACTTAATTTTATTTATATAATAACAACAAACCATCACGCCGTTTCCTCGAAAGGGTCGGCAGGGGAAATGGATCGACATATTACTCTATCCTGACATACATCTCTAGATTCCTCCACATTCATACAGCGAATCATACACGTACGTCGATTCTTCGAACTTCTAAATTCTCCGACCTTTAAAATTTCAATAATTTGGTCGTGCCGTATTTTTTCGGTCTTCTTCGACTCCGTACTCCATTCACATCATTATCGTATTTATTCTTAACCATCAAATAATTAATATTTTTATTGAAATTTCTTGGTAGAAGTTTATTTTAAATAATGAAAACAAATATTTCTTTATTATAATAAATTTAGTGTGCTTCCACTTGTGTTGCTTTCACTTCCACAAGTGGAAGCACACTAAATATATAATAATAAAGCAATTTTGTACAATTATTTTTGGTTTTCATTACTTTCTTAACCATCTTTTCCTCATTCATGCGTTCTATGTATATACACCAACGCAGTAATCTGTTCAGATAGCTTCATCCCCTCTACATTATTTTCTGATATCGGCATTTGAAATTCTGTCGTACATCGTTTGAACGCACATGCGTCTAAGGCATCTCAACTCTATCGCATTTATTATATTCTCATCGTAATATTTTATTTATTATTTATTTATTTCAATATTACACAAATGAGACATAGCAAACAAATAAAATTTAGGCGTCTTGTACGGACACATAGAAGTTTAACAAAATAAAAATAACAATGTGAAATTTTACAGGGCTCATTTACATACCTACGAGTACTAAGAAACAACGTACATACGAGTATATCAGAAGGATCCCAAATACGACTATGTCGACGTAGGTGAGACAGTACTCATTCCAGAATTCTGCCTCACTGACACTAAAAACGTCCAAATCCTAGGCGATTAAATTCAACGTCCAATTCCTCTTTTTACGGGCATCGCCAAAGGCAGGTTGGTTCCACGTGATGGAGTAAAGAACAATTGATGTTGGCGTTGTCGCGGGTAACAATCGCGAACAAACTTACCTATTTGTTCAAGAACCTATTTGTTCAAGAAATAGAGAGTTATAGTAACAATTTATTAATTAATACACATGAAAACGTTTGTTTTCTTGAAGTTTTTATTATTATCATTTATGTAAAACTTGAACTGATTTAAAACTTTGTATTAACTAATTAATATGAATGAAAGAAAAAATGAATATGAAAAAATATGAATGTCTGTTTTATAGAAATGGCATGATTCGCCCGTCTAAGGTATTATCAAATGTTTCATTGTCAAATCACATATGATACTGCCTTAGACGGAGGAAACATTTTATTCCCTCAAACTTTTATAATACAGACGTTTTTATTCATATTAATTCTTAAATATAAATTTTGACATCAATGTTTTCCGCCATCTACCTCTATTTTAAGTTCCGTTTAAATCGAATAAATTAAATGTCGGCGACGCGAGGAGTCGGAGAAATCGACGTTCGTGCATACCACGATGTATGAATGTTGAGGAAACGAGAGATGTATGTCAGGAAAGAAAAGTGTGTCAGTCCGTTCTTTCTGCCTATTCATTCGGGAGACGGTGTGAGGATAGTTAGTCACATAATTGTTCAAGAAACAATAAGTATCAATTTATTGGTTATTCTTAATTATCTAGTTAGCTTTATAAATATTGTATTATACCATACACGAGTATGCAGTCACTTTCTAGTGCGGGTTGCCTCCACTGGATGAAGACCGTGTATGTGAATTGACCTATTATATAAATTATGTTAAGAAGTATTATCAGATATTTGATTATTTATAGACCAAAAAACGTGTTTTCTTTGTTTAGAATTCTTTATTTCGACATATTCTGAAGGTGGTTGTACATTTGATTAATCGGAAAAACGAAATCAGCTAGTTTATATAGATCTCAAAATGGTGTAGTCGAATCGAAACATTTTGAGATAAATAAACTACCATAAGTGTAAAAACAGCATTTACATTAATTAGTACGAATGAAAACGTCTGTTTTCCAGAAATTTTATTATAATTTATGTGAATGACATGTTTCGCCTGGCATCATCAAAAACGTCATTCACATAAATTATAATAAAACTTCTAGAAAACGGACGTTTTTATTCCAATCAATTATTTCAAATTGAGTTTTACATAATAATTTAATAAAACGATGTTTTTTAACTACTTCCACTTTTATCTTTCTTTTGTCGAGTCTGTCTTTGCCAGCGAGCCTGGGAAACCGGTCGCTATCGAAATAAAGACAAAAGTGGAAGTAGTTAAAAAAAACTTCGTTTTATTTAATTATTATTTAAAATGAACTTCCTTCAAGAGATTTCAGTAAAATCATTTGAGTTTTACATAATTGATCAAGAAACAATAAATGTGCTTTCGTATTCATTTAAATTAATTATACGCTTTCAATAAGTATGCCCATAAAATATCCACTACATTTTTGAAATAACATTGTTGCTGGAGTAAAAAATATAATAAAATCAGTAAAGCTCTAAAACAGTTTCAACATTAAGCGGAGCTTTCAAATATTCATCGCACCTGCATTTATTGTAGATATTTTGGACTGTGATGAATAAATTCCAGGGATTTAAAAAATCATTCTCTTATAAATTTGAAAATTAGAATATTGTCTGGAAAGCTTTTTCGGAAATGCGATCCATCTATTCCGTTATGACAGCCATACCACTCCGTAAAATGTATTTAACATAACACATAGGGACAGCGCCACTGTAGCGCAATTCGACTCTGAGGCCGTCCGATGATGATCAATAATAATTAATCCCGAAATGTCACTCGTGCTCTGCGGAACTATAGGACATAATATTATGACAATCCTAACCACAGAGATTATACATATGTGTAGCACACGACACAAGGATGCCCATAAGAGTAAGGCAACATCTACAAGACGACTGTTCGACCAGCAATGCTTTACGGTATTTTTTTTTTTTTTATGTATATAACAGGTCGTTTGGACCCAATTACTGTATACAATTTTTTTAGCTATTATATTGATTCTCGTGACATGTGATAGGTAGCCAATCTATCGCCATTTAACTGTCACGTGAATTCTACACCAGACCAAAGACAGTGTGACAATCACACTGTCATCGCCGGGAATCGAACCCAGGACCTTCGGCACGGAAGTCAGAGCTCGTAACCACTCTGCCACGAAGGTCGTCAAATTGAGTGTTCTCTCAAAATAGCTCACAAACAAAAGCTCCACGTGATCGAAATGAAGATATTCAGATGAGCTATAGGCGTAACCAGATTGGATAAAGTTCGCTACATATCTGGGTCAGTTTTTAGATCGCCAATGTAATAGTTAGAGTTAAAAGACGTTAGCTTAAGATGGTTTTGCCACGTCATGCGTCAAGAAGATGATCATATTGTCAAATCTGTCCCAACATGAATCCCAACGGTACAAAGGGGTAGAGATTTGGATTGTGGATTCACATTAAATTGTTGTTTTTTTTAAACATTATATTTTTACAAAAATAATTCACTTTTCACAAACATGTATCGGGTCGCAAACGCCCTTCATCAGTGTTAATTGTTTTAAATCTAGGGGGCGTTTGTGGCCCGAAACATATTCATGAAAAGTTAAAAATTTTTTTTAAATATAATGTTTATAAAAATATCAAGTATTTAATTTTGATGTAAGCGGTTGATTTTAATTTTTTTATTAAATTATTAAGGACAGCTATCGCTTTGCTTGGTAATCTAAAGTGGCATAAATGGTATAAAGTATAAATGTGAAGAAATAATAAGTTGTTTTCGTTTGGCCAGGATACAATCAAATGTTTTTTTATACTAATTTACAATCACATTTTTATTTAGTTTTTACACCATTTTATTTGTTTTAACGATCCAACCATTTACGCTTCCGCCAGAGCTTCATCAAGTTTACAGAAGCAAACTAAATAATATAATTTCTAGTAGTCATAATGTGTGAAAACAAAATATTAAAGTGTTAAAAGAATATAATGTAACTTCTAGAAAACGTATGTTTTTATTAACCCTTAACGGACGTAAGTCAGCTCTGACGTGACAACAGAACATGTTCGCTGCGGTCGCATGGCACATGTGAGGTGACATGATAAATTATGTTGAATCGTGTTGTCTGTGGAATCTGCGCGTAATTACGAGCACTTTGTCAGTTGAATATTATCAATGGAGCGATTAACATATACAGTGCCTTTTTAAAATGAAATATAGATAGAATTACATATACAAAATATACAAAAGCTGGCTTTCGATGGGGGTTAATATTAAAAACCACAAAAGGAAATATAGTTCACATAATCGAATCATTTTGGATTCGAAATGAAAGTAAACACGGGGGTAACATTTCTACAATATAGTTATGTTTTTGACTGTCGAAAACGTTTTAAAAGTTTCCAAACATGACCCCGCCCTTTGTAAACGCCATAAACTAGGAGAACATACCGCCATGACGGGACTTTGTTACAGAAACATTTACTATTGCTGACCGGCGGCAAACGTAATGCAGTTGACACGTGTTGGTACTATTTACTACGTTTCATGTACGGAATTCATACTAACTCTAACTTATTTACGGTATCCACCGATTGAGATTTTTAGGTAGGTCCGTATTTATATCACGACATCTTATATTCAGATTATATGAAGTAGTGGCGTGCTATAATATATTCCTTCTTCTTCTTCTTCAGCCTGTTCCAGTTCACTTTTGGACAATGGCCTCCTCCATTCGCTTCCACGCCACTCTGACTTGTGCAGACCGAATCAAAGCTATGCCGACGTCTATTCAGTTCATCGTTCCAACGTAATTGCAACCGTCCTGCACTTCTCTATGCACTCCATGGTCTCCAAATCAACAGTGTTCTTGACCATTTTTCATATGAGCTTCTGGCTACGTGACCTGCCCTATAATCTTTATTTTGATAGTTACAGATTAAGAACAAAACTCCAATGTGCCCCTAATTTTGTTTAAAAATTTGATCCTTTGAGTACATATATTAAATTAAGTGAAATTTATACGTCACCTATTAAATCAAGTTTTTTTTTTTTTTTAAATAAATATGAATTTAATTAATAATTTGTTAAAATAGCACATTAATTTATTAAAATTTGCAGACAATGAAGGTTTAATATACTCAGTAGTCGAAAATTTGTGTTTAGTGAATACAAAAAATAATAATTTAAATCATAATTGAAATTTTACTTAATTAATATTCCAGGTAGGTTACCAAAAGCTTAAAAATGTCAAATTACAGAATACATTCATTTTACATTACACGCTACTTTTAAACTGTTCGATTTATGGCAATGTTACCAATTTATTAGTTTTTCTAAAGTTTGAGAAACCACAAAAATTGGGAAACATCAATTCAAAGGTTTGTTAAAAACGAGTTTGGATATAAAATTGCTAAATCCCGGGAGTTCTCAAACTTTTTTGATTCACGCGTTCACTTGACTATTACGACTAATTGAAAGTCGGAAATTCAGAAAGGTATTTGCATTCTATAGTAGTAGTATTTAGGAATATACGATGGTATACACATATATATTTTTATTTATCTATATTTATGTTGACTTATTAAATATTTTTCAAACAAAAACCTATCCAAAAAAGCTAGAATGGCAGTGCACAATGGTGTTCTTCTACCGACCCTTATGTATGGAAGCGAAGCGTGGAACTGGCAAAAGAAGGATGAAAGTATAATAGAATAAATGCAGTTGAAATGAGATCTCTTAGAAGAATGTGTGATACTCTGTGTATGATAGAGTGCCAAATGAAAATATAAGAAGTGAATGCGGTGCGAATGATGGTGTCATGAACAAAATAATGAAAGGATCATTAAGATGGTTTGGACATATTGAAAGAATGAATGAAGAAAGAATGGTAAAAAAATTATATGTTAATGATGTAAATGGAACCAGAAATAGAGGACGACCGAGGAAACCGTGGCACGATCAAATAAATCAAATATTGAGTGTCGGCCATGTGAGGAGTCAGAGAAATCGACGCGCGTGCATGACACGATGTATGAATGTTGAGGAAGCGAGAGAAATATGTCAGGAAAGAAAAGTGTGGCAGTCCATTCTTTCTGCCTACCCCTTCGGGGAGACGGCGTGATGGATAGTTAGTTAGTTAGTTTATTAAATATTTTTACAGACAGTAAGATCTTTTTACGTGAAACACTATGATATTTTAAACTGTAATTAAATAACTTTGTTTTTTTTTATCACAATTATATTTTATTTTACGCGACAGCTGTTTCATCAACCTATGTTGACATCATCAGGTGTTACAATAATATATATTATTGTAACACCTGATGATGTCAGTATATGGTAGGTTAATGAAACCGCTCGTAATGAAAAATCCTTTATTTAAAAATATCTACAGAGTTGTGCCAATACAAAGTATATTTTAATATTATTCAAATATGAATTTGCAACACAAATTGAAACCAAATATGAGTTTTCTTTTTCTTTTTTAATATCTCATTACATAACAAAAACTTAAGTGATTTCATATTTTTAATTATTTTTATTGACTTGTTCCGTTTTGCCTTGTCACCATATACATACTCGGATATTGTTGTACCTACTTGTATATTTTCGGCCTCGAGCTTTGGCCCAACGACATTTTTGAAGCAATAAGCACGATTTTGAAGTACCACTCGGTGAATGGCTCCAATTGACGCCTTCAGAGTGTGGAGTGGGTAGGGAGAGAAAAGAGAAGAGGGGGGTAATGGGCAGATCCGATTGGCTCGCCAGCAATGGACGACTTTCATTTGTTTCGGGAAATTTCCAACAGCGAAACAAGGGCGAGAAAAATGCGAAGAAAAATAAATACCGGATAGATATGACGCGAAATTCATTAGCGCCAAGTAATTGAAAGGCCTGACGGGCTCCCGGGGATGATGGATCGCCCGGGAAAGGATTTTCAAAATTATTCGTTTAATGGAAGGGTTTTGTTTGTTTTTTTTTTTGCAAAAGTTGAAGAATGTTCTGTGAACAATGATGGAAAAATTAATTTTAATTTTGAGGAAACGTTTGATAAAAAAACAATTGAAAAGCGGCCACATTCGAAGTCGGAATTATCGACGAGCGATATATGAATGTAGAGGAATCTAGAGAAGTATGTCAGGACAGAGCGGTATGGCAGTCCATCCTCTTTGCCTACCCTTCCGGAGAAGCGGTGTGATGGTTGGTTAGGAAACGTTCTTTTGAATTAAAGTAAATAAAAAAAACGATAACTTCTATTTTATTAAAAATAGCAATATAATTATATAATATAATATATTGTAAATATATATAAATATATCTAAAATTGGTTTTGGCAATGAAAATCTATCCGGAGCTTTTCAGGGCAACATATGATCTCTTTGAGATAAGTGATTCATAAAAATGGCGCTCTATAAATTATCCAATTTATTATTATTATTATTATTTATCTGAATCTATTGGATTTACGTTCTGTAAGTTCTCGAATTCTGAAGAATGAAATTGGAACCATCTCTTTCTAATGTTTTTGTAATACATCATTAAGGTGGTCGTCAGGAAAAAACTGCTTAGAATTTATTAATTATTAGCATAAAAAAAAAAAAAACATGGTTTAAAATTTTATTATTGGAATGATAGTTAAATCGGCAGTTAAGTTATTTGGACAAAATCAAGCTTATAAAAAACCTTCGAGTAAACAATTATCATATGATTATATTTTTTATATAAAGTATATATTTTTCCAAGGAAAATCTTGGAATTTGTGACATATCCTGAGGATTTAAAAAAACTTACAGAGTTATTGAAAATAGCCCAATAAAATTGTTGATTATTAATATTTTCTTGGAAACAACTTGGATAAAACCTACTTCGACCATGAAATTTAAAATGTAAAAAATAGCTTAAATATCTTTAATACCAATTTTTTTTAAATGTACCGGCAACTGTGAATAACCAAATTATTATTGACACTCCTAAATAGATAACAAGTTAATGAATAATCATTTCTATTTTTCTATTTTATACACTTTGTATATACAATTTGTATATATATATATTTGTATATATTGGGGACAAACTCTAGGGGACGCCCACGCCGAGAGTACCTGGAGGACCTGTTGGTGGACGTACGCTGCTCATCATATGCAGATCTCAAAAGAGCCGCACAAGACAGGGAAAAATGGAAGAGAATAATGGAGGAAATTGCTGCAAACCAATCCCAGGATTGAAACCAGAGAAGAAGATATACAACACTGATATTATATATACAATATCAGTGTTGTATATACAAAGTGTATAAAAAAGAAAAAAAGAAAAAACCATTACAACAACACAAAGAATGGCGTACATAGAAGAAATAATGATTAATTGTCTCACTTTTTAAACTGAAAAAAATCATGAAAATATATTAAAATAAAATAAAATAAAAAATAAAAGTATAAAATAAACAAACCTTAAAAAATAAACAGCAAACACGAAAAAATAACACAGTAAAAAATAAAAATTCGATTTGCAAAAAAGTTGATATTGACGAGAAAACAATTTAGGATGTTGTGGATAATCGATTGTGTAATTGAATAATTGATCGAACACAGAAATATTCCTTGCAATAAATAATCGATGCAGCTAGCAGGAGGCTAGCGGCCCACGAGGGGGCAGGCGCGACATTGCTCAGGGAAGTTTTGCACAGAGGTAAGGTACCCCCGGACGTACTTGCTCTCGTTATCTCGCTACAGGAGGGGATTAGAGATGCTAGGCATTTATTTTACGATTGTATTTTTCTTCTAAATTTAGCTATCAAAACAAATGCCTTCAAATTATTCGAATTATAAATTCAAAGTACAAATAAAACAAACAAACCATAACGCTGTTTCTCCAAAAGAGTACCTAGGCAGAGAGAATGGACCACACACTACTCTATCTTAACATACTTTTCTAGCTTCCTCTACATTGGTACAACGAGTTATACACGCATGTCGATTTTGACGACTTTTAGCCATGACCAACCTTTAAAATTGATATAATTAATTCATGCCATGTTTTTCTCGGCCTACCTCGACTCCGCACTCCATTTACATTGTTATCGTATATTTTTTTAATTATTATTTCTCCATCCATGCGCTCCATATGTCCAAATTTATACAATTTATAACAGAAAACATAATCAAGTTATTTATTGTTTATTGAACAATTATTTAAAACTCTATATTAAATAATAATAAAAAATATTGTGTCGACTTTTAAGGCGTTTTTAAAAGTTTTTTATTTCTTCGTATAGTTTTTTGTTATATATTTAAACCCGAAGATGGAGGTCTCCTCCGAAATATATCGCGATATTTAATATTTCAGTGGATAGTAAACAACGTTATTTTTCAATTTCCAAACTGTCGCGAAAAAAAATTGTGATACCAAAGACAGCGTTTCATATTTTAACAGTTAATAATTTTTAAGTATCAGTGTTTCGGCCAAATAATGGGCTTTTTAATGTATTTATTGTTAGTGGTTGTCTAGGGGATAGAACACATGGCTCCTGTTCCAGGGGACATGGGTTCAAGCCTGGACACGACCAGATTCTTTCTTCATAATAATGAGCTATTTTCTGCTCACATTGAAGATTGTAAAATAAATTCTAATATCATTGATCTAAATCCTTGGTATTTGTCTTTTTTTTTTTTTAAAGTTCCGTTTAGACCTTCCCTAATCCAGCCCCCGCGCGGGTCACATTGAGCAGAGCTGCAGAAATCTTGCATTAACATTGCAGAGGCCTGCAGGCCGCGGAGGGGGCGCCCCCTCCCCTGCCCCGGGACCTGTGCCCTCGGCCCTCCGACCTGAGCTCTCGAGCCGTGCAGCCAGGAACATTTTGCAAACTCTGCAGAATCAGGTTTGGCCGGTCCGGGATTTGCAAGGATGTGTAAGGATGTGCCTGTGTCGAGGGGTGGATTTTAATACATAAGTTGTATGTACTGCCTAGGGTGGTGTGTATCTGTTGGATAATGTAAACAAATAATGGTGAATGAAAAAAAATATTTGTTTTTATTTGTATGATCTATGTTATTAATTAATACGAATGAAAGCGTCTATTTTCTAGAAGTTTTATTATATTTTATGTGAATGACATGTTTTGCCTGTACAAGACATTGTTAAATGTCATTTGATAATGTCTTGTACAGGCAAAACATGTCATTCGCATAACATATAATAAATATTTCTAGAAAACAGACGCTTTCATTCGTATTAATTAATAATATACATATGATCTATATTATTAATTAATACGAATAACTAACTAACTAACTAACCATCACGCCATTTCCCCGGAGGGGTAGGCAGAGAGGATGGATCGCAACAATGGCCTGTCCTGGCATACTCTCGGGCTTCCTCTACATTCATACATCGCACCATGCACGCACGTCGATTATTCCGACTTCGAATGTGGCCGCCTTTTAGTAATTAATTAATTTGGTCATGCCATGTTTTCCTCGGTCGTCCTCGGCTTCTTTTTCCACTCACGCTGAAATATCTTACATTATATATTTAAGGCTCGCATCGACAGACTGAGTCTGTCGATGCCAGCGAGCATGGCGAAACCGGTCGCTGTCTAAATAAAGACAAAAGTGGTAGTAGTTAAAAAACCTCGTTTTATTTAATTATTATTTAAAATGAATTTCCATCAAGAGATTTCAGTAAAATCATTGGGTTTTTATCCACATTAAAGATATAATGTGAGGTTTCACATCATTTTTCAAGAAACAGTTAATCTTTTTTAGTATTTAACTTAAATTTCTTGTATTCTTTATAATTCAGAACTATCACGAAAGATAATCGAATATTGTAATTATATAATATTACGGTACTTCAAGGACCGGGGAAAATGTGGCATGATCGTATCAATCAAATCAGTCTGAGAAATCCACGAGCGTGCATGACACGTTGTATGAATGTTGACGAATCGAATGAAGTATGTAGAATTAACAGTGTAGCGGTCCATTATTTATAAATCCTACCTCTTCGGAGAGACGGCGTGATGGTTACTTAGTTAGACATATATATTTTGCATTGGTTATATTAAGGTAGGAATGTTGTAGGAACAGTCATTATGAAATTTTTAAACAGATTATAAATTATGCAAATAATACTGAAAAAATCTATTCTTTTAGAAGATTTGTTGTATTTTAAGGAAATTACATATTTTGTCATACTTAGGAATTATCAAATGTGCTTTAACAAAGTGAAACATGTCAATCCTATAAAATATACTTAAACTTCTAGATAACAACCGTTATCATTCGTTCATTTGAAATAGACAAAAAAATAAATTGTTTTAACCGAATTTGTTTTTTAAGTATCTAAAAATATTTGAATAAAAAAAGAGTTCGACGTCATAAGAATTTTAGGTTTTGACCATACCTGGGTTTATCTTTTGATATATGCTCAGAAGGCTTCTGACGGCTGTCATCATCTTTTGATTGGCCATTTCTAAAAGGATTCTACATAATACAATTTTGTATCGAGACAAAATTATTAATGAAGATAACAAGAGAAAGAGGTTATTTTACTTGTATTAAATATTTTGAAAGAAGCTACACGGTGTTTGAAATACTATCAGGATGAATGATTTTTTTTACTTGTAAACTTTACTTACTGGTATTATTTTTTAAATATTGTTGACCGTTGTTTCGCCAATCTAAAGTACCTGATGATGCCAACATAGGTTGGCGAAACATTGTCGCAACAATTTCAAGGATTGCGTTTCGTTAATAAATAAATTGTGATACGTACGAGTATTATAACAGTGTTTTAAAAATGTTAAAAAGTATCACATAATGTTTCGGTCAAACGTTAGACATTTGATAATTCCTTAGATAGGCAAAATATGTCATTCACATTAAGTATTGTAAAATTTCTAGAAAATATATGTTTTCATTCGTATTAACTATTTAATTTGGAGATTTACATCACTGTTCAAGAAAAAATAAATTAGTGAAATATGGTTAATAAAGATATGAAATGATTCTATTCACTATTAAATTATAAACACTGTTTTAATATCAAAAATTTACTTAATTTTTTTTATAAAATCGTCGCGAAAGCTGTTTCGGTAACCGATGTTACCATCGTGAGGTGTTACAATAAAATGTTTATTGTAACAGCTGACGACTAACATCGATTACCGAAACAGCTGTCGCGACGATTTTATAAAAAATAAACTAAATTTTTGATATTAAAATAGTGTTTTTAATTTAACAGTGAATATTGTTAAAATATCAAAGTGTTTCCTCCAAAGCAATATATTATGAAATGATTCTCTTTATACGAATGCTTAGGCCTAATGTTTAGGCTGCGTGATATTTTTATAACTCGGCGTAAAATTTAAATACGAACTGAAGACCTTTATTTATTTACCCGTTTTAATGTATTCTTTTAATTTCGTCTTGTGTTGGTTATAATTTATATTCCCATAAATTAGGGCCACAAAAAGGTAAAAACACAAAGCGAGAATATTCGGGTCTTATATTTAGGCCGCTGTCAACCCGGAATATATCGGATAATTTCCGCGTGATAAAAAAGGTCTACGTGTAAAAAAAGATAAAAAAGCAACCTAATTTAATAACCCGCCCCGCGAAACCCTAACCAAATTTACTTTATATGCCAAAACGCTACGCACTTTCGTATAAAGTTACATAAGGCCTCCGTGCGCCCTAGTCTGGGGTTGGCCCGTCCACCACTTTTGTTATGAATCAGCAAAACCTTAAATCGGATCACAAATATTTGATAAAATTAATTAATATTTGATACGTGAATATTCACAATGTTAACGTAAAACAAAGTTCGTTTAATTTTGTTTCTTTAGTATATTTTTTAGATATTATCCCGCTGTTTAAAATCCTGTTAATAATATTAAAATTATAGCCCGGTATTCAAAATAAGAAGTTCTCAAATTATTGAAATTAGTAAAACTAACTAAAAAAACTAACTAACCATCACGCCGTCTCCCCGAAGGGGTAGGCAGAAAGAATGGACTGCCACACTTTTCTTTCCTGACATATTTCTCTCGCTTCCTCAACATTCATACATCGTGTCATGCACGCGCGTCGATTTCTCTGACTCCTCACATGGCCGACATTCAATATTTGATTTATTTGATCGGCCACGTTTTCCTCGGTCTTCCTCTATTTCTGGTTCCATTTACATCATTAACATATAATTTTTTTACCATTCTTTCTTCATTCATTCTTTCCATATGTCCAAACCATCTTAATGATCCTTTCATTATTTTGTTCATGACACCATCATTCGCACCGCATTCACTTCTTATATTTTCATTCGACACTCTTTCATACACAGAGTATCCACACATTCGTCTAAGAGATCTCATTTCTACTGCATTTATTCTACTTTCATCCTTCCTTTGCCAGTTCCATGCTTCGCTTCCATACATAAGGGTCGGTAGAAGAACACCATTGTGCACTGCCATTCTAGCTTTTTTGGATAGGTTTTTGTTTGCGATGACAACTTTAAGTGCACCATTCACTTTGTTGCCTGCCCCAACCCTTCTTTCAATATCCCTCTCCACTCGCCCATCTCTTGTAAACATACTACCTAAATACACGAACTCAACTACTTGCTCCAAATTTTCACCATATTAGTATACAATTAATATTATAATTTCAAAAACCCGAATGTCATCATGAAAGAGTACGATAATATTTGAAATACAAGAGAGCGAGAGAGGAATATTCCCATTCTCTCTGAAAGTAATTCGAAATGCGCTCGATGAGTATGCCCGAAAATGTTCTGGATTATTTCAAATTTTGTTCTGATTATTGTTGTATGACAGTAGTGTAGAAAACAAAAGGAGAACAATTTGGTACCCACTTTTTATTGTGAAAAAAATGATTACTAACGATTGTATAGAGAACCAAGTTTAACCTTTTGCACTCTGGCCATTTTTTCTCATGACTGACCAGCTACTCTGAATTTTTTTTTTTACGTATTTATAAAATAAAAAATTAAAATTAGTTAAACAAGTGATAAACTTCCACGTGCTTGGATTAAGTATACGATTTAATGGAAAACAAAACGTATATTTTTAATTAAATATAATAAAATTGGTCTGCTATTTTTGGGACACTCTGTTCGATAATTAGTATGACCATTAAATTTTTGGTAAATTTCTCAAAATATGCTTGCTAAATCACACGTAAAGTAACAGAAAATAATTAGTGACTCTTCAATATATTTTATTTTGATAATTTATTATATTGCATATCAATAATTGTGTACTATATAGGTAATATATACTAATATTTAGATGTAAATTCTTGAAGAAGTTGCTTTCTAATTATCTTGTACAGTGTAGCAACAAATTAACGCCTTCGTCTAAAGGGTCTCGGCTGACTAACGGCTACCTGGAATTGTAAACATTTAATTGGCTAGAGCCATGTCGTTTATTGTTTTGCATTGGTTAGTTTATTGACAAATTCGTCCCTCGGTCAGGAAACAAAAGCAAGAACAGCCCACACGTCATAAAATAGGTAATATGCTTTGCAAACATTCTACACGGTATTTAAAAAATTGAGTCTTGTCACAAGTGTAGGACAACAACTTTCTGTCCCCATAATATTAATAAAAAAATTACCTAACCGGAAACAAATGTAAGGCAGATGACTGCATCATGAATACAATTAAAAAAGGATCCCTGATATGGTTTGGACATATGGAACGAATAGATGAGAGTAGAATGGTTAAAAGGTTTTACACAAGCAGCGTGAGTAGGAAAAGAAGCCGAGGACGACCGAGGAACTTTTTCTAGCGTTATTTTTTTCTTATTTTGGCATTTGCAAATTTAATTGTTTCATCGACGATTTTACTAAAGAGTATATTTGTAAAAAAATAGCGTAAAGTAATCGATAGGCTCCGAACAGTTTGTGGGGGTATTCGGTCCAACTGTTCTATTTCCAATAAAACATTTTATTTGTCCTTCTGATGTATTACTAGACTATAATAATAAAATATGATATTTATTCTATCAGCTAAAATTGTGGATAATTAATTCCAAGAAAAAATCGAACTTTCCGGCAATTTAAATAAAGAATGTTGGTTACCCAGCACATTGTGTATTTATTTGAAATACGTTTTCGTAAAACATATTGGATTGAGAACTGTGGATTTATGTTAACTAAATATACAATATAAGAAAAATTATATATCACACATTATTGTGTTTTCGTATTTACAATGAACTTCTACGAAGAAATTTTAATTGACAACATTAATATATGACATTTTAGTTAAAATGCCTGGGAAATTATATTCAAGACAAGAAATAAGCTAGTTTGGTTCTGCATGGTGGTGAGGTAGTTATTTAGAAATGTGTACATTGCTTTTTCTATTACTTTCAATATCGCAAAATTAAGAAATATAATAATTCCACAAAACTATAAAAAATAGTCACAACAAGTGGGTGTGGCCTTGCAGAAACCCTCATAAATGCAGGGTAGCGACAGACCGTCCCAAAAAACATTACTGTATGACAAATGTTTAATCAGCTAAAATGATGCATATTTTTTTTAACGAGTATATCCATTTAATGGTAAATTTAAACGAAGAAATGTTAGTATATCCAGAATCTTATGTTGTTTTAGTGTATTTGTGGCAAAAAAAAAATAAAAAAATATATTTGCATACTAGAGAAATCGTCGAGTAAACTTATACCCGCGCTCGGCCACTACGTGTGGCCCACAGAGCTGGCAACTAGAACTCTGTGGGCCACAATGTCTGGCCCACAGAGTTGTAAGGGTTAAAGGGTAGAAAATCTTTACTTCCGCAAATATTTCACGGGTTGCAACTTGTTCATCATTACTTTGTATTGTGGATTAATAATTGAAAAATTAAAAAAAAACTTCGTATCACAACACTTCATTATAATTTTAACGTAAGCATGTTTCGGTATACAGAAGCCCTTCATCAGTGTAAAATGTTGACAAAATTGATAAACATGTATTGAGTAAATATATATAACAATTTTGTCAATGTATACATTGATGAAGGGCTTCTGTGTCCCTTAATATGTTTATGTTTAAATTATAATAATGTGTTGTGGTTCAAAGATTTTAAAATTATTCAATTCAAAATGATATTCATTCTTAAAGAGTTGAGGAAATCATAGATAAATAACGGAAAAAATAGTTACACCTTTAGTTTGAATTCGTGTAAATCTATATAATTTAAAATATTATATTGATTCAATTTGTCATCCAGAAGATTTGAAAAATAATAATGGAATCATAATTTAAATAGAAATACAAAAAATAATCATCAGATTATTAAATCTTTTGATTTATCAAACTCCATTTTAATTACAATTTATTTGTGTTTACATTCATGCGTTGCTAATATTTTTAAATTAGGTGATCAAAAAGGAGAAGGGCAAAATGGCGCCGAGGGCAGCCCGCCGGGAGCGATAAGACCGCACAAGGCCCAGGACCGAGGGGAACAAGGGTGCTTGTCGCTCGCCCCTACCCCGAGCAGCTCCGCCATTTTGATTACATAGGGTAGCAAAAAAACACCCCCTGTCTCGGTGTACATTATGTATGCCGGAGATCTTCCCTTTGCCTGGCTCCGTGCGTTAAAAGGGGTGATTTTATAAAACACGTTCGCATTGTGGAACCTCCCTTAACGGCGTGTACTTCTCCCGGAACATTTTTTACCGCCCCTCGCCTAAAGCGGCCAAGTACACATGTGGGGGTATGGTTTTTTGCGCCTTTTTTGCTTTTTTCGGGGGTAACCCTCCGGAATAAGGGCGAGTTGAGCGTAGGAGGGATTTTTCGCTAAAGCTCTCCAACAATCCGATTCCTTGGGGGTGATTTATCAAACGAGGCTGTCGTTAAGGGGAAAGAGAATAAAAAGAGATGGATACACTCGGCGTTTTAAATTTGGGTATTAAACACTCTTCAAATACGGGTTATTTTGCAGAGCTTAATGGCGGCTGGGGGCAGCGCGGCGGGGGGCGGGGGCGGGGGCGGCCGTTGTGGGCTTCCTTCGAGCGTGCGGGAATATCTGGCAGCCGATATTTTAAGATCCCTCTAGTACATTTTTTTTATATTTTGTACTTGTAGTATACGTAGTAATATATTTAATTATTATCATCTTACATTTTCCCTTTACTTGCACGTGTAGTCTTCATGTTTCTCTTTGTTTCCCAACGAAAACAGTATTACTCCTTAGTGTTCAATCTTAGGGTTACCATTTAAAGATAAGTTTTCGGATGAAGAGCGCCCTTGGAGTGAGTCTCTCACGATATCACATATTTATTATGTTTGCATATGACAGAGATTGACAATCTCCACATCAAGATTAAGAGACATACATTTCTTATATTTGCATTAGAGTTGGACGTCCCCCTGCCCTGCCTTGGACGGACGATGTTATAAGGATTGCTGGACCTGGATGCATGAGAGTGGCGATGGATAGGGGGGAGTGGCGTGCTTTGAGAGAGGCCTATGTTCAGCAGTGGACGACAGACGGCTGATACGGGTAAGGAATAAGGGCAATTGACATTCTATCATACCCATGCAGATTAACCGCGTACATCTTATTTCTTTCATCCTTCGTTTTCCAGTTCCATGTTTCACTTACATACATAAGGGTCGGTACTAGAACACCATTGTGCACTGCATTATTAGGTTTTTAGGATCCTCTTTTGTTTACGAGGACGACTTTAAGTGCACTATAAACATTCTTGTCTGCCCTAAACTTACAAAAAATTAACTAACCATCATGCCGTCTTCCCGAAGGGGTAGGCAGAAATAATGGACTACTACTACACTGTTCTTTTCTGACATACTTTTCTCGATTCCTCAAAATTCGTACATCGTGTCATGCATGATCGTCAATTTCTCCGACTCCTCAAATGGCCGTTATTTAACATATAATTTATTTGATCTTAACGCGTTTTTCTCGGTTTTCCTCTATTACTGGTTCCATTTACATCGTTAATATATACTTTACTTACCATTCTTTTTTCATTCATTCTTTCCATGTGTCTAAATCATCTTAATGATCCTTTCATTATTTTGTTGCTAACACTTTCATTCGCACCGCATTCACTTCTTATATTTTCATTCGACACTCTATCATACACGAATTTTCCACACATTCGTTAAAGAGATTCAATTTCTACGGCATGTATTCTACTTTCATCCTACTTTTGCTAGTTAAATGCGTCGCTTCCATATGCAAGGGAATTTAAAAAGTGATTTATAATATATCTTTTCAATTTCACATCATCACCAATGATGACGTCATACGTAATTTTGTAAAAGTTTAATTGCATGTGATGCCCCAACCATTCTTTCAGTAATCCTCTCCAATCACTCAAACTTTACAAACATAAAAAAAAATATCAAAATTGTTTATATAATTAAATCTATAACATAAATATTTGATTCATGAGCAAAGAGACGCCGGAAGGATAAATTATTTCAAATAACAATCTTATAAGGTTGGACTGAGCTGGGCAGCTTTCGGAAACATGAGTTACATCCTGAAAAACCGGAAAATACCGATAAACCTGAAACGAAAAGTCTATGAAGCCTGCGTTCTGCCAGTTGGTACTTGTAGTCTTGAAACTGTTACACTGTCCAAACAAAGTGCCGAGAAACTAAGAGTGACCCAAAAAGCCATGGAAAGAGCCATGTTAGGAATAAGCCCAAGAGACATAGTCAGAAACGATATGGTGAGAGAAAAAACAAAGGTCACTGGCATCATCCACCGGGTGGCGACTCTAAAATGGCAATGGGCAGGTCACGTAGCCAGAAGCTCAGATGAAAAGTGGACAAGAAGACTGCTGACTTGGAGACCGTGGACGGCAAAGAGAAGTGCAGGGCGACCGCAACTACGGTGGAAGGACGATTTGAACAGACATGTCGGAATAACCTGGATGCAGTCTGCACAGGACAGAGTGACATGGAAGCGAATGGAGGAGGTCTTTGTCCAGGAGTGGACGGGAATAGGCTGAGGAAGAAAAGAAAAGAAAGAAAGATTAATTCAAATGAACTTTCATCAAAAGTTTCAGTAAAATCATTTCAATATCTTACATTATATATTTAATGACGAATTATTAATTTTTTACAGCTTCATAATCGGAAGAACGATATATTTTGTTCATATACACGTACACATATGAGTTTATATCGTTCTCTTTAAACACAGTGTATTAATTAATTTTTAAAAAATCGTCGTTTTGGAAGTCCACAGTATTAAGAAGAAGAAGTACAGCTGAGTAAGAACAAGAAGAAGGTTTCGAATGTTATGTGCATAATTCTGCACAGGGGGTCTGAAGGGGTTAAACTCAGTTAAATAGTGTTTAATTTTGTTTTTAAATATGTCAAACCACCAAGTAAAAGTTAAAAAAAATAGTTAATCGCCTCTGGGGCGTATGGGACCTTCCACTAATCAATCGGTTGTAGCGCTATAAAAGTAGCGCCAAGAGTGTAATACCGGCCGGGAAGAAGAAAGGGGCGATAATTAGAGGCCGGACAGAAGACCGGCGCGGCGGCCATGTTGGCGGCAATAATCGTCTGCGGACATTACCGGCTTGGCTTAATGTCGCGTCCCGCTTTATGTGGAACAATGAGCCATTGTTTCTGCGGGAATGATAACAATGATAAACTTTAGCGCAGAGAGACATTAAAAGTTACGCACATTGCCCCAACGGTTTTTACCTCGGCTGCTCGGAATAATTTACTTTTTTGTCCGCTGGAATACAGCCAATAAGATATGAGAATGAGTTCCATTCCGATTATAATTGATGTTAAATATGATTTGTATTCTGGCGACACACTAGTCTGTTAATTAAATTATGTCGTTGTATAAACATGTAGGTTAACGAGATTCAAATCCCTATTAACATCTACTTACTTACTTCCTATTGCAATACAACTATTGAAGAGTTTCAGCATCCTTAATGATTTTTCGCCAAGCCCCTCGATCCTGCGTCTTTTGCTCCCAGCAGTTCGATTCGCCAAACCCAGCTAGGTCAGCCAGAACATTGTCCATTAGGCGCTGTCTAGGCTTTCCTAAAGGTCTTACTCCAGTCGGTCTAGACGCGTACAGGGTCTTGATTGCTCTGGTTTCTTCGGCTCGGCATATGTGCCCAATCCATGCTAGGCGACCGGCTCTCACGGTACTCGTTATAAGGGGCTGTTGGGTCATCGTACGGATCTCTTGCTTGGTTCTATGCCTCCAAGTTCCCGCTGCAACACCGGGTCTGGGTCGCATAATAATTCTGAGTATTCTATTCCCAAACCAGTAGATTCTTTGCTGTTCTTTTAAAGTCATTGTCCATGACTCACAACCATATGTCACCATTGGCTTGATGATGGTGTTATAAATGGCTTGGTGTTTCGATCGGCAATCGAAATTAACATCGGCCTAAGTAAAACACAAGGAAGGCCTGGGAGAAACTGTAAAGATCTGGAGAATGAGGAGGACAGCTAGGGACGGGAGCTAGTTGATGACTGATAATGGAGGAGGCCAAATCACACACATCTGGACGTAGCGCATAGAAGAAGAAGAATATTGAAACAAATAGAAGTGAACCTGAGTTTTTGATGTTTTTCTTACTACACACACATTGATGTATTTTAACTCATATACCCCCGGGAAAGATCGTATCAGAAGAAATAATAAACTGTCTTAGTGAAGCATCCCACTGCATTCCTTTTGGGCATGCTGGGGACCAAGAATTTGCAGATAAGATGGGATGGCTGCACACTTATCCATTTCTTCAGACTTATCAGGGGATTCTTTGAGAACACCGTTATCTTGGAGGCTATTCATCTTTATGTTCCAGATGGTTATCTTCGACAGCGTCAGCACAGACTGTTTTATTTCCCAGTATGCAGAATCAACCTGCTTTTGGTGATACCGGTGGGGCTGCTGGATATGATCGCTTCGGGTATCGACGGCTTTCATATTCATGAAAGTATGTTCAGAAGATAAAGCCTCTTGACTTTGGAGAGTATCTTGTTTTCCTAATGTCTCATGCGTTCCTGGTATTATATAATACATATTTTTATATTTTAGCAGTTCTTACTAGATGCCCTAAACTATAATTGTTGTTTGTAATATCTGTTGAGAAAATAAACTTGATTTGATTTGATTTGATCATAGTGCAAGTATATCGGGGAATAATTAATGGAAACAGTCTAGATTCTTCTTTCTTCTTCTTCTTTTTCCTTGAAATAGACCTACGCAAAGAGTAGGAAAAATCGACGTGTGTGCATGACATGTGTATGAATCCTGAGGAATGGAATCCTGGTTCATTCTTTCTGTCTACTCCTTTGGGAGACGGCGTGATGGTTCGGAAGTTAGTTTTTGACTAATGTGGTATGTTGTCAATTTATTTATTTATATTATATATATTGTAGTACACAAATGAGACATACGTAAAAACATTGAGGCGATTCTTTTGAACACAAAACGGTGTAACAAAGATAAAACAACGACATGAAACCAAAAAATCATACATATCAAAAAGGAACCCAAATATGTCGACGTCAGCGAGGCAGTACTCTTTCCAGAATTTGTAATATATTTTTTTTATGAACACTGCCTCACTGACACTGAAAATGTCCAAATCCGAGAAGATTAGATACAACGTCCGAATTGCTCTTACTACTGGCATCACCAAAGGCAGGTTGGTTCTGCTTGACGGAGTAAAAAACAATTGATGTCGGCGCTGTCGCAGGTAATGTCGGCAGGAACAAAAATACTTATTTGCTCCAGAACATAGGAGTTCTCAATAGAGCCTCGAATCAGTTAGAAAAAATGTTAGAAAAAACGTTGCCATATAGTGGGTTGCTCCTCCTGTGAGGTGAATTCCCAGGTGTTCTTCCATCTTTGAGGTCTTCCACGAGGATAAGTCCTATGAGGCTGATTATGTTGTGCAATATAGGAGAGTCTGGTGGTGTCCTTTCTTTGGACATGACTGTACCAGTCCCTCCTTCGTTGTCTATTCCATCCTTTTATATCCTCATCCTTACATATCCATATTATTCTGATGTTCCTCACTCGATATATTGTATACAGTAATTAGGTTAGTGTCTCTGACTATTACTGTCTATTAGTGTCTTAACTGCTATTATCCTCAGTTCGGAAGTCATTAGAACTTGTTTTGCCCTAACTGTGTCTGCTCTTGCTTCAAAGCCATAATGTTATTATTGGTCTTACGCATGCTTTATAAATTCTCATCATTCTCTCAATGGTCATGTATTTTTTTCGTATTGAAGATTTTAGAGCACCTCTTAATGTTATTAAGTTATCCATTAACTACTTTTACCTTGAGGTACAACAAATAATGCAAAAAAAAATATGCGACCAAATCGATTTTTTTAAAGTCCATTGTTTTGGCCGAAAACTATGATACTTCAACACTATAAACTATTAAATTATAAAACTCTGTTTTTATTTATTACAATTTTATTTTTATTTTTCGCGACAGCTGTTTCGTCAACCTATGTTGAAATCATCGGGTGTTACAGTGTTGTAACACCTGATGATGCCAACATAGGTTGGCGAAACAACTGACGTGAAAAATAAAAATAAAATTGTGATACTTAAAACAGAGTTTTACAGTTTTTGACAGTTCAACACATACTAGCGTTTTGAAGTTAAAGGTTTTAAATTTTTTTAAAAGGTTTTAAAAAAATTTAAAACAAATATATATAATAATATTTTTATTTATTAATGTAAACCTATTAAAATACATATAATATATGTTTCATCTTATAGTAAACTAAAACATTATTTAAAAAAACATTATGTTTAAAACAGATATGAACGAACGAAGATTTCGTTAATTCGTTTAGTACCAAATTCCCAACTTTGACCGTAACGCTATTTGCATATTTGGCTTCACCAACACAATAAAAGGGTGAATCTCCACTACGAAGTATTGTGTGCAGGTGTGTGTGTCTAACCCCTTCTCCCCCGCCCCTCTGACCCCCTTCGCGAGGAACCGCGGGCTTAACCAGTTTCAGTTTGAAACGGGAATTGGAAAAACCTTGGCTAAAAGCTTCGACCGTATTCTGAAAGATGGCGCTAATGTGGTCGATTCATGAAAATTAAGAAAAAATATTGAGATTTTTAATAAAACATCGATTTTTTATGATTTGAAGTATTTGATAATATTACACTAATAATGTCTCAGATATCGACGTTGATTTTATCCTAAAATAATATACATTTATTAATTATGATTAAATACATTTATTTAACATAGGTTCTTAGTAAAGAAAACATATTGGTATGTTTCTAACCATTTTATAAACTAAAAATTACGTTTTCAAATCAAATCAGCTTATTTTGTCCAAAGACATTTACAGTTTTAGGAATCTGTTTGAGAAAAGGATAAATATTAGGAACGGAGAGATGATTAAAATTTAGAAAGATAAGTTACTCTCTAAAGTCAAGTTTATTTGGTTTCTGAATTAACCTAACACTAATTTAAAAGACATCGATTTTTCCGAGGTAACCATATTCAGCAAACTGATTGTTCTTCCCGCCAGCATCACCAGAGTGTTAATATGAAAAGAATGGGCATAAAGAATACAGATACTCTCGTGTATTTATTTCTAAAATTGTAATCATCTTTTTCATGTACGAAGTATTCTCACCGAATAACATTTTTATCTACCTTTAAGAAAGGATTTATATCATATATTCAAAATATATTAAATATTTAAACTTGACATCCAAATTAAACCATTTGCTAGATATAACATAGATACTAGATGCTATATATAGATCATAAATAGATTGACTTGTTTTAAAATATTCAAGAATAAGGGTAAAGTTATCAATCAATAACCGTACGACAGTATAAACCGCTAATCAATTCGGCGGTATAAACCATACTCTTATCAAGCTTTTGACCTTATTACCTTAATGGGGTATTTGTTTGATCACTTAAATTACAGAATATTTTTTTGATGAAATAAGTCCATATTGCTTCATTAACATTAACATAACTACACAAAAACTTATTAATACAAAGTATAGGAAATAAAATCTATGTAAAAGCAAAAACTTTCATGTTTTCCATAAGACATATTTAAAGGGTTTAATCAAATAAAAATATCTTAGATTGTCACTAGCAATTTTTTTTAAACATCATGCCATCATGCAACTTACCTTAATTTTCCTCTCTGGATTCTTAAAGTATAACATAGAACTTGGAGGCGATTCAAGAAAACGGTAGTTAACAAATTAGCCTTATTATTATTATTACATTATTTTTTTTTTTACAGTATGCACTGGAGCTTTCTATGGGGGCGGTTATGAGTAAAGAAGAAAGGGGCGTTGAGACAGTAAATGGAGGTGGCCGTAGGGTATGTATTTTAATAAATAATAATAACATTCTTTCAAAATACTATTTTCATGAATGAACAATTTAAGAATTTACCTAAATACAAACATTCCTAATACAATTGAAAATCTTTTTAATTTCAACTTAAACGATACCTAATGTATTAGTCATAAATAATGTATAACCATATTTTAATATTTGGTTTAACTATTGTGGAAGAGGTGGCGTTTAAACTTGTTTTTTTGGTGGTCCAGAAAAGGTTGAGAACCTATGACGTTTCATTATTTCAATATATTTCAGCATGCCTATATATATTTTTTGTATTCCTTTTTTAAAATATATACTATGTAATGTAAATAAAAAGAATTAAAATAAATGTAATGTGTAATATGCATTTCAATTTATTTGACTTGTTTTTTGGTAACGACCTGTTTCGCCAGCTGTTCGCTGCTATCTTATGATTGCTTGCGAAACCGGTCGAAAACGAATGACACGTGGAATGAATATAAATATACACATATTTTTTGTTATTATTTTTATTTTCATTATTTACAATGAACTTAAATAAAGAAATTTCAACACACAACATTAATATTTTAAATCTATCTTAATATTGAAAAAATCTTGCTGTCTTAAATTACTTCTCGGGCCATTAATATGAGTTAAATATTTTTTTGTAAACTTATTATGTTATCACTATGGTATTTCGTATAGGCATTAATAGTATTATCTCTGAATTATGAATGAATGCAATTTATTACACATTTTTTCTACTTTTGAGAGGAAATAATAGTGTTCAAATTCATTATTATTTAGGTTAAGTTAAATAAGTAAAAAAATATTGGATACATAATTAACGCTATAATAGACTAGATAAATAAATCTCTGATTAAAAAAATTAAGCCATAAACTTATACCATATTTTTCTTTATTTAAATTTATGACCCTTTTAATAATATAAATTAAGTATGGTTAAAATCATATTACACAATATAAAAACATTATAATTTGCATTAATGAGTACACTTACTACTTCTTCTATATTCGCCATAACTTTGTGTTGCTTTTGATTAATTGAACAGTGTTTTTTAATCTTTGTAAACACCACGAACTTGTTTACAATGTTTAAAAAAGTTTTAAGTTCGTGTTGTTTTCAATGTTTAAAAAGCATTGTTCAATACTTCCTATTGTTTAGTTTTACAAAAAAGCACTAATTAAAGAAATATAATTTAATCGCACATGGCATCTTCATTGGCCCATTGCATATAAGGTACGGAAGGTGCTTCCACGTGTGGTGTATTCCTAGTGTGGTGCCCCTGAAAAAGACAGAAAGTCGGCCAAACCTTCCACCACAATAGCAAGAGAAAGAGGAGGAATATGCCCGTTTTAGTGTCTTAATTGCGACCTACAAATTTGCCTTGACATAAGTCGGAGGAATCAATGTTTGTGTATAAATTGTGTATGAATGTGGAGGAAACTAGACATATGTGTTAGGGAAGAAGTTTGTGTCGGGCCATTCTCTTTGTCTACCTTTGTGGAGAAACGGCGTGATGGTTTTTTTGTTGTTGTTGCTATTGACACGAATAAGAAGTTAAAGATGTCTTCACACAGCACATTAAAATTTTCACGTCAATAAGGTGTTCCATAATTCCATAAGGTGTTTCTTGAACAATGATGTAAAACTCCATATTAAATAATTAATACGAATGAAAACGTCTGTTTTCTAGAAGTTTTATTATATTCTATGTGAATGGCATTATCAAATGTTAAAAACATTCGATAATGCCTTAGGCAGGCGAAACATGTTATTCATATAAAATATAATAAAACATCTAGAAAACAAACGTTTTCTTCATTCGTTTTAATTGTTCCATAATAACTAATTTTGATACTTAAATCTAATACGAGTACATTAAATACGTAAGAATAGTATCGTACGTGCATTTGTTATATATGCATATGTTACAAATTTTCGATATGGTAATATTATATTCAGTCCTCACGCACATCCTCCGCCAGTGGTTTATTGTGACGTAACAAATACATTTTTACAATCAATCAATTTGAAAAAGAATAAAAAAAGGAAGCGAAATAACGGTGGCAAGATCAATGACATCACCCAGTTTTTTGTTGCATCGGTAGCCTTGCACTGGCCGCGTGGGCTGCGAGGCGTGTGCACGCGCCGGCCGGGGGTGGTTTTTACCCTTGTATGCGTGGAAAAAAGCCGGCACAAGTTTGAACGTACGCTACTCGCGGGAGCTTCAGTATTAATTATAACAGTACCTGCAAAAAATCTGTGCAATGCTTAAACACGAATGTATGCCAACAAGCTTTTTTTTAAACTTATTGAAAGTTAAGGCATTAACACTGTGGAATTCCATAGTAATCTACTTTGGGAATTAAAAAAACATTGTTTAAACCACTTTTTAATAAAATAAAAATATTAAAATACACGACATATTTCAGAGGATACCTCCATTTTTTTTTCCTTAAGTACTTTGTCTACATTTAATCTCCCAAGCTCCCATTCCCAAACAAATGCAAATTAATCATTTATTAATTTCTGTATAAATTATATCTTTTCAAATGTATGTTTTTTCTAAATTATATTATCATCGTGTTATTGTTATTTATTATTTTACTGTTAAAAAAATAATTGTTACTACCTACTTATAACAAATAGCCCAACTTAATTTTAAAATTTTTGAAGAATTTTTGTATCAAATTTTAAATGCGTTTTTTATTAGTCTTTCTTTGTTTAGTTTTTGTTATATTTTTACACCTGAAGATGGAGGTATCCTCTGAAAGATGTCGTGTATTTTAATATTTTTTTTATTAAAAACAGGTTTAAACAATGTTTTTTTAATTCCCAAAGTAAGCTTTTTTATGTATAATTTTTTTTTATCGCAAAGATGTTAGTAATGGACCAGAGAAGGATTGAGAGATAGTGTGTACGATATAAGGAATTAAAAATAGCCTTAGGCTAAAAGCTTTTATTTATTTTCAATGAAATTTTACAGTCTTCAATGAAATAAAAACGTTATTGGAAAGGCATTAAAATGCAATGTAGCTATGAGTTGAAAAATATATTTATTTAAATCTAATATTCAGGTTTATAATTATTTGTCAGTACGAACAAAGAAAATGACGAACGCCATTCAAACAGCACACCGAGCGCTGTCTGGCACCACCACGGGCTCATCCTCGGCCACACAGACCAACTTAGTCCGTATAAAAACCCCCCTAACGCCCGCCTGACCCGGCATTATGCAAAGCTCGCACCCGCCACCCCGTGAGGCGACAGCGGGGGGCGGGGGGCGGCCGCCGGAGTTCCGCTCGTAAAAACCAACCCCCGCGAGAACAGGACGCAAGCATCCTGCCAGCGCCGAGCGCCAGACAGAGACGGCAGCGAGAAAAAATCGGGGTGGAACGAACGGGCTCGGAGGGGGCAGTTCGTGAAAGTTCGAAATTCCGAAAAAAAATACACCAAAAACGCAATCTGCGCATCTTTTCGGCGCACAATCGTTAGCCGGCCATGCCGTACTTCTAGCATCCGATGCATGCAGTTTAAAAAGAGCGCAACGATTCCCAAAATATAACACAAAATCCGCCCTTTTGCACTTTGGTTTAAGGTGGGTTTTTGCTTGGAGAAATTCCAGCGCTTGTCAATGTTCTGGTCCAAGTGGCGCCAAAGCAGGATGGCGCGATATAGCCATTTCGGGCAGTACTCCGCGCGTATTTTTGCGCAACGTGTATTTTATACGGACGAACGTAGGGAGTCGTGGGGGCACATAGACTTATAGCCGAGCCACGGAAATAACGATCGTTACTTGGTTTTGCGTTAGACGCTAGCGTGGGAGGAGCGCGGCCGCGCGACAAGGACGCCAGCCGCCAGGACCGCGAGAAAGACAAGCATATTCCCATCATTTCAATTCCGTGCGCCATTTTCACTTGTGCTCGCGCCAATAGTCTCGTTTTACTTCCGATAGATTCTAAATATAAAGAAAACTTTCTGTTGTACTAGTTGCATATTGTTTTTATTATTGAATAATATATTGTCATCTTCTTCGTCTTCTTCCTTAGTCTTGATTTCCGTCAGTCGCATTTCTCAACCATTGCTCACCCGCTACTGAGGCTACATCGTCGCCCCATCTCTTCTGCTGTCTTCCGATATCCCTTTGTTTTCCCGTCTCCATATTGCCATATCGCAAAGTTACCGCTTCATATGAAAGTATTTTACATTAGATAAAAAGCGATTAATTTGAACTAAAATATAGTTGAAACAAAGAATATCATAAAATATTGAAAATTCTCATTTTAAAATCTTTGTAATAATGTTTTTATTAATGCCATCTCAATTAAAGATAAAATATTTTTCATTAATATTTTGAGCACAGTGTATTTTGGAGCTGTAGCATTTTCTGGTCGAATCCCCGATGCGGCCCCCTTTTCCCGCAGGTCTCTTGAGTTTCCTATTTGAATGTGTGTGAACACAAACATTATGCAAAAAGTGCCCAACACACGGGCTTTCCCTACGCGAGACGGCCGTCCTTGTGTTGGTGTGCCGAGGGTGTGTGCGGAAGGCGGAGATGTTTTTTACTCTTTTAAAAAAGCACTTTCATTCTCGCGTTTGTAAAAACAAGAAAAAACGTTCTGGACTTCACCGCTAGATGTCTATGACGATGCATTTTTACAAGATCTATTTTTTCACAATTATATTTATTTATTTTACTTATAATAAAATTGTCAATTAGTAATCTTAACGTTTATTAAACTTGTGAGATTAAATAAATGCATTAAATATTATACAGTTTGATTTTGACCCGATTTCATTATCAATAAAAACACATCAAATGAAAAATTTTCCGGCATGAAGGTTTCGAATTTTTTTCATATGTGTTATTGAATTCAATGTCATTTATTGTTTCTTTACTTCTTTTATAATAATTTACCCACAATTTTTATTATTATTTACTAAAACATTGTTCTTTCCACTTCCATGTTTATTTTTTCGTTATGTTTGAGAGATTTTTAAATCTTCGAGTGGACGATACAACTTTAAAAGATTTTAGTGAAAAGAGAAATAAAGTGGAAATGGTTTTATTATATTATTATTTATTCACACACGTAAAATAATTTCATTGTATTACCGTGCGTAGATATATCATTAAATGATACAAAATCATTTCGTTATTATATATTATACATATTATTATATGTTATTGTATATTATATGAATACTATAATAATGTATTAAGCAGAAGAAAACTCTATTAAAAGTTTGTTATTATGGATAACTATGTTGCTTAATACCGTAAGTTTATCAGATATCTTTTGAATAATATTACAGAAAAAACACTATTATTTGCAGACACTTTTCGGTCCTTAATTGGGGCACAAATTTAAAGTTATAATTTGTGTACATGCCTTAAAATAAATATATTATTTTCTATTTATTAAAGAGATGGCGAATATAGAATAAATTATCAGATAATTTATTAAATGACTTGAAAAGTATTAATGTGAAAAAAATAAATAAGATAAGTGACGTACACAATTTTAGTGTATAAATAAATAAGGCATTTATTATGGTATAAAATTCCATATTAAATAATTAATACGAATAAAAACTTACGTTTTCTAGAAGTTTTATCAAATTTAATGGGAATGACATGTTTCGCTTTTTACATTGGATATTGCCTTAGAAAAGCGAAACATGTCATTCACATAAATTATAATAAAACTTTTAGAAAACAGATGTTTTCGTCCCTATTAATTAATTTATATACCTAGATATAATATATAAGCCGACTTTCGTGTATATTCATTGTTACTATTTTTTATATTATATATAAAATAAAAAGAAGGGGACATTCTGTATTTAAACTACACTACAAAAGTACCATATTTTACAGCTTGGCACAGCAAATATTATATATAATTATTGAATAAACCGTTATTTTTAAACTATATTAAATCGTCCCGTGAAAATATATTTCTCAAACTTCTTTTATTTGTTAATTTGTACCTCTTCGTGTTTAACTCATACCTTATGAAATGGTTTAATAAGCAGAAAAATGAATCACTGCTAGTGTCAGAGTAAATGGGGATCTTACAGCCTGGTTTGATATCAATAAAGGTGTCAAACAGGGGTGTGTAATGTCTCCATGGTTGTTTAATCTATATATGGACAAGTGTATGAAAGAGCTGAAAGGGTTGGAAGCAGGTGCAAAAATGGAAGATGTTTCAGTAAGCTGTTTGTTGTATGCGGACGACGCTGTGCTACTTGCAGACAACGAGCGCGAACTGCAAGCCCTGGTGTCTAGGATGTATGAGGTATGCAAGCGATACGATTTGATGATGAATGTGAATAAGTCTAAGGTAATGATTTTCGAAAAAGAAGGAAGCATGACAGTGTGCAACATTAGTGTAAACGGTGAAAATCTGGAACAAGTGGATGAATTTGTTTATTTAGGAAGTATGTTTACAAAAGATGGGAGGGTGGAGAAGGATATTGAAAGAAGGGTTGGGGCAGGCAACAGAATAAATGGTGCACTTAAAGTTGTCATCGCAAACAAAAGCCTATCCAAAAAAGCTAAGATGGCAGTGCACAATGGTGTTCTTGTGCCGACCCTTATGTATGGAAGTGAAGCATGGAACTGGCAAAAGAAGGATGAAAGTAGAATAAATGCAGTAGAAATGAGATCTCTAAGACGAATGTGTGGCAAATCTGTTTATGATAGAGTGACAAATGCAAGTATAAGAAGTGAATGTGGTGCGAATGAAAGTGTTATGAACAAAATAAGGAAAGGGTCATTAAGATGGTTTGGACACATGGAAAGAATGAGTGAAGACAGAATGGTAAAGAAGGTATATGTAAACGGCGTGAACGGAGCTAGAAATAGAGGAAGGCCGAGGAAAACGTGGCACGATCAAATCAATCAAATATTGAATGTCGGTCACGTGAGGAGTCGGAAAAATCGACGTGCGTGCATGACAAGATGTATGAATGTAGAGGAATCGAGAGGCGTATGTCAGGACAGAACAGTGTGGCGTTCCATTCTTTCTGCCTACCCCTCCGGGGAGACGGCGTGATGGTAAGTTAGTTTAGTTAGTTAGTTAAAAATGAATCATTTTTTTAATGTTTGGTAACATATGTAGACCTAAGAATAATAGAAAAAGGAACTTATTTCTTCTCAATTGTTTCGTTATAATACATTCATACTTTTAAATATGGGGTGTTGGATAAATAAATTATAATTCAATAATTTTACCAGATTCTTTAAGTTTATTATTAATAACCTAGAAAAGGTTTTTTTTTCTGAAAGATAAAAATTTTTAATCAGTATTTTTCAGATTATCAAATGATTTTACTGAAATATTTTGATGGAAGTTCATTTTAAATAATAATTAAATAAAATAATGTTTTTAAATACTTCCACTTTTATCTTTATTTCGACAGCGACCGGTTTCGCTAGGCTCGCTGGCATTGACAGACTGGTGACACAATTGTAAATTTAGTCCTTTATATACATACAGATCAGGGGTGGTAAACATGATTCTATATTTTTCAGTACTTATTTACAATCCTTTTCCTCTGTACCTTTTTATTTTATTTTAATAATGTATTCATTCTTTTTTCTAAACAAAAACGATTTACCTCTTTATGTATTTAAATATCATCAAATATAACAGTACAAAATTTTATTTTAATTTGAAACTGTGTATCTGTATGATTGATAAAAATAATACATATAGAATAAAACATTTATATGTATCAAATGTACTATAATAGGTTCTACAGTAAAAAAAGCGTAAGCACAAGCGAAAAAAGCATAATTTATTAGAGAAAATACATAAAAAATAATATACTAGCGTAGCAGGTAAGCGTATTTGTGATTTTCCTTACATTTGAAGATATCATAAATTTTGCAAGTTGATAATGGTGTGATTATGTAGGTGCAGCGTCATAGATACACTGCGTCGCGGCGGTACAGCATCTCGGCGACACAGCGTCACGGCGATACAGCGTCACGGCGACACAGCGTCCCAGCGTCATAGCGTCAGTTTAACAGCTTCACAGCATCATATGGCAAGCGGTGAGGATGTTTCATTTCTCTGGAATATAAATATTTTACAGAGTTTTATAAGAGTGCATTTTCTTTCACTATACGAGTATCTGAAATAGAGATTTTTGTTATCTATCCGTACATCGTTCTTTACATAAAAACCTCGTAGAGCCAAGAATTTATGTAAATAAATATTACAGAACGTTAAATTTATAATGTTTGTAGAGTTTGCTTTCTATGGTCATATTTTACTTCAACGCTTTCTGATTTATTTTTAAGATTGGAGTATACTCGTACAGGTAGTTCTTCTTAAACACGACACGAAGATTCTATAATAAAATAAATTGCGTTACCCTCACATTAAACGGTAATTCAGAATAAGATTTCGATATAACCCAAAAACTCGTATAGTATGGTACTTTAGGAATAAATACGAATAAATTAAACGCGTTTTGCTGCTACAATATACATACACACGCATTTATCATTGAGAAAAAACTACTATCTTTGAAGATTTTTTTTATTAATTAAAACACTGTTTTTTTTACTTTGGAGATTTTTTTCTCGACATGTTTCAAAGGATTTACACCTTCATTATCAGGAGAACGATATAAACTATATTATATATCTATTATCCGTTTTTATTGAGTTATTTACGAAAAAAATATGTTTTTATTATTTTATTACTATTTTGTTATATAGCTCTTTGCATCATTACAGCGTGAGCCAGATCGATGTAAAGGGTAAAGGTATTATATTGATTCTCATGATATGTGATAGGTAGCTAACTTATAGCCATCTTATTGTTACGTAAACTCTACACCAGAGAGGGTGAAAATCTCACTGTCATTGCCGGGAATCGAACCCTTTAGTGTGGCAGTCGTTGTTGTCACTCTGCCAAGAAGGTCGTATTATACAATATATTGTTTTAGTTAAAAGCGTGCGTAATTACATAAAGCGTGCGCTTAACCCAACCAATGACAGGTCATAAGTCCTGTAAACACCTTGATCATCCATGTTCAGTTTCCAGTTTGCGTTTTCGTCTCTATTGAGATACAATTAAAATTTAAAAGATGTATGTTTACAGTCAAATTCGATGAACTATTATAGATCATCATTCTCCTGCAAAATGATCTACTGGTTTGCCAACATTGTAAGCAGACTGCGACACGGGAAAAATAATAATTTCGCTATCAGGAAAGTTCAACAGAATGTGGGAAATATCCATTCGCATTTTATTATTTAAAGTATACAGGCGCCGAGATGGCAGCCACATCTTTACTAGTATATACCTATATATTGGACGGAAAGATTATGCAATCCATCGCCCCAAGCTCCAATATTAAGTTAGTACACAATTTATGAAGGCGGATCTAGTTCCCGTGTAGCAGGCAGTGTACGAGTACATGTAGGTACACTCGTACACTCCTGTAACGAGCAACCTTTCTGGAATACAAGGCGAGCGTGAATTTAGAATATGAAGTGGTCGGACGTGTGTTAGGAGAGGCAATAATCCACCCCCCGAGCCCAACTCATTACTTGGCCACCCCGTCCGAACCCACCCCAAAGTAGGAGACATTTCTAATTTTCCTTTAGTTCACGCTCCGCTGACCATTCCGCCTACCACCCCCCGTAACTTCCTTTTCCTCCCCTTCGGAGCATTTCTACCCCCGCCCCTTTATTATCCCGCTTTAGACATTTTCACTGCCTTGGATGTATTATATTGATGATCTAAATTATACCTACCTACCCCCGACAATTAAGTCGGGAATTAATGTAGGCAAACCGTTTTAACACAACGCCAACGGATTTTTGGAAACTCATTCATGTATTTTCATTTGTGCTATTCGTACTTGGGGAAATTAATTAGAATATTGACCCGTTGACATATTAAGGTACATCTAGGATGTCAAAATAGTGAATCGACTGATGATTTGTGTGAATTAAAATAAAATATAATTAATAATTGATTTAGCCACCTAATAATGTCTGATATTCTTATCACAACGATCAAGAGGAGTCGAAGATGGAGATTTTTTTAAAGAAATTTTCTAACCTATCGCGAATATCAATCAGATGCAGTGTTCACATTTAAATTTAAAACACGTCTTAATGCGCCCTTGATGTGATTACATCACAAAAACGGCGCTTTAAAAGTTAGCATATTATTATTATTATTAAATAGTCCATTGTTTTTCCCGAAACACTATGATACTTCAACATTATTACTGTTAACATTTAAAACACTGTTATTATATCACAATTAATTTTTATTCACTGAGAGTGTCGCGACAGCTGTTTCGCCAACCGATGTTGGCATCATCAGGTGTTACAAAAAACAGTACTATAACTACAGTTTATTGTAACAACTGATGATACCAACATCGGTGGGCGAAACAGCTGTCGCGACACTCTCAGTGAATAAAAATAAATTCTGATATAATAACAGTGTTTTAAATTTTATCAGTAATATTATTATTATTATTATTTGGCGTCATGGAAGTCATATATCGAAGCCATTCTTAAGAAATGTATACCCAATACAAGCCAAGGCTGACCTTGTTTAAAGTACGAAATGGCAAATAGAGAGAAGAAGAATAACTTTATCCCAAAAGAAAATCATAAAGGATGTTCGTTAGATGTACTACTTAATATTAACATTTTTCTAATCTCCAACGTTATTACACGGTGTTATACACGAACTTTTATTATTTTATTATAAATAGAATCAGCTTTTAAACATTGATTTGTTTGTCTGTACCGTGTTTTATCCGCATTCATTATAATAGTAAAAAATCAACATTAGTACCATTAAACGAATGTTGAGGTCGCAAAATAAGTTTTTTATGCCAGAAAAGTTCAATGCTGTAACTTATTTGCAATCTCAGGGAAACCCTGCGATAGCTGGGAGTTAATAATTTGTTGATATTAATAAAAACATATTCCATTGTATATTCCAAGTATGTTTCTCTTGTAGTATGAAAGTATTAAAATAAAAAAAGGGGCAGTTTGAATGCAACGGCGTGTATCTTACTTAATGTAGGGGTGGTACTTAAGTAATATCTCAGGAATAGACCATTTGTTTCCCTTGCACACGTCACTGGCGGACAATTTATTATTCTTGGGGGTGCGGAGGGCCGACCTTTCCAAGGGAAGGGAGGGCAATCAACCCCGAACCCTCGGATTCACAAGTATGGAAGATGTTCTGATCGTGGTGCATTTGCAGGGATGGTAAATTTATTAATAATTTGTATATTAAAACATGTTTTATTAAATGATAATAAAAGTTTATGATAAGCTGAAGAAAGAAAAATAAATTATCATGCCCTTATGGGATGAAAATGCGCATGAAAATGGAATAAGTGGGGCACAATATAAAAAATGATTAATACAAAGTATTGCTACTGAAAAACTGAAAAAACAAGTGTCGGAAGAAGAGGAAAATTCTGGCAAGAAAACTATCGAGAATGATTCTGGGACACCTCAATATTTCTGTTTAAAGCTGCTCTATCTAAAGTAAAGATAGCCATTTTATTAACTTATTAAACGCTAAGGCATTCATACTGTGAAATTTCATAGTAATACACTTAGGAAATTGAAAATAACTTTGTTTAATCCACAAAATATTTAAAAAATATATTGAAAAACACGACATGTTTCAGGGGATACCTCCATTTTCAGGTCTGTCGATGCCAGCGAGCCTGGCGAAACCGGTCGCTGTCTAAATAAAGACAAAAGTGGAAGTAGTTAAAAAACATCGTTTTATTTAATTATTATTTAAAATGAACTTCCATCAAGAGATTTCAGTAAAATCATTTGATTATCGTAAATCTTTATATTTTTACACCTGAAGATGGAGGTATCCTCCGAAACATGTCGTGTTTTTAAATATTTGTTTAAATATTTTGTGGATTAAACAAAGTTATTTTCAATGTCCTAAGTATATAGCTATGTTATTGTCCAACCTTTGCTAAAATGATGAGCTGGGACGGATGGACACCGATTTTGTCGAAGAAAACTGCATTGATACTTTCGAGCTTCACATGTATAGAAAAATGCTACTCGTTAACAGTGTTGACAGAGAGAAATCAAAGTTTTTCTTTGCAAAAGGCATTAAAAAAAACAATGAAGATACAATAAGATAAAACTAGATCGACAAACCCAGTATAGGGTGGTAAGAAAAATGCCCATTAATGTCTGAAATTGACGAAATCCCTTCATTAAGAAAGCACTGCATGTGTTAGAGTAAACGGGATTTCAATTCTTGGTTTTATATCACAAAATGTGTCAAACAGGGCTGTGTAATGTTCCCTTGGTTGTTCATTCTATACATGGACAAGTCCGTGAAGAAACTAGAAGGCATAAACGCTGTTGCGAAAATGAACGATATGTCTATCACCGGTTTGCAGTTTGCAGACGACGCTGTTTAATAGCTGACAGCATGGACTAACTACAAGTCCTAGTGTCAAGAATGTACGAAGTATGCAATGAATATGACCGTGTAATGAACGTGTCAAAGTCTAAAGTTATGGTATATGAAATGGAAGAATGTATGACGGATTGTGACATAAGTGCGAACGGTGAGAAATTAAAGCAAGTTACCGAATTTGTTGAGCTGGGAAGCATGTTTACAAGAGATAGAAAAATGGAGAAAGACATCGAAAGGAGGGTAGATGCTGGAAACAAAAAAAATAGTGCACTCAAAACCATCACGTCAAATAGAAATATATCGACTGAAATAAAAATTGCAGTACACAATGGGGTTCTAGTGTCGACCCTTATGTTTGGAAGTGAAGCTTGGAATTGGCAGAAGGATGAAAGTATGATAATTGCCGTATAAATGAGATCACTTAGAAGAATGTGCGGAAAAACAATGTATGATAGAATACGCAATGAAGAATTTAGAAAGAAATGTAAGGCGGATGAATGTGTCCTAAAAAAATTAAGAAAGGGTCACTGTCAGGGTTTTTAATTAATTCTTTCATTTAGATGGTTTCGACCTTTGGAACGAATGGATGAAAGAAAAGGGTCAGAAAGATATATAAAAAATAGTGTGAATTGAAAAAGAAGTCGAGGAAGGCCAAGAAAGACATGACATGACTAAATTTATCGAATACTAAAAAACGGTGTGTGAATGTAAAAGAGTCGCAAGAATTATGTCAGTATAGAACAGTTTAGCGGTCCTTCCTCTCTGCCTACCCCTTCGGAAAAAGCGTGACGGTTAGTTAGTTAGATGTCCGAAATCTGACACAATAAAACTTTATTATTGTACCGAAATTAATTTATTTATAATAGTATAAAATAAAAATAAAATATCTTTTTAACACATTCCCCACTGGGATATTTGGGTCCATGAATTTAAAAATAAAATTCTTGAACTTTCATTGTGGTATGAAAATTACCCACCAGCGATATTTAGGTATCAAAAAAGTGGAAAATGTGTAGCTCTGTCATGTTTCAAAGGGTTAAACTGATTTGCAAAAGCACCGAGAAGAGAAAAATGTTACATGATAGTGAGTGATGTGAACTAAATAAAATAAAATTCAGAAAAAAACATCTTTGAATCAACAACTAACTTTTATAATTGTAGTGTACCTATATAATTTTTTTTATTTGAAAGCATTTAAATATAAATCTCCCGTTGAATCAACAGATAAGCATTATTAAAGTTCTATTTTCTTCAATAAATGTATCGAGTTCAATACTGGGTATATCTTGGGTCCTTTCCTATAACAACCTTGAGTTATTAATAAAAACATCATTTTATTCATATTATATGTGTTAAAAGACAAATCATGGATATATTAAATAATGTTGAGGTATTTGTTTTGTAAAACTCCATATTAATTTAATAATAGTAAACACGATTGTTTAGTGGTTTTACTTGGATTTAATTTATATAAATTGTGACAAATTTGTTTCGCCTTGCGAGGGCATTCTCTCAGAGTTTGAGAATTTATATGAATTAAATCCAAGTAAAACCACTAAACAATCGTGTTTACTATTATTACATATTAAAAAAGGATATATTGTCAATGCTTGCTTCTGGAGTATATGACAATTTAAGTACTTGGAGATTATCTCTATCTGTTTATCTCCGGACAACTGTTTTATTCACAAAAAAATGTGAAGAGATAAGCATGGAATGCTAGTAAATCGAATGGATATGAAATATATGAACGTAATATGAAGTTTGTTTGCGGGGTTTTATGGTGTTGTCCAATATAATCGCAACCCCTGCATTTTAGTTGCACGCGAGCGCACAGGAACGCGAGGCAATTTCTGCACGTCCACCATCTCCCAACACCATCAATCTCGCCCTCCCCCCGATAGTTTGGCCGTAAATACAATGCGGGGAGGGGGTAGGCCGGGGACAGGGAGGGGCAGCCCGGGGGTGGCGGCGCCCTCGATCAACAACTCAGGCAAAGTTTCAACCCTCTGGAGCTTACGGCATCTGTCCTCAGCAGACGCGGGTCTTACCTCACCGCGAGGGGGTAGGGCCAGGGGTGAATTTTAGCCTAACATAATATGCATATTAACTAATAGGATTTTAACAGGCTGTTTAAAAATTTAAGAACATATAACGTTGGTCCGTTTGTCGTCAAATGACACATTAATATGGAATCTAATATTTTTAACAATATGAAACGATTTTCTCTATTGTAAAACACGTGCAAATTTATTCAATGTAAAATTTATATTTTTCTATTTTTTCATGTTCTTATTTAAACCTAGCTGTATCGTCTAGTTAATTGGGAAAACATAATTTTCTATTACATGTTATAATAAAATAAAAACACACGTGCATTCGAATGCAATTTTCTTTCAAAATTTCAAAGTAATGAGTGAATAACTTTCGGAGATTTAAGATTTTGAAAAAAACGTACATTTAAATTTATTAGTATTTTTTTCTTTCAACATTTTAGCTTCTTCTACACTCATACATCTTGTCGATTTCTCCGACTCCTCACGTGACCGACATTTAATATTTGATTGATTTGATCGTGCCATGTTTTCCTCGGCCTTCCTCTATTTCTAGCTCCGTTCACGTCGTTTTCCGACGTTCTCCGTTTACCATCTTCACCATTCTCTCTTCACTCATTCTTTCCATGTGTCCAAACCATCTTAACGACGCTTTCATTATTTTGTTCATAACACTTTCATTCGCACCGCATTCACTTCTTATACTGGCATTTGACACTCTATCACATACAGATTTACCACAAATTCGTTTTGGAGATCTCATTTCGACAGCATTTATTCTACTTTCATCCTTCTTTTGCGGGTGTCATGCTTCACTTCCATGCATAAGGGGTAAGCTAAAGCTAAGATGGCAGTGCATAATTGTGTTCTTAAATTTGAAATGAAATTTTTGTACTTAATATTTGAAATGAAATGATTTGTACTTAATAGTATTTATAACATACAAATCATGTAAATGTATATGATACAATAACTTGATGAGAAATTCAAATGGGTGAATCAGGATTTTTAGATGATATGAATTTATTGGAACTGTGTAAGAACGCGGCAAGGTTCCGAATCCACCCCTACGGATGCTGGATGTGGAATTAAGGCAAGTTCCCAAATTCGAGATAAAATCGGCCATGTTTATTTGGCCTGTGGGGGCAAAAAGAGGGGGTGGGGGGATTTTCTCGTATCTTGGGTCCGTGTGCCCGGAATAAAGTTATTATGTATTTTGCGAAACTCCAGTAGGCAAATAACGAAGGTTGTCTAGTTATTATGAATACCCGTTTATATTCTCTTTGAGTTTCCTAACCCCGAAACTCCCAAATTTTGTATAATTAATGTTAGTTTTAATCGTACCACTCCACTCTTTCGCTTCGGTGTTTCCAAAACTTTTTCGATTGGTTTCCACTCCTTACTGCGTAATTTTGAAATTACATAAAATACATTGAAAACATATTTTTTGGAAAAACGTGGAAGATATTCATATTATTAACCTTTACAACTCCAATGTCAAGTGTGGCTCGACACGATATTTGTAAAACTAACTCCTGTGTCAACCTATATTCGGCATTATACGGGGCAATTATTTAAATTACCAGCAAAATTATATGATCTGCACTATTCCAATGCGAATTTTAATTAAAACTTCATATTTATGTATGGAAGCGAAGCATGGAACTGGCAAAAGAAGGATTAAAGTAGAATTAATGCAGTAGAAATGAGATCTCTTACACGAATATGTGGATATTCTGTGTATGATAGAGTGTCGAATGAAAATATAAGAAGTGAATGCGGTGCGAATTATGGTGTTATGAACAAAATAATGAAAATATCATTAAGATGGTTTGGACATAAGGAAAGAATGGTAAAAAAATTATGTGTTAACATGTAAATGGAACCAGAAATAGAGGAAGACGAAGGAAAACGTGGCACGATCAAATAAATCAAATATTGAATGCCGACCAAGTGAGGAGTCAGAGAAATCGACGCGCGTGCATGACACGATGTATGAATGTTGAGGAATCGAGAGAACTATGTCAGGAAAGAAAAGTGTGGCAATCCATTCTTTCTGCCTACCCTTTCGGAGAGACGGCGTGATGGTTCGTTAGTTAGTTTACAATATTTTAAGTTAAATGAGAAGAAGGTGATATGTATATATAACTTAACTTGGGTCACACCTTGCGTGGAGACAAATATGAGATCCTCTCATTTATTTTAATAGGCGAAATTGAAGGACGGCGTTGTTCTGTCCGAAGGCAAACGTCTTGGCTGACTTGACTGGACTGAGGAGTGCGGAGGAGTTATTATGAGCGGTACAAGACATACATTGCCAACATCAGGCAAACCTGATATGGCACGAGAAGAAGAATACTATTTTTAATGTTTTTAAATACGTTATTAATAAGTAAATAAATTTTACAATTATTTGTTATCTTGTATAAATTTATATAATATTAATGTTCATGGTAAAATTCACGTGACAATAAAAATGGCAATAGTCTAGTTACGTATCACATGTCATGAGGATTAATAGCTAAAAAGTTGTGTACGGTTATTGGGTTCAAAGAATCTGTTGTATACAAAACAATGGGAAACGACCACATCAATGGCCCATGTGGCGTTTCAAAATCCAACAAAGATTTTGCGGCAAACCAATCCTTAGTATTGAAACGTAATAAAAAAATATAAATAAAATTAAATAGTCCATTGTTTTGGCCGAAACACTATGATACTTTAACATAAACTGTTAAATTAAAAAACTTTGTTTTATGTATCTCAATTGTATTTTTATTTTACGCAGTTGTCAACATAGGTTGACGAAACAGCTGTCGCGTAAAATAAAAATACAATTGTGATACATAAAACACAGTTTTTTTAATTTAACAGTTTATAAATATAATTGATGAATGGAGTTTAAACACTTATTATACATGATAAATATAAGTTAAAAAATATTAAAATAGTCTCATTTGTTGTTTACGTTAGAAAGGAGGATAAATGAAAACCTTCCTTTGTCTGAAATTACAATATCTAAAATATTGGATGAAATTTGCGTGTTAGTACCAATCCAAAATGTATTAATCTGTGTTGGTAAGTAGGTGTATCTTCTTGCGAATTTCCATTTGCATGTATTGCGGGAAGACACTTAGATAGCCCGTCACCGGAGAGTGAGCCCCCTCGGCAGATGGCGCCCTCTCGCCGCGCCGCTACCCCTGTCGGTCACGTGACCGCAAGTTTTAACGAACTCGCCATCATCTCAGCCGGGAGAGTCGCTGCCATACCCGAAATTTATAATGAAAACATAGACCGTTGTAAAATATAATACTACACTTGTTTTTAGTGCCGCCCACACTACTGACTAATTAAATAGTTAACTAACTCTTCGCTTTCTACCTCAAAAGTATGATATCTAGACATCAGTTGGTCTGTAAATATATATTATAAACTATCGATTTATACAACAACTTATCTCCAGAGGTCTCTCTCTAAATTATGTCCGGTGATCATTCCATTGTGGGTAGAACCATTACAAACAATCATTTGAACGTAAATCTAAGCAATTTTTATAAAACTTCTTCTTGTTGATCTTCTCCATTATGTTGATCTTGCGATCTGTTTAGATAGTGATGAAAATGTTCCGCCTTTTCTCCATCTCTTTAGTTGTCGTCCTGGAGTCTAGTGAATTTCGCGATCTTGAAAATCCTCGCTTAGTCCATCCTCTCGATTTGGTCTCTCCAGAATCGTCATGTCTACTTATGGTACTCCATCGAACAGCGTCATCAATTTTGGAGATTCTGGGAATCTCTCTGATAGAAATCTAATCTTTTTATTTTACTGGATTCTACCCACGATAAGTCATAATGTTTTCATTTTTGATGTTCTTGGGATATGTTTCTGCCTGACAGTGTCTGCTTTTGCTTCGACTCCGTAAGTCATTATGGGCCCGATGCATGTTTTATAGATCCTGACATTGCTTTTCGTAAAACAATTATATAAATTAGGCTGTAAATAAAATTTTCGGAATATTCACTGATGAATATAGAAAGAAAGAAACAGCAACTTTAAGCTTCTTCTTCTGATTGTAGATCTTGCGATCTGTTTATGCAGGATATATACTTTCTTTCTGTGATGAAGACGACCAGTCTTCTCTCCATCTCTTTGGTGGTTGCCCTAGTAGTCGACGGCCCTCTGGAGTATCGTTTATCACGATATTAGGAATTATTGCTGGATCCATTCTCTCGATGTGGTCCCTCCAGAATCGTTTTCTCTGCCTACTCCATCTCACAATGTCTTCAATTTTGCAGGATTTGCGAATTTCTTCATTGGATATCCTATCTCTAAGGGTTCTCCCCACAATAGGTCGCAATGTTCTCATTTCTGCTACTCTTAAGAGATGTTTGGTTGTGACAGTGTCTGCTCTTGCTTCGATTCCGTATGAACTTTAAGCGAGTGAAATATTTTTTTTTTAGATACGTGTCAACGTTTTGTTCTGTTTCAATTAATCATTGAAATTTCTATTACGCTTTTTTTTCTAAATTAGTTTCATAATTGAAATTGTAGAAATGTTTTTTTAGGTTAGCTCTCCTTGTTAACAAAGACTCCCGTAAGGCCAGTACTATTTGCAAAGGTCTAGTTCTCGATTCATTATTAACCCTTTCAGGCCGGCCGAATCCTTCCCGGAACCAAGCGCACGTGGGGCGAATAATAACGCGATCTATTCGACTTCATTATATTAATTTATGATCGCGAATTTGGAATAGAGATTAGTCTAAAGTCTAAAGCGTTACCGAAGTTTTGGTACCGCCCAGAGGCGTGCAAAAATAGTAAAAAAAGTAATATTTTTCAATTAAGTAATAACAACTGATGTAACACACGCCTAATGATGCCAAAATAAGTTGGCGAAAAATCTGTCGCGATAATTTCATAGAAATTAAATAAGCACCTTTTGATGTTATAACAGTTAAAAAAAAACTGATAAGAATTTATACGTTTGGTAAATTAACGTTAACATTACTTGTGTATAATTATAGGCATTGCGAGATGATTAGGTTATAAGGACAGCATTTTATAAATCATTCAATTTATTATAATATTCTTATTATATTAAAACACAATCGGGACTCAATAACTGGAAGTGTAACGATGAGATCTACCCTGCTGGAAGGTATGCGCCTATAACCTTGCATGACAATAACAAGACTTCCAGTGAGTCCGACTTCTGGTGTCTTAGAGTGGTCCTCATGATAACGCGAGTCCCGAGCAATGTGATCACTGTCCTAAACATCGGTTTCATAAAAGACAGGGAGAGGGCATATAGCCTATATCCAGCGCCACAAAACTGAAACCCACCAGCAAGGGAAGGAAACCCCTAAAAACAATCTCTGGAGAAGGCAACGGGAAACCATTCAAGTTACACTTCACAGGTAATCATTGTGGGCAGAACATTCGCCACAGTCATCACCCGATCGGGGGGACCTGACATGACACTCTTAGAAGAAGAAAATACAATCGCGAGAGAAAGCACATTTAATAATATTAAATGCGTAACTGCAGAACTGCAGAGAATGCACATTTAATATATATTTTTTTTAAAGACTAACATCAAGGATATCAATGATATTAGAATATTTTTTACAATCTTCAATGTGAGCAGAAAATAGCTCATTATTATGAAGAAGGAATCTGGTCGTGTCCAGCCTTGAACCCATGTCCCCTGGATCAGGAGCCAAGCGTTTTATCCCCTAGACCACCACCCGGTTAAAAGTTTTACCATGGAGAAATGAAATGATGCACCTCATCATGAAAGGGAAGATTGAGGGTAGGCGGAGTGTTGGAAGACCCCAGATATCCTGGTTCGAGAACATCAAAGACTGGACAAGAATTCGGAGGGTGGGGGAGTTGTTCCGGCTGGCACGGGACAGAGAGGCCTACGCCAGAGTGATAGCCGACATCGGAGGGAACTGACATGGCACAATAAGAAGAAGAAGAAGAAATGATTATCTATTTTTTTACAAATAATATTCAAAGATAAAAATTAATTGAATCAATTCTATTGAAAATGAAATTAAATGTTTTTGTCAACTTGAATTATTAATGTTTAAAACGAACGTCTGACGAGTCGTCCATGTCGTCGACATAAAAGGGGTTTGGCTCCAGTTTTACTGTCTGTTCATCTGGGCGAATTGCTTGCTTACTTTGCATTTACAAATACCCCATCAAGCCAGGGGTGGGCGGCTTCCTTGGCGTCCTGCGACCTACCCGCACCGCGAACTACCTCCGTAAATCCCCTTACTTAACTCTCTCTTATTTCAAACGTTTAGGGGTTCTAGTAGGGAAATGGTCAACGATTCAAAGAAAATGTATTTCGGAAAGGAAAACCTATTAATAATTTTCAGTTCCAAAATGAAACATTTGATGATAACGGTCTCCATAATTTTTGAATTTCGTGAGTGTCCTTTTTTAGGAAAAGTTTAATACAGAAATATTTCAAAAACATTTTATTTATTTATTTAAAATGAATGATCGTTATTGTATCACATTGATCGCTCTAAATACAATTTTTTTTTTTACAATAATTTTAAATTATTTTTTCGAACTAACCGATTTCTCTGCTGCGGAACTTTGTCAGGGTTCCGAAAATAATTGGTTTGGTTTTAAGTCATTTTATTCAGATTTTAAATTATGTATAACTGGCTAACAATGGTTTAAAAGAGCTGGTGTTTCTTTTGGGTTACAAAATAAATAAAATAAAGCACGATTTTTTTATGAATTAAACCGATGATGAAGTTGAAAAGCCTTCGAATCATGTTCAGAAAAATAAATTGTGAAATGGAAAGAACATAGTTTCAATTCATAAAAAAAATTCATTATGGAATTCCACAGCGTGAAGGGCTCAAGTTAATCAAAAATCATCATTAAGTAGTATAAAAGAAAGTAAATAAATTCCACTATTAAATACAAACATTTTTAAATTTTTAAAAAAATATTTGATTAATTAGGCATTGATTTACCTCAGCTGACGCCACAATATTAATGACTATTTTTTAATAAAATAAATATCGTTTTTTTTACCATTCAAGAGATATCCGTAAGAGCTTAGTGAAAATTACATAGGAATTACCCATCTTTGTGGTTATATTTTAACTCCTTTGTGTGTCTAGCAAGTACCCACACAACTATGGAATTAATTTGAGCTGCCCCTTTCAGCCAATGGCCGGAGTTTCCAGTTTCCTAACCTAAACGAAACATTTCTCTAGCCTCGCCCCCGCCCCCGCCCCCGCCCGCGGATTGACCCACACAACGTACGCGTATCATTAAGGACATTCATTAAAAAGGGTCGGCCGCCGTTAGGCAAGTCCGTCTTTATATCCTTTGCAAATGTCTTCCACTCCCCCCCTCCTACTCCGTACATGAGTTGCGTAATTAATGATACAAAAGGCAAATTTAAACGTCAGGATAAAATTACGTCGTTTATTCAAAAATGTCAAAGGCGTGACTGACACAAAGGAGGATAAATCCTTCTTTACCAATTTTGAAAATACGTCGGGCTGTGTTCACCATTTTCCTTCATACCGCTCGTTCGTTATCAAGGAATTTCGCAAAAACTTAATGTATATGTCACTACAAGAGAATCATGAGTAATTTTGTACTCCAAATTACCACACTGAAGCCTTTTAAAACTTTCATGCAATGATGAACAATAGTCTTATTATCAAGGTGAGATCTGAAATCATTACCATTAATAAGCATTTTATTCAATGTTAAGGCGTCAACACTGTGGAATTCCATTGTAATAACCTTGAATTGAAACAACAACGCAATTTATGTCCTACTTTAATATAATATAAATATAACATAAACAGCATTGTTTTATCAATAACATTTTTTTTAATAATTATATATTTTCGTATGAAGCACTTAATTAGAGGTATGATATTATAAAATATAATATTAATTTACTTGTGAATTTGTATGTAAACTACATTATCTTTATTTATTGTTTCTGGAACAATGATGTATTAAATAATTAATACGAATGAAAACGTCACTTTCGTAGAAGTTTTATTACATTTTATGATAATGACATGTTTCGCCCTTCTAAGGCATTTGATGATGCCTTAGAAGGGCGAAACATGTCATTTCATGAAATATAATAACACTTCTAGAAAACTGACGTTTTCATTCGAATTAATTACTTTTCATCTGAGTCTTCTTCTCCACTATTCATCTGAGCTTCTGGCTACGTGACCTGCCCATTGCCATATTAGAGTCGCCACCCGGTGGATGATGTCAGTGACCTTTGTTTTTTCTCTCTCTCTTAGGCTTATTCCTAACATGGCTCTTCCCATGGCTCTTTGGGTCACTCGTAGTTTCTCGGCACTTTGTTTGGACAATGTAACAGTTTCAAGACCATAAGTACCAATTTCATAGACTTTTCGTTTCAGGTTGATCGGTATTTTGCGGTTTTTAAGGATGTAATTCATGTTTCTGAAAGCTGCCCAGCTTAGTCCAATTCTTCTTTTTAGCTCTGCAGTTTGGTTATCTCAGCCCAATCGAATATTGTGTCCCAGGTATATATATTCTTGGACATTCTCAATTCTGTTGCCATCCACGTTGATTTCAAGCCTTTCCGTGCCCATCACCTTGGTCTTTGCAAGGTTCATATTCTTTATTCATTCTTTACAACAACCTTTACGCGGTTTCGCTCCCACCGGAGCTTCGTCAGCATTACAAAAGACAGTAAACGTAACTAATGGTTAGTATCTTTTGTAACCATGAAGATGCTCCGGCGGGAGCAAAACCAGTTGGTTGTTGTTAAGAATAAAGGTTTGGTTGGTTTAAATACAAATTTACAAAGTAAATCGTTAATATTCTAAAAGCAGCAACAACTAACCATTACGCAGTTTCCTGTAAAGGATAGACAGAGAGAATAGACCACCGCACTACTCCTGACACATGTCTCTTAATTCCTCCCCATTCATTCAGCGAATCATAAACGCACGTCGATTTCTATCGTCGTCATAAATGTCGTCGGACTTCTAACATGGTCGGAACACATCCAAAACAGCGAGGTGCTGAAAAGGGCCGGAGAACGAGTCAAATGCTCAAAAGGATTGCCCAGCAACGAGATAGGTAGGTCCTGGAATAATGGTGAAGAATGTACTTGAACTAGAAAAAGAGGAATACTGATGAAAATGTATCTAGTAATTATTTCTTTAGATTACTCAGGGGATATTTCAAGAACTCGGCCGTGCTGGAGGGTGTTCGGCTTTTTGTCCCAGATAGATATCTCCAACAGCGACAGCATAGATGGTTTTACCTACCGGCCGCCAGAACTAACCTGCCTCTGGTGACACCGGTGGGAAGAGCAATTAATCCGCTGAACGCGGTCTCTTCGGAGACCGACGACTTTCGTATTAGTGAAAATACGTTCAAAAGGCAAATACTCTTAATTTTGGAGAGTATCTTGTCTTCCTAATGTCGAACCATCTCTCATGCGTTTCTGGTAGTATACTATATACACTATATTATTTTAACCTTAATTTTGTAATGTCCATTGATGAAGTAAACGAATTTGATTTGATTTGAAAACGTGGTACGGTCAAATCTATCAAACAAGAAATGTAGGTCGGGGTAGTTCTCAAAATACCCCCTGATTAATCTAAAGAAATGGGTAATGAGATGCCCATCTCTTAAAAGCTGTAAATAATTGGTTCCGAGCATTGCCAAAAGAAATGCCGTGGGATAGAGCCACGGATAACTACCATACTCCCTCATGTAGCGATATTCACAAATTCATCCATGATAAATAATGAGCACGGTAAACAAAGTACGCAGGTATCGCGACTAATTTAGAATTTGCCAATTGACGAATAATAAACTATTCCCGAAAACCCAATTTATTATGCGCAGCTGATGAGTTTTGTGTTTCCATTGCAAAACATCCACAAAGGACCTACAGTTTAGGCCACGGTTTAGTTGGGAATTCAGAACAAAGCGTGCGTTCGGGCTTAGAACAGGTAGGGGCGCCTCGCACAGAGGGCTACGCCGGTACTATTGTTTGCCGTCAATATTTTATAACACGTTCCGTAGAATCGTGCCTCAAATTTATTTGCAAATCCATCAATAGTTGCTATTTGTGTTACTATGTTGCGATTCAGCACGGACAAAAATAATCGTGCGTTTCAGAGAATTCTCAAAAATGTTATGCTGCATACGTCAAAATGAAGTGGTAATAATGGTATTTGGATTAAACTTGCATTTTTTAGAAATCAGGTTAGACCCTATCATACAGAAAAAAGACATTCTTTTTTGATGATTTTGAGTGAATTATTTTCAAATTCTTGAACATTGTACCGACCCTTATGTATGAAAGCAAAGCATGGAACTGGCAAAAGAAGGATGAAAATAGAATGAATGCAGTAGAAATGAGATTTCTTAGACAAATGTGTGTATACTCTGTGTATGATAGTGTCGAATGAAAATATAAGAAGTGAATGCGGTGCGAATGATGGTGTTATGAACAAAATAATGAAAGGATCATTAGGATGGTTTGGACACACGGAAATAACGAATGAAGAAAGAACTTGGTAACCTCACAGGAAGTGTTCCAGGCAAAAGAAGTATATAGATACAGATTTTCTGCGCGGTGGTGTGACGAGAGAGATGACTGTAGGAAATCTCTACTCGGCGATGAGGGCTGCGGTACACAGAGAGGTTTGGAAGCGTTCTGTTTTAATCACGGGTAGCTCCATGGATGGTAACAGATGTCGTCGCAAGGGTAGCAAAGCTTAAATGGTCATTTGCGGGACATGTTGCCAGATTGGTAGACGATAGATGGACCAGAAGGGTGGTAGAGTGGAGACCCCGCGAAGACAAAAGAAACAGAGGGATACCCCCTACACGATGGTCCGATGACATTTGAAGAATTGCTGACGATTGGATGCAAAATACACAAGACAGGGATACGTGGAGAAGAATGGGGGAGGCCTATGTCCAGCAGTGGACGACAACGGCTGTTTAAGTAAGAAAGTAAGTTCCATGGATCACGACCCTTAGGCCGTGCCACACTGTTTGAAACAAGCTCTCCACAAGGGTGACCTTGGTGGAATGTGGAGCCCCACATGTGGAATGCGTGTTTACAACTGTTTACAACACGCATACTATGCGCGTCCGTCCACAAAGTTTGATTTCAAACAAGTGTCTACAAAGTTTTAAACCCCCGGTGGAGACCGATGTGGAGAGCTTGTTTAAAACAGTGTGGCACGGCTTTTAGGAATGAAGAAACGAATAAAGAAGAAGAAGAATCAAGTTTTGACCAAAGGTTACCAACGTGAACGTGTCTACATGACTCTTCTACGATGGGTGTGTTGGTTTGTTGGTGTGTATTATATGATATGCACATTCGCCTCCCCCCGCGCCCCCCGGGAGTGTTAATACGTACTCGGAATACGTAGTCCAGCTGATAGGGGATGCAGATAGGTGCGCATTATTTTAGTTGGTAACTCAACGCCATTCCAAAGTTGCTTTCCATGTTCGAAATTGCAGGAGAACGGACGAAGTTTTAACTTCGTATTCACCTTTGCTCGCAGACTAATAATAATGCACATACAGGGTTGTTCGAAAGATAAGTAACAGGTTACTGCCTTCATTATTAATTAAAGCGGTTATCGATTTTAAAGGCTGATCGGTTTCATTACTTTCCTCATCTTACCACAGCCCAGGCTAATCACCATAGCAATAAAGGAACATAATTTATTTATTGTTAAATTATAAAACTCTGTTTATAACTTACCATCACGCCGTCTCCCCGGAGGGGTAGGCAGAAAGAATGGAACGCCACACTGTTCTGTCCTGACATACTTCTCTCGCATCCTCTACATTCATACATCTTGTCATGCACGCACGTCGATTTTTCCAACTCCTCACGTGACCGACATTCAATATTTGATTGATTTGATCGTGCCACATTTTCCTCGGCCTTCCTCTATTTCTAGGTCCGTTCATGCCGTTTACATATACCTTTTTTTTCCAATCTGTGTCATTCTTTCATTCTTTCCATGTGTCCAAACCATCTCATTGACCCTTTCCTTATTTTGTTCATAACATTTTCATTCGCACCATATTCACTTTTTGTACTTGCATTTGTCACTCTATCATATATCGAGTTTTTCACACATTCGTCTTAGAGATCTCATTTCTACTGCATTTTTTATACTTTCATCCTTCTTTTGCCAGTTCCATGCTTCACTTCCATACATAAGGGTCGGCACAAGAACACCATTGTGCATTCTGCACTCTGTTTATGGTATCACAATTTTTATTTAAAAAAAATTTGCGACATATGTTTTATCAACCTATGTTTACATCATCAGGTGTTTATAATATTTTTTTAAAATTATGTTGAATCATGTTAAAATAATGTTGAAGTATCATTGTGTTTCTGCCAAAACAGTGACCGGTTTCGCCAGGCGAAACGGTTCGATTTATAAATAAAGACAACAAGTGGAAGTAGTTAATAAAAAACATCGTTTCATCATAAATTAATATTTAATTTATTTTACATACACTTTGTAATTGTAAAACAAATATTTTAATTTTATTTGTTTTATCACAAAAATATACTGTCGTGTTTTGTGTTGACATAAATAAATGTCATTGTAAAGTTTCGATAATGAATACTATCGAAATATATTTGTTTATAACAAATGAAAACCCTTGTAAATATGTATATTATTGTAAATATTTTAAAGGTTGGTAGGAGTATGTCTACCATTCTGAAGATGGAAACTGTAGCTATCTCTGAAATGTCGGTCAAGGAGGATACCAAGATACATGGATACTCAAGTTCCGAAAAAATCATTAAAAACAAGTACGTATTTTTTATAAATAAAAACTATGGAATTCGATATTTATGATTTTTATATTAATTAAGATACTGTTCTTCCGCTTTTGAGTATATATATATATATATATATATATATATATATATATATATATATATATATATATATATATATATATATATATATATATATATATATATATATATATATATATATATATATATATATATATATATATATATATATATATATATATATATATATATATATATATATATATATATATATATATATATATATATATATATATATATATATATATATATATATATATATATATATATATATATATATATATATATATATATATATATATATATATATATATATATATATATATATATATATATATATATATATATATATATATATATATATGGTACATTTCGAAGGCAGAACTAAATATATACATTAATGAAAATAAAATTTAAAAATGATTTTTTCACATGCAATTTTAGTTAAATTTCACTTATGTTTTTATCCTCGATCGGTTTCGGCAGCTCGTTGCTTTTTTTAATGTTATGTTTTTAAACCAATTTATTTTGTGTTACAAACTACGAATTCGTTTTAACTGCCATATATGTTCTGCTATTATTTGTTTGCAATATTTGTATATATTCTTCCAAAGAACATTGTGTGACAATACATAGGGGGTTTGTATTGACCTGCTAGCAAATATAATATCGGCAACATTATTTGACTAATATCCATTCGATTCGGTTCAATGAGAGTAATATTGTATTCGTGTTTGATGTTTCTGCCACAACCTGTCAACACTGGAGGAATCCTACGTAATGGTAGGTACTGCTGTATTGGTATAACACCGCTTACTGATGTCAAGCAAGTAATTCCCTGAGAGAATCTGGTTGAAGTTTAGCTATAGCTAACTATACCCGAAGTATGTTTAGGAAGAGCAGAAAGAACAAGTCAGTTGAATCCGTAATAATTATTTTCATCAAATAAAGGGTGTTCCATTAGGTTTTATTTTTACAGCTGTCAAATATATTTTTTTTACATTTGGAAAGAAGAAAGTTTGCCATTTGTTATAATTTCAACGTTGTTAAGGTGTTATGTGTGGTCTGTTCTGTTATATGGATGTGAGACATGGACATTAAAAAAGTAAATACAATGAACCGGTTAGAGGCATTTGAAATGTGGCTACACCGAAAAATGCTCAGGATCCCATGGACAGACAGAGTGACGAACACAGAAGTCCTGAATCGTGCAGGAGTAAATAGAGAGCTGCTGACATTGATCAAAGTCCGCAAGATTTCATATCTGGGTCACGTTCTACGAGGAGAGAAATATCGCCTGCTGCATCTGATTTTGAAGGGGAAAATGGAGGGCCGCAGGGGGGCAGGGAGAAGGCGGATCTCTTGGCTGCGCAATGTAAGGGAATGGACGGGAATCGAAACTGTGGAGGAGCTATTCTGGACAGCGCAGGATAGGGAAGAGTTTACCAGAGTGATCGCCAACGTCGAGGGGACCTGACAGGGCACTTTAAGAAGAAGAAGAAGTCAACGTTATAATAAGGAACAACGTGTTCTTAGCTCTATGGTGAAAATGAGCGTCCTGTAAAAAAATAATTTTCGCAAAAATTACGGTGTGTACGTCATATTCGCCTACTGAGCCTGAAATAAGAAGCATAATACAAATAATTGAATGGGCTGGTACTGTGGTATACCAAAGATAATCAGCACGCTCACATCCAACTCGTTCACAAGAGAATATTGTATTGGTTTAGAAGAGTGTTGACGAAGAACCAGGAATGTCGATAAGGCGTTGCTCACAGCAATTAGGCATTGCAAAAACGCGGCGAATTTTAAAAAAGGATTTGGCTCTTAAACCTAAAAAAAATCAGTTGACTCAAGAGTTGTAACCCCTGGATTCATCCTGCAACAAAACAACAAATTTTCCAAAAAGGCCATCTACAGCGATGAGCAACATTTTCATTTCGTAGACGAAAAAAATATTTAGATGCTATTAAAGCAATTTTCTGATGGTCGAACACTCTAAAATGACAATGGGAGTGTCATGTAGCCAGGAGTTTGGATGAAAAATGGACAAGAAGACTGCTGACTTGGAGACCGTGGACGGCAAAGAGAAGTGCAGGGCGACCGCAACTACGGTGGAAGGATGATCTGAACAGACATGTCGGAATAAACTTGATGCAGTCTGTACAAGACAGAGTGATATGGAAGCGAATGGGGGAGGCCGTTGTCCAGGAGTGGACGGGAATAGGCTGAGAAAGTAGTAGAAGAAGAAGAAATACATTTTGTGTAATTATTATTATTATTATTTTGTTGAATTGCTCTTTACATCATGACAGCATGAGCCAAATCGATGTAAAGGGTATTATAGCTATCATAGTGATTCTCGTGACATGTGATAGGTAGCTAAATCTATCGCCATTTTTATTGTCACGTGAATTCTACACCAGACCAAAGACAGTGTGACAATCACACTGCCCTCGCCGGGAATCGAACCCGGAACCTTCGGGGTGGTAATCAATGCACTTACCACTCGGCCACGAAGGTCGTCCTAAAGTAGGAGCAACAAAGAGATAAAAGTCATAATTTGATTCACATGGTTCTATGGATATTTCCTATGAAGTTATTTTTTCTACTATTTGCATTGATTTGGCTTGGGCTGTATTGATGTAAATTATTTAACAAAATAATAACAATATATCGTGTAAAAAAACACAAATACTTGTCTATTAAATGCGTTGAAAATCATATCAATATGTTGTAATGACAAACGAAATTTCAGACATCGTTGGTTCTAGAGGGATGAATCCAAAATTTAATATGAAGTGCACATCTATCACTGTGAGTCTGGATTTCATCAAATGAAGTACCCGCCATAGCGGCATAGCGGATATGCGCCTTTCTATTGTATATTCTATGCTTATTTGGAGGTACTTGCATCTGCATGAATAAGGGATATTAATATGATACACCCTGGTGCTGAAATGTGCTACTATAATATAAAATCGAATACAATCCCATTCGCAACTTTTGTTATATACATCTGAGTGTATTAATATTAGATCAAAGTTTAAACTCTTGAAATTATTGTTTAAAAACTGTTACGTCAATTTAGTGTTTTGTAAAAATACCCAACAAAATAACTATACTTAAACTGTACGCTGGTTATCGCTGGTGTAAAGATTTATATTGGAGAGTAAATATTTAATAATATTTGATTTAAAAAGTGGTTTACAACTCATAAATTCTAGTCACAGTCAACAGATATAAAATGAATGGTATTATCTTTAAGAAAAGTAATAACTTTGCTAACGCCATATAATGAAAGCAGATGTACAAGTTATCATTATAAACCAATTAATTATTGTGGATTCAAAGAAAAACATTTGATTTAATAGTTGACATTCTTATTTTTCTTCTTTGGTAGCCTTCTTCCCTCCACTGCTGGATATAGGCCTCTTCCAATTTATTCCACTCGTCTCTATCCTGCCACCTTTGTATCCAAGATTTTCCAAACCTTTTGACAATATCATCGGTCCATCTCATCGGTGGTCATCCGACACTTCGCCTATTTTCTCATGGTTTCCAACTGAGTATCCTGCGTACCCATCTGTTGCCACCCTGTCTAGCCCAGTGTCCAGCCCATTGCCATTTCAATTTTGCCACTCGGTCCATGATATCAGCAACCCTGGTGCGGCGTCTGATTTCTTCATTTCTTATGCGGTCACGCAAGCTTACACCAAGTATCTGTCTTTCCATGGACCTCTGTGTACACCTGAGCCTGTGGACTCTTTTTGCTGTAAGAGTTGTCATCTCTAGTCCGTATGTCATCATGGGCAGTATACACATGTTGTAGACCTTTCTTTTGAGACAAACCGGTATTTCATCATTTTCAGAGACATGTCTCAGTTTACCAAAGGCAGCCCAACCCAGTCCAACTCTTCGAGATACCTCGAAGTTGATATTAAAGCTTACTAAAACATATTTTTAAATACGTAATATATAATTTTAAAAGGTTAATCACCGAATATTAAGTGTCAAGTTTTTATATTTGTAAAAAATATGTGTTTTGAATTTAAATTCATTAATGTTCTGTATTCGGGAGACCCCCAAACAAATGACTTAAAATCAAACTTCTAAATTAATTGCAAATTTTCGCTATCTTTTTTAAAAAAACAACAGGTCGCTGAAACACAATCACTGTATACAATTTGTTTATTTTATTTAGCTATTATAGGTATTGTTTCTCGTGATATGTGATAGGTAGTTTATCTTTCGCCATTTTATTGTTTATTTTACACCAAACCAATGACAGTGTGAGAATAGCACTGCCATCACCGGGAATTAAAACCCGGGAGCTTCTGTGTGGTAGTAATGGCTCTTGCTACTCTGCCTTTTTAGTTAACGTACCTATCATTGATTAAACTTTGGGTTCAATATTGAAATCAATATTGAATTCAAGATTCGAACTGTACAAAATATATCAATTTGATTTGCAATAAGATTAGAAGCATATGTTTATGTTGATATCCAAATATACTGTAGGTACCTATTCTATTTTAAGTTAAATATATATATTTTTGGATTTAAATAGTAAACTCAGTCTTAACCACGAAGTACAGAGTACTAACGCGTTTTTCTTTGTTTAAAGTGAAACCAAAGGCGGACAGAAAACAAAAAATGATGAACATTAAATAAATTATTATTGTTTGTTTATTTTAATACCGTCAATTTTTTAATTAAATTTTATTCGCATTTTCTATACTTTGCTCAGTAAAGATGTGGGATTTAAGTAATAATTAATAAAATAATGTATTGTTGTTTAAAAAACATTTAAAGAACAGTATATTTAACATTGCTAAAAATTATAACAAAAAACTGTTTATTTTATTCTTCTGATGACGAAGTGCTATTTTAAGCTATTTCTGAATAAGAAACAATTAAAAATTTCATATGAAGCACTCACTTTGTGGTTAGACATTTAAAAAATATTAAATAATAAAAAGTTTGTATTTTACCACGGTATGGTTATTATATTTAATGCCAACTAGTTTCGCTTGGACCCAAGCTCCATCAGGGCAATATACGGTAACAACAGTTGTTATACTATCCTGATTAGAAACTAGTTGGCATCAAATAAATCACACCGTGGTTAAATACAAAGTTTTATTTATTTTATTTTACAATTAATTTAAGTGGAAAAAACAACACTTTGATAAAGTAAACTAAAATCTAAAATTTAATAATAAAAATGTCAAATGCTTAGTTTACAACAGACATATTATTATTTTGTTGAATATAAATCGATGTAAAGGGTATAGCTATCATTTTTTAAACCCAATTACTGTATACCTTTTTTAGCTATTGATTCTCATGATATGTGATAGGTAGCTAGTCCATCGTCAACTGTCAGCTGAATTTTACTAGACAGCGAAAAAAAAATTCACACTTTCATCACCGGGAATCAAACCCGGGACCCGGGATTATTTGTTATAAGCACCTAATTTTTAAATAACTAACTAACTAACTAACCATCACGCCATCTCCCCGAAAGGGTAGGCAGAAAGAATGGACTGCCACACTTTAATCGATGCGGCACTCCATCCTTCTGTTTTCGCCATCGCGAGAGACGCGGTGTGATGGGTTGCGAACCTCATCGCCACTGCGAACCTCATCGCCACATAACCGTATCATATTAATACTTAAGTCAGGACCAAACAAGTTCTGAGGATTTCTGAGGATGATAGCAGGCAAGACACTGAGAGATCGCGTGAGGAACACCAGAAGTAGAGAGATTTGTGAGGTTGAGGATATTGTAAGATGAAGTAGACAGTGAAGGAGGGACTGGTTAAAACTGGACTAAAATACGGAAAGATAGCTGGGAATCCACCTCACAGGAGGAGCAACCCTCTGGATAACACATCGCATAAGTCTACTGTTCTTCTTCTTCTTCCTTGTTAGGAAAAAGAAGAAGAAGAATATAAATTTCTATGGGCTTGATAATTAAGAATGTTTTCTAATATCATCTTGATACGGTGATCTTTGGATTTAGCCATTTGAGATAAACCCTTGTTTAATTTCCACGGCACTCTGCCACTGTTCTATTGCACCCACAGAGATAGGGGTATTTAATTCTAATGCTGAAACACAAAGACAAATAAATCCCCTTCGTTTGCCAAATTAAACCGACCGACTACGGACGTCGCCCCACCTGAGCCGCCCGTACTAGGGACGTCATCATATTTGGTTGTGGTCATGTATTATACGAGTGTAGATGCCAATCTGGAAAGTAAAATTCGTTAAGGATTCTAGAGTAGCATCCCACCAATAGAAAACATGTTCTTCTTATTCTTTTTCTTGTGCCATGTAAGGTGTCCCCGACTTTGGCAACCACTTATGTAAATGTATTGATTGTTTCTTGAACAATGATGTAAAACTGATATTAAATAAATAATACGAAAGAAAACTTCTGGCTTCTAGAAGATTTATAATAATTTATGGGAATGATATGACATGACTTCCTAAGGCATTGTCAAATGACATTTGATAATGTTTTTGAAAGGAGTAACAAGTCATTCCAATAAATTATAATAAAACTTCTAGAATACAGACGTTCTCATTCGTATTGATTACTTCACCATCACGTCATTTCTCTGAGAGGGCAGGCAAAGAGAATGGACCACCTCTCTAGCTTTCACTACATTTAGCGAGTCAGATACGTACCTACGTCGGTTGTTCTGACTTCTAGCAAGGCCGATCTTTAAAATTTGATTAGTTTTTCATGCCAAGTCAATCTCAAATCCGTACTCCATTCACATCGTTATACATAAGGCAAAATAACTCTCCCACTCTGCTAATTCCAGTGCAATCTTTGTTATTGCACTGCAAAGGCGATTGCCTTCGGTCAGGACTACGTCGCGGTCGTTTTTAATTTTGCCCATTAACATATGTTGGAGGATCAAGTATTTGTCTCCACGCAAGATGTGATCCAGATAGGAAATTTTATGGACCAATGAAACTATTGAACTAATTTCTATCCAAAAATACATTTTCCTTTACATAAACACACCGTACAACCCACGCTCCTCAATTTACCCGATTTTGAACAAGGTCAACTTATATCTTCCGCGTTCCTCGTTCTCTTTTCCAATTCAAACTAATTATTTACAATTATTTAACCCTCGTCTTTTTAACTTCGTTCCATGTATCTAAACCATCTTAGTGAGCCGATCTTCAATTAAATGTGAACGAGTTTATCTGTATATTTATATGTTTATAACACAAAATGACTTTCGCCGCACTCTTCTCCATGTTCTCATTACTATAGTCTTTATTTTTACAGTAAGATTGTTCTTTTGTCCGCTTGAAACCTCACTTCCCATAAGGATTAGCATAAAAACTCCTTTATGTATAATACTTCCACATTTGCTTTAGTTAGACTACCCTAAGTCGGTATGAATGATATAAACTACAAATAAAAAGATATTTTGTTTTTATGTTATTCTGACAAAGCTTGGGTTGAGTAAAGGATTCTTTCTCGACAAACGGTTCTATCATGACATATTTTGGTCATGTTCTCAATATTCATATATCGTGCCAAGAATGCACGTCGATTTATCTGACTCCTCACGTTGCGGACAATTAATATTTGATTATTTGGATTATTCCTTTATATCTCGTTCCATTCACAAGTTTGAGGTGTAATTTCTTTACCTGTATTTCTTAATTTATTCTTAGCATGTGTCCAAAGTATTGTATTTTGACTATGACAAACTCTATATTAAGCTAATTAAAATGATTTTACAGAAATCTCTTGATGGAAGTTTATCTTAAATAATAATAAAATAAAACGATGTTTTAAACTCATTCCACTCTTGTCTTTATTTCCAGGCTCGCTGGTATCGACAAAATGGTCTGGACCAGTTATCTATATTATATTAACTACTTATGGAAACGTTTGTTTTCTAGAAGTTACATTATTAATAAGAATAAAAAAACGATATTTTTAAAAAATATTTCCACTTTTCCTTAGTTCAAGTCAAAAGTGGAAATAGTATTAATTTAAAAACGTAATTTTATTTCGATATTAATTCAAGTAAAAAAAGAGTTTCAGTAAAATCATTGCAATATCTTACATAACTAACTAACTAACCAACCATCACGCCATTTCCCCGGAGGGGTAGGCAGAGAGGATGGATCGCCACAATGCTCTGTCCTGGCATACCTCTCGGGCTTCTTCTACATTTATACATCGTACCATGCACGCACTTAGATTATTCCGACTTCGAATGTGGCCGCCTTTTAGTAATTGATTAAATTGGTTATGCCATGTTTTCCTCGGTCATCCTCGGCTTCTTTTTCCACTCACGCTGCAATATCTTACATTCTATATTTAATGACGAATTATTAATTTTTTACAGCTTCATCATCGGGAGAACAATATAATTTATTTAAAACTAACTAACTAACCATCACGCCGTCTCCCCGAAAGGGTAGGCAGAAAGAATGAACTGTCACACTTTTAATGATGCGGCACTCCATCCTTCTCTTTTCGCCCCGCGGGAGACGCGGTGTGATGGGTTGCGAACCTCAATTTTTTTTTATATACTCGTAAATGAGTTTATATCGTTCTCCCAAAACACATTGTATAAATAATTTTTTTTAAATCGTTATTATGGAAGTCTACAGTGTTAACGCCTTTAATTTACCAAAAAGGTGTGATATACGGATTGATAATAATAATAATAATAATAATATGCTAACTTTCAAATCGCCGTTTTTGTGATGTAATCACCTCAAGTGCGCATTATGACGTGTTTTAAATCTAAAAATCTAAATGTGAACGCTGCATCTGATTTTCGTGATCGGTTAGAAAGTATAGTAGAACAAAATATAAACGTAAATGATGTCACAACCAATCGAATATATTATATTAAATAGTAAACATTTGCGGACATCGTGTATAATATGACATATCGTGTTTATTAGAGCCACTTTTGATTTAACGCGAAATGATCTGAAATGAGTCCCGCGGCGAGAGGAGCTGGACCAGATGCCGGCCTGGGATCTGGTCCGGCCACCGCTAATATTAAACTTCGTCGAGTCCCTTAATCATTGCCCCGGCACGATCTCACCGGGGAGTCTGCCCCTAAATTAAGCCCTTAAGTATAGAACATTGTGGGGTTAAAAGGAACTTTCACGTCTGTATTCTCGTAATTGGCTCCTGTCCTTCCTTGCCTGACGAAGGTTCAATCGTAAAGAGAAGTTTGGAGGTAAAATGTTATTTGATTTAATTTGCGTATTCGCCGACTTATACAGGCACCGGTACACTAAATTAATACATCGCTGTCATTATCACCAAAGGTGCTGTATTCCGTATAAAAATTCATGGATAAGTCAACTAACTAACTAACTAACCATCACGACCTTTCCCCGTAGGGGTAGGCAGAGAGGATAGACCGCCACAATGCTATGTCCTGGCATACCTCTCGAGGTTCCTCTAAATTCATACATCGTACCATGCACGCCCGTCGATTATTCCGACTTCGAATGTGGCCGCCTTTTAGTGATTGATTAATTTGATCATGCCACGTTTTCCTCGGTCGTCCTCGGCTTCTTTTTCCACTCACGCTGCTTGTGTACAACTTTTTAACCATTCTACTCTTATTCATTCGTACCATATGTCCAAACCATCTCAATTTTTTCATCTCACCTTTTTTTAATTTTATCCATGATGCAGTCATCTGTCTTACATTTTTTTCGTATTTCATCGTTCGGTATTCTATCATACAAGGTTTTCCCGCACATTCTTTTTAGTAATCTCATTTCTACGGCGTTTATCCAGCCTTCATCTTTCTTTTGCCAATCCAAGCTTCACTTCCATACATGAGAGTTGGCACTAGAACTCCATTGTTCTGCCTTACATTTATCTCTTTTTTCATCTTTCGGTATTCTATCATACAACGTTTTTCGGCACATTTTTCTTAGTGATCTCATTTCTACGGCGTTTATCCTGTTTTCATCCTTCTTTTGCCTGCTCCAAGTTTCACTTCCATACATTAGGGTTGGAACTAGAACTCCAATGTGTACTACCATCTTTGCTTCTGTGGATATATTTCTATTTGCAGTAAATGGATATACGAGTATTTATATTTGCAGGAACAGACCAAAAGTCAAATAAATGTAAAATCGATTATGGAGTTTTACACAACTACCCAGGCATTGAGACTAAGGCGAATACCACAAGATCGAAAGGTAAAATGCGGGTGGCAGAGATGCGGATGCTGAAGGCAATAAGCATAAAATACTCTTCGAGATAGGGTGAGGAACACGGCTATTGGTGAAATCTGCAAGGTGGAAGATACTATCAGATGAGTCAGAAAACGCAGTAGACACTGAAATGCACACGTGCAGAGGATGGATCCCTCCAGAATCCCACACGTTGTGGTGCATCAGATTCCTGTTGGCTACCGTCCCTACTGGAAGACTGTCAAAGAGATGAAGGGATAGCTGGAAGTCAACATCCCAAGAGAGGCCAGCCTGACTACAGAGACAGACCAAAAGTCTAAAAGGAGAAGAAGATTACCCAGGTATCGAAGAAAGAATACATTTTATATAATTATTACTAATCGAGAAGAAAGCAGACTCCAAAACAAATATATTTAGGTCTGTGAAAAAAATATATAAAAAATACACATTTATTGTAAAAAAAATGTTAAAAATTATTTTATTCAAATGATGGCATTAGACCCATAAGAAGTAGAAGAAAAAAAAGAAAATTTGATGAATACATAATAAATCAATTATTGATAGAACTAGAAAAAAAAACGGACAATATCGCAGATTATAATTGCGTAGATTTTCACGGTTGGCAGCAATGTGTTTTGTGTGATTTTGGGTAACACCTTGTGATTTCTCCTTCTAGACCGAAGTTTCAGAGGTCGTTGCAGTCTCCATTTTCAGGGTAATGTGGTGGTGGTAAACATTACCACCACCACATTACCCTGAAGATGGAGACTGCAACGATCTCCGAAACGTCGGTCGAGCAGGAGAAATCACACGGTGTTACCCAAAATCACACAAAACATATCGCGGATTATGTACGAGTAGAATTTGAAATTGCATTCTAAAGAAAGCAAAGAATTCCACGTTCTAAGGATTGTTAGCGTTAAAATACATTTTCAAAAGGTCTCAACATGGAAAGAGCTTTTGATAAACAATTAACTTGGTTTTGGTCTCACGCGTATTTTATTAATGAACAAATGTTAAATGTGCTGACGTGATAAGCACGCAACTATTCCGACGAAATTACACATAGCAGTAAACTGGGAACCCCGCCGACTCCAAATAAACCAGCAAGTAATAAAGGCGAGTTAATAAAAGTTTCCGTATAAAACCTATTACATATTTTACACTTTAAACGGGATATTAATTTGTAAAATCAACACGGCTCCACCCCTGGCTATTAGACGCCACACACCGCCATCCCAGGCCCGGCGGGAGGAGATACCAGGGCGGGAGGAAACTTTCTAGATCCCAAATCTCGTGGTATTAGTTGGCTGACAGTTTTAAAGAAAGGGGTGTAGCCGAGCCAATGATATTTAAATAATTTAAAAAACGTAAATAAATAATTAAAGCTTTGTCTTGATTTGTTGTTGTGTATTTAAACCTGAGGTGTTTCCACAACTAATGTAAGAAAAAAGAATTTTTTAACATTAATAATCCATTGTTTTGGCCGAAACACTATGATACTTCAACATTGTTAACTGTTAAAATTTATAACACGGTTATGATATCAAAAATTTTATTAGTCACTTTTTGAGTGTCGCGACAGCAGTTTCGACAACCGATCTTGGCATTATCAGGTGCTATAAACAATTATAACAACTTATAACTGTTAATGAAAAAACTTTGTTTTTATATCACAATTGTATTTATTTTACGACAGCTGTTTCATCAACCAATGTTGACATCATCAGGTGTTACAATAATACATCAAAATATATTTTGATATAAATATATATATATACTCGTATATATATTGTGATATAAAAACAAAGTTTTTTTCATTAACAGTTATAAAATGTTAAAGTATCATAGTGTTTCGGCCAAAACAATGGACTATAACAACGTTTGTTTGTAACACCTGATGCTGCCAACATCGGTTGGCGAAACAGCTGTCGCGACTTTCAAAAGGTGGATAATAAAAATTGTGATATCATAACCGTGTTACAAATTTTGGCAGTTAATAAAATAATTTAATCGATTTGGTTCTCTTAGCTTGATATTCACTTTTTAAAAATCTATTTGCTACTGACTTATTTGAAAAACAAATTTTGTAATACTGTTATTCTTCTGATGATCCACAAATCACAACACAGATATTGAGCCTCCTGAGATGATGAGTTTCAACTGTCCTTCCATCATTAGATGGTCTTCCAGGTCGGCGATGTCCAGAGGGAATTTCTTGAACTGTTGTTTATGCGAACCTGTCATTATCCATTCTGGTTACGTGGTCCCTCCAGTATCTTATTCTGTATCTATTTCACCAAACAACATCCTCTATTTCGCAAGTATTTTCTTATTTCTACGTTATAGACACGATCTTTTCAGTAATGGATCTTAGGCTTTCTTCTCCGATATTCTTAGAAGCCCTATTGTTCGTACAGTATCGATCCGCATCTCTCAGCATGTTCCATGATATCATAGATTGTGTCAAGAGACCAATGCTGTCAATAAGCATGGATTTGTTTTTCCAGACCAGATTAATAATAAATTATAAGATTGACAGAAATGTTTGTCAAAAAACTGTTTATATTATATATTAAATAGTCCAACACAATGATATTTTAACATTTTATAACTGTTAATTCAAAAACTTTGTTTTATATCACAAATTGTATTTATTTTACTTTACGACAGCTCTTTCATCAACAATCTGTTAGTTGATGAAACAGCTGTCGTAAAGTAAAATAAATACAATTTGTGATATAAAACAAAGTTTTTGAATTAACAGTTATAAACTAACTAACTAACTAACTAACCATCACGCCGTCTCCCCGAAAGGGTAGGCAGAAAGAATCGACTGTCACACTTTTACTGATGCGGCACTCCATCCTTCTCTTTTCCGCGTCTCCTCCGCGGGAGACGCGGTGTGATGGGTTGCGAACCTCATCGCCACCAATAGGCATCTCTAGACACCCACAAAATAAATCTAAAACAAATAATATAAAATACAATTATATAAAATAAAATAACAAAATAAAAATAATTTAACACAAAATGTTCTTTTTAGATGGTGCACATATTGTTTATTTGATTTATGTTCCACGAATCCACCGTCTTTCTTTAATTTAGCACATAATGTAATAACACATAATGTTTTTTTCGATGTTGCACGGGTTGACATGGACGATCCGGACTTTTGTGTTAATTTAATTTGTGTTACACGTATCCACCGTTTTTTAAATTAGCTGTAATTAGGCACTTAACCAGCAAGAACTTTAAAATAATATTGAAGAAATTATTTAAATTGTCATTGGAACAAATGAAAAATTTATTTTTACACCTGTCAAAATTCTTTATAAAAACGATAAAACTAATATAATTTTAACAACAAAACAGTACAAACGTATTACGTATCACAATTAACTATTATAAAGTGCGGCAACAGTTAATTAACAGTTATAATATATTATATATAGTTCATTTCTGAAATGGTTTGGTTTTGAGGAAATATTTTGGGTGCAGGAGTGGAGGAGGGTGTAAATCACGATGTGTGAATGTAGAAGACGTGGGAGAGTTATGTCAGGATAGGACAGTGTGGCGGTCTATCCTCTCTGCCTACCTCTCCGGAGAAAGGGCGCGATGGTTTGTTACGTAGTCATCTTCTTGATACATGACGTGGCCAAACCATCTCTATTATAGGGGCGACCCTAAAACTGGCTCGGATATGCGACACATGCCACTTTTAAAAACTACTAGATCCAATATTATTTAATACATCGAGCTCTAGCAATAACAATGATTATAAAATATGAGAATATTCCGACTTCTGAAATGAAACACTCTCTATAAACAATTGAGCTGCAAGCCGTATTATGTTATTTATGTTTACTCGGCGGAGTCCATCTTTATGTTAACAGCGCTCCAAACTTCTGCCGTGTTCTGCGCTGAGCTGAGCTGAGCTGTGCTGAACTGTGCTGAACCGTGCCGCCTGCAAAATCGGCAGAGCCGGCTCCAGGGATTCTCGATTAGCTTAAAAAGCCACTATTTAACAATTCTGCTCAAATAGTTTGGGTTTTTCAATACGTCATTAGATAAATGCACATATTTTAATACTATTAGGAACAGGTAACTTCTATATATAATATATTTAATTCATAAAAATTCGTCATCAATATTATATTTAAAAATTGTTAAGGAGCCTAATAACTTAGAATGCGATTTCGATTTGAAAAAAATATCGAAATAACTAGTTTATAATTTATGAATTTACGATAAAAAGATTTATTTATTTTTTAATAGAAAGCTGTCTAGAGGCATTTGTTTTTCGAAAATGTGACGGCTGTGCGTCAATGATAATTCATCAAAGCACAGCAACATCCTTATTAGGGTGATGCATAGCCACCTTCTTATTATAGTGATGCTTCTCAATATACGATGCAACAGTTTTCCATGCTTTCAGAATTTTTCTAATTGCGCCAGAATATCGTTGCTCTGATACTTCTTCCTCATCCATTAACAAAATCTACTCAATAACTTCTTGCTGTGAAACACAATGGAACCCCATAAGCTCTTCAATGGTCAGCTCTTAACTGTGCTCTTCCACAAGATGGAGGTTCCCTATTCCGCGTCACGAATTATGCGAAATATAGCTCCTTAAGGGAGCATTTTTTCACAATCTGATTTGCTCTCTATAATAGGTTCCAACTAACTAACTAACTAACCATCACGCCGTCTTCCCGGAGAGGTAGGCAGAAAGAATGGAACGCCACACTGTTCTGTCCTGACATACTTCTCTCGCTTCCTCTACATTCATACATCTTGTCATGCACGCACGCCGATTTCTCCAACTCCTCACGTTTCCGACATTCAATATTTGATTGATTTGATCGTCCCACGTTTTCCTCGGCCTTCTTCTATTTCTAGCTCCGTTCACGCCGTTTACATATACCTTCTTTACCATTCTGTCTTCACTCATTCTTTTCATGTGTCCAAACCATCTTAATGACCCTTTCCTTATTTTGTTCATAACACTTTCATTCGCACCACATTCACTTCTTATACTTGCATTTGTCACTCTATCATATACAGATTTGCCACACATTCATCTTAGAGATCTCATTTCTACTGCATTTATTCTACTTTCATCCTTATTTTGCCAGTTCCATGCTTCACTTCCATACATAAGGGTCGGTACAAGAACACCATTGTGCACTGCCATTTTGGCTTTTTTGGATAGGCTTAGGTTCCACTGTACTAATAAAAATAATAAGTAGTTTTTTGGCATTAAAAAACTCGAATTTATATTGGATGAGTGTTTAGAGGCGGGCCTGCGTATTAATAACTAACGCACACAGCGCGCCGACTGTATGGACGATAATAACTGGACGAACTTCTAAACTCTCTAATGAAACACACAGTTTTACCAAAGCATAGGGAAACACCCAAAACGAGCGGAGTTTGTACCTACGGAATATTATATACTCTGTTTAAACATCAGTGAGGTTTCGTGCCGAAAGTTTAAGAGTTTTCCCATCTATTGTGGAGATTTTGCGAAACTCTAAATTATTATAGAACAACGAATATTCATATTCAGCATGATTTATGCTAGAAATTTAATTAAGCGGAGGAAAGTTTGTAGCAAATAATGGTACTGACCGTTTTTGCGGTTGCTGGAATACCCTTCTACAGAGATGATCGGATGACGCTAATCAATATTCTAGAGAGGACTCGGAGATGGGATGCGGACCGGTCTCGCGGGTTGCTCCTGGATGATCTGAAAATCATAAATAAAATCATTAAAAACGCTTGCCTATCATACCACCATTCCCGACCCAATGACTTATTCTTAAAGATCCTAAATGAGCCGACATTGTTGATTGCTGATCGAATTGTCTGCTTCTCAAAAGTTCCCAAGCGCTATTAAATCTATCGTCATCATCATCAGCTTTTAGTCGTCCAGTGTTGGATATAGGCTTCCCTTCTCGACTTCTACAACTCTCTATCCCTCGCTACTCTGTGCGATTGATCTCCTGCCACTCCCTTGATATCATCACACCATCTTGCTTGTGGTCTTCCAGGATTTCTGAGGTCGGCTCTCGGTTGCCACTCCAGGGTGCGTCTGGTCCACAGATCATCCGCTGTCCTCGCCACATTGCCTGCCCAATTCCACTTCAGCGAGGCAACTTTGGTCCTATCTCTAATCAATTAATTTCGCTTCCTGTCTCGCAGACTGATGTTCAACATTCTCCTTTCCATTGCCCGCCGGGTCACTCGGAGTTTCAGTACTGTTCTTTTTATGAATTTAACTGTTTCCAGCCCATATGTGAGTACTGGAAGGTTGCACATGTCGAATATATTTATCTTCAGGTGGTTCGCGAATCTTTTGGACTTGGAAATCTACATTATTTTTAAATACACATTGAATTTTAATGGTACTACTGTCAACTTCTACGTTTTAATGAACCAATTATCCAGCTTCAATTAAAGTAAAAAATCAAAGCATGTTTTATTCACACTATAAGAACTGTTAAATAATTATATTAAAAATTAAGCTTTTTGATTAAACGCATCTTAATATATCTGATTTGAAATCAATCGCCACTATCCAGGAAACAGTAAATTATGAATACTATTATTTTGTTGAATACTTTTTTTACATAATTGCAGCGCGAGCCAAATCGATGTAAAGGTTTTCCTGCATATTCTTCTCAGTGGTCTAATTTCTGTGATATTTATCCTATTTTCATATTTTTTTCCAGTTCCAAGCTTCACTGCCATACATAAGGGTTGGCCTAGAGCTCCATTCTCAATACATTTGAGAATAGAATACTTAGAATTATCCTGGGACCCGAACCTGGTGTTGCAGCGTTAACTTGGAGGCATAGGACCAACCAAGAGATCCGTACGATGACCCTGCAGCCCCTTATAACGAGAACAGTGAGAGCCAGTTGCCAAGCATGTATTGGGCACGTACGCCGAGCCGAAGAGACCAAAGCAATCAAGACCCTGTACGCGTCTAGACCGACTAGAGTAAGACCTCTAGGAAGGCCTAGACAGTGCCTAATTGACAATGTTCTGGCTAACCTGGCTAGGTTGGGCGAATCGGACTGCTGGGAGCAAAAGACGCAGGATTGAGGAGCTTGGCGAAAAATCTAGGAGGCTAAAACTCTTCAAGAGCTGTATGGCCATAGGAAGTAAGTAAGTACTAGAGCTCCATTATGTACTGCCATCTTACGGATATATTTCAATTCGCAGTGATGATTTTGAAAGCGCCTTTTATTTATTATGGAAATGTAGTATTCAGTTATCTACATATGTGTAAAACAAATGAATGTTCAATGTGAAGTTGCCACATTCATAAATACGTATTAACGCATTTAAAATACTGGTGTAGGTACCCCGTGTGTAAACTCATCTTCCAGAACGTAATTAAGTCGTAATTTTCTAGCAATAAAACTCGGAATACTCCGCCGCGAGTGGGGTGTAATAATTAAACTCCGCGCCTTTACATTTCATTAACACAAAGTGAAATAAAGAAAGGCCCGCCCGATGTGCGCTCTGAAATAATCCACAAATTTGTCAAGCGCCCATTCCGGGCATTCCTCTCTTGTTCGGGGGGTCTCGCACGTGTTGTACTCCCTTGCTTTTTACTTGGAAGAATCTAGCAAGAATTCAATGATTTAAGTGTAAATATTAAATTAAATATATGGTAATGATGGTACCTGAGTACGGAAACCGATGAAAAATAACACGATCAAGAATGAGATTGGTTCAAACCCTTGTTTTCTTCGTATTCCTTTATGGTTGCGAGTCTTGGACTATGCGAACATCGGAGAGCTGGCGACGAATGCTGCGTATACCCTGGATGACAATAATAACAAACCAATCGATCGTTGACCAGGTGGGTTTCAGGGCAAGACCCTCGTGAATGTTCTCTCAGAAAGTGTTAAAACAAGACAACCTTGAAAAAGTTCATCATCATCATAAAATCGGAGGGAAATCAACCACAAGGACGACCATCAAGCAGCTGGCCGATCAAAACAGCAGCATGGACACTGGCGATGAGCGCACGGCGGGCCATTGTCAATAGTTTACAGGGTGGACAGGATTCTCAATCATGAGAAATACGAATGAAAAGAAGATGGAAACCAAAAAGATTACGTGGGTGTATGATCTTCTATATACATATATAGGAAAAGTGTGTCACGATTTACATTTGTTGAGAGTGGCGTTATATCCTCTTTATATTTAGTTTGTGAGTCTCTTATATAAAGTTTTTTTTATTGTTTTTACGGTTTGGCATGGCATATATACGAGTACATCTGCGATATATTAACATCTCCAACGCCTGTAACTGGTTCATTACATTTACTTTCACAGTCCAAGTTTCACAGCCACATAGAACAGACCATATATAATATTTAACTATTCTTTATCGGAGTTTCAGATTAAGATTATTTTGTATGTACTCGTATATAAGGAAAGCTCATTAAAAAATACGTATACATCTTTTTACTCTAATTTCTCAGACACCAATGATATCATTGTTTTGTCAATCAGAATATTCGCAGTAAAATTATCAAAAAATAAAATGTAAGAAAACATATAATGTAATAAAAGGTTACTATTTCTATGTATAGTGAGCAAAACGCACAATTCACATTTTAGACATTACAATATTTTTTATTGTATTGTAATTATATCTAACAGGATCAAATACATTTGGCTACGGTTAACATACTTGTTTATACAATATGTGATTCAAATCACCGGAATAATTTGAATAGCGTATTGTCAGGAACGGATTTAGAAATCTATGATATCGTATGACGACTGTGCGGCGCTAGGTATAATCTCTGGAGAGGGTGTGGGAAGGAAGGCGGAGAGCAGAAAGCAGAATGGGCACGAGAAGTAATTCAGGCGAAGCGATGAGATAGTTATCCCGGGCGAATTGGAGAGTATTATAATATAATATAATATATACATACATACATTATATATGTATACATACATAGGTATAGGAGATGGGAGAATCTGGGCCGGCTGGGGAAGATTTCGTCTAGAAATATATCACTAACTAATTATACCGTTTTCTCTGATAGTTATGCTTAACGGACGAAAAGCCAACCAGTCTATGAGTATATTGATATACCATTTGAGATTATTCTATATATTTATACATCGTTATGTGATATTTATACATCGTTATTGACACATCAAATTATAACGAACTCCTCGGCAATAGGAAGATTAATTGGGCCAAAGCGTTGTCCTAGTACAAATTTCGGAGATCGAGCGTTTGCAGTAACCGGGCTATCAGCTTGGAACAATCTTCCTTCACACCTCAGATACATAAATGATCCGAAAGATTTCAGATTTAAGCTGAAAACCCATATTTTTCATATTTCATACCCAATTATTTATTATTTACCTGCATATTTTGTTATATTATACTTTCTAATTGATCGCGAATATCAATCAGATGCAGCGTTCACATTTAGATTTAAAACACGTCTTAATGCGCTCTTGAGGTGATTAAATTACAAAAACGGCACTTTAAAAGTTAGCATATTATTATTATTATTATTATTATCGTGACGAGCAATTTTGACGATTTTTTTGGCAACAAGACCGCCTTTTATAGATTGATATTTTGTCATGTCATATTTTCCCTGATTTGTCATTAAATCATTCGTATAAATATTACTTTAATATCAAATACATTAAAACTTAAGAAAGTTTTTAATATTAATAATTATTAAATATTCTAACTCACTTTTATATCAATTTGGTTCGCACAATCGCAATTGAATGTCAAATCTTTTCTTCTTTAATAATGGCAATTAAATTTATAAAATACATCATCATTTCTCGGTACTACATCCCGGTGTGGGACTTGGCCTCCTCTACAACGGTCCTCCACTGACTTCTGTCTCTGGCCATCTCTCTCCATTCCCCAGCTCCTTCCATTTTCTCCCAATCTTCTTCAAAGCAATCCGCCTTTGCCAAGCAAAGCTCTTGGTCTGTTTTCGCGGGGCACCCATCTGTATACAATTTGTGGTGTTTTACCCTCTGGCATTCTTTCCATATGGCCAGCCTACCGTAGGCGTTGAGACTTACAGAATCTCACTACCGTTTCCTGGTTAATCAGTACTTCAAGTTCAAGGTATTTATAAAATACATACAAGATATAATTAAAACATTAATCAGATTATATATTTAATCATAATATACATTAATATGTGAAATTTTAAAACTTCTTATTCATTTGCGTTCACATCAATCAAGATCTAATTATAATTTTCTATTACTACTTCGAAAACAGGTAATTTGGCGAGTAATGTTCAGTTAAATCGGAACCGGAACAGTTAACAACCGTGCATCCGTCAAGAACATCCGGTAATAGATCTTCTAGAAAGTCGCGAGAGTGTTACTTGGAGAATGTTTTAGATCAAGATGAACATGCCGATAGCATGTTGACTATAACTTCTCTAGTAGATAGTAAACATGATTTTATCTTTTGACTTTGGTAATTATAGTATCGGGTGCATTTAAATATTTTATGGGCAAGAAAATACTGTAAAAAATTGGGTGATTTTTTTTTAAATTTTGTATTATACAATAGCATAATATTTGAACGAAGAAGTATGGCAGCGAATGAAGAAAGAAAGCGAAAGATTAATAATCTAGAATACTTTGGGCACATGGTGTGAAAGGATTCATAAAAAGTGCTGCATCTGATAATTCAAGGTAAAATTAACGAAAAACGAAGTGCGGAAAAATAAGAATATTCTGTTGGAAAACCTTCGAGAAAGGTTTAGTTGCAGTACAACATTCCTGTTCAGAGCTGCTGCATCAAAATTAAAATAGACATAATGTTGCCCAACCTTCAGTAAGAGAGGAAAAATAATAAGAATAAGTTTTTGAATAGATATATAAAATCAAATTGATTCAAATGAAACAAAAACCAAATCGTAGATAACTGGAAGAAGTAAACATACAGAATGGACTACCACATTTTCAATTCTGGCAAACTTCTTAACATTTTAACAGTTGAATATAATATTGTAACACCTGATGACGTTACCATGGATTGACAAAACAGCTGTCGCGAATAAAAGACATGTCATTGTCATAAAATTTCTTAACGAGTTCCAAGAAACACTTTCCAATATTTCTGGACCAACTCAAATAATTATTTGTTAAAAATGTATAAAGTCACATCAATTTTCGTTAATTACCATATTCTGCTCCATTTACTTCTTCTTCTTCTTCCTCCTCAGCCTATTCCCGTCCACTCCTGGACAAAGGCCTCCTCCATTCGCTTCCATGTCACTCTGTCCTGTGCAGACTGCAACCAGGTTATTCCGACGTATCTGTTTAGGTCATCCTTCCACCGTAGTTGCGGTCGCCCTGCACTTCTTTTTGCCATCCACGGTCTTTAAGTCAGCAGTCTTCTTGTCCCCTTTTCATCTGAGCTTCTGGCTACGTGACCCGCCCATTGCCATTTTAGAGTTGCCACCCGTTGGATGATGTCAGCGACCTATTCTTTCTTTCACCGTATCGTTTCTGACTCTGTCTCTTAGGCTTATTCCTAACATGGCTCTTTCCGTGGCTCTTTGGGTCACTCGCAGCTTCTCGGCAGCTTGTAACAGTTTCAAGACCATAAGACTTTTCGTTTCAGGTTGATCGGTATTTTCCGGTTTTTAAGGATGTCACTCACGTCACCGAAAGCTGCCCAGCTTTCTCCAATTACTAGTGTATATAAACTGCAACGAGTTGAAGTTTCGTCACATTTGATAATGCCTTAGAAAGGCAAAACATGTCGTTCCCATAAAATATAATAAAACTTCTAGAAAACTGACGTTTTCATGAAGTTTTATTATATTTTATGGGAACGACATGTCGATTTTTATTTAGACTTTTCACATGACTGACATAAGTAGGTATTATTGAAAAAAAGTTTTTAGATGTTTAAATTATGGTATATAACACTTTTATATATTTCATCTTCTTCTTCAAAAAAATTATACGATATAAAAATATGGTATCCAAATACTAATATATATAGTAGGTACATAGAATTACAAGAATATTTAATTAACGCGGTAAGCAAGTAGCTAGCAAGTAAACATGTAACACTAAAGCCTGGATAATCTTTCAAATATAGAATATTCTAATGATAACGTTTAGGGTTTAGGACTGGTACCTTTATGTGGGCGGGGTGGGGGTAGCGGGAGAAAAGGAGCTAAAGCAGTCAGAATACCCAAGGCTTGGGGTGAATCGTTACGTGAGGGGGAAGGAAATAATGTCGAGGGGGATGGAGAATAAGGTGGCATAAAGAAGAGAGAGGATAGAGCGTGGGAGGGGTCAGATAAGTAGAGGGGGACGCGATCGTCTGTGGGTGGAGGCGGACTGTTGTTAAAGTTGGCAGATAGAAGGCGGAGACTTGATTCATAGCGTTTTAAATATATTTAATATTAAAAAAAAACTCCAAGAAGAGTCGTGAATATTTTAAGAAACCGACGTCTTTAAAAAGTTTTATCTTATTAAAAGATGCTCCACATTAAACCAACAAATAAACAAACGAACTATAATAGCTAATTATTTGAAACAGAATTTGGAAAGTCAATTATAAATACTGTTTACCTGTTATTAAGTAACAAAGCTATTGCAAAGTTGACTTAATAATATCTTAGATCTGAAATATAATAATATATAAAATACAGGTAAACACAATAAATACCCAGTTTATAAAATCCTTATAAGACAAAACTAATCTTAAATCAATATTATTAAAGGTAATCAAATGATTTTACTGAAATCTCTTCATTCATTTTAAATAATGATAAAATAAAACGATGTTTTTTTTTAACTACTTCCACTTTTGTCTTTATTTCGACGGCGACCGGTTTTGCCAGGCTCGCTGGCATCGACAGACTGGTGACACTATTGTAAACTTAGTCCTCTATATACATACAGTTTAGGGGTGGTAAACATGATTGAATCATGTTTACCACCCCTGTTAGTTAGTTAAATTACTGTTATAAATCAATCCAACATTCACTAGCGCCAGCTTTTAAAATCAATCAAAACCACAAGATATTTGTGGTACCGCACAAGTAATAATTTTTCTCTATTCGAATTGTGAAAATGGTAACAAAGTCCCAGCAGGCGTTCAGTCCTGGCAGTAACCATGGTACTTGCGGCGGGGGAGCTGCGGACGTGCCGCTAAGAGCAGTACATATCTGCTAGCAGCCCGGCCCCGCGGAATGTAAGAAGTGTGCGCCACTGGCCACCCTTCCTTGACATAACTGCCCCCCGCCTCTGCTTTTATCGTTCTAACTTCTGCAGACCCGGCCGCGGTTTTCTCTTATAATTTACAAAAAATACATTTATATAATTTTTTCATTTATTGCTTCTTGAACCATGATGTAAATCTCCATTTAAAATAATTAATACGAATGAAAACGTCAGTTTTCTAGAAGTTTTATTATATTTTATGGGAATGACATGTTTCGCCCTTCTAAGGCCTTTCCTATCAAATGTTTGATAATGCCTTAGAAGGACGAAATATGTCATTCACATAAAATATAATATAATAAAACTTCTGGAAAACTTACGTTTTCATTCGTATAAATTACATCTACGAGTATATAATATATTTTTACATAATCTGACAGTAAATTGTTTCATATTTTACAATATTAAATTTTTTCATTATATTTCTTCAAACAAATATTTTAAAATGTTAATTAGATTAACCTCACCTTGTTGTATTCGATTTTATGTATTTTAATGGGTTCAATATTAAGCTATAAACCAGATATTTTTTATGGAGTCCTTTTTTAGAACAATAATTATATCTTTTTAAGTATGACAAGTGAAAAAAAATTGTAAAATTGTTTTCTATATGATTTTATTTCAATATTGCATTCACAATAAATATTTTTATTACATTGTAGATTATTTCTCTTTTTGTTTTTTATATACTTTGTATATACAACACTTACATTAAAAAAATTAAAATTACATTGACATGTTTCGGACAACCAGTCCTTCTTCAGTGATACATATTATAAAGATAGATATTTAAAATATTATAAAATTGTTTACATGATCTGACAGATGTTATAAAGATTTATTTTGGAACGTTTATATTTTAAATATGTATCTTTATAATATGTATCACTGAAGAATGTTTCACTGAAGAAGGTTGTTCGAAACATGTCTATGTAATTTTAATTTTTAAAATATAAGTGTTGTACGAGTATATACAAAGTATATAAAAAAGAAAAAGACAAATAAAGCATCCAGAACACAAAGTATGGCAAACATAGAAGAAATATTGTAGATTGTTTATATATTTGTTTAATCAATTTTAAATACAGTAAAAATGTTAAAATGTAAAATTTAGATTTTTTGTTGTTGATATTTCACAATTAAAGGATGAATGGGTTATATTGCGTCCCTCTCTATCATTAACGTTTTCACTCTCTCCCCACTTACGTCCTTTTCTCGTACAGCTTTCGTCGCCTTTCGATTTTGCACGATTTTAACTCCTTCGGTCTACAAATTCTTCTGCTAAATAACACAAAGATTCGGGAAAAAAGCAAAAATTGCGTTTCCTTCATTCAAAAAATTTCGAATAATCTTTAAGGTTCTTTAAACTTTTTGGTATCGTGCCTTCAATTTGTTGAATTCTTCTATAAAAACTGGATTGCTCTATTTGTGCCTTAAAAATGAAATGAGAATAACAATCTACTCACCAATGAGATTGTAATTTTAGACATTTTTACAAGAAGGGAAATAGCATAAAGCAATTGAAATATTGCTTGTTTTATCTTGAAGTGCACATTTTCATGAGTTCACGTTTAGTTGAAATATTTTCGGGTAGTTTTTGAAGGAGGTTTTAAGCTTGCTTACACGATCAATAGAGCTTCTAGTCTTGGGGGATTTAAAATAGGGGGTTATATCAAATTCTAAGGGAATAGGGCGCTGGGGAAGGGGTGGCCCCTTACAATTTTCGCGAAATTAAAGGGAGTTGTGTTTGAGTTTTGGAAAATTTCCCCGAGTAATTCAAACTAAATTCAGCGCTTTGAGAATTTCTAATAGCGTGTTTGTTTTTGATAATTTGAATTTCGAATATATATCTATAAATTATGTATGGTAAATCTTTTATGGTAGAGTATCACATGCAAACAGAAGAAGTGAATGCAGTGCCAATCAAAATGTTACAATAAAATAATTAAAAAATCATTTAAATGTTTTGGCCACATGGAAATAATTAATGATGAAAGAATTATCAAGAAAAAGTTTGTTGACCACCTTCGTGACCGAGACTGCCACATCGAAGGTCCAGGGTTCGATTCCCGGTGATGGCAGCGTGATTGTCACACTGTCTGTGGTCTGGTGAAGAATTCACGTGACAATAAAATTGTGTTAGATTAGCTACATATCACATGTTAAGAGAATCAAAATGATAGCTAAACCCTTTACTTCGATTTGGCTCACGCTGTAATTATGTAAAGAACGATTCAACAAAATATGAATATGAAATAATAAAAGACATAGAGGACAAATAGAGGACAAATATTTTAAACTTTTAAATTAAATAACTTTGTTTTATGTATCACAATTTATTTTATTTTACGCGAGAGCTGTTCCGATTGTAACACCTGATGATGTCAACATAGGTTGACGAAACAGCTGTCGCGTAAAATAAAATGAATTATGATACATAAAACAAAGTTATATTATTTATCGTTTTTTTAACAATGATGTAAAACTCCATATTAAATAATTAATACAAATGACAAAACTCATGTATTTCTAGATGTTTTATTATATTTTTTGGGGGATGACATGTTTCGCCCTTCTAAGGCATTATCAAATGCCACATTTGATAATGCCTTAGAAGGGTGAAACATGTCATCCCCCAAAAAATATAATAAAACTCCTAGAAAAACATAAGTTTTTTAATTCGTATTAATTATTAAAGTTATATTAATTAAACAGTTTAAAATGTTAAGGTATCATAGTGTTTCGTCCAAAACAATAGACAAATATTTAATGTCGACCACGTGAAGAGTTTGAGAAATCGACGTGCGCATACGTAAGAATACTCCTCATCAAGACCTATGTATGGAGTGTCTTGATGTACGGCTGCGAGACATGGTGCCTATCCGAAAGGGATAAGCGGAGACTAGAGGCTTTTGAGATGTGGTCTTATAGAAGACTCTTTGGAATTTCCTGGAGAGACCACATCACGAATGAGGAAGTTCTTCAGGGAATCGAAGGAGGAAGGCACCTGCTCAGGACCTTGTCCAAAAGGCGTGCAAGATGGATCGGCCATGTAATACGTCAAGAAGGTCTCTTGCATGCCATAATGGAGGGTATGATCGAGGGGACAAACTCTAGGGGACGCCCACGCCGAAAGTACCTGGAGGACCTGTTGGTGGACGTACGCTGCTCATCATATGCAGATTTCAAAAGAGCCGCACAAGACAGGGAAAAATGGAAGAGAATAATGGAGGAAATTGCTGCAAACCAATCCCAGGATTGAAACCAGAGAAGACATGATACGATGTATGAATGTTGATGAAGCGAGAAAAATACGTAAGGAAATAACAGTGTGGTGGTCTATTTATTTTACTTATCTCTTCAGGGAGACGGAGTGATGGTTAGTTAGTTAGTTTTATCTATAATTTTGCGTGTTAGACTTTTTAGCAGAATTTTTGAAATTCGGGGTAAACCTAATCTAATCTCCGCAACATGTCACGTCTTTCGGAACAAATTGTCAGAACTTTGGTAATTTCGGGAGACGAGCGCCTCTGTAATCTACGGAGATTTGATCGCTTGACGCGGGGACGGTCGAATATTACGCTTTTGGATGGGGAATGTCGCGCTAAATGGCCCAGACGGCGTTAATATGATTACTCTCATTTGACAATGCAGAAAACAGGTTTAGGGAAATTTGTTCGCCAAGAAGACATGAACAAAATTTGAATATTTGCATGTTAAACTTGAAATGTATGCAAATTAACAGATAAATGAAAAGTGATTATAAGTATTGTCACCTCTATTGTTTAAATTCCAATCAAGTCTTCCAGTGTATTGAAAACTCCAGCCTGGGAGTGAAGGTTAATGGGGTTATTGTTATTGTATATAATAATAAACGCGATTGTTTAATGGTTTTACTTGATTTAATTCATATAATTAATTATATAAATAAACTATAAAGTTTTTTAAATCAATATAAGGACACATTGTTTGGCGACTAGGTTCAGTTTGAAAATGCCCTCGCAAGGCGAAACAAATTTGTAACTACTATTTATATAAGTAATTATACGAATTAAATCAAGTAAAACCATTAAACAATCGCGTTTATTATTATATACAATAATTATAATGGAGTTTTACAAAACAAAAACTTCAACCATCAATAAGGGGTTATTGTTATTGTTAATGCTGTTGACACAGTTACAACAACAACAAACCATCACGCCGTTTTCCCGCAGGTTTAGGTTGGAGAGAGAGAATGGACCGCTACAGTACTCTATCCTGACATACCTCTCTAGCTCCTCCATATTCATACATCGAGTCATACAAGCACCTCGATTCTTCCGGCTTCTGACATGACCAACTTTTAAAATTTGATTAATTTGGTTATGCCATGTTTTCCTCGGTCTACCTCGACTCCGTACTCCATTTACATTGTTAACGTATACTTTTTTTTAACCATTCTTTCTTCACCCATGCGCTCCGTATGTCCGAACCAACGCAGCGATCCTTTCATAATTTTGTTTATAATACCTTCTTTCGCTCTACATTCCTTTCTAATATACAATACTTATATATATGACACAGTTATTTTAGCTATTAGTATACCCGATCTTCAAGAAATCAAAATTGATATAGAAGGAGAGGATCTGGGCTTGAAAATCAACGTTAAGAAGACCAAATGGATGACATTTGGGTGACTTAACTATTCTTCATCCACTCTGCAACTGAATGGTGCGAATGTTGAAATGGTCGACCAATTTAAATACCTTGGCAGCATTATCTCTAAAGCGCTCGACCCGGACATTGAAATAAAATGCAGAATTGAAGTTGCACGAACTGCATTTAATAAAATGAGAACATTATTTTGCAATGATAATCTTAACGTGAAACTCCGACAAAGAATGATAAAATGTTTTATATGGTCTGTTCTACTATAGGGCTGCGAAACCTGGACTCTGAAAGTAAATGTAATGAAACGGTTGGAAGCGTTCGAGATGTGGATATACCGCAGAATGCTCCGTAGACCGATAGGGTGCAGACGTAATGAGTAAAAACTTATTTTAGTTCACTGTTTATTTCCGGCATGTATCAAATGGTCGTTCACAAAGACGATTGCAAAAAAAATATGCAAAACTATAGACCTATATCAATTCTTCCAATTATATCGAAAATTTACGAAATGGTCATAAAAGACAGGCTTTCAAAATTTTTAATACATAATAAAATACTTATACCCGAACAGTATGGATTTAGGCATGGCTCGAGCACGAAGTGTGCTGCATTTGACCTTATCTCAAATATCCAAACGTACATTGACAAAGGTGAATATACTGCCGGCGTTTTTATAGACCTGAAAAAAGCCTTCGACACAGTAGACCACGGAATATTGTTACAAAAACTGGAACACTTGGGCGTAACTGATACACCGCTAAAACTTCTAAGTAACTACCTTTCAAACAGATCTCGTCTCGTTGATATTGGAGGAGAAGTGAGTGATCGGGGAGTGATCACCTGTGGAGTGCCGCAGGGTTCTATTCTGGGACCTCTTCTCTTCCTGATCTATATCAATGATGTGACAAAGTGGAGTTTTAGTGGAACAATGCAACTCTATGCTGATGATACAGTTATGTATTACCACAATCGGGATCTCCTTAAGCTACAATATGAGATTGAAAAGGATGTGGCTCACCTTGCAGAATGGCTTCGAATCAACAAACTGAGTCTCAACACGAAGAAGACTCACTATCTCCTCTTTGGAAACAAAACATGTAGTGATCTTACCATATCTATAGGCAATGATCAAATTGAACGGAAAAACGTAACAAAGTACTTGGGGCTGTTTATAGATTCTCAGCTTAAATGGAATAAACATATAGAACATGTTAAAGAAAAGATTACTCCAATAACTGGAGTATTATTTAGATTACAGGGCATGTTATCCACTCCGTTGCTTCGCGCTGTTTACTACTCCATGATACATTCTCATCTGTCTTATCTTTCCTGTATTTGGGGCTTTAGTACAAAGAAGAAAGCTTCTGAGATTCAGGTGATCCAAAATCGGGCTGTTAGAAATATTTTCCGTCTACCGTGGTACACTCATGTAAGGGACCTATATTCTCAGACGAAAATAATTCCATTTCAAATCCTTCCAAAATTAGAGATCACTAAAACTATACTACAAATAGTAAAGTCATCAACGCACTCTAATACTCGACCAATATTCAATACGGACGTACACCAACATGATACGCGCTCACAGAATAAGATACATATATCAGCGGTGCATTCAACTAGATTCGGTGTAAAATCCTTACAATTTATAGCCTTTACAGAATTTAATAAACTCCCTAATGATTTAATAATGATGTCGAACCAAAAACTTCAATCTGATAAACTTAAAAGTAATTTTCTCAAGCTTTATCTAGAATGATTTCTGAATATAGCAGTGATCTACTTCTCTTTCGTGACTTTGCTCCCTCGCACGACTTATCTGTGAATGTGTGCATAAGATTATGAATGAAACGGACCGGTAAGGAGTTATTTTCCTTTTTTTTATATATGATGTATTTATATATTTATATATGATGTATTTATTTTTTATATATGATGTATTTATATATGATGTATTAAAATGATCAAATATTATGTAAAATAATTGTATAAAGCAACAAAATGTTCATAGTGTAAAATGTTTTAGTTTTAAGTCAATTTCCTTTTCTGTTTTCTAAAGGTCCATAATTATTTTATATGTAACTTATCCCTTCTGTCCCATAATGAGTTTTCTACTCATGGGAATACAATGTATCTATTGTATGTTTATAAATAAATAAATAAAATAAATTATTCTTCTTCAGTGTAAAATCTTAATGTTAACTTTTAATACCCAGAAAAGATGAAAAAAAAAACTCATTCTATAATATATACGTATAATAACACAATACGTAAAAATAAAGAGATTTTTTCTATATGAAAATCTTCAATATGATATACGTAATTAAAAAAAAATAATTGAATTGTAAATAATTTATAAATAAATAATCGAAATTTTGAAAACCAGCGCAATGTACGAAAGTAGTTTCTCTTTGAAACGTGTTTCTTCACCCCACCCCGCCGCCCTTGCTCCACCGCCCACCCCCAGTCCTAACCCCAGCCACCGCACGCCAGAGCCGCTCTCCACAATGGCCGAAAGCCTTTCTGGACCTTACATCCTCCACAGGACAAGTACAACACCTCGGTCCACGGTGGATGGAGGGAGACAAAAACAAATGCGAGAGAGAATAAGGATTTCGCAAGGAGACGACAGTACATCTACATCTGAGAACTGCAAATGTTTTTGGAAAGACAGTGTGCACTTAATAAAAAGACACCATTTCTACAAATATACTATTTTTTTATATGTATATGAACGTAACGTTTCTTTTAGTGTATATTTTATAAGTATATATGTACATATATATGTTTGAATCCTATAATATTTATAACATTTCAACACTGCCATACCAACTAAACTAACTAACTAACTTACCATCACGCCGTCTCCCCGGAGGGGTAGGCACATACCAACTAAATGATTAATAAATTTATAATACTACTATTACCATGTATCTAAAAAAAGCACGTGTCATATTTATTATGTTATAAAATTGTCATAAACAATTTGTAAACTTAATTAGCAGCCCCTTTTTTAATATATTCCAATATACCTTAGTATTTCAATTTCATTTAAAAAATCTCTACCCTTTTTATACAAACGTCATGATTTTCTTAGTGTTTATAGCAAAGTTTTCTTGATACTATTGTATAATTTGGAACACTGTTATAATATAACAATTTATTTATTTAATTTATTTGAAATTGTCGCGACAGCCTTTTTGGCAACTTATGTAGGGTTCATCAGCTGTTATAGTGTTTTCGCTTAAACGATAAATTTTCTAACGTTTCTTAAATATTTCAATTGAATAAATATAATGTTCACTAAGTATGTTTGAATGTCCATTCAGAAAATATGAAACATAAATCAACCAATTCTCATACAAAATTATGATATTTGAATATAACTTTTACAAAAGAATTGGAACGATTATTTTTATTTCATAATCAAATAAAAGACATATCTTACGATTCTAATAACGGCACAGCAACAGTGTCGTCAACCTTTCGACGTGGAATCCAAATATTGTCGAGCGATTCTGGCAGCGGCTAAAGAGGGTCATCTGAACACACACAGATACATGCTTAGATAATTTAAGGATAAAATATTCCATCCCCTTTTGGGTATAATAGATATAAAGATCGCTGGACTCAGATACCGGACTAATATATTTTGCTTGTAACGGTTCGTTGAAATTGCCTCGGGGGTGGGGGGTGGAAATCGCACAAAGACACACGAGGGTAGGTACCCTTAGAAACGCTAGTTCCAATGATGATGTGAAATTATTGTATTCATGTACGAATATTAACGTGCCTTCTAGGGAACAAAATAAACATTTTTCACAATACTTAGTTTTGATTCTAAAATATTTTTAATTTCAGGTTATAAATTCAGTGTTTTATTTATTAATGAAATTCTATGATTACTGAAATTTTCTCGACTCTATAGTACTGAGATATTTTTAACAATAAATATATATACTCGTATATATTTTTAATTATTATTAGTTTTATGATAATTTTTAACGGTATGAAGAAGTAACTTCTTTAGAAAGTTTTGTAATATTATAAGATAGTGAAATGATTTGCATGTAAACATTATTTTCATTTTATTAATTGATTAATATAATATTATAGTTTCGGTTAAAAATGGCGAAGTGGACCTGAAACGCGTTTGTTTATTATGAGATTTATACTCGTATTACTTGAGTTCTTTTTTTTTACATTAATTTATAATAATACAATAATTAAATAATAAGAACTCTTAATAATGTCTTCCACAACAGTCCTTCACTGCCTTCACACTTCTATCCTTGGCTTTCTTTGTCCGTTCTCCCCAGATCTTTTCATTTTCTCCCAATCTTCCACGCAACGGTCTGCCTCTTGGTCTCTTTTCGCGTGGCACCCATCTGGATATCATTTTTGGTGTTCTACTCTCTGGCATTCTTTCTATGGTACATGGTCAGCCCTACGTAGGCAATGAGACTTACAGAATCTTACTCCTGTTTCCTGGTGAATCAGTACTTCAAGTTCAAGATTTCTTTTGATTCTGTAAGTCCCATCCTCCAGCGTGGGTCCAAAAATTTTTCTCATAATTTTCCTCTCAAAAACTGCCAGCCTGCCTTCCTCTCTCTGCGTTAGAGACTATGCCTCACAGTCGTAGGTGACTATCGGTCTTATAATAGTCTTATATATCAAAAGTTTGGTACTCCTGCTGAGAAACTTATACCCCAGAAGCTTCTTAGATGCATGAAAAGTTCTGTTTGCTGCTAAGAGGCGAATATTTAATTCATCTATAATATAATAAAATCTGTACAGCTTCTACTATACATGTTTATTTATTTGACACAAGCGCCTAATTTTCGTAGTATTATACACCAGATTTACATCCATTTATTAATATTATCCGCTATCTGTACGAAATATACTAAAGTATTATCCCCCGCTATTAATATTGTCATCCCTTATCGAGTGTAGTTACCCCGAAACCCTTTTCAATACCTCCCCCTCACGGCGCGTCTTACTGCGGTGACCCCAAGCAACATTAATCAAAAAAGTTTTCCTCTTGCGTCATCCCCCCAGAAAAGAAAGAAAAACACCCCAGCAGCGGGCCGAAGGGGGTGAAATGTAATAAGGGTGTGTTGTGAATTTTAAAGAGTGAGGGAGGGATTATCGTTACTTTTCGTCATGGATCATTGTATAATATCTGCATTATTTTTTATTATGCACGGTACGAATATATGGAGATTATACAATTGTTTTGCGTTGTTTTAAGAACACCCAAATTCATTCTTACTTATTCATTGTTTCTTAAACAATAATGTAAAACTCCATATTAAATAATTAATACGAATTTATTATATTTTTATTATATTTTTTGAGAATGACATGTTTCGCCCTTCTAAGGCATTTGATGATGTCCAACAATATAGACCTGAACCTCCGAAATCAACTTTTAAAAACATTGGTGTGGAGTGTTTTACTGTACGGCTGCGAGACTTGGTGCCTAGGCGAAAGAGAGCGTAAAAGGCTGGAGGCATTTGAGATGTGGACCTACCGACGAGTTGCCCATGTTTCATGGAGGGACCACATTACAAATGAAGAAGTTGTCAGCAGAGTTGAAGAGAGTAGACACGTGTTGAACACCATAGCGGAGAGGCGCGCAAGATGTGTTCGTCATGTGTTGCGACACGAATGTTTCCTGCATAATGTGTTGGAGGGAATAGTCGAGGGATCGATTGGCAGAGGACGACCTCGCCAAGAGTACCTAGACCAGATTTACCGAGATATGGGCTGCACCTCTTATGCGGAGTTGAAGAGAGTTGCCGAGGATCGAGCGGAGTGGAAGAGGAGATGCGTCGCCTTGCTGCAGACCAATCGTTAGATTGAGACCGGAGACAGAGAAAACTGACGTTTTCATTCGTAATAATCAATCTTACTTATTTTATTATAATATTTTGAATTATTAATTGCACTCTGATATATATCTTTGAATGATCTTTGGACGCCCTTCTGTCCGCTGAAGCGACGATGTTATGAGGATTGCTGGACCTGGATGGATGATTTGGGAGAGGCCTACGTTCAGCAATGAACGACAGATGGCTGATAAGTAAGTAGGTATATACTCGTACTTTGTTTAACGTTTCGAGTACATCATCAGTTGCAAAAAAAGATAACATAATTTATTAAAACAATAAATACTAATTAAATAAAACGATGTTTTTTAACTACTTCCACTTTTGCTTTATTTCGACAGCGGCCGGATTCGCCAGGCTCGCTGGCATTGACAGACTGAAATAAACTTCCATCAAGAGATTTCAGTAAAATCGTTTTATTATATTAAAACAATAAATAATCGGTTTGAAAGTATCTTACTAATCATCACAACGTATTGCTAGAGGCATGAAAAAAAATCACTACTTATAATAATAATAATAATAAATTGGATAATTTATAGAGCGCCATTTTTATGAATTACTCATCTCAAGGGTGCTGTTGAAAATGCTCCGTTTTATGAACTAAATAAAAATAAAAATAAAAATAATTAACATATTTAGTACGAGGGCTGCACCTGACGTAGTCGATCAACCCTTCCTATCAGGAAATGATAATTTGAAAAGGTGCGTTTTGAGTCTCGATCTAAATAATGACTGATTCTCAATGCACTTAAGGTCTGCTGGAAGATTGTTCAAGGCTGAAGGGCCGGTTACCGCGAAGGCTCGGTCGCTAAGTTTGTGCTAGGACAGCGTTTTGGCACAGTCAATCTACCGATCGCAGAAGACTTAGCAGATCGCAATGTAGACTGTCTGGCATTCAGGTTCTCGTTGGTGCAGAGTTCAGATATATCATCATCATCGTGCTGTTGGCAGAGGATGGACTGCCACACTGTTCTATCCTGACATAATTCTCGCGCCTCTTCTATATTCGCACATCGTGCCATGCACGCTCGTGGAAAGATAAAACAATATGTGGTATGTCGAAGATCAGAGACGAACAGACCTACATCACTGAGGATTTCTGAGTTGTGTATACTGTTAAGGAATCTAGGTGTGTCTGGATATATCCTGGGTATTGTGCGAAAAAGCATTAAGTCATACTTCTCTTCATACTTATATCTATTAAAAACATTATTTTTTTATTAATAACTACATAATGTGTATACGCTCATCAATAAAACTTTTTTAAATCTGTAATAAAATTGATTTAAAATGGTAATAAAAATAAATACCGTAATTTTACATTGCTTGTGCAAACGTGTAAGTTATGGGTATTGTACCTGGTAGGTACGAACAAGTAACCAACACAAAGGATCTGGGAAATGTCCACAAACGGCAGTTAAACTTTGAACAAGAGATAAATGTTGACATAAATAAGGACACTAACTTATCCGAGGCGGGGGGACTCTTGCTTGCTCTCTTATCTATCAAATTACAGTGAATTCCAAATTAAAGTAAAACATTTGATAATTTTAAACTGATAAATTAAATAACTTTGTTTTATGTATCACAATTGTATTTTATTTTACGCGACAGCTGTTTCGTCAACATATGTTGACATCATCAGGTGTTACAATGATGATGTCAACAGAGGTTGACGAAACAGCTGTCGCGTAAAATAAAATAAAATTGTGATACATAAAACAAAGTTGTGTAATTTAACAGTTTAAAATGTTACGGTATCGTAGTGTTTCGGCCAAAACAATGGACATTTGATAGTGCCTTTGACAGGCCAAACATGTCATTCACATCAAATATAATAAAACTTCTATAAAACAGACGTATTAATTCGTATTAATTCTTCTTCTTCTTCTGCTTTATTTAGGACTGTGTCCTGTTATTTCTCGGAGCCTGTTCCTGGGATGCAAATGTCCAACTGTCTCGCCATCTTAAGGTGGTTGTTTCCTGTTGGTACTTTATTTGCGGTTATATTTATCACTCTTTCAGATCATCCTCTTTCTACATGACCTCTCCCGTAGCGTCTTCTCAGTCTTCCTCTTCCAGAACATGCTCTTTCCACATGATCTCTCCAGTAGCGTCTTCTCAGTCTTCCTCTTTCAGAACATGCTCTTTCCACACGATCTCTCCAGTAGCGTCTTTTCAGTCTTCCGTGCATATAGTGTTACTATAGTGAAATCGGAATGAACTGAGTCTTGGGGCCATAAATCATTTCCCTATGTCTATCTCGCTTGCACTTACGGGCCTTATGGAGCGGTTTAGGGATGGGCGTAACAATAAAATAAATATATCGATAAGTAACGTTTACTATCGTATCTTGTTCATAAACTTTAACGAGTTAACAAAGTTTTGATATTAAACTTTATTTATGGGTTTTATGTGCGTTTAAATTAGTATGAAATTAGTGACTACCAGATACTAAATTAAATACCAGTAAAAACAGAAAAATTGTTTAATTTTAAAATTTGTATACCGTATGTCTATAAACCCAGAAAGAAAGTTAAGCATAAAAAACAAAGTAGATCATATTGTGGCCCTCAAAAGAGCCGTTTATATTACAAAAAAATGTATCAATCCTCATCGGAGTCTTCTTCATCAGTGTCTTCTGCCAAATTTATTATAAGCGGCGCCTGATCTCTAATAAGAGCTTTCTGTAGGTCACTGTTTTGAAGTTCCTCGGCATGTCTCACACATTTGGCCCAGTTTTCTTTTGTGACATTATCGATGGCTCGGTGGAGGTGATTTTCAACATCTGCTATCTTGAATGTATTATTATTATTTGCAACTTCTCCCTTTACTTGTGCCCAAATTAATTCTATTGGGTTATATTGACAGTGATATGGAGGCAGCCGTATTACTTCGTGGCCTCGTTCATTTGCCAGACTGTCTAAAGCGTAGACCTTCTGCGGGTTACTGGCTTTTACTTTTTTATTAACTCTTCTATAATTTCTCTGCTGGAATATTGAATGTTTTTTTTTGATAACCATTCTTGAATCTCGGCTTTCCTTGTGTTTCTTGTGGGTATTTTTTCCAACTGCATCGAATGATAGCTTGCGTTATCGACGATTATAACTGAGGGCTCTTCAAGTATATTTAGGAATGCGGAAAACCATGCCATATATGTATCGCCATCCATTTCTGTGTGATAATCAGCATCCTTCGATTTTACCGCTTTAAATATTAGCTTCGCTTCTGGAACAAAGCCAGTCCTTGCGGAACCAGCATGGCAAACTATCAATCTTTGACCTTTTCCTACAGGCTGATTCTTGAAACCTCCTTCATCGTTGCTTCCAAGCCACATACGCTTTCTTGAATGGTTTTGATTAATCCATGTTTCATCCAGATAGAAACGCGGCCGCTGATCGTTAGTTCTTCTAAGTAAATCCAATTTCCTTAAAAAGTCCATTCTGGCACAAACAATATCTGTTCTTTCCATTAAATATTTACGTCCTTCGGCATTTTTCTTATACTTGAACCCAATCTCCTTCATGAGTGTTCTCATCGAAGTTTTTCCGCATTTAAAATCAAGTAATTGCTCTCGGTATTTTTCTAATATTTTCGCCACGGACGGATACTCTCCACTATCATAAAATGAACCTACAGTCCGCTTCAATACACTTTTATCAAAATCGTCAATATTGGTGACAGTTTCTTGTTTCTTAAAATTTGCTCTTGGTGTACAGGGGCTGCTTGATTGCAATAATTCAGTCTTTATTCGGTCCACTGTCACTCTACTCACACCACAAATAAACGCGGCCATTTCACGTGGTTTGTTGAAATTAAGAGAAGCTATTTTATTCGGATCACTTTTCAATTCATTGACAAACAAGAATACGTTGTGAATCACTGTTCGAGTTTGAGGGCTAATATCGCCATGTAATTTCTTCAAATCAATGTTGGAAAATAAAGTATCCATAGTGCGTAACGAGTGGTGACACACGAATGAATTCATTTAATTGCAGTAAACACATTTATAACAAAAAAGCACTGCATTCGGTAAAAACCAATCATTAGTGACTCATCGTACATATCATAACGTACATATCATTACAAAATCATTATAGTGACTCATCGACACCACGAGAGCAGGTAGCCGTATACCGATAACAGTCCTGGGGCTTCCCATCCCTATTTCTATTGACATTTATGGCCCCACGACTCCGTTTGAAACGGCTGTAGTATATATATTTTTTGTTTTTTTGTATACATGTACAACGGTCATTTGAACCCAATCACTGTATACAATTGGTTTTTTTAGCTACAATATTGATTCTCATGACATGTGATAGGCAGCTAATCTACCACCATTTTATTGTTACGTGAATTCTACACCAGACCAAAAACAAAGTGACAGTCAGAATGCATCGCTGGGAATCGGATCTTCGGTGTGGCATTTGTATTTCTTGCCACTCTGCTACGAAGGTCGTTATATATATTTTCGTATTTTTTTTCATGCTATTTTATTTATTTATTAAACGTCCTATTAACTGATATTTGAAAATAAGAGTTCTGAAACAGTTTACGATACATGTTTTTTAGCCGACTAAATACCACGGTGAGGTGAAAAAAGCATGCTATAAAAATATTAAATTTATTTTGTTCTCTCGAAGAACTTTCAGTGGGAAGAAAACCGGTTGGTTTTTATAACAAAATAATATGAGAATTTTTTTTTTATGTATTTATATTTAATGTTATATAATTGTTAAATGAACATCTTTTCATTGCACTCGTATATGAGTTAAATGTAAGATTTTTGATCGTTATATATCAGTTTAATAAATACCTTACCAATGATAGCAGAAATAATAAAAAATTCAAAAATTTAAGTTCCACAAAGATCATTTAAGATATAACTGCTTTTTACCTATTGAATTTTAGTAAAAAAAAGTTATTTGAATCACTATTCTTCATAGCAAAGACTTTTTAAAACTGTATACATATACTGCCTAATTACTGCTAATTTAAAAAAAACGGTGGATACGTGGAGCATAAATTAAATAGACAATATGTGCACCTTCTAAAAAGAACATTATGTGTTAAATTATTTTTATTTTGTTATTTTATTTTATATCATTGTATTTTATATTATTTTTTTTAGATTTATTTTGTGGATGTTGAACGATCGAAGTGTGCGCGGGAGATGCCTATTGGTGGCGGTGAGGTTCACAACCCATCACACCGCGTCTCCCGCGGGGCGAAAAGAGAAGGATGGAGTGCCGCATCGGTTAAAGTGTGACAGTCCATTCTTTCTGCCTACCCTTTCGGGGAGACGGCGTGATGGTTTGTTAGTTAGTTATACATATACTTATAATATATACATTACATTGTATTGATGCTATAAGTTTACATTAGATTATATATTAGTGGAGTTTTATATATTTTATGCGAGTGACATGTTTCACCTTGCTTAAGCATAATCAAATAGATTTTTATTGTTGATTATTAGACACTTTGATAATGCAAAGTTAGATGAAATATGCCAATCTTATAAAATATATTATAGTCATAGTTATTATTAGTATACATTATGTTTAAATATTAATAAATGTATATTTATAAAGCATAATATAATAATACTTGAAATATCAATTAAAAATTATCAATGCATCGACTATTTCATAATCTAGAATAAGGCAATCCTAAATATTTGACTTCATGACAAATATCTAACTAATAGAATGAATATTTCGACTGACATTAATTCAAATTTACATATAAACTCGTCACCACACACAGCACCAATACGAAACATCCCCGAAGTATGAAATGTTAATTAATTACAACCCCCTTCTCTTGGCGTCCATCTTGTGGCACCCTTCCCGGACCCTCCCCCACCCCCGGGTGAACAAGGGGGAGTATTTACCGGGTCCTTCTTAGTCTTCCTCGAAACTCCCATTGTTTTCCCTCCCCTATCTTTGTGGGCTGTGCTACCCCTGTCCACAACCCTTGCCCGGATCCCCACTACGAGGGTATCTTTATCGCCGTTTTAGTTTTTAGTTGAAGCTCTATTGATTTTAGCGTACGTTGAAAAGTATTCATATTAATTATACCTAATACTTTATACGGCCATCAAAATAGTTACCGATTGTACAGTATAGCAAATAGCATAATTGTAAACAGTCCCATTATAGTTAATATTATTTAAAAAAAATATATGTAATAAATATCTGGATACATAACATATCTATAACCTTTTTGGAAACTTGCCTCTTTTCTTTATATACAATGGTATTATGGTACTGTTATTGCTTCATGAGTAAATATTTAAAATTACTGATTAAATACTCAAAGTTTTTAATAAAATCTGTTTTATAGAAGTTTTAATATGTTAATACGAATGAAAACGTCTGTTTTCGAGAAGTTTTCTAGATATTAATTATTTAATATGGAGTTTTACATCGTTGTTCAAGGATCAATATATTATGGAAAAAATAGCAATAAAACAGTACGTTATTAAACAGTATTATTTGTATAAATAATTTCGTAGATTTTAACGGTAAGTAGCTGTAAATGTTTTTTTGTATCTTGGGAAAATCTGTGTAGCTCGTCTTTCTCGACCGATGTTCTGGAGGTCGTCGGAGTCTCCATCTTCTGGGTAGTTCCGATATTATATTCTTCTTCTTCTTCTTCTTCTTTCTTATTGTAGACCTATGTGGTCTATTCTCCAGAGTGTTGCTACTCCTGTGAGGTAGATTCCCATCTGTCCTTCCATCTTTTAGGAGGTCTTCCACGAGGACGAGTCCCATGAGGTCGATTATGCAATGCAATATAGGGGAGTCTGGTGGTGTCCATTCTTTGAACATGACCGTACCAGACCCTTTTTCGCTGTATGCTCCATCTTATAATATCTCTCTTATTCTGGTGTTCCTCACGCGATCCCTCAGTGTTTTGCCTATCGTCCTCAGTGTCTTCATTTCGGAAGTCCTCAAAACTCGTTTGGTCCTTACTGTGTCTGCCCTTGCTTCGACGCTATATGTTATTATTGGTCTTACGCATGCTTTATAGATTCTCATCTTACTCTTAATGGTCATGTCTTTGTTTTTCTATATTGTGGATTTTAGAGCCCCAGAGATTGCAGCTGCCTTGTATACTAGGGCTTGTATTTCTTCCCGCAGATCAGCTCCCCCCACCAAGTCTATGCAAAGATACTTGAAGATCCTGATCTGTTCTATGGATTGATTTTCTATAACTAGGTTACATGTTTTGGGTGTTGTGGAAAAGGTCATACATTTTGTTTTTTTCGATAGAGATCGTGATGTATTTAAATAATATTATTGAAACCACCCTAAGAGATGGAGAATGCAACGATCGCCGAAACGTCGGTCTAGAACGACGCGTTACGAGGATTTTCCCAAGATCCCAAAAATCATATTATTTGTTTGGTGATAATTTTATAACGCTGGACCACGGCGCCATGTCCCCGATATCACCCGAGTCGGCCAGAGGCGAACTAAAACCTTAGCACATAGTCCATACAATGTTATTTATTGTCAGGAAATTAATTACGGACCTAGTAATTAGATTTTATCTGGAGACGCAGGCCGCTTGTGTGCGTGGAGGGGCGGCTACAGCGGGGGTGTCCGAGGGGGTGGGCGGGCGTCGTTAAAGGTTATTTTCGGATATATGTTGGTTAATGTAGCACAGTTGACTTGCTTTTGGGTTTTGTTTCGTATCCCTCTACGCTTAGGTGTGCATGTATTTGAGAAAGGTTTAGTTTGCTACCGATTCGATGGGCGCTGTTTGCTAGGCGCAAATATGCCTTGTGATACGGTACAGGGAATAAGTTATCAGGTTTGAGTTGTGGGGAGGTGTTACGCTCGTGTGCGACTCCTTCTTTTCGCACACATCTCACCATACACCAATTGTTTGATTGATTATCTCATCGAATAAAATCAATCGCTCTACTGGGATATTATTTGACGACCTTCATGCCAGAGTGGCATAGCTTTGACTGCCATATCGAAGGTCCTGGGTTCGAATCCCGGCGATAGCAGTGTGATTGTCACACCATCTTTGATCTGGTGAATTCACGTGTCAGTAAAATGGCAATATATTAGCTATCTATTACATGTCATGAGAATCAATATAAATAGTTAAATAAAAATTGCATACACTTTAAAAATTGAAAAATAACAGTGTTTCTTATCCACTAAAACATTAAATATCCTCCGTCTCCAGGTGTAAATACATAACAATTGATGACCTTCGTGGCCGAGTGGTAAGTACTTTGACTGCCACCCCGAAGGTCCCAGGTTCGATTCCCGGCGATGGCAGTGTGATTGTCACACTGCCTTTGGTCTGGTGCAGAATTCAAGCTACCTATCACATGTCACGAAAATCAAAATAGCTATACCCTTTACATCGATTTGGCTTGCGCTGTAATGATGTAAAGAGCGGTTCAACACAATAATAATAATAACAAAAAACGAAAGACTTATTGAAAACGGGTTTAAAAATCGCTACAATAAAAGGGAACAATATAATTTAATTTAAAACAGTTAACCTGGACTAATTGCTTTAAGTACTTATTATTATTTAAAATGAACTTCCAAAAAGAGATTTCTGTAAAATCTTTAGATTATCTCAAATGCATAATTTTCGTGAAATAAATATTGAGAAAAATAAATAAAAAAAAGTACTAAAACTAATTATAAGTATAATACTTACCATAAAGCTATTAGTCCAGGTTTTTTGTTTTAATTTCAAATATATTGTTTCTTTGTATTGTATCGATTTTTAAATGCGTTTTAATAAGTCATTCTTTGTATAGTCTTTCGTTTTATATTTACACCTAAATATAGAGGTTTCCTCCGAAATATGTCATGATATTTGATATTCAATAACCCAGCTTTTTCATATTTCATACCCAAATTATAACTTGCATATTTTGTTCTATTATACTTTCTATATATCAAATGCATCATTTTACTTTCTAATCGATTCAGCGTTCACATTTAGATTTAAAACACGTCTTAATGCGCCCTTGAGGTGATTACATCACAAAAACGGCGCTTTAAAAGCTATAGCATATTGGACTTGGATCGTGTGACTTATCGGAGTGAGACTCGGAAGTCTGTTACTCATTTTCATTGATGAGTTATTGTTACAGCATATTATTATTATTATTATTTAAGTGGATAATAAACAAAGATGACCGTTGTGAAGGAGGCCAAGTCCCACACCGGGATGTAGCGCCGAGAAATGAATGATGATGAATGAATTGGTTATGAAAATGAATGTCTAAAAATACATTTATTGAAGTGATTCTTTATAGATAGCCATTAAATTCATTTTAGTAGAAGTTTTCTGTATGAAAGCAAGGTGTGTGCTATGTGTACTTATTGGTAGTACTCGAGTCTATAAAATTGAATAGAGAATCAGTAAAGGTTCCGTCACAAGCCGCACGCGCGCCATTCAGAGCCGGCTGGTTGTGGGACGTAATCAGCGAATCGCCAGCCGCCGTATTTATCATAATATAAAAGTATGTTATTATAGAGTACGGGACTTAAATAACACAGGGGCATGCGACGTTTCGGTCCTGAGGGGGTGGCACCGGGCACGGGAAGTGCGCCTGGCGCGGGAAAACGGGCGGACGAATAGGCGTAAGTGCAACCGAATTCTGCCGAACATAGGCCTCGACCAAAAATCGTTAAAATTCATTCAATATGCTCAGCAGAGAAAATCGCGGACCACTGCGCCGAATTTCTAAAAAATGCGTTTAATTTATAATTTCTTATGTTTTGGTAATATGCGAAGTACATAAAACGAGTTTTTCATTTCATGTTGATTAAGCAGACAATTGTCTTGAAACTGTAACATTGTCCAAACAAAGTTTCGAGAAACTATGAGTGGCCCAAAGAGCCATGGAAAGAGCTATGTTTGGAATAAGCCTAAGAGACAGAGTCAGAAACGATACGATGAGAGAAAAAAACAAAGGTCATTGACATCATCCACCGGGTGGCGACTCTAAAATGGCAATGGGCAGGTCACGTAGTTAGAAGCTCAGATGAAAAATGGACAAGAAGACTGCTGACTTGGAGACCGTGGACGGCAAAAATAAGTGCAGGGCGACCGCAACTACGGTGGAAGGATGATCTGAACAGACACGTCGGATGCAGTCTGCACAGGACAGAGCGACATGGAAGCGAATGTAGGAGACCTTTGTCCAGGAGTGGAGAGGAATAGGCTGAGGAAGAAGAAGTAGATAATTATGATCTAAAAATAAAATATGTTGTACACTCAACGTAAAATGTAGTAGATATTGAATTTGTTAGACAGTAATTAAATATGCAAGTGATTAATTGAACTAGTTAATTAAACGTCACGTATTACAAGTCACGTATCTTCTTGCATGCCATAATGGAGGGTATGACCGAGGGGACAAACTCTAGGGGACGCTCACGCCGAGAGTGAAGGACTGTTGGTGGACGGAGCTGCTCATTTTATACAGATTTCAAAAGAGCCGTACAAGACAGGGAAGAATGGAAGAGAAGAATAGAGGAAATTGCTACAAACCAATTCCAGGATTAAAACCAGAGAGAGAGAGAGAGAGAGAGAGAGAGAGAGAGAGAGAGAGAGAGAGAGAGAGAGAGAGAGAGAGAGAGTTTCTCAATAATATAGGCAGATATGATTAAAGACCATTTTATTTTAAAATTTTAGTTCTTTTCTTCATCGTACGAAAGCATGCCGATTTTACTGATGGCCGACAGATATATTTTGACTGGTTTAATCGTGTCTAATTATTTTTGTATGTAAAAAAATTAGCTTCGCTTCATCGGCGCACAAGCCCGTCGTATTTTAGCCATTTTAATTTGGTGCAGAACTACAGGCGCGGTCCGAAAACAGCCTTCTCTCACACAGCCGCAGTGATACGCGCGTGAGTGCACCGTGGACCCACACATGCCCCGTGCGCCGAGTACGGAACATACGCGCTTATTAAGCCAACACGTACTCGCGCAGTGCGAGAACTATCGACTGCAGTACCTTGCACACGAACATTATGAGCCTTTAATCAAATTTAGGTAGACTGAAAATTGTTTTTCCTGGCGAATCTGCATTGAATATATACATTTTTATTATTAATATGTGGTTGATGAGTTTATTATATAAAACTTTACATATAGTATAACACCAACGCCACTTGGACGTATAGAACGAATGTATAGGGTGTTTTTTTAAGTGCTTGAGAACTTTAAATAATAATACAAGACATAAATATTATTGGAATGAATTTTTTACTATTATAATCTGGTAGATAATTTCATGACATTTATTTTTTAAATATGATTTCCGGCATACGTCCGCCGCGGCTACGAGTTACATAGTCCATTCGATCAGTCCAATTTTTCAATACTTTTTCCAATAAATCTGGCCGTATGGCGTCAATGGTGGCTTGAATATTGGCTTCCAATGCTTCAAGAGTTACTGGTTTGTCGGCATAAACCAATGACTTAACATAGCCCCATAAAGAGTAATCGAGAGGCGTTAAGTCGCACGATCGAGGGGGCCAGTTAACAGGACCACTTCTGGAAATAAAGGTGTCACCAATTTGATTTTGCAATAAATTGATGGTTAAGCGCCCTGTATGGCAAGTTGCGCCGTCTTGTTGGAACCAAATGTCGTCGATGTTTAGCTGATTAATTTTTGGAAACAAAAAATAAGTCAGCATGGCTCGATAGCGCTCGCCATTCACCGTAACGGCAATTCCTCCCTCATTTCGAAAGAAATAAGGACCGATGATGCCGCCAGCATGTAAACCGCACCAAGCAGTCAATTTTAATGGATATAATGGTGATTCGTTAATGGCTTGAGGATTGTCTTCGTCCATATACGGCAATTTTGCTTATTGATGAAGCCATTTAACCAGAAATGAGCTTCATCACTAAACACAATTCTTCGGTAAAAATGCTCATCTTCGGCCAGTTTCAAATTAGCCCAATCAGCAAAAATGGGACGTAAACGATGGTCATTTGGCTTTAATTCTTGCACGAGCTGTATTTTATAGGCACGTAAGCCAAGATCCTTAAGTAAAATTTTCCACGTAGTCGAAGGACAAAGGCCGACAAGTTGAGAACGGCGACGAATCGACATTTCGGCGTCTTCTTCAACACTTTGCGCTACAGCAGCAATATTCTCTTCGGTACGCCCATTTATTTGTCTTGCTGGTGGTTTTGAATCGAGAAGAGCAAAATTAGTGCGAAAACGATCAATAACTGCCGAATTGTTTGCTCACAAAGCCAATTATGTTGACCGTAAAATGGACGAAGTGCTCTTTAGACTTGGCGAACAGATTTATTTTTTTCAAAGTAAATTACCACAATTTGGAAGCGTTGTTCTGGCGTTAAACGATTCACGGTGAATTGTCAAACCTTACTGAACAGAAATGTCAACACAATTTGACATTTTCAACTGTCAAACCATAGACAACAACCATCGAAACTTCTCATGCAGCTAAAAAAATACCCTATATAAGCGATTTTTTTTTAAACAGGAAATTTCATAATACTTTTGTATTTAAAATTTACGCCACATTATTTGTTTTAACAAATATCGCTCGCGTCAAGGTTACAGACATAAACTTAATATATTTTTAATAAACTTTCAAATTGATTGGCAAAGAAGTGTTCAATTGGACATTTTGGCAGCTATCACGAGTGCAGCTAGCAAAGCTCCAGCAAAATGGTAGAAAAATAAATTGTAAAAGAGTTGAAATAAATTTAATAAATATTTCCATCTAAAAAAACATTATTTGTTATATTATTTTTATTTTGTTATTTTATTTTATTATTTTTATTTTGTTATGTTATTTTATTTTATTTTATATCATTGTATTTTATATTATTTGTTGTAGATTTATTTTGTGGATGTTGGACGATCGAAGTGTGCGCGGGAGATGCCTATTGGTAGCGATGAGGTTCGCAACCCATCACAGCGCGTCTCCCGCGGGGCGAAAAGAGAAGGATGGAGTGCCGCATCGGTTAAAGTGTGACAGTCCATTCTTTCTGCCTACCCTTTCGGGGAGACGGCGTGATGGTTAGTTAGTTAGTTAGTTAGTTAAGAACACTGTGACGGTCCATTCTTCCTACCTACCCTTTCGGGGAGACAGCGTGATGGTTAGTTAGTTATCCTAACAAACTTTGATGTAGGTACCAGAAAATGTCAGCGAGCTGCAAAACTTATCGAATCCATAAAATCAAGTGGAATTCTTCTTCTTCTTCAAGTGCCCTGTCGGGTCCCCCCAACGTTGGCGATCACCTCGGCGAACCTGTCCCTGTCCTGCGCCGCTCGGAACATCTCCTCAACACTTCGGATGTCGGTCCACTCTCTCACGTTTCGCAGCCAGGACATGTGTCTCCTTCCGGGCCCTCGGTGCCCCTCAATTTTTCCCTCTAATATCAGTTGGAGAAGTGGAATTAAATTAAATAAATGCTACAACTAGTTGCTACTCGCGAAATATTCAAAGAAATAGACCAAACACTACATTAAGATTCATGGGTTGTTTAATGTCATACAACAATTATCAGAATAAAATTAAGAATAATACAGAAACGTTTTCGGGCTCGCGCATCGTGTGCATTTTGAATTATTCCTCTCTTGCTCTCTCGTATTCAAAATATTTTTGTACTCTCTCTTTTCCGGGTTTTCGCTAATTTATACAATGATACAAAATAATTTTTTAATATGTTTTTTTAATTTTTATTTAATCTATAAATTGTTTATATTAAGAGTAAACAATTTTGGGTGAGTTATAAAATTGGAATGTATAGTGGAATACAGTCGCCAGATGTGTATGATACGATAGGTATTGAAACACGGGCTATTTCTCGCTCTGAACATCGAATCATCGTAAATCAATCAGATGTCCTCTAACCTGCTGGCACTAGAATATTCTATTACGTCCAGCGAAACGCATTTCCACTTTTCCATCCTCCGTGCGCTCTATGAATGCATAATGCAAGCTGGCGGCAATTTTAAAGCGCGGTCCGGGAAAAACGCCCTCGGGCACGGCGCTAGCCAAATGGATGAAATGCACAAAACTGAGCACAAAACCGAGCACAAAACTGAGCACACAACAAAGGCTTTGAGTTAGGAAAGCCGCGGCCACACTTGCCACTAATAAGTTCAAATGCATCGCGGTCTTCTTATCAGCTTCAATCCTAGGGATTCATTTGCGGCAAAATTTTACATTTTTGAATAAATAGAAACGCACTTCGTATCATCACAACATTTCGAAAATTAACTAACTAACCATCACGCTGTCTCCTCGAAGGTATAGGTAGAAATAATGGACTGCCACAGTGTTCTTTCCGTGTACAAAGGGTGTACAAATGAGATCTCTTAGACGAATGTGTAATAAATTTGTATATGCTAGTGTCAAATGCAAATATAAAAAGTTAATGCGGTGCGAATAAAAGTGGTATTATAGAAAGAATAAATGAAGAAAGAATGTTAAAGAAGGTAAACAGGTAAACATCATAAACGGAACAAGAAATAGAGGAAGGCCGAGGAAAACGCGGCACAATCGAATATTAAATGTAGGCCGTGTGAGGAGTCGGAGAAATCAATATATTAATTTTATTTATCTTTTCACAGTTGGAATTAACAAAAGATTAAGTATGATTTTAAAAGTCAAAAAAATGTTAAAGAAATTAAAAATATAAATATTTTTTTCACATTGCACTGTTCGGTGTATTGGTGTAATAAAGTAGCATATAAACAAAACGTACACATGAATAAATTTATTAATTATTGGCGACACGAATTAATTACGTCATAAAAAAGTACGAAATAAAAAATAATTCCAAAACTACTGTTTGTGCACCAGTGTCCCTATGAGATTCTAGTATTTATACCTTGTAAAATTGTAAGGTTACTATTATTATATCAAATCTATATTAAATATTAAAAGTTGTGTTTCATTTAATCAAAATCATATTTTTATTTTTTGCGACAGCTGTTTCGTCAACTATGTGTTACAGTAATATAATAGTTTTTAATTTAACAGTTAAACAAATTATTGAATAATAATTTAATATTCCTAAGATGTACAACATATGTACGTTGCATTATATGCAATACACAGTAAAACTTTTTCTATTAGTAATTATAACTGCAAAAATCAGTTTTTCTGGCGCAAAAGTTATGAACTTTTATTTAAAATAATATATAGATTTTTTAAAATAAAAAGTGTCTCTTGTTTAAAAAGACATATTGTTAAAATTATTTTACAGTATTATTAATAAAAAAAACAGTTGCGAATCAAAAACTCGCTAAGGTTATATATTGAAACGATAAATATTTGAAATACTTACATCAACACGAAAATGTGTTCCACGAATTGTTTATACGGCAGTCATCACTCACGCCAGATCAACAATCAACTTGTCATATTTAAACAGCTGGACACTTGGATAATTTAAGATGACAAAACAGAATTCAATTTAAGACAAATGTATATGCTATCGAGACCGTTCTAATATTACTTGAGAAATATCTGATATCTAAGGGAGATGTTTCCTTTGTAAGGATCAAAAATTGACTATTATAAATACTAAGGTTATCCTTCAAAACGCGAATGAAATAAAACCTGTATTGATTCCCACGTGGAGATCAGTAGTTATTAAGATCTGCGTATTTCCATATTAAAGTTATTTTGCATATTAAAATGGACCACTCCTTTATACGAACGTCCGTAAAGACGAACCAGTTTCCTCGGATAGTATCAGAAGGGTCCGAGCAGGGGTACGCGTGCTAGTAGGGAAAGGGTCAAGACACAGGTGAATTTAAGAAATTAAAAAAAATATGCATTCTTTGCAATTACAAAATTTTATGAACAAAATATTTTATCCCATTGTCACTCAAGAATAATATGAATTTTCATACCAAAGCAGATAATTAAATATGAAAATTTAAATTTCATTTGTATTAACAAATATTAATTATTATATTTTAAATATACTGAAATAAGCCAGATAGTTTTTTTGTGATATTACATATACCAATATACATTATTTAAAAATATACATAAATTGTAAACCAAAATAAATTTAAAATACATACAATTTTAAATATTGCTGTTGGTTTTTGATATTCTTCGTTTCCAGAAGATGGCAGAACTGTTGAAACTAACAGGAACAATATATTAAAAGTTAATATTTAGTTTTTTTTTCCATATTTACATTTTTTAATGTAAGTGTAATTGTTGAATTACTTTATAAATTCACAAAAAAATTAACGATATTACACTATACGAGTACAATAAAATTATTATTTTTATGTGATTTAAAAATCTTTGAAAATTTTTCATAGTTTATACAAATAATTTATTTAGTCCATTGTTTTGGCCGAAACACTATGATACCTTAACATTTTAAACTGTTAAATTAAATAACTTTGTTTTTTGTATCAAAATTGTATTTTATTTTACGCGACAGCTGTTTCGTCAACCTATGTCAACATAGGTTGACGAAACAGTTGTCGCGTAAAATAAAATTGAATTGTGATAAAAAAAAAGTTGTTAAATTTAACAGTTTAAAATTATTTATTTTTATTATTTCATAGCCAATATTTGAAATGGGTTAGTTTTAAAAATTAATTCAAGTTCTGATTGTCTCAAAAAATACATCATAAGATGTGTCTACAAAATATCGCATAATATTATTGTATTTTGAAAATATATGATTTTTTGAGATTTTCGTTGAAATTCAGTTTGACTGATTGTATATTGTTGTTTTCTTTTTCATATTTTTCTCTAATATTCTAAATAAATACAATTCTCAATGTATAATTGGGTAAATACAAAATATCAATAATACATATTTTATAAGAATCCGATGCAGTGATGGCTGAAATGTTAGAATTTTTTTCCAAAAAGTTAACCAACCCCTGAATTTAAGCATTAAGATCACTCGCGTTATAAATCGAGGGGTCAATCTGACCCCAACGGTCACACGGTCCAGGGAAGAGGTCAGCGCCAGAATGGAGGGGTGGCGCGGGGTGAAGCTGCGTGCGGATGGACGCAAGGGTTAATATGCAAAGGTGAAACGGACATAACAGAGGTGAAAGATGTGTTCTTATTAATTTATGTGAGAAGTTTGCGCGATTAGCATTTTATTTTCGGTTAACTTGGAATCTCATCAATTCGAAATTTAAATACGTCTATTTCAACCGTCTCTGATTGTTGGATTCATAGAATAAATTAATATATTTGAAATTTATTTTGAACCCTTTTAATTTATGTCAGTTTTTGTGGGAAATTTCTTTCAATACAAAAGAAAGCTCTGAGATGATATGAATTAAAAATATTGAACTTTATAAATGAATATTTAAAGCTTACTAGAACACATTATAAACGGAAGAAAATAAATGAAATTTCTAAAGGGTCAGTAAGTATTTATGTAACAACAACAACAACAAACCATCACGCCGTTTGCCCGTTGGGTTAGGCAGAGAGAATGAACCGCCACACTACTCGATCCTGACACACGTCTGAAGATTTCTCCACATTCAAACATGCACATCGATTCTTCCGTCTTCTAACATGATCAACCTTTAAAATTTGATTAATTTGGTGATGCCATGTTTTTCTCGGTCTATCTCGACTCCGTGCTCCATTTACATGGTTACAGTAAACTTTCTCAACCATTCTTTCTCCATCCATGCGCTCCATATGTCCGAACCAATGCAGCGATCCTTTCATAATTTTGTTCATAATACTTTTATTCCGCTCTACATTATTTTCTTATATCAGCATTTGAAAATCTATTGTAAATCGTAAAGTATTTATGTAAAATGGTTCTTCTTCTTCTTTTAATAGATCTGACGATCTGTGACACAGAAATCATATCTCGTCGGATGATGAGATCCAGCTGTCCCTCCATCTCTTAGGCGGTCTTCCAGGTGGGCGGTGTCCGGAAGGGATTTTATAAGCGGCTGTATATGCGAGTCTGTCACCATCCATTCGGGCTACATGGTAAAATGGTTAATATCCTTAAATGATGTAATTAAAGACAGTAATCTTTCGATATCTTTATCCATTTTCCATCTCTTGTAAACATGCTTCCCAGATAAATAAATTCGGTAACTTGCTCTAATTTCTCACCGTTTACATTTATGTTTCAATCCATCATACATTCTTCCTTTTCAAATACTGTACTACTTTAGACTGTGACACGTTCATTACAAGGTCAAATTTATTGCATACTTCGTACATTCTGGATTCTAGGACTTGCAGTTAGTTAGTTATGACAGTAATATAATCACCGTTTTTTATTCTTTCCGACCAACAATGAAATATTTCATATTATACATTTTAAAAATATATATTAAAATTTTAATTTCGAAAATCGTGAATATGTTGTGACCTTTTACTTTGATATTTAAAATAGACAGTTACGTTTACCTCTTAACATCCTAAACACTAGATTTCAGAACAGTAAATTATTTTTATCATATTTCAGCTTTTAGCATGATAAATAAATAAGGTAGCCGGTACTATGTTCCATAGGAACTTTTATAAGATTGAAGTTTCGAAGATGATTTGGGGAACAAATCACTTGAAACTACATGTTTTTGCCATTGCTGAAAAGTCCGTTACAAAAAAAACGGTTCTGAAACATTTAAATAAGAATTTTATTTTTTTCAAATGATTTTTTTTTACTTTTTATTATCGGAATGTTTTGTCTTACAAGTGAAGAATCAACATTTCAAGCATACTAGTCATCCTGTCAACCACTAACTGCGTAGGTTAGTCAATATGTAGGTACCTACATATAAAACATTTCTCCACGTTTCATGATCATAATTATTTATTTTCAAGATTATATTTTTCTGGCGCATTTCACCTGTATCATGAAATAGACAGACTAATTGATCACCTATGTAATTATTGTGAATACATATTATATATAATATATTATGAATTTAAATAAAATGAGACGAATGGAAATGTTATGAATAAAATAGTAAAAGAAACATTAAAATTGGTTGGAGACATGGAATAAACGAATGATAAAAGAATGGTTAAATTTTTTATATTAATGATGTAAATGGAACCAGAAAAAGCGGAAGACCGAGGAAAACGTGGCACGATAAAATAAAGCAAATATTTAATGTCGACCACGTGAGGAGTTGGAGAAATCGACGAGCGTGCATGACACGGTGTATGAATGTTGAGGAAGCGAAGTATGTCAGAAAATGCCTACATCTTTGGGGAGATGGCGTGATAGTTAATTGGTTATTTATGGATTCAAATAAAAAATTAAAATTTACAATTTTCTAGATATACGTAAAAATGTATTCTTATTAATATTTATCAATACTTCTGACACGTAAAGTATTCGGATTGTACGCGATGACAAAATCTCTAAAAACCATTTTTTTTTCTATGCGTGTAGACATTGCTATTATATTACAATATGTCGCCCCTTTAGGCTTATGTCGTCCTGTTAAACTTAACCTTATAACATTTCAACTCACCCTTTACCGAGGCCAGAGGTCACGACTTGTACTTGGGTCCTGCGTCGTGATCTTTCTTTTCTTGCTAGTTTGTATATGATCGAGGTATTTTCAATTCTTCAAAATTACAAAAATATATTTGCCAAATTATTTCCGATTTTCATAAATATTACAAGTCGATTACCGTAATTACAATATTTTAATCCAATCATTAACACATTTAATACATATAAGCGCATGCTCGTTAGAATCTCACCAAATATGATAATTCCATATTAGGTGAAATATTTTACTCTTAAAATATTATCAACTGATTCGGTGATGCAACTGAACGGTTACAATGTTGAAAAGGTGGAAAAGTTCAGATACCTCGGCAGCATGCTTACAGACACCCTTCACCCAGATGTAGAGTTGAAATATCAGATTGAAGCAGCAAGAACAGCATTTAACAAAATGAAGCGACTCTTTTGCAATGACAATGTCAACATTAAACTAAGACAGAGAATGTTAAGGTGTTATGTGTGGTCTGTTATGTTATATGGGTGTGAGACATGGACATTAAAAGTAAATACAATGAACCGGTTAGAGGCATTTGAAATGTGGCTTCAACGAAGAATGTTCTGGATCCCATGGACAGATAGAGTGAGGAACACAGAAGTCCTGAATCGTGCAGGAGTAAATAGAGAGCTGCTGACATTGATCAAAGTCCGCAAGGTTTCATATCTGGGTCACGTTCTACGAGGAGAAAAATATCGCCTGCTGCATCTTATTTTGAAGGGAAAAATAGAGGGCCGCAGGGGGGCAGGGAGAAGGCAGATCTCTTGGCTGCGCAATGTGAGGGAATGGACGGGAATCGAACTACGGAGGAGCTGTTCCGGATAGCGCAGGATAGGGAAGAGTTTATCAGAGTGATTGCCAACGTCGGGGGACCTGACAGGGCACTTTAAGAAGAAGAATATTATCAAACACGTAGAAGTTTTATGCTTTCAGAAAAATAATAATTGCAATTTTTTGACGATTAAATTTTGATTTAAGGGGCTACATCACCCTGACGCTCGAAAAAATAGGCATAAATTTTTTTTTTTTTGCTCGGCCATTAAAAATATGAATTATAATATTATTTATTTTACGTATACGTATAATAGATTTATAAACAATTTCCAATATTGAAAACAAAAATTATAAAAATGGCGGAGATGGCGGTCTCTCAGTGGGATCCTTTTTTTAAAATCGATGTACATGATTTTTCCGTCCAGCATTGTCTGAAAAAATATGTACATATATATTGCATATTCAGACTGGTTAGACGTGACATAGGATTTTTTCAATTGGGTTCCGAATCCAAAAGTTATACATTTTTTTAACTCAAAATTTTGATGGAAATTCTATTTTACGAGTATTTTTCAAACAGCTGTCATTTCTCCAATTTTTTTTTCAATTGAATACTGTATTTTCAGACAATGCTGGATGGAGAAATCATGTATACCGTCAGCAAGGATTTTAAAAAGAGGGTCCCACTGAGCGACTCATATCTCCGCCATTTTTATTGTTATTTTTTTTTCAATTGTTCATAAATCTATTATACGAGTATGTACAAGTAAAATGAAGAATAATTCAGACTTTTAATGGCCGAGAGAAAAAAAAATCCATGTTTACGTATGATCCTTAAACAGAAATCTAGTTTTTTCTTGTATATTTTCCACCACATTTGAAGTTTTGTGAAAATAACATGCAATACACTGTTTTCACAAAATGATTCAAAGAAATCTAGGTCTGTTAACTAATTATACAATAATAACAACAAACCATCACGCCGTTTCCCCGAAAGGGTAAGCAGCGAGAACAGACTCTATCTAAAAATATCAGTAAAGTACTCATCTAAAAATTACTCTATCTAAAAATATCATATGTTACTTCCGCAGGGGTAGGCAGAAAAAATATCTATATTTAAAACGTACTCTATCTAAAAATATGATATATTACTTCCGCAGGGGTCGGCAGAGAGAATGCCAACCATTAAAATTTGATTAATTTGGTCATGCTATGTTTTCGTCGGTCTTTTTCGACCCCGTACTCTATTGACATCGTTGACGTATACTTTCTTAACCATTCTTTCATCATCCAAGCGTTTCATGTGACTAAACCAACTATTATCTACGGATTAATGATTTAGTTATATTAACGTGGAAATCAATATTAAAACATATTAAAGCAAGCGGGCGGGGGATGACGTGCTAAGGGCAGGACCGGACACGGGCGCGCCAAGGTGCTCTCTGCGTTTAGTAATTAACGACGCACTCTATCTTGACATCTGGAGGCTGGGTCGATGGGACGCTCTCCCGCCACGGCCGGCGGCGCTGCAATATTCAAAATGCACCCTGCCGCCCAAATGCACTTTCGGGGTGCGGGGTGGGCGATGTATTCGCATTTTCCCGTTCGCCCTGGGCCGCCCGTCCCACTCTAACACACGCCAAACTGTGAGGTATTGTGTCATTATTATTATGTATATATTTTAATAACACCAGCACTATATTGTTAAATGTTTTACAATACTTTGTGACCGATTCATAGTCTACTAGTCGAGTTCCAATTATTTTCCAAGAAGAATGTTAATTTTATATATATTAATCACTACATGTTCCGGAAGTAATCTCCTCCATACTTAGATAAGTAAATATAACTAACAAGATAGTAAATATAACTAACAAGGATAGGGCAAGAAAAAAAAAGTGACTTCTGGATGGGATTTTTAGGATTGTAGTACCTACCCCCTAAGAGTCGACCATAGTCAAAATAAGAAAGCACAAAATCGAGCCACTTTCTATAAAAAGGCCCTTTAGCTTCTCTTCTTCTTCTTCTTCTTTGCTAGCCTTCTTCCCTCCATTGCTGGATATAGGCCTCTTCCAATTTCCTCCACTCGTTTCTATCCTGCCGTCTGACGATTTGTGACGTAGTCTCTTGTAATGATGAAGTCTAATCGTCCCTCCATTTCTTGGTCTTCCAGGTGAATGGTATCCGGAGGGGATTTCATTAGCGGTTGTATATGCGAGTCTGTCACTATCCATTCTGGCTACATGGTTTCTCCAGTATCTTCTTCTGGATATAGTCTGCCGAACGATGATCTATTTCGAAGGTTTATATTTATTTCTGCTTTACGGACACGATCTAGAAGAGTTTTTACAGTATTTTAGGACCTTCATCTCAGATGTTTTTAGAAGCCCATTGGTTCAGCATATGCCATGATAGATCGCATGCATGTCTTATAAACTCTGACCTTGCTGTTAATACGCATGTGTTCTTTAAGATCATATTTTAAGACACCCTTATACAGTAGACGTTTTATTGCCATGTTCTCGTACTTCGGTATAATAGTTGAAATATGAAAGAAATGATTTTCTTTTTACAATATTTTTTTAATGTATACATACACTTGTATACGAATACTGGATTTCACCCATTGCGGGTTATCAATTCATGATTTAATTGTATCTCAATAGAGACCAAGATGCAAATTGGAAACTGAATATGGTTGATCAAGGTGTTTACAGGACTTATGACCTGTCATTGGTTGGGTTAAGTGCACACTTTATGTAATTAAAACATTCCTCATTCCACCTTTCTTATGACCATGTCTGACAAATTTTTGAAAGTTGTATATATGTTAAAGTCCCACACCAGAATTCACATGTCAGTTTCAATGCGCCATCTATGAAGATTTTGATTATATTTGTTAATCTCTAAGATTAATCTATATAATCTACATACTAATGCTACTACATACATGCGCTAATGGCGGGGTAGCCTTTCACATTGTGTTAAAAAGATGTTCTGCTTAATGCTTAATAAACATAAATCTTCATAGATGGCGTTATATTTTGTTTGGTCCTAAATTCAAAATAAAGTAAACGTCACTTGGGTAGTTTGCGCAGTCCGTAGAGCTGTGTGCGGCGAACTTATGATATGGAAATGTTAACGAGAACGCTCAACGGGACTTCGGCAGATAAAGCAGACCGCTGGGCTCCAGACAGAAGGAAAAGTTATTTATCACGCGCTTCAACAACTACCAGGACTAGCATAACGTGTACCGCCGGCGTAGGAAATGTTAGTGGAGCCGGTGCTACGGAATATTTAAATGAAAACAGAGCCGGGCGGTGTCTAGGGAAATAAATTTGCCTGCTGACGAGGCAGGCCCGGGTATCTACCCGCCGGTTCACAGACGTGCCGTGGGATTATTACGTCACAATATCGACGTTTCGGCAAAAAAATGACTGGCGTTATCCGAAGAGCTTAGAATCAATCCGGGTGGTAGTTTACGGGACCGAACGTTTGGTCCCTGAGCAAGTTGACACGACCCGTTTCTTTCATATAATAAAAAAAAAACTAACTAACTATCACGCCGTTTCTCTGGAGAGGTAGGCAGAGAGGATGGACCGCCATACTGCTCTGTCCTGACATACTTCTCTAGGTTCCTCTATATTTATACATCGTAACATGCACGCTTGTCGATTTTTCTGACTCTGAATGTGGCCGTCCTTTCTTCTTCTTCTTAAAGTGACCTGTCAGGTCCCCCCGACCTTGGCGATCACTTTGGTAAACTCTTCCCTATTCTGCGCTGTCCGGAATAGCTCTTCCACAGTTTCGATTCCCGTCCATTCTCTCACAGCCAAGAGATCCGCCTTCTCCCTGCCCCCCTGCGGCCTTCCACTTTTCCCTTCAAAATCAGATGCAGCAGGCGATATTTCTCTCCTAGTAGAAATTGACCCAGATATGAAATCTTGCGGACTTTGATCAATGTCAGCAGGTCTCTATTTACTCCTGCACGATTCAGGACTTCTGTGTTCGTCATTCTGTCTGTCCATGGGATCCAGAACATTCTTCGTTGAAGCCACATTTCAAATGCCTCTAACCGGTTCATTGTATTTACTTTTAATGTCCATGTCTCACACCCATATAACATAACAGACCACACATAACACCTTAACATTCTCTGTCTTAGTTTAATGTTGACATTGTCATTGCAAAAGAGTCGCTTCATTTTGTTAAATGCTGTTCTTGCTGCTTCAATCTGATATTTCAACTCTACATCTGGGTGAAGGGTGTCTGTAAGCATGCTGCCGAGGTATCTGAACTTTTCCACCTTTTCAACATTGTAACCGTTCAGTTGCATCACCGAATCAGTTGATAATATTTTAAGAGTAAAATATTTCACCTAATATGGAATTATCATATTTGGTGAGATTCTAACGAGCATGCGCTTATATGTATTAAATGTGTTAATGATTGGATTAAAATATTGTAATTACGGTAATCGACTTGTAATATTTATGAAATCCTAAACATTCTCCGGTGAAGCCACATTTCAAATGCCTCTAACCGGTTCATTGTATTTACTTTTAAGTCCATGTCTCACACCCATATAACAGAACAGACCACACATAACACCTTAACATCGGCCGTCCTTTAGTATAATTAATTTGGTCATGGCATGCATTCCTTGGTCTTCCACGGCTTCTCTTTCCACTCACACTGCTTGTATATAACATTTTAAACATTCTGTTCTTGTCCATTCGTTACATATATCTAAACCATCTCAGGGATCATTTTTTAATTTTACTTATGATACAATATAGCTAAACTAATGGACTATTTCAAAAAGAGAATGTTTAAAGTTAGTAACAGGGTATTTCTGAAGAATCGAATCGGCGTGCGTGCGTTAATAATAATAATAATAATATGCAAACTTTTAAAGCGCCGTTTTTGTGATGTAATCACCTCAAGGGCGCATTATGACGTGTTTTAAATCTAAATGTGAAAGTTTAAATCTAAGTGAGAAAGTATAATAGAACAAAATATGCAAGTTTTAAATTGACATATGAAAAAGATGGGTTTACTTGGGCGTTACTCACTATATTAATGTGGCAGGAATCTAGACAGGCGTGTCAGTATAAAGTAGTGTGGCGACCGACACAAGATGGCAGCGAGCTTTAACTAAATCTACAAGATTTTTTTATTATTTTCATTATTTATAAGGAACTTCTATTATGAAATTTCAAATATATATTTTTTTCTAATTTTAATATTTGATCGTGTTAGAAGTCAGAAAAGATGACGCGCGTAGAGGGCACTTTGTATGAATGTGGAGTAGGCTAGAAAAATATTTAAGGACAGGACGATGCAGCGGTCAATTATTTAAGCATAATCCTTCGGGAAAATAACGTGACGTTAATTCAATTTCGAATAATATGAATATAAACATGACGGTATCCCGGTGACCTTGAAAACGCAAAATTTTCCAGCGAAAAGAAATTTAAAAGGAGAACTGACCTACTCCATCCTTTGATTCGTTGTCGCGCCTTTTTTATTTTCGCTTTCCCTTTCCGACCCGGTCTGCCCGCCCCGGGTGCGAGCGGGACGCCGACAGCGCACATGGCTTGCGGACTTTTGGCGGGAAAACGCAAATAATTTCCCACGACTGTATGAAAAAACAGAGTGCCTACCTACCCGCCAGTGCGGTACCGGCACGCCGTATTAGGTGGGAATGAAAAGAGACCAAATAAAACTGTGGGGCAAACCACTGCAGTTTTCACTTTCTATCCTGACGTACTTCCCTACATCCTCTACATTCATACACCGTGTCATGCATGCACGTCGATTTCACCGACTCTTTACGCGACCGATATTTAATATTTAATTGATTTAATCGTTACATGTTTTCTTCGGCCTTCCTCTATTTCTAGCACCGTTCACGTTTATATTTACAGTCTTCACCATTCTGTCTTCATTTATTCTTCCATGTGTCAAACGAGCACCGTGAGAGCCGGTCGCCTAGCATGGATTGAGCACGAATGCCGAGCCGAAGAGACCAGAGCAATCAAGACCCTGTACGCGTCTAGACCGACAGGAGTAAGACCTCTAACCTAAAGAATGAAGCGAAATTCCATATTAAATAATTAATACGAATGAAAACGTCAGTTTGTGGAAGTGAATCTTGGAGTTGGCAGAAGAAGTATGAAAATAGGATAAATGCCCCAATAAAAGGAAAAGTTGAAATGAGGTCACTAAGAAGAATGTGCGGAAAACAATGTATGATAGAATATCTAATGATGAAGTAAGAAAGGAATGTAAGGCGGATGAATGCATGATAAATAAAATTTAAAAAAGGGTCACTAAGATGGTTTGGACATATGGAACAAATGGACGAGGGAAGAATGGTTAAAAATATATATACAAGTAGTGTGAATGGGAAAAGAAGTCGAGGAAGACCAAGGAAGACATGGCATGACCAAATTGATCAATTACTGAAGGGCGGCCAATCGCCGAGCGTGCATGTCACGACGTGTGAATTTAGAAGAGGCGCGAGAATTTTGTCAGGATAGAACAACGGGGAAACGGTGTGATGGTTAGTTAGTTAGTTAGTTAGTTATTACAGTTTTTGGGAATGATATGTTTCGTGAACATTTGATAATACCTAAGAAAGGTGAAACATGTCATTCCCATAAACTGTAATAAAACACAAGCTTTCATTCGTATTAATTATAACATTATTTATTCTATGATTGCAAAAATATTATGAAAGTTTTAAAATATGTTTGACCTGATTTCGGGAGTGTAAATCCGAGGATCGGAAGCCCGCTGGCACCCATTTTCACCACATTTCCCGCTCTTTTTCATTTTCCTTTTCATTTAATCGGCGCTTTTTTTCCATCCTGTCGATAGCATTGGATCAAATACGCGGGACGGATCGTTTTGCCGGAATACCCACATCCACTTCAGTACTGTCCCAGAGACATCGGTAGCATAATATTATAATAGTATTTAATTCACCGAAAGGAATGTAGAGCGGAAGAAGAATTATGAACAAAATTATAAAAGGATCGCTGCGATGGTTCGGACATATGGAATGCATGAATGGAGAAAGAATGGTTAAGAGGCAGACCGAGGAAAACATGGCATGACCAAATTAATCAAATTTTAAAGGTTGGTCAGGTTAGAAGTCGGAGGAATCGACGTACGTGTGTGACTCGTTTTATGAATGTGGAGGAAGCTAGAGAGGTTTGTTAGGATAGAGTAGTGTGGCGGTCCATTCTCCCTGCCTACCCCTACGGGGAAATAGCTTGATGGTTTGTTTGTTTTAATTCATTGTTGCTCAAGCAATGAGGTATAATATTATTTTGCAATATACACATATCACATCGTTTTCCTAAATGCTTTCTAGAGAGGAATATTATTTTTCTCTCTCTGGCTCTACAGTCCTGGGTGGACCTCGGCCGCTTCCAAAAAGTTCCTCCAGTCCTGGACTTCCACTCCTCAGGACTGCCTCTCATTAATTCCAGATCCTTCAAAACACCGTCCAGCCAACGAAGCCGCGGTCTTCCCAAGCTGTGTCTTCCCTACGGTCTTGTAAATGTCGGCTGTGCGGGTGTTGACATCTCCTCCTTTCACTCCTTTCGATGTCCAGTCCACCTAAGCCTTTAAAGTTTTATAAACTTGACGAAGTCCGATTGGTGCTATAGTTCGCACACTCTATTATTATATTTCAAGAGAGGATTATGATATAACTTTTCAGACATCTCGACATTCACATAGCATGTCATGCAACCATGTCAAATTTTTCAACTTGAAATGTGAAGACATTTAAGACTGATGGTAACTATTTTAAAATAAGATTTATTTAGCTCGGTCACGTTTTTTTAGGATCTTCACCTCAAACACTAATTTATTTATTGTTTCTTGAACAATGATAGTTGTCGAATTTCAAAAAGAAGGAGATATCACACCAAATATATTGAACAATGATGTTATCCTCCATATTAAAAAATTAAAACGAATGAAAACGTCTATTTTCTAGTAGTTTTATTACGAGATTCGATTACGAGATTTTCTAGTAGTTATATTACTGAGATTCGCATTATGAGATAAAATTTGATAGTTCTTTAGGCGGACAAACATGTCAGTCACATAAACTATCATAAAACTTCTAGAAAACAAAGGTTTTCATTCGTATACATTATTATTTAATAAGGAGTTTTAAATCATTGTAGAGGGAGGTCGGGGAGTTGGTAAAAGGCAGTTGTCCTGGCTGCGGAACATAAAAGATTGGACAGGAATGACCAGTCCATAACCTGTTCCAAGTTGCGCAGGACAGAGATGCCTTTGCTGCAGTGATCGCCAGCGTTGGGGGGACCTGACACGGCACCGGAAGAAGAAGACATCATTGTTCGAAAAATGATAAATAATATTTTTAAAGGGTTTTACTTCATTTATGGAAATTGCATGTTTCGCTTTGCTTGGGTATTATAAAACATAATATTGATCATTTAGTAGCAAGGGGATGCATTACTAAGTAACGTTCTCTTGTGTATAAAAATAATTTGTATAAAGTTTTGCATCATTGCTCAAGAAATATTTGTTTTTAAATGATGTAATGTATTTATACATGTATACTCGTACAACTAGCCTTCTTTTTCAGTTTGTCGGTTTTATAGATGTTTTATTTATTTTATTAGAATGACACGTTTCGACTAACTAAGGCAAAATCAAATGTCAAATGCCGTTTGAATTGCTTTTACTAAGAAGCATGACAGACGTTCTCATTCGAATTAATTATTTAAGATGGAGTTATACATCATTGTTCTAGAAACAAGAAATTAAGTTTCTTTCTTTCACTGTAAAGTTTATAATTTATATTAAAAATAATATATTTAGCAAATTAAACAAGTATTTATATTATTTCATACATATGTGTACGTATTATTATATTTTAACAATTGAGAAAATTAGCCATCGTTAGCTGTATTCGTCAATTCAGCCATATTTTACAGGCAGCCCTTACAGTTTAGGGTGGAGACAGCGGAATAGGGGTAAGTTGGAAGCCATGTTGAATATTTCACCCCGCCCCCATCCCTCCGGCGGAGATTAAACTCTTCGCTTGGTGCTAAGCAGGGATGCGGGGGGTAGTTCTAAGGGAATGGAAAGGGGTGTGTTTTGTGAGGCATCAATAGACGGGGCAGCTTTGCAGCGAGCATTGGTCGACGATCTCCAGATAAGTGCGTCATTTTATTTAATTGATTTTTGCATTATAGTTAAACGACAAGAATATTTTACCCGTGAAATAAGGAACGGTGAATGGCGCGGATGTTGGCTGCTATAATAATAATGGGCATGTTTAAAGTGATGATTTTAGATTACGTAGTATGTATGAAAGTCTGATAAATCTGTGTGGAAGACGAGAATTTAAAAAAATGTCGAACATTTATTGTAAATATGGGAAGTAAATCGAAAATAACCAAAAATTCAACCATTACTCTGTCTCCTCAAAAGTATATACAGAAAGAATGGAGCGTCACTTATCTCGATTCCTCAAAATACATAGATAGTATCATGCAACCTCTTCGACTTCACATACGATATTTGATTGATTTGATCGTGTCACATTTTCCTCCGTCATTTTTCTTTACAATTATTTCTTTCCATGTGTTCAAACAATTTATCAAGAAACAATTAATAAAATTCAAGAATCAATTGTATCTCAATAGAGACGAAGATCCAAATTGGAAACAGAATATGGTCGATCAAGTTTACAGGACTTATGGCCTGTCATTGGTTGGGTTAAGTTAATTAATAAAATTATATCTGGTAATCATAACAAATAAACCAAAGCAAAAATGGTAGTAAGCGGGAATGGAAGTACTAGCTTCAAACTATACATAGAAAAGATTGAGATTTTTAATAAAATAAATTTGATTCATTTTATTCATATTGACTATTATTGACTATTATTACATACCTATATGAGTTGCTTAAATGTTCATCTTATGGGTTTCAGGAAGATAAGATAATCCATTTAAAAGAAAAGAAGTCTTACTTCACGCTCAGTCGCCCATTTTGGAGGATTAAGTGTGATGATATGTGTTATCTACTATGTGTATATATATAACAGTCATAAGGGATACCCAGAAAATTTCGTCCTAAAATTGGCCCATTATTAGCCTTGGGAGGGATACCGAGCGGCCATTCCACCCAAAGTCCCACTATTACCATATCTTACCCTTAGAATTGTCGGGAAGGGTGGGTCGGACGTTATAGGAAAAGCAATATCTACAAAGGAGAGGATAGACACAAGAACATCCCACCCCTTGGTGGGTAGTTACAAGGGTTGTTACCACCACCGAACTCGGCAAGCTTTTAATTAAAATCGATTTTAGTAACATTTAGAGCGCTTTAAACTTGTTCAATGGCAACAGTTTTTAGTTTTTATGTAGAAATTCGATAATTAATACGAATAAAAACGTCAGTTTTCTAGAAGTTTTAATATATTTTATGGGAATGACATATTTCGTCCTTCTTAGGCATTATTAACATTTGATAATGCCTTAGAAGGGCGAAAGATGTTATTCCCATAAAATATAATAAAAGTTCTAGGAAACTGAGGTTTTCATTCGTATTAATTATTTAATATGGAGTTTTACATCATTGTTCAAGAAACAATAAATAGAAATTCGATAAATAGTGAAGTAAACAATAAATAAAATGATCTTCTCCTTAATGCTTAAATCCAATCTTCATAGATGGCGCTAGTGTGTAGATTGAAACTAACATGTGAAGTTTGGTGTTACGTATTAGCATATATACAACTTCCAAAAAATTTGTCAGACATGGTGGTCGTAAGAAAGGTGGAATGGGGAATGTTGTATTACATAAAGCGTGCGCTTAACCCAACCAATGACAGGTCATAAGTCCTGTAAACACCTCGATCACCATATTCTGTTTCCAATTTGCATATTCGTCTCTATTGAGATACAATTAATCTTAGAAGTTAGATGTTTAAATATGTATTTCGTAATAAAAATCGTTTGAAAATATGGTGTTGAGGAAAATATTTGGACCACTCTGTAAAAATGGAGTATGGAGGATAAGGTACAACTATGAGCTGGAAAATCTTTACAGGAAACCCTTAGATGGTTAGTTACAACATAGATGGTTTGGGACACTTGCAGCTAATCGATGAAAATCGAATTATAAAAACGATACTCGACACCCAACCAACTATCCCAGATGGCGCGGAAGGAGATCTTAGGGCAATTGGAGTTGTAATGAGAATGCGAATGTTAGACCGGGGAGACTGGTGAACACTTCTAAAGGAGGCCAAAGCTTATAGTGGGCTGATGCGTCATTGATGATGTATTGAAAATCCTTTGATTTGTCCATTTTATATTCCATTCGCGTTATTTGCTTATACTATATTTAGCGTTCTACTCAATTTATTGGTTCATTGTTTGAGATTATTCGATTACTTTGTTCATGGCTAAGCACACTTCTGACACAATTTTAATTTTTTTTTTTTTTTTTTTTCAATTTTCATTTGAAGCACTAACTTTGTGGTTAGACATTTTAAACTTATAGATAAAAGATTATAAAACACTTTGTATTTATCAACTGTTCATTTATAAATAAATAAAAATATGTAACAATTTAATCTATATATGGACAAGTGTATGAAAGAGCTCAAAGGGTTGGATGTAGGTGCCAAAATGAGCGGAGTGTCAGTAAGCTGTCTCTTGTATGCGGATGACGCTGTCATACTTGCAGACAGCGAGCATGAACTACAAGACCTGGTGAATTGTATGTATGAGGTATGCATGCGAAATGATCTGATGATGAATGTTAATAAATCCAAGGTGAAAAATAAGAAATCATGACAGTCGGCAACATTAGCGTGAATGGTGAAAATTTGGAGCAAGTAGTTGAGTTCGTGTATTTAGGTAGTATGTTTACAAGAGATGGGCGAGTGGAGAGGAATATTGAATGAAGGGTTGGGGCAGGCAACAAAGTGAATTGTGCACTTAAAGTTGTCATCGCAAACAACAACCTATCCAAAAAAGCTAAAATGGCAGTGCACAATGGTGTTCTTCTACCGACCCTTATGTATGGAAGCGAAGCATGGAACTGGCAAAAGAAGGATGAAATTAAAATCTATATAAATAAAAGGCAATATTGAATAAATCAAATATTGAATGTCGGCCATGTGAGGAGGAAGAGAAATCGACGCGCGTGCATGATACGATGTATGAATGTTGAGGAATCAAGAAAAATATGTCAGGAGAGAAAAGTGTGGCAGTCCATTATTTCTGCCTACCCCTTCGACGAGACGGCGTGATGGTTAGTAAGTTAGTTAGTTTTTGTTTATTTATCATAATTTTATTATTTACGAAAGAGGTGTCGATTAAAAATAAAAAAAAATAAAAAATTGTGATACGTACATAAACAAAGTAATCGTACATAAACAAAGTTTCACAATTTAACGGTTAATAATGTTCAAGTATCATGGTGTTTCGGCGAAAACAATGAACTTTGTATTTAACCACGGTATGGTGATATTGATAATATATCACCCTGATGTTATTATTTGATTTATATAGCCCTGATGAAGTTTGGGTACGGGCGAGACTAGTTGGCATCAATTATAATAATCATATCGTGGTTAAATACAAATTAAAACTGTTAGTAAAAACTTTGTTTTTTGTATCACAATTGTATTTTATTTTACGAGACAACTGTTTCATCAACCAATGTTGACATCATCAGGTGTTACAATGTCAACTGATGATAATAATTAAATAAAACGATGTTTTTTAACTACTTCCACTTTTGTCTTTATTTAGACAGCTGTCTAAATAAAGACAAAAGTGGAAGTAGTTAAAAAACATCGTTTTATTTAATTATTATTTAAAATGAACTTCCATCAAGAGATTTCAGTAAAATCATTTGATTATCAACTGATGATGTCAACATTGGTTGATGAAACAGCTGTCGCGTAATACAAAATACAATTGTGATACAAAAAACAAAGTTTATTCATTCTTCTTCTTCAAAAGCCCTGTCGGGTCCCCCCAACGTTGGCGATCACCTTGACGAACCTGTCCCTGTCCTGCGCCGCTCGGAACAGCTCTTCAACACTTCGGATGCCGGTCCACTCTCTCACGTTTCGCAGCCAGGACATTTGTCTCCTTCCGGGCCCTCGGCGTCCCTCAACTTTTCCCTCCAATATCAGTTGGAGAAGGTGGTACTTTTCCCCACGCAGTATATGACCCAGATGTGAGATCTTTCGAACCCTGATAGTTGATAACAATTGCCTATCAACTTTAGCTCTTTATTAATATAGTTTTAAAATGTTAAGGTATCATAGTGTTTCGGCCAAAACAATGGACTAAATACAAATTATTTTATAACTATAATTGTAAAATACGAACAAAGCGGTGAGACGCTAAATATGACTTATGATTAAATATCGAAACTGTAAACAAATGCGAAGCAAGGAAGGCGAGCCTGGGGGCGGGGCGATCGATACCCCACGAGCCCCCGCCACCCCCGACGGGGTCTAAAAACTCCCCAGAACGAAATTGACCCCCGCATCGCCAACCTACTACTATTTATTTAGCGTCCCACATGCGGGAGAAAAGGAGAAAATAAATTAAATTGTTTCCTGGCCTCAATATTTGCCGAGTCGATTAGCGACGTGTGTAATTATTCTCAATGACCTCGATAGCCGTACAGATTCCGGCGTGAACTGGAAATAAAAATATTCATCCACTCATCTCTCTTCTCCCCGAGTTACGGTAAATGATATTATTATTAATTAATACGAATGAAAACCTCTGAAAATGTACGTTTTCATTCATATTAATGATTTAATTTGAAGTTTTATATTATTGTTCAAGAAACAATAAATGATATGATTCATGGTCAATAGTCATTACGGAGACTACTCGATTATTTCATTAGATGACTAACTAACTAACTAACGGCAGAAAGAATGGACTGTCACATTTTTACTGATGCGGCACTCCATCCTTCTCTTTTCGCCCCGCGGGAGACGCGGTGTGATGGGTTGCGAACCTCATCTATATATGATATGATATACGAGTATATCCCATGATATAATGTATATCTAATTATTATCAAATGTTTTTTTAAATAGTCCATTGTTTTGGCCGAAACAAATTATTACTGTTAAAATTTAAAACACTGTTATATTATCACAATTTCTTTTTAGTCACTGAAAGTGTCGCGACAGCTGTTTCGCCAACCGATAGCATCATCAGGTGTTTTTTTTTATTTTTTATTTTTTAAATTAATTTATTAAAAAAAAAACAATTGGGTTATATGGATACATGTTTAGATCTTACTATTAATTATGTAATGTTTCAGATATATTTTATATTGAGTTGTAGTGAGACTCCTTGTGTCTTTTGGTAGTTCATTGTATAGTTTCAGTCCATTGTTCAATATCCTTGATTGTCCTGTCTTAGTTCGTGTATTCGGTATGTGATATCTGTCACAGTTCCTGGTCCAGTGTCTGTGTATGTCTGAATTTTTAGTTAATTTGTAGCTGATGTCTGTTGTCTTTTCCATGGTCACTCTGCGTACAATTTTCAAGGTCTCAAATTTGGTCAGGTCTGATATGTCCATTTGTTTTGTTTGTCTGTAAACTTGTATGGTTGGGGTAAGGTAGTCAATGTTATATGATAATTTTATTATTTTATTTTGATGTCTTTGGAGTCTGGAGAGGTCCTTTTGGTTTCCTGTCCCCCAGAAGGGAATCATATATGTTACAATAAACTTTTTATTGTAAACAGTTTATTGTAACACCTGATGATGCCAACATCAGTTGGCAGAACCACCTGTCGCGACACTCTCAGAGAATAAAAAGAAATTGTAATATTATAACATGGTTTTAAATTTTAGCAGTAATAAATATTTTTTTGATAAACTTAAGGCGTTAACAATATACAATTCCATAACCCTTTTTTCCATTTTTGAGCAAATTTTCTCGACATTTTTCGAAAGGTTTACACCTTGATTATTGGGAGAGTGATCAAAAAAATGAACGAAGCCAAAACTTCGAAATAATTCGAGAAAAATAAGCTCAAAAGTGGAAAAAACAGAGGTTTTTATTCATAAAAAATGAAGTTAAACTAGCCTTTGAACTAATCGCTTCCAGTTTCCGGACACGACTTTCCCCAATACCAGCTGGTTACTGCGCCACATTATAAGCTTTTGTCAGCAGTTTTAACACCAATCGTGTCATCGCTTTTAGTCTCAATAGAATATAAAACAATATAATATAACCAAAATAAATGAATTAAGAACATATGTGCGTCCTTTATGAAATTAAAAGGGCCACTAAGATGTTTTGGACATAAAACCATTTAATTATATTAAAAAACATTGATTTAAAAAAAACTAGAGGTATCTCCTTATTATGTATAAAGCTTTAGCTATTCACAAGTATTTTGAAAACGAAACTTGAACAAAGATTACTAATAAGGAAGAACAGCAGGGTTTTCGATGAAATCGCTCCACAACAGATGAAATCTTCATTCTGAGGCAAATAAAAGAGAAGGCAATTGAATACAATAAAGTAGGTTATACAGGTTTTGTCGATTTGACTTAGGCATTTGACAGGGTGTTGTTAAAGGATATCGTGAGAAAATTAGAGGAAGGAGGAATATCCAATACATTGATATAAACTATCCAAGATCTGTATACCAATTGCAAAACAAAAATGAACTGTCTAGGGAAATTCCTGCAAGCAATGGTATGAGATAGGGAGATAACTTGAGCCCCTTTCTGTTCAATCTTATTATGGACGAAATCATAGAAGAGGTAGCTGGTTTGGGACTAGGTTATAAAATGGGCAATAAAACTGTGAACTATGCAGATGATGCCGCATTAATAGCAGAGTCTGAAGATGACCTGCAAAGAATTTTGTACAAATTCCACATAGTATCGCGAAGGCTAAATATGGTTATATCAGCCAGCAAAACAAAAAGTTTCACTATATCTAGACAACCTACAAGATGTAAGCTGACTGTTAATGATATACCTGTGGAGCAAGTAATGAGTTTCAGATATTTGGGAATAGAGATCTGCAGCCATAATGACCGTTATACCGAAGTACGAAAACAAGTCAGTAAAGCCTTTGCCGTATCATGATGTCTGAAGAATCTGGTCTGGAAGAACAAGCACATGCGTATCGACAGCAAGATCAGAATTTATAAGACATGCGTGCGACCTATCACGACGTACGCTGCAGAGACGTGGGCCGACTCTGTGTGAACCAAGGGTCTCTAAGAACATCGGAGATGAAGATCCTAAGATCAATCTACTGGAAAATTTCTCCGAGATCGTGTCCGCAACATAGACATAAGAAAAACTTGCGAAATAGAAGATATCGTTTAGTGGAGTAGATCCAGAAGAACATACTGGAGGGACCATATAGCCCGAATTGATGGTGACAGATTCGCATATACAGCCGCTTATGAAATCCCCTCCGGACACCGCCCACCTGGAAGACCGCCTAAGAGATGGAGGTACAGCTGGACCTCATCATCCGACGAGACCTGATTTCTGTGTTCCAGATTTTTTTATAATAAAATGCTTCTATATGCAGAAAACAACATGTTTTTTTAAGACGTTTTCTCGATCTACTGAATGAGTCGATGGGTCGATGAACCCGTAGATAACTTCGTTAAGGACGCCCACCCTCAAATTGCTTGCAGAAAAGTCACCAAAGGGCTGAAACTCACCCCCTTTTATAATATGAATACGTATAATACACATATACAGGGTTTCTAACGCGTTATGTTGATTTTAATGCGATGCTTAGTTTTAAACTAATAAGATTTTCTTTCATATTATATAAAAGTTATAGATAACGTATTAAAAAATACATGCATCTAAAAAAAAATTAAATTATGTATATCGTAATGCAGAAAGTATTTTTTTTTATAGAATACATATTTTATCCACGAACAGAGTTATAAAAAGTGTGGCATTTGAGAAATATATTTATTTAATCTTTACATAAATGTGTTAATTTTGAAACTAATTTTAATATTATAAAATATCAATACAATATGTAGATCATAACCTATTATTTTTTTAATATTTTTATTTCACTTTGTGCAGAGTATGGCGCTTTGAAAAACAAAAAATAATTTATTTTTAAAGATTTTATATTTTAAACTGTTAAATTAAATAACTTTGTTGTTTGTATCACAATTGTATTTTATTTTACGCGACAGCTGTTTCATCAACCTATGTTGACATCATCAGGTGTTACAGTTTAAAATGTTAAGGTATCATAGTGTTCCGGCCAAAACAATGGACTATTTAAGATTTTATAATTATATATTTTCATTTTCACATCATTGCCAATGATGATATCGCATGGTTAAATGTAAATGTTTAACAACCGGAATATTTATTATATGTGTGAATTCACTCATCGATTTTTAAGATGACCATTTTTTCAAATGGTGAATAAATTCATAAAAAATACATTTAGAATTATATGTATTAGATAAGACTGTGTTCATGAAATTAAAACTAAAAAAATAAACTATTGTAAACAGAAATATTATAAAATATAATTATTAAATAAAATTAAATCGACAACTAATGTATTAAAAAATAACTCACACTGTGAAATGCTTCAAGTCACGTTGAAAAGGTGTATTGTTTTAAATAAAGTTAAAATAAAAAAAACAACAATTCACAATTTACATAATATATAAAAAATCGTGTCCATATAGATAACTGAAAATAAAATATGATTCACAGGTCGGGTCGAATATTGACAAATGACCTTTTACGATCAAGATCTTTGACCAACTGACGAACATTTGATCTTATACAAATACCGGTCAAGTAACACGCTTGATCCCTCACCCAGCATCTCGCCTCTCCACAAAAACTAGTTTCTGTTCCCACCGGATCACGTTAACTCGGAAACCTGACTTAATGGCACTTAGATATTAGTTTGAGCAGGTTACTTCCCCTATATTTGAGGCTACGTACGCTGTATACCACTTTTATTGTATGAGTAACTAGTAAATATTATGGGTCAACCGTTTAAGAAGCCTAAGAGATATTCATGAAATGTTACTGGGTAAGATATTTATTTATGTAGTCCATTGTTTTGGCCGAAACACTATGATACCTTAACATTTTTAATTTATTCTTCTTCTTCCTCTTTTAATAGATATGTGGATCTGTATTTATGGCGTCGAGGTCTCTTGGGACACAGAACTCTAACTGTCTCGCCATCTCTTCGCAGGTCTTCCGGGTTGGCGAGTTCCCATTGGCACGTTGTTTGCGGCGGCTTAGGGGAGTCTATCGTCGCTCATTCGTTCTACGTGGTCGCGCCAGAAGCGTCTTCTTTTCCTGCCCCATCTGACAAACTGTTAAATTTAATAACTTAACGAAGAATAAATAAACTTTGTTTTATGTATCACAATTTATTTTATTTTCACGCGACAGCTGTTTCGTCAACCAATGTTGACATCATCAGGTGTTACGATAATATATCAAATTTCAAATTTTCGTGATTTTTCGAACCGATTTTTTTTATGTGTATTTGTTCCTATGTCAATTGGAATAATTTCTTTGATATAATTTTGAAGTTCTTGCTGAGTTAGGTACCAATAATTAAAAGAACGGTTTGTTACTATTTATAGGAGAAAATATTAAATGTGGAATTTATAATAATAATAATAAAACAGTAATTAGAAAGAACAATTACACATAGTATAGAGTCAAAAACGATGAAACATAATTTATTAATAAAAATAAACAATAACAGGAAGTAGATTACGTTAATAAGACAGGTGACAGAGGTTGAATATAGTATTATTTTTTAGCTGGATTGTATAGGCGAAAAGTTTTTAATGTACTATATATTAATGGGGAATAAATTTATTTATGTAATTACTAGCGCTCGGAATTGACATAAAAAGCATATTTTTTCTAAGCTTTCAAAAATACTCCGTTTATTTGTGTTTTTCATTCCTCCGTTTAGCCCTATTTGTTAGAGAATATAAAAACATATTTCAGGGGGCAGCAAATATTTAAGAATATTTCGGGGTTTTCATATTTCATACTTGTGCGACCAACTATTAATTGTATTGTACAATTACTTTTTTCCATGTTTTCGGGGATAAAATCGATCTTTTGCAAGAATTATTCAGATGGTAGAACGACCTCTCGAATTCAGTTTAGACCATTGGTTCCCAACTCTTTTGTCCCGTAGACCTCCTGCTGATTTCTTTTATTTTGTGCAGACCCCTTACTTTCGTAATATTGTTTTTTTTTTTACAAATTCACCTATAACTAAAAAAAGAGTTTGTGAAGCTGATACAGAGCAAAATTATAGAAAAAACAGGGTCAATAGAAAAAAGAATCTGGAATTCGTTGTCGACTTTTTTTTTTATTTATTCGTGATCCGATTTTCACCATTGAGCAAAAAAAAAGTCGAAAATATGAATTCTAGGGTTTTTTACGAATATTTTTCATTGTCGTCACTTTTTTTTATTTTGTACATTTGATTTTGGACGACGCCATCATTATGCAATCAATGATGGCGTCGTCCACATGTTCTCCCTGTTCACACAGCTTTAAGGTCTAACTTTTCTCCTGGCGGCGTCAACGATTGTATTCTAAAGTTGAACAATTTCCAAAACCCAAGTCAAAGCGTGACGCATCTATACACACAAGCGACACGACGCACATATAACACACGGTCACACACACCTATGTATTGCTTACTTTTTGGTTGTCAATTCTATCCTCATTTAAGTTAGAATGAGATACTAATCACAATATGGACAAAGTAAAAATAAACCAACAAACAAACAAACCAACGCGCCGTTTCGGTAGGCAGAGAGAATGGACCGCCACACAACTCTATCCTAACACACCACTCTAGCTTCTTCCACATTGATACAAAGAGTCATACACGCACATCGATTCTTCCGACTTCTAACATGACTAAACTTTACAATTTGATTAATTTGACCATGCCATTTTTCCTCGGTCTACCTTGCAAAGTAAAATTATGCCGCTCAATTGCTCTTATGCCAAAAAAACATGAAATTTTCTTAAATATTCGCTAAACCCTGAAATATGTTTTTTTATTCTTTAGTAACTAGTTCTAGTGCCGACCCTTATGTATGGAAGTGAAGCATGGAGTTGACAGAAGAAGGATGAAAGTAGGATAAATGCCGTAGAAATGAGGTCACTAGGAAGGATGTGCGGAAAAACAATGTATGATAGAAAATCTAATGATGAAGTAAGAAAGGAATGTAAAGCGGATGAATGCGTGATAAATAAAATCAAGAAAGGGTCTCTAAGATGGTTTGGACATATGGAACGAACGGATGAGTGAAGAATGGTTAAATGATAGGTATACACAAGTAGTGTAAATGGAAAAAGATGTCGAGGAAGGCCAAGGAAGACATGGTAATCAAGGAAGACAAATTAATCAATCACTGAAAGGTGGCCATGTTCGAAGTAGGAAGAATCAACGAGCGTGCATGTCACGATGTGTGAATGTAGAAGAGACGCGTGATGGTTAGTTAATTAGTAACTAGGGCTAAAGGGGATCTATCGATCTCAAAACACCAAAAAAGTCGTCTTTTTGAAAGCTAAGCACAGGAAAAAATATGCTTTTTATGTCAATTACAAGCCCCAGTCATCACAAACAAAAACTAAGAGGCAACACACAATGGTGTATAAATAGGTGACTAACGTGACTATACTCTATCATACACCGAGTATCCACACATTCGTCTAAGAGAGAAGTGAATGCGGTGCGAATGATGGTGTTATGAACAAAATAATGAAAGAATCATTAAGATGGTTTGGACATATGGAAAGAATGAATGAAGAAAGAATGGTAAAAAAATTATATGTTAACGATGTAAATAGAACCAGAAATATAGGTAGACCGAGGAAAACGTGGCACGATCAAATAAATCAAATATTGATTGTTGGCCATGTGAGGAGTCAGAGAAATCGACGCGCGTGCATGACACGATGTATGATTGTTGAGGAAGCGAGAGAAATATGTCAGAAAATAAAAGTGTGGCAGTCCATTATTTCTGCCTACCACTTCGGAGAGACGGCGTGATGGTTAGTTAGTTAGTTAAACTTCGATTCAAGAAAACTAATGCAGGGCGGACTAAATTGTTATAAAATATAAACAAAACATCACAAACAAACCATCACGCCGTTTCCTTAGAGGGGTAATATCTCTCTAGCCTCCATTACATTCATACGACGAGTCATACACGCGCGTTGATTCTTCCACGCGTTCTACATGTCCAAACCAACGCAGTGATCCTTTCATAATTTTGTTCATTATATTTTCTTCTGCTTTACATTCCTTCCTTATATCAGCATTTACCTTACCTTAGCGTTTTACTTATGAATTACAATTTATTTATAGGGGTTTGTCGCAACAGCCTTTTCGCCAGCCTATGTTGGCATCATCAGGTGTTACAAACAACTAAGCATCAGTGTTTCGGTCAAAACAATGGATTATCTGAAGAGCATATCCATGAAAAGCGGAATAGTGACCAAAAAATTCCATATTAAAATAATGAAAAAATAAATTTGAAATAAAAAATCATGCCTATACAATAATATAATATTGAATGATTAGTTTAATTCCACTTGACTTTTAAGTTTGGCCCAGTTTCGTTGGGTTTCGTTTCGGCAGCTCACTCACCAGAAAATGGCAGCTAGTAGCTGCCGAAACCGATCGAAGTTAAAAACCATTTGGAATTAAAGTGTATTTTTATTATTTACAACGAACTTCTACCGAGAAATTTCATTCATTGTATATGATAAAAATATGCTAAAGGAGAGCAAAATTCGAATCTACAAGACATGCGTACGTCCTATAATGACATATGGAATAGAAACGAGAACTGACACCATCAGAACAAAAAGTCTCCCACTACAGAAATGAAGGCTCTCCGATTCGTTGCGGGAACGACCCGAGACAGAGTAAAAAAATCTGAAATAAGAAAGATCTGCATGTAGAAGATGTCGTGCGATGGGGAAGACTGAGAAGACGCTACTGGAGAGGTCATGTGGAAAGAGCATGTTCTGAAAGAGTGATAAATATAGTCGCAAATAAAGTACCAACAGGAAATCGACCTGCAGGAAGACCACCTAAAAGATTGCGAGATAGTTGAACATCTGCATTCCAGGAACAGGCTTCGATAAATAACAGGACACAGTCCTAAATAAAGCAGAAAAAGAAGAAGAAGATGTAGGTATATAATATTATATTTAGTTTCACTTCGTTTCATTCGAGTAATTACCAAATAATGCTTAGAATATTGTGAAACATATGAATGCGTTCATAAAATTATAAGTAAAAGAAAATTACGATAGTTTGGGGATAGGACATATGACTGTTATAGTTTAGTGTAGTTTAGTTTCAAATGCATCAAGAACAATGTTATAAGCAGAACGACTAGAAACATAAGTAGAGAAGGGCCAAGGTAAAAGGTAAAACAAGGTAAGGTTTGGAGTGAAAATAGATGACCAGCAGGCATTATGCGACTTATTGTTAAAGGACAATCTTCCAATGAACTATCAATGGAGTTCTGGTCCCATCCCTAATGTATGGAAGCGAAGCATGGAACTGGCAGAAGAAGGATAAAAGCAGAATACATGCGATAGACACGAGGTCCCTAAGACGTAAGTGTGGTAGAACGATATACGACAGAATCTCAAATGCTGATATAAGAAAGGAATGTAGAGCGGAAGAAGGTATTATGAACAAAATTATGAAAGGATCGCTGCGATGGTTCGGACATATGGAACGCATGGATGGAGAAAAAATGGTTAAGAAAGTATACGTTAATGATGTTAATGGAGTACAGAGTCAAGGCAGACCGAGGAAAACATGGCATGACCAAATTAATCAAATTTTAAAGGTTGGTCATGTTAAAAGTCGGAGGAATCGACGTGCGAGTATGACTCCTTGTATGAATGTGGAGGAAGCTAGAGAGGTTTGTCAGAAAAGAGTAGTGTGGCGGTTCATTCGGAAACGGCGTGATGGTTTGTTTGTTTGTGTGACAATCTTCCAATATGGAGGATATAATTTGATGGTTTTATCGCCAAATTTGTTATGCTTCCTAATTTATCCATTAATCCCTGCGAGTCAAAAAATTGAATAAATTTATATATTGGATTACAACTAATTAAAGTTTTATTACGGAGTAATGGCGGTGCGGGCGATACTCAGAACCATGCGAGGTACAGCCTGAGATGGAGAACAGTCAACACAGACAATGAGTTGGAATAACGCCAGGAAGAAGAAGACAACTATTATTGGATTACAACTATTATTTTTGGCGTATTTTTTTGATGATTTCTTATTTATGAAATATTCAGTAACTACTTATTATTTCTTCATACGAACCATTCACTTTGTGGTTAGATATTTTAAACATATAATACTAGTTAGCATCAATTATATTAACCATACCATGGTTAATTTTTAAGTGTTTTTATTTTATTTTATATCTATAATATTAACTATTTATTTATTAAGGCAGCGTGCATTGAATGCGCATATTGTAATATGAACAGTTATTCAAATAATTGTATCATTTTTATTAACATTCATAATACAAAATGAAGATATTTTGTAATTAAATAAATTTATTAATAACTGCGAAAATATAATATTAATAGAAATGGAGATACATAAATATACACACCGTTTTAAAGAAAATGAATTATTTCTATTAGCATTAATATTTTTCCATAGTGCGCTTCCAAAGTTGGCTTGTGCAAACGTGTTTGCGGTCACCGTAGGTAGGTACTTATCCAATCTCAAGACAATTTCTGTTTCTAAACAAAAATCTGTTGGCACCATTGGTTTACTCTCTATGGTCGGGAGATACTTGTTTTGACAGTTTGTGATTGTTTATTTTTTAATCTGAATATGTGTATTTTAATTTTTAATCTGCACATGTTCCATTTTTTCTTCAAATTATTGACAGTATTTGTTTATTATTACGTCACTGTTCATATCAAAATGTCACTAGAGAGTATTTTTTAACCAATTAATTATTTAATATTAAATATCACTAAAATAAACAATCAGATCGCATTTATACGCCGTTTAAATCATTGTATGCAGGTATGTATTCACACAATTATTATTGTTTATTACCCTTGTTGAATGTTCATTCGTAGGTATATCCAATAAATATTTGATAATTGAAACACCGCTCATCGGGGTGAATTTTAATATTGTTTTATGTGTATATTTCCTATACATGTCACGATAATCATTATACCTATCACATGTCACGATAATCATTATAATAGCTAAAAACAAATTGTATACAGTAATTGGGTTCAAACGACCTGCTGTATACAAAATAAATCTTATCACAATACATTTCTGTCGTGTATTTTATTACATGCACGAGTATTTCAAGCTTGGAAAAATATTAATGGAAACATTGCGTATATTAATTTTGTGATATAATGTACACCAGTAAACATACATAAACTATTTAATTTTATTCTTAATAATGTGACTAATATATATTTAATTTACATATTCGTAAACCGAAATAATCCAATATAGCCAATAATTTAGCAAAGAAACATACCTAAAATAATAACCTACTCGTCGACAGATGTCACTCTAATCGTATTTACTATTAGTACTTGTTTACTTATCTTTTTGGCCAACAGATGGGCCCACTGAATTTGCGGAACTACTTATTATTTTTTATTAAGAATAGACTTTTTACTTTATTAGTTATTGCAGGGACTCATTCGCTGACAAATGTTTTTACAACATTTTGGCATATATCTTAGTGTAAATTAAACCCACACCAACAGCCTTTTACACGGACTAAAAAAATATGTGTATTATTTCTACAACAACAGAACAATGATGTAAAACTCCACATTCAATAATTAATATGCCCTAGCACGGCAAAGCACTTTATTCCCATAAAATTTCTAGAAAATTGACATTTTCTTCAATATATGATTTATTTTATTATTCATCGTATAGAGTTTATTATTATCAGTTTTATATATTTTTATAAATTAATATGGCAGTATCGTGAGATGTCTCATTATTGGTACCCCGCTATTAATGACATGAATAACTATTAAAAAAAAACTAACTAACTAACCATTACGCCGTCTCCCCGAATGGGTAGGCAGAAAGAATGGACTGTCACACTTTTCTTTCCTGACATATTTCTCTCGATTCCTCAACATTCATACATCGTGTCATGCACGCGCGTCGATTTCTCTGACTCCTCATATGCCCGACATTCAATATTTGATTTATTTGATCGTGCCACATTTTCCTCGGTCTTCCTCTATTTTGGCTCTATTTACATCCTTAACATACATTTTTTTACCATTCTTTCTTCATTCATTCTTTCCATATGTCCAAACCATCTTAATGATCCTTTCATTATTTTGTTCATAACACCATCATTCGCACCGCATTCACTTTTTATATTTTCATTCGGCACTCTATCATACACAGAGTATCCACACATTCGTCTGAGAGATCTCATTTCAACTGCATTTATTATACTTTAATCCTTCTTTTGCCAGTTCCATGCTTGGCTTCCATACATAAGGGTCACTCTATTTTAAACTATTAATAGCCAAATAAAGCCAATAACAAAATTATTTCAAATAAAAAAATAAAAAAACTTCCACCAAATCAGTTGTTTGTGTAACCCTGACAATGCTTTGTAGGATTGGTTCGATAAAACAAAATAAAGTACACAAATGTTTTATAAAGTTTTGTTTTATCCACACATTTGTCTAAGAGATCTCATTTCTATTGCATTTATTCTACTCTCATCCTTCTTTTGCCAGTTCCATGCTTCGCTTCCATACATAAGGGTCGGTAGAAGAACACCATTGTGCACTGCCATTCTAGCTTTTTTGGATAGGTTTTTGTTTGCGATGACAACTTTAAGTTAAGACGAATGTGGGGATACTCTGTGTATGATAGAGTGCCGAATGAAAATATAAGAAGTGAATGCGGTGCGAATGATGGTGTCATGAACAAAATAATGAAAGGATCATTAAGATGGTTTGGACATATGGAAAGAATGAACGAAGAAAGAATGGTAAAAAAATTATATGTTAATGATGTAAATGGAACCAGAAATAGAGGAAGATCGAGGAAAACGTGGCACGATCAAATAAATCAAATATTGAATGTCGGCCACGTGAGGAGTCAGAGAAATCGACGCGCGTGCATGACACGATGTAAGAATGTTGAGGAAGCGGGAGAAATATGTCAGGAAAGAAAGGTGTGGCAGTCCATTCTTTCTGCCTACCCTTTCGGGGAGACGGCGTGATGGTTAGTTAGTTAGTTTTTATTTTATCGAGGTCAGGTGATTTAAAACATAATTTATAAATAACTGTTGGTCATAATCTAACTTCTATTTTTTTTTGAAACCCAAGGTCGTCGGTAATGAACGCACGAGCACTGCCAAAGCTGCCCCCTAACTCAGAAGCAATTTTAGCTACAGTAAAGTCGGTTAACAGCGCGAATGTTCTCGTCCGTCACACTGATCCTTGGTCTACGGTGGTGACTTTCATTTTCGACAGCTTCTCGCCCTTCCAAAAAATGTCGTTGCCATGAATACACTTGTTTTTTTAATTGGCTCTTCCCCGAACTGTGCCTCAAGTCTCCTCAAAATTTCGGATGGTTTCACCTCCTCATGGGAAAAAAACTTAATAATAATGCGTTGCGTGTTGGTGCTCACCATGACTATCCGTCCCTCGCCGCCTCCTCAAAATGGATGCGAAGAAAAACTCTCATCGATTCCTCCGACGGACCAGGCAAACCGTGTCTACACCGACATAGATATCGCCGGCAGCGCCAGCATAGATTGTTTTATCTGCCGAACGCAAGAACCAACTTGCCTCTGTTTATGCCGGTGGGAAGAGCAATCAGTCTACTAAACATGATCACCTAGGAAGACAAGATACTCTCTTATGTCAAGAGTATTTGTTTTCTGAACGTACTTTCACTAATTTGAATGACGTCGAACTCCGAGGAGACCGCGTTCAGCAGACTAATTGCTCTTCCCACCGGTGTCACCAGAAGCAGATTGGTTCTGGCGGCCGGGAGGTAAAACAATATGTGCTGTCGGTGTCGAAAAAATCTATCAGGGATAAAAATTCCAACATCCTTCAGTACGGCCGAGTTCTCGAAATATCCCCTAATAAACCTAAATAAACTTACGAAATTAACCAAACCACATCACAGACAATTTTAACTTTAATTTAAGTGTGTTTGTTATTTATTGTAATTTGTAATACGTGATGACTAATATGTTTTAAAGTTAATTTAACATTAATATTAGTTCTGTCTTGCTGAGATGTATTTTCCATGAAATAATTTTTTTGGGTAAAACCCGTATTTAGTATTTAAGTATAATAATTATCATTTTTAAATTCCAGAAAGTGGTTAATGTCTTCATAATTTTTTTTCTTGGAATTTCGTTCTAATGTTTAAAATTATGTTAAATATAAATTTGTATTAAAATTGGTTCAATTTGTATAGAATGTTAGAAATAAATGTTTAAATAGCGATGAGGCTTCGTGAGGACTCCATAAAACAGAACCACTTTCGAGTCTGCTCCGAACCAATGCGTTGTATAGGCACTGAGCACATTGGAATCTCTGAAAACTCTTCCGGTCCGAACTATGAATCCCAACATCCTTAGTGCAATGTCACAAATCCTCTCGATATGTGCACGAAAAGTCAGCCTACTCTCATTGATGATCCCGAGATCTCTCATCATAGATACATGTGCAGTTCATCGTGTTTCTATGATACATAGTTCTCAATGCTCTAGTAAAAGATAGCATAACCGTTCATCTGATGACCGTGACTCCAATTAGCAATATTATTCATGTCCGACTGGAGGCGTAGACAGTCGTCAGGATTGTTAATTTCTAGGAATAATTTCAATCGCGAGAAGTTTATCACCTTCGCAGCATCATTTGTGAAGATAGTGAAGAGGAGTGAGCCTAGGATTGAACCTTGTGGCACCCCTGAAATTACAAGAAAAGGTTCCGATTGACAAATTCCGTATGAGACGTATTGTTTTCTCCCCTCGAGGTAGCTAATGAAAAACATAATCAATTGAGAAGATAATCCAATTTGAGATAGCTTTGCTACAAGAATGGCGTGGTTCACAGTATCAAAGGCGTTTAAGAAATATTTGACACTATATTATTCACAAAAACCCACAACGTCAATGCAATCAACTTCGCAATCCACGAATAAATTGCATGCGAATCTGTCACCTACAAACTGATTGACAGCGTCAGAAACGCGGATGAGATTTTAAATTATCCAATTGAGTTTTTAAATTCCATGGATCTTCTTGATGTGCCACCGCACCAATTGTCTTCTTTGCAACATTAATCCACCGCGGTTGTGCAATGGAACTAGGCTCGCTGTAAAAAAGTGATGCCAAACGTCATCAAAGTTACGATTCCATTTAATCCCATCGACATGCTATTTCAATTCAAACAATTGCAGGTTCCCATTCGCCTTGTATTCTCAATGACCATCACCCACAAGGCATATGGTCAATCTTTATTTTTTAAAAGGAACATAGAAGTTCCCGCCACATACCCGAGGCTGTTATAGGGCGTAGCGGCGCCCTTTTGTCAGCCTCGCTTCTACACTCCCTGGGCCTGTCCCTGGTCCATCCGGGACTTACATTTAAAGACGGCAACAACGAGGGGGTGCCAGACCACATTTAATCTACCCCATTTTACTTCTATGCTCCACTGTACTTTATTGAATAAACTAGCTGACCCGGCAACGCTTCGCTATTGCTATATTGGAGTATATAAATACACCCAATATATATTAAAGAAATACAATTAAAGTTCAATATCAATTATTTTATTGGATAAATGTGTATAGGTGCAAGAATGTGTGTATCCTAATTCAGTTCATATCTTTAAAACATTTTTTTAATCCAAGCAAACTTGCTGTGAACTTGAATAATACTAATGTGAATTGAACAATTGAAGGCTGGACATTACCAAGGTGGCAAGTTTACAAAAAGTCTGAAATGAGTTTTTGATGCCAATTGGTCTTAAACATAGCTGTGCAAAAGCGCGTTATGATTTAATAATATAGTGTAGTTCAAACGTTACCCTAAAGAAGCCACCCAAAAAAAAGTTAATATTTATCTTTTTCAGCTTTATTTTTAAACCATTTTTGTAACGTCCAGTCTTAATTTTTTTCCTTAATATTTTATGTGAAATTAAAAAAACAATCAAATATTCTATATCACATTTGCATAAAACATTCATACATATACAATTCAAGGTCATAATAATGCTCTTAGAAATACAATGTTTAGAGAAACAAAACTCTTGATTTTGATATCCATTAGATGAAGCTAATATAGCACATTCACTTAACCAATGACGAAATTTGTAAATTTGTGTGATGTCTGGAAATATATATTGAATCAATTCTCCTTTGGAGTGTGATTCTACAGAAATCAGTTGATAATTTAAAGCATTCATTCCATACAATGAACTTTCATTGTTGCAGAATTTTACCCATTCCAGAACTATTTGAAATGTTGCATGTAGGTGTTTCAATGTTTTGTATCATCATCATCATGAGCCTATATCCGTTCACTCCTGGGCGTAGGCCTCCTCCATCTGCTTCAATGTCTTGTATCTGTTTACTTCACAAATGTCAAAGCAGAACTGACATTTGCCGCTATTTGCAAAAATTATGGCATCTTTTGATAGGGTGATGACTTTTGCGTCACCCTGTACAATACTTAGGAAGTTGAAACATGAGTTCTGTATCGAGGAAATGGCTCTTGGTTGGATGGAATCTTACTTTTCAGAGAGAAGTCAATTTTTAGGTCTAGGTGAGTACCTATATTAAAAGTCTGAGAATAAAATGAAATGTGGTGTACCCCAATGATCAGTTCTTGGGCCATTGTTTTTCCTTTTGTACATAAGTAATACCGACATAGTCACCCAAACAGAAGGTTTTAAGTCATGTGGTTGTGAAGAAAGATACAAAACAAGGAATGAAAATGTGCGATGTAAAGACCGAGTTTCAGAGTGGATGGCAGAGAATAAAGTCAAACTAATTCCTCAAAAACAGAACTTATATGGGTAGCCTCTCCTCAGCAAAAACATTATCTTGATTATGACCCTTTTAAAAAATAGGAGCGATAGAAATCTGCCCTTCAAAGAGTTTAAAATTTTAAGGTTTTCGTATACTCGTAGATAGCAGCTTGTCGTACGATACGCACATATCAAAGCTTGTTATATTATATATAAAAATATAATATAAATACAAAGTTTTATTTATTTATATTATAATATATTATATTTTTTAAATGTCTACTGTAGAAATGAGATCTCTAAGACGAATGTGTGACAAATCTGTATATGATAGAGTGACAAATGCAAGTATAAGAAGTGAATGTGGTGCGAATGAAAGTGTTATGAACAAAATAAGGAAAGGGTCATTAAGATGGTTTGGACACATGGAAAGAATGAGTGAAGACAGAATGGTAAAGAAGGTATATGTAAACGGCGTGAACGGAGCTAGACATAGAGGAAGGCCGAGGAAAACGTGGCACGATCAAATCAATCAAATATTGAATGTCGGTCACGTGAGGAGTCGGAAAAATCGACGTGCGTGCATGACAAGATGTATGAATGTAGAGGAATCGAGAGACGTATGTCAGGACAGAACAGTGTGGCGTTCCATTCTTTCTGCCTACCCCTCCGGGGAGACGGCGTGATGGTAAGTTAGTTAGTTAGTTACGAGTACTTTTACTTAAGAGGCCGTTGTTGATCACTGATGGACAAAATATGATCAGTGTTTAGTATCAGAAACATATTCCATCCTTCGTACTCAAATACAAATCTACAGAACGTGCTAGTGCCGCGCCACGTGTGCCTATTGTTTTGGGGTAGACCGCTCCGATCCCTAAGCCCGAGGATTTATTGCAGTGACTACAAGATAACAACAATTAAGGTCAGTTTTCGTTACCCAGGTACTAAAAAAACAACTCGCCCAGGCTACAGAATACTTCGGTTGTCCTCAATTATTCTCGGTAAACTGCCATTCTACATTATCTCGTAAGCAAACCGAATAATATGGATTGCATCAATGATACTCATACGTTTATAAACAAGGCGAATGAATTAATTTCGGCGATACACGCTACATTAATGGAGCCTTCCAATAAATTCACGAAAGAACAGATAGCCAAAATTATGCCAAAAAGTGCTCAATTATTAGGCGTCATTAGCCATGTAGCCTCAAACACAGCAGCAAAACTGGGCATGCAGTCTGGTGAAATAAATGCCCTCAAGGCCATTATCGAAAATCCTAGACAAGTCGTAAGCCAGGCACAAACGAGCACTGCTGAGGTTTGCGAGGCGATTGCTGCGGCGGAGGAACGAAAGTTCAGATCGCAAAACATCATAATTTATAACATTCCAGAATCAACTTTGGCTTCCTCCGAAGACAATATTAAACAAGATAACCACAAAATCACTGAATGTCTTCAGCTGGTGGATAGAAGTATCGATGGCAACAAATTCAAAGCCTACAGACTGGGTAGGAAAATCGCCGATAAAATCAGACCAATCAAAATAGAGCTAGGCAACACCCACCAAGCGAGATTACTACTCAGAAGCCAGAGTTTGTTTCCGAGTCCCATCAAAATTTCCGGAGACCAAACGGACAAGCAGCGTAAGGAGCTCCAAGATTTGCGTGCCGAGCTTGAGAGAAGGCTTAAGGAAGGTGAATCTGACCTCACCATTAAATATGTAAATTCAGCACCACGAATCACCACAACCGCTTCAAAAAACTAAATGGAACAAGTAATTTACTAGTCTATTATCAGAATGTTCGCGGATTACTGGCTCTACTCTTGCTCACGATATATTGATACTAACAGAGACATGGCTGACTCCTGACATACACACTGCCGAGTTGGGCCTTCACCGATACAACATCTGGAGATTGGACCGTAGCAAATCTAATAGTATTAAATCACGGAGTGGTGGTCTTCTGCTGTGTATAAAAAACAAGTACAATGCAAAAAAATTATCCACCAAGCATCCTCAAGTTGAACAACTCTTCGTGAAAATTAATATAAAGAAAGTTGACTTAATTATTGGATGTGCTTATATTCCGCCAGCCTCATATCCTCAGGTTTACACTGATCACTGCGACGACGTTGAACTGATCGCGAAGAAATATCCTGACGCAACTCTGCTGCTGGTCGGGGACTACAATTTACCAAACTGGAGCAATGACGACCAAACGACCAGCGTAAATCAAGCACAGAGAGTGGTTCGGGACATGATGTTATTTCTGGACCTTCGTCAACATAATTCTGTGCGAAATGACAATAACCGAACGTTGGATTTAGTTTTCTCAAATTTTCGTACTGTGAGGATCGAGACCTCGAGTGATTTATTGATTCCAGTAGATAAACATCATCCAACTCTAGATATATCTCTAATTGCACAAGCCGTTGTTCAACCCAAGCCCCCCAATTATAGCCGAAACTTTTACAAAGCTGATTATAAACTATTAGAGGAACATTTCAACTCTGTTGAGTGGTCTCTTACACATAATGCAAACATCAATGAAAGCCTTGTACAATTCCATTCTGTCATTAATAATGCCATTGAAAAGTATGTTCCGTTATGTAAATAGGCTCCATCCTCCTACCCTGTCTGGTTTTCCAAAGAATTAATTAAGTTAACCAAGAGAAAAAAATATGCTCACATAAAATTTAAAATATCTAGAACTTACATTAACTTAAAAAAAATCAGATCCCAATGTAAAAAAAATATCAATATCTTGTTATAATGACTATATTCATAGGGTTGAAGGTGCAATGTTGGATGATGTAAATTATTTCTGGAAGTTCACTAAGTCGCTTAAGAAGGACAGTTCAAATGTTCCTAGGGCAATGGAATATAATGATACCCGGAGTGATAACAGAGAGGGTATTGTTAATCTATTTGCTGACTTCTTCAGTAGTGTCTACAGCATAGACGAAGCTACAAACGAAGTTTTGCCCAGTATTAAACAAAGCAATGTACTTAATCTGTCTCAGATCACCATTTTTCCAAATGAGGTTGTAACTGGTATAAAAATGTTAAAAAATAGTAAATCTTCCGGTCCGGATAATATCCCTTCAATTTTTCTTAAGTATTGTGCAAATTGTCTAGCTGTCCCAATATGTAATTTATTCAATTTATCTCTTTCTACCGGTATTTTTCCAGATGACTGGAAAATCAGTTTTCTCACTCCTATTTATAAGAAAGATGACAAAAGTATTATTTCTAATTACCGTCCTATATGTATCCAATCAATAATTCCTAAACTTTTTGAACGTATTGTCATAAATAAAATTGAAGTTCCAATTAAGCAAGTAATAACTACTCACCAACATGGTTTCGTAACTGGTAGGTCGACTCTAACAAACCTGACACTATATGAAGACTACATCTCTAAGGCTTTCACCAATAAAACACAAGTAGACTCTATCTATACAGATTTCAGCAAGGCGTTCGACAAAGTAAGTCATGACATTCTCATTCATAAACTAAAACAGCTGGGATCCCACGGTTTTCTTTTGGATTGGTTTCACAGCTACCTATCAAACAGATGGCTCACTGTCAGAATTGACAATTCCTTTTCCTATAAATTTAAAGCCGCCAGTGGGGTCCCGCAGGGTTCACATCTTGGCCCTATCTTGTTTATTTTATTTATCAATGATATCGTTGATGTATTTCACGATGTCCAGGTATTACTCTTCGCAGACGATCTGAAACTTTTCAGAACTATAATGGATAGTAATGACTGTAGAACAATACAAACTAACCTTGATAGATTAGATGCCTGGTGCAACGCAAATAAACCTTACCTAAATCATAGTAAATGTCAAGTGGTTAGATTTCACAGAATAAAAAAGCCGATTATTCATTGTTACCATCTTAATGAAACTGCTCTTCAATCTGCATTACTGGTCCGAGATTTGGGTATTCTATTTGATCGTGAACTCTCATTTACTAACCATATTAACCAAATTGCGAATGATGGAATAAAAATGTTGGGTTTTGTGATAAGATCGACAAGAGGATTCAACAGTGCTTATTGTGTCAGACTACTTTACTGTTCTTTTGTTGCAAGTCGTATCGAATATTGTTCTCCTGTCTGGTCGCCTCATTATGATTCGCATTCAAAGACCCTGGAGAGGGTACAAAATAAATTTCTAACTCATATAAACTTTAAACTTAATATTCCCAGAGAACAAAAAGATTATGCTCTTCTACGATCAGAAATGAGACTATTGCGATTATCTGACAGGAGAACGATATTTGACCTCCTACTGTTGTACAAAATTTTAAACTCGTTGGTTGATTGTCCTGAAATTGTCGGCCTTATTTCTCTACGGGTACCTCTGCGAGAAACTCGGCAGACTGACACTTTCTGGGTTGACAACTTTCACACGAATCACCGAATGCAGTCCACAATACCTCGAATGCACAGACTTGCCAATGTACGAGTATATGGACAATCGTTGGACATGTTTTGTAAGAGTCTTCCTATTTTTAAAAATCAACTTCATGCTCTTTTTGAATTCACATAGATTTTAAACTTTATTTATATTAGTATTCGTCTCCTATTCGCTCGCCCCACATGTACATCATCCGGTCACATATTGGACTGGTAAATTACCATCACTTTGTTTCTTTACTATTGTTCTTTTTTCGTAATTTCTAATTTCTATCATGTTATGTTCTTTTCCTCCTATGCATGTTAATACTAATTTATATTATGTTATGTTCTTTTCTATCTCATGTAATTTCTAATTTCTCTTATGTTATCCTTATTCTCGTTTTTGTGTTTTGCCGTTATTTGTCATTTTTGTAAAAGCCCTTGCGGCGTTTATGTCAAAATAAATAAATAAACGCTGTGAACAGTTTTGGGGATATTGTATCTCCTTGCCTCACACCCTTCTGTATCAGAAACTGGTCAGTGGGTTTATCTAGTTTTACTGAAGCTGATGTGTTATATTCTTTATATATATATATAAAATTCTTCTGTAAGGGCGTATGTAGTTGAACTCCTCCTAAACGGCCGGACCGATTTTGATTTGTTTGTCTTGAAGTGGTCCCTGGATGATTTAGATTCACAATTGGACCCGGTAGGTGACCGTTAAAACCTTCTGGGAAGTTCATGAATAATTGACCTGAGAATAATTCATAGTTTTGTTTATTTACCATAGATGGCGCTGAATGACGCTGTCGCGTCAGTGGGAATATTTATTTTTATGGATCTTAATTGAAGACTACAGGGGAAAAACGAGGAATGTCAGTTAAAATTCAAAATAAATGTAATAATGCCATCTAGCGGCATTTGTACGTATCTATCCACAGTAAAATTTTCATATTCATAAATCATGTGTGTCATCTACTATGGCCAGATAATCGATTGCTAATTGCTAAGAAATATATAGACTTCGATTAGCTTTATTCTCAATTTATTCAAATTAACCTTCTACTGACATTCCTTGTTTTTCCACTGTAGTCTTCAATTGCCTTAGATGAAATAAGCTATTGCTGACTGTTTTATTGATTTGAGTTTTCAATGAAAGATCAGTCTCTATAAGGACGCAAGAGGTTTTATTGAATTTTTAGGAGAAATATCTGTGGCGCTTCAAATGAAGCAGTCCAAAGAAATTCTGTGTAATTTTATTTAATTTTAGTTCTGGTAAGTTAAGTCGATTTTCATGTCTTTTTAGGAGGGCGTTTTATTGTAGGAAAATAAAAATTTGGATATTTAGGATGATAGGATCGTTTTGGATATTTAGGATGTTTTTATTTACGAGTACATATTAAAGGTACAGATTTTTTTTTTGAAAATATTTAATAGTTTATTATTATTATTATTATTGATCGAAGTTGGCACCTCGAAAAAAAGCGCGTGGGTGGCCCCGGTGAATTTGGCTCTTGATGTTATCTGAAAACAAAAATTCTTGAAAATTCTTAATCTAAAGACATGTCATTCTCGTCGGAACTACCGAGGCATTTTTTCACCCCTAACTTTTTATTTTACAACCCCTTATTTGCTGACTTTTTTTTCAATGTCTGCCATTTTGTTATTTATCCATGAAATTTAACTTCTGTAGTTCCGACCAGAATGACATGTCTTTAGATTAAGAATTTTGAAGAATTTTTGATTTCAGATAACACCAGGAGTCAAAATCACCGGGGCCACCGCCGCGCATTTGTTTCGAGGTGCCAACTTCGATCAATAATAATAATAAACTATTACGTTTTTTCGAATCGAATCGTCTCTAGTGAACATCGCTTATTTGGTGATCCCAAAATTAGTTTTGTTACAGAAATTATATTAGTCTCCAGAAATGCAGTTGATAGGAAGATGGTTTCCACCTTTCTTCGAAGAACTGGGCGAACTCTTGAGAGTGTGAGGTGTAAATAGTAGAACTCTTGAGGAATACAGTTTTGTTTCCGGTTTCTTCTATATTTATGTATGTAAAGATGTAAAAAAGTATGCGAGAGGGAACCGTAAATTTGGTTGTGTGAGGTGAAAGCCGCTTTGAAGAAGCTGAAAAATAATAAATCTCCCAGAGTAGATGATCTCAGAAGAAGTTCTGAAGATACTCGGGTTCTAATGTGACTTATTTCTTCGTGACATTTGTAACAAAATATGGAAAAGTGGTGTATAGCCCAAAAAATGGACCGAATCTACATTCGTACCACTACAGGAAATTCACACTTCGCAATCTCTTCGCAATCAAATTCACAATCTACATTCGTACCACTACATCTACATTCGTACCACTACAGGAAATTCAATCTTCCTATTGCGAACTCCTCGGCAATAGGAAGATTAGTTGAGCCGAAGCGTTGCCCCAGTACAAATTTCAGGGATCGAGCGTTCGCGGTAGCCGGTCCATCAGCTTGGAACAATCTCCCTCAACACCTCAGATGCATAAATGATCCGACAGATTTCAGATCTAAACTGAAAACCCATCTTTTTCATATTTCATACCCAATTTAAACATTTATACTTTGTTCTACTATACTTTTTTAACCGATCGCTTTTTAAGCATTCACATTTAGATTTAAAACACGTCTTAATGCACCCTTGAGGTGATTATATCACAAAAAACGACGCTTTAAAAGTTAGCATATTCTTATTATTATTATTACACGAAAAATTTTCCACTACAAAATGTGACAATTACAGAATAATCTCTCTTATATCCCGTGCAAGCAAAATCACGTTACTCATAGTCAAGGAGCGTCTACAGACCTATTACATCGGACAGATTCACGTTGAATAGGCAGGGTTCGTTAAGGGCAAAGGCACGAGAGAGGAAAAACATGAGAAAAGCGGTGAATTTTACACCTCCACCATTATCTACTTTATTGATTACATGAAGCCTTTGTGTGAAATGGGATCGGTTGTGGTAGATATTCGCAGACATGGGGGTACCACAACACCTTACCTCCCACATTCGTAACCTCTATCTGGACAATACAGCTAGAGTCAGAGTAGATAACCTATTGTCCAGTACATTCATCACTCAAAGAGGAATCCGATATGGGTTCTGTCCCCCATCCTATTCAATATGTATGGCGAGGGAATCATGGGACGGGCACTAGAGAACCGAGAAAAAGGCATTCAGGTTGGTGGTCGAATAATAAGCAATCTTTGATTTGTAGACACCACATTTCTGCCAAAAAACGAATCTGACACGATAGAGCTGATCGAACGGGTGAAGGGAGAGGAGATATTATAGGTTAGAATAGATCTACAAAAATATGATTATTAATAGGGCGAATCTCCTACAAATGTCGGGAAGACTGCAACATTTGAAAGTCGTTAAAGGCTTTTTATACCTGGGCTCTCAAATTAGTGCCGAAGGTGAGCGTGACGATATTAAGAAGATGACTGGAGGGCTGCGAAGAACAGAGATTTGGGGGCGTTTTGTTGTAGCCACGGGCAGTTTCATGGATCACGACCCTCAGTAATGGGAAAAGGAAGAAAGAAAAATAACGTGTTACCAGAAGGGAAACTTACTGACGCCTGAGAGGGGAATATGGCTATTAATTGAGAAAATGAAAGACAATGTTAACATATTTAAATTTGTATATTTTTCAAAAGCATTAGCAGTACAATGTAGTAAGCCTAGTAAGAAGAAACATTTAAAACAAACGCTATCTTAATATCTGAGCGGTACAACAAAGATATGAAATTAAATATTGAGCATACAACCCCGTTATACGGGCAAATAATAATGATATGATTCGGAAACTATTTAAAGAATGAAACAAGAAAATAAAACACATTTAGCAATTTCCGTATGATTTACGACGGTTGCCAACCTTCACGAGCAAGTTAAAGTCGGACAACTTGCACTGTGGCTTAACAGAGTCCTTGCCAGGATGAGAGGTGTAAATAGTTGGAACAGGAACACCGCTGGACCGGCTGAGAGCTCCAACGCGGCCAAGGCCACCAAGAACACGTCCTCCGTAAACACCTTCAGATGAAGATGAGGAAGAGCTCGAAACCGTATGGTATGAGCTTGGTCGGATAATTCGTTCAATTGAGACGGATGAAGACCTGGATACCTTGGTGTAGGACACTGGTCGGACAACTCGTTCGATTGAAACGGACGAGCTGGCGGAAACCTTTGAGACTCCTCGACGTCCCCATGGTCCCCATCGTCGACCTCCTTCGACGGAAACCGATGAAGACCTTGATACCTTGGTGTAAGAGCCTGGTGTAACGATTCGCTCGATGGAAACCGACGAGCTGGCGGAAACTTCCGAGACTCCCCGTCTTCCCCATGATCCCCATCTTCGACCTCCTTCAACGGAAACTGATGAAGACCTTGATACCTTGGTGTAGGACACTGGTCGGACAACTCGTTCGATTGAAACCGACGAGCTGGCGGAAATCTTTGATCCTCGTCGTCCCCATGGTCCCCATCGTCGACCTCCTTCGACGGAATGCGATGAAGACCTTGATACCTTGGTGTAAGAGCCTGGGGTAACAATTCGCTCGATTGAAACCGAAGAGCTGGCGGAAACCTCCGAGACTCGTCGTCCCCATGGTCCCCATCTTCGTCCTCCTTCAACGGAAACTGACGAAGACTTGGACACCTTGGTGTAAGAGCCTGGGGTAACAATTCGCTCGATTGAAACCGAGGAGCTGGCGGAAACCTCAGAGACTCGTCGTCCCCATGGTCCCCATCTTCGACCTCCTTCAACGGAAACTGATGAAGACTTGGACACCTTGGAGTAAGAGCCTGGGGTAACAATTCGTTCGATGGAAACCGAAGAGCTGCCTGAAACCTTTGATCCTCGTCGTCCGTATGGTCCGTATGATCCATATGATCCACTGATTTCATCGGAGCCGCTGATACCGTAGGATGATCCGTATGGTCCCCATGGTCCACGTCGTCGGCCTCCTTCAACGGAAACTGACGAAGACTTGGACACCCTGGTGTAAGAGCCTGGGGTAACAATTCGTTCGATGGAAACAGAAGAGCTGCCTGAAACCTTTGATCCTCGTCGTCCGTATGGTCCATATGATCCACGTTCGATGGAAACAGACGAACTGGCGGAATACCCTGATCCTCGTCGTCCACCTAGTCCTCCGATTCCGCGAGATCCGTAGATTCCGTTCGATCCGTAGATTCCGTCAACATCTCCAGAGCCGATGATACCGCTGGATGGTCCGTATGGTCCGTATGGTCCATATGATCCATGTTCGATAGAAACAGATGAGCTGGCGGAATACTTTGATCCTCGTCGTCCGTATGGTCCATATGATCCATGTTCGATGGAAACAGATGAACTGGCGGAATACCCTGATCCTCGTCGTCCACCTCGTCCTCCGATTCCGCGAGATCCGTAGATTCCGCTCGATCCGTAGATTCCGTCAACATCTCCAGAGCCGATGATACCGCTGGATGGTCCGTATGGTCCGTATGGTCCATATGATCCATGTTCGATAGAAACAGACGAGCTGGCGGAATACTTTGATCCTCGTCGTCCGTATGGTCCATATGATCCATGTTCAATGGAAACAGAAGAGCTGGCTGAAACCTCTGATCCTCGTCGTCCCCATGGTCCCCATCGTCGACCTCCTTCGACGGAATGCGATGAAGACCTTGATACCGTGGTGTAAGAGCCTGGGGTAACAATTCGCTCGATTGAAACCGAGGAGCTGGCGGAAACCTCCGAGACTCGTCGTCCCCATGGTCCCCATCTTCGTCCTCCTTCAACGGAAACTGACGAAGACTTGGACACCTTGGTGTAAGAGCCTGGGGTAACAATTCGCTCGATTGAAACCGAGGAGCTGGCGGAAACCTCCGAGACTCGTCGTCCCCATGGTCCCCATCTTCGTCCTCCTTCAACGGAAACTGATGAAGACTTGGACACCTTGGTGTAAGAGCCTGGGCTAACAATTCGTTCGATGGAAACAGAAGAGCTGCCTGAAACCTTTGATCCTCGTCGTCCGTATGGTCCATATGATCCACGTTCGATGGAAACAGACGAACTGGCGGAATACCCTGATCCTCGTCGTCCACCTAGTCCTCCGATTCCGCGAGATCCGTAGATTCCGTCAACATCTCCAGAGCCGATGATACCGCTGGATGGTCCGTATGGTCCGTATGGTCCATATGATCCATGTTCGATAGAAACAGATGAGCTGGCGGAATACTTTGATCCTCGTCGTCCGTATGGTCCATATGATCCATGTTCGATGGAAACAGATGAACTGGCGGAATACCCTGATCCTCGTCGTCCACCTCGTCCTCCGATTCCGCGAGATCCGTAGATTCCGCTCGATCCGTAGATTCCGTCAACATCTCCAGAGCCGATGATACCGCTGGATGGTCCGTATGGTCCATATGATCCATGTTCGATAGAAACAGACGAGCTGGCGGAATACTTTGATCCTCGTCGTCCGTATGGTCCATATGATCCATGTTCGATGGAAACAGACGAACTGGCGGAATACCCTGATCCTCGTCGTCCACCTAGTCCTCCGATTCCGCGAGATCCGTAGATTCCGCTCGATCCGTAGATTCCGTCAACATCTCCAGAGCCGATGATACCGCTGGATGGTCCGTATGGTCCATATGATCCATGTTCAATGGAAACAGAAGAGCTGGCTGAAACCTCTGATCCTCGTCGTCCCCATGGTCCCCATCGTCGACCTCCTTCGACGGAATGCGATGAAGACCTTGATACCTTGGTGTAAGAGCCTGGGGTAACAATTCGCTCGATTGAAACCGACGAGCTGGCGGAAACCTCAGAGACTCGTCGTCCCCATGGTCCCCATCTTCGACCTCCTTCAACGGAGACCGATGAAGACCGTGATACCTTGGTGTAAGAGCCTGGGGTAACAATTCGCTCGATTGAAACCGAGGAGCTGGCGGAAACCTCAGAGACTCGTCGTCCCCATGGTCCCCATCTTCGTCCTCCTTCAACGGAAACTGATGAAGACTTGGACACCTTGGTGTAAGAGCCTGGGGTAACAATTCGCTCGATTGAAACCGAGGAGCTGGCGGAAACCTCGGAGACTCGTCGTCCCCATGGTCCCCATCTTCGACCTCCTTCAACGGAAACTGATGAAGACTTGGACACCTTGGTGTAAGAGCCTGGGGTAACAATTCGTTCGATGGAAACCGAAGAGCTGCCTGAAACCTTTGATCCTCGTCGTCCGTATGGTCCGTATGATCCATATGATCCACTGATTTCATCGGAGCCGCTGATACCGTAGGATGATCCGTATGGTCCCCATGGTCCACGTCGTCGGCCTCCTTCAACGGAAACTGACGAAGACTTGGACACCCTGGTGTAAGAGCCTGGGGTAACAATTCGTTCGATGGAAACAGAAGAGCTGCCTGAAACCTTTGATCCTCGTCGTCCGTATGGTCCATATGATCCACGTTCGATGGAAACAGACGAACTGGCGGAATACCCTGATCCTCGTCGTCCACCTAGTCCTCCGATTCCGCGAGATCCGTAGATTCCGTTCGATCCGTAGATTCCGTCAACATCTCCAGAGCCGATGATACCGCTGGATGGTCCGTATGGTCCGTATGGTCCATATGATCCATGTTCGATAGAAACAGACGAGCTGGCGGAATACTTTGATCCTCGTCGTCCGTATGGTCCATATGATCCATGTTCGATGGAAACAGACGAACTGGCGGAATACCCTGATCCTCGTCGTCCACCTAGTCCTCCGATTCCGCGAGATCCGTAGATTCCGCTCGATCCGTAGATTCCGTCAACATCTCCAGAGCCGATGATACCGCTGGATGGTCCGTATAGTCCGTATGGTCCATATGATCCATGTTCAATGGAAACAGAAGAGCTGGCTGAAACCTCTGATCCTCGTCGTCCCCATGGTCCCCATCGTCGACCTCCTTCGACGGAATGCGATGAAGACCTTGATACCTTGGTGTAAGAGCCTGGGGTAACAATTCGCTCGATTGAAACCGAGGAGCTGGCGGAAACCTCCGAGACTCGTCGTCCCCATGGTCCCCATCTTCGTCCTCCTTCAACGGAAACTGATGAAGACTTGGACACCTTGGTGTAAGAGCCTGGGGTAACAATTCGTTCGATGGAAACAGAAGAGCTGCCTGAAACCTTTGATCCTCGTCGTCCGTATGGTCCATATGATCCACGTTCGATGGAAACAGACGAACTGGCGGAATACCCTGATCCTCGTCGTCCACCTAGTCCTCCGATTCCGCGAGATCCGTAGATTCCGCTCGATCCGTAGATTCCGTCAACATCTCCAGAGCCGATGATACCGCTGGATGGTCCGTATGGTCCGTATGGTCCATATGATCCATGTTCGATAGAAACAGACGAGCTGGCGGAATACTTTGATCCTCGTCGTCCGTATGGTCCATATGATCCATGTTCGATGGAAACAGACGAACTGGCGGAATACCCTGATCCTCGTCGTCCACCTAGTCCTCCGATTCCGCGAGATCCGTAGATTCCGCTCGATCCGTAGATTCCGTCAACATCTCCAGAGCCGATGATACCGCTGGATGGTCCGTATGGTCCGTATGGTCCATATGATCCATGTTCAATGGAAACAGAAGAGCTGGCTGAAACCTCTGATCCTCGTCGTCCCCATGGTCCCCATCGTCGACCTCCTTCGACGGAATGCGATGAAGACCTTGATACCTTGGTGTAAGAGCCTGGGGTAACAATTCGCTCGATTGAAACCGAGGAGCTGGCGGAAACCTCCGAGACTCGTCGTCCCCATGGTCCCCATCTTCGTCCTCCTTCAACGGAAACTGACGAAGACTTGGACACCTTGGTGTAAGAGCCTGGGGTAACAATTCGCTCGATTGAAACCGAGGAGCTGGCGGAAACCTCAGAGACTCGTCGTCCCCATGGTCCCCATCTTCGACCTCCTTCAACGGAAACTGATGAAGACTTGGACACCTTGGTGTAAGAGCCTGGGGTAACAATTCGTTCGATGGAAACCGAAGAGCTGCCTGAAACCTTTGATCCTCGTCGTCCGTATGGTCCGTATGATCCATATGATCCACTGATTTCATCGGAGCCGCTGATACCGTAGGATGATCCGTATGGTCCCCATGGTCCACGTCGTCGGCCTCCTTCAACGGAAACTGACGAAGACTTGGACACCCTGGTGTAAGAGCCTGGGGTAACAATTCGTTCGATGGAAACAGAAGAGCTGCCTGAAACCTTTGATCCTCGTCGTCCGTATGGTCCATATGATCCACGTTCGATGGAAACAGACGAACTGGCGGAATACCCTGATCCTCGTCGTCCACCTAGTCCTCCGATTCCGCGAGATCCGTAGATTCCGTTCGATCCGTAGATTCCGTCAACATCTCCAGAGCCGATGATACCGCTGGATGGTCCGTATGGTCCGTATGGTCCATATGATCCATGTTCGATAGAAACAGACGAGCTGGCGGAATACTTTGATCCTCGTCGTCCGTATGGTCCATATGATCCATGTTCGATGGAAACAGACGAACTGGCGGAATACCCTGATCCTCGTCGTCCACCTAGTCCTCCGATTCCGCGAGATCCGTAGATTCCGCTCGATCCGTAGATTCCGTCAACATCTCCAGAGCCGATGATACCGCTGGATGGTCCGTATGGTCCGTATGGTCCATATGATCCATGTTCAATGGAAACAGAAGAGCTGGCTGAAACCTCTGATCCTCGTCGTCCCCATGGTCCCCATCGTCGACCTCCTTCGACGGAATGCGATGAAGACCTTGATACCTTGGTGTAAGAGCCTGGGGTAACAATTCGCTCGATTGAAACCGAGGAGCTGGCGGAAACCTCCGAGACTCGTCGTCCCCATGGTCCCCATCTTCGTCCTCCTTCAACGGAAACTGATGAAGACTTGGACACCTTGGTGTAAGAGCCTGGGCTAACAATTCGTTCGATGGAAACAAAGAGCTGCCTGAAACCTTTGATCCTCGTCGTCCGTATGGTCCATATGATCCACGTTCGATGGAAACAGACGAACTGGCGGAATACCCTGATCCTCGTCGTCCACCTAGTCCTCCGATTCCGCGAGATCCGTAGATTCCGCTCGATCCGTAGATTCCGTCAACATCTCCAGAGCCGATGATACCGCTGGATGGTCCGTATGGTCCGTATGGTCCATATGATCCATGTTCGATAGAAACAGACGAGCTGGCGGAATACTTTGATCCTCGTCGTCCGTATGGTCCGTATGATCCACGTTCGATGGAAACAGACGAACTGGCGGAATACCCTGATCCTCGTCGTCCACCTCGTCCTCCGATTCCGCGAGATCCGTAGATTCCGCTCGATCCGTAGATTCCGTCAACATCTCCAGAGCCGATGATACCGCTGGATGGTCCGTATGGTCCGAATGGTCCATATGATCCATGTTCAATGGAAACAGAAGAGCTGGCTGAAACCTCTGATCCTCGTCGTCCCCATGGTCCCCATCGTCGACCTCCTTCGACGGAATGCGATGAAGACCTTGATACCTTGGTGTAAGAGCCTGGGGTAACAATTCGCTCGATTGAAACCGACGAGCTGGCGGAAACCTCCGAGACTCGTCGTCCCCATGGTCCCCATCTTCGACCTCCTTCAACGGAGACCGATGAAGACCGTGATACCTTGGTGTAAGAGCCTGGGGTAACAATTCGCTCGATTGAAACCGAGGAGCTGGCGGAAACCTCAGAGACTCGTCGTCCCCATGGTCCCCATCTTCGACCTCCTTCAACGGAAACTGATGAAGACTTGGACACCCTGGTGTAAGAGCCTGGGGTAACAATTCGTTCGATGGAAACAGAAGAGCTGCCTGAAACCTTTGATCCTCGTCGTCCGTATGGTCCATATGATCCACGTTCGATGGAAACAGACGAACTGGCGGAATACCCTGATCCTCGTCGTCCACCTAGTCCTCCGATTCCGCGAGATCCGTAGATTCCGCTCGATCCGTAGATTCCGTCAACATCTCCAGAGCCGATGATACCGCTGGATGGTCCGTATGGTCCGTATGGTCCATATGATCCATGTTCAATGGAAACAGAAGAGCTGGCTGAAACCTCTGATCCTCGTCGTCCCCATGGTCCCCATCGTCGACCTCCTTCGACGGAATGCGATGAAGACCTTGATACCTTGGTGTAAGAGCCTGGGGTAACAATTCGCTCGATTGAAACCGACGAGCTGGCGGAAACCTCCGAGACTCGTCGTCCCCATGGTCCCCATCTTCGTCCTCCTTCAACGGAAACTGATGAAGACTTGGACACCTTGGTGTAAGAGCCTGGGGTAACAATTCGTTCGATGGAAACAGAAGAGCTGCCTGAAACCTTTGATCCTCGTCGTCCGTATGGTCCATATGATCCACGTTCGATGGAAACAGACGAACTTGCGGAATACCCTGATCCTCGTCGTCCACCTAGTCCTCCGATTCCGCGAGATCCGTAGATTCCGCTCGATCCGTAGATTCCGTCAACATCTCCAGAGCCGATGATACCGCTGGATGGTCCGTATGGTCCATATGATCCATGTTCGATAGAAACAGACGAGCTGGCGGAATACTTTGATCCTCGTCGTCCGTATGGTCCATATGATCCATGTTCGATGGAAACAGACGAACTGGCGGAATACCCTGATCCTCGTCGTCCACCTAGTCCTCCGATTCCGCGAGATCCGTAGATTCCGCTCGATCCGTAGATTCCGTCAACATCTCCAGAGCCGATGATACCGCTGGATGGTCCGTATGGTCCGTATGGTCCATATGATCCATGTTCAATGGAAACAGAAGAGCTGGCTGAAACCTCTGATCCTCGTCGTCCCCATGGTCCCCATCGTCGACCTCCTTCGACGGAATGCGATGAAGACCTTGATACCTTGGTGTAAGAGCCTGGGGTAACAATTCGCTCGATTGAAACCGAGGAGCTGGCGGAAACCTCCGAGACTCGTCGTCCCCATGGTCCCCATCTTCGTCCTCCTTCAACGGAAACTGATGAAGACTTGGACACCTTGGTGTAAGAGCCTGGGCTAACAATTCGTTCGATGGAAACAGAAGAGCTGCCTGAAACCTTTGATCCTCGTCGTCCGTATGGTCCATATGATCCACGTTCGATGGAAACAGACGAACTGGCGGAATACCCTGATCCTCGTCGTCCACCTAGTCCTCCGATTCCGCGAGATCCGTAGATTCCGTCAACATCTCCAGAGCCGATGATACCGCTGGATGGTCCGTATGGTCCGTATGGTCCATATGATCCATGTTCGATAGAAACAGATGAGCTGGCGGAATACTTTGATCCTCGTCGTCCGTATGGTCCATATGATCCATGTTCGATGGAAACAGATGAACTGGCGGAATACCCTGATCCTCGTCGTCCACCTCGTCCTCCGATTCCGCGAGTTCCGTAGATTCCGCTCGATCCGTAGATTCCGTCAACATCTCCAGAATGATGATACCTGGATGGTCCGTATGGTCCGTATGGTCCTTATGATCCATGTTCAATGAAACAGAAGAGCTGGCTGAAACCTCTGATCCTCGTCGTCCCCATGGTCCCCATCTTCGTCCTCCTTCAACGGAAACTGACGAAGACTTGGACACCTTGGTGTAAGAGCCTGGGGTAACAATTCGCTCGATTGAAACCGAGGAGCTGGCGGAAACCTCAGAGACTCGTCGTCCCCATGGTCCCCATCTTCGACCTCCTTCAACGGAAACTGATGAAGACTTGGACACCCTGGTGTAAGAGCCTGGGGTAACAATTCGTTCGATGGAAACAGAAGAGCTGCCTGAAACCTTTGATCCTCGTCGTCCGTATGGTCCATATGATCCACGTTCGATGGAAACAGACGAACTGGCGGAATACCCTGATCCTCGTCGTCCACCTAGTCCTCCGATTCCGCGAGATCCGTAGATTCCGCTCGATCCGTAGATTCCGTCAACATCTCCAGAGCCGATGAAACCGCTGGATGGTCCGTATGGTCCGTATGGTCCATATGATCCATGTTCAATGGAAACAGAAGAGCTGGCTGAAACCTCTGATCCTCGTCGTCCCCATGGTCCCCATCGTCGACCTCCTTCGACGGAATGCGATGAAGACCTTGATACCTTGGTGTAAGAGCCTGGGGTAACAATTCGCTCGATTGAAACCGAGGAGCTGGCGGAAACCTCCGACACTCGTCGTCCCCATGGTCCCCATCTTCGTCCTCCTTCAACGGAAACTGACGAAGACTTGGACACCTTGGTGTAAGAGCCTGGGGTAACAATTCGCTCGATTGAAACCG